>CM040423.1:77652768-79111218 GCA_022702705.1 Papilionanthe hookeriana x Papilionanthe teres
CAAACTAATTAAAACACACAATACAAACATAAAACAAAGCACACCGATAACTATGGGTTGCCTCCCTCAAAGAGCTTGGTTTTAACATCATCAGCCCGACATACCCAATACTTAATTTGGGTGACCCAACGTCAAATTCTAATCAAGTTTAAGTTGATCTAATGAGAAAAAAGATTTCTTTCTATAACCATTTACTTTAAAAATTTTCTCAGTTTTAGGATCTTTAATGTCCACAACTCTATAAGGATAAACTTTTATTACAATAAATGGGTCCGTCCACCTGGACTTAAGTTTTACAAAAAATATTCTCAATCTAGGATTGTATAGAAAAACTTGTTGTCCTGGTTTAATATTCTTAGTCAGAATCATACGATTATGTCTCATCTTCATCTTTTCTTTATATATCTTAGCACTTTCATATGATTCATTCCTTATCTCTTTAAGCTCATTTAATTGTAATAATCTTTTCTCACTAGCATCCTTCAAATTATAATTGAACTCTTTAATAGCCTAATATGCTTTATAGTCAAGTTCAACTGGTAAATGAAAAGCTTTCCCAATAATTAATCTATATCGGGACATTCATATAGGAGTCCTGTATGCAGTCTTAAAAGCCCACAAAGCAAAATCTAGTTTAATTAACCAATTCTCTTTGTTTGGATTAATAGATTTTTCTAAAATTTTTGTAATTTCATGATTAGATAATTCAACCAATCCACTTGTCTGAGGATGATAAGCAGTAGCAATTTTATGGATGATATGATATTTCCTTACTAATTTCTCCATAATTGCATTTTTAAAATGACTTCCCCCATCAGTTATGATTACCCTTGGCATTCCAAATCTACAAAATATATTCATTCTTAAAAATTTTGCAACACTTCGAGCATCACATCGAGGCAAAGCAACAGCTTCTATCCATTTAGATACATAGTCTACAACTATCAAAAAGTATAATTTTCTGAAAGATGGTATAAATGGTCCCATGAAATCTAATCCCTAACCATCAAATATTTCAACTTCCAACATATAATTAAGGAGCATTTCATTTCTTCTAGAAATATTGCCTACGCACTGATATCGATCATAATTTTTAATATAATTATTTAAATCCTTAAAATTTGTAGGCCAATAAAATTCTGATTGGAGAATTGTATATACAGTTTTATCAACACTAAAATGTCCCCCAAAATCAGAATCATGAAATTTTTGAATAATTTCATAAGTTTCTTCTAATGATAAACATCTTTGAATAATTAGATCATTTCCTTGTTTATATAAAACGGATCATCCCAAAAATAAGTCTTAGCTTTAGATAAAAATTCCTTCCTCTCATAGTATGTTAATCCATAGGGTAATATGTCACTAACAATAAAGTTCACAAAGTCAACATACCATGGAACACCCCACTCATTAATAGTGAACAGTTTTTATCTAGAAAATGTTCATTAATTTCTTCATCAGAAAAGAGAGATTTTTCATTATCAAGCCTGAACAAATGATCAGCAATTTGATTATCAGCACCCTTCTTATCTACTATCTCAAAGTCAAAATTCTTGTAAAAGAAGAATCCATCTTATTAGTCTTGGTTTTGCATCCTTCTTATTTATTAAATATTTAAAAGCAAAATGATCAGTATGCACCATACTTTTAATTCCAATTAGCTATGATCTGAATTTATCAAAACCAAATACTATAGCTAATAACTCTTTCTCAGTTGTGGTATAATTAATTTGATCTTCATTAAGAGTTCTACTAGTATAGTAGATTACTTTGAAATTTTATCATATTTTTGTCCTAATATAGCTCCAATAGCATAATCATTTGCATCACACATTAATTCAAAAGGTTTTCCCAGTCTAGTGTAACAATAACTGGTGCAGTGATTGGTTTTTATTTTAATAACTCAAAAGCTTTAAGGCATTCTTCATCAAAATTAAAAATTACATCTTTTTCTAATAACATGCATAGAGGCTTAGTAATTTTTTAGAATTCTTTAATATAACGCCTGTAGAATCTAACATGTCCCAAAAAAACTCCTAATCTCTCTTACATTTATTGAGAAAGGTAAATTAGAATTATTTGAATTTTTTCAGGGTTTACTTCCATACCTTTTTTGAAATATGATGTCCCAAAACAATTCCTCCTGCTACCATAAATTTGCATTCTTCCCAATTAATAACTAGATTTGTTTTTTCACAACGTTTGAGAACTTTAGATAAATGTTTTAAACATGATTCAAATGAAATTCCAAACACTGAAAAATTATCCATAAAAACATCAATTCCTTTTTTAATTAAATCACAGAAAATTGTTATCTTACATCTTTGAAATGTTGTAGGGGCATTACATAAATCAAAGGGTATTCTTCTAAAAGCAAAAGTACCATAAGGACTGGGAAACATTGTTTTCTCTTGATCCTCAGGAGCAATTTGTATTTGGTGATAACCAGAATATCCATCTAGAAAACAAAAGTATTTATGCCCAACTAGTTTATCCAACATTTCATCAAGAATGGGAAGTGGAAAATGATCTTTCCTAGTGGTAAGATTTAATTTTCTATAATCAATGCATATACGCCATATTGTAACTTATCTTGTTATAATAAGTTCATTCTTTTAATTAACAGTTACAGTTACTCCTCCTTTCTTAGGAACACAGTGAATAGGAATAACACATGCAATATCTGAAATAGAGTAGATAATTCCAACATCCAACCACTTCTTTCTTAATAGGATTTAATCTCCATTGAGGATCGACTCTGGGTTTGTTATTCTCTTCCATAAGAATTTTGTGCATACAGATTGAAGGACTGATTCCTTTAATATCAGCTATAGTCCATCCAAAGGCTTTCTTTTATTTCTTTAATGTTTCGAGCAAACTCTCTTCTTCTTCAATAGCTAACTTTGAGGAAATTATAACAGGTAAAGTTGAGGAATCACCTAAAAAGGCATATTTTAAATGTTCAGAAAGTAACTTCAATTCATTTTCAGAAGTTCTTTCAATTGCTGGACAAAAAGATTCATTCTTATTTGTCATGTTCAAAACTTTGAAACTTTCTTGATATAATTTAAATCTTCCTCATTAAAGTCATCAGATAATTGTGTTTCCTCCTCTTACTCAAGTTCCAACTGTTTAGTTTCAGATTTCTCTTCTTATGTTGCTTTGAAATGACATTCACTTAAATATCTTATAACATCCATCCTGAAACATTCATCATCATTACCTCTGGCAGGATAATTCATTGATTTTTAAATATTAAATGTCATAGTTTGATCATTAACACGCATAGTTAATTCCTCTTTCTACACATCTATCATTCTCTTCCTGTAGCTAAGAAATATCTCCCCAAAATAATAAGTATCTCTTTATCTTCCTTCATATCAAGCACAATGAAATCAACAAGAAAGATAAATTGATCCACCTTTATTAAAACATCCTTTATAACTCATTTAGGATATGTTATCGAACGATCTACTAACTGCAGAGTTATAGTAGTAGGGGTTATTTCTCCTAATATCAGTCTTTTAAGTATTGATAATGGCATAAGGTTAATGCATGCACTTAAATCACATAAAGCTTTCCCATAAAATCTGTCTCCAATTGCACATAGAATTGTAAAGCTACCAAGATCTTTAAGCTTTTCAGAAAGCTTCTTTTGAATTATTGCACTACAATCTTTACTAAGTGCAACAGTCTTGTTATATTCAAACTTCCTTTTTCTATTTAGAATATCCTTCATAAACTTCACATAACTTGGCATTTGTTCTGAGACTTCAGAAAATGGAATATTTATCGTTAGTTTCTTAAAAATCTCCAAGAACTTTGAAAATTGCTTATCCAACTTTTGTTGTCGAAGTGTATGAGGAAATGGTGGAGGTAACTTTTCTAAATCAATTTTAGGTAGAGAAATAGATCATTCCAAACCTTTCTGAGCGTCCTCTTTTCTTTCTTCAATCCCTTCTTTCTCTACTTCAATCTCTTTTTAAACTCTACCTTCCAAGTCTCTTCCAGTTCTTAATTGAATAGCTTTTACTTGCTCTTTATTTGTGTCTCTTCGATTTATCTCTGTATTACTAGGAAGTGTTCCTTGGGATTTATTACTTAATGAATTGGATATTTGTCTCAATTTATTCTCAGTATTTCTAATTGTAGCTCCTTAACTTTGCAATTAATTTCCCATTTGTAACAACATTTCTTCTATAGACAACTTCTTCTCCTTAAATTGTGAGGCACTATTAAAATCTGAAGGATAAATAGATCTACAATTTTTATTCCCTTAGTTGTTCCAATTCCGCAATAAGTTTACTTGATTGTTCCCCCATTGTTGATTACTACAACCCTAATTATTGTTGTTCCAGTTAAAGTTAGGATGGTTCTTCCAACCTGGGTTATAATAATTGAAATCTGGGTTATTAGGCTTGTTTATGTCATTCAAAGTTTCTAAAGATTTTTAAGAATCTACCATTTGGCCTGATGAATTTTCTTCAATCATTGAAATTGGTTGAGAAAATTTCATTCCAAATTGGTATATAATCCTTGAAATTGCAACAACTTGATTTGCTAGCATTGCAAAAGCATCATATTCATGAATATTGGCTACCTTTTTAGGATTTACCCTCTCAAAAGGCCATTGAAAATTATTTGTAGTCATTTCTTCAATTAAAGCATAAGCGTCATTAAACAGTTTAGACATAAATGAACCACCAACAATAGCATCAATAATAGATCTGAGAAAGCTAACTAATCCATTATAAAAAATATGAATTATTAACTAATATGCTATCAAATAATGTGGACATTTTTTAGGAGATCTTTAAAATGTTTCCATGCTTCATAAATAGATTCCCCTTCAAACTGATAAAAATATATATTATCATTTCTAAGATTAGCAATCTTTTATGGTAGAAAATGTTTAGCAAGAAATTTTTGCGCTAAATCACCCCAAGTTCTGATAAATCTAGGTGCTAACCAATTTAACCACATCTTAGTTTTATCCGGTAATGAGAAATGAAAAATTCTAAGTCTAATAGCATCATCTGAAACACCATCATATTTAAATGAAACACATAATTCTAGAAAATTGGCAAGATGTAAATTTGAATCCACAGTTGTTGCTCCTCCAAACTGATTATTAGATACCATTTAAATAATAGTAGGTGACCCAACCGCAATTAAGTAAGTAAAATAGCTTATAAAATTATGGCCAAACTCGACCCCAAATCTCGATTAAGATGCTAATGTACGATAATTAAATATTAAAGTTTTTATAAATAAATATAAATCGTACACTAGGGATACTACGAAAGTATACGTATCATTTCAAGTAATATAGAGTTTTCTTTATAAAACCCCAGATATCGATCCCACGAGGATTAATAAAGTTAAAAGAAAGAAAACTATTAATTAGAATTTTTTAATTTAAAGACTAATTAAAATATGCAGAATAGAAAAATTGGCAAGTGATAAAACAATAAACAAAGATTCTTTCCCCATACAAAATATTCTATGATTAATAAGCAATTAAAACTAGTTGAGAATTTTAAAAATATGGTTTTGTGACAAATAGGAGCATATATATCCTTTACCCTTTGGTCTAGGTCATAAAGAACATTAGCTAGTTTTTAAAGATTGGATTAGGATGTATTATTAGTAGAAAGGGACAAATTTCCAGACTCACTTCTAGGTTCCCCCCAAAATGGTTGCCTATGGTCTGGCCTACTCGTCACCTCTTTTGTAAAATCAAATTGATTGAATTTAGTCTGTCACACTAAAAACAAAAATCAATTCTACGCTCATTAAAAAATATCTCCCTATTCATTTGCACCTCCCCTTTTAGAGAAATGTGATACAAATAAGTTAAGAATTCTTAGCTCACGGTCAAATCTTAAGAATTCTCCGCAGTTTTTAACAATACAAGAGGCCAATTTGTAATGTAAATTAAGATTAGGTACAGTATCATCAAAAATTTTTAGAAAATAAGAAATTAAGTTCTCAATTTTGATTTAAATTTGTTATTAAATTATTTCATATTCGTAGGGAGAAAGAAAAGAAGAATACTCGAAAAGCATAGAAATTACACCACAAATCATATTCATATAACTCAAATCCAAAGCACTAAACTTAAGAAACAAGATATAAATACTTATCTGGAATGTAATCCAAGCAATCCTTTGAAGTTTCTCTGACTCCACAAACTCTAACAGGACTTTGACTCTCGATTTCGCACTGAACTCTCACTAAAATAAAGAAGAAGAAAAGAAGAAGACACTTTACTTAACAGCTCTTAATTAATTATTTTCTAATTAATTCTCCCTCTCGGTCTTCCTGTAGAAATGGTCCTCTATTTATAGATCTCCAGAAACAATCAGGAGTTGCTTAAGACACATCTTCAAAATTCATCCAAATTCAATGAATGTTCTATAAATTAACTGTGGCGCCTAGGCGCCAGGATCTCTGCATGAATGGCCACATCCCTTCACATTTAGGTCACACCTCTTCATTTAATAACGGCTCTCTCATGTCTATATTCATTGTATCTTGTTTATAACATGTGGTAATTTGTCCAGAGGCTTCTAGATTGGTTTGAAAGCGTCAATAAACATCCAATAATTATCAAGAAATCTCTAGAATCAATCTTCTGTGTCTGGCTCCTTCGCACTAGATTTGGCGCCTAGGCGTCAAAATCAGCCTCTTTGCATTTTTATTCTTTTTGACTCATTATTGCTTCTTTTTAACTCTTTTTCTTCATAAACTCATTTTGTTGTACCTGCAACCAAAACAAAAGAAATACCTTTCATTAAAGCGTAATATCCTTAAAATATTAATAAAATTTTGATATAAAATTCTAAGTAATTTTAAGGCCGATCAATTCCCCCAAACTTAAACATTACTTGTCCTCAAGTAACCTTTTACTACTAGAAATTATAATCTATGGAGAAAATTTTCTTTAAGACTTCTATAACTTTTTGTTTTATAAATAATATAATGAAATTTAAAAAGCTTTCTAAATAACTTAGGCTAAAACAAAATATGTAAAATAGTTAATATGCAAGTGTTAAGAATTTTCTTCTCCTATCTATTTTAAAAAAAGAATTGCAATTTGTTATATTAAGAACATGTAGATAATTTACAGGAAAAAGATTTTCATGATAACTCTACTAGTGAGGATGCTTATACATAGGACTTTAAGTAAAAATTTGCATTAGGTCTCTTCATACAAGTGAAGCCAATTTTATATTTAGCCTTTTCCTCAAGCTTCTCCTCACTTTTCTTTTATATTTGGATTGCTTTCCAATTCTATAAATTTTTCTTTTCTTTTTCAGGGATTGTTTACAATTCTTTTTCTTTTTTATTTTTTTAAGTGAGGATTACTATATTTGGATAGCCTATTAATGATTTTGAACTTCACTATCATTAACTTATATTTAAAGACTTAACACATTTTTCACATAATGAATGTGTTTAGCAAAAATATTTTTCATAGAGTTTCAATTCCATCTTCTCAAGTAAAGATCTAGATTCCTTAATACTTTCAAAAATACAACATTTTTAATTTAGATATTTGAATCAAAATTATAACACTTTTTTTATTAAATAATTACAATTTTTAGAATTATCCCTTATTATTTAAAAATATTTTTATAAGTTTGTTATAACATTTATGAAAACAATAGTATATATATCTTAAATTAACTTTTCTTCGATAGGTTATGTTATTAATTTTAAAAATATTTTTTACTAAGGACAAGAAAAATTTAAATTTAAGTTCATTTCCCTCCCCCAAACTTAGTTCTTTAAATTAGGTTTAAATATTTTTGTAATATGAAATTTAAACTAAGCAAGAAGAACGAAGTATAACATTTAAAGGTATTTAAATCAGTGCTAGTATAAGCAGAAATAGACATATAAAAGAGCAGCTAAATAAGTAACACAAGAAAATTTTAATATTTTAAAAACAAATGTGCTAAAATAAAAACAACAGGAGCATGAAAAGGACTAAATCTAAGCAATCCAACAACAGAAAACATAAAATAGAGTTACAATCTCATTACAAAGTACGGAAAGATAAAAACATACACTAAAAACAACGAACGCTCAACTACATCTTAGCAGAAATCTATCTAATCATTATCAGTTTCTTCATCATCCTCAAAAGAAGCATCTGAATCTGGCTCTTTGGATTTTCCCTAAGGTATGAACTTCGGATAGGTAGGAAATCCTACATTAGAATCACCCTTCAGAAATTTTACTAAAGCCTCACTATACTCTCTATCATAATCACTCTTCCTCTGTATATAATCTGATACATGATCAAATTTGTTATACATATCATCCATTCTACACTGCATCATGAAAAGTTCACTCTGATGCTCTAAATACGACTCACAAACAGTATTCAACAAATCAGGTGGAAGCTCAAATGTAGAAGTAGATGGCATAGAAGCAAAAGTAGAAGGCACAGAAGATGGATATGCTCTAGTACTTTGACTCTTACTCTTCCCATAAATATCAACATGAGATTTCCCTATCGGCTTTAGTGACTTAAGCTGCTCTTCAAAATTAGAATAAGAAACACTAGCATTCTTGCAAATCGAGAAAATGAGAGCTGGAAAGCCTAAACCAGAAATAAAACTTCCTTTAACAGAAGTGTTGATCGCATTATAAATAATGGCTCCCACGTCTAACGACTTCATTTCTTGAATGTAGTAGTTCAGAATAGCTCTCTCTTTCGTCACCTTACTCAAGTGGTTTGACGGAAGGAGACGAGCAGAAATAAAATAATGCCAGGCTTTAGATGTAGCATTAAGCATCGAAGAAGAGAAACTTACCTGTTTCTTGTTTCTTATTTTTCAGGCTCCTCTTACATCAGTCAAATAAGCCAGAATCTCATCGAGTTCTCCCTCAGAAGAAGTAAAAATATCATAAAAACAGTCTGTCACTGGAGGCAGGCCATAAAACATGTTGATCACTTCCGAAGTGAATTCAACTATTGTCCCCCTCAAATAAACTTTAAAATCGGTCATTTTCAGGAAAATTTGCATAGAACTCCCGAACTAAAGAAATAACCGCAACCACCAGGATGATAAAAACTTCTTTCCACTATGAACTTGCAAACAGTAGCAAATTCATTGTAACGAACTTGTGCACTCGCACTAGCAAACCTTATTTGATCAAATTCGCTATGCTCCCTACCCCCACTTTGATTTAGGTGTCATTCCTAAAGTTTGTAAATAATTCCAAATAAATCTCAAGAAATATAAAATCACACTAAATAAAAGCTCACCTCACCAAATCAAACTTAAATTCATGGATTTTCTTCCCTAATATCAAAATTTTTTTTTCTTCCAAAATTTCAGCACTATGCATAAGTAGAAAAATCCATGGTGAAAATAAAATTAAAACGTAGATCTAACCTCGAGAAGTTGAAATCTAAAGTTAATACACATCGAAAGCCTTCAAATCTAGCTCAAAATGGAACCCTAGATCTGATTTTTGAGAAAATGGAAGAAGATAATGAAGCTTACGCGTGAAAATGGAGTTGGGTCGGTTTTAAAGGTCGAAATTCGGTCCAGGTGAACTGGCTCTTAGGCACTAAAATCACTAAACATTCTGATTTTTTTATACTTTGTAATTTAGGTGATTTTAGCACCTGTAAGCCTAAAATTAACTGTTAATCTTCATCAAACATCTTCCAAAAAATAATATTCAAAAAAAATCCAAAAGGTTCCAAATTTAAAGATAACATTCCAAATATCTAACAAATAACAATACAAACTTTACTTCATTTCATTTCATTCCAGATCGTCAAGATAATGCTAAAAAAATACAGAAAATATACATCAACATTAAACACTCACATCTCACAAATACATAAAACACTCATAAACATCTCCACATAAAACAATTTCAAATCATAACTTAACAATCACATTCAATCTCTCCACCTATTTCTCCTTAATTTCATGGTTTCACATCAGAACCGTCATTAGTTCCACAAGGTAATTCGCTACGAACAAAGGAATGGAAGAAAGGGACTCGAGGAAATTCCAAGTTCTTCTTTTCATCAATCCAATTATTCTCAGCGTACATTGTTACCTGATAATCTTCAAAGCATGCTAAATGATCTGATTGAACATTCATTTCCCATTCAATGTGCTCAATTTGGTGGAACATCTCATGCAATCTCCCTCCAACTAGAATTAACTCTTCTTCAATCTTCTCAAGTCGATTGCATAACTTCTCCAGAGTCATGGCTAGATAGCCATTAAAATAAGTTTGGGAATCCTTGTGCACAAACTTCTCCTTCCCATTAATTCCAATGTTTAATCTCTCCATGGAAGCAATCAAAACTCTCTCTTTTCTTAAAAGGAATGTTTCAGTTCAAATTTTGATGGCTTAAAGGTTTGGGATGAAGGTATGGTGGTTTAATGGATTGGAATGTGCAAAAATGGCTTTGGGCGGTTTTTCCACGATCCAGAAACTGTGGCGCCTAGGCGCCAATTTTGGCGCCTAGGCGTCAGGATCACAGGTATCTGGTGCTTAGGCACTAGTTCTAGCGCATAGGCGCCAGAATCCTGAAAATTACAGGTTAACCATTTGTCAAATTCTCATAAGTTCCCTACTTAATTAAGATTTAAAAAGGTAGATCGAAGGTATGTAACTAAGTGTAGTCACATACAATACATAATCAAACACGAAATAAAATCATACCATGGGTTGCCTCCCATAAAGCGTTTGGTTTAACGTCATCAGCCCGACAAAAACACCATTTTACTCCAATTGGGATAAGAATAGCACATCTTTAAAAGATGGCATACTTTCTTCATAATAGGGCTTCAATCTATGTCTGTTCACCTTAATTACTGAATAAGTTTTTAAATCTTTAATGTGCATTGTTCCATAAGGGTAAACTTTCTCAACCACATACGACCCTATCCATTTGGATTTTAATTTTCCTGGAAACAATTTTAATCTTGAGTTGTATAATAAAACTTGTTGTCCAGGCTCAAAATTCTTTCTTAATATTCTTTTATCGTGCATAATCTTCATTTTCTCTTTATAAATTCAAGCACTTTCAAAGAAATTATTTCTCATCTCAGCCAGTTCATTTAATTGTAATAATCTTTTATCTCCAGCATCTCTTAAACTATAATTAAACTTTTTAATTGCCCAATAAGCTTTATGTTCCAATTTAATTGGTAAATGACAAGGTTTTCCATAAATGAGCCTATAAGGTGACATTCCAATAAGAGTTTTATAAGCAGTCCTATAAGCCCATAACGCATCATCAAGTCTATCACCCCAATTAGTTCTCTTTGGATTAATCATTTTTTTCTAAATATCTTTTAATCTCCCGATTTGATAATTTCGCTAATCCACTAGTTTGGGGATGATAGGCTATTGAAATTTTATGCTTGATTCCAAATTTTCTCATTAATCTCTGAATCAAAAAATTCTTAAAGTGACTTCTCCCATCCATGATGATTAACCGTGGCATTCCAAATCTAGTGAAAATATTTTTAGTTAAAAATTTTTCCACACTTTTAGCATCACATTGAGGTAAAGCAATAGCTTCAATCCATTTTGAAACATAATTAACAACTAATAAAATATACATTTTCCTAAAGAAGACACAAACAGTCCCATGAAATCTAAACCCCATACATTAAAAATTTCCACTTTTAGAGTAAAATTTAGCGGCATTTCGTTTCTTTTAGAAATATTGTCTATGCGTTGACATCGATCATAGTATTTAACAAAATTGTTAACATCCCTGAAAAGGTAGGCCAATAAAATTCAGATTGTAAAATTTTGAAAGCGGTTTTATCAATTCCAAAATGTCCCCCAAATTTAGAGTTGTGGCATTTTTGAATAATCTCAAAAGTTTTTTTCGTAAGCAACACATCTTCATATAATAGAATCCTTACATTGTTTAAATAGATAAGGATTATCCCAAAAATAAAATTTAACATCATGTAAGAATTTCTTTTGGTGATACTGATATAATCCATATGGCATAATGCTACTAGCTAAATAAATAACTATATCAGCATACCATGAGATTAATCCAGCAGAAAAAATATAAAGTTGTTCATCAGAAAAACATTCATTTATTTCTCCTTTATCATTCATTTCATTATTTTTAATTCTAGATAAATGATCGGTGATTTGATTATCAGACCCTTTTCTATCGACTATTTTAAAGTCAAATTCTTGAAATAGAAGAATTCATCTAATCAATCTTGGTTTAGCTTCTTTTTTTTCATTAGATATTTAATAGCAGAGTGATCTGTATGCACTATACATTTATTCCAAAATAAATATGATCAATTTTTTTCAAAATCATATACTATGGCCAATAGCTCTTTCTCAGTAGCGGTATAATTAATTTGAGCTTCATTAAGAGTTTTACTGGCATAATATATAATTTTAAACATCTTATCATATCGTTGTCCTAAATCGGCCCTAATAGCATAATCACTTGCATCACACATTAATTAAAATTGTTTTTCCCAATTAGGTGCAATAATGATTGGTGCAGTAATTGATTTCTCTTTTAACAATTTAAAGGATTTTACGCACATCAAATTTGAATTTAGTATCTTTTTCTATAAGATGGCATAGAGGTTTTGTAATCTTGGAAAAGTCTTTAATATATCTCCTATAAAATCTAGCATGTCCAAGAAAAATTCTTATACCAGTAACAGAAGTTGGGGGTTGTAATCCAGCAATAACTTGAATTTTTGCCTGATCAACTTCCATACTGATTGCACGATGCGATGACCTTTACTTATGTAAGAATTTATGAATTTATATTTAAATATTTATATGAATTATTGTAAAAGTCACAATTTCAAACGCAAGTAAACGTATCGTTTCAAGTAATACAGGGCTCTATTGGAGTCCTGATTATCGATCCCATAGGGAAGTTTATGAGAAAATTAAGAAATATTTTAGATTTTTCAAATTAAAAGTAATTACTATTTTTATTTCTTTTCAAAATTTAAGAATTTAAATTTAATAAAATTTATACTAAATGTAAGTAAGCAGTAATAAAGTAAAGATTAAAGCAGATATAATTAAAACAACTTTCTCCTTTTCAACTAATCCAAGATTTTTAGAATAGTTATCAATCGTGGAGAATTTAGATTATGGTATTGTGCCAAATTGAAGCATTCCTATTGTCGGCATATTTTTAGGTTGAGTGTTGTATTCTGTGAAAAGAAGTCGCCTACAGAAATTGTCGGCGAATTTTCATATCTTAAATTTAATTTAACTATATATATATAGTTTAAAAGATAACATTTGATTTTGAAAGTAATTTTAAAAAAATTTTAGATATGAAATCAAACTGATCTCACATCTCAAATAGTTTATATAAACGAGCACCACACCACAAACCGCGTGTCTATTCCGAAGAATAGGCACACTGTTTGGTGGTGGGGCTCGATTAAATAAACTAGAAGGTTTGTGACATCCGTTTGGTCTGCGAAACCATTTTATTTGCCGACAAGTTCCCCTGCTTAATATGAAAACATTAAACAGGGTTTATATTACATGGGTTCTTAAAATTCCCTATAAGGGCAAGCCCCTATAGTTAATTACATCTTAAGTGACGAGAATCACCTAAGAAAACTCTCGATAATAATCAGTAGTTCTGCTCTCAAGAATTTCAAAGTTTAAGTTTTCAAGGGATTGAATTTTGGAATTTCAATAGGGAATGGATCAAATTTGGAACATTTTATTTTGGGAATTCAAAGGAAGAAAGGTAGGAGAAATCACAGATTCGAAGCGAACTTCGGTAATTTCCCGACTATCTTATTGTTTGGCTTGAATTTAGGAAATTCCTAATGTTTATTTAACGTTTTGATCTTGCCAATTTTAATTAATTAGGACTTATATTCGTATGATGTGATCACACAAATAGCCTCGAAGATGTGAGGGTTTATGTCGTATCAAACGACTACCTCGGAATCTTAAGACCGGTTAGGGCTTAATTTGCAATGCAAATGCCTAACAAAAGGTTAAGGATTTATGTTGCACTAGGCAAACTACCACGAAGTCCTATGGTTTAGTCATTTAATTCTAAGAAATGTTTTGTTACAGTAGATCTGAGTTTTGCTGACGATGATGGCCTTGTTGCCCACTATGCTCCAAGCTCCTTGTTGTTACAGAGGGTTTAGTTTTAGAAATCATAAATCAAGAGATGAGAGAAGTGTTGTGGTTTAGAGAAGGTCTTAATTTCCAAGTGTTTTTTATGTTTTAATTAAAACAAATCTTAAAGTTGATTATAACAACACCGGTTAAGATCCCACAGTTCCATCCTTCCGACATCGTTATTTTTATCGGATTCACTTAGTCCAGATGAATTTGCTAAACTCAACTAAATGAGTTCCACACTTTCATTTATACCGTGGGAAATCCCGTTAGCAACACGTAGGTTACATCATCCGAGGTATTCCCGATCATCCAACAAGACGTTTTAATTTAGTTGCAATTGTAGTTTTGTGTTCTGTTTGTGATTAAATTTTGAGTTGTTTTATATTTTGAAATGATGTGGCGGTGAATTTTATCTTGTAATGATTTTTAATTTAATTTTGGTTTCAGTTAGGGACTATCCTAAAGGTTTTGGTTTTCATGCAACAATTGTTTATCATGCAAGAAAAGTAAAGTGCATTTGCAATAAAGTAAATTGCAATAAAATAAAAGCGTACCTGGAGGGTCTTCCCGTCATCCCAAGCCGCACTTAAAACACATATCGAGCATTTGAGTATTCCAACAAGTACCTAGGTAAAGCTAAGGTAAAGGTTTTGGTTGTCTACCAAAGTCCTAATCCTATAGCTAGTCCTCTCCTATGACGTCTAGGTTCTTGTGTTTTGGTTTAAGGACGATTTTCTTCATCAAAGAACAATTAAGTTCAATTGTTCTTATAAATATCCTATCATATTGAGGAAGTGCTTAAGACGAGTCTTAAACATCTTTTCAATACCTCTAGGATTGTTTTAAGTCCAAGAGAATTTAATTATACAAGTGAATTAATCATCCAGGAGTTTAAGTTTTGTTATCTTGCTCAGTGAATTAGGATATTTGAATATCCTATAAGTGAAGTAACACTTCACTTAATACTCCGTTTAGGAGTTATGACAACAAGAGCTTTTGAGGGCAAATTAATGTTTAAGTGATTTGTGATTTAATTTAATTTCAATTAATGGGTTTAAGTTTGGAATAGTGTTCAAGTTTTTTTAGATTTATTTTGAATTCTTTATGTCTTTAGTGATGTTATATTTAATTCAATTTAATTTAATTTAATTTTAATTTAATTTAATTTAATTTGGTTTAGTTTTAATTTTAATTTTAATTTATTTTTTAATTTAATCTTAATTTTATTTTAACTTGATTTTATTTTTTATTTAATTTAATTTAATTTAATATGTTTTAATTTAATTTAATTTAATTTAGTTTAATATGTTTTAATTTAGTTTAATTTAATTTAATTTAATTTAATTTTTAATTTAATTTTTAATTTAATTTTATTTTTATTTTTAATTTAATTTAAATTTTAATTTAATTTAATTTTAATTTTAATTTAATATTTTATTTTTTATGCTTTAAGGATGATTTAATTTAAATTTTAAAGTATTAATTTAATTGAAATTTTAGAAGGATTTAATTTAAATGTTTTAACTTTAATTTAATTTAATGATTAAGTCTTTTAGCATTTTAAATCTTGAATTTGGATTATCATTTTAATTAGAAATTAAATATTATTGAGGTGGTTAATTTAGGGATTCTTAAATTAAAGAACAAATCTCTTCCTAATAATATCCTTATTTTAATAATTCCAATTTTTCATTATTCTTCCAAACTTAATTAATTATTTAATTAAGGTTTATTTTAATTATTTTCAAATTGTTTGGTAGGTTTCCACCCTTTAATTACCTAAGTTTCAAACATCCAAAATCAACTTAGTATCAAATATTTTACCCACCCTTTTAATTAAACCTAAAAATTTTTAATTATAGGTTAAAATTTTAATTACCATTTTGCCCTTTAAACTTACTAATTTCATAACTCACTAAATTGAGCTCAAATGAATTTGAAATTTTTATGTGACTTCACTCATTTATCAATCAAGACATTAGAGGAGAAAATGTGATTTTTCTGTATTTAATTTATTTATGTAATTATTTTTGGTGGAAAATAGGGATTTTCAAGGAAAATTCAATAACATGATCAAGGGAAATTTTCTGTCCTTAAGAAAATTATGGGACATTTCTAATGACCAGAGGAACCCTTTGACCAATTTTGGTGATTTTTTGAATTATATTTTCTTTATTATAATTATTTTGAGTTTTGGAGTATTAATTAATTTAAAAATAAAATAAAGGTTGAAAAATGAATTTTATATTTTTAAAAAATCTCTCTGATATCAAGAAAACCAGAGAACCAATTTTTATAATTTTCTGATTTTTCTTTGATTTATTAGAATTATTTTAGTGGAAATACTAGAAAATACATTTTTTAATTTTAAAATTACCTTAGGGCTTTAAAATTTAATATCTCATCATAGAGACTTAAGAAAAATATGAGGTTTGTTCCTAAGTGATTAAAATTCAAAATGTGACATTTTGGTGAATTTTATTATTTTTGTGATTTTTATTATTTTTTAATTATTAAAAAAAATTAAAATAATGGAAAAAATCAACTTTTTTGGAAAATTACAATTTTAATTTTCTTAAATTCCCCTGATATCAGAGAGGCTCTAAAACCAATTTGGTGAATTTTTGTGAAGTATTTTGAAAGTTATGAATTTTTGAAGTTTAAGTTTGGTTAAATGGCTTAATCAACCCATTTGATAGGGCTAACCAAGTCCAATTGACTTCAAACTTTTATGGTGGGTTCCTCTGATCCTAAAGGTCAGTGGAGAATTAATTTCAAGTCAATTTGATGTATGATTAGCTCTAATTAATTAAAGCTCCATTTTGGGTGTTTAAGCCAATTAGGGTTATTCCAAGTGAGTTAACTCAAAACCTATTTTCCCTAGGGTCCTCTGGTCATAAGAAACATCACCGAATTTTCCTAGAATTTATTTCACAACATGCTAATTATTGGAATTAAAATACTCAGAATAGTGACCTAGAATTGAAAAATCAATAACTCTTCATAGGGATGGCCTCGACTTTTGAAAATTCAGGGAATGTCCCCAAATTCAGAGGCTTCAAAAGTCCTATGGTCTCATGCCATGGTGAATTGTATATATGCATGGAGAATTGAAAATGTGCAGAGAGTAAATAAATCATTAAAAATCAAATATTCAATGAAATTAAATGATTTTGTTTCCACATTATTCTCCTCTGTTCACTGAGCAAGAGGGTATTTTTATTTTATTTTTATGACTTTTCTACACAAAGTTATGCATTTTTGAAGTTTAGGAAATTAAATAAATCAAAAATATCCTAATTTTCTATTTAAAACGGCGGCGCTGACTCATCCTAGGCATCTCTGAAACGCCGCGAGTCGCGCTTCCATTCGACGTCTCCACTTGAGTCAGTAGCCCGGGTCCCGCCTTCCGCGTATCATCTGCCGATCCGACCCGATCTAAGCCGTCCGTCCGCGCGTGTATTGAGTGGACGGCATCCGCTCATCGTCCCCAGCCGTTCTCACCCGAGAGCCGTCCACACTAAAACCCTAAGAACTCACTCATTTCTCAACGGATTTTCATGTTCTTGTGCTCTATGGATTCGTCTTGAAGAGACGAATACATCTATATGGTGATCATGCATTGAAATTAAAGCATTTAAAATAGACAATCTTCAGAGGCTCGGGATAAAGAGTTAGCTCATACCTTAGCTCAGAGAAGTGTGGCTTCAATCTGAGGGTTGTGTCACCTTCGATTGGGTCCAAGCAAGCTCCAGATAAAGTCCCTTGGCCTGGTGAATTGTCCAGGTATGATTTCGACCAAGCCCAATTTCAACCTTTGGAGTATGGAACAGATGGGTGGCCTGGAGAGGGGGCTTTCACTGGGGAACTCCTTCTCTTGGTCTTGTGCAGGTGTGGGTGAGTTTAATTTGACTTTGGTGGAGGATTTGGGAGTGTCCTGTTCTGGCCTGAGAATTGAGCTCCAAAATTGAGCTCAATTAGTGGGGATTAGGACAAGAGAACAGTGGGGATCAAATGCTCTAAGTGTGGGGAGAGTCCGGAGTGATTTTGGCGGAGTTTCCTTAAGGTTGGTTCAAGCACCCCCTCATGGCCGAGAGGGGTGAGGTTTAAATAGGAGAGGTTGGAGGGCCTCCTGTGGGGAGTTAGGAACTCGGGATCGACTGCTCTTGGCAAGGGAAGAACAGACTGCAATGGCCACCGGGCATGGGGCAACTCGAACAAGGGAGAATTTCAATGTTTGGCTCCTTCCAAGGTTTCGCCATGGTGTTTTCCGACGACCTGGGCGGCTGGCCGGCAGGCATGAGTCACCATCTTGACCGTGGAGGTCGTGGCTTGGCAATGGTGAAGTCAATTGGGTTTGGACATGTGTAAAGGAGTTGGATCAAAATGGCATGGGGGCATGGCTATTTTGGCTCTAAATGGGTCAACCCATCCTTTTGGGCTAGGTAAACCACCCAATGCTTGGTTTAGGCTGAAGGGAAAGTGATTTGGATCAGCTTGATTAGTGGGGTCAAGTCACAATCCAAGCACAATTAGGATTAAATATGGTTTAGGGGAGACATGGAGATGGTTAATCACCTTAAGGGAGTGTGGAAAGGATCTCCTCCTTTTGCCCAATGTGGTAAGGTCACATGTGAACAACTCACATGGCTTGCAAGTGGCTTAAGAGTGGCTTCATGGCTTATATATGGCTTGGGAAAAGTTGGCTTGGTTTCATGAAAGTGGGTTTAAGGAATTTTGGTATTTTAGTGGAAAAATTTCATGAAGCTTGATTTGGAACTATTTGGTTATTGATTTTGGAACTTAGGAAGTGTTTTAAATCATAGGTATGATGAGAGAAATTTCATGTGGGCTTTTGGAATAAGTTATGGGCTTTTAAATTTGTTTTGGATGGGTTTTTAGGAAGGTTTAAGAAAGTGGGCTTTTTAAGCTTGGAAATAAATTGGTGGATGGGAAATTTTGTAAAATTTTGGGCCAAATAATTGTTGGGTTTGGTTTAGGGATGTGTCATGAGTGATTTGAAAGAAATTTGAGGTGGTTTGGGTTTGAATTGGGTTGAATTTGGGCTTTTTGGTAGAGTGGCCAATGGTTGGCCAAATTGGGTTAACTTGGGCTAATGTTGGGATAATGTTGAAATTGGTGTAAAATTAATGTTGAGAAATGTTTGTAGGGTTGTTTCAAAGAGGTTTCAACTTTGGTTGGGTTTGGATTTTGGGGTTTGGGCCTATTCTGGGTTAGGTTTAGTGTAGGCCCATGTAAGGAGCTTTTGGCTTTGGGTTGAATTTGAGTTGGGTTTGGGTTCAAATTTTGGGCAAATCATGTTAGTTTTTTGTTTGTAGGGATGTTAGGTAAGGTTTAGAAAAGATTTGGGGTTAATTGGAGTTGAATTGGGTTAGTTTGGGCTAAGTTTGGGTCATGGGTCCAAATTGGGCTTTAAGGTCAAAAGTGAAATTAGATTCAAATGCCAATCAAATTGGGCTTGTATTTGGTCTAGATTAGTGTTGGGGATGTTTAATGGAACTTTAGAATTGAATTGGACCAGAACCTGGGTCAATTTGGTAGGTTTGGTTGACATTGGGTTCACTTTTGGTTAAAATGGGTCAAATTGGGGGTTTTGACAAAAGTGGGGTAAATTGACAAAATTGGCCCATGGTGTAGTTGGACAAAATGAAATTGGGAATATTTGAGATTTTCTGGAATTTTCTGGGAATTTTCAGAATTTTTGGATTTTTGGGTCAAGAGGGGCATTTTGGTAATTTGGAGGGTATTGGGGGTATTTTTTGGAATTTTGGGTATTTTAGGTAAAAATGGTCAATTTGAGTGGTGAGAGAATGTTTAGGATTGATTTTGAGGAATTTGGGTGATTTTGGAGAATTTTGAAAAATTTGGGTAATTTCAAGGGTTTTGGGTAGGCTAGGCGGGTCTAGGGTCCGGGGGTCAAAAATCGAAAATTTAGAAAATTAAAGATTGGGTAAATGTAAGTGGAATGAAATCATTTTGGTTGAGCCATGAAGCCATATCAAGCCCACATGAGCCATGAAGGGACTCATTCGAGGCATTCAATATGTTGTCCTAACCCTCTTAGCCAAGGGCTTAGGGGTTAAGGACCATCCATGTGAATCACCTTCATGAATCGGAGGTCAACTTGGGTATGGGTGTAGTTTTAGGAGGTGTGTGAAAGTGTAGTGTATAAGTGTAGTGTGTGTGTAAGTCAGCCCTTCACTGCACCGAGCCACCTGTAGGGCCTCCTAAGGCCAAAGAGTCCTATAGAACTCATCCTTTAAACTTCCACATTTGATTTCAACCCTCTAGGTGATTAGGGGTCTACAATCAAGTTTGTGGAGTTTGCAGGGAGTTAAGAAGTGGTTTGAATTTCTAAGTGGTGGGTCCCAATTCTAATCCTCTAAGATAGTCAAAGGAAAAGCCTAAGGCTAGATCCTAAGTACTAAAAAAGGAAGAGAAGACCTCATCAAAAATGAGGTCAACAAATGGACCCCCTATAGGTGTGGTGAGCTGACAGAGCACACCGCGCGTATTGGTGTTGACCAAAGTGATCAACAAAACCAACACAAAAGTCCAAGTGACAAACTTGGGACAGAGTAGAAGAATTTCCGCTGGGGAGTGTCAAGTATATCTCTGAGACTGGAGATCCCTGAACTCTCGCTGGGAAAGGAAAAGGAGGTGAATCCCAAATCACATGATCTGGGGGAATTTCGATTTAGATTTCATTTTGTTTCAGTTTAAGTTTTGATGTGTGAGCTCAGATTTTAGTTTGAGTTTCAAATTAGATTGAAGTTTTGTTAAAATTAATTTGAAGGGATTTGAACTTGAAATGAAAATTGGAATTTTGTGGTTTTAGATGTAACATCTTCAACCTCAAAAATTTGAATCGATTGGATTGAACCATTATAATGAGGAAAGAACTCAGAGCAATACGGTATTGGATGTAAAATCCTTAACCTCAACAGCTTGATTTGGTGTGATTCATTGCAATAGGGAAAGAACCTAAAGCAATGCAGTATCGGATGTAAAATCCTCAACCCCAAAAGTTTGATTTTTATGTATTTTATTGCGATAGGGAAAGAACCTAAAGCAATGCAGTACCAAATGTAAAATCCTCAACCCCAAGAATTTGATTTTGATGTATTTCATTGCGATAGGGAAAGAACCTAAAGCAATGCAGTATCGGATGTAAAATCCTCAACCCCAAGAATTTGATTTTGTTTGATTTTGATGTATTTCATTGCGATAGGGAAAGAACCTAAAGCAATGCAGTATCGGATGTAAAATCCTCAACCCCAAGAATTTGATTTTGATGTATTTCATTGCGATAGGGAAAGAACCTAAAGCAATGCAGTATCGGATGTAAAATCCTCAACCCCAAAAGTTTGATTTTGATGTATTTCGTTGAGATAGGGAAAGAACCTAAAGCAATGCAGTATCGGATGTAAAATCCTCAACCCCAAGAATTTGATTTTGATGTATTTCATTGCGATAGGAAAGAACCTAAAGCAATGCAGTATCGGATGTAAAATCCTAAACCCCAAAAGTTTGATTTTGATGTATTTCATTGCGATAGGGAAAGAACCTAAAGCAATGCAAGATCGGATGTAAAATCCTCAACCCCAAGAATTTGATTTTGATGTATTTCATTGTGATAGGGAAAGAACCTAAAGCAATGCAGTATCGGATGTAAAATCCTCAACCCTAAAAGTTTGATTTTTGATGTATTTCATTGCGATAGGGAAAGAACCTAAAGCAATGCAAGTATCGGATGTAAAATCCTCAACCCCAAGAATTTGATTTTGATGTATTTCATTGTGATAGTGGAAAGAACCTAAAGCAATGCAAGTATCGGATGTAAAATCCTCAACCCCAAAAGTTTGATTTTGATGTATTTCATTGCGATAGGGAAAGAACCTAGAGCAATGCAGTATCATATGTAAATTCCTCAACCCCAAGAATTTGATTTTGATGTATTTCATTGCGATAGGGAAAGAACCTAAAGCAATGCAGTATCGGATGTAAAATCCTCAACCCCAAGAATTTGATTTTGTTGTATTTCATTGCGATAGGGAAAGAACCTAAAGCAATGCAAGTATCGGATGTAAAATCCTCAACCCCAAAAGTTTGATTTTGATGTATTTCATTGCGATGGGGAAAGAACCTAAAGCAATGCAGTATCGGATGTAAAATCCTCAACCCCAAAAGTTTGATTTTGATGTATTTCATTGCGATAGGGAAAGAAACTAAAGCAATGCAGCATCGGATGTAAAATCCTCAACCCCAAAAGTTTGATTTTTGAATGGTAATTGATTTTGCAAAGATTTGTACTGTTGATTTGAAAAGTGTGGAATTTTGGTGTTTCGAGAATTTCATGAAAGTTGTAAAAGATTTTTGTGGAAAGAAACAGATTAGGAGGGAATATTTAGATGCTACATATCCCATTCAAAAGAGTTGATCGAAAGTTGCTGGTTTGGATTGGATACAATTCCTCGCCACTAGATCCGAATCGAAAACCTCGTGGCTCCGTGTCAATGGAATCGACCGCTTCCATCCCAGACAAGGGAGAGAGTAGAACGGATTGGATTTCAGATTTGGAAGGTTGAGTTTGAATTTGATTGAGATTGGATTTTAGATTTGGAAGGTTGAGTTTGAATTTGATTGAGATTTGATTTGAGATCTGGAAGGTTGAATTTGAATTTGATTGAGATTTGATTTGAGATTTGTGTTCATTTTGTTTGTCCTTTAACGATTCAAATTTATTTTATCGTTCATTTAATGTTCATGTGAATTTGGCGTTCATCATTTTTTTTAGATTTTTAAGGAAAGTTTTCTTTTATTCTTTTTGTTTCTTTTCTGTTCTTTGTTCGAAGTTCATTTAACTTTAATGGCATTTCCTGACCAACTTGCACAAAAGAGGTGAAGGCCAAAAATGTGACATGGTCACTTTCATTCCAATCATGTCAAGATACATCATACAACTCAATCTGGAATACATCTCATACAATCCATGTAGACTCAAAACGGACTATGTATGATCTTTGTCGATCCATCCAAAAAGGCATCTGTCAAAAATCCATGTCTGAATAGTGAGGTACATGGTCAATAACATCACCTTCCAAGCCATCCTCGGCAAGGATGTCGTATGGATGTACGTTGGAGGTGTGATATTTTCCATGTAACTCACGTGCTCGTAAGGCCGGAGGCTCTCTAGCTCGGGTCCGGTCGGAAGTGGTGAGGTGCTTTCCCGTCATCCATCCTTCGAAAGTAATCGAGATCCGCTTCATTGGTACTTCCGGTATGCAATGTTTAGCGACATATGCTCCGTTGCCCTTTAGTATCATGAGGGAACCTACCGGTAATGGTATCTTTACTGGCCCTCAGAACTCACCTGGGCCTGCTATTCGGAGGTCAGATCCGAACATAATATTACTCTCGTTCAGAAAAGAAACTGTGCAGAAAGGTCTGACAAAGTTGTGGTGATCTATGTGCGGAGGTATGCAGTCACCCTTCTTATAAATGTTAATGATGCAACTGTTGGGTATGCAATCCGCCGGCGCACCCTCCACGTTATCATTCTCTTTACCATCCTTTTGATGACTAATGGCATTGGATCTACCTTGCCATGACGGAGTATCCCCGTGGGTTTCCCTTCCGTCTTCTCGCGAAGTTGTAGCAAGCATCCACATTGTATTGTAATTCTCCCTTTCCCTGACATCCATCTCCGGGGTTCCGAGTAAGTGTCTTCTCTTAGGCGGCCTGCTCGACCCATCCTTTTCAAATCCCGGATGCAGTCCACGATTTGTTGTTGCTCGTATTCTGAGAACACGTCTGTATGTAGCTCGAGGCCTTCTAGTATATTGATCCTCCTACCTCTGATTCTCTCGAAGTATTCAAAAGTTTGCTTCTCGACATTCCGCATTCTTTCTAGCTCGTATTCCGGAATAATCCGCAAATGGCGAGGCCCGGTGACGCATCGTGGGATATATGGCTCAATCCCTTCGCGTTCTCCCGTATACCTCGGCTCCTCGGGGATGGTCTCCATCGGGACATCCTCCGTGGTTGCTTCCGCAACAAGGTCATGCATTACCGGTGGCTTTATCCGGTGGCGTGGTAGCCTTCCTTCTTCCGATCTTCTTGAGATTTCCTCGGTCTCTTCGTTATCCTCGGAGTCGGCCTCCTTTCTTCGAGTTCCCGGTGAACCGGTATCCTTGAAGTATATGCACTGGTAGTAGCGACTGCCTCGTCGCGCTGGTCCGCTGCTAGTTTAGTTAACATCTTGCGGATACGGCGATTTTATTTCTTCGCTGAGTTGCTGTGAGAGTAGCTCTTCGTACTTCCTGAATTTCTGTGGGTGCGGTGCTGGCAAGCTCCGCCCTCCGCCGTAGCGACTACGTACTTGATTCTCTTGTCCTCCTCGTTGTTTGTTTTCCTTTTCTTCCGCTCGGGTTGGTGGCTTGGGCCACCCACTTTCATCATCGTCCGACCGGGCGCCTTCCTCGGTCAATCGGGACCCGACCACCTTCCTCGTATTGCGGGTCCGCCGGTGCGAAGTCCGAGTCAATCTCTATTATCGCTCCATCTTTCACCCTCTTTTCGTAGAAGTGCAAGGCTTACGCAATTTCTAAAGTTCGGGACCAACCGCCCGTTCGACATTTCCCCGCAAAAAGACAAGGAAAAGGATCAGGGGCTGTACTAAGAACAAGAACATTAAGAAAATGTTTATTAGAGACAGAGTTTTGTTTTTTTCTCTCTTTTTTTTTATTATTCCTTTTGTATTTTTAAATTCAACAGGAATGAAGTGTGAAAAGATCGGGGAAAAAGATTTTGATTTGGAAGAGAGAACAAGGAAAACTTTATTATCATGATTTTATTTATTTTAGCACATTTTTTTATTATTTTTTCCTTTTATTTTGTTTTGTATTTTCTGGGTTCGGACTCAGTCATAAGTAATTACTTCACCCATGCTTCTAGGGATGAAAAATTCATTCCTTTGAAACATCAGGTAGCGTAATACTTCTTCAAGTATCGTCCGTTGATCGGAAGCATATGTCGTTCTCCTTGGCAATTCACTAGCCGGTAGGAGCCTCCCGAGTAGCATCGCCTCAACCACAAACGGCCCTTCCCAAGTGGGTTCAAATTTTCCTCCTATCTTGCGGTGTGCAAGGATAAGTCTCTCGAGAACGAGAACTAAGTCACCAACTTTCAAGGTTCTCGGGCGACCTGACCGTCACTGGGCTCGAACCATCTTAGCTCGGTATAGTTCTAAATTCCGCTGCGCTCGCAAGTCTTTTCCCTTCCGTGCTTTCCAATTCCTCTAGTCGTAATCCGGCATTCTCTTTTGTCATGATTTTTTTGCAACTGCAATTCCGAGTGAAGGAAGTCGGACCTCTAAGGGTAACACTCGCCTCAAACCCATACACCGGAGCGTAAGGTGTAGCTTCGAGTAGGAGTTCGAAGGTTGTCCGGTAGGCCCATAAGGCTTCTAATAACTTCTCGTGCCAATTTCTCTTATTATCGTCCAAAGTTTTCTTTAAAATTTGAACGAGAGTTTTATTAAAAGCCTCAGCCATGCCGTTTGCTCTTGGGTAGTAAATTGTTGAATACTGCCAGACGATTCCGTGTCTCCTGACAAAATTGTTGATTTGCGTGCTTCTGAATGCTGACCCTTTATCCGAGATGATCCTGCCGGCACTCTGAAACGGTAGACAACTTGGTTCTTGAAAAACTGTAGCACGTGGTGTGCTTTCACTTCTCTGAGTGGAACTGCCTCTGCCCACTTGGAAAAGTAATCTGTAGCCGCAAGAATGAAGTGATGTCCTTTTGAAGATGGTGGTTCTATTGAACCCACTATATCTGTGCCCCAACATTCAAATGGCCATAACGCATATGTCGGATGTAGCACATTTGGAGGTTGGTGTAGAACAACTCCGTGCACTAGGCATTGGTGACGCCTTGCGAGTTTCATGCAAGTAGGTCATCATCGAGGGCCGTAGTACCCTAGTCTTTTAATTTTCATTTTCATCTTCGGACCCGACCGGTGAGCGCCACAGAGTCCCGAATGCACCTCTTTAACAATTTCACGGGCCTCGGACCCACTTAGGCACCTTAGCCACATTCGATCGAAAGACCTTCCGTATAACGTGTTGTTTATTAATGCGTAGGATGCAGTTCTTTTCGATCCGATGGGCTAACGACCTATCGTCCGGTAGTTTTCCTGTTTGCAGTAGTCCATTAATGGCCGTCGCCAATCTTCCGTGTTTTCTCGTCATCGTCGCAACCGATTCTTCTTCTTTTCTCGATTTGTGTATTGTGTCTATGTCGAGCCGTGATAGGACCCGACGTCCATGAACCGACACTTCCATCGATTCATCTTCGCAAGCGGTGCAAATTCTTTTGCGAGGCGGGCTAACGCATCCGCTAAAGCGTTTTCTTCTCGGGAATTTTGTAGATCGTCACATTCGGAATCCGTTCCAATAACCGTATGAGCATACCGGAAGTATTGCTCGAGTCTCGGCTTTAAAATTATGTACCGTCCGGCGATCCGTTGAATGATTAATCGCGAATCCCCGTAGATGTTGATGTTTGTTATCCCCATTCGAATAGCTTAATTCCGAATCCCGTTACGAGAGCTTCGTATTCCGCTTCGTTGTTTGTACACGACTCGTTAAGTGGTAGGAGTATCTTAACATCCCCCGCTCCGTGTTATAAAGATTAGTCCGATTCCCGCCTTACCGGCATTATCACTTGCGATTCTTCGTCTTTGTGTGTCGAAGATGCTCCGTCGAAATATAATTCCCAACGTCGATCATCGTGGTCTTCTAAGCTCATTATTTGTTCATCCGGCAAGTCGTCATCGAGAGGAGATTCCGCCGCAAAGGGTGTGCCGCGAGGAAGTCTCGCTAGACTTGTCCCTTTACGGCACGAAGAGGCACGAAAGTTATATCGAATTGCAATAATATCATCGACCACCCGGCAAGTCCGCCGTAAAGCGTTGGACGGGTCATCAAGTATCGCAATGGATTAAATTTCGAGATCAGGTCGACCTTATGAGAAAGCATGTAGTGCCCGAGCTTTTGAGCGGCGAAGATCGTGGCCAAACAGCTGCTTTTCAATTGTGGGATACTTTACTTCCGTCGAAGTAAACGACGGCTTAGGTAGTAAAGAGCATTTTCTTTACCCTCATCATCGACCCAGGCTAACAGGCTCCAAGAGAGTCGTCTCAAGCCGCGGTATAAAGTATCAACGGCCTACTCCGAGACTCGGCGCCGCTAAGACGAGAGGTGTCATTAAATATTGTTTAATGTCCTCGAAGGCCCTCTCGGCATTTCTCTTCCCAAATAAATTTGGCGTCCTTTTTAACTAATGCCGAGAAAGGCCGACACCTACCCGACAAGTTCGAGATAAAGCATCGAAGACATGCCAACTTCCTTCGAAAAGATCGTAGTTGTTTTAAGGTTCCTGGAGGTGGCATTTCTAAGATAGCTTTAATCTTTTCCGGTCGATTTCAATTCCACGATGTCGGACAACGAATCCTAAGAATTTCCCGGAGGTGACGCCGAAGGCGCATTTTAAGGGATTCATCTTAAGGTTAAATTGTCTTAATCGTTCGAAAACAATTCTCAAATCATACAGGTGGTTTTCCTTTACTTTGCTTTTGATGACCACATCATCCACGTAGCATTCGACTTGATTGTGGATGAGATCATCAAAAATTCTTGTCATCGCTCTCTCGTAGGTTGCTCCTGCGTTCTTCGACTCCGAATGGCATCACCGTGTAAGCAATATACTCCGATCGGCGTTTCCGAATGCCGTAAGTTTTTCATCTTCTCGAGCCATTTTTATCCGGTTGTATCCCGAAGATCCATCCATGAATGAGAATATTTCATGTGTTGAAGCAATGTCGATCAATAATTCTAGGATCGGTAGAGGGAATTCATCTTTTGGACATGCCTTGTTTAAATCTCTGAAATCCACACAAATTCTGATCTGACCATTCTTCTTCCTGACTGGTACCACATTGGCTAACCAAGTCGGGTATTGTTCTTCATGGACAAATTTAGCGTCTATTAGCTTTTTAACTTCAGCTATGACTTGTTGTTCGATTTCTAGACGCATTCTTCCGGAACCTCGTCCGACCGGAACGTAGTAGGATCCACTCCTAGCTTATGGACCGCGACCTCTAGAGCTAATCCCGGCATCTCATCGTAGCTCCAAGCAAAACAATCTTTAAATTCCATTAATAACTTGATTATTTCTTCGGAGTCTTCTTTATTGAGTAAGGAGCTAACAAAAGTAGGTCTAGGCTCTTCGCTAGTACCTAAGTTAACTTCCGTTAACTCATCTATTTTAGATTTAATCTCTTCTTCGAACTCTGGTGGATCGTTTCCAATTTGTAAATCTTCAAGTTCTTCTGTAGCTTCCATGCAGTTTTCATTAGACTCGCAAGTGACAACCAAGCAAAATTCAAGCATCTTCAACCGATCCTACTCGTACCGAATCCGAGACCATGCTTCGAATCGGGTGGACGACCGAGTTATTCCATAATTTTTCAAAATGTTGTGATCGACCTTTTGTCCATTGTCGAGGTAAGAAACCACGCCGAATTAAATTTTGAACACATGGAGAGTACCACTCAACAAGTAATTCCATTAATTCGATGAAGTAACATCTTCAAATTGTACATTATTTTCAGCTTTGGAGGAAGGAGCACCACGGTAGAATTTGATGAGCTTTGCACCGCCGCTACGTACCTCTTCGACCACCATACCCTCGATCTTATTAGAATGGATCGGGTCGTGGTCATAGTATGTACATAGTGGTTAATCTTCTCGTACATCGATTTATATTCCTCGTTCTTTTCATCTTCGAGAGAGATCCCGAATTGCGGCTTCTTCCGACTTATTGTCGTTGCTTCTGCTTCGATTTCTTTTTCTTCTTCGAACTCGTCTTCCCAATCAACATTGATGGATGGTTTCCTCCGTCCAACCGTCCTAATGTCTCCGCCACGACCTCGTCCCCGGCCTCGACCTCGAATGCGAGTTGTGGAGAAACCTTCACCATCTCGCCGTAAGGGAGCGGTGAGGGATCGTTGGACTAGAACTTCGTGTTCTTCGTCGTCCCGAACTTCCTTTGCTTCATTCGTTATGGTATCTCCGGAGAAGATTGTTTTCTTCGGAGGTGCGTAATAAGCCGCATCTTCATGGATTCCAATTTCATGTACGGAGAATGGTTGTAAGTCACCTTTGATGCACCGTTCCCCTCCATCGTAGTATTTGATGCACCGATGTAGAGATGATGGTACCATCCGGCTTTTCATGTATCCATGGTCGGCCCAAGCAGAGCGTTGAATGACGTTTCTAAATCAATTATGTGAAATTTCGCGGTTGTCTTTGCTAAGTCACCGGTCTTCATTAGCAAGTGTTATTGATCCGAGGGCTCTTTCTCCTTTCCGGTCGAATCCTCTTAATAACATTTTGTCCGCTTCGAGCTCGCGAGCATCAATTTCCAAGTATGCTAGCGTTCGAAGATTCATTATATCGATTGATGCTCCCGGATCCACCAATACTCGGTGAGTGTAAACTTCCCAATTAGTAATCGAAATGTACAACGGTCGGTCGTGGTCCGCCGTCCCAAGTAGTAGGTCATTGTCCGTGAAGGTAACACCTCGTTGTTCCTTTAATGAGCAAACCTCGTCTAAGGAATCTCCGGTCATTCGAGCTAAGCAAATTTCCGGATCAAGTAAGGCCTCGATCGGAGCTTCTCTCATCTCCTTCGATAAGATGAGAGTGTCATAGATGCTTAGTTTGGCCGGTAGTTTCCTAAGATGGGCTAGCACGTTGTAGTCCACTTTATTTTCATGTGTCTCGATTTCTTCCCGAACGGGTATTTCTTCCGCCGGGTTGGTTCTTCCCGAACAACCACCGCTTTCCTTTGTCCTTCGGACCCATTCTCGGAGGTAGAACTCTTCCACTTCTTAAGTTGACTTCTGTGATTTCTTCTGAATCTAGTATTGAGTTTGCTGGTGTCTCCTTCTGAATCGGAATGACAGTTTCTTCTAGATTAGCTTCGAAGTCTGAAGGCTCTAACTCTATTGTGACTGGAGCTCCTCGAATCTCGCAAATAGATTAGTTGCTTGTTGAACTCTCGTAGCCTCCTTGGTGGATGTCTTCTTTGTCATTGTGATCGTCGAGATTGTGTATGATTTGAGAATTTTTATTTGTATCGGAATCGACGTCCTGATTAGGTTGGTTGTCGCTTGTTACGTAATCGTTAGAAACAGTCAAAACGTAGCCAACGCCATAACCCTTATCATTATAAGATCCCACCGGAGTGAGCAAATAATCATACAGAGTCAGAGGTTCGAGGGATTTCTCCCCCGAATCGGAACAACTATCCTAGGATAAGCAGCCTCCTAGCCTAGCCTCGAGAGCCTCTGTCTTTTCTTCTTCATCAATTTTCTTCTTTTCTTCAATCGTCTCTTGTCGAGGTGGTTCTTCTATCGCAAGTGATAAGTGCCGACTTAACGGGTTTCGAACTCCGAATCGAGGCTCGCACCGAAGTGGTTTGGATGCGATCTAAAATCTTCTTCGAAGACTTTGTCCAAGCGGTAGTCCATCCATCATCAGTCGCATAGGGATGTATCGGAACAATGAGATCCATCGAGTTAACATTGACGGAACCTCCTTTCTGGGTTTCCTTCATGTATTCCTTCGGGATTATTATGTTCCCTTTTCGAAGATTGTCATTGAGCCAACTTTTGAAGGTAATACAATCTTCTATCTTGTGTCCAAACATCCGGTGGTAAGAGCAAAAGTTGGGATCACCTTTCTTGTCAACTTCTTTTGGTTTCTTAGGCTCTGGCAGTTGGAAATCTGGAGTCTTCATCAGACTGCGGAACATTTTCGGCACTGCCTCATTCTTGAACGGATACTCCCTGCTCAGAAGCTCCCTTAACGTACGTTGTGGACGAGGCGGTTGTTCATACTGTTCGAGATGACCGATAGCCGGGTCGGGGTTGCCGGTAATTCCGTCGAGGTTGTCGATAAATTTGTTGCGGTCGTTCTGGCGGTATTTGTATTGGCTGCTTGCCTTTATCGACTGCTGCGACGATCCCGGAATTCTTTTCAAAAGTTTTCACGGGCTTCTGTTTGTCTGTTTTGTCGATGAAACTTAATTGCTTCGCCTCCTCTTGCAAGCTTCCGCCTTGCTTAACAACTTCTCGAAAGTCTTAATAGTAAATCCTCGAGGAGAAGTGCTATCGGGCCATGAATGCTCTTAAGTAAAATGTCGACTGCATGCTGTTCTTGTAGCTGTGGCTCACACTTCATACTTAGATTCCTCCATCGAAGAATGTAGTCCACCAAAGTTTCGTTCGGCTTTTGCTTCTCTTCCACTAAATCACCTATAGTGATGTGGTGCTGAGCTCCAGCAAATCGCTTGATGAAGAGGTTCTCTAACTCTGAAAATGTCTTCACCGAACCGTTCGGTAATTCCGCATACCAATCAAAGGCGATCCCTCGACAGTGCCGTCGACAAATTGTCGGAAGAGTAAAGCATCACTTCCGCCGCATTGCAACAACTCGGCACGAAAATGTGCAACATGTTGCCGAGGGTTTCCGGCTCCATCAAAGTTCTCGAACATAGGCGGTATGAAGCCTTTCGGATATCGGACAAGCATCGAATTCTTCGGGTAAGGTCTACCCGTCCGAATGGATGTCCCTCTCTTCGATTGTGCCAAGGCTTCTCGCACTCGCCGTTCCACCATGCTCTTGATATCTTTTTCCGTAATCATGCTTTGTATTGCATCCTTTTTTAACTAATCATCCCCGTTGACGGATGTAATCTCCTTTCCTCCGTCTACAATGTGAATAACTTCCGGGGTGTTTCTCGAGGTTAAACCCGACTCCGGAGAGTGGCTAGGGCCGCAGCCATCTCTTCTATCCTCTTTGCCATTCGGGAGATCGTATCATCTTTCTCTTGAAGCCGTATCCTCATCAATTCCGGCTCCTCTCTTCTCGCGGCCGCAGGAACACCTTGTGAAGCCGACGAAGCTCGTGTTTCAACCATGTTAATTTCTCGCATATTCATCATCCATGAACTCCGACGAGTCGACTTCATCTCCGAATTTTTCTTCTCTTTCTCTTGCTAATCGCCGAATATCGCTCTTAGCTTTTCCATAGCATCTTCTAGTGATCTTTTCCGTACATCCTTGCAGCTTGTCATGCGATAGCCGTCGGGTTTCCTTCTCATGAGTCCCCTTCATTGCGGTAGCGCTTTCTTCGGACTCAAGTCTCCTGACGAGACTTTCCTTCTCAGGTTGTTATTTTAATCTTAATTGTCCGATAGTGGGATGCCATACCATCCTTCTAGCAGCAGAAGGTCTAGGACCGGATGGTCTGTCAGCCAAATGCTGGAAGGTGGTATCCTCCCTAATTTGTAGTCCTGAAACAACGACAGGTGGACTAGCTTTCATTCTCTTATTCGGTTTTTCCGCAGCGATAGCGGAGTTCTACTCGTGGCCCAAGATGGGATTTGGCCGGCACCCGCCCTATCCTTCTTAAAATCTCCGATACGTGGCATTTTTCTTTCTTTGCTAACTTCTCTATCGTGTCCGGTACGAGCAAATGGCGTAATTCTAGCCCTTTTCTTACGGCCGTCGTTGTAATATGCGGGCCGAGGCAATGCGTAAGCAATCTTGCGGACATTTTCCTCGTCCTCTCGCGGCGAAGAGGGGATGGAACGTACTTCCTCCCAAAAGTGGTATGTATTCGAGCAACGGTGTATACTGGCAGCTTCGGGATTTCCTCCAGGAAAGCAACTTCAGCAGCTCTGGCTTCTCTAGCAATCCTTCTACTTCTATTCCTCCTCTGAGTCCGTGTCAGTGGTGGAATTCTCGAGCTGGACCCGATCTCGAAAACGGAAGGTCTCACAGGAAGATCTGTACCCTCCACGGTAACGTGTTCATCACAGCTTCGAATTTCCTTCCCTTTAGTCTGCGTGAAGCCGGGTAGGTACGGAGACAACTAGACCGGTGGGAGTAGCAACAATGGATCCTTCATGCGAACAACGAGCACTCCTCTCACTGGAATCTTTGCAGAGGAGGGAATTCATGAGTTGACTCGAGGTTAAACTCAATCAACGGCTTCTCGATTTCCGGTACTTTACTTGTGAGTGAAAAGAGAGTGACGTCGGGGATTTTGATGCTCGGTGTCCCCGAACCTTGTCCGAATCAAATGATTCCATTATTAGGCGCTTCGTCCTCGAAAACGACTGTGTCCAGATCCGTTGACGAAGGAGAAGATCACTTTTGGGGCTTCCATTTCTGCAGAGCAGATTCCAAGTGTTAGTCCTCGAATCGTGCTTCTTCTTGTCGTAAAACTTATGACGAAAAAGAAAGAGTCTGAACACATTTCCGTTTATCTTAATGTATTTGTGGTATTAAAAGAAAATTTATTTAGATAATTGTTTTTCGAAAAGATTTGTTCATTAAGACGAAGAATTATTAAAAGAAGGAGAGTTGTAGGAAGGGTAAAGGAATTGATTAGGAACCGGAAAAGGAAGAGAAAGCCTTGTAGAAACTTCTCGACCCGCAAGACCGCTCCTAAACTAATACCTATTGGGGTCCACCCCACCTCGTAAATGAGGTAAAAGGATCTCGGAACCTCTCCGTTTAGGGGGTGTCTAAATAGTGGCTCCTAAATCCGAGAGGATGTTGGCTATACTCGTTCAAGGTAGAAATGAACATAGTATTCCAACGGAAAGAAGGGTAGTTTGATCCACTAGGGACATGGATACACTACTGAATTTTGAAAGCAGAACTATCTGATTAAAAATGGAGAGAGAAATTCTTCCCCAGCGGAGTCGCCAGAAGTTGTCGGCATATTTTTAGGTTGAGTGTTGTATTTTGTGAAAAGAGGTCGCCTACAGAAATTGTCGGCGAATTTTCATATTTTAAATTTAATTTAAATATATATATAGTTTAAAAGATAACATTTGATTTTGAAAGTAATTTTAAAAAATTTTAAGATATGAAATCAAACTGATCTCACATCTTAAATAGTTTATATAAACGAGCACCACACCACAAACCGCGTGTCTATTCAGAAGAATAGGCACACTGTTTGGTGGTGGGACTCGATTAAATAAACTAGAAGGTTTGTGACATCTGTTTGGTCTGCGAAACCATTTTATTTGCCGACAAGTTCCCTCGCTTAATATAAAAACATTAAACGGGGTTTATATTACTCGGGTTCATAAAATTCCCTATAAGGGCAAGCCCCTATAGCTTAATTACATCTTAAGTGACGGTAATCACCTAAGAAAACTCTCGATAATAATCGTAGTTCCGCTCTCAAGAATTTCAAAGTTTAAGTTTTCAAGGGATTGAATTTTGGAATTTCAATTGGGAATGGATCAAATTTGGAACATTTTATTTTGGGAATTCAAAGGAAGAAAGGTAGGAGAAATCACGTATTCGAAGCGAACTTCGGTAATTTCCCGACTATCCTATTGTTTGGCTTGAATTTAGGAAAGTCCTAATGTTTATTTAACGTTTTGATCTTGCCAATTTTAATTAATTAGGACTTATATTCGTATGATGTGATCACACAAATAGCCTCGAAGATGTGAGGGTTTATGTCGTATCAAACGACTACCTCGGAATCCTAAGACCGGTTAGGGCTTAATTTGCAATACAAATGCCTAACAAAAGGTTGAGGATTTATGTTTCACTAGGAAAACTACCTCGAAGTCCTATGGTTTAGTTATTTAATTCTAAGAAATGTTTTGTTGCAGTAGATCCGAGTTTTGCTGACGATGATGGCCGTGTTGCCCACTATGCTCCGAGCTCCTTGTTGTTGCAGAGGGTTTAGTTTTAGAAATCATAAATCAAGAGATGAGAGAAGTGTTCTGATTTAGAGAAGGTCTTAATTTCCAAGTTTTTTTTATGTTTTAATTAAAACAAATCTTAAAGTTGATTATAACAACACCGGTTAAGATCCCACGGTTCCATCCTTCCGGCATCGTTGTTTTTATCGGATTCACTTAGTCCAGATGAATTTGCTAAACTTAACTAAATGAGTTCCACACTTTCATTTAGACCGCTGGAAATCCCGTTAGCAATGCGTAGGTTACATCATCCGAGGTATTCCCGATCATCCAACAAGACGTTTTAATTTAGTTGCAATTGTAGTTTTGTGTTCTGTTTGTGATTAAATTTTGAGTTGTTTTATATTTTGAAATGTTGTGGCGGTGAATTTTATCTTGTAATGATTTTTAATTTAATTTTGGTTTCAGTTTAGGGACTATCCTAAAGGTTTTGGTTTTCATGCAACAATTGTTTATCATGCAAGAAAAGTAAAGTGCATTTGCAATAAAGTAAATTGCAATAAAATAAAAGCGTACTCGGAGGGTCTTCCCGTCATCCCAAGCCGCACTTAAAACACATATCGGAGCATTTAAGTATTCCAACAAGTACCTAGTAAAGCTAAGGTAAAGGTTTTGGTTGTCTACCAAAGTCCTAATCCTATAGCTAGTCCTCTCCTACGACGTCTAGGTTCTTGTGTTTTGGTTTCAGGACGACTTTCTTCATCAAAGAACAATTAAGTTCAATTGTTCTTATAAATATCCTATCATATTGAGGAAGTGCTTAAGACGAGTCTTAAACATCTTTTCAATACCTCTAGGATTGTTTTAAGTCCAAGAGAATTTAATTATACAAGTGATATAATCATCCAGGGTTTAAGTTTGGAATAGTGTTCAAGTTGTTTTAGATTTATTTTGAATTCTTTATGTCTTTGGTGATGTTATATTTAATTCAATTTAATTTAATTTAATTTTAATTTAATTTAATTTGGTTTAGTTTTAATTTTAATTTAATTTTATTTTTTAATTTAATCTTAATTTTATTTTAACTTGATTTTATTTTTTATTTTATTTAATTTAATTTAATATGTTTTAATTTAATTTAATTTAATTTAGTTTAATATGTTTTAATTTAATTTAATTTAATTTAATTTAAATTTAATTTAATTTAATTTAATTTAATTTAATTTAATTTAATTTAATTTAATTTAAATTTAAATTTAATTTTATTTTTAATTTTAATTTAATTTTATTTTTAATTTTAATTTAATTTAAATTTTAGTTTTATTTTATTTTAATTTTAATTTAATATTTTATTTTTATGCTTTAAGGATGATTTAATTTAATTGTTAAAGTATTAATTTAATTGAAATTTTAGAAGGATTTAATTTAAATGTTTTAACTTTAATTTAATTTAATGATTAAGTCTTTTAGCATTTTAAAACTTGAGTTTGGATTATCATTTTAATTAGGAATTAAATATTATTGAGGTGATTAATTTAGGGATTCTTAAATTAAAGAACAAATCTCTTCCTAATAATATCCCTATTTTAATAATTCCAATTTTTCATTATTCTTCCAAACTTAATTAATTATTTAATTAAGGTTTATTTTAATTATTTTCAAATTGTTTGGTAGGTTTCCACCCTTTAATTACCTAAGTTTCAAACATCCAAAATCAACTTAGTATCAAATATTTTACCCCACCCTTTTAATTAAACCTAAAAATTTTTTATTATAGGTTAAAATTTTAATTACCATTTTGCCCTTTAAACTTACTAATTTCATAACTCACTAAATTGAGCTCAAATGAATTTGAAATTTTTATGTGACTTCACTCATATATCAATCAAGACATTAGAGGAGAAAATGTGATTTTTTTGTATTTAATTTATTTATATAATTATTTTTGGTGGAAAATAGGGATTTTCAAGGAAAATTCAATAACATGACCAAGGAAAAGTTTCTGTCCTTAAGAAAATTATGGGACATTTCTAATGACCAGAGGACCACTTTGACCCATTTTGGTGATTTTTTGAATTATATTTTCTTTATTATAATTATCTTAACTTTTGGAGTATTAATTCATTTAAAAATAAAATAAAGGTTGAAAAATAAATTTTCTATTTTTCAAAAATCTCTCTGATATCAAGGAAACCAGAGAACCAATTTTTATAATTTTTTGATTTTTATTTGATTTATTAGAATTATTTTAGTGGAAATGCTAGAAAATACATCTTTTAATTTTAAAATTACCTTAGGGCTTTAAAATTTAATATCTCATCATAGTAGACTTAAGAAAAATATGGGGTTTGTTCCTAAGTGATTAAAATTCAAAATGTGACATTTTTGTGAATTTTATTATTTTTGTGATTTTTATTATTTTTTAATTATTAAAAAAATTAAAATAATGCAAAAAATCAACTTTTTTGGAAAATTACAAATTTAATTTTCTTAAATTCCCCTGATATCAGAGAGGCTCCAAAACCAATTTGGTGAATTTTTTAGAAGTAGTTTGAAAGTTATAAATTTTTGAAGTTTAAGTTTGGCTAAATGGCTTAATCAACCCATTTGATAGGGCTAACCAAGTCCAATTAACTTCAAACTTTTATGGTGGGTTCCTCTGATCCTAAAGGTCAGTAGAGAATTGATTTCAAGTCAATTTGATGTATGATTAGCTCTAATTAATTAAAGCTCCATTTTGGGTGTTTAAGCCAATTAGGGTTATTCTAAGTGAGTTAACTCAAAACCTATTTTCCCTAGGGTCCTCTGGTCATATGAAACATCACCAAATTTTCCTAGAATTTATTTCACAATATGCTAATTATTGAAATTAAAATACTCAGAATAGTGACCTAGAATTGAAAAATCAATAACTCTTCATAGGGATGGCCTCTGACTTTCGAAAATTCAGGAAATGTCCCCAAATTCAGAGGCTTCAAAAGCCCTATGGTCTCATGCCATGGTGAATTGTATATATGCATGGAGAATTGAAAATGTGCAGAGAGTAAATAAATCATTAAAAACCAAATATTGAATGAAATTAAATGATTTCTTTTCCACATTATTCTCCTCTGTTTACTGAGCAAGAGGGTATTTTTATTTTATTTTTATGATTTTTCTACACAAAGTTATGCATTTTTGAAGTTTAGGGAATTAAATAAATCAAAAATATCCTAATTTTCTATTTAAAACGGTGGCCCTGACTCATCCTAGGCATCTCCGAAACGCCGCGTGTCGCACTGCCATTCGACGCCGCCACTTGAGTTAGCAGCCCAGGTCCCGCCTTCCGCGTATCATCTGTCGATCCGACCCGATCTGAGCCGTCCTTCCGCGCGTGTATTGAATGGACGGCATCCGCTCATCGGCCCCAGCCGTTCTCACCCGAGATCCGTCCACACTAAAACCCAAAGAACTCACTCATTTTTCAACGGATTTTCGTGTTCTTGTGCTCTATGGATTTGTCTTGAAGAGACAAACACATCTATACGGTGATCATGCGTTGAAATTAAAGCATTTGAAATAGACAATCTCCAGAGGCTCGGGATAAAGAGTTAGCTCATACCTTAGCTCGTAGAAGTGTGGCTTCAATCCGAGGGTCAGTGTCACCTTCGATCGGGTCCAAGCAAGCTCCGCATGAAGTCCCTCGTCTCGGTGAATTGTCCGTGCATGATTTCGATCAAGCCCGATTTCAACCTTTGGAGTATGGGAATGCATGGGTGGCCCGGAGAGGAGGCTTTCACCTGGGAACTCCTTCTCTTGGTCTTGTGCAGGTGTGGGTGAGTTTAATTTGACTTTGGTGGAGGATTTGGGAGTGTCCTGTTCTAGCCTGAGAATTGAGCTCCAAAATTGAGCTCAATTAGTGGGGATTAGGACAAGAGAACAGTGGGGATCAAATGCACTAAGTGTGGAGGAGAGTCTGGAGTGATTTTGGCAGAGTTTCCTTAAGGTTGGTTCAGCACCCCCTCATGGCCGAGCGGGGTGAGGTTTAAATAGGAGAGGCCGGAGGGCCTCCTGTGGGGAGTTAGGACCGGGATCAGCTACTTCGGCAAGGGAAGAACAGCTGCAATGGCCACCGGGTATGGGGCAACTCAAGCAAGGGAGAATTTCAATATTCGGCTCCTTCCAAGTTCTCGGCCGTGGTGTTTTCCGACGACCTGTGCGGCCGGCCTGGCAGGCATGAGTCACCATCTCGACCAGTGGAGGTCGTGGCTTGGCGATGGTGAAGTCAATCGGGTTTGGACATGTGTAAAGGAGTTGGATCAAATGGCATGGGGGCATGGCTATTTTGGCTTTAAATGGGTCAACCCATCCTTTTGGGCTAGGTGCACCACCCAATGCTTGGTTTAGGCCGAAGGGAAAGTGATTTGGATCGCCTGATTAGTGGGGTCAAGTCACAATCCAAGCACAATTAGGATTAAACATGGTTTAGGGGAGACATGGAGATGGTTAATCACCTTAAGGGAGTGTGGAAAGGATCTCCTCCTTTTGCCCAATGTGGTAAGGCCACATGTGAACAACTCACATGGCTTGCATGTGGCTTAAGAGTGGCTTCATGGCTTATATATGGCTTTGGGAAAAGTCAGTTTGGTTTCATGAAAGTGGGTTTAAGGAATTTTGGTATTTTAGTGGACAAATTTCATGAAGCTTGATTTTGAACTATTTGGTTATTGATTTTGGAACTTAGGAAGTGTTTTAAATCATAGGTATGATGAGAGAAATTTCATGTGGGCTTTGGAATAAGTTTTGGGCTTTTAAATTTGTTTTGGATGGGTTTTTAGGAAGGTTTAAGAAAGTGGGCTTTTTAAGCTTGGAAATAAATTGGTGGATGGGAAATTTTGTAAAATTTTGGGCCAAATAATTTTTGGGTTTGGTTTAGGGATGTGTCATGAGTGATTTGAAAAAATTTGAGGTGGTTTGGGTTTGAATTGGGTTGAATTTGGGCTTTTTGGTAAAGTGGCCAATGGTAGGCCAAATTGGGTTAACTTGGGCTAATGCTGGGCTAATGTTGAAATTGGTGTAAAATTAATATTGAGAAATGTTTGTAGGGCTGTTTCAAAGAGGTTTCAACTTTGGTTGGGTTTGGATTTTGCGGTTTGGGCCTATTTGGGTTAGGTTTAGGTATAGGCCCATGTAAGGAGTTTTGGCTTTGGGTTGAATTTGAGTTGGGTTTGGGTTCAAATTTTGGGCAAATCATGTTAGTTTTTTGTTTGTAGGGATGTTAGGGAAGGTTTAGAAAAGATTTGGGGTTAATTGGAGTTGAATTGGGTTAGTTTGGGCTAAGTTTGGGTCATGGGTCCAAATTGGGCTTTAAGGTCAAAAGTGAAATTGGATTCAAATGCCAATCAAATTGGGCTTAGATTTGGTCTAGATTAGTGTTGGGGATGTTTAATTGAAGTTTAGAATTGAATTGGACCAGAACTTGGGTCAATTGGGTAGGTTTGGTTTGACATTGGGTTCACTTTGGGTTAAAATGGGTCAAATTGGGGGTTTTGACAAAAGTGGGGTAAATTGACAAAATTGGCCTATGGTGTAGTTGGACAAAATGAAATTGAGAATATTTGGGATTTTCTGGAATTTTTTGGGAATTTTCAGAATTTTTGGATTTTTGGGTCAAGAGTGGCATTTTGGTAATTTGGAGGGTATTGGGGGTATTTTTTGGAATTTTGGGTATTTTGGGTAAAAATGGTCAATTTGAGTGGTGGGAGAATGTTTAGGATTGATTTTGAGGAATTTGGGTGATTTTGGAGAATTTTGAAAATTTTGGTAATTTCAAGGGTTTTCAGGTAGTTGAAGTGTCTAGGGTCTCGGGGTCAAAATCGAAAATTTAGAAAATTGAAGATTGGGTAAATGTAAGTGGAATGAAATCATTTTGGTTGAGCCATGAAGCCATATCAATCCCACATGAGCCATGAAGGGACTCATTCGAGGCATTCACTATGTTGTTCCTAACCCTCTTACCAAGGGCTTAGGGGTTAGCGACCATCCATGTGAATCACCTTCATGAGTCGGAGGTCAAGTTGGGTATGGGTGTGGTTTTAGGAGGTGTGTGAAAGTGTAGTGTATAAGTGTAGTGTGTGTGTAAGTCAGCCCTTCACTGCACTGGGCCACCTGTGGCGCTCCTAAGGCCAAAGAGTCCTATAGGAACTCATCCTTTAAACTTCCACATTCGATTTCAACCCTCTAGGTGATTAGGGGTCTACAATCAAGTTTGTGGAGTTTGCAGGGAGTTAAGAAGTGGTTTAAATTTCTAAGTGGTGGGTCCCAATTCTAATCCTCTAGGATAGTCAAAGGAAAAGCCTAAGGCTAGATCCTAAGTACTAAAAAGCAAGAGAAGACCTCATGAAAAATGAGGTCAACACCTATTCTTTACCTCCGCTCGATAGTATAAAGAACATTGGCTAATCTATAGATCAGTTCAGGATGTTCTATTAGTAGAATGGGTTAATCTAGGCTCACACTACTAGATGTCCAAGGGTGGCTATGGTCGGCCCTACCAGTGACCCGTTCCCTTTCTATAGATCAAATTATTAGAATTTAGTTTGTCACTCTAAAAACTAATTAATTCTACGCCGAATAAATAATATCTTCCTAATTATTTGCACTTCAATATGAATAACCCGCATAAAGCCTTCGACTACCCAAGGATTTATGTGAAATCTACTAGTTAAGAACTCATCTGCGGATAGGTCTCAAAATTCTTCAACGAGTTTTAACAATTTAAATGGCCGAGTTTAAAAAGTAAACTAAGATCGAGTATTAATATCAACACAATTTTTATAAATATTTTAAGTTAAATTCTCTAACAAAATTTAATTATCTTATTATCTTTTCATAGTTGAAAGGTGAAAGAAAACTAACTACTCATAACACATTAAATTCACACAACAAAACATATTTATAAAACTTTGAACAAAGTTACAAATACTTATCTGGAATGTTCCTTCAAGTGATCCGCTAACTCTTACTGACTTCAATGCAAGGTACAAAACTTCAACAGCAACAATACTTGAAAACTCACACTTATTAATCAATTAATTGAGTTGTAATTACTCTAATTAAACTCACTAAATGCAAAAGAAAGTGGCTTCCTAAAATGATTGGATGCTAGAGGGGGGTATATGGCTATATAATGCTAAAAGGGGACTAATAAGGGCGTTTTTCTCATTAGAATTGACTCCTATTTATAGAGCTCTGAATTTGACCAGGGGTTGCTTAAGGAACCTCTTCAAAATTCCTCCAAATACAATGTATTTTCTAGAAGGTAACTGTCGCACCTAGGAGCCAGGATCTGGCGCCTAGGCGCCGGACTCCGTGACCAGTTCTTCGCATCTCTTTACTTTGGATCGCACCTCTTCACGATTAAAACCATTTTCATGTGTCCAAATGCATTGTATCACATGTCCTATATATTACGAGTAACTTCCAGTCTTCTAGAAGGTCTAATAACCGCTTAACACCGTCAAAATAACTGCCCAAAGTTGTCAAAAATCTAGTCTGCGACTGTACCAGACCTATAACTTCGATATCTTGCTCTTTAAGCTCCATTTTTGCTCCATTTTGCTCCTTATTCCTTCTTGAACTCTTTTTTTATCACCTACATCCAAAAACATAAAAATAATTTTCATTAAAGCGTAATATCCTTAAGAATTGAATCATAAATAAGGCATAAAAATAGGTATTTTTTAAGTGGATCAAATTCCCCCAAACTTAAATGTTACTTGTCCTTAAGTAACCCTTTTAATTACATAAAATGTATAACATTTGAAATGAGATTTCAATATTTAAGATTCCTTGTAACTTTTTATTTTATAAATACTTTAGCAAGTCATTAACCAAATTTCACTAATTAAGGTTAATTTTAAGAATTTAAAGAATACTTAACTACCAAATCATAAGAATTTCATTTATTTCAAGAATAATTGTAATTTATCATATTAAGGTCACTTAGAATATTTACAAGAGAAAGATTTTCATGAAATATTTTTCTAGTAAAAATATTTGTACATAAAAATTAAGTTAAAAATGTAATTGGTTTTCTTTTTATAAGATAATTCAAGTGAAGCCAATTTTTTATTAGGCATTTCCTCAAGCTTCTCCTCACATTTCTTTTTTTCCTGCTTATTTTTTTTCTTTTCTTTCTTTTTTTAAAAGATATTTTACAATTCTCCATTTTTTTTTATTTTATTTGTGAGGATTAATATTTTTGGATAGCCTGTTAATGATTTTGAACTTCACTATCCTTAACTTATATTTAAAAACTTATACATTTTTTTACATAATAAATATGACATTCTTAATAAGTATTTTTCAAAAATTATTTCAATCTTTTCTTTTTCAAGTAATAATCTTGATTCCTTAGTATTTCTAAAGTATAGTTCTCTTTACTATAAATAGAAAATTTCTTAATCTTGTTATTCTTTAAGTTAAATAATTATATTCTTAAAATCAATCAAATTTATTAAAATTTTAGTTAAGTTTACTAAATTATTTATAAATTCAAAAATTTAAGTAATCTTACATAGAATTTTCATTCCTTATGTTATATTAATATTATTTTTTAAAAATAAAATATTAGTTCATTAAGGACAAATAATATTTAAATTTGAAAAATGTTTTCCCTTCCCCCAAACTTCAGCTTTAGTATAAAAATGAATCATAAAATTTTATAAAGCATGAGAGAAAGAAATAAACAGGAATTATTTAGGTACAATAATGATGTAGTAAAGAAAAACTCATTTCTACTTCTACGCATACTTTAATATGAATATAACAGAAATGATTAAGCATATATAGAAAAGTTTGTACAGCAGGAGTTAATTTCTACAATTATTTATTTTTTTTATTTTTTTAAACACATGCAAAATTACTAACTATTCATGAATATTAAATAGTAGGCTGAAACAGAAATAAACATTTATCATAAAAAATAAAAATTCATCCATATTTCAGTCTTTAACACATAACACATAAGATGATCTAAACACAGTCTCAATATCAAAAGTCAACACTAACAAACAACAATACAATCAGACTAATCAGTACTAATAAAACTAGAAATAAACCAAAAACAGAATCAGCTCATCTTAAGAGATAAATCAAGCTACTAATCACTATCTGTAGCCTCTTCATCGTCATCACCAAAAGAAAATTTCGCATCCTTTTGATCAACATACGGTGAAAATCTAGGACAGGTAGGGAACTAAACATCATGGTCACCCTTCAGGAATCTAACTAAAGACTCAGAATACTCAGCATCATAATCACTCTTCCTTTGGGTCTACTCAGAAAGATGATCAATCTTCTTATCGATCGTATCTACTCTACAATGAGTTAGAAATAACTCATTCTGCTGCTCTATAAACTTATCATGCATGGATTCCTAGAAACTAAATGGTGGCTCAGCAGTAGAAGTAGAAGGTCTAGAAGTAGAAGCTCTACCAGAAGTAGGTAATGAACTAGATGGTGCAGTAGAACTCTTACCTCAAAGTCGATCATAGATACTGACACTCTCTCTTCCTATTGGCTTCATAGACTTGAGCTTTTCCTCAGAAAGCTCAGCAACTACTCCAGCACTTTCACACAGAGAATATATCAAAGATGGAAATCTAAGTCCAACAGAAGTGCTAGAATGAGCAGTGGTTTCTACAGAATCATAAATGATACTCCCTACATCAATCGACTTCCTCTCTTGTATGCAGAAGTTGAGGATAGCTCTGTCCTTGGTAACCTCGCTCAAATGATTGGATGGAAGCAGGCGAGCAGAATTAAAGTAATGCCATGCTATTTAAACACCATTAAGCTTAGAAGATAAAAAATATACCCGTTTTCCATTCCAGACTTCCAAGCTCCAGTACCATCAGTCAGGTAAGCAATAATCATCTCAAAATCTCCCTCAAATGGAGATAATCCGGAGTAATAGCACTGTCGGCGTATTTTTTAGATTTTAAATTTAATTTAAATATATATATATATATATATATAATTTGGAAAGTAGCATTTGATTTTTGAAAATAATTTTAAGTTTGAAAATTTTAAGATATGAAATCAAACTGATCTCATATCCCAAATAGTTTATATAAAAGAGCATCGCACCACAAACTGTGTATCTATCCTGAGGAATAGTCACACTGCTTGACGATGGGGATCAATTAAATAAACTAAAAGATTTGTGACATCTGTTTAGTCTGTGAACCAATTTTATAAACCGACAGGTTCCCCTGCTTAATATAAAGTAATAAAGGAATTAAGCAGGGTTTATATTACCTGGGTTCTTAAAGTTCCCTATAAGGGCAAGCCCCTATAGTTAATTACATCCTAAATGACGGGAATCATTTAAGAAAACTCTCGATAATGATAAGTGGTTTTGCTCTCAAGAATTTCAAAGTTTAGGGTTTTCAAAGGATTGAATTTTGGAATTTCAATAGGGAAAGGATCGAGTTTGGAACAGTTTATTTTAAGAGTCCAATAGAAGAGAAGTAGGAGAAGCTGAGGATCCAAGAAGAATCTTGGCAACTTCCCAAACAATCCTATTGTTTGGCTTGAATTTGAGGAAATTATTTAATGTTTCAATCCTGCCAGTTTTAAATAATTAGGACTTATATTTGTATGACACAATCATACAAACAGTCTTGAAGATGTGAGGGATTATGTTGTACCAAACGACTACCTCGGAGTCCTAAGACCGGTTAGGGCTTAATTTGCATAATAAAATTATGCAAATGCCTAACAAAAAGTTGAGGATTTATGTTGCACTAGGCAAACTACCTCAAAATCCTATGGCTAGTTGTTTATTTATAAGAAAAGAGAGTTGCTGTTGAAGATCCACTGTTTGCTCTCTTGAACATGTCCTTCCGCATCCTTGATCGTGCTGCCCTTTGGTGTATTGCCTCGAGCTCCTTGTTGTTGCAGAGGTTTAGTTTTAGAAATTATAAATCAAGAGATGAGAGAAGTGTTTTGGTTTAGAAAAGTCTTAAAATCCAAGTGTTTTTTTTAATGTTTTAACTAAAACAAATCTTAAAGTTGATTATAACAACACCGATTAAGATCCTACGGTTCCATCCTTCCGGCATCGTTATTTTTATTGGATTCACTTAGTCCAGATGAATTTGCTAAACTCAACTTAATGAGTTCCACACTTTCATTTAGACCGTGGGAAATCCCGTTAGCAACACGTAGGTTACATCATCCGAGGTATTCCCGATCATCCAACAAGACGTTTTAATTTAGTTTTAGTTGTAGTTTTTGCTGTTCTGTTTGTGATTAAATTTTGCGTTGTCTTATATTTTGAAATGTTGTGGCGGTAAATTTTATCTTGTATGACTTTTATTTTAGTTTTGGGTTTCAGTTTTGTGGCTATCCTAAAGGTTTCAGTACAGTACAGGTAAGTAAATTGCATCAAAATATAAATGTGCCTGGTAGGGTCTTCTCGTCATTCCCAGCTGAAACTTTAGTATTACATTGCATGTATGTGTTTATAGTTTTGCAAAAATTAAAGCATGCCAGAAAACAGGAAGAAGTAGGACTAACAAGCAGTAACTACTTAATCCTATGATGTTTATGTTTAAATCCTGGTTGTCTAACAAGTCCTATGATGTCTATGTGAATTCCTATGTTGTGTTTCAATAAACTTTGTTTAATTTAATTGAGGATGGTTTCGTTAAGCAGACATATTAAGTTTAATAGACCTCAGAGGTATCCAAACAGTCAAAGAAGGATGCAGGTCCATGCTTCCCTCTCATATCCTGATGAAAAGTCTCGGCTCATTTAGACTTATTATGTTGCTTAACAATTCACCCTACCTATACCCTTATGCTTAATGAACACAATTGTTCGAGGTAGGTTGGGGCAGATGGGTTTAGGTAAGGTTTGGATTTAGATTGGTGGCAATTGGTGGTTTGATTTGGACTTATGGGAGTGCTATGAAGAGTTTGTGGTTTTTAATTGAGTTTGATTTTAGTTTGGGGATTGGAGGATTTGAATTTGGTTTGGTTTGTATTTGGTTTGGGTTTGAACTAGGTTTGGTTTTGGTTTATGTTTTGGTTTGGGTTTGGTTTGATTTTGGTTTTGGTTTATGTTTTGGTTTGGGTTTGGTTTGATTTTGGTTTGATTTTGGTTTTGGTTTATGTTTTGGTTTGGGTTTAGTTTGATTTTGGTTTGATTTTCGTTTAAATTTGAGTTTGGAATGTGGATTGGGAACTTTGTGTGGATATCGAGTAAAATTTGGGTTACTCCAGGATAAGTGTATTCTTATTATGTTTTCTACACCAAGTTGTGATTTCCTAGGAGTCTGTATGAAGGGAAAAAATGAACCATGCCTCAGGAGGCCTATCCTAGGTTTGATTGTTATCGTGTTGGTATTGTATTGTGGTTAGGACTGTTGTTGTATATTGTGATTGTTGTGATTAGTGATAGTTGTGTTGTGTTATTGTTATTATTGTATGTTATTTTATTGTATTGTATTATGTTATTAGTGTTTATATTGTTATGTATTATTATTTTGTGTTATTATTGTTATTTATTATTTATGTGTTTTATTATTGTTATTTTTATTATGTGTTGTTTAAAATTATTATCTTTTATTTGTAATTGAAATTATTATTCATCTTTATTATTTATTTAATTTATTATCTTTATTTAATTCATTATGATTTATTTACTTTATCATCATTTATTTGTTTTTTTTAATTGTTATTAATTTTATTTAATTAATTGATTGTTATTTATTTGTTTTATTTAATTAATTGTTATTTATTTATTTTATTTAATTAATTGTTATTTATTTATTTTATTTTACTTTTACTTGATATTTATTTATTTAAATTATTATTTTAGTTTTAATTTAATTTATTTTGTTATTTAATTTAATTTAATTTAATTTAATTTATTATTATTTACAATTATTATTAATTTAATTTATTTTATTTATTTAATTCAACGTAAAGTATTATTGTTTAATTTAATAAAATTTAATTTAATTTGTTTTATTTTATTTTATTTTATTTAAATTACTATTAATTTACATTATTATTTAATTTAATTTAATTTATTTAATTTATTTAGTTTAATTTAATTTATTTAATTTGTTTATTTAATTTATTTAATTTAATTTTTATTTATATTATTATTTAATTTAATTTAATTTAATATGATTTGATTAATTTACTTTATTTAATTTAATTTATTATTTACATTATCATTTAATTTTAATTTAATATTCGGATTTCATTAATTTATTTAACTTAATTTAATTTATTTAATTTATTTAATTTAATTTAAATTATTATTTAATTTAATTTGATTTATTTAATTTGTTTAATTTAATTTGATTTAATTTAATTTATTGTTTATATACATTATCATTTATTTTAATATTTGATTTTCATTTATTTAATTTAATTTAATTCAATTTATTTAATTTATTTAATTTAATTTAAATTATTATTTTCATTATCATTTAATTTAGTTTATTATCCATTTATATTATTTAAATTATTTTTAATTTATATATATATGTATTATTTATTTTATTATTCTTTATATTCTTATCTTTTAATATTTATATATATATATATATATATATATATATATATATATATATATATATATATATATATATATATATATATATATATATATATATATATATATATATATATATATATATATATAAAGTCATTTTTATTTTAATTTATTATTGTTATTAATTATACGTATATTTAAGTTTATCATTTATATTATTTATTTATCATTTATATTATTATTTATTTAATTATAAAGCTTTTCATTTTCTCTCCCCTCAATTATTCTTTTCTTTATTTAAAGTTATGATCATTTATATTAAGTTATTATTTATTTAAAATTATTATTTACACATATATTTACATTTAGATTATTTTAAAGAGGCATGGTATTTTTATTTGCTTATTTTTATTATTTATCTTGAATTTACAATTATTTTCAATTATTATTATTATTATTCTTTCTCATATTTTCCTTATCTATTTAAGTTTATGGTTATTTATTTTATTTTTATCATATTATTTTTATTACTTACATATTGTTATTGTTAATTTACATATATATATTATTATTCTTTATTTAGTTATTTATGCTTTAGTAGTATTTATTTAAATATAGTATAGATTATTTTTATTATGTCACTTATTTATATATAATTTATTTACATTATTTTAAAATTTTTTTTATTTAGTGTATTATAATTTATTTACAATATATTTAACATTAATTTATATATTATTTAGTACATATAATATATTTACATTTATATTATTAATTTACATATGTATAACTTATGTAGTTATTTTATTTATATGTTATTTCATTCCCTTTCATTTTATTTTATTCCTTTTTTTTTCTTTCTCTTTATGTTTATTTTCCTTTCTTTTATTTTTTCTTTCCTTCATGTTAAATTATTTTTTTTTTAGATTTTAAATCTTATTTTTCAAGTTAGTACAATTAGGTGGTAGATTTGTAAATATTTTAAACTAACTACATAACTTTGCATAAATAAATGAATTCCTAAGCCTATGCATGAATAAAATTTAAATAGCATGAAGATAACCTACAAATGAAGATATAGATGGAGATAGCTTGCTTGAAAAAGAAAATAAATCCCTAAGGCTAAACATGGGAAAGCATACATGGTGTGAAGATTTGTAATAATTAACACATAATAATTTTTTATTTATTTATTTTTTAAACCTATGTAGAGGAAGAAGAATTTTTTAAAGAAAATACATGTACGTGCTAAACATAAACAAGATAAGACACATTTTTTTTTCTTTTTTTTTCTTTTAAATAAATTTTGAAACAAAAACAAATGTAAAGGGAGGGGGGAGGAGATCACCTTAGCCTGGACAAGCACTTGTTGGAGACCTTGAAGAGTCCCTTGTTGGAGATGAAGTGAGTGAGTGTGGCTAGCTTGGAAGGAGGAGGAGAAGAGGAGAGGGAGGCTCATGGTTTTGGAGAGGAAGTGAGTGAGTGGGATGGTAAAGTGAAGTGTGTAAGGGAGTGTGTAAGAGTGTGTAAGTGGGATTATGGGGGGGGGGGGGGGGGGGGTTAATGGGGAGGCTCACAGCTAATAATTAAGGAGGGAGTGAGGATGAGGTGAGGGAGAAATATGGTGGAGGGGTGAAGGTAAGGAGGGTAGAGTGAGGTGGCAGGTATGGTGAGGGAGAGGTGATGGAGACATATTTTTTTATTTTTTTTTTAAAAAAAATGTATTTTATTTTTTTTTTTTAGGGCTGTTATGAGGTGTTAAAAAAAATGGAAGTATGTGGGTGTGTGTGAGTGGGTGTATTTTAATTAGGTGAGTTTTGGATTTTGGGTCCATTTTAAGAACATTGGGCTAATTTGAGTTTAAATTTGGCTAGAGCTCGAATGAAGCCCAAGTTCCTTGATCAATATTGTACATATTATTGTAATGAAGATCTTTCATGAAGACACAAAGTGGTTTTGAGCTCATTTGGAGGTTGAATTTTGGCATGGATTGGAGTTTTGATTATTTTGGACCATGTTGGGTTCGGGTCAAGTTATCTTGAGTTTAAGTGGGAATGGGGTTCACAGTTCTTCAACAATAATGTAGATATGGTTGTCTAGAAGAATATATATGAACACATAAAATGGTTTTGACAAGGTTTAGAGGGTCAATTTGGTGGATTTAAAACATGTGTTCAGCTTGGGTCAAAATTGGGGTTTCTTTGGTCCAAAATGGATTTGGATAAGACCGGAGCTCAAATTATGGGAAATTTATGATCAAATTAAGTTTAAGGATGTGTTATAAAGAGTTTGTAATTGAATTTTGGGAAGAATTGATTGACATTGGGTCACTTTAGGAGTTTTGGGTTATTTAGGCAAAATTGGGGATTTTGATTTCAAGTGGAATTAGATTCAAATGTGGGTCACATTGGACTTGAATTTGGTCTAAGTTGATATTGGGGATGTTGAATTTTGGTTTAGAATTGAATTTGATGAAAATTGGGGTCAATTGGGTCAAGATTGGGTTTGGTTTAGGCATCTTTAGGTTAAATGGGCCAAGTTGGGATTTTGGATTGAAAGTGTATTAATTTGGCCAAATTGGCCGATAGTGTAGTTGAACAAAATGAAATTGAAAATTTTTAAGATTTTTTGGAATTTTTTGAGAATTTTTTGGAGTTTTTGGATTTTTGGGCAAAAAGGGTATTTTGGGTATTTTGAGGGTATTGGGGGTATTTTTGGAAATTTTGGAATTTTTTGTCATGAATGGTAAATTGGAGTGGTAAGGAATATCTTGGAATGATTTTTGGGGAATTTTGGTGAATTTGAAGAATTTTGGGTTATTTAGGGAATTTTGGGAGGCCGGGGGTCAAAAATTAAAACTTTGGAGATTTGATGGGGGCTTCAAAGTGAGCATGATGTAATGGTTTAAATTGAGCTATAGATCGAGGGTCACCCTCATTTGGTCCTCTATGTGTTGGTCCCCACCACATAGTCATAGACTTAGGGCTGGGCTATCCACATGAGTTTCCAAAGAGTTCAGGGTTGAAATTAGGATGTGTAATGTGATGTTGTGAATGTGAAGTGTATGAGTGGTGATCTCCAGACCTCCCTCAGGGCAAATCCTAAGGTCTGACCACCTATAGTTGACTTCCCCTAGGATTCCTTATGCTTGCATTTTTCCTACCAAAAGATGGAGGTTAGGCCTTGAGCATATGAAAACCCCCTAGTGAAGCAAGAAGAGTTTTGAATTTCTATGGGGAGGGTTCCATGACTAGTCCTCTAAGAAAGTCACCAGGAGAGTCCTATGACTAGAAACTAGGCTATTCTAAAGAGAGACTAGACCTCAACCAAAAGTGAGGTCAACAAATGGACCCCCAATAGGTGTGGTGTGTTGGGCAGGCACACTGCACGTATTGGTGTTGACCGTCGAGATCAACAAGACCAACACAACTGTCTGAGTGAAAACTCAAGACAGAGCAAAGAGTTTAGCAAGTGAGTTTCCACTGGGGATTGTTTGGTTGAAAACCTTCAAATCCAGGGACTCTTGCTGGGGAAAGAAGGTGGCAACACCATCAAGCTGGGGCTATGAGTTTCAAGCTCCCAAACTCTGAAGGAATCCGAACCGATTTGATTTAAACAAAATGGGAATTTTGAATTTGATTTCAAGTTTCTTGTTTGAATTGGGTTTGCATTTTTTTTTTGAATTTGAAATTTAGAATTTTGTTTTTTTAATTTAATTTTAGGATTTGAATGTGGGAATTTGAAATTTTAAGTGAAATCGAAATTTCGATATCGCTCGTAGGAGGAGAATCAAAATTTAGGTATTGACTTGGAAAATCAAGGAAAAATGTTCTTTTTTTGGAAATCAGACGACTAAGCTCCGACCCCAGAATATCATGGAAGGCGAAAAAATATCTCGGAAGGAAGATGGAAATTTAGGTAATTTTTGGGATATCGGACGACTAAGCTCTGACCCCAGAATATCGTGGAAGGCGGAAAAATATCTCGGAAGGAAGATGGAAATTTAGGGAATTTTTTGGGAATCGAACGACTAAGCTCCGATCCTAGAATATCATGGAAGGCGGAAAAACATCTCGGAAGGAAGATGGAAATTTAGGTAATTTTTGAGAAATCAAACGACTAAGCTCCGACCCCAGAATATCGTGGACGGCGAAAAAATATCTCGGAAGGAAGATGGAAATTTAGGGAATTTTTGGGAAATCGGACGACTAGGCTCCGACCCTAGAATATTGTGGAAGGCGGAAAAATATCTCGGAAGGAAGATGAAACTTTAGGGAATTTTGTGGAAATCGGACGACTAAGCTCCGATCGCAGAATATCGTGGAAGGAGGAAAAATATCTCAGAAGGAAGATGGAAATTTAGGTAATTTTTGGGAAATCGGATGACTAAGCTCTGACCCAGAATATCGTGGAAGGTGGAAAAATATCTCAGAAGGAAGATGGAAATTTAGAGAATTTTTGGGAAGTCGGACGACTAAGCTCCGACCCCAGAATATCATGGAAGGCGGAAAAATATCTCGGAAGGAAGATGGAAATTTAGGGAATTTTTGGGAAGTCGGACGACTAAGCTCCGACCCCAGAATATCATGGAAGGCGGAAAAATATCTCGGAAGGAAGATGGAAATTTAGGGAATTTTTGGGAAATCGGACGACTAAGCTCCGACCCAAGAATATCGTGGAAGGCGGAAAAATATCTCGGAAGGAAGATGGAAATTTAGGGAATTTTTGTTTCTTTGGGAAAGAGAGGATATTATTAACTTGTTTGTTTCTGATTTCATATCGTTTTATTTTGTTTATTTTTATTTTGCTTCTTTTGAGTTCATTTCTTTTCATTTTTATTTGACTTAATTTGACTTGAATTAAATTTTGTTTTTAATTTTCATTTTGTTTTAATTTCACTTGGTTTAAATTTCATTTTGTTTTTCTTTTTTTTAATTTGGAACCAACGAGTGGTCCAACGGCTTTCGACCATCGCATTGAAAGAAACATTTCTGAAAAGGGATATCTTCATTGATTCATCTGAAAAGAAGTACAACTGATCTGACTTTAACAAGCATCTGAAACTGATCATGTGTACAAGACTGGACAAAACAGCTCGCATGTACAAAACTGAACAAAACTGGTGTATCATGTCATCTGGTTGCTGCGGAAGTAGTAACAACAACTGCTGCGAGGCTGCTGTGGGGGACGGGCCAACCTGCCAAGGTTACGCTCCGGAACAAAAGTCCCCTCACGGACACCCGGAGGTACGGCCTATCCATGGTAGTGGTCTGTAACTTTCTAGTTCAGGGTCAGGTTCGTAGTAGAATGGCGCCTTGTCTTCATCCATCCTTCTAAACGTGACTGAGATCCTTTTCCCTCAAACTCCAGGGATGCAATGCTTTGCCAGGTCCGCTCCATTTCCTTTAAGCACTAAGACCGATCCCACCGATAAAGTGATTCTTGCTGTACCTCGAAATTCTCCTTCCCTGATGATTCGTATCTCTCACTCGAATAGGATGTCACTTTCACTTACAAATGAGACTGTGCAAAAGGGCCTCAAGAAGTCATGGTGGTCGATGTGCGGCGGTATGCAATCCCCATCCTTGTAGATGTTAATGATGCAGCTGTTTAGGATGCATGTTGGTGGCAATATATGCCATTCAACCATCATTTTTATCATCTTTTTGATCTCTGGCGGTATTTCGTCCACCTCATCGTGTTGTAGGATCCCTAAAGTATTACCTTGCTTGTCTCTGGCGAAGTTATAACAACAGTCACATTGTATAGTAATTCGTCCCTTACCTCTCATCCACTTTGTCGGTGATGTGTATGTCCTTGGCCTCAGACGGCCTCACTTGCCCAAAGTCTTGAGCGCTTTTATAACATGTAAAATTTTCTCTTCATCGGTCAGTGAAAATACATTGGTGTACAATTCAAGTCCTTCCAAAATGTTGACAGCTTTGCCCTGGATGATGTCATAGCTTTCGAAGTCGTCTTTCTTTCGAACCTGTCTTATCCTTGCCATAATGTAATCCGGTATCGGTGGCGGACGTGGTAGCTTGATAAATTCAGGAATGTATGGCTCAACACCCGGCCGTTCTCCAAGTTGCATGTTTAATGACTCAGTTGCGTATGCTTCGAAGGTTTCGTATTCTTCTAACTGGAGTACATTGCAGTCTGGGCATATCGAGAACACCCCTGAAGAGGAAGGAAGCCTAGGTATGTCCGAGTTGCACGTCGGGCATACCGTGAAGATCTCCTGTAACATGTCTATCGACGCGGGCCCCTCAGGAAGATCCGGCTTTGGTTCTGTATCGGTCCTTGGCGGACTGTCATCTATCTCTTTCATGTCGGGTCGGTAGAACTGTCCAAGCACTAGTACAAGTCCGGCGGCTGCCTCCCGAGCCTGTCGCTTCTCCATCCTTTCCAGAAAGCGGCGCTTGCGGCGATTTCTGTTTCTTCTGCTTGTATTCGCTGATGAAGCATCCGGAATTCTGCCGGCTGAAGCAGAAACCAAATCACCTTGTGGAGTGGTGACCATGGATGGGACATGAGTACGTCGCACAGTAAGGAGGTGTGAGTCAACAAAACCTCCGGTGCCCCCATGTCCTAAGGTTTGTCCTACCTCCCTGCGGCTAAATTTCTTTATTGGCTTCATTTTCCGTGTTCGCTTCAGTGTATGTTTCTAGATGCGAGGTCGAAGCCGAATTAGAGAGCAAACACCGACTCGAAACTCGACACTTCCTACACAAGTAAACAAGGGGAAATGTCAGTGAGTGGTGTTGTGCACGAACAAAAGCAAATTATCACTTACTTTAAACAAGTTTTAGCAATTAACTTGATGCCATTATTTTATTTAATATGTTTTTAAAAAATTTAGATTTAGAGTTTGGCAAACAAGTTTTCATTTTGTGGGAAGATTTCTTTTATTTTATGCCGTTTTTTTTATTACAAAATTTTGGACCCAGTCACAGACACTAGCCCTATAGCTATATTGGAACGAATATCATGTTTTTTCAGTCTTTTCATGTCGCATAATATTTCTTTAAATATCGTCCATTGATGGGCAACATGGGTCTATCCCCTTGAGAATCCACCAACTGGTAAGATCCTCCTGTGTAGACCTTCTCCACCACGAACGGTCCTTCCCAGGTCGATTCGAATTTTCCACCTATTTTGCGGTGTGCAAGAATAGGCCTTCTAAGAACGAGCACAAGGTCACCAACTTTGAACGACCTCGAGCGGATCAATTTATCGTGGGCTTGAATCATCTTCGCTTGGTAGAGTTCCAAGTTCTGTTGTGCGAGCAATCTTTTTCCTTCAAGGTTTTCCAATTCTACAAGTCGTAACTTGGCATTCTCTTCTGTTGTAATTTGATTGGAAACGGCAACCCGGAGCAATGGTAGCTGAACTTCTAACGGAAGAACTGCCTCGGACCCGTACATAAGAGCGTAAGCCGTAGACTGTGTCGGCGTTCTGACTGTTGTCCTGTAGGCCCACAAAGCTTCCAGTAGCTTCTCGTGCCATCCTCTTTTATTGTCGTCGGGCGTCTTCTTCAGAATCTGAACAAGCATTTTATTGAAGGCCTCTGCCAAGCCATTTGCTTTAGGGTAGTAGATCGTCGAGTATCTCCAATCTATCCCATGTCTTCTGACGAAGTTTTTGATTTTGGTGCTCTTGAAAGCGGACCCGTTGTCGGAGATGATTCTATGCGGTACACCGAAACGGTAGACAATTTAATTCTTGAAGAACTGTAAGAGTTGTTGCGCTGTGACTTCTCGTAGTGGAACTGCTTCTGCCCACTTGGAAAAGTAGTCTGTAGCGGCGAGTTTAAACCTTTGTCCTTTTGAGGAAGGAGGGTCTATCGGACCCACTTTGTCCGTGCCTCAGCACTCGAATGACCACGAGGCAATCGTTGGGTGTAGAACATTCGGAGGATGGTACAAGACCACTCCATGCACCTGACACTGATGGCATCTCTTAGCTACGTCCATGCAATCTGTCATCATTGCTGGCCAGTAGTATCTGAGTCTTTTGATTTTCATCTTCATTGTTGGTCCTGACTGGTGTGCACCACACAATCCAGCATGTACTTCAATTTTCTGCGCTTCTGCTCTGTTCAGACATCTCAACCACATCTGGTCGAAGGATCTCATATACAGAAAATTGTCAATCAGGGCATACGACAAAGCCCTCTTTTGAATCTGGTGTGCTACTGACTTATCTTCTGGTAGCTTTCCGGTTTGCAAATATTCTATTAATGGCTGACGCCAATCTTCTGTATCTTCTACAACTGCAGCAACTGTCTTTTCTTTTCCAATTTCATGTAGACTGTCGAGGTCAATCTTAGACAACACCTGACGTCCTTGTACTGTAATATCTATAGAATCTTCGGGTGGACAAGCCAATTCTTTAGCGAGTTTTGTTAAAGCGTCTGCATCGACATTGTCTGCTCGAGGAATCCTATAGAATATCACATTCGGAATTTGCTCGAGTAACTTCATTGTATACCAGTGGTATTCTTCTAATCTCGGCTTTAGAATTTTATACTGTCCTGCCACTTGCTGGATGACGAGCTGTGAGTCGCCATAAATGGCAATGTCCGTTATATCCATTAGTATTGCTAATTCCAAGCTGGTGATTAGGGCTTCATACTCTGCTTCATTGTTGGTACACGACTCTATCAAGTGGTAAGAAAATCTCAGCATAGCCCGATCTGGTGTCACGAAGATTAAACCAATTCCTGATTTGCCTTGTATGATTGTCCCTGATCCTTTGTCTTTTTGAGCGGGGACCCAGCTAAGAGTGGATGCGCTGCGAGAAAATCTGTAAGAATCTGCCTTTTATAGCGCGAAGGGGCACAAAGGTTATATCAAATTGCAATAATATCATCGACCATCTTGCTAAGAGTCTAGAAAGCGTTGGTTGGGTCATCAAATACTGCAAAGGATTAATCTTCGAAATCAGGTTGACCTCATTAGACAACATGTAATGTCTAAGCTTCTGAGTGGCGAAAACTAAAGCTAGACAATGTTTCTCAATAGGAGGATACTTTACCTTTGCAGGTATTAGACGTCGACTCAAGTAGTAGAGTGCGTTCTCTTTACCCTCATCATTGACTTGGGCAAGTAGAGCTCCGAGGGACTCATCTAATGCCGCGGTATAAAGTATCAACGGTCTACCTGGGATAGGGGCTGCTAAAACAGGAGGTGTCATTAGATATCGTTTAATATCTTCGAAAGCCTGCTGGCACTTATCTTCCCAAATAAATTTGGCATCCTTTTTAATTAATGCCGAGAAAGGCTGACACCTACCCGACAGATTAGATATAAAGCGCCTCAGATATGCCAGTTTTTCTTGAAATCAACGTAGTTGTTTCAAGGTTTTAGGGGGAGGCATTTCTAAGATGGCTTTAATCTTCTCTGGATTGATTTCGATTCCCCAATGACGGACAACGAATCCTAGAAATTTCCCAGAGGTAACGCCGAAAGCGCACTTTAAGGGATTCATCTTCAGATTATATTGTCGTAATCATTCAAATACGATCCTCCAATCATATAGGTGGTTTCCTCTTATCTTGCTCTTGACGACCAAATCATCCACATAGCATTCTATTTGGTTATGAATGAGGTCATCGAAGATCCTCGTCATTGCTCTTTGATAAGTAGCTCCTGTGTTCATCAGTCCAAACAGCATCACGGTGTAGCAGTAAATCCCGATCGGAGTTCTGAAAGCTGTGAGCGTTGCGTCTTCTGGTGTCATCTTGATCTGATTGTACCCTGAAGACCCATCCATAAAGGAGAAAGTTTCATGTGTCGACGCGATGTCCACCACTAGTTCTAGTATCGGCAACGGGAATTCATCTTTTAGACATGCTTTGTTTAAATCCCTGAAGTCGACACACACTCGAATTTGTCCATTTTTCTTTTTCACTGGCACGACATTAGCTAACCACGTCGGATACTGTTCTTCTCGGACAAAATTAGCATCTATTAGTTTCTTGATTTCTGATGTAACTTGCTGTTCTATCTCAAGGCGCATCCTTCTGGGAGCTTGCTTTTTTGGCATCACATTCTTATCCACTCCGAGGTGGTGAACTGCGACTGCCGGAGATAGTCCTATCATTTCGTCATAGCTCCAGTCGAAGCAATCTTTTAATTCTGATAGTATCCTGACCAAGTCTGCAACCTCTTCTTCGTTGAGTAATGAACTTATGAAAGTCGGCCGGGGCTGCTCCTCAGTCCCGAGATTGATTTCTCATAATTCATCGACTGTTGATTTGATTCTTTCTTCGAATTCTGGCGGAGCATCGCCTATTGGCTGATCTTCTTATTCATCTTGAATGTCCTGGAAATCTTCTTTTGACTGACTAGTAACAACCATGCAAAATTCTGAGTCATCGACGGGTTCGAGTGTACCAAACCCAAGACCTTCCTTCGAATTGAGTTTCTTTCCTTTTACATTCCATAATTTTTCGAACGATTGTAACTTATCCTTTGGCATTTTATTTGACACATATCCTTGTTGAATTAACTTTTGTACACACGGCGAAAAGTAGCCAAAAGGTAATTCCATTAATTCATTTGAGTCATTTTCTTCAAGAATTACACAAGGTTCAGAAGTAGAAGGGGAAGCTTTGTAAAACTTGATCGGTTTAAAACCATCGTTATGAACTTCCTTGACCTCTATACTCTCTATCTTTTGAGAATGGATCGGAGTAAGGGTCATGGCATGAACATAGTGGTTAATCCGATCGTACATCGATTCGTATTCATCCTTTGCTTCGTCGTCTAGAGAGATCTCGAACTGAGGCTTCTTCTGACTTATCATCATTGTTTCTTTATCTTCTTCGGAGCTTCCCTCCATGTCGATGTTGATTGTTGGCTTCGCCTGCTCAACAATCTGGGAAATTGTTTCTCGACCACGTTTCCGACCTCAACCTCGGATGCGTGGGCTAAAAGAACTTTTACCAACTCGTTCAGAAGGAGCGGTATAGATTGTTGAACTGGAGCCATACGATCTCGTCCTTGTAGTTCCTTTGAGTCTTCAATTTTGCTTATCACAATGTCTCTTGAAAATACTGTTTTCTTCAGAGGAGCATAGTAAGCGGCGTCTTCATGGATGCCCACTTCATGTATTGAAAACGGTTGTAGATCCCCTTTAATGCAATGTTCTTGTCCATCTTTATAGTATTTGATGCACTAGTGAAGCGACGAAGGGACCATATTGTACTCATGGAGTCACGGTCGACCAAGCAGTGTATTGAACGAAGTATCCGCATCGATGACATGGAATTTTGCAGTTGTTACTAGATTTCCGACTTTCATTTGTAGCGTTATAGATCTGAGGGCTCTTTCTCCTTTCTGATTGAAACCTCTTAACATCATTTTATCCATTGAAAGCTCTCGGGCGTCGATGTCCAAGTAAGCTAACGTCCGTAGACTCATTATATTGAGCGACGCTCCAAGATCTACTAAGACTGCGAAAGCACGAATCCGCCGATGATGACGGAAATGTAGAGTGGACGATTGTGATCGGTACGTACCGAGTAGCAAATATTTGTCGGTGGAAGTCATGCCAAGCTGTTCCTTTATGGTGCAAACTCCATCTGAGGATGTGCTAGCCAACTGCGCTAAGCAAATGTCGGGATCAAGTAGAGCCTTGATCAAACTTTCTCTCATCTCCTTTGACAGGATCAGAGCATCGTAAATACTTAGTTTGGCCGGCAACTTCCTGAGATGAGCTAACACGTTGTAATCCACTTTATTTGGGTTTTCAACTTCATTTTGAACTTGTATCTCTTCAGTAGCTGGAGGTATTTCTTCCTGAGTAACTATCTGCTTTCCTTTGTCCACTGGAGTTGTTCTCAGAGGTAGCACCTGTACGGCTTATTTTTAGGTTATGTGTTTTATTTTGAAAAGGGGGGTCGCCTACAGAAATTGTCGGCAAATTTTTTTTTATATTTTAAATATAGTTTAAAAGATAACATTTGATTTTGAAAATAATTTTAAGTTTAAAAGTTTTAAGATATGAAATCAGACCGATCTCACATCCCAAATAGTTTATATAAACGAGCACCGCATCACAAACCATGTATTTATCCCGAAGAATAGACACATTGCTTGATGATGGGGCTCGATTAAATAAACTAGAAGATTTGTGACATCCGTTTGGTCTGCGAACCAATTTTATAAGCCGACAAATTCCCTCGCTTAATATAAATGAATTAAGCGTGGTTTATATTACTCGGGTTCTTAAAATTCTCTATAAGGGCAAGCCCCTATAGCTTAATTACATCTTAAATGAAGTGAATCATTTAAGAAAACTCTCGATAATAATCAATAGTTCTCGCTTTCAAGAATTTCAAGGTTTAAGTTTTCAAGGGATTGAATTTTGGAATTTCAATAGGGAATGGATCAAATTTAGAGCATTATATTTTGGGAATCCGAAGGAAGAAAGGTAGGAGAAATCACGGATTCGAAGCGAACTTCGGTAATTTCCCGACTATCCTATTTGTTTGGCTTGAATTTAGGAAGGTCCTAATGTTTATTTAATGTTTTGATCTTGCCAATTTTAATTAATTAGGACTTAAATTTGTATGATAAAATCATACAAACAGCCTTGAAGATGTGAGGGTTTATGTTGTACCAAACGACTACCTCGGAGTCCTAAGACCGGTTAGGGCTTAATTTTCATGACATGATCATGTGAATGCCTAACGAAGAGTTGAGGATTTATGTTGCACTAGTGCAAACTACCTCGAAGTCCTATGGCTTGGTTATTTAATTCTAAGGAAGTTTTGTCGAAGTAGACTCAGTGTTTTGCCGATGACGATGGCCGTGCTGCCCACCATGCTCCGAGCTCCTTGTTGTTGCAGAGGTTTAGTTGTAGAAGGTGATAAATCAAGAGATGAGGGAAGTATTTGGTTTTAGAGAAAGTCTTAATTTCCATGTGTCTTTAATGTTTTAATTAAAACAGATCTTAAAGTTGATTAAACAGAACCGACTAAGATCCCACGGTTCCGTCATTCCGGCACCGTTATTTTCATCGAATTCACTTAGTCCAGATGAATTTACTAAACTCAACTAAATGAGTTCCGCACTTTCATTTAGACCGTGGGAAATCCCGTTAGCAACACGCGGGTTACATCATCCGAGGTATTCCCGATCATTCGATGAGACGTTTTAATTTAATTGTAGTTGTAGTTTTGTTGTTTTGTTTGTGATTAAATTTTGAGTTATTTTATATTTTGAATGTTGTGGAGGTGAATTTTATCTTGTAGTGTCTTTTAATTTAGTTTATGGGTTTCAGTTTTGGTTTCTGTCATAAAGGTGTAGGTTTTCATGCAACTGTTGTTTATCATGCAAGAAAGGTAAAATACAACATGAATAAATAAATTGTAGTAAGATAAATTGCAATAAAATAAAGGCGTACCTGGAGGGTCTTCCCGTCATACCAAGCCGCACTTAAAATACAATTTAGAGCATTTAAGCATTTATAGCAATTTCCTAGGTAAAGCTAAGGGAAGGGTTATGGTTTTCTACCAAAATCCTAATCCTATAGCTAGTCATTCCTATGACGTCTAGGTCTTCAATTTTGGTTTTAAGGATGACTTTCTTCACCAAAGAACAACTAAGCTCAATTTGTTCTTAAGGACATTCCATCATATTGAGGAAGTGTTTAAGATGAATCTTAAACATCTTTTCAATATGTCGGGAATTGTCCTAAGTCCAAATGAATTCTATTGTGCAAGTGAATTAATCATCCAGTGGTGTTTGAGTTAAGTTTTATTTCTTGCTCGATGAATTAGGATGTTTGAATATCCTTATGAGTGAAGTGTCATTTCACTTGATACTCAATTTAGGAGTTATAATAGTAAAAGCTCCTAAGGGCAAAATGATATTTAATGATTTGTGATTCAAATTTAAGTTCAAATTAATGATTTAAGTTTGGAATAGTGTTCAAGTTATTTTAGATTCATTTTTGAATTCTTCATGTCTTAGGTGATGTCATTTAATTCAATTTAATTTAACTTTGATTTAATTTAATTTGATTTAATTTAATTTAATTTAATTTAAGTTAATTGAGTATGATATGTTTTAGCTTAATTTAATTCAATTTGATTTAATTTAATTTGATTTAGTTTTAATTTAATTTAATTTAATTTAATTTAATTTTAATTTAATATGATTTGATTTAATTTTAATTTAATTTAATTTTAATTTAATTTAATTTGTTTTAATTTAATTTAATTTAATTTGTTTTTTAATTTAATTTAATTTAATTTAATTCAATCTAATTTAATTTAATTTAATATTTATTTTAAAGGGATTTGCTTCAAATAATTTAACCTTAATTTAATTTAGTGATTAAGTCTTTTAGCATTTTAAAACTTAAATTTGAATTATCATTTTAATTAAGAATTAAATATTATTGAGATGATTAATTTAGGGATCTTTAGATTAAAGAATAAATCTCTTTCTAATAATATCCCTATTTTAATAATTCCAATTTTATTATTCTTCCAAATTTAATCAATTATTTAATTAAGGTTTATTTCAATTATTTTAAATTTTTTAGTAGGTTTCTACCCTTTAATTATTTAAATTTCAATCATCCAAATCAGATTAAGATCAAATATTTTACTTGTTAATTTTATTAAACCTAAAGTTTTAACCAAGGGTAAAAATTTTTAATTACCATTTTGCCCTTCAAGCTTAATAATTTCATAACTCACTAAATTGAGCTTAAATGAACTTGAGATTTTTATGTGACTTCACTCATATGCCAATAAAGACATGAGAGGAGAAAATGTGATTTTTCTGTATTTAATTTATTTATGTAATTATTTTTGGTGGAAAATAGGAATTTCCAAGGAAAATTTAATAATATGACCAAGGGAAAGTTTCTGTCCTTAAGAAAATTATGGGATATTCCTAATGACCAGAGGACCACTTGGACCAATTTTTGTGATTTTTGAATTATATTTTATTTAATAAAATTATTTTAAGTTCTGGAGTATTAATTAATTTAAAAATAGAATATAAGTTGAAAAATGAATTTTATAATTTTTAAAATTCTCTCTGATATCAAGGATTCCAGAGAACCAATTTTTATAATTTTCTGATTTTTTCCTTAATTTATTGGAATTATTTTAGTGAAAATGCTAGAAAATACATTTTTTAATTTTAAAATTACCCTAGGGCTTTAAAATTTAATATCTCATTAAATAGACCTAAGAAAAATATGGGGTTTGTTCCTAAGTTATTAAATTTCAAAATATGACATTTTAGTGAATTTTATTATTTTTGTGATTTTTATTATTTTTTAATTATTAAAATATTAAAATAATACTAAAAATTAACTTTTTTAGAAAATTGAAATTTTAATTTTCTTAAATTCCCCTGATATCGGAGAGGCTCCAAAACCAATTTGGTGAATTTTTGAAAGGTATTTTGAAAGTTATGAATTTTTAAAGTTTAAAATGACTAAATGGCTTAATCAACCCATTTAGTAGGGCTAACCAAGTCCAATTGACTTCAAATTTTTATGGTGGGTTCCTCTGATCCTAAAGGTCAGTAGAGAATTGATTTCAAGTCAATTTGATGTATGGTTAGCTCTAATTAATTAGGGGTCTATTTTGGGTGTTTAAGCTAATTAGGGTTATTTTAAATAAGTTAACTCAAAACCTATTTTTCCTAGGGTCCTCTAGTCATAAAAGACATCACCAAATTTTCCTAGAATTTATTTCACAACATGCTAATTATTGGAATTAAAATACTCAAAACAGTAACATGCATTTGAAAAATCAATAACTTTTCACAGAGATGGCCTCTGACCTTGGAAAATTCAGGGAATATTCCCAAGTTCAGAGGCTTCAAAAGCCCTATGGTCTCATGCCATGGTGAATTGTATGAATGCATGGAGAATTAAAAGAATGCAGGGAGTAAATAATTAATTAAAAATAAAATACTCGGACAAAATTAATTAATTTCTTTTCCACATTATTCTCCTCTCGTTCATCGAGCGAAGGGTATTTTTATTTTATTTTTCTGATTTTTCTACACAAAGATATGGATTTTTGAAGTTCCGGTATTTAAATAAATCGAGAAAATACCCTATTTATCTACTTATCCACGCGGCGCCGACTCAACCTCGGCGGCTCCGAATCGACACGCGTCGCTCCACGGTTCGGCGCCGCCATCCGACTCGGCCGTCCGGGCCCCGCGGTTCACGTACCATCCGCCGGTCCGACGCAATCCAAGCCGTCCATCCGATACACGCGCGATCCGACGGTTCCTGGTCATCGTCTACGACTGGTGCGATCCCGTGACCGTCCACACTCTAACCCTAAGAACTCACTCGATTCTCAACGGATTTTCATGTTCTTATGCTCTATGGATTCGTCTTGAAGAGACGAACACATCCATACGGTGAACATGCATTTAAATTGACTCAAATTAAAATGAGAATCTCTGGAAGCTCGGGAAGAAGAGGGAGTCCATACCTTTGCTCGAGAGAAGTGAAGCTTCGATCCGAGAGTTGTGTCACCTTCGATTGGGTCCAAGTAAGCTCCGGATGAAGTCCCTCGGCCCGGTGAATTGTCTAGCTATGAAAGTGACCACAGCCGATCACAAGGCTTGGAGGACCTGGAGCAACCGGGTGGCTCCGGAGATGGGGCTTTCGGTGGGAAACTTCTCCTCTTGGTCCAGTGAAGGTGTAGGACCAATCAATTTGGGGATTGGCTCACCGTGAAGAAGTGTCCCGGTTTTTGGGCTAAAGTTCGAGCTCAAAATTGAGCTCGAGCCTGGAGGGAATCGGGCTGGAATTCGGCTGGGGATCAAGTGCTCTATGTGTGGAGAGTGATCTGGAATGATTTTGGCAGAGTTTCCTTAAGGTTTGGTTCAGCACCTCCTTTGGCCGAGAGGGTGAGGGGTTTAAATAGGCATGGTCGGAGGCTCTCCCGGGGGGTTTAATGGTCGGGATCACCGCTTAGGTCAAGGGAAGAACGACCTACAATGGCCATCGGGGATGGGGCAGCTCAGCGGTGAGAATTCCAAGCTTGGGCTCACATGTGAGCTCTCGGCCATGGAGTTTTCCGGCGACCCGTGCGGCCGGCCGGCAGGCATGGGTCACCCTCGAGTCCGAGTGGGTCGGGGCTGGGGTTTAGTGCGATCAATCGGGCCTTGCCATGTGTAAAGGAGATGGCTTGGAATAGAATGGGGAAGAGGCCATTTTGGCTAGGTTTGGGTCAACCCATCCTTTTGGGCTAGGTGCACCACCCAAGGTCCGGTTTTGGGCTGAAAAGAGTCACTTGGGTCACTTGCCATGGAGTGGTGAAGTCTCCATCCATGGTGAGGTGGCTAAGCATGGTTTAGTGTGTGACATGCTTAAGGTAAAAAAGGGTTTAAGAAGGATTAGGAAAGGGGGCCCTCCTTTTGCCATTAATGGCTTGATCACATGTCAAACCTTCCATGGCTCCATGTGGCTTGTCCATGGCTTGCATGGCTTGTCTTTGGCTTGGGAAAAGTTGAGTCAATTTCATGGAAATGGATTTAAGAAAAATTTTGGTATTTTAGGGGTGATTTGGCATGAGGCTTGATTTGGAATTATTTGATGATGTGATTAGAACTTAGGGAATGGCTTTGATTAAGTGGATGGCAAATGGAAATGTCATGTGGGCTTTAGGGTAGATTTTGGGCTCTTTGAAATGGTTTTAGATGGGCTTTTAAAATGGTTTAGGAAAGTGGGCTTTTGAATTTTAAAATGGATTTTGGGATGAAATTTTGGTAAAGGCTTGGGCCAAATAATTGTTGGGTTTAGCTTATAGATGTGTCATGAGTGACTTGGAGCAAATTGGGAGTGATTTGGGTTTGAATTGAGTTGAATTTGGGCTCCTTTGGTGAATGGGCCAATATAGGTCAAATTGGGCTAACTTGGGCCAATGTTGGGCTAGGGTTGAAATTGATGTAAAATTAATGTTGGGAAATGTTTATGGGAGTGTTTCAAAGAGGTTTTGGCTTTGGTTAGGTTTTGATTTTGGGATTTGGGCTCATTTGGGTTAAGTCTGGGTTTAGGTCAAAATTGGGCCTTTTAGCTTTGGGTTGAATTTGAGTGGGGTTTGGGTCTAGATTTTGGGCAAATCATGTTAGTGTTTTGCTTGTGGGAATGTTAAGGAAGATTTAGAAAAGATTTGGGGTTAATTGGAGTTGAATTGGGTGAGTTTGGGTTAGGTTTGGGTCATGGGTCCAAATTGGGCTTTAAGGCCAAAAGTGAAATTGGATCCAAATGTCAATCAAATTGGACTTGGATTTGGTCTAAATTGGTGTTGAGAATGTTGAATTGAAGTTTAGAATTGAATTGGACCAGAATTGGGGTCAATTGGGTAGGTTTGGTTTGACATTGGGTTCACTTAGGGTTAAAATGGGTCAAATTGGGGGTTTTGACAAAAGTAGGGTAAATTGACAAAATTGGCCCATGATGTAGTTGAACAAAATGAAATTGAGAATATTTGGAATTTTCTGGAATTTTCTGGGAATTTTCTGAATTTTTGGATTTTTGGGTCAAGAGGGGTATTTTGGGTATTTGGAGGGTATTGGGAAGTATTTTTGGAATTTTTGGTATTTTTTGGTATGGATGACCAATTTGAGTAATTTGGAAATGTTTGGGATTGATTTTGGGGAATTTTGGGTAATTTAGGTGATTTTGGAAATTTTGGGTAGTTTCAAGGGCATTTGGTAGGTTATGCGGGTGTAGGGTCCCCGGGGTCAAAAATTGAAAATTTGGAAAAATGAAGATTGGGTGAATATAAGTGGAATAAAATCATTTTGGTTGAGCCATGAAGCCACATCAAGCCCATATGATCCATGAAGGGACTCATTTGAGGCATTCACTATGTTGTTCCTAACCCTCTTGCCAAGGGCTTAGGGGTTAAGGACCATCCATGTGAATCACCTACATGAGTCGGGAGGTCAAGTTAGGTATGGGTGTGGTTTTAGGAGGTGTATGAAAGTGTAGTGTATGAGTGTAGTGTGTGTGTAAGTCAGCCCCTTCACTGCACTGAGCCACCTGTAGGCGATCCTAAGGCCAAAGAGTCCCATAGAACTCATCCTTTAAACTTCCACATTTGATCTCAACCCTCTAGGTGATTAGGGGTCTACAATCAAGTTTGTGGAGTTTGCTGGGAGTTAAGAAGTGGTTTGAAATTCTAGATGGTGGATCCCAATTCTAGTCCTCTAAGATAGTCAAAGGAAAAGCCTAAGGCTAAATCCTAAGTACTAAAGAGAAGAAGAGAAGACCTCATCAAAATGAGGTCAACAGCACCTTGCCACTTCTTAAATGCACTTCTGTTATTTCTTCTTCTTCTGGACCAGAGGTCCTTCTGTATCTGAGAAGTCCAAACTGATGTCAAGTGGAACTCCTTTGCACTCGAGGACTGGCTCCTCACTTCTCGTACTGTCGTAGCCAGTGTTGTCAATATCTTCTTTATCTTTGGTGGAAGTTAATATGATTTGAGGATCATTTTGGGAATCGAAATTGGGGTTAGATAGGTTGTGATTAGTTACGTCATCACTAGAGGCAGTAAGAACGTAGCCAACATCATTTATATCATTATTACGAGACACTGGAGGGGTACAAAGATAATGATACAAAGTCAAGGGTTCGAGGAATTTCACCCCTAAATCTGAGACAACCAGTCTAACGGGAGCAGCCCCTATCCTATCCTCCGCGCTATCGTCTTTAATCTCATTCACGATCTCTTTCTTCCTCCACTCTCATCGCGGTGGCTTCCTTGGCGAAGCTTTCAACTTGGCCTGTGCTGACGGCGGACTCCGGACAGCGGCTTTCTTTGGAGCACACTGAATCTGATCCATAACCTTCTTGAGTTCATTCTAAATTGCACTCCATCCACCCTTACCGGCATATGGGTCAAGCGGAGAGATTGGCTCGGCTGAAATTACATTTATAGAACCTTTTTCAGGCTCCTTCAGATATTCCTTCGGTATCATTATATTTCCTTCTTCGTAATTCCGCTCAAGCCAATCCTTTGAATTTAAGCAGTTCTCAATTGTATCTCCAAGCATCCGGTGATAGGGACAGAAGTTGGGCTGATCTTTCTTATTCACCTCTTCTGGTTTTTTCAGCTCGGGCAACTTGAACTCGGGCTTTTTTAGCATATTCTTGAACATCTTCGCTATAGCATCATCTTTGAAAGATAAGTTTCTGCATAGTCATTCTGATATTGTAGGAACTGGTCTCCCGTCCGACCTGTAAAGTCTCTGTTGCTGCTGATCGGGCTGATTATTCTGTGATAGACGAGACTGTCCGTACTGCTGAGGCTAACTGTATTGCTGAGGTGATTGCTCGGTCTGAATCATCATCGGTTGCTTTCCTTTATCGACCGCGGCCACTACGCCAGATCTCTTCTCATAAGCCTTTGCTGGTTTCTTTTTCTCTGTCTTTTCTGCAGGCTCCGTGTGCTTGATTTCTTCTTGTAAGCTACTGGCCTTGCTAAGCATTTTCTCGAAGGACTTGATCGTGAGACCCTTAAGCATGAAAGCTACTGGACCGTGAATACTCTTGAGTAGTATATCGATCGCGTGTTGTTCTTGTAGCTGAGGTTCGCATTTCATGCTTAAGTTTCTCCACCTCAAGATGTAGTCAACCAAAGTCTCGTCATGCTTCTGACATTCTACCACGAGATCTCCTATGGTGACATGACGCTGAGCACCGGCGAATCTCTTTACGAACATGCTTTCCATTTCTGCGAAAGTCTTTACTGATCCATTAGGAATTTCAGCATACCAATCGAAAGCTATTCTTGACAGGCTGCTGACAAATTGACGGAACAATAGCGCTTCACTTCCTCCTGTATTGCAACAGTTGGCTCTAAAGTGCATTATATGCTGCTGAGGGTTTCCTGTTCCGTCGAACGTATTAAAGGTCGGTGGCATGAAGCCTTTGGGGTAAGGTACAGCATCAAATTCCTCCAGGTATGGTCTACCCTTTGAAACTGATGATCCGCCTTTGGACTGAGCCAAGGCCTCACGAACTTGTTGTTCGACAATTTGCTTAAGCTCCTTTTCTGGTAGATTCGGGGTTGAATCCTTCTTCGGAAGCTCATTCTCGTTGGCAGAGGTGACCTCTCTTCTTTCATTGGCGATGTGTATTATCTCGAGTCGATTAATATCCGGAGTAGGCTGTCGGACGTGACTGAGATTGTCCATGTAATGTGGCCATGGTAGTCATAGCGGCAGTCATCTCCTCCATTCTCTTTTCCAATTGGCTGATCATTTTGTCTCTAGCGGACACGGCTCTTTAAAGCTTTTCTATTGCATCCTCCTCACGAGGAGCTTCATGCGCAGACACTGTGGCCCTGGTATCGACCATGTTGATTTCCATGAATTCATTATCCAAGTAATCTGACAGGTGGAAATCTTTGTTATCGATTTCCAATCCTTGCTCCTTAGTTAACTCTGAAATCTCTTCACGGAGTTTCTGAATTCTATCCTCCATCAACCCTTCTTCTGCCACTGACTCTGAAGCAACAGGAGTGGTGACGATAGGAGTGCCGGACATATAATCCGATTGATGATTTGTAAACTTCTCAAAGTGGACAGGTGCAGCGACTTTCGGTAACCACACTCTCCTCTCGAGAATTGATGCCTCGGGACGGAATGTCTCAGCGGGGACATCAGAACCAAGAGAGGAAGTGTGCTCCCTAGAGTGCAAACCATGTACAGAGGAAAGAAACCCTCTCTTCCTCCTCGGGAGTTCCTTGGGTTGCATTCTTGGACTTAGCTGAGACTTGACTGGTCTTCGTATCTCGGGTGTCGAATCGGTGGTAGTTGTCTCAAGACGCTTTCCTAAAAGGTGCTTGACAGAAACCCTGCTAGGCTTTTCCATTTTCAAAATTTCCTCTTTCACTTCTGGGGATATTGCACATCCCATCTTTTTAAGAACCTTGGCAACAGAACACCTTTCTAATTCGACCAATCTCCGTAGAAGAGTATAAGCTCGAGTGATGGGTGTGGGTTTCTTCCCTCCTCATCACGACCGTGCGGTGCTGGAAGCGCAGCGACAATCCTATGAAGACTTTCATTTCCAGTAGTACCAGCTAACGGGTGGAACCTACTACCTCGAAGGAGATGAGAGGTATTTGGTAAACCGAGTTCCTCCTGCTGAGGAATCTCATCAATCACTGTCAAACTTGCAGCTTGTGCATTGACGGCCTTACGAAGCTTCCGGTTGTGGTTCCTCTTTTGGGATTTTGTCAGCGGGAACCCTGGAACTGGAACCAATCTCAAAGACAGACGGCAGAGCAGGGAATGCTTTATCAGACTCCTCCTCGTGCAGAATTTCTTTCCCTTTGGCAGACGGGGAAGTAGGTGCATCGCAACGGCCGAAGCCGGAAGCAGTAGAGGTGACGACTCTCCTTATCACGGAGTCAACTGGTTTGACGGGGACAGTAGTCATCTTCACCTTCTTAGCAGAAGGGAAGTCTTCATGGGAGTTCAGGTCGAACTCGGCATATGGTTCTTGTACGTAGGGGGCGGCAATTTTCAGGACCACGAACGGGGCTTTTCCAAGCACGACTTCAACCTCACTGAAGCCGGCTCCAAACTGAATTAACGGTGCTGCGAGATGAGCCTCACGGGAAGAGGGCAGGTCGTAGGAGAAAGTCAGCGAAGGGGTTGACATTTTGACTGTCAAAAGGAACGTTCCAAAATTTAGGAAGGGCCAAAGACCTTGTCATCATAGTATGAACATTATGAAAAAGATCGTTCTGTGAACTGGGTAAAATTTCTGATTTCATTTAATATATTATTATTTTCTCTTATCATATTTTATTCTTCTTTTTCTTTTATTTTCTCTTAGATTTTCATGTGTTTGTTTTAAATGATATTTAAAATTTTAATGGTGGATTAACATACCGAAGGTAAAAAATTAAATCCAAGAGGTAGAAGAAGAAGGTGAAGCAAAGGACCCTGCTGAGGATCCCTTTTCAAAACGCACATTGCCCAAGTGGAATTAATCTACCAACACACCTATTGGGGGTCTGACCCCACAAAATCAAAAGAAAAATCCTAAGGATCCCTGAACCTCTCTATTTAGGAGTGGCTAAACAGATGTTCCTGAAATCCCGGAAAGTTGATCACACTTTCCCAAGAAAGAAATGTGTAAAGTACGTCAACGGAAGAATGGTAGTTTGATCCACTAGGGGCATGGACTTACTACCGATTTATAAAAGCAAAACCATCTGATCATAATGGAGAGAGGAACTAGTCCCCAGTGGAGTCGCCAGAAGCAGTCGGCGTATTTTTTAGATTTTAAATTTAATTTAAGTATATATATATAATTTGGAAAGTAGCATTTGATTTTTGAAAATAATTTTAAGTTTGAAAATTTTAAGATATGAAATTAAACTGATCTCACATCCCAAAAAGTTTATATAAACGAGCACCGCACCACAACCGTGTATCTATCCCGAGGAATAGTCACACTGCTTGACGATGGGGCTCGATTAAATAAACTAAAAGATTTGTGACATACGTTTGGTCTGCGAACCAATTTTATAAGCCGACAGGTTCCCCTGCTTAATATAAAGGAATAAAGGAATTAAGCAGGGTTTATATTACCTGGGTTCTTAAAGTTCCCTATAAGGGTAAGCCCCTATAGTTAATTACATCTTAAATGATGAGAATCATTTAAGAAAACTCTCGATAATGATCAGTGGTTTTGCTCTCAGGAATTTCAAATTTTAGGGTTTTCAAAGGATTGAATTTTGGAATTTCAATAGGGGATCGAGTTTGGAACAGTTTATTTTAAGAGTCCAATAGAAGAGAAGTAGGAGAAGCTGAGGATCCAAGAAGAATCTTGGCAACTTCCCAAACTATCCTATTGTTTGGCTTGAATTTGAGGAAATTATTTAATGTTTCAATCTCGCCAGTTTTAAATAATTAGGACTTATATTTGTATGACACAATCATACAAACAACCTTGAAGATGTGAGGGATTATGTCGTACCAAACGACTACCTCGGAGTCCTAAGACCGGTTAGGGCTTAATTTGCATAAGACAATTATGCAAATGCCTAACAAAAAGTTAAGGATTTATGTTGCACTAGGCAAACTACCTCGAAATCCTATGGCTATTTGTTTATTTATAAGAAAAGAGAGTTACTGTTGAAGATCCACTGTTTGCTCTCTTGAACATGTCCTTCTACATCCTTGATCGTGCTGCCCTTCGGTGTATTGCCTCGAGCTCCTTGTTGTTGCAGAGGTTTAGTTTTAGAAATTATAAATCAGGAGATGAGAGAAGTGTTTTGGTTTAGAAAAGTCTTAAAATCCAAGTGTTTTTTTTAATGTTTTAATTAAAATAAATCTTAAAGTTGATTATAACAACACCGGTTAAGATCCTACGGTTCCATCCTTCCGGCATCATTATTTTTATCGAATTCACTTAGTCCAGATGAATTTGCTAAACTCAACTGAATGAGTTCCACACTTTCATTTAGACCGTGGGAACTCCCGTTAGCAACTTGTAGGTTACATCATCTGAGGTATTCCCGATCATCCAACAAGACGTTTTAATTTAGTTGTAGTTGTAGTTTTTGCTGTTCGTTTTATTATTAAATTTTGAGTTGTCTTATATTTTGAAATGTTGTGGCGGTATATTTTATCTTGTATGACTTTTATTTTAGTTTTGGGTTTCAGTTTTGTGGCTATCTTAAAGGTTTCAGTTTTCATGCAGGGTGACATTCTTGTTTAACATGAAAGAGAAGTAAAGTACAGTACAGGTAAGTAAATTGCATCAAAATATAAATGTACACAGTAGGGTCTTCTCGTCATTCCCAGCTGAAACTTTCGTATTACATTGCATGTATGTGTTTATAGTTTTGCAGAAATTAAAGCATGCCAGAAAATAGGAAGAAGTAGGACTAACAAGCGGTAACTACTTAATCCTATGATGTCTATGTTTAAATCTTGTCTATCAAGTCCTATGATGTCTATGTGAATTCCTATGTTGTGTTTCAATAAACTTTGTTTAATTTAATTGAGGATGGTTTCGTTAAGCAGACATATTAAGTTTAATAGACCTCGGAGGTATCCAAACGATCAAAGAATGATGCGGGTCCATGCTTCCCTCTCATATCTGATGAAAAGTCTCGGGCTCATTTAGACTTATTATGTTGCTTAAAAATTCACCCTACCTATACCCTTATGCTTAATGAACACAGTTGTTCGGGGTAGGTTGGGGCAGATGGGTTTAGGTAAGGTTTGGATTTGGATTGGTGGCAATTGGTGGTTTGATTTGGACTTATGGGAGTGCTATGAAGAGTTTGTGGTTTTTAATTGAGTTTGATTTTAGTTTGGGGATTGGAGGATTTGAATTTGGTTTGGTTTGTATTTGGTTTGGGTTTGAACTAGGTTTGGTTTTGGTTTATGTTTTGGTTTGGGTATGGTTTGATTTTGGTTTAATTTTGGTTTTGGTTTATGTTTTGGTTTGGGTTTGGTTTGATTTTGATTTGATTTTGGTTTTGGTTTATGTTTTGGTTTGGGTTTAGTTTGATTTTGGTTTGATTTTGGTTTAAATTTGAGTTTGGAATGTGGATTGGGAAGTTTGTATGAATATCGGGTAAATTTTGTGTTACTCCATGCATTCACTAAGCATAAGGGTATTCTTATTATGTTTTCTACACCAAGTTGTGATTTCCTAGGAGTCTTTATGAAGGGAAAAAAATGAACCATGCCTCAGGAGGCCTATCCTAGGTTTTATGGTTATCTTGTTGGTATTGTATTGTGGTTGAGACTGTTGTTGTATATTGTGATTGTTGTGATTTGTGATGGTTGTGTTGTGTTATTGTTATTATTGTATGATATTTTATTGTATTGTATTATGTTATTAGTGTTTATATTGTTATGTATTATTACTTTATGTTATTATTGTTATTTATTATTTATGTGTTTTATTATTGTTATTTTTATTATGTGTTGTTTAAAATTATTATCTTTTATTTGTAATTGAAATTATTATTCATCTTTATTATTTATTTAATTTATTATCTTTATTTAATTCATTATGATTTATTTACTTTATCATCATTTATTTGTTTTTTTAAATTGTTATTAATTTTATTTAATTAATTGATTGTTATTTATTTGTTTTATTTAATTAATTATTATTTATTTAATTTATTTAATTAATTATTAATTATTTATTTTATTTTACTTTAACTTGATATTTATTTAGTTAAATTATTATTTTAGTTTTAATTTATTTTATTTTTTTATTTAATTTAATTTAATTTATGTTAATTTATTATTATTTACAATTATTATTAAATTAATTTAATTTATTTATTTAATTTAATGTAAATTATTATTGTTTAATTTAATAAAATTTAATTTAATTTGTTTTGATTTATTTTATTTTATTTAAATTACTATTTATTTACATTATTATTTAATTTAATTTAATTTATTTAATTTATTTAGTTTAATTTAATTTATTTAATTTGTTTATTTAATTTTTTTAATTTAATTTTTATTTATATAATTAATTAATATAATTTAATTTAATATGATGTGATTAATTTAATTTATTTAATTTAATTTATTATTTACATTATCATTTAATTTTAATTTAATATTCTGTTTTCATTAATTTATTTAACTTAGTTTAATTTATTTAATTTATTTAATTTTATTTAAATTATTATTTATTTGCATTATTATTTAATTTAATTTGATTTATTTAATTTGTTTAATTTAATTTGATTTAATTTAATTTATTGTTCATATACATTATCATTTATTTTAATATTTGATTTTCCTTTATTTAATTTAATTTAATTCAATTTATTCAATTAATTTAATTTAATTTAAATTATTATTTTCATTATCATTTAATTTAGTTTATTATCCATTTATATTATTTAAATTATTTTTAATTTATATATATATATATGTATTATTTATTTTATTATTCTTTATATTCTTGTCTTTTAATATATATATATATATATATATATATATATATATATATATATATATATTATAAAACATTTTTATTTTAATTTATTATTGTTATTAATTATATGTATATTTAAGTTTATCATTTATATTATTTATTTATCATTTAAATTATTATTTATTTAATTATAAAGCTTTTCATTTTCTCTCTCCTCAATTATCCTTTTCTTTATTTAAAGTTATGATCATTTATATTATGTTATTATTTATTAAAAATTATTATTTACACATATATTTACATTTATATTATTTTAAAGAGGCATGGTATTTTTATTTGCTTATTTTTATTATTTATCTTGAATTTAAAATTATTTTCAATTATTATTATTATTATTCTTTCTCATATTTTCTTTATCTATTTAAGTTTATGGTTATTTATTTTATTCTTATCATATTATTTATATTACTTACATATTGTTATTATAAATTTATATATATATATATATATATATATATATATATATATATATATATATATATATATATATATATATATATATATATATATATATATATTATTCTTTATTTAGCTATTTATGCTTTAGTAGTATTTATTTAAATTTAGTATAGATTATTTTTATTATGTCACTTATTTATATATAATTTATTTACATTATTTTAAACTTTTTTTTAGTGTATTATAATTTATTTACAATATATTTAACATTAATTTATATATTATTTAGTACATATAATATATTTACATTTATATTATTAATTTACATATGTATAACTTATGAAGTTATTTTATTTATATGTTATTTCATTCCCTTTCATTTTATTTTATTCCTATTTTTATTTTATTTTTTCTTTATGTTTATTTTCCTTTCTTTTAATGTTTTCTTTCCTTTATGTTAAATTATTATTTTTTTTTAGATTTTAAATCTTATTTTTCAAGTTAGTACAATTAGGTGGTTGATTTGTAAATATTTAAAACTAACTACATAACTTTGCATAAATAAAAGAATTCCTAAGCCTATGCATGAATAAAATTTAAATAGCATGAAGATAACCTACACATGAAGATATACATGGAGATAGCTTGCATGAAAAAGAAAATAAATCCCTAAGGCTAAACATGGGAAAGTATACATGGTGTGAAGATTTGTAATAATTAACACATAATATGTTTTTATTTTTTATTTTTTATTTTTTAAAACCTATGTAGAGGAAGAAGAATTTTTTAAAGAAAATACATGTATGTGCTAAACATAAACAAGATAATGACACTTTTTTTTTCTTTTTTTTTCTTTTAAATAAATTTTGAAACAAAAACAAAATTAAAGGGAGGGGGGAGGAGATTACCTTAGCTTGGAGAAGCACTTATTGGAGACCTTGAAGAGTCCCTTTGTTGGAGATGAAGTGAGTGAGTGTGGCTACCTCGGAAGGAGTAGGAGAAGAGGAGAGGGAGGCTCACGGTTTTGGAGAGGAAGTGAGTGAGTGGGATGGTAAAGTGAAGTGTGTAAGGGAGTGTGTAAGAGTGTGTAAGTGGGATTATTGCGGGGGGGGGGGGGGGGGGGTTAACGGGGAGGCTTACGGCTAAGAATTAAGGAGGTATGGTGAAAGTAAGGAGGGTAGGGTGAGGTGGCGGGTTGGGTGAGGGAGAGGTGAGGGAGAGATATTTTTTCTTTTTTTTTTTAAATGTATTTTATTATTTTTTCTTTTAGGGCTGCCATGAGGTGTAAAAAAAAAGGGAAGTAGGTTGGTGTGTGTGAGTGTGTGTATTTTAATTTGGTGAGTTTTGGATTTTGGGTCCATTTTAAGAACATTGGGCTAATTTGAGTTTAAATTTGGCTAGAGCTCGAATGAAGCCCAAGTTCCTTGATCAATATTGTACATATTATTGTAATGAAGATCTTTCATGAAGACACAAAGTGGTTTTGAGCTCATTTGGAGGTTAAATTTTGGCATGGATTGGATTTTTTATTATTTTGGACCATGTTGGGTTCGGGTCAAGTTATCCTGAGTTTGAGTGGGAATGGGGTTAAGAGTTCTTCAACAATAATGTATATATGGTTGTCTAGAAGAATATATATGAACACATAAAATGGTTTTGACAAGGTTTAGAGGGTCAATTTGGTGGATTTAAAACATGTGTTCAGCTTTGGTCAAAATTGGGGTTTCTTTGGTCCAAAATTGATTTGGATAAGACCTGAGTTAAAATTATGGGCAATTGATGATCCAATTCAGTTTAAGGAGGTGTTATAAAGAGTTTGGAATTGAAATTTGGGAGGAATCGATTGACATTGGGTCACTTTAGGAGTTTTGGGTTATTTAGGCAAAATTGGGGATTTTGATTTCAAGTGGAATTAGATTCAAATGTGGGTCACATTGGACTTGAATTTGGTCTGAGTTGATATTGGGTATGTTGAATTTTGGTTTAGAATTGAATTTGATGAAAATTGGGGTCAATTGGGTCAAGATTGGGTTTGGTTTAGGCATCTTTAGGTTAAATGGGCCAAGTTGGGATTTTGGATTGAAAGTGTATTAATTTTGCAAAATTGGCCCATAGTGTAGTTGAACAAAATGAAATTGGGAATTTTTAGGATTTTTTGGAATTTGTTGATAATTTTTTGGAATTTTTGGATTTTTGGGCAAAAAGGGTATTTTGAGTATTTTGAGGGTATTGGGGGGTATTTTTGGAAATTTTGGAATTTTTGGTCATTAATACTTAATTTGAGTGGAAAGGAATATCTTGGAATGATTTTTGGGGAATTTTGGTGAATTTGAAGAATTTTGGGTTATTTAGGGAATTTTGGGAGGCCGGGAGCCAAAAATTAAAACTTTGGAGATTTGAAGGTGGCTTCAAAGTGAGCATGATGTAATGGTTTAAATTGAGTTATAGATCTAGGGTCATCCTCATTTGGTCCTCTATGTGTTGGTCCCTACCACTTAGTCATAGACTTAGGGTTGGGCTATCCACATGAGTTTCCAAAGAGTTCAGGGTTGAAATTAGGATGTGTAGTGTGATGTTGTGAATGTGAAGTGTATGAGTGGTGATCTCCAGACCTCCCTCAGGGCAAATCCTAAGGTCTGACCACCTATAGGAGACTTCCCCTAGGATTTTTTATGCTTGCCTTTTTCCTACCAAAAGGTGGAGGTTAGGCCTTAAGCATATGAAAACCCCCTAGTGAAGCAAGAAGAGTTTTTAATTTCTATGGGGAGGGTTCCATGACTAGTCCTCTAAGAAAGTCACCAGGAGAGTCCTATGGCTAGACCCTAGGCTGTTCTAAAAAGAGACTAGACCTCAACCAAAAGTGAGGTCAACAAGCACTCGATGTTCGGCGGCAGGCCGTAGAAAATGTTGATATGCTCTAGAGTGAATCCTACTCCAACTCCTCTTACAAAAATCTCGTACTCTTCAGCATCCAGGAAATTGGCATAAAACTCCCTGACGACAGGGATAACAGCAACAGCAGTGAAATAACATAATTATTCTCAATTGAGTGCAACGATCGTATCCTCAATTCTTCCTCCATGATTATAAAAACTTTGTTCCGAGATAAACTTCTTCGTCGTAGCAAAATCGTTGTACCCAAAATGTGCAGCAGCAGTGACAAACTTGCTACGATCAAAATTTTCTCGTTCCTTTCCTCGCTTAGATTTGGGTGTCATCTAAATGTGAAATAAAAGTGCAAAATAAACTCATAGGATCAAAGGAAATAAACTAATTTAAGCTTTTCAAACTTGAAAGAGCTTAAAAATCCATGGATTTAACTCTAAAAATCAATTTTTTTCTTAAAATTTTGGTTTTCCTCAAAGAGAGCAAAATCCATGGTGAAAAATGAAAATAATTGGTTTAGAATGTAGATCTGACCTTGGGATGAAGAAATCAAGTTATTTCAAGCTCAAATACTTGAAAATCCAGCCTCAAATGGGATTTTTAGGGTCCATTTTCACGAAAACTGGAGAAAAGGGAAGCATAGGCGTCAAAAATGGCGTAGAGGTGTTTAAGAAGATGAAGTTTCGGGTTCAGGCCAAACCGGCGACTAGGCGCCGAATTCTGGCGCCTAGGCACCAGACTCACCTTTCCAAAAATTTAAATTAAATATTATATTTTCCACCAAAACTTGTCAAATTCGACTCCTAATTATTCTTATGAGAGTATTACTCCAATTCATACCCTCCAAACATTTTCAAAATCAATTTAAAATGATAACTTCAATCCTTATTTCAAACACAAAATATAACTAAACTCTTCAATTTCAATTCATAATTTTCATTCCAAACTCAATAAATTCCAGAACAAGACTATAACAAGGTTCATCATTCTATATACAACACAAACAACATAAATTCAAAGCAAATTTTCAATCCAACAAAACACATTGAAAAATTAAGCAAACACACAAATTTGATATTCGACACACTAAAACTTGACTCAATCACACCTAGAACACATAAAAGATCTAATCAACACCGATCTTCAATTTCCATCTCTTTCTCAATTAAGTTCGCTAGGGCCGCCTAGATTGAAAACCAATGCCCTTTGAAATTCCAAAGCTGTCTTTTCATCGATCCACTTATTTTTCGCATACATTGCTACTTAAGCGTCTTGATAGGCTGCCATATGATCAAATTGAAGTTTTGTTTTCCATTTCATATGCACAATTTGATGATACATCTCATGCAGACGATTCCCAATTCTTTGAAGTTCCGCTTCAATCTTTTCCAATCAACTAAATAATCTCTCTATACTAACTGCAATAAAACCATTAAAATAAGGTTGAGGATCTTTGGGGGATTTGTCTCTTACCTCATTTCCATGATTTCCTCTATCCATTGCTTCCAAATCCTCTTAACTCCTCCAAAATGGATTGCTCTGGTCTAAATTATGGTTTCTTCCTTATCTTTCATGGCAACGACACCAAAAACTTGATTGCATGATGCGATGACCTTTACTTATGTAAGAATTTATGAATTTATACTTAAATATTTATATTAATTATTGTAAAGTCACAATTTGAAACACAAGTATACGTATCGTTTCAAGTAATACAGGGCTCTATTGAAGTCCTGATTATCGATCCCACAGGGATGATTATGAGAAAATTAAGAAATATTTTAGATTTTTCAAATTAAAAGTAATTACTATTTTTATTTTTTTTTCAAAATTTAAGATTTTAAATTTAATAAAATTTATACTAAATGTAAGCAAGCAGTAAAAAAGTAAAGATTAAAGCAGGTATAATTAAAACAACTTTCTCCTTTTCAACTAATCCAAGATTTTTAGAATAATTATCAATTGTGGAGAATTTTGATTATGGCATTGTGACAAATAGAAGCAATCCTATTCTTTACCTTCGCTCGATAGTATAAAGAACATTGGCTAATCTATAGATTGGTTCAGGATGTTTTATTAGTAGAATGGGTTAATTTAGGCTCACACTACTAGAAGTCCAAGGGTGGCTATGGTCGGCCCTACCAGTGACCCGTTCCCTTTCTATAGATCAAATTATTAGAATTTAGTCTGTCACTCTAAAAACTAATTAATTCTATGCCCAATAAATAATATCTTCTTATTTGTTTGCACTTCACCATGAATAACCCGCATAAAGCCTTCGACTATCCAAGGATTCATGTGATATCTACTAGTTAAGAACTCATCTCCGGATAGGTCTCAAAATTCTTCAACAGGTTTTAACAATTTAAATGGCCAGTTTAAAAAGTAAACTAAGATCAGGTATTAATATCATCACAATTTTTATAAATATTTTAAGTTAAATTCTCCAACAAAATTTAATTATCTGATTATCTTTTCATAGTTGAAAGGTGAAGGAAAACTAACTACTCAGAACACATTGAATTCACACAACAAAACATATTTATAAAGCTTTGAACCAATTTACAAATACTTATATGGAATGTTCCTTCAAGTGATCCGCTGACTCTTACTTATTCCAATGCAAGGTGCAAAACTTCAACAGCAACAAAACTTGAAAAATCACACTTGCTACTCAGTGAATTGAGTAGTAATTACTCTAATTAAACTCACTAAATGCAAAAGAAAGTGGCTCCCTAAAATGATTGGATGCTAGAGGGGGGTATATGGCTATAGAATGCTAAAAGGTAACTAATAGGGGCGCTTTCTCTGTAGAATTGACTCCTATTTATAGAGCTCCAGATTTGACCTGGGGTTGCTTAAGGTATCTCTTCAAAATTTTTCCAAATACAATGTATCATCTAGAAGGTAACTGTCGTGCCTAAGCACCGAGATCAGGCTCCTAGGCACCGGACTCCTTGACCAGGTCTTCGCACCACTTCACTTTGGATCGCACCTCTTCATGATTAAAACCATTTTCCTGTGTCTAGATGCATTGTATCACATGTCCTATATATTAGGAGTAACTTTCAGTGTTCTAGAAGGTCTAATAACTGCTTAACACCGTCAAAATAACTACCCAAAGTGGTCAAAAATCTTGTCTGTGTTTATATCGAGCCGGAGCTTAGGCGCCAGATTCTGGCGCCTAGGCGCCAGACCTATAATTTTGATATGTTGCTCTTTAAGCTCCATTTTTGCTCCTTTTTGCTCCTTTTTCCTTCTTGAATTCATTTTTTATCGCCTACATCCAAAAACATAAAAATACCTTTCATTAAAGCATAATATCCTTAAGAATTGAATCATAAATAAGGCATAAAAATAGGTATTTTTAAGTAGATCACATAACATTTTTAGAAACCTTATGACCTAGTACAATTCCTTCTATGATCATAAATTGGCACTTCTCCCAGTTCAGAACTAAATTTGTTTTTTGACAGTGTTGCAACACCTTTGACAAATTGTATAAGCAAGATTCAAAAGAAGTTCCAAATACCGAGAAATCATCCAAAAAAATTTCAATTCCTTTTTCATTTATGTCACAAAAAAAAGACATCATAAACCTTTGAAAAGTAGCAGGTGCAATGCATAACCCAAATGGCATTCTTCAGAAAGCAAAAGTTCCATACGGGCTTGTAAATGTAGTCTTTTCTTAATCTTTAGGAGCAATAGGTATTTGATGATACCCAGAATATCCATCCAGAAAACAAAAATAAGAATGTCCATATAATCTATCCAGCATTTGATTTAAGAATGGAAGAGGAAAATGACCTTTCCTGGTGGCATCATTTAGTTTTCTATAATCAATACAAATCTGCCAACTAGTAACTTGTCTAGTAGGTATTAATTCATTATTCTCATTTTTAACAACAGTTACTCCTCCTTTCTTTGGAACACAGTGAATAAGACATACCCAAAAACTGTCTGATATTGGATATATAATACCAACATCCAACCATTTAAGCATTTCCTTCTTAACAACTTCTTTCATAACTGGATTTAATCTTCTTTGAGGATCAACTCTGGGTTTACTGTCATCTTCTAGTAATATTTTGTGCATACAAATTGAAGGACTGATTCCTTTAATATCTGTTATAGTCCACCCAAAAGCTCTTTTATATTCTCTTAATACTTCAAGCAGTTTTACTTCTTGATCAGCAGTCAATTCAGAAGATATAATAACAGGTAAAGTTAATGAATTCCCTAAAAAGTAATATTTCAAATGAGAGGGTAACTCTTTTAATTTAAATTTAGGAGCCTTTTCAATAGAAGGTTTGAATTCATTACTTTCATTATTATCTAATATCTCCCATTTTTCATTAATGTAATAAACTTCTCTTACTTATGTTCTTCAGAATCGCTTTCATCACGTAAATTTTTAGAGTCTGTAAATTCTTCTTCTTTAAAATGAATCAGAATTTTTCTTTAAAATGTTGTTCAATAATGTAATCCAAATTGTCCATTCTATAACACTTTTCTTTGTTAGGATACCTCATTGATTTAAGAACATTAAATGTTACTTATTGATCATTAACTCACATGGTTAACTTCCTTTTTTACACATCAATCATAGTACGTCCGGTAGCAAGAAGAAGTCTTCCTAGGATAATAGGAATCTCTTTATCTTCTTCCATATCTAGAATTATAAAGCCATCAGGGAAAATAAATTTATCAACTTTTACCATAACATCTTCTATTACTCCTCTAGGGTGAGTAATAGATCAGTCTGCTAATTGTAAGGTTACAGTTGTAAGAGAAATTTCTCCTAAATCCAATCTCTTATAGATTGATAAAGGCATGAGATTAATACTTGCTCCTAAATCATATAAGGCTTTTCCCTAAAATATATCTCCTATAGCACAAGATATTGTAAAACTTCCAAGATCTTTTAGTTTTTGTGGAAGTTTTTTCTGAATAATTGCACTGCATTCTTCACTTAGTGCTACAGTTTCAAAAGCTTCAAATTTTCTTTTCTTGTTAAGAACGTCTTCCATAAATTTTGCATACATAGGCATTTGTTCCAGAGGTTCAGCGAATGGGATAGTAATAGTAAGCTTTTTTAATACCTCCAAAAATTTAGAAAATTGTTGATCCAGTTTTTGCTACTTAAGTCGTTATGGAAATGGAGGTGGAAATTTTTCATATTCATCTTGAGATGGCAGTTGTTTCTCTATTTCAGGTAGTTGTTCTTTAGGTTTCTCAACCTCTACCACTTCAATTTCTTTATGAATCTTACTATATTTTCCATCCTTTAGTTCTTTTATACTTCTAAGTAGCACAACTTTAATTTGCTCAAGATCTCCATTTTCTCTTGGATTTAATTCAACAGTGTTAGGTAGTGTTCCTTGTGGTCTACTATTTATAGCATTTGCAATTTGCCCCATTTGATTTTCAATATTTTTTATTGCAGCATTTTGACTTTGTAATTAACTCCCCATTTGTAAAATTAATTCTTCTATCGACAATTTCCTTTTTTTAAATTGCTGATTATTAAAGCCAGGAGGATAAGAAGGTCGATAATTATAATTATTTTGATTATTCAAATTTCCAGTTGTGATAGGTTAGTTGTTACCCCATTGAGGATTTGCATTATTAAAATTAAAATTAGGGTGATTCTTCCAACCTGGATTATAATAATTAGAATATGGGATATTACTTTTGCTAGCAATAGCTTGCAATGTTTCTAAAGTTTGATATTCATCAGCATTTCCTGAGTTACATTTAAGTGTGATAAATGAGACAAGTTCTCCAATTTCTTTGATATAGCAGCCACTTGAGAAACAAAAATTGAAAAGGCTTCATATTCTTGAATACTAGCCTCTCTTTTAGGATTGATCCTATCAGAAGGTGATACACTTAAAATGTATAGTGTTTTTATGGACATTTTATACCTATTTTTAATGATATTACACTTTAATGGAAGGTATTTTATGTTTTTCTTGCAGGTATGATGAAAATAAGTTATTTTGGTGAAAGAAGCAAAACTTGGATCAAATTTGGAGCAAAAAAATAAAAAATGAAAAATTGGACCTTGGCGGTTAAGCGCCGCCTAGTCGGCGCTTAGCCACAGTTAAAAATCGAATTTTCTTCATTTTTAGAGCCAATTTAAAGGGGTGTTTGAAGCAACTTTTGGTGGTGACTTCCCTAACTTCCCAATGGGCGGCAAATTTGAATGAAGGGATGCATCTTTTGGTGGATACGTTGAATCGGGACATGATTTGAAGAGACACCAAGGCACCTTTTGGATTATTATTAAAATTATGTCATGAGAGTCTTTAGTGTGTGTGTGTGTAAGAGAGTCTTTTTATTGAGTCTAGTTTTAAAGTGTCTTTTCTAATTTTCAGAGTTTTCTTCTAGTTTAAAGAGTTTTTACTTTCAATCTCTTATTATTTATAGTTTAGTTAGTTTAGTTTTAGAGGAGAAAGGGTTAGTGTGAAACTTTCTTTCAACCAATTTTTATTTCATCCATTTATCTAGTTTTTTATTGAACTCTAAAGTTAAAGTTGGAGTCAACAAAGTTGGGCGCCAACCTCTGTAGTGTTGTCTTGTGGAAAGTCAAGTTTGAAAGGAACTTTCGGAGTCTTGTGGAGAGGATTTTCAGATAAGTGTTTACTTCTATTTTCTATATGTAGTTTTTCTTGTTGTATCAATGTGTGCTTGTGTTTTCTCTATGAATTCTGAGTAGTTTTCTTTATCTTTTTCTTTCTTAAATGAAGAAGTAATTAAATTATTTAGGATTTTTGTGGAATGTATAAGTGTTTAAAGTTGGAATAAGTTGTGAAGATTTAATTCCATGAACTTAATTTACTTCTTAATTTGGCCATTTAAGATGTTAAATTTGTTGTGAGATTATGTAAGATCTAATGCGGTATTGTCTCAAACAACAAATGGTATAAATCACATGCAATTATATGAATGAGAATTGTAGTCCATATAATTGAATGCTAGGAGATATGTTTTTGAAGAGGAGTAAAATTAGATGTCTTTAGAGTGATAGGCTAAAGCCCCCTAATTTGGTTTGATATTTTAGTTTTTGTTATGAGAAGTTAGCCCCCAGGAGGAGGGAATTGAGGGAACTCTAGAGTGAGAGCTGGTATCTTCCCTGCCTAACCATGTTCAAGATTTTGAAATTTCAAATTAACCAATGTTCTTTATAGAACCAAGTAAGGGTAAAGAATAAATTTGCTTCTATTTATCACAACACATTTAAATACTTCCACAACAAACTTTCATAATTATTACTGCTTTATAAGAGAAAGAAAAAGATATTTTATTTCCTAGTATTTTATACCGCATTTTAAAGTTCTGATAATTTTCATTTCCTGCTTAGCTTTTATTATAAATACCAAAAACAAATTTCAAGCTTTTCAAATCAAAACATACTTTCAACAGTCATTAAAAAAGTAAAATATAATTTTCTTAATTCTTTAAAAATTTTGTATATTTCCCTGTGGGTTCGATATCTCGGGGCTTAATCAGAAAGTCCTATATTACTTGGTAAATGATACGTATACTTGCGTAGTATCCCATATTATAAAATCATAATTTTCATATCTAAATTATCAGCACATATATTAGATGTGGAGTCAAGTTTTAGGTGCACATATATTTAACGGGGATCAAGTTTTTGGCACCGTTGCCGGGATATTAATTAAGTCTGCATTTTTAAAGAAAATTAAGAAAATTTTCTATTTTTACTTTTCTTCATTTTTGTTAGTCTGTTGTGTTTTGTTTTATTTTATTGTTGCATGCGTAATTCAGGTTCTGAGGAACTTGTGCCTTACGATACTGAATTAGAAAGAACTATCAGAAAAATCAAAAAAATTAAAAATTCTGAAAAAGATAAAAATATTCAAGAAATGGCAAATCATCAAAATCAAAATGTTGGCATCCATCAAGAATTCAGACCTTTAAGAGATTATGCTAACCCTACAGTGGATGAACTTCATGGAAATATTCAACACCCTATTGTAGCTGCTAATTCCTTTGCAATTAAACCTGCTATTATCCAAATGGTGTCTAATAATCAGTTTGGGGGAGCAACAACTGAAGATCCTAATTTGCATCTTGCTAATTTTCTAGAGTTGTGTGCTACTTTTAAATATGATGGTGTTTTAGATGACGCTATTAGACTCAGACTTTTTCCTTTCTCAGTAAGGGATAAAGCTAAGATATGGTTAAATTCGTTAGCACCTGGATCTATCAGAACTTGGGGGGATTTAGCATAAAAATTCCTTGCTAAATATTTTCCACCATCGAAGACTGCGAAGTTGAGAAATGATATTACATCTTTTTTTCAGTTTGAAGGTGAATCAATATATAAAGCATGGGAAATATTTAAAGATCTCCTCAAGAAGTGTCCACATCATTCGATACCAGATTGGTTAATAATTCAAACCTTTTACAATGGATTAGTTGGATCTCTTAGATCAGTTATCGATGCTGCAGCTGGTGGATCATTAATGTCTATACATTTTCCTGATGCTTATGTTTTAATTGAATAAATGGCTACTAATATTTTTCAATGTCCTTCTGAAAGGTTAAATCTTGAAAAGTAGCCAGTGTTCATGATAATGATGCTTTTGCAATGTTAGCAAATCAAGTTGCTGCAATTTCAAGAAAGATAGACCAATTTGGGATGAATTTTTCTCAGCCAAATTACATGATTGAAGAAAATTCATTAGGCCGATTGGTTGATTCTTATTCTTCACCAGAAACTTTGAATGGTATGAGTAAGCCTAATAACTCATATTCCAATTATTATAACCCAGATTGGAAGAATCATCTAAACTTTAACTGGAATACCAATAATCAGGATGGTATTAATCAACAATGACAGAACCACCAAGTAAACCCATTGGGGAACTGGAACAACCAAGGAAATAATAATTATAGACTAACCTATCCTCCAGGTTTTAACAATGCTTTACAATTAAAGGAGAAGAAGTTGTCTATTGAAGAAGTGGTGTCACATATGGGAAATCAATTACAAATTCAAGGAGCAACAATAAAAAATATTGAAAATCAATTGAAGCAAATTGCAAATTAATTAAGTAATAGATCCCAAGGAATGCTTCCAAGTAATACTGAAGTGAATCCAAGAGATAAAAATAAAGAGCATGTAAAAGCAATTCAACTAAGAAGTGGAAGAGAGTTGGAAGGTAGAGTTCAGAAAGAAACTGAAGTAGAGAAAGAAGATATTGAAGAACCAAAAGAGGACGCTCCGAAAGGTTTGGAAAGAGCAATTTCCCCACCTAAGGTTGATTTAGAAAAGCCACCACCTCCATTTCCTCGGAGACTTCGTCAACAAAAGTTGGATAAGCAATTTACAAAATTCTTGGAGATATTTAAGAAGCTTACCATTAATATTCCATTTACTGAAGCCTTAGAACAAATGCCGAGTTATGTGAAATTTAAGAAGGATATTCTCAACAAAAAGAGGAAGTTTAAAGATAATGAGACAATTGCACTTAATGAGGAGTGCAGTGCAATAATTCAGAAGAAGCTTCCTGAAAAAGCTTAAAGATCCTGGTAGTTTCACAATTTCATGTGCAATCAGAGACAGATTCTATGGAAAAGCTTTATGTGATTTGGGCGCAAGCATTGACCTTATGCCTCTATCAATATTTAAAGGACTGGGATTATGAGAAAAAACCCCAACTACTGTAACTCTGCAATTAGCAGATTATTCGATCACATATCCAAAATGAGTTATAGAAGATGTTTTGGTTAAAGTGGATTAATTTATCTTTCCTGTTGATTTCGTTGTACTTGATATGGAGGAAGATAAAGAGATACCCATCATTTTAAAAAGACCTTTCTTAGCCACAAGCAGAGCAATGATAGATGTGTAAAAATGGGAATTAACGATGAGGGCTAATGATCAAACTGTTACATTCAGTTTTTCAAAATCGATGAAATATCCTGTAATAGGTAAAGATGATGAATGTTTTAGGATGGATGTTATCAGATATTTGAGTGAATGTCATTTCATGTCAACTTATGAAGAAAAACTTTAAAGAGAAGAATTGGAACATAAGCAAGAAGAGGAGTTACATCATTCTAAAGATTTTCAAGAGGAAAAATTAAATTATGTTCAAGAAAATTTTTAATTGTTGGATATTACTGAAAAAGATGAATCTTATGGTCCATCAATTGAAAAACCTCCTGAACTTGAGTTAAAAATTCTTCCTGATCATTTGAAGTATGTTTTATGGGTGAATCCTTAACCTTGTCTGTTATAATTTCATCTCAATTGACTGAAAAAGAAGAAGAGAGTTTGCATGAAATTTTGAATAAGTATAAGAAAGCCTTTGGATGGACAATTGCTGATATTAAAGGAATAAGACCTTCAATTTGTATGCACAGAATTCTTATGGAAGATAATTGTAAACCTTAGGCTGATCCCCAAAGGAGATTAAATCCTATTATGAAAGATGTTGTTAAGAAAGAAATTTTGAAGTGGTTGGATGCTGGAATTATCTACCCCATTTTAGATAGTGTATGGGTTAGTCTTATTCACTATGTTCCTAAGAAAGGAGGAGTAATTGTGACTGTTAATGAAAAGAATGAAATGATTCCAACAAGACAAGTTACAGGATGGCAAATATGCATTGATTATAGAAAATTAAATCTTGTCACTATGAAAGATCATTTTCCACTCTCATTTCTGGATCAGATGCTGGATAGACTGCCTGGGCATAAATACTTTTTTTTCTGGATGGATATACCGGTTACCACCAAATTCAAATTGCTCCTGAGGATCAAGAGAAAACTACGTTTACCAGTCCTTATGGTAAGTTTGTTTTTAAAAGAATGCCCTTTGGTTTATGTAATGCCCCTGCTACATTTCAGAGATGTATGATGACTATTTTTTGTGATTTAATTGAAAAAGGGATTGAAGTTTTTATGGATGACTTTTCAGTGTTTGAATTTCATTTAAATCAAGTTTAGAACATTTTTCTAAAGTTATAAAATGCTGTGAAGAAACTAATTTAATCCTAACTAGGAAAAATGCCAATTTATGGTAGCAGGAGGAAATTTATTGAGACATCAAATTTCAGAAAATGTTTTGGAGGTAGATCCTGCAAAAATTCAAGTTATCTCTAATTTACCTTGCTCAACCAATGTAAGGGGAATTAGAAGTTTTCTGGGACATGCTGGATTCTACGAGCGTTACATCAAAAATCTTTTAAAGATTACAAAACCTTTATGCTGATTATTGGAAAAGGATGCAATTTTTTATTTTGATGATGATTGCCTTAAGGCTTTTGAAACATTAAAAGAAAAATTAATCACTGCACCTGTTATAACTTCACTAAATTGGGAAAATCCTTTTGAATTAATGTGTGATGCTAGTGATTATGCTATTGGTGCTGTTTTGGGTCAGAAATATGACAAAATTTTCAAAGTTATTTATTATGCTAATAAAACTCTTAATGAAACTCAAATTAATTATACCACTACTGAGAAAGAGTTATTAACTATAATATTTACCTTTAATAAATTTTGATCATATTTAATTAGAACTAAATGTGTGGTGCATACTGATCATTCTGCTATCAAATATTTAATGAAGAATAAGGATGTGAAGCCGAGATTAATTAGATGGATTCTTCTTTTGCAAGAATATTATTTTGAGATAGAAGATAGGAAGGGTTCCCATAATCAAATTGTTGATCATTTTTTCAGGCTTGAAAATGAAAGATCTCTTTGTGATGCTGAAGAAATTAATGAACATATTCCTGATGAAAAACTATTCACTGTTAATGAGTGTGGTGTTCCGTGGCATGTCGACATAGTAAACTTTATTGTCAGTAATATTATACCCTAGGATTTGACATACCAGGAAAAGAAGGAATTTATGTCTGATGCTAAGACTTATTTTTGGGATGACCCATTTTTATATAAATAAGGAAAGGATCTTATAATTCGAAGATGTATACCTTTGGAAGAGACTTATGAAATTATTCAAAAATATCATGAATCCGATTATGGGGAACATTTTGGAGTTGAAAGAACTGCATATAAAATCTTACAATCTGGATTTTATTGGCCTACAATTTTTAAGGATGTGAATGCTTATATTAAAAATTGTGTTTTCCTCTTTTTTTTTATATATGTATATATATATATATATATTTTTTAAAAGGAGTCGCCATCCTGTCTATTTATAAATTATCATATAAATCCCTTATTCGAATAAATCTCCCTCCCGAATCAAATGAATGACCCGAAGCGGAGAGGAATCGAATGGCAAGAGGGCATATGACAACAAGTAGACAGACAAATAAAAAAAAAAAGAGATGGAAGATTTATATACTGGTAATCCTCGTATGATGAGTCGAGAATATGCATCCAAACAGAATTGGATCGAATACCTCGAGAAAAAAAACAACATCCATGAAGAAAAACCCTTATATAAATCACCCATAACCAGAGATCCAAAAAAAAGAAGAAAAGAAAGAAAAAAATATTTTTTGTCCTGGGGTCAAAGTCTCCCAGAGGGACGTATCCCTACTGGTTAATTATATCTTGGGTGGCGCCCAAGAATACTCTCGATATAAGGAATTTCGCTTTATTATCATTGAACCTGGGGGGAATGGGACATCAATAGGTGGCTATTTCGTATGGAGTAATCCCGATGCTTTAGAGCTCACGCTAAGCCATCCGGTGGAGAGTGAGTCCCTCGCATTCGAGTGGGTAGCGGCTCCTCGGCACACGGGACCTACGAAATAACCATAAATCACTTGACGGGGGTATCCTAATGCATCATAGCATGTCCGGGTCGTAAGGGCAGAGGACAAATCGTCGTATCCCAAACGGGCGGCAGCTTATCGGCATCAAGTCGTCAAAGCGATATCAACGAAGTTAGAGGAAAAAGAAAGGGCTCAATGGCAGTCAAAAGGGAGGAAAAGAGCAGTCCTAAAAGGTAGAGTGGCAAGGTCGAGGTACCGCGGACCCGTCATTCCAAGCCGTTGGGACCCTAAGTCTACCGGTCGTGAAGGTAGTCGACCCAACACGTCCCGAGATCCCCCGTCGAGCAATCCATAGATCGTGACCTCCACGGGGGACCTCGGTAGCCTCTAAGGTCAAAGGAAAGAAAAAAAAACTCTATCCTATACTACAAGTCTGGAGCTTCAAGAAATGGGTCTTATACCTGCCAAAATGGCGAGAATGCCACGAGAAGGAAAGAGTAAAGGAGGTTCAGCAACAAAGCTGCAAACACTCCAACAAGAGGACTTATATCTCGTCTGGGTCGGGAAGCCTCCTAACATCCTAAGCGCACTAGACACCACCTAAACAAAATTATGCTGGGCCAGCCGGGTTGAAGAAGCGCGGGGGCTTCTTCTTGGGAAAATGCAAGAAATGATGCGGTTATCTACCACAATCCTAAGTGTGGAGGCCACTATTAGATATGATTTGGGTGATGACCATGCAATGCGACCCGTTTTAAAACCGGACCAAAGGCCATGCAGGGAAAGTAAAGCGAGGTTATATATGTATATATATATTTTTAAAAGAAAGTCTTGAATCTTTTAATCCTAAATTTTAATTTATCTTGAATTTTTTATTATGATTATTGTTATTTTTTTTAAAAAAAAAGAAAGTAATATATATATATATATATATATATATATATATATATATAACATTATAAAGCGCTCTCGGACCACAAAAAGAAACAATATAAATAAAATAAACGCTCTAGACATGCAAATCATGCAAGCAAAAAAAAGAAAACAAGAAAGCACCCCAAAATAATAAATAAAAGAGACCGAGTGCCGCTGGACCGGCGACATAATCCAGAAAAAAATATATAAAAGCGGTCGGACACCGCTTATACATATCTGATCCTAAATCTATACAAGAAAATGATAGAATTCATACTTAAGGTACGAGCCACGAGCCGTTGCTCCTGGTCCTCGTCACATGGTTCGGTGCATCATCTGCCTCGAAGCCCATGCTCGTACCTTATTTCTGATACAGACTCTGCCTAGGGACTCTATCAAATACATCCAAAAAGGAAAATAAAGACTCAACCTGCATAAAACAATTATTAGCGGGCACGTCATTCAATGTAAAAATATAACAAGCCATGCCTTGTAATTAGGTGGAGCTTTTAGCACCTGCAGGCAAAGGGATTAGAAACCATTACATGCCCCCCCCCCCCAAGACAGCACCTGTGTGAATATGTGTAAATAGGTACGGCACCTGCATAAGATCGCCCTAACATACTACCATACATAACAAACATGCAAGCACACCGAGAGAAAAGAAAAATGTGACACATGGCTAGCACAAGACAACACAACACATAACAATAGCCGGAAGGTGTCGAAAAGACTAACTAGCATCCTAAGCCCTAGCTCAGCAAAACATCTAACGAAAAGGGCATCAACCTAGAACTTAAGTGCGGGACGAGTCTGGGTTCGGTATGACTTTTGCGGGGTCGCCTTGCCGGCCCCACCCTGAGGATCCAAAGGATCTAATAAGTGTCACTCGGGGTGAAAATTAAAGAAAAGAAATTGATGGCCTCACTTATGACCTAATAAATATGGAAATATAAATGGATTTTTTTTTACAATTCAAAATAGGGGGGCCATTAAATGCGAGCCCGTAGCATGCAATGGAGACGCAAATTAGATTATTTTGATCCTTAGCACAATCATACTTGTGCCAATCCCGATGACTTAACTCGCATTGCTCATTAGGCTCAACCCAGCAAGCAATGCTCGTTAAGGCATCGCGACCGACACAGGAGTCACTCTCCTAACGGGTCTGGCTCACTGTTCGTATGAATAATGCAAATGTGAATGCAAATGATCAAATCATGGAGGAAGAATATACCGCAGCGGTAGTGACTCGGGACAAGATGAGCGTGTAGTGGCGACAACGGCCCAAAAAAAAAATGATGAGTTTTCTGAAATGGTAAAAAAGGTATCGATGCGTCATGGTCACAAAAAAATGAAGGATTATGTGACCCAAACATATGACCCATGATATGTAGCTGAACACATGCACAAACATATGCAAGAATGCAACCATACACATGCATGACATACAATGGCACAATTAGCTAGTCAGCATAATTGGGGTGCATGATCGAAGCGTAAGCACTAAATGCAAAGTACATCTGCTGTCGGTCGGTTCGGGACAGCCGACCGGGTGGTGCGACATGCGACGTGTAAAGGTGAAGTACGATGTGCAACGTCAATGCAATATGTGATTGAACAAAATGCGGTGTGCGAGGTGCAAGTGCGATGGTGTTGTGTGAACATGCAAGCGATAGCACACAAATGCAACTGTGCAACATGCCAATACGAAGGTATCTATATGAGTGAAACATACCAAAACAAAAGAGGGAACACATATGCGGTAGGGAGCCATCCCCGTGCTAACGACCTCGCCCGGGGTACACCTAGGGTCAGTACATGAAGGAAAAGAGGTTTACCATCTTTGCTTAGGCGAGGTAAATGGGGAACTTCTCCTTGAATCTCAAAGGGGAAGTTCTCCATTTCATCGTGAACGGATTAACGACAACGCTTTCACGATGCCTCCAAACTTTGCAAAACGAACTAATGTCGCACATTTTTTATTTTGCAAAGACTAGTCTTTCAAGCTTTCCCAAAAAAAACTCGACGTATCCAAAGCAAAGAGGAGCAAGAAGGGCTCCAAACTTTAGGATTTATGTGCTAAAGGCTCACAAACAAATGTGATTCGCTCGGTTTCGTAAGGGATCGGGCCACGCATGTAAAAATGATCCTATCCTAAAGGCTCGCTCTAGGAAATAAACGATCCATCACATAGGCGCGCGCACCACGTGCGGGCGATCGAACCCGCACGCCTAACAACTACCACCTACGGCCGGCTACGAAACGATATGTAAGAGTTTTTTTAGATATACCGTCGCGTTGTTTGCACGACGCCCGGGAACGCTCTAAGAGGCTTTTACCCACAGTAGAAGTCCTTGCAACCTCCTAAAGAGCAAAGAGTTCGCTGTCCGTCGAAGTCGAGGCACTCCAGCAAAGTGTTTAGTAGGTCCGGAATAGTCGGAAGCTTTAACGGCGTCGAGTTTCTCGCCGGTGAAATGGGTCAGCGAGTGGAGACCAGGGAAAATCACCGGGGAAGTCTTCAATAGCTGGCGAAAACTACTGTACCGGCGGGGTGTTGACTAGAATGCGGCCATCGGCGAGGTAGTGATGAAGAAGGCTGAGGCGATGCTGCACCCAAATAAGAGGCTCTCGAGTAAGTGTTCCGGCCGGAAAAGAAAGAGGCGGCGGCGAAAAGATCGGCTAGAGATCTGAACGGCAGGTGGGAGGCGCGGACGTCCTGCGAGGAGGAAGAAAAGGTACGGCGGTAGGAAGCTCGGGTCGTACCTCTTTGCGAAATCCGGCCAACGGGGGCTGCTCGGCCGGTGAAGAAGATGGGAGCGGTGACGAGGCCTGCGGGCAGTAGTCCGACGAGGAGAGAAGGCGGTGTCCAACTCTTGCGGCGTGAGAGAAAGGAAGAAAGAAGGGAAAAAGAATTAGAGCTAGGGTTCACGAGGAGGAATGGCGGCTGGCTCATAAAAAATGTCGTGGGAATCCCTAAAAACCCTCTTCTTTAGGCGTAGGTTTTTGTTTGTTTTTTATATATCCGTTAATATATAATAATATTATATATGTTAATATATAATGTATTATATATTATATGATTAATAAAAAGAATAATATTATAATTATCCTCCACATCTTTTTAACTCGTATACGTGCTCGCCGTGAAGTGGATGTCCTTCTTATGTAAAATTGACGTTCCGGATGCAATGGCGCAGTCCATTTCGTCATTCGGGGTCATTCGAGGCCGCTCGAACCACTTTTTGAGTAATTGGGCCAAAAAGGATAATTCGAATATTTTGAACCCGGCCGCGGTATCGTAGCAAAACGAACATCCTCCGTAGGTAAAATCAACGTCCCAGATACGATCGTGTGATCCGTTTTGTCATCCGGAGTCGTTCGGGTGACTTTTGGACGATCGGGCTAAAACGATAATTTGCACAATTTTTACCACGCTCGCAAAGCCTTAACAGAATGGACGCCCCACACATGTGATATATATGTAAAAAAAATGATGCAAACAAAGGACCCCCAACAAGTGTGGTGTGCCGCTGAGGCATAGTGCACTTGTTGGAAGCATCCTTAAAGGAGAATATCTCTTGGTAGTCAAGATGACATCCCAAGAAAAGAAAAAAAGACCCCGACTAGGCCAGATAAACTGGATATGGTATGGTCAGGGGTGTGGCTAGCCTGTCGTGACCGGTCAATCACCAAAAATAGGTTCAGATGCCGTAAAGGCATAACCAAAAGGGTGGTTCAGAGGCCGTAATGGCATAAACACAATACTAGGTTCAGAGGCCGTAAAGGCATAACCTATGGGGGTGGTTCAGAGGTCGTAATGACATAACCACAATAATAGGTTCAGAGGCCGTAAAGGCAAAACCTAGGGGGGTGGTTCAGAGGCCGTAGAGGCATAACCACAAAGAATCCCAACCAGGCCAGAAAAACTGGGCAGGGTATGGCCAGGGGTGGTGATCAGCAGTCAAAGCTAACTGTCCACCGAAGAGCTCAGCCAGGCCAGATAAACTGGATATGGTATGGCTGAGAAAAGATTTGTATGACCTCATTCAAAACGACAATGTTGATCTGTTTGACCTCATTCGAAACAATAGAATCGATGAAAAAATCTCGTACCTGACCACATTCGAAACGGTAGGAGAGAAAGGGCCCAGCCAGGCCAGATAAACTGGACATGTTTGGCTGGGGTTTTGCCTGACCTTATTCGAAACAGCAATATCGATCTGTTTGACCTCATTCGTAACAACAGAGTCGATGAAAACCCGTACCTGACCACATTCGAAACAGTAGGGGAGAAAACCCAGTCATCTCGTGTGACCAAATCTCCTGTTATGTTTCCCCTGAAAGAGACCCCGATTGCGAGTCTGCGATCTCCACGAAACGAAACACCCATCACTTCAATCAGGTGACTACAAAGCACAACATATCCTGATCAAAGGTGGCGATCACACCAATGAGTATAAAGTATGGTTGACCCAAAAGGAAAAAGGGAGGTGGTTTAGAGGCCGTGAAGGCATGACAAAAAAAAAATGTCGCACTTAATGTAAGACCGACAACAATGGGTAGAATCCCCTCGCAGAAAAGGTAAATTTCTTTCCATAAGAAGGGATACCAGCCCCAGGGGGCCAACGCGTTAAGCGTACAAGGTGGTAAGCAGAATACGCCACCCACTGATGTACGACCTTAAGGCCGCACCCTAATATATCCCATAGGCAGAGAGAGGCCATTCCCTCTTAGAACGAGTGGGCAAGCACATTCGCCACCCTCCTCCACAACGGATGAGATACAATCAACTCGAACCCTATATAGAGTGAGCGACCAAAAGACATGTGGCAGGGGCACGATTATTATTATTTTTTTTATTATTTTTATTTTATTTTATTTATATATATATGTATATGTATATGTATATATATATATATATATATATATATATATATATATATATATATATATATACATACATACATATATATATGTATGTATATATATGTATATATATATGAATTTCACATTTCTTGAATTTACTCCTTCTTTTTGTGACTACTCTTCTTATATTGGCTACTTGATTTGGGTTTTCTCAAGTAGTTTTCCGTTCTCTGGATATCTTCTCGTTTGATTTTCCGGGTTCTTGAAATTCGGTTCTCGAATTTCCTGCTCTTCCTTGTCATGGCTGATTCCTCTTCTTTTGCTATTCTCGGCAAGACTTCTTTTGTGGATGTGGTTAATGCTTGTTGTAGATTTGACAGATAAGTTGGTTTTTCCTCATTGCTATCATGAGACTGCTGCGGGTAGGGGTAATTGCCCTTTTATCAAACAAGTAAGCAAGAAGGGAGGTAAACCTGCCTTGATTTTCACTGACTCTGAACTTGCTTCTTTGGTGGAAGTTCATCAATTTACTCTTGTGGGGAAGTTTCAATATGGGCACCCTAAGATGGAGAGAATAAGGAAATGTTTTGAAGATTTGAAGTTAGCCGGCTCATGGAAAGTTGGGTTGTTTGATGGAAGACACATAATGATAAAGCTTTCTAAAGAAGATGACTATGCCAATTTGTTCACTAAAAAATTCTTGATGTTGGATGGTAAATATATGAAAATCTTGAAATGGTCTCCTGATTTTGATTCTAATCAAGAAGCTCCTATTATTCCTGTTTGGTATAGAATTCCTAATGCGAAATTACAATTTTTCAATCATCAAGTGATATATGCTATTGGTACTTGCATTGGGAAACCTCTCAAATTGGATATCTCTACTTTTAATTTGTCTAGACCTTCTTTAGCAAGGATCCTTGTTGAAAGGGACATTACTCTTCCCGATGTTGAGGAAATTTGGCTTGGATCCCCTCATAATGGTTATTGGCAGCCATTAGTTATAGAACAAAGGCCTGCATATTGTGGTAATTGCAAGATGTTTGGTCATAATAAGGATAACTGTTATAGGATTCATCCTAATCTTAGGCCTGTTGCCAAATGAATAATTCTACTGCAGGCAAAATTATATCTGATGTAGTTCCTGCTGTACCTGCTGAATTACATATTGATGCTCCTGCTGTTGAAATGGGGTCTAAGGCTTCTGCAGATATGAATACTGGACTAATTGCTATCAATCTTCCTGCTGTTGCAATGGGGGCTATGGATTCTGCTGTTGATGTTCCTGCTGTTACTAGCAGTCTTCCCTCAATTCCTAATGTGGTTTCTGATATCAACTTATCTATATCTGATTCTGTAATTATTTCTGATGTTTCCAATACATCCTTGTCAAGGATTCCTGAAGAAGATGTTCTCACTGATAATGAACCTGTTACAAACATTCCTGTTTTGGAAGTGTTAGATCCCGTTGATAATTCAGGTTTACTTATGCGAAAGTTATTCAAAAAGTTGTTGATGCTCCTTCTCTTATTCAATACGTGAATTCTTCGACTTGAATATTCTTGATAATGGAAGTGTCTGTTATGGATCCTGTTGGAAGTAATGTGAAACATTCAAATAATATACAATATAATTCGGTTTTAACTACCCCCATGCCTGTTGATTATCCTATATTTCAAAATGCCTCTCAAAATGAGTTAACAGCCTCCTTTGATAATCTTGATTCAGCTGCTAATGAACTCAAGGATGATTGGTTGATCCAAAAGTCTAAAAAGAAAAAGAAAACTGTTGATTTATTGGCCTTATCTGAATCCAACATTATCCCTTCTTCTTCTAGGCTTACTAGAAGTGGAAGAATTGCTTCATGATTAAGTTCATATGCTGGAATATTAGGGGAGTGGCCAATCCTGGCTCCCTTAATAGAATTCTGAGTTTAAACAGGATTCACAAGTTCTGGGTGATTGTGATTTTGGAACCCTTGGTGAAATCTAATTTTGGTAGATTCATCGAAAGTTTCCTGGTTTTTCTTTTTTATCTAATTGTTCTAATAAGATCCGGATATTATATAGAAAAGAATTATTAGTGAATGTTCTTCTCGGATCATCCTCGGATTTTACATTTCCATTTTCGGATTGATCATTTTCAAGGTTTTGCATCATTTGTATATGCTTGCTTCTCTTCCAAATGACAGATTGGACCTTTGGGATAAAATTCAAAAGATTAGTTTTACAATGTCCGAAGGTTGGATGGTGGGTGGAGACTTCAATTGCATTGCTCACCCTAGTGAGAAAAAAGGTGGCAGGAATCCCAATCTAAATGACATGTTAAAATTTACTCAGGATATTTATACTGCCAAGCTTATTGACATTGGATTTGAAGGTTCTCCTTTCACTTGGAAGAGAGGTTCCTTATATGAAAGACTTGATAGAATACTTGTTAATCAATCTTGGATTAACATGTTCCCTATCTCTAAAGTTAAACATCTGGCTAGAATGGGTTCGATCATTCTCCATTGCTCATTCTGCTGCGCTCCCTTTTTTGTGGTAAAAGCTAACTCTTTCGGATATCTCAATGTATGGTCCGAACATCCCGATTTCAGTAAACTAATTGAGAGAAATTGGTGTGCTCCTCTAAATGGGTTTCCAAATCCTATTGTTAAATTGTGGCTTTTACAGAAAAGACTAGCTAAGGAACTTAAATCTTGGAACTGGACTGTTTTTGGTAATATCCAACAAAAAGTCATTTCTGCTGAGGCTATGGTTTCTGCTGTGGAGAAAGAGGTTGAGAATGGGAGGGCTTCTGAACAACAATTAACTGTTGCAATGGCCAACCTTAAATCTGCTATTCATCAAGAGGAAGTTTTTCTGCATCAGAAATCTGCTGCAAAATGGTTCCATCATGGGGACGAAACTCCAAATTTTTCCATGCTATTATTAAACACAAAAGAGTCATTAATACCATTCTTCAAATTAAGACATTGGATAATAGATGTCCGTTAAGTACTAAGGATATTGCTGAGAATGCTCGTTTCCTATTTCAAAGAATTATTTGCTGCCCAGGCCACCAAATCTAATCTTTTTCTGCAGCTATTTTTTCTGATTCTGGGAACATCTCTCAATCTCCGGATTTAGCTGCTTCTCCTAATGACCATGAGATTTTTATTGCCATTAACTCTATGGAAAGTGATAAGATTGTCTGGACCGGATGGGTTCACACTGATTTTTATAAAAAATTCTGGTATCTTATTAAATCGGATATTACTTCTTCGTTGTGAAAAGTTTCTTCCATGGTATTCAATCGACTAAATATTTTGCTTCTTCCACTATAATTCGATACCTAAGAATACTATGAAAGCTTCTTGGTCTGATTTTAGGCCAATTAGTTTAACTTCCACTTTTTCTAAGATCATAAGTAAGGTTATTGTGGCCAGATTACAACCATTGCTCAATGATTTAATTTCGGAAAATCAAGTCGCTTTCTTAAAAGGGAGAAGTATCGGTGAGAATGTACTTTTGGCTCAAGAGCTTTTAAATGACACTGGACAGAAATTGTAGAGGCTCTAACATTATTTTTAAATTAGATTTGGCCAAGGCTTTTGATACAATTAGTTGGAAATTCATTATTGAGGTATTGGAGGCAAGGGGTTTCAAAGCCGATTTCTGCAATTTGATTGTTAAATGGCTTACCAACAATTACTATAGTGTTATGATCAATGGGGAATGCCATGGTTTTTTCTCTTCCGGTAGAGGTATTAAACAAGGTGATCCTTTGTCACCTTACATTTTCATCCTTGCTTTTGATTATCTATCAAGGATGTTAAATCAAATTCAGCTATCTCATACATATACTCAATTTCAGCATAGATCTTCACAACTAATCTCTCATCTTGCCTATGCTGATGATGTTATTGTGTTCTCTAATGGAAGTAAGCAATCCATCAAATGTTTAATGAAAACCTTGGCTATGTTTGAAAGTGTTTCTGGTATGCTCTTCAACAAACCAAAATGTCAATTTTGGCGAGTGTTCTAAAATCAGTATACCTATTAAAAACTCGGATTGTTGACTTTACTTGGTTTTAAGGAAGCTCATTTTCCTTTCGTTGTATTTGGGGTTTCCATTGATTAAAGGAAGAAGGAAGTTAAGCCATTATGATGATATTGTTACTAAGATCTCTTCTCAAATTAATTGTTGGTCTAACATTTTTTTATCCAATGGAGGCGAGAATAACTCTTCTTAAGAGTATACTATCATCTTTTCCTCTTTACATTCTCCAAATGGTAAGAATGAAGAAGAGTACCCGAAGTTAATTTCGGTCATGTTCAATAAATTTTTATGGGAAGGTAATCACAAACAACTACATTGGACAAATTGGGACAAATTGTGTAAGCCTGTTGACTGTGGTGGTCTTGGGTTTAAAAGCTTTCAACATCTTAGCTTTTCTTTCTATTGCAAACAGTGGCTTAGATTTAGAGCTAAAGATTCTCTTTGGTCTAAATTCATGCATAGCAAATACTCGTTATAATACTCATCCTACTCAAGTGCAATACAAAGTGGGTGACTCTAGAACTTGGAAGGAATTGCTTGAAAGTGAGAATGAAGGTCGAAGATCTCTTTACTTGGGAGATTGGTAATGGCCAAATTAATTTTTGGTTTGATAAGTGGTTGTATGATGATTCCTTAGCTCATCTTTTTACTTCTTCTTCAAATATTAAAACTGTTGCTGATTGCTGGAAAGAGCATAAATGGAATACTGATCTGCTTCAAACTCATCTACAGCCTGAAATTATTAACAAAATTTTATCCATTCCTATTCAGCTTTATAGCAAGGATAAATTAATTCCCAAAAATCCTGCTAATCAGAGTTTATCTAAATTTGTTTATCAATCTTGTTTCAGCTGGCAGAAGAATGATTGGGGAAATAAATTATGGAATAAATATATCACTCCATCCATGTCCTTCTTTTGTTGGAAGTTATTCAAGAAACTACTCCCTACGATGATATTTTGAAGCTTAAAGGTCTTAGAGGACCTTCTATTTGTCCTTTTGTCTTATTGAGGAGGAATCTTTATTCCATATCTTTCTTAATTGCAATCGGATTCAACAAATCTGGCAGGAGATTCTGTCCTTATTAGGACAAAATGGAAATTTTTTTAAGTGGTCGTCTATTGATGCTTGTTGGCAGGATTGGAAGGATTTGTCTTATTACTACATTCCTTTGGCTATTTTCTGGTTCATTTGGTTAGCTCGAAATGAAATCGGACATCTTAATGTCATGTTTTCTTCTAAATCTATTATTTTAAATTGCTGGACCTATCTCAGTAAAGTGCAGAATTTAATTGCTCCTTCTCAGACTCAGAAGAAAAGGCAATTTGTTTTAGTACAATGGAAGACTCCTATGCATCCTTGGTTGAAGATTAATACAGATGGCAGCTTTCAAATCTTCCTCTGCTTGGAATTGGAGGTCTTTGCGGGGATCTTAAAGGAAAATGTCTATGGTTCTTTGCTGCCCTCGTCATGGCTTGTTCTGCACTTGAAGCTGAAATTATTGCTTGTCTTTTGGGGTTTAAAGATTGCTTGAAAAACTGAAGTTAAAATTTCTTCATTTTGAATTTGATTCCATGCTTTTGTTACAGATTTTGACACATAAATCAGCAATACCTTGGTTCCTTCATATATGGATAAAAAAGATCAAGGCTATCACTAATTCAATGCACATTATTTGGTCTCATATTTACAGAGAAGGAAATCAGCCTGCAAATTGGCTTGCATCTACTCGCCTCTACTTCCTTTAATGTAATTTGTAGTTCTGATATTTCTTTTTTTCCTTTATTTAGTTCTCTTGTACATGGGGACTTAATGAAGATTCCTCATGTTAGATGTACCAACTCTTCATTTTAATATAATATTATTATTGGTGCAAATATATATATATATATATATATATATATATATATATATATATATATCTTTGTTTTTTGGTAAATATCGATTGAATTCAGCCCCGTCAATCGAAACAATACAAAGACTAGCTGGCGATAGACGCTAATCAAGAGATGCTTAATAAAATCAAGCTCGTACCCTCTTGAGATAGGGTACCTTCCACGCTCATTTACAATAAATAGGGGAAAACATGTTTACCGCACTCATTTATGGCAGGTGGGACATACTCACTTGAACCCACTCGGCGCGAGGAACCGGAGAGAAGATATAGGAGAGACACTCAGCCTTTCTTACACTAATTATTACTTGTGCCAGGTATAGACTATATGTAGAATTTCCATTTTATCTTTATGATAATTCAGTGTTCAAATCTAGAAAAAAAACGCACAAGATATCTCTCGTGTGTCGTATGTTATCCTAAACTTATGCAAATAAGAACCCTTTAATATTCATAAGGGAGTCCACAAGCAATTCACACCAAATGCGATATCGAAAGCTGCAATTTCATTGTTCAACAGTTAAATTACAAAATACATTAAGCTTTAAATGGTCAATCTATAAGGCAAAGTACTTCCAACATAGAGCGAGTCTAAGCATAGTATTTCTTTAAATATCGCCCATTGATAGGGGGCATAGGGTGGGTTCCGTCAGCATTAATAAGCATGTAGGCTCCTCCCTCATAGACCTTCTCAACCACGAACGGTCCTTCCCTTGTGGGCTCAAATTTCCCATGGCTTCGACGGTGAGATACAATTGGGCGGCGTAAAACTAGCACCGAGTCTCCAACTATGAAGGTACGGGGCCTCACGAGCTTGTCATGTGCTTTGGCCATACGGGCGCGATATAGCTCGAGGCTCTGTTGGGCATGTAATCGCAACCCCTCTAAGCTATTAAGCTCTTCCAATCTGAGTCGGATATTATCGTCGTTGTTAATGTTGTTGCTTACAACGACCCGCAACGAGGGCAGCTCAACTTCCAAAGGAAGGATTGCCTCAGACCCAAAGGTCAATTCATATGGAGTAGAACTAGTGGGTGTACGGTATGTCTTACGATATGCCCACAAGGCCTCCGAGAGCTTCTCATGCCATTCTTTCTTGTTAGTATGGAGAATTTTCTTGATAAGGCTAACCAAAGTCTTGTTAAAGGCCTCAGCCAGACCGTTCTCCCTTGGATAGTAGATCGTCGAATATCGCCAATCAATGTGGTGACGTCGAGCAAATCTATTTATCTTGGTATTTTTAAAGGCCAACCCGTTATCGAAGATGATGCGATGTGGTACGCCAAATCTATAAACGATATTATTCTTAAGGAAGTGCAACATGTTATCTGCCTTTACTTCTCGTAAGGGGGTAGCTTCTGCCCACTAGAGAAATAATCGATAGTCGCCGGAATAAATCGATGTCCTCGAGAGGACGGTGGGTCAATAGGCCCCACAATATCGGTACCCCACGCTTCGAAAGGCCATGATGCGATCGTCGGATGCAGTATACTCGGGGGTTGGTGAAGCACAGGGCTAAACACCTGGCACTGATGGCACCTTTTGGCGTATTCAATGCAATCAACGGTCGTCGTGGGCCAATAATAACCAAGTCGTTTAATCTTGATTTTCATCCTGGGACCTGACTGATGGGACCCACAGATGCCCTCATGAACCTCAAACATGACTTTCTGGGCTTCATCACTCCCTATACATCGCAACCACATCTACTCGAAAGAGCGTCGATACAAAGCGTCGTTAATAACGGTAAATGAGAGAGCCCTCTTCTGGATCTGAGAGGCGAGGGAACGATCATCAGGGAGAATTCCCCTCGTCAAGTAGGTGATGATAGCTTGACGCCAATCATCAGATGCTCCATCAGAAGCGACTAAAACGACGTCACCTATATTTGGAGATACATCGCCTGAAGGGATAGAGAATGCCGGTGACAGGATCCTTCTTTCTTGGATCACAACTATCACAGGACTTCCATCAGAAATCGATAGCTCTTTAGCTAATTTAGCAAGAGCATCGGCCTTTCCATTAAGGGATCGAGGTATCTTAATAAGAGTGACCTCGGGAATGAGCTTTAACAATGTCATCGCCCTCTCATGATAGGCTAGGAGCTCAGGCTTGAGGACCCTGTAAGTTCCTAAGACTTGGTTTACAATGAGTTGGGAATCGCCATAGATTTTGATTCTCGTGATGCCCATCTGGATAGCCAACTCAAGTCCTACAATCAGGCCTTCGTATTCGGCGGCATTATTCGTACATGGCTCCGCTAAACTGTAAGAGTAGCGGAGAATGCCACCCTCAGGCGATACAAAAATCAACCCGATTCCTGACTGTACCTTTGGGAGAGCTCCTGGTGGCCCCTCCTTCAAGGAAGAGGCCCCATCAAAGTACATTTCCCACTCTGGGGCATCGACAGTCAACAAATGCTCATCGGGAAAATCATCATTAAGAGGAGAATCCGCCGGGATTGGGTGAACTACTAAGAAATCAGCTAACCCTTGTCCCTTAACAGCCCGTTGAGGGACATATGAAATGTCAAACTTGGACAATATCATAGCCCATCTGGCCAACCGTCCAGCTAGAGTGGGACGTGTCATGAGATACTGCAAGGGATTCACCCGTGAGATCAAATCAACATGGTGCGAGAGCTTGTAATGTCTCAACTTCTGGACTGAAAATACCAATGCCAAGCAGTGCTTTTCAATTGGAGGTTACCTCATCTCAGCGGGTATAAAGCGTCGACTAAGGTAGTATAGAGCGTTCTCTTTTCCCTCCCCATTCGTCTGAGCTAATAGAGCTCCTATTGATTCGTCAAGAGCGGCGATATAGAGAATGAGGGATCTGCCTGGGACCGGAGCCGCTAACACTGGGGGATTCAATAGATAGCGCTTTATATCATCAAAAGCACGTTGACATGCTTTATCCCAGTGAAAACGAGCATCTTTCTTAGTTAACACTGAAAAAGGCTGACATCGACCAGAAAGGTTTGAAATGAACCTCCTAATATAGGCAAGCTTCCCTTGCAGGGAACGCAGTTGCGTCAAACTTTTAGGGGGTTCCATCTCTATGATAGATTTAATTTTAATAGGATCAATTTCGATGCCTCTATGACGGACAATGAAACCCAAAAACTTCCCGGAAGATACTCCGAAGGCACATTTCAGCGGATTCATCTTCAAGTCATACTTCCTGAGGCGCTCAAAGACAGTCCTCAGGTCCGAAAGATGATCCTCTTCCGAATGACTTTTGATTACCAGATCGTCGATGTAGCATTCGACTTGATGATGCAACAAGTCATCAAAAATATGTGTCATAGCGCGCTGATAGGTCACCTCGGCATTCTTTAATCTGAAAGGCATGACCCTATAGCAAAATATACCGATCGGAGTACAAAAAGTCGTATGTTGTTCCTCTTTTGGGGCCATCCAAATTTGATTATAGCCGGACAAGCCATCCATGAAGGAAAACATTGCATGACTGGAGGCGACATCGATCATGAGCTCTGGAATTGGCAAGGGAAACTCGTCTTTCGGACAAGCCTTATTCAAGTCCCAAAAATCAATGCAGACTCGTATCTGTCCGTTCTTCTTTCTAACGGGTATGACGTTTGCAAGCCATGTAGGGTAGGAAACCTCCCTAATGAAACCAGCCTCGATGAGCTTCTTGGTCTCTTCAATAACCTTCTGCTCTATTTCAGGCCACATTCTTCGAGACGTTTGTTTCACAGGAATAACACTCGGGTCAATGGCCAAATGGTGTATGGCCACATCCGGAGCTAGTCCGGGCATCTCAGCGTAACTCCAGGCAAAGCAATCACGATACTCTTTTAGGATTTCTATGACCTTAATAGTCATAGATCTGATAGGAGTTTGCTGATATAAGTCAGACGAGGATCGTCAATCGTACCGAGGTTGATCTCAACTAACTCATCGACTGTCAAAGAGACGTCGTCCTCTAGCTCGGGAGGGGCATCTTTGATTTCGATCTCCTCACTGGTAGAGGTGAGGGTCTCGAAGCTTTCATGTGTAGAGATCATTTTGCACGAAGCTCTACGAAGTCTCGTTTTATTAGGCTCTCTAAAATAACCTAATCCGGACTTTTCCCTCAGAGGTCTATACTGCCACAGGGCCTTACATAACTTGGCTTGGCAAATAGACCAATTCTCAGGTAATGAACCAACATCAAGCATTTTACAAATGAGAGGAGAGCAGTAATAAGAAAGAGGAATATCCTCTACTTCTTCATTCTCATTATTTAAAAGCATTACATCGGAGTTTAATACATGAGGAACAGTTTTATAAAATAAAATGCCTTTCTCCTTAAACTTAAGTCTAGGAGGCACATAAAAGGTATTCAATTCCTCAATGGTAGAAACACGTGCCATCCATAGCTCCTTGCGATGACCTCGCGGTACAGGGTCAATGGTCAACACCTTGTCCGACAGGGAAAGTATAGACAAACGAGGGACCATGCCCGTTGAGGGTATCATAAACACCTCCTCATCAGTCTCTTCCTGGCCTAAACTGTTCATGGATAACATCTCATCTAACTCAGACTCGGAGTCTGATAGAACCTCAATCTTCACTTTGCCCGTTGGCAGGATAGGGAGCATATGCTCATGCTCTGAAGCTATGGGGAAATGATGCCTCTCCCCTTGCATATTCACCTCCTTCCTCTTAACCAGGAGGGGACTTGTAATGGGAGGGGCCCTTAGAAATCTGGACGAAATTGAGATTGAGATATATGCCTTAGGTGGTACGTAGTACTCTGCATCATCGTATACTCCCACCTCATTAATGGATAATGGTTGCACATCCCCGGGAATGGAATACTCTTCCCCCCCACGCATATATTTGATACATTGGTGGAGAGTGGAAGGCACCATCCCGTACTCATGAACCCATGTTGACCTCATTTTTGATGAGGTCTTCTCTTCTTCTCTTTAGTACTTAGGATCTAGCCTTAGGCTTTTCCTTTGACTATCCTAGAGGATTAGAATTGGGACCCACCACTTAGAAATTCAAACCACTTCTTAACTCCCTACAAACTCCACAAAATTGATTGTAGGCCCCTAATCACCTAGAGGGTTGGCATTAAATGTGGAAGTTTAAAGGATGAGTTCCTATAGGACTCTTTGGCCTTAGGACTGCCCTGGGTGGCCTGGTCTGGTGAAGGGGCTGACTTACACACACATTACACCTGTACACTGCACTTTCACACACCTCTTAAAACCACACCCATACCCAACTTGACCTCCTGACTCATGAAGGTGGTTCACATGGATGGTCCTTAACCCCTAAGCCCTCGCGTAAGAGGGTTAGGAACAACATAGTGGATGCCTCAAATGAGTCCCTTCATGGCTCATGTGGACTTGATATGGCTTCATGGCTCAACCAAAATGATTTCATTCCACTTACATTCACCCAATCTTCAATTTTCCAAATTTTCAATTTTTGACCCCCGGGACCCTACACCCGCCTGGCCTACCCAAAACCCTTGAAACCCTCCAAAATTTGCAAAATCACCTAAACTACCCAAAATTCTACAAAATCATTCCTAAACATGTCTTCACCAATAAAATTGATCATCCATAGCCAAAAATACCAAAAATTCCAAAGATACCTCCCAATACCCTCCAAATACCCAAAATACCCCTCTTAGCCAAAAAATCCAAAAATTCAGAAAATTCCCAGAAAATTCCAGAAAATCCCAAATATTCCCAATTTCATTTTGTTCAACTACATCATGGGCCAATTTTGTCAATTTACCCCACTTTTATCAAAACCCCCAATTTGACCCATTTTAACCCAAAGTAAACCCAATGTCAAACCAAACCTACCCAATTGACCCAAACTCTGGTCCAATTCAATTCTAAACATCAATTCAACATCCCCAACACCAATCTAGACCAAATCCAAGCCCAATTTGGTTGGCATTGGGATCCAATTTCACTTTTGGCCTTAAAGCCCAATTTGGGCCCATGACCCAAACTTAGCCCAAACTCACCCAATTCAACTCTAATTAACCCCAAATCTTTTCTAAACCTTCCTTAACATCCCCATAAACAAAACACTAACATGATTTGCCCAAGATTTTGACCCAAACCCCACTCAAATTCAACCCAAAATCAAAAAAGCCCAATTTCGACCTAAACCCAGACCTAGCCTAAATAGACCCAAACCTCAAAATCAAAACCCAACCAAAGCCAAAACCTCTTTGAAACACTCCCATAAACATTTCTCAACATTTATTTTACATCAATTTCAACCCTAGCCCAACATTGGCCCAAGTTAGCCCAATTTGACCTACATTGGCCCATTTACCAAATAAACCCAAATTCAACCCAATTCAAACCCAAACCACCTTAAATCTATTTCAAATTACTCATGAAACATCCCTAAACCAAAACCAACAACTATTTGGCCCAACCTTTTACAAAAATTCCCATCCATGAACACATTCTTAAACTTAAAAGCCCACTTCCCTTAAACCTTCCTAAAAGCCCATTTCCTTCAAAATTCAAAAGCCCAAATCATCCTAAAGCCCACATGACACTTCCCCTCATCATCCATTTGATCAAAATCACCCCTAAGTTTCAAAATCATCAATTAAACCATTCCAAATCAAGCCACATGTCAAATTACCCCCTAAATGCCAAATATTTCTAAAACCCTTTTCATGAAACAAGTCAACCTTTTCCCCAAGCCAAATGGAGCCATGAACAAGCCATTCGCAAGCCACATGAAGCCATGAGGGCTTTGACTTGTCATTAGTCCATTTATGGCAAGAAGAGGGGGTTCTTTCTTAAACCTCCTTTAACCCTTTTTCGCCTTAATCATGTCACACACTAAACCATGTTTAGCCACCTCATCATGGATGGAGACTTCACCACTCCTTCTAAGCCGACCTAAATGATTCCCTCAGCTCAAAATCGAGCTTGGAAGGGTGCACCAAGCCCAAAATGGTGGGTTGACCCAAACCAAGCCAAAGTGACCCCTTCCCCATTCCATTTTAATTCGGCCACTTTACACATGGCAATTGCCATTGCTTGCACCAAACCCCGACCCGACCCACCCGAACAAGATGGTGACCGAGTGCCCAGCCGGCCAGCCACCAGGCCGCCGGAAAACACCAAGGCCGAGACCTTGGGAGGAGCCAAAAAATTCAATCCTCCCTTGCTGAATTGTCTCAACCCAAATGGACAACATAGCTCTCCTTCTCCTCACGCAGAAGCAGTAATCCCCGACCTTAAACCCCCCGGGAGGCCCTCCACCCTCTCCTATTTAAACCCCTCACCCTCACGGCCATGGGAGGTGCCGAACCAGTACCATACCAAAACTCGCCAAAATCACTCCTCACTCCCTTCCGGACTTAGAGCAATTGATCCCTACCGTCCTCCTCGCTCTAATCCCCATTGATTGAGCTCGATTTTGGAGCTCGATTCTCGAGCCGAATAGGACACTCCCGAATCCTCCACCAAAATCAAATTAAACTCACCTACACCTTCACCGGGCCAAGAGAAGAAGTTTTCCGGTGAAAGCCCCCTCTCCGGGCCACCCGGTTGTTCCGGACTCCAAAGGTTGTGATTGGCCTTGGTGGAAATCACACCTGAGCAATTCACCACATCCCTAGTGCTTCATCCCTAGCCTCCTCGCAGCTCCAACGAACGTGCCGAGCATCTCTGATCGAGGCTTCACCTCTCAGAGCTAAGGTATGGATCAATTCTTCATCCCGAGCTTCTAAACATTCTCCATTTCAAATGAGTCAATTTCAATAAGCATTAGCCGTATAGATGTGTTCGTCTCTTCAAGACAAATACATAGAGCATAAGAACATAAAAATCCATGGAGAATTAAGTGAGATCTTAGGGCTAGAAGGTAGACGGCTCTCGGGTTAGGACGCTCGGGGATGATGAACGGATGCCGTTCATTCAATACACGCGCGGACGTACGACTCATATGGCATCGGACCAGGAGACGGTACGTGAACTGCAGGCAGCGTGGCGCTGAGTCAGAAGGCGGCATCAAATGGGAGCGCGCCGCGTGTGCATTCGGAGCTGCCGAGGTTGACGCGGCGCCGCGTCACTTAAGTAGAAAAATAGGATTTTTTCTTATTTATTTAAATCCCGTAACTTCAAAAATCCATATCTTTGTGTAGAAAAATCACAAAAATAAAATAAAAATACCCTCTTGCTCGAGTGAACAGAGGAGAATAATGTGGAAAAGAAATTAATTAATTTTGTCCAGTACTTTATTTTTAATTAATTATTTACTCCCTGCATTGTTTTAATTCTCCATGCATTCATACAATTCACCATGGCATGAGATCATAGGGCTTTTGAAGCCTCTGAACTTGGGAACATTCCCTGAATTTTCCAGGGTCAGAGGCCATCTCTGTGAAAAGTTATTGATTTTTCAAATGCATGTGGCTGTTTTGAGTATTTTAATTCCAAAAATTAGCATGTTGTGAAATAAATTCTAGGAAAATTTGGTGATGTTCCTTATGACCAGAGAACCCTAGGAAAAATAGTACTTGAGTTAATTCATTTAAAATAACCCTAATTGGCTTAAACACCCAAAATAGACCCCTAATTAATTAGAGTTAACCATAGATCAAATTGACTTGAAATCAATTCTCTACTGACCTTTAGGATTAGAGGAACCCACCATAAAAGTTTGAAGTCAATTGGACTTGGTTAGCCTTACTAAATGGGTTGATTAAGCCATTTAGTCATTTTAAACTTTAAAAATTCATAACTTTCAAAATACCTTTCAAAAATTCACCAAATTGGTTTTGGAGCCTCTCTGATATCAGGGGAATTCAAGAAAATTAAAATTTTAATTTTCTAAAAAAGTTAATTTTTTAGTATTATTTTAATATTTTAATAATTAAAAAATAATAAAAATCACAAAAGTAATAAAATTCACCAAAATGTCATATTTTGAAATTTAATCACTTAGGAACAAACCCCATATTTTTCTTAGGTCTATTTAATGAGATATTAAATTTTAAAGCCCTAGGGTAATTTTAAAATTAAAAAAAATGTATTTTCTAGCATTTTCACTAAAATAATTATAATAAATCAAAGAAAAATCAGAAAATTATAAAATTTGTTCTCTGGAATCCTTGATATCAGAGAGAATTTTAAAAATTATAAAATTCATTTTTCAACTCATATTTTATTTTTAAATTAATTAATACTCCAGAATATAAAATAATTCTAATAAATAAAATATAATTCAAAAAATCACAAAAATTGGTCCAAGTGGTCCTCTGGTCATTAGGAATGTCCCATAATTTTACTAAGGACAGAAACTTTTCCTTGGTCATATTATTGAATTTTCCTTAGAAATCTTTATTTTCCACCAAAAATAATTATATAAATAAATTAAATACAGAAAAATTACATTTTCTCCTCTAATGTCTTTATTGACATATGAGTGAAGTCACATAAAAATTTCAAATTCATTTGAGCTCAATTTAGTGAATTATGAAATTATTAGGCTTGAAGGGCAAAATGGTAATTAAAATTTTAACCCTTAATTAAAACTTTAGGCTTAATAAAATTAATAGGTAAAATATTTGATTTTAATCTGATTTGGATGATTGAAATTTAGATAATTAAAGGGTAGAAACCCACTAAACAATTTAAAGTAATTGAAATAAACCTTAATTAAACAATTAATTAAATTTGGAAGAATAATAAAATTGGAATTATTAAAATAGGGATATTATTAGGAAGAAATTTATTCTTTAATCTAAAGATCCCTAAATTAATCATCTCAATAATATTTAATTCTTAATTAAAATGGTAATTCAAATTTAAGTTTAAAAAATGTTAAAAGATTCAATCATTTAAATTGAATTAAAGGTAAATTATTAAACTCTTTTTTAAAGTTTCAATTAAAATTAAAATTGAAAATAAAATTAAACTAAAAAATTAAATTAAATTAAATTAAATCAAAAATATATATATATAATATTAATAAAACTAAATTAAATTAAATTGAAGAAATAAATTAAATTAAATTAAGTTAAGTTAAATAAATAAATTAAATTAAATTAAATTAAATTAAATTAAATTAAATTAAATTAAAAATATATATAATAAAATAAAATATTAAATTAAATTAAATTAAATTAAAACAAATTAAATTAAATTAAATTAAAACAAATTAAATTAAATTAAACGAATTAAATTAAATCAAGTTAAATTAAATTAAATTAATTCACTTCAAGTTAAACTAAATTGGATTAAATAAGAATTAAATTAAAACTAAACTAAATTAAATTAAATTAAATTAAATCAAAGTCAAATTAAATTGAATTAAATAACATCACCTAAGACATAAAGAAATTCAAAATAAATCTAAAACAACTTGAATACTTATTCCAAACTTAAATCCATTAACTAAAATTAAATCACAACTCACTTGAACATCCATTTGCTCTCGAAAGCTCGTGATGTCATAACTCTTAAAGGAGTGTTAAAAGAAGTGTTACTTCACTCATAGGATATTCAGATGTCCTAGTTCACTGAGCAAGACAACAAAACTTAAACTCTCGGACGATTAATTCACTTGTGTAATTAAATTCATTTGGACTTAAAACAATCCCAGAAATATTGAAAAGATGTTTAAGATTCATCTTAAGCACTTCCTCAATATGATAGGATATTTATAAGAACAATTGAACTTAGTTGTTCTTTGATGAAGAAAATCGTCCTCAAACTAAAATACAAGAACACTAGACGTCATAGGAATGACTAGCTATAGGATTAGGACTTTGGTAGAAAACCATAACCCTTCCCTTAGCTTTACCTAGGAAATTGTTATAAATGCTTAAATGCTCTAAATTGTACTTTAAGTGCAGCTTGGGATGACGGGAAGGCCCTCCAGGTATGCTTTTATTTTATTGCAATTTATCTTACTGCAATTCATTTACTCGTGTTGCACTTTACCTTTCTTGCATGATAAACAACAGTTGCATGAAAACCTACACCTTTAGGACAGAAACCAAAACAGAAACTCATAACTAAATTAAAAGACACTACAAGATAAAATTCACCGCCACAACATTCAAAATATAAAACAACTCAAAATTTAATCACAAACGTAACAACAAAACTACAACTACAACTAAATTAAAACGTCTCATCGAATGATCGGGAATACCTCGGATGATGTAACCCACGTGTTGCTAACGGGATTTCCCACGGTCTAAATGAAAGTGCGGAACTCATTTAGTTGAGTTTAGCAAATTCATCCGGACTAAGTGAATTCGATGAAAATAACGGTGCCGGGATGACGGAACCGTGGGATCTTAATCGGTTCCGTTTAATCAACTTTAAGATTTGTTTTAATTAAAACATAAAAAACACTTGGAAATTAAGACTTTCTCTAAACCAAACACTTCTCTCATCTCCTCGATTCATGAACTTCTAAAACTAAACCTCTGCAACAACAAGAAGCTCGGAGCATGGTGGGCAAGCACGACCATCGTCATCAACAAAACCCGAGTCTACTTCAACGAAACTTTCCTTAGAATTAAATAACCAAGCCATAGGACTTCGAGGTAGTTTGCCTAGTGCAACATAAATCCTCAACTCTTCGTTAGGTATTTGCATGATCATATCATGTAAATTAAGCCCTAACCGGTCTTAGGATTTCCGAGAAAGTCGTCCGATACGACATAAACCCTCATATCCTTGAGGCTATTTGTATGATTTTATCATACAAATATAAGTCCTAACTAATTAAAATCGGCAAGATCAAAACATTAAATAAACATTAGGACCTTCCTAAATTCAAGCCAAACAATAGGATAGTCGGGAAATTATCGAAGTTCGCTTCGAATCTGTGATTTCTCCTACCTTTCTTCCTTTGAATTCCCAAAACAAAATGTTCCAAACTTGATCCATTCCCTATTTGAATTTCTAAAATTCAATCCCTTGAAAACTTAAACTTTGAAATTCTTGAGAGCAGAACTACTGATTATTATCGAGAGTTTTCTTAGGTGATTTCCATCACTTAAGATGTAATTAACTATAGGGGCTTGCCCTTATAGGGAACTTTAAGAACCCAGGTAATATAAACCCTGCTTAATTCATTTATATTAAGCAGGGGAACTTGTCGGCTTATAAAATTGGTTCGCAGACCAAACGGATGTCACAAATCTTCTAGTTTATTTAATCGAGCCCCATCATCAAGCAATGTGTCTATTCTTCGGGATAGATACATGGTTTGTGATGCGGTGCTCGTTTATATAAACTATTCGGGATGTGAGATCAGTTTGATTTCATATCTTAAAATTTTCAAATTTAAAATTATTTTCAAAAATCAAATATTACTTTTCAAATTATTTATTTAAATTAACCCTCAAAAATACGCCGACAACCCATGGGCGTCCAAGTAGAGCTCTAAAAGATGCATTTCCATCGATCACGTGGAACTTTGCCTCACTCTTAAAGTCTCCGAATTGAAGAGGTAAGGTAATCAAACCCAACGTCTTTTGACCCTTCTCGTTAAAGCCACTGAGCATAATCTTGTCAGAGCATAATCTCCTTGTGCTTAGGGATAATAACTCAAGAGTACGGATGCTGATGATATTTACTGAAGCGCCAGGATCAATCAAGATACGGTTTAATGGAGTCCCGTAAATTCCAGCGGTCACATATAGGGGGCGGTTGTGGTCTGTTGTGCCTAGGAGCAAGTCTTCCTCAGTGAAGGTAACAAAGAACCATGTCAGGCGGCATAGCCGCCTCCTTCAACCTTTCCTCCACATAATATGCATGGAAAACCTCGGGCTCACGAAGAGCTCTAATCAAAGTTTCCCTCAACTCAGAGGAAAGGAGTAGTGCATCATAAATACTCAAAGAGGCTGTTAACCTCCTGAGGTGTGCCAACACATTATAGTCCACGATTTTCGAAGGTTCTTTAATTTTTTCATTTTGGACCTTGGGGTGATCATCAACTTCTTGGGTGACAATACCTTTCCCTTTCTCCTTAGAGCTAGGTAGAGACACTCTAGGAGGAAGAAGTTTGCCGCTTCTGAGGCGAACTTCCTGAATATCCTCACTAATGGGCCTAGTGGGGTCAACTTTAGTGGAACATTTAGCAGGGGGCTGATCGAAGACACCCTCATGGCCATAAGCCTCACATGCATCACCAGAAGAATCACTCAACTCATCACAGATGCGATATGTGCCATTTAAGGAGGGCAATAACGGGTATTGCTCATCTCCATCAATATCGTCAAAACTGTCATCTATGTCAGAAGCATAAATCATAAAAACAGGAAACACAAAAATGTAATCAGAAGATTCTTCCTTTATTGCCTCATCATCATAAAGTGTGCCAGGAGGACCACTACAATCCACTCCTGAACCATAAGTAACAGCAGAAACATTAGAGAACGAGCTAGAAATTAAAGCAATTGTTACCATCTTCGCGGAGCCTTTACCTTGATTCTTCTCCAAGTACTGGTCCGGTATCTCAATCTCCCCAGCCTTGTATCGAGCTTCGAGCCAATCTTTGAAGGGATAGCATTCTTCGAGAACATGCCCCAAGTGTCTATGATATGGGCAATAATTAGGCTCGTTCGTCTTCTCTACCTCATGGGGTTTCTTTGGCGGCGGGAGCTGCATCCCCTGCTTAAGCAAGTTTTTAAGCATCTTTCTAAGACAATCATTTCTGAAAGGATATATCTTGGATTTCCGCTGCTCGAGAGACAAGGTTCTCCGCCCCTGGGCGGGTGGACGAGCTTGCTCGGCAGACATGACGGGCTGCTTCAACTTCCTATCAAGTGCCGATAAAGCAAGAGTCTCCTTCTTCCTTTTTAGAGGACCTATGTTGGGCTTTTCATTCTTAGACTTTTCAGTATCTTTGAAGGTTAAGGCATCTGCCGTATCTCGCAGGCTAGACACTTTCTCGATCAATGTTTCAAAATTTTTGATTGCACTCATCTTCAACAGAACTGAAATAGGGCCTTTTATTTTTCCCATAAGGAATGCGACCGCGTGTTGCTCTTGCAACTGGGGTTCGCACTGCAAACTTAAATTGTGCCACCAAATGACAAATTCTAACAACGACTCTACAGGACCCTGTCGGATCAACAACAGGTCACTCAAAGTGACTCGGTGGTGTGCCCCGCAAAGCGTTTTACAAACGCATCTTTCAATTCAGCGAAGGTCTTGAATGAATCGTTAAGCAAATCGGCGTACCATTCAAAGGCAAACCCCAATAAACTTGTGACAAAGAGTCAAAGCAGAAGGGCGTCATTGTTTCCAATATTGCAACACAGTGCTCTAAATTGGGCTACATGTTGGCGGGGATTGCTAGAACCCTCAAATCTTTTGAAGCGAGGGGGAACGAATCCCGGAGGGTACGAGATGTACTCATATGCCTCGGGATACGGTCTACCCCGTCGCACAACAATCTCGCCCTGTTGAGCCGCCAATGCAGCCTTAACCTTAGCATCAACCAAGGCCTGCAGGTGCAAGTCAGAAGGGACATGCTCATGTTGAGCAACATCAGAAGAGGCGGCGTGGACATGCCGCGAAGGCACCAATGGCACCGAGGGCAGCGTAGGGCGTGCCTCGCCATGAGCAGGGGGAGAAACAACGTCAGAGCCAGCTCTCCCAGTTTGCAATGCCGCTATCTGGGCGGCCAGAAGGGCAATTTGGGCTTGCAAGTGAGCAATCATCTCATCCTTGCTCTGATCGCCCTGATCGACCGCGGGGCCACCATGGACTTCCATAGCCTCACGTTGGTCCTCAACGGGATCAGGGGTGTGGCCCTCAATATTAGAGCTCTGGGCTCGAGTGGTCACAGTCATGACCCGGCCGGTGGCCATCTCAAAATCATGAAGCTCCTCATCAAGGAGGTCGTCTTCATCAAGAAAATCCTCTGGAATACCCGAGACGCCTATAAGTGAATCATCGCCCGGGGTAAGAGAACAATCCCCAGCAAGATCATTCTTAGGATCAATTTCAGGATTCACCTCAGGATTGATTTCAGGATTCACCCCAGGGTCGACCCGAGGTGGCTCTGAGATACGCTCTATGAAAGGAATGACCGTTTCCGGGATAGACCTAGCGATCTTCGGATTCGATGCATGAGTCTCAACAGGAGAGGAGGTAAGGACCTTTCGGACCCACTGCCTCCTAGGCTGGTTGGGATGGTATCCCTCTCGCAAATACTTGTTTTGATGCAAGTAATGGGAGTGACCTCGGTGATATGTCCCGGAATCTCTTTCATTAGAAAATGAAGTTCTTGTATTATTTAGAGAAGAAGAAGCAGGAACATAAGCATCAATATTTTTCTTTCTATTAATCGTAACAGGTACATCAGATGCGGGCTGTGCCGCTACAACAGTGGTCCTGCCAGCAGGAACAAACTCTGGCGCATTGGGATTAAGTACCACGTTGGGGGTCTCTAAAAACACCCCAGTGGGCTCAAACCCTTGCGTAACGGAAGGAGAACCCTCCTGGCCAGTAGTGGATCGGCGGGCTGAAGCCTACGTCCTACTACGACGGCCTCGAGGGTGAGGGAAGTAGAGAAGCTCTCTCACAACTTGCTCAGACGTCTCAGAAATCTGGGCGAGGAGCTCCCTTTCGGAAACATGCCCTTTTCCCCTTAAGGAGGAAACAACCCCTACGATTTTCTTAGATAGAAGGCTCGTGGTAGCCTTATTAATCTGGACAGCGGCCCTAAGGTGACCTGCGCCACAACGATGAGGGAAAGCCCTCCTGGCAATTCTAGCGGGGACATAGTCCTGACAACCAGAGAGCACAGAAAAGGGATTCCTATCCAGGGGAGTCGGAGGCTCCATCTGAACCGGAGCTGAAACAGTAGGAGTAAGAGTCTGTTGTTGGGCCCTAAGAAACCTGTTCCGATTTCTCCGGGCCTTCCTGCCCAACTTGGGTGTAGGATTAACCTCAGAGGGAACCAGGGCCACAGGGTCGAGGACCACAGCAGGGGAAAGTGCTGCAACAATAGTGTTGCTAAGAGACTGGCCTGTCAAAGGCAGAGAAATCCGTGAAAACACAGACGAATGGCTCGACAGCCTAGAGAAGACTGAAGGGCGATGTGGCGCATCGCTATCAGGTGTGGGCCTCTTCCTCAAAGAAGAGGTGGGGTCGACGCGAGCCACCACAGCGGGAGTGGCTGTATGTGCGCAACTACCCACAATAGGGGGAGGGCACGGGGCAACAGCCTCAGAAAGTGTAGGATTACCCAAGGTAATCCGAATAGGGTGCTCAAACGAACCGAAGGTTATAGTACCCTCGGGAGCACGGAAAATACTGTGGGAAAAAGAAACAGAACTCCTCTCAGCTGTAGTGATCGTCACGACTCTCTCGCTCGCCATGTCTACCAAGCAAAAAGAGATACGATCAACAAAAGGAAAAATTAAGAAAAACAAATCAAAAAAATAGTACAACAGCACGGACACATGCGAATATGTAGTGACTCAACGCGCTGAGGGTGAGAAAACAGGACAGAATATGCCAAGTTGCTACCCCTAGCAACTGACGCATGGATTGAAGCCAAGGTCTCACTACAAGCTCAACTGATGACTCAAGGAAGGAACCCAGGTCGCGATAATTGGAGCGAAACCCCCAATATCGAGAGAGCAACTATAACCCCATAACAAAAGTGAAACTCCAAGTATGGAGAGAGAGACTCCTCCCCAGCGGAGTCGCCAGTTTGTTTTCCTCTTTTTTTATATATGTATATATATATATATATATATATATATATATATATATTAAAAGGAGTCGTCACTCGTCTATTTATAAATTATCATATAAATCCCTTATTCGAATAAATCTCCCTCCCGAATCAAATGAATGACCTGAAGCGGATAGGAATCGAATGGCAAGAGGGCATATGACAAAAAGTAGACAGACAAATCAAAAAAAAAAGATGGAAGATTTATATACGGGTAATCCTCGTATGATGAGTCGAGAATATGCATCCAAACAGAATTGGATCGAATACCTCGAGAAAAAAAACAACATCCACGAAGAAAAACCCTTATATAAATCACCCATAACCAGAGAACCAAAAAAAAGAAGAAAAGAAAGAAAAAACTATTTTTTATCCTGGGGTCAAAGTCTCCCAGAGGGACGTATCCCTACTGGTTAATTATATCTTGGATGGCGCCCAAGAATACTCTCGATATAAGGAATTTCGCTTTATTATCATTGAACTTGGGGGGAATGGGACATCAATAGGTGGCTATTTCGTATGGAGTCCCTCGCATTCGAGTGGGTAGCGGCTCCTCGGCACACGGGACCTACGAAATAACCATAAATCACTTGACGAGGGTATCCTGATGCGTCATAGCACGTCCGGGTCTTAAGGGCAGAGGACAAATCGTCGTATCCCAAACGGGCGGCAGCTTATCGGCATCAGGTCGTCAAAGCGATATCAACGAAGTTAGAGGAAAAAGAAAGGGCTCAATGGGTAGTCAAAAGGGAGGAAAAGAACAGTCCTAAAAGGTAGAGTGGCAAGGTCGAGGTACCGCAAACCCGTCATTCCAAGCCGTTGGGACCCTAAGTCTACCCGGTCATGAAGGTAGTCGACCCAACACGTCCTGAGATCCCCTGTCAGCAATTCATAGATCGTGACCTCCACGGGGGACCTCGGTAGCCCTAAGGTCAAAGGAAAGAAAAAAAAAACTCTATCCTATACTACAAGCTGGAGCTTCAAGAAATGGGTCTTATACCTGCCAAAATGGCGAGGATGCCACGAGAAGGAAAGAGTATAGGAGGTTCAGCTATAAAGCTACAAACACTCCAACAAGAGGACTTATATCCCGTCTGGTTCGGGAAGCCTCCTAACATCCTAAGCGCACTAGACACCACCTAAACAAAATTATGCTGGGCCAGCCGGGTTGAAGAAGCGCGGGGGCTTCTTCTCGGGAAAATGCAAAAAATGATGCAGTTATCTACCACAATCCTAAGTGTGGAGGCCCTATTAGATATGATTTGGGTGATGACCATGCAATGCAACCCGTTTTAAAACCGGCGCAAAGGCCATGCAGGAAAGTAAAGCAGTTTATGTATGTATATTTATATTTTTAAAAGAAAGTCTTGAATCTTTTAATCCTAAATTTTAATTTATCTTGAATTTTTTATTATGATTATTGTTATTTTTTTTAAAAAAAAGAGAAAGAATATATATATATATATATATATATATATATATATATATATATATATATATATATATATAACATTATAAAGCGCTCCCAGACCACAAAAAGAAACAATATAAATAAAATAAACGCTCCAGACATGCAAATCATGCAAGCAAAAAAAAGAAAACAAGAAAGCACCCCAAAATAATAAATAAAAGAGGCTGAGTGCCGCTGGACCGGCGACATAATCCAGAAAAAATATATAAAAGCGGCCGGACTCCGCATATACATATCCGGTCCTAAATCTATACAAGAAAATGATAGAATTCAGACTTAAGGTACGAGCCACGAGCCGTTGCTCCTGGTCCTTGTCACATGGCTCGGTGCATCATCTGCCTCGAAGCCCATGCTCGTACCTTATTTCCGATACAAACTCTGCCTAGGGACTCTATCAAATACGTCCAAAAAGGAAAATAAAGACTCAACCTGCATAAAACAATTATTAGCAGGCATGTCATGCAACGTAAAAAAATAACAAGCCGTGCCTTGTAATTAGGGGGAGCTTTTAGCACCTGCAGGCAAAGGGGTTAGAAACCATTACATGCCCCCCCCCCCCAAGACAGCACCTGTGTTAATATGTGTAAATAGGCACGGCACCTGCATAAGATCGCCCTAACATACTACCATACATAACAAACATGCAAGCACACCGAGAGAAAAGAAAAATGTGACACATGGCTACCACAAGACAACACAACACATAACAATAGCCAGAGGTGTCGAAAAGACTAACTAGCATCCTAAGCCCTAGCCTAGCAAAACATCTAACGAAAAGTGCATCAACCTAGAACTTAAGTGCGGGACGAGTCTGGGTTTGGTATGACTTTGGCGGGGTTGCCTTACCGGCCCCACCTAAGGATCTAAAGGATCTAATAAGTGTCACTCGGGGTGAAAATTAAAGAAAAGAAATTGATGGCCTCACATATGACCTAATAAATATGGAAATATATATGGATTTTTTTTTTGCAATTCAAAATAGGGGGGCCATTAAATGCGAGCCCGTAGCATGCAATAGTGACGCAAATTAGATTATTTGGATCCTTAGCACAGTCATACTCGTGCCAATCCCGATGACTTAACTCGGAATGCTCATTGGGCTCAACCCAGCAAGCAATGCTCGTTAAGGCATCGCGATCGACACAGGAGTCACTCTCCTAACGGGTCTGGCTCACTGTTCGTATGAATAATGCAAATGTGAATGCAAATGATCAAATCATGGAGGAAGAATATACCGCAGCGGCAGTGACTCGGGACAAGATGAGCGTCTCGTGGCGACAACAGCCCAAAAAAAAGGATGAGTTTTCCGAAATGGTAAAAAAGGTATCGATGTGTCATGGTCACAACAAAATGAAGGATTATGTGACCCAAACATATGAACCATGATATGTAGCTGAACACATGCACAAACATATGCAAGAATGCAACCATACACATGCATGACATACAATGGCACAATTAGCTAGTCAGCATAATTGGGGTGCATGATCGAAGTGTAAGCACTAAATGCAAAGTACATCTGCTGTCGGTCAGTTCGGGACAGCCGACCGGGGGGTGCGACATGCGACGTGTAAAGGTGAAGTACGATGTGCAACGTCAATGCAATATGTGATTGAACAAAATGCGGTGTGCGAGGTGCAAGTGCGATGGTGTTGTGTGAACATGCAAGCGATAGCACACAAATGCAAAACAAAAGAGTGAAACATACCAAAACAAAAGAGGGAACACATATGCGGTAGGGAGCCATCCCCATGCTAACGACCTCGCCCGGCGAACACCTAGGGTCAGTACATGAAGAAAATGAGGTTTACCATCTTTGCTTAGGCGAGGTAAATGGGGAACTTCTCTTTGAATCTCAAAGGGGAAGTTCTCCATTTCATCGTGAACGAATTAACGACAAGCTTTCACGATGCCTCCAAACTTTGCAAAATGAACTAATGTCGCACATTTTTTATTTTGCAAAGACTAGTCTTTCAAGCTTTCCCAAAAAAAACTCGACGTATCCAAAGCAAAGAGGAGCGAGAAGGGCTCCAAACTTTCGGATTTATGTGCTAAAGGCTCACAAACAAATGGGATTCGCTCGGTTTCGTAAGGGATCGGGCCACGCATGTAAAAATGATCCTATCCTAAAGGCTCGCTCTAAGAAATAAACGATCCATCACATAGGCGCACCGCCGCGCCGGCTCACGCCGCCGCGCGCACCCCGTGTGGGCGATCGAACAAGCACACCTAACAACTACCACCTACGGCCGGCTACGAAACGAAATGCAAGAGTTTTTTTAGATATACCGTCGCGTTGTTTGCACGACACCCGAGAACGCTCTAAGAGGCTTTCACCCACAGTAGAAGTCCTTGCAACCTCCTAAAGAGCAAAGAGTCTGCTGTCCGTCGAAGTCGAGGCACTCCAGCAAAGTGTTTAGTAGGTCCGGAATAGTCGGAAGCTTTAACGGCGTCGAGTTTCTCACCGGTGAAATGGGTCAGCTAGTGGAGACCAGGGAAAATTACCGGGGAAGTCTTCAATAGCTGGCGAAAGCTACTGTACCGGCGGGGTGTTGACTAGAATGCGGCCACCGGCGAGGTAGTGATGAAGAAGGCTGAGGCGATGCGGCACTTGAATAAGAGGCTCTCGGGTAAGTGTTCCGGCCGGAAAAGAAAGAGGCGGCAGCAAAAAGATCGGCTAGAGATCTGAATGGCAGGCGGGAGGCGCGGACGTCCGGCGAGGAGGAAGAAAAGGTACGGCGGTAGGAAGCTCGGGCCGTACCTCTTTGCGAAATCCGGCCAACGGGGGCTGCTCGGCCTGTGAAGAAGATGGGAGCGGTGACGAGGCCGGCGGGCAGTAGTCCGACGAGGAGAGAAGGCGGCGTCCAACTCTTGCGGCGTGAGAGAAAGGAAGAAAGAAGGAAAAAAAAATTGGAGCTTGGGTTCACGAGGAGGAATGGCGACTGGCTCAAAAAAAAAATGCCGTGGGATTCCCTAAAAACCCTCTTCTTTAGGCGTAGGTTTTTGTTTGTTTTTTATATATCTGTTAATATATAATAATATTATATATGGTAATATATAATGTATTATATATTATATGATTAATAAAAAGAATAATATTATAATTATCCTCCGCATCTTTTTAACTCGTATATGTGCTCGCCGTGAAGTGGATATCCTTCTTAGGTAAAATTGACGTTCCGGATGCAATGACGCAGTCCATTTCGTCATCCGGGGTCATTCGGGGCCGCTCGAACCACTTTTTGAGTAATTGGGCCAAAAAGGATAATTCAAATATTTTGAACCCGGCCGCGGTATCGTAGCAAAACGAACATCCTCCGAAGGTAAAATCGACGTCCCAGATACGATCGTGTGATCCGTTTTGTCATCCAGAGTCGTTCGAGTGACTTTTGGACGATCGGGCTAAAACGATAATTTGCATAATTTTTACCACGCTCGCGAAGCTTTAACAGAATGGACGCCCCACACATGTGATATATATGTAAAAAAAATGATGCAAACAAATTGTTATAGATGTCAACCTGTAGGCAATATTTCTAGGAGAAACGAGATACCTTTCAATTATATGTTGGAAGTTAAAATAGTTGATATTTGGGGATTAGATTTCGTCTATTTACACCATCTTTCGGAAATGTTTATATTTTGATAGCAGTAGATTATGTTTCCAAATGGATTAAAGCTCTTGCTTTACCTCGATGTGATTCTCAAAGTGTTGCAAAGTTTTTAAGAGATAATATATTTTGCAGATTTTGAATACCAAGAGTAATCATAACAGATGGGGGAAGTCATTTTAAAAATTTGATTATTGAGAAGTTAGCAAAGAAATATCATATAAATCATCGCATTGCTACTGCTTATCATCCTCAGACAAGTCGTTTAGTTGAATTATCCAATCGTGAAATTAAAAGAATATTGGAAAAGACAGTTAATCCAAACATAAAGGATTGGTTAATCAAACTGGATTATGCTTTATGGGCCTATAGGACTATCTACAAAACCCCTATAGGAATGTCCCCATATAGGCTGATTTTTGGAAAAGCTTGTCATTTGCCTATTGAACTTGAGCATAAAGCATCTTAGACTATTAAAGAATTCAATTATAATTTGAAAGATGCTGCTAAGAAGAGATTATTTCAATTAAATGAGCTTGAAGAGATAAGGAATGAATCTTATGAAAATGCTAAGATTTATAAGGAAAAGATGAAGTTATGGCATGATCAGAAGATTTTTAATAAATATCTTGTACCAGGATAGAAATTTTTGCTGTATAATGTCGATTGAGATTTTTTTCTGGAAAACTTAAGTCCAGGTGGATGGGTCCATTTATTGTGATAAAAGTTTATTCTTATGGAGCTGTGGATATTCAGGACCTAAGACTGGAAAAATATTTAAAGTTAACGGTCTTAGACTTAAACCTTATTTTTCAGTAAATCAACTTAAATATGATGAGAATCTAATGTTGGTCACTCAGAGTGAGTTCTGGGTATGTCAGGCTGAAGACGTTAAACCAAGCGCTTTGTGGGAGGCAACCTATTGTTATAGGTGTGCTTTGTTTTATGTTTGCTTTGTGTGCTTTGTTTGGCTTGTTTTTATGTTTTGGTGGTAGTATTTTGGAGTTTTTGTGTTATAGTAGTGTTTATTTGACCTTATTTTATGACTTAAAGAAGTTGGAATGAAATTTTGGACATTTGGTGGACCTGTACTAAATTGAGCACTGGCGGCTAAGCACCGCCTAGTTGACGCTTAGTCGCCGGAGTTATGAAACATGTGATAAATGAGGTTCTAGATGCCTAGATCGTAGGGAAGTGGTTTTGGAAGTTATTTTGGAGTTTTTAAACGTTAAAGGCAGTTTTATGCACTTCTAAAGTCTATAAAAGACTTTGGATTAAGAGAAACACTTGCCCCAAGTCCTATTTTCATTCCTGAGTCTTAAGAAGAGTGTTTTGAGTGCATCATGTCTTCCTAAGCGAATGAGATAAAGAAGAAACAGAAGCCTGACAAGAGTAAGTTTATTAGTGATAATCCTAAAGAGTTATTCAATGGATTTCTTGTCGTTAGTATTCAGGGAATTGTATAAAAGATTGCAATGATTGAAGCCCGAGCGACTTCAATCGAAGCAAAGATCAATGAAACTAACGCACATTTGGAGCATATGGGATTGCAACTCAAGATGCAACTCAATCATACAAGTCACGTGGAAGAAGTGGATAAGGCGATGTTCCTGAAGAACAAGGGGTTAGAAGAAGATGTAAGAGTGCTCAATCATTGCCTGTTCTATCCGATTTATATTCCAGAAGGGTCAAATGGAAATAATAGTGGTTCTAGATACATTCCGCCTAGTGGAGAATGGAATTAAATGTTGGTTTTATCCTGTGGTTTGTTTTGAGTATTTTATGTTGTATGTGTTTGATGTTTTAAAGTGTTTAATGTTTTATGTTTGTGATCTGTTGCACTTTAATGTGTGATTGTTACATCTTAGTGATGTAAACTTATCATTATGCTTATTGAGTACGTTTGTATTTAGGAAATTTCATTCAAAGTGTTTGGATAGAAATTTTTAGTTTGTATTAAGTGTGTTTGATTTTAAATGAATATAAGTTTGTGTTTGTGTGAAATTTGATTGAAATTGATGGATATTAAAGTTTGAAATTGGAGTATTGGAGATTATTTAGTAAGAGACAAGTATTTTGAGATGATTAAGGGTGATTAACTAAGTGGTTTAGTCTTAATTGTGAAAATCTTGGCACTAGCGGCTAAGCGCCAGATTGCCGGCGCTTAAGCGCCAGATTGCCGGCGCTTAAGCGCCAGATTTTGCGGCAAAGCGCCGAAAGACTCGCGTTTAGGCACTGGTTCGCGAAAACTGGTTTTCAGCAGTTAAAACCTGAAAATCGCCATTTTTAACTTACATGTCGTCTTTAACCTCAAAATTTCGCAAAAAGGAGCCTAGGTCATCAACATTTTTGTTTATTTGAAGGCTGATTTCAACAAAATTTGTTAGATTTAGATTCCTTACGGTAAGAGCACTACTCCTAAGTAAAATTTTTTGATTTTCACCATGTATTTTGAGTACATTTTGGAAAATCCTAAAATCACTATTCATAGAGAAAATTTGAGGAAAAGGATGAGAAATTACTTGGATTTAGTGGAAATTACTTTTGGAGGTTAATTAGCAAGTTTAGTTTGATTTTTGAATTTATGGTGAATTTTTTGTGAATTTTTAGAAATGACTCCAAAGTCAAAGCGCTTGATAGAAAAGATGAGATTTGATTCTGACAAGTTTGTTAGTGCAAGGGCTGAGAAACAATACGTTGACGCACTACAGTCACGTAAATTGATTCATGAACATGTGTTTAGTAAGCCAGGAGAGGTTATTGAGGAGATGATTACTAAAAGGAATTGGGAAAATTACTGCTGCTTCTCCGTTGTGCTGTTGTTTCTATGGTTAGAGAGTTTTATGCAAACTTACCTGCATCAGAAGAAAATTTGTTGATGGTGAGAAGGCAAGAAGTACATTTTACATATGCGGTGATCAATGTCTTTTTTTTTTACTACCTCCTGATATGTTTTGTTTTTATTCGAACTATCATCCTACTGTGCGAATGTTAGATGAGATTATGGCATTTCTGACTGACGAAAGAGGTTTATGGAAGATCACAAAGGATAGAAGAGTAAATTTTTAAGCCTCTAAGTTAAATGTCATTTCTAAAGCATGGAATTATTTTATCTCATCTAAGATCTTGCCTACACGCCATACTAGTGAAGTTGCAAGGGAGAGAGCTATTTTGAACTATTGCATTCAACAAGAGAAGCCTATAGATATTGGAGTAATCATATATGATTACATTTTGAATTGCGCCAGATCTACCACTACTGTAGGTATGGGATTTCCTTCCTTGATCCATTCATTATGTGAACGATCTGGAGTGAAATTTGAAACTTGGGAAGAGGTCCTTCAGCCTTTAAAACCAATTACTAGTGTAAACGTGGGAGCTTAAATTGTACATTCAGAGTTTGGCTGGAGAAGGAGGATTTGGTAGGGCTTCTATTGCTTCTGCTTCTGCTTCTGCTGCTTCTACTTCTTGTGCTACTACTTCAAGAGCTTCATCATCTAGAGATTCACAAACTAGTTTGTTAAGAAAGATTTTGAAGAAGGTGAGTCTTACTCGTGAGCATATTAGAGACATGGATGGTAAAATGGATAATATGGAAATATATATTATAAAACATGATGAATACGAGGAGAATTATCAGCATTATTTAGATAGATTGATCAGAGGTGATATGAGTGCTGAGATGCCCCCACATCCATTCTACAAACCTTATGTGCCATCTATAGATTGGAACAAGCAAGATGATGATGAGGATGAGGTTGATTAGTTAATTTTTTATATGTGTTACTGAGTTTTTGTTGATGAACTGATGTATGTTATGACTTGTGTTTTATTTTGATATTGTGTTTGTTGTATGAACTCTGGTAATATGCTGATTATAGTTAGACTATTTTTGCATATTCAGATGTATCTATGTTGGATTGATATTTTATATGTTGTTTTGTGATATTTGTGTAGTAGTAAATGTTTTAATGTGCATGTTGTGTCAGAGTTTTTATAGTGTGTGTTTTAATTCCAAAATTATTAGGAGAATTTGGAGCACTATTAAAAACTATTATTTAAAACTGCATGTTTAAAAATTTTCAAAATCTACTACTAACATTTGTTATCTAGTATTGGGACAATTTCAGTTATTTTCAGTTGGTGTGTATTTGCTTTGAAACCTCCACTATTGTTGAAGTCCTTTGAAATTTTGAATTTCCATTTAATGAAAAACTGAAAATTTTGAATTTGATTTCTTTTACTCCTGTTTTTAAGTTGATATACTTGCATATTTAGGATATTAAGATTCCTGCAAGCATGTTATATTAGTTTTTAATTCTCACCCATGTATCATTTCTTATTCTTAAATATTTTATCCTAACTAAAAATTAAAGTTTGGGGGATTTAAAAAAAATAGAAAATTTTTCAAAAACCTAAAATTTTATTTGTTCTCAAGAAAACTTAAAATTAATTTGATTTTTTATTGAAAAGAATTATGTATATGAAGTTATATTATGGGAACAAAATTTTAAATATAGAAATAAATAAGAGAATTTAGTTAAAATTTTTAGTAATAATGAAAAATTTAAAGTTAAAATTTTCTTAGTAAAGAAGGGTTAGATATAGTTCAACTATCTTTAGTAAAAAATATTGTATTTTTGGATAAATAGAAGATTTGACTTTTATTCTTCAAAGCTGAAATTTCTTTTATTGAGGAGTAATTTTCAAATATTGTTATTATGATTTTTAAGTGAAAGATGTATATCATACCTTTATTTTAATTGGAATGGTGGTATTCAAAATCATTAAAGGCCTATCCAGATATAATAATCATTGCCTTATAAAAAAAGGAAAAAGAAAAAGAAAAAGAAAAAGAAAAAGAAAAAGAAAAAAAGAGAAAAAGTGAAAAATGGTATGTAAAAATGAAGGAGAAGCTTGAGGATTTAAGGGTCTAATCAAAAATTGGTTCCATACCTAAAGTATAAGATATAAGTTCTAAGAAAATCAAAAGCTTAAGGTTATAATATAGTAAGTAAAATTACTTTCAAATAAAGATTTTTAAGTGAGAAAAATAAGTGTGTGAATCCTATATCTGGAAAAATCTACAAGCATTTCTGAATTAGATAGAAAACCTATATTTTACATTGTCCTTTACCTAAGAACTTTCTAAACATTAAGTTGGTCTTAATTTCTGAAATTTTTTCTAAATTGAATTATTCCATTTTTAGAAAAAAATTTTGTTATCTTCCTAAGAAACTCATTAAATAGTCTGCATGATAAAATTTTCTATGTTATTAAGAGTCACTTAAGGATAAGTAACATTTTAAGTTTGGGGGATTTTGATACACCTAAAATGTATGTTTTTATGCACATTTTTATACTTATTTTTGATGATATTGCACTTTAATGGAAGGTATTTTGTGTTTTCCTTGAAGGTATGATGAAAATAAGTGATTATGATGAAAGGATCAAAAATTGGATCAAATTTGGAGCAAATAAATAAAAAATGAAAAATTGGACCTTGGAGGCCACAGTTAAAAATAAAATTTTCCTCATTTTTGGCACCAATTTCAAGAGGTGTTTGAAGCAGCTTTTGATGGTGACTTCCTTAACTTCCCTCGGGCAACAAATTTAAATGAAAGGATGCATCTTTTGGTGGATACGTTGAATTGGGACATGATTTGAATAGACACCAAGGCACCTTTTGGATTATTATTAAAATTATGTTATGAGAGTCTATAGTGTGTGTGTGTGTGTGTGTGTGTGTGTAAGAGAGTCTTTTTAGTGAGTCTAGTTTTCAAGAGTTTTTTCTAATTTTCTGAGTTTTCTTCTAGTTCAAAGAGTTTTTACTTTCATTCTTTTATTGTTTATAGTTTAGCTAGTAGTTTTAGAGGAGAAAGGGTTGGTGTGAAACTTTCTTTCCACCAATTTTTCTTTCATCTATTTATATAGTTTTTATTAAAGTCTAAAGTCAGAGTTGGAGTCAACAGAGTTGGGCGCCAACCTCTGTAGTGTTATCCTGTGGAAAGTCAAGTTTGAAAGGAACTTCCAGAGTCTTACAGAGAAAATTTTCAAATAAGTGTTTACTTTTATTTTCTATATTTAGTTTTTCTTGTTGTGTTTTCTTTATGATTTCTATTTTCAAATCAATATGTGCTTGTGTTTTCTTCATGAATTCTGAGTAGTTTTCTTTATCTATTTTTTCTCAAATGAAGAAGTAGTTAAATTATGTAGGATTGTTGTGGAATGTATAAGTGTCTAAAGTTGGAATAAGTTATGAAAATTTAATTCCATGAACTTAATTTACTTCTTAATTTGGCCAGTTAAGATGTTAAATTTGTTGTGAGATTATTTATGATCCAATGCGGTATTGTCTCAAACAACAAATGTTATAAATCACAAGCAATTATATGGACGAGAATTGTAATCCATATAATGGAATGCTAGGAGATATGTTTTTAATGGGGAGTAATTTGTTGTGTTATTTTAATGAGTTATGAGTAGTTAGTTATCTTTCTCCTTTCAACTATGAAAAGATTATAAATTAATTAAATTTCATAGGAGAATTAAATATAAAATATTTTAAAATATGGTGATGATATTAATACCTGGTCTTAGTTTACTTTTTAAATTGGTCATTTAATTTGTTAAAACCTGTTGAAGAATTTTGAGACCTTTCCAGAGATAAATTCTTAACTAGTAAATATCACATGAATCCATAGGTAATCGCAGGCTATACGCAGATTGTTTAAGTTGAAGTGAAAATAAATAGGAAGATATTATTTATTGGGAATAGAATTAATTAGTTTTTAGAGTGACAGACTAAATTCTAATAATTTGGTTTATAGAAAGGAAGCGGGTCACTGGTAGGGCCGACCATAGCCACCCTTGGACATTTAGTAGTGTGAGCCTAGATTAACCCATTCTACTAATAAAACATCTTGAGCCTAACTATAGATTAGCCAATGTTCTTTGCACCTGGACCAAAGGGTAAAGAATAGGAATGCTTCTATTTGGCACAATACTATAATCTTAATTCCCTACAAAAGATAATTAATCTATAATTCTTGGATTAGTTGAAAAAGGAGAAAGTCGTTTTTACACTTGCATATAATTTTAATTACTGCTTATTTTAATTTACTGCTTACTGCTTCCTTTATTTTAGTAAAAATTATTATTTGAATATATAAAAAAAGGTATATATAATTTGCATAAGAAAATTTCAAAATATTACTTATATTTTACTTTTTATTTCACTATCCCTGTGGGATCGATAACCAGGACTCCACTAAAGCCCTATATTACTTAAATGATACGTATACTTGCATTTAAAATTGTGACTTTTACAATAATTAAATCTAAATATAAAATTATAAAAGTAAACCTCACACATCAAGCTTTTGGCACCATTTGTTGGAGGTTAAATCTTCTAAAAAGTGGTATCAAAATCTTATATTTTAAAGCATATTTAAAAGACGCATCGCATTAAGTTTTTTACGCCGTTGCCGGGGATAAGATAAAATAAAAAGTAAAAGTAACATAAAAAACATAAAAAAAACATAAAAAACAAAAAAAATAAAACATAAAAACAAAAATATTTTTAAAATTTTTTATGAGTAGTTCTGGATCTGAAGGATTATTACCTTTTGATTCTGAATTAGAAAGAACAATTAAAAGAATTAAAAAGGGAAAACAAATTTTAAAACATAAAAAAATGGCTAACTTACGTAATAATAATCAAAATTCAATGGAAATTAATGAACAAAATATTAATAAACCATTAAGGGAATATGCAAACCCTACAGCTGATGAACTTCATGTTAGTATTCGAATTCCAACTGTGGATGCTAATTCTTTTGAGCTTAAACCGTCTATTAGTCAAATGGTTCAAAACAATCAATTTGAAGAAACACCTAATGAGGATCCAAATTTACACCTTGTTGGTTTTTTAGAACTTTGTGCTACCTTTAAATATAATAATGTTTCTGATGATGCTATTAGGCTTAGACTCTTTCCTTTTCCCTTAAAAGATAAAGCAAAGATGTGGCTTAATTCATTAGCAACTTGTTCTATTAAAACATGGGCAGATATGGCACAAAAATTCCTTGCTAAATATTTTCCTCCTTCTAAAACTCCTAAATTGAGAAATGATATTACTTCATTTACTCAATTTGATGGAGAAACAATTTATGAAGCTTAGGAAATATTTAAAGAACTATTAAGAAAATGTCCTCATCATGCTTTACCAGATTGGTTAATTATTCAAACATTTTATAATGGACTTATTGGATCACTTAGATCAATTATTGATGCTGCTGCTGGTAGTTCTTTAATGGCTAAGACATTTGAAGAAGCCTACACCTTAATTAAAGAAATGTCTAACAACAATTTTCAATGGACTTCTGAAAGGGTTAATCCTAAAAGAATGGCCAGTATTCATGATAATGAAGCCTTTTCTATTTTAGCTTTACAAGTGGCTGCGATATCTAAGAAATTAGATAATTTTGTTGTTAATATATCGCATGTAAGTAAGGATAATGCTGCAAGTTCTGATGATTCTCAAACAATGGAAACTTTGCAAGCTATTGCTAGTAAAACTAATAATACTTATTCTAATTATTATAATCCTGGTTGGAAAAATAATCATAATTCTAATTGGAGTAATGGACATTAAACCAATTCAAATTGGAACAATCAAGGAAATTCAAACTATAGACCAACTTATCCTCCTAGTTATAACAATCAGCAGAAAAATTTGTCTGTAGAAGATTTGATCTTACAACATAGCAATCAGCTACAAAGTCAAAACACTGCTATTCGTGATATTGAGAATCAGATGGGTCAAATTGCTAATTTCATTAATTACAGACCTCAAGGAACACTGCCTAGCAATGTCGAAATTAATCCTAAAGGATCCGGAAAAGAACATGAACAAGCAAAAGCTGTACAACTTAGAAGTGGAAAGGAATTAAAAGAGAAAACACGGAATGAGATTGAAAAAGAGAAATAAGTTGAAGAGATTGAAAAACCTAAAGATACCCTTTCACCAAGTAAGATCATATTGTTGTACCTATTGAAGTGGAAGTTGAATGACCACCACCACCTTTTCCTCAAAGACTTAAATAGCAGGAGCTTGACCATCAATTTTCTAACTTCTTTAAAATTTTTAAGAAACTTACCATCAAACATTCCTTTTGCTGAAGCTTTGGAGCAAATGCCAAGCTATGCAAAATTTATGAAGGATATTTTAAGCAAGAAGAGAAAATTTGAAGCTTATGAAACTGTTGCATTTAGTGAAGAATGTAGTGCAATAATTCAGAAGAAATTACCTCAGAAACTTAAAGATCCTGGAAGTTTCACTATACCATGTGCTATTGGAGAAAAATTTTGTGGAAAAGTCTTATGTGATTTAGGAGCTAGTATTAATCTCATGCCATTTTCAATATTTCGAAGGATAGATTTAGGAGAGATTTCTCCTACCACTGTAACTCTTCAGTTAGCTGATCGATCGATCACTTATCCTAAAGGAGTTATAGAGGATGTTCTCGTTAAGGTAGATAAATTTATCTTCCCTGTAGATTTCATTATTCTATATATGGAAGAAGATAAAGAAATATCTATCATTTTAGGAAGACCTTTTCTATCTACCGGTCGAGCTATGATTGATGTGCAAAAAGAATAAATAACAATGAGAGTTAATGATCAACAGATAACATTCAATGTTCTAAAATCAATGAGGTATCCTGAAAAAGAAAAATGCTATCAGATGGATATTTTTGATTATATGATTGAAAAGCATTACCAAGAAAGATGTAAGGTCATTTTTTATGATAAAGATAAAGAATTTATGTTATATGATGAGTTATTAAATGAAGAAAATTCATCTAAAGAAGCTCATTATATTCATGAAAATTGGGAAATTTTAGACACAACTACAAATGAGATATTATTACCCTCAATTGAAAAGATCCTGAATTGAAATTAAAGATGTTACCTGCACATTTAAAGTATGCATTTCTTGGAGATTCATTAACTTTACTTGTAATTATATCTTCAGAATTAAGCAAAGATCAAGAAGAAAAATTAATTACAGTTCTGAAGAATTATAAGAAAGCTTTTGGTTGGACTATTGTAGATATAAAAGGAATAAGCCCTTCAATATGTATGCATAGGATTTTAATGGAAGAAAATTGTAAACCTACTATTGAACCTCAAAGAAGATTAAATCCAATTATGAAAGAGGTTGTTAAGAAAGAGATTTTGAAATGGTTAGATGATGGAATTATTTATCCTATTTTGGATAGCCAATGGGTAAGTCCTATTCATTGTGTTCCGAAAAAAGGAGGAGTAACTGTCATTGTTAATGAAAAAAATGAATTAATCCCAACAAGATAAGTTATTGGATGGTGAATTTGCATTGACTATTGAAAATTAAATAACGCCACTAGAAAGGATCATTTTCTTTTACCTTTCTTGGATCAAATGTTAGATAAACTTGTTGGACACTCATATTTTTGTTTTCTAGATGGATATTATGGTTATCATTAATTACCTGTTGCTCCTGAGGATCAAGAAAAGACAACATTTACTAGTCCTTATGGAACATTTTCCTTTAGAAGAATGCCTTTTGGTTTATGCAATGCACCTGCAACTTTTCAAAATGTCCATATTTTGTGATTTGATTGATAAAGGAATTGAAGTATTCATGGATGATTTTTCAGTTTTTGGAATTTCTTTTGAATCTTTCTTGGAAAATATAATGAAAATTTTGAAGAGATGTGAAGAAACAAATTTAGTTCTAAAATGGGAAAAATGTCAATTTATGGTCACAGAAGGCATTGTACTTGGACATAAAGTTTCACAAATAGGGATGGAAGTTGATTAAGCAAAAGTAAAAATTATTGTTGAACTGCAACCACCTACTACTGTTACTGACGTAAGAAGTTTTCTAGGTCATACTGGATTTTATAGAAGATATATAAAGGATTTTTCTAAGATTGCTAAACCTCTTTGCCATTTATTGGAAAAAGAAGCTAAATTTTAATTTAATGAACATTGTCTGAATGCGTTCAATATTCTGAAAGAAAAGTTGATCACTGCACCTGTCATTGTTGCACCTGATTGGAATAAACCATTTGAATTAATGTGTGATGTAAGTGCTTATACAATCGAAGCTGTATTAGGACAAAAATATGAGAAGTTTTTCAAAGTTATATACTATGCTAGCAAAACTCTTAATGAAACTCAAGTAAATTACACTACTACTAAAAAAGAGCTGTTAGCAATAGTATATGCCTTTGATAAATTTAGACCATATCTTCTTGGAACAAAATGTATTGTGCATACCGATCATTCTGCTATTAAGTATTTAATATCTAAAAAGGATGCTAACCTAGATTGATCAGATGGGTTTTACTTTTGCAAGAATTAGATTTTGAAATTGTGAACAGAAAAGGGACTGACAACCAAATTGCTGATCATTTATCAAGAATTAAAAACAATAATGAGAATATTTATGAAGAAAATATAAATGAGAAATTCCTGAATGAGCAATTATATCTCATTCAAGGATTACAAATGTCGTGGTATGCAGATATAGTTAACTTCTTGGTTAGCAATATTTTACCATATGGAATGAATTGTAAATATATTAAGAAGTTGAAGAATGATTGTAAATCATATATTTGGGAAGATCCTCGTTTATTTAAAATAGGAAGAGATTCTGTGATTCGAAGATGTGTACCTTATGAAGAAACTTTTGCAATTATTCAAAAATGTCACGATTCTGAATTTGGAGAACACTTTGGAGTGGATAAAACTGCATTTAAAATTTTAAATTCTGAATTTTATCGGCCTACTTTATTTAAAGATGTTGGACATTATGTGAAAACTTGTGATCGTTGTCAAAGAACGGGAAATATATTCAGAAAAAATGAAATGCCTCTAAACTTTATATTAGAAATCAAAATTTTTGATGTATGAGGTTTAGACTTTATGGGACCTTTCGTACCATAATCTGGAAAGATTTATATTTTATTAGAAGTTGATTATGTTTCAAAGTAGATCGAAGCTGTAGCTTTACCGAACTATGATTTCAAAAGTGTTTCGAAATTTTTAAAGAAAATGATTTTTACAAGATTTGGAATGCCTAGGATAATTATCACAGATGGGGAAACTCATTTCAGAAATATAAGAATTCAATCATTGCTGGAAAAATTCTGAATTAAACATAGAATTGCAACTGCTTATCATCCTCAAATAAGTGGAATGGTTGAAGTATCCAACAGAGAAATTAAAAGAATATTGGAAAAGACTATTAATCATAAAAGAACTGAATGGGTTGATAGACTTGATTCTGCATTATGGGCTTATAGAACAGCTTATAAGACACCTATCGGAATGTCACCTTATCGGTTAATTTATGGTAAACATTGTCACTTACCTGTTGAACTAGAGCATAAAGCTTATTTGGCGATAAAGGAGTTCAATTATAATTTGAATATTGCAGGAGAAAAACGATTATTACAACTGAATGAAATGGAAGATATTAGGAATGAGTCTTATGAAAATGTAAGAATTTATAAGGAAAGAATGAAGAAATTGCATGACAAAATGATTTCAAGGAAAATATTTGAGCCTGGACAAGAAGTATTATTATTTAATGCTCGTTTAAGACTTTTTCCTGGAAAATTAAAATCTAAATGGATGGGACCATTTATAATTGAGAAAGTATACCCTTATGGAGCTGTGGATCTTAAAGATCCCAAAACTGGAAAAATATTTAAGGTTAACGTATTAAGGCTGAAGCCTTATATGGGAGAAATGAAATTAAATTACAAAGAGGCTTATGAGCTGAGTCTACCCGATTAATTTAATTAATTAGGTCGGGCTGATGACGTTAAACCAAGCGCTTTGTGGGAGGCAACCCATATTTATTAGTTTGAGTTTAATTATCGTTACAAGGTTATGCTTTGTTCTTGACTGAATTTGTATATAACTTCTAGAAATAGAATGCTAACAAGTTTGTATTGGCTTAAGCTAAACATTTTCTTGAAGTATATAGAAATTGGACTTGGACCACTCCATGTCAAATGTGAGTAAAAAGGAGATCAAGTTAACCTTCATTTGTGATTGTTTGTGATTTGAATTTTTTGTAATTGTGTTTATGTGTTGATCATACTTGTTTATTAGACATATTTTTACGACCGAAACTTTGCAAAATTTGACGATAGGAGAATCGGATTCGATCGAGGTTCCGGCGCCTAGGCGCCAAAAGTTGGCGCCTAAGCTCCAGAATAACTAGCATATCAATGATCCGGCGCCTAGGCGCCAGATTCCGGGGCCTAGGGGCTAGATTCCTGCGCCTAGGCACCGGGCCGCGGTTACAGATCGTGGAAAAACTGAATTTCTTTAAATTTTCAAACGAAATCTCTTTATTTATAACCTATTTTTCGTCCCCAATCCCATAGACACACTAATTTCGACCAGAGCAATTCATTTTGGAGGAGTTAGGAAGGATTTGGAGGCCATGGATAGAGGAAATCATGGAAATGAGGTAAGAGAGAAATCTCCTAAAGGTCCTCAGCCTTATTTTAATGGTTTTATTGTTGTTAGTTTGGAGAAGATGTTTAGTCGAATGGATAAGATTAAAGCGGAACTTCAAAGTATTGGTAGTCGTCTCCATGAGATCTATCACCAATACGAACACTTGGAATGACAAACCAAACTTCAATCTGATCACATGGCTGCCTATCATGATGCTCAAGTAGAAATGTACGTGAAGAACAAGTGGATTGATGAAAGGATGGCTTTGGAATTTCCAAGGGCGTTGATGTTCTATCCCTTCGGTCCTGGCGAACTTCATTGCAAAAGAGATGGAAATTGAAGATCGATGTTAAATAGATTCTGTATGTGTTTTAGGTGTGATCGAGTCTTGTTTTAGTAACTTGAATATCTAATGTGTGTATTTGCTTAAATTGTTCAATGTGTGTTGTTGGATTTGAATGTTTGCTTTGTTGATTGTTAGTGTTATTTATAAAACGTTGAACCTTGATACAAGTCTTGTACTGAAGATTGTTGAATTTGGAATGGATATTAGGATTTTGAATTGAAGAATTTGGATACATTTATGTGGATCTATACTTTTATTTTAAATTGATTGTGCAAATATTTGGAGGTCATAAAATGGATAAATACTCTAATAAGAGTAATTATGAGTCAAATTTGATAAGATTTGGTGGAAAATATTTAATTTAAATAGAATTTTTGGAAAGGCGAGGCTGGCGCCTAGGCTCCGGTTCGGCTTGAACCCGAAAACTCATCTTTTTAAACCCCCACGCCATTTTTGATGCCTAAGCTTCCTTCTCCATAGTATTTCGGGAAAATACCACCTAGAGATCCCATTTAGAGCCGGATTTTCAAGTTTTTGAGCTTGAAATCACCCGATTTCTTCATCTCGAGGTCAAATCTTCATTCTAAACTCATTATTTTTTATTTTCACCATGGATTTTGCTCTCATCTAGAAAAACCAAAACTTTGAGAAAAATTTTGATTTTTTATAGTTAAATCCATGAGTGTTTAAGCTATTTCAAGTTTGAAAAGCTTAAATTAGTTTATTTTTCTAGATCCGTTGAATTTATTTCGTGTTTTTTCTTTCACGTTTAGATGGCACCCAAATCTAAGCGAGGAAAGGAACGAGAAAACTTTGATCGTACAAGTTCGTCACTGCTACTGCTCATTTCTGATATAATGATTTTGCTACGACTCGGAAGTTTATCTCAGAGCGAAGTTTTTATAATCCTGCAGGAAGAATTGAGGAGACAATCGTTGCACTCAATTGGCAACGATTTTGCTATTTCACTGTTGTTGTCGTTATCCCGGTGGTTAGAGAATTTTATGCTAATTTCGTGGATGCGGAGGAATACAAGATTTTCGTTCGAGGAGTTGGAGTAGGACTCACTCCTGAATGCATCAACATTTTCTATGGCCTACCGCCAAACATTGAGTGTTATTACTCAAGTTTATCTCCATCTAAGGAAGATTTGGGCATGATCATTGCCTACCTGACTGATAGTACTGGAGCCTGTAAGACTCGGAATGGAAAAAGGGTAAATTTTTCATCTTCTAAGCTTAATGGTGTTTCCAAGGCATGGCACTACTTTATTTCTGCTCGCCTCCTTCCATCCAATCATCTGAGTGAAGTTACAAGAGATAGAGCTATTCTAAACTACTGCATTCAAGAGAGGAAGTATATTGATGTAGGGAGCATTATTTATGATTCTGTGGAGGCTACTGCTTGTTCTAGCACATATATTGGACTTGGTTTTCCATCACTGGTCTATTCTCTATGTCAAAGTGCTGGAGTAGTTGCTGAGCTTTCATAGGAAAAGCTCAAGTCGAGGAAGCCTATAGGAAGAGAAAGCGTCAGCATTTATGATCGACTGCGAGGTAAGAGTTCTACTGCACCTACTGGTTCATTATCTACTTCAGGTAGAGGTTCTACTTCTGCTGAGCCATCATCTATATTTTGGTAAACCATGCATGATCAGTTCATAGAGCAGCATAATGAGTTATTCTTAACTCACTGCAGAGTAGATACCGTAGACAAGAAGATTGATCACCTTTCTGAGTATACACAAAGAAAGAGTGATTATGATGCTGAGTATTCAGAGTCTTTAGTGAGATTTCTAAAGGGAGAGCATGATGTTCAGTACCCTACATGTCCCAGATTTTCACCCTATGTTGATCCTAAGGATATGGAGTTCTCTTTTGGTGATAATGATGATGAAGCTACAGACAGTGATTAGTAGTTTGACTTATCTCTAGAGATTATTGATTCTGTTTTTAGAGTGTTTTCTTATTTCTTGTACTATTTATTGTGATGTTATTTTTTAGAGTTGTTGTGAACTTTTTAGGTTAAAACTGTTTTTTCAGCTTGTCTGATGTGTGTTTAAGACTGATATGTGAATGAATTTCTATAAACTTTTATTTCTATTTCAGCCTATTATTTAGTGTTTATGAATAGTTAGTAAATTTGCATGTTTAAAATTTAATATAAAAAAAGATTTATTTTTAGAAATTAACTCCCGCTCTGCAAAACTATTCTATATATGCTTAATCATTTCTGTTATATTCATATTGAAGCATGTGTAGAAGTAGAAGTTAGTTTTTCCTTACTACATCATTGTTATATTTAGATTAATTCTTATTTTTATCTTTCTCTCATGCTTTAGAAAATTTCATAATTCATATTTATACTAAAGCTAAAGTTTGGGGGAAGGAAAAATATCTATCAAATTTAAATATTATTTGTCCTTAAAGAACTAATATTTTCTTTAAAAATATATTAACATAACGTAAGGAATGAAAAATCTATTTAATATTACCTAAATTTTTGAATTTATAAATAATTTAGTAAACTTAACTAAAATTTCAAAAATTTTGATTGATTTTAATAATAGAATTATTTAACTTAAAGAATAATAAGATCAAAATTTTTTTCTATTTATAGTAAAGAGAATTGTATTTTTGAAATACTAAGGAATCAAGATTATTGCTTGAAAAAGAAAATATTGAAAATTTTTTTGAAAAAATAATAAATTATTAATGTCATACTTATTAAGTAAGAATGGATAAGTTTTTGAAAATAAGTTAAGGATAGTGAAGTTCAAAATCATTAACAGGCTATCCAAAAATAGTAATCTTCACTTAAAAAAAAGTGATTAAAAAACAATGCAGAAAAAAAAAGAATGGAAAGTGAGGAGAAGCTTGAGGAAATGCCTAATCAAAATTGGCTTCACTTGAATTATCTTATAGTAAGAAAACCGATTACATTTTTAATTTAATTTCTATGTACATGTATTTTTACTAATATATATATATATATATATATATATATATATATATATATATATATATATATATATATATATATATATATTTCATGAAAATCTTTTTCTTGCAAATATTCTATGTGACCTTGATATGATAAACTACAATTATTCTTGAAATAAATGAAAAATTGGAAGTCTTATAATTTGGTAGTTAAATATTCTTAAATTCTTAAAATTAAACTTAATTAGTGAAATTTGGTTAATGATTTGCTAAAGCATTTATAAAACCAAAAATTATAAGAAATCTTATATATTTAACTTCATTCTAAATTTTATCTATTTTATGTAATTAAAAGGGTTACTTGAGGACAAGTAACATTTAAGTTTGGGGGAATTTGATCTACCTAGAAAATACCCATTTTTATACTTTATTTATGATTCAATTCTTAAGGATATTATGCTTTAATGAAAGGTATTTTCATATTTTTAGATGTAGATGATTAAAAAAGTCCAAGAAAGAAAAAGAAGGAAAAAGGAGCAAAAAGGAGCAAAAAGGAGCAAAAATGGAGCTTACAGAGCAATTTTGGAATTATTGGCCTGGCGCCTAGGCTCCAGAGTCCGACATCTAAGTGCTAGTTTGATACAGACGCTGTTAAGTTTTTTTTTATGACTTTAGGCAGTTATTTTGACGGTGTTAAGAGGTTACTGGAGCTTCTACAAGATTGGAAGTTATTCTTAATATATAGGACATGTGATACAATGTATTTAGACACAAGGAAACGATCTGGATCAAGAAGAGGTGCAATCCAAAGTGAAGAGGTGCGGAAGACCTGGTCACGAAGTCCGGCGCCTAGGCGCCAGATCCCGGCGCCTAGGCATGACGGTTACCTTCTAGAAGATACATTGAATTTGGACAAATTTTGAAGAGGTGCCTTAAGCAACCCCTGGTTAAATTCAGAGCTCTATAAATAGGAGCCCATTCTACAGGGAAAATCGCACCAAAACCCCCCTCTTAGTACACATACCCATTTTAACATCTTCTCTCTCATCTCTAGTTTAATTTAGTCTCTTCCATACTTAGGGTGCCACTTTATTTTGTATCTAATGAGTTTATTTTGAGTGTTTATTGTGTGTAATTGCTGTTGGAGTCTTTCATCATTGTTTTGGAGTCGGTAGAAGTCGACGAGCTCTTGAAGGAACACTTCAGATAAGTATTTGTACTTTGGTTCAAAGTCTTATAAATATATTTTGTTGTGTTATTTTAATGAGTTATGAGTAGTTAGTTATCTTTCTCTTTTCAACTATGAAAAGATTATAAGTTAATTAAATTTCGTAGGAGAATTAAATATAAAATATTTTAAAATATTGTGATGATATTAATACCTGATCGTAGTTTACTTTTTAAATTGGCCATTTAATTTGTTAAAACCTATTGAAGAATTTTGAGACCTATCCGGAGATAAATTCTTAACTAAGTAGATATCACATGAATCCTTAGGTAATCACAGGCTATACGCAGATTGTTTAAGGTGAAGTGCAAATAAATAGGAAGATATTATTTATTGGGAGTAGAATTAATTAGTTTTTAGAGTGACGACTAAATTCTAATAATTTGGTTTATTGAAAGGTAACGGGTCACTGGTAGGGTCGACCATAGCCACCCTTGGACATCTAGTAGTGTGAGCCTAGATTAACCCATTCTACTAATAAAACATCCTAAGCCTAACTATAGATTAGTCAATGCTTCTATTTGGAACAATACCATAATCTTAATTCCCTACAAAAGATAATTAATCTATAATTCTTGGATTAGTTGAAAAGGAGAAAGTCGTTTTTACAATTGCATAGAATTTTAATTACCGCTTATTTTAATTTACTGCTTACTGCTTCCTTTAATTTAGTAAAAATTATTATTTGAATATATTAAAAAAAAGGTATATATATAATTTGCATAAGAAAATTTCAAAATATTACTTATATTTTACATTTTATTTCACTATCCCTGTGGGATCGATAACCAGGACTCTACTAGAGCCCTATATTACTTGAACGATACGTATACTTGCATTTAAAATTGTGACTTTTACAATAATTAAATCTAAATATAAAATTATAAACGTAAACCTCACACATCAAGTTTTTGGCACCATTTGCTGGAGGTTAAATCTTCTAAAAAGTGGTATCAAATTCTTGTATTTTAAAGCATATTTAAAAGTCGCATCGCATCAAAGGGTAAAGAATAAATTTGCTCATATTTATCACAACACATTTAAATACTTCCACAACAATACTTTCATAATTATTAATGCTTTATAAGAGAAAGAAAAAGATATTTTATTTCCTAGTATTTTATAATGCATTTTAAAGTTCTAATAATTTTCATTTCCTTCTTAGCTTTTATCAAAAATACCAAAAATAATTTTCAAGCTTTTCAAATCAAAACATACTTTCAAAAGTCATTAAAAAAAGTAAAAATATAATTTTCTTAATTACTTAAAAAGTTTTTACATTTCTCTGTGGGTTCGATATCTCGGGGCTTAATCAGAAAGTCCTATATTACTTGATAAAAGATACGTATACTTGCGTAGTATCCCATATTATAAAATCATAATTTTCATATTAAAATCATCAGCACATATATTTGGTGTGGAGTCAAGTTTTTAGGTGCACATATATTTATCGGGGATCAGAAGACCATTGGAAATTATTAGTTGTCATTTCTTCAATTAAAGAATAAGCTTCATTAAATGATTTAGACTTTAAAGAACCACCAGCAACAGCATCAATAATAGATTTAAGAGAACCTATTAATCCATTATAAAATGTTTGTAAAATTAACCAGCCTGGTAAAGAGTGATGTGGGAATTTTCTAAGAAGTTCTTTGAATCGTTCTCATGCTTCATAAATAGTTTCCCCATCAAGTTCACTAAATGAAGTTATATCGTTTCTAAGTTTTGCAGTTTTCGATGGCAGAAAATATTTAGCTAAAAATTTTTGAGTCATTTCTCCCCAAGTTTTACTAGATCATGTTGCTTACGAATTTAGCCAAATCTTAGCCTTAAGGAAAAAACCAAAGTCTAATAGCATCATTAGAAACATGATCACATTTAAAGGTGGAACAAAGTTCTAGAAAACTAGCTAGGTGTAAATTAAGAACTTTAGTAGGAGACCCTCCAAACTAATTATTTTGAACCATTTGTATAATTGCAGGTTTTAATTCAAAAGAATTTGCAGCAATAGTAGGTAATTGAATGCTTAGATGAATTTCATCAGTTGTAAGGTTAGCATATTCTCTTAAAGGTTTTTTCTGATTTTGATTTTCATTTTCAATATTTTGATCAATATTATTTGGAGGTATATTAGCCATTTCTTGCAAATTATGAAATCTATTATCCTTTCTAATTTTTCTTATAGTACGCTCTAATTCATAATTATAAGGTATTAATCCTTCAGATCCTGAAATTCGCTAAAAATATAAGAAAGATATTTACTTTATTTAAATATATATTTTTGTTTATTTTTTGTTGATATATATATATATATATATATATATATATATATATATATTCTTTCTTTTAATTAGTTCGATCCCCGGTAATGACGCCAAAAACTTGACCCAACCGTAATAACGTAAGTAAAATAGCTTATAAAATTATGGCCAAACTTGACCCAAAATCTGATTAAGCGGCTAATGTACGATAATTAAAGATTAAAGTTTTTATAAATAAATATAAATCGTACACTAGGGGTACTACGCAAGTATACGTATCGTTTCAAGTAATATAGAGTTTTCTTTTTAAAACCCCAGATATCGATCTCACGAGGATTAATAAAGTTAAAAGAAAGAAAACTATTAATTAAAATCTTTTAATTTAAAAACTAATTAAAATATGCAGAATACAAAAATTGGTAAGTGATAAAACAATAAACAAAGATTCCTTCCCCATATGAAATATTCCATGATTAATAAGCAGTTAAGAATTTAAAAAAATATGGTTTTGTGACAAATAAGAGCATATAGATCCTTTACCCTTTGGTCCAGGTCATAAAGAACATTAGCTAGTTTTTAAAGATTGGATTAGGATGTATTATTAGTAGAAAGGGACAAATTTCTAGACTCTCACTTCTAGGTTCCCCCCAAATAGTTGTTTATGGTCTGGCCTACTAGTGACCCGTCACCTCTTTTGTAAAACCAAATTGATTGAATTTAGCCTGTCACACTAAAAACAAAAATCAATTCTACGCCCATCAAAGAACTTGATCCACTGATATTTATGCTTACGATATATATATATATATATATATATATATATATATATATATATATATATATATAAATTGATACTCCTTTTAATGTTTTTATAATGTGGATACTAAGCAAGTATATGTATCGTTTATCAAGTAATATAAGACTTTCTCATTAAGCCCTGAGATATTTAACCCACAAGGAAAGTATAAATAGAAAAATATCTTTTTACTTTTTAAGAAAAATCTTATCCAAACTAAAGATAATATTCTAGGAAAGAAAATTTAATTCTTTTTGTTAATTTTTTTTAATTTTTGAAATGAAAGTAAGCAAATATTTTAACTAAATTTTTGTAAGATGTAAGCAAATGAAAATGAAATATCTTTTTCCTTCTTAAGAATCAGTAACAAGTCATGGAAATTATTTTTATGGAAGGTCAAATAGGAGCAATTATATTCTTTACACTTACTAGAGATGCTATAAAGAACATAGGTTAATCTATTATTTTATAAATCTTGAGGATGTGTTAGGTAGGAAAGATACTAGCTCTCACTCTTGAGTTTCCTTAATTCCCTCCACCTAAGGGCTAACATCTCGTATCAAAACATAAAACAATAAACCAAATTGGAGGCTTTAGCTTGTCACTCTAAAGTACTTTAATTCTACACCCATCAAAGTATATTTCTCTATATGTTTGCACTTAACCATATGGATTACATTCTCACCCAAACAAGCTCATGTGATTCTTTCCAATTATTGACTGAGACAATACCATATCAGTTCTTACATGTTCTCATAACAAATTTTAACATCTTAATTGGTCAAATCAAGAAGTAAATGAAGTGCAAAGTTTTAAATCATCACAACTTCTTCCAACATTGAAATCTTATACTTCACACAACATACTTTTACAATTTTATTACTTCATCATATTAAGGAAAAAGATAAAGAAAATAACTCAGAATTCATGAGGAAAATACAATCACAACTTGGTTTAAACGTAGAAATTATAGTGAAAATACAAGAAGTCTTAATTAAAAACCAAATGTAATAACAAAGATAAAGACTTATCTATAAATCATTTCCACCAAACTCTTGAAGTTCCTTTGAAAACTTTGTTTTCCCTTACAATACTCCTTAGAGGTTGGTGCTCAACTCTAAGGGTTCTAATTCCCACTTCTAATCCTAATACAAACTATAATAAAGTAAAGTAAAGATTGTGAAGTTGAGAGGTGTGTTCTAAAATAACTCTCTAACGTAAGCCTCACTCCTAAACACAAACCACACTCTCCAACAAAAATCATATTTCTGATCTTCAAGTCCTCTTTTTATAGCTTTTCAAAAGGTGTCTTCGTATCTCTTCAAATTGTGTCCAGATTCAACGTATCTTCCAAGAGATGCATCCATTCAAGAGTATTTTGAATTGAATTTGGTGCCAATAGGAATTACCCACGTTCTTACGAAGAGGTGCTTCGAAAACCTCTTCAAAATGGTGTCTAAAATTAAACAACTCCTTTTTTATTATTATCGCGTGTAAGCGTGGAGTACCGGCGCTTAGCCGCGAGCCTATTGGCGTGCAAGCTCCAGATTTGGGCACATAGCCGTGGGTCTTGGCACGTAAGCGCAGGTTTTGGCTCTTAGTCGTCACACATCGCTTTTTCAATTTTCTTCATTTTTGCTTCAAATTTGATCCTTTTTCACTCTTTTAATCACAATCATCTATCTAATCATACCTATAAGAAAAACACACAAAATACATTCCATTAAAGTAAAATATCATCAAAAATAGGTATAAAACACTATATATTTTTGGTGTATCACTCCGCTAGGGACTCCTTATCTCTTCATCTTTAATAATCAGCTTTAAAATTAAACTTAACTAACTTTAATAAATCTTAGTTAACTCCGCATACAAAAAAACTAAACTTAAAATTTTTTTTTTGATAATTTTTAAACCAATTTAAAAGGCAAATTAAATAAATTAAATAACTTTAAAATATCGATTTAAAAAAAATTAAAATTTTTCATCAAGTCAAGATTTAAATTTTAAATAACCTTTTCAAAACTTAAAAACTAAATTAAATTGAATTTTAAATTAAATAAACTTCTAAAATTAAACTTAGCTCAACAAAATCAAGTTACTCAGCTCAAGTGAAGTTAGCATTTATCCAAATCTATTCTTTTATCTAAGTCTTTAAACATCTGCAATATCACAATCATTTATTGATAATCAGGAAAGATGTAAGACATAACTTTGATTGAGAGTCTTCTCAGGAGCAATTCTTAAGATATAATTAACTATGAGGGAGCACTCTGACCCGACCTGCAATTCGACAGATATTTTATACAATCAAAACTTGGCCAAAAACTTAACCCGATTTATATTTAGTGGCTAGTGTGTAAAACCAAAATGTTATAAAATTTTAAAAATAGTTTACACACTAGGGGTACTACACAAGTATACTTTTTGTTTCAAATAATATAGTGTTTTCTTTCAAAACCTATTATCGATCCCACGAAGAAGCGTAACTTTCTATAATGATTTAGAAAGACTTTTATCAAAACTGCAAACTCAACTTATAGGAGAAGAATGTTGAAATATTTTGAAAAGATTAAAACCAATGTATGCAAGATTTAACTCTAAGCAAAAAGTAAGTGCAAATTTTCTAAACTAACACGATTTAAAAAAAGTTCAAATGCTATAAAAAGATATTTCCCCTTGCAAAGATATCATAATTAGTGTAAAATTTAAATGTCTAAAGATAAAATGTTATCTTGTGAAAAATATGAGCATACCCATTCTCTACTCCCTCTCGGCGCTAGTGAGAACATTGGCTAATCTAAAGTTTGTTCCAGCTAGAGTAGTAGTGTTGAGTAAATTCTTACCTCTCACCTCCATATTACCCACTATGCCCTCTCTATAAGACCTATTAGGGACCCTTAAATCCAAACTCTAAACCAAACTGATAAAGAATATAGCCTGTCACCTTAGAAACATCAAGTATACGCCCATCAAAACTTATCTCCCTATTTATTTGCACTATCCTTAGATTTTGGTCGCCCTCCTCGTAAGATTAGTGTGGTATTAACTAATTGAGGAAAATCATATCCCTCTCGGCGCAATATATTTCACAACGGATTTTAACTCCATAAGTGACAGTTTGCAAAGTCAATTAAGAACTAGTGAAAATACTATCACAAAATTTAAATTAAAAAGGCACTCACAAGATTATTTCTCATCGCAAGGAAAAAAAAAACTACTCAGAATTCATGGAGATAACACAAAAACACATATACATGTATAGATGATCAAGTTCTTAAACAAAAGTAAAACTCAATCAAAATACAAAATGCTTATCTTTAGGCTTCTCCCCACGCAAATTTTGAAATTCCTTAACTGCTCTTGACTCCACCAGAAACAAACACAAGAACTCACCACACTCTCACTATAGTGGTCTCACTCACAAGACTCACACTAGACTCTCTCCAAGACTGTAAAACTCTCTTTTCCCTTCCAAACTCCCTTTTTCCATCAAAAAATTTTTCTATTATAAAGAACTCTGAAAAAACCAAGGGTTGCTCTAGACACCTCTTTGAAATTCGTCCAAGTTCAAACTGACGCGGGCGCCTAGGCGCCACCCTTCTAGAAGTTTGGCCTAAATCCCTGAAGCTCAGGTGCTATGTGCTTGCCTCGTCCCGTCTCGAGCGGTTAGGTGCCTAAAGTGGTGCTTAGGCGCCACTGCTCCAAGAGTGCATTTTGCCTCCAATTTCATTTATTTTACTTAAAACTTCATTTCCTGTATCTGAAACCAAAATCATGGAAAATACCTTTCATTACAGTACAATATCATGAAAAATGTGCATAAAATGAACATTAAATGTATAGTAAAAACAAGTAATTTTAAGATGTATCACCCCCTCATAGGGATACCAAACCCCAAAATATTATAAACCTTATTTTATACCAATGAGGTTAAAAAATCTAGTTTCGTAGATCCATGAATCATAAAGATTTTTATCACCCGAGTGATTTGATTAATTTTAAATTAATATTTTTATTCTTTAGAATAGTATATTATTCTTCGAAAGTCGTAGCTGATCATTTAGATAGAAATCTTTTGATGTCTATGATGGATACATAATAAATACCCCACCAATCAAATTTAGTGACAATTTGAAGTATCTATGTTAGCAAGCAAAGTTTTTAAATTTCTTAAGCACTATAATTTGAGGCCTTCCTTAAATGTGCAGAATAACTGTCTATTTATAAATTTTCTTAGAAGACATTTTAATATTTTTGTTCAACAATCAGGTTGCCATAAAAGGATGGTAGGAATTAATATACTTAATTATTTATTATTCCTAGGTACCTAAATGCCTTCGCGACATCAAAATTGTGCAATATTTAACACTCAAAATTGTCCCATTAAGACATTTATTGTGACTACAAATATGCATCATTGGTAAGTTGTATAGTTCCAAAAATGAACTTTTAATTATACAATCAAGCATTTGAATTAGGTACTTTTAAACTCTTATCATTATATTCTAATTAACGTTTCATTATAAAATTCTTGAAATGAAGTTATATTAACCATAAAGTTGAAGCTTAAAAATTTTAAATTCAATCATTTTGCACTTTGAACCATAAGAATTATGTGGAGATATATATTTTGATGGCTTATTATAATTATTAATGATATGTTCGATAGATTAAGAATTTAATATTATAAATAATACATTGAATTATTACAATACAAGTTTCAAGCATAAGTTAATAGGCAATCATTTGTTCTAAAAAATCTATAAAATACAAGAGAATGTAACGTAATTTATATCAAAATGACAAAATAATTTTCTCAGTTATGTTATATATATTTAAAATTTAAAAATATTTAAATAAAAATAAAAAATAATATTATAAAATCATTTATGTTAATATAAATTAATTATGTTAATTAAAATTAAATTTATTTAGTTTGAGAATCTCTTAGGTTATAAATGCATCAAAACATACCACTCATTTCTTATGAATTTACTTAGTATCATCTAAATTTTGCTTTTTTTTTTTTTTTTTTGTTTACATTTATACCATACAAATCTTTCATATCAAATAACAAATATCACTATTTTAATAATAGAAAAGAAAAGTATAATACACATGTAAAAAGGTACTCGTAAGAATTGAAGTGTTGGTGGTGGCTACGTAAATAAATAAAAATTCAGTGGTATTTATGAACAGGCTCATGAAAATATTTATACCTATTTAACTCGTTTTATGTTAAGTGGTGTCCATTAGCATCACCCAGCCAATTCCTCACTTCAGCAAGCGCGGGCCATGGATCGCCTCCAGCTTCTTCTGCTAGGGTTTCCTGTCTTCCTCTTCTGCTCCGATCTCGTTAATCTTTTCACCCCTCCTCCTACCTCTCCTCCTAGTAAGCCTCATCTGCCGAGTTATCACCAGCCCCAATCTCGGCCGGTCCCCCAGGTGCCTGATTTCGCTGCCGTTCAGGTAAATATCGGTTTGAGATCACCGATATTTTTGTTTTACTCTGCGATTTTCTTATATTGATTTCTAATCATCGAAGACTATCCCTTGTGCTCTCTGTGATTATTGCAGGGCTCTCAGGTACGAGGATCCGGTTATGGCACCGTCGTCGAGCTTAAGTTTTGCGTCGCTTGTTCTTATAGGTCTTTATTGATCTTCTTTTATATCTTCATTATATTTTTTCTCCCTCGAAGTGATTGGCTATTGGCAAATACAATCAGGTGAACTGGTAGAATAATTTAGCACGGATCACTGGGTTACCGAATCTGCAGCGTCCAAGAATGGGAATATAAGATGGAATAAAATATACTAAATTAGAGCTTTTTTAGTTGTTTTAAGTCTAAACAACTAAGCATTGTTGCTTGGAACAAATGATCTTTAATGCCAGCCGAGATTGGGACTTGTATTTTCTTGAGCCCGGCATGTGGACACTGTGTCAGACACTATCTCTTAAAAACAAATGGTAAAAAAGCCAATCTTGGGTTTTTTTTTTGAGAGGAGCCTCTGATGCTCAAATTTATAGTTGAGCTTAAAATTGAATAGAACTAAAAAATTATTTGACTGGGTTTCCCTTAGGTCTGAAAGAGGGAGAATGAGACAGGCATTTTACCTCGTCCCAATGAGAGTTTTATAGGTGTTTGACAAAGTCCATTCCAATATAATGGTGAATAGTTACATCGAGTTACCTCTCAATTGAGGCATTTTGGTCCTTCAACAGGTAGAAGGGTGGATAGAAGTGAGCCATCATCTTTTAGATCTATGTATGACTGTTATGTCTATTATAATAATGGAGTGAACGATGTAGGACTTGAGGCCTCCAACTTGTTTGAAATCTTAATTGGATGAGTGAATCTTCCTTGCTAATTTTAATATAAATTAAATAATTATTTATGAAAGATCTAAGTGATTACTGTTAATGAGATTTGATTTATCAAGATTGATTAGTGAATTGACATAAATATTAATGTGATTGAGCAACATAAGAGCTGGAAGAATCATTGTTTGTTTGAACCTTGTTGCATAAAGTTTAATTTACAAATGCTAACATTTTTTATCGAAAGAGATGAGTTAGTTGAGAGCTTTTGTTAAGGCCGTACTAGTTGCCACCCCTTTTATTTTGGAATCTTTTGAATAAATGCTAAAAATGCTTATTTTGCCTTAAATAGATGCATATTTATTGCAAGATTGAATTTGCTTGGAATTTGTCTTTTAAATTTATGTTGTAAATTCAAAGTTCCCTAACCACAATCACTTTGACAACATAAAGATGTATTTTCCCACTTGAGATTGTAGATTTGGAGCTTTTGAATTGGCTTCATTGCTTTTTTATATATGTCATTAATTTGAACAAGCTGAATTTCTTGCCAATAAAATTGAGGATTTTTGAAGTCATTGATAATGAGGTTACTGAAGTTACCAAGAGTTAATAGACACCATCAAACCTTTGGTTGATCGTAAGTTTCTCAAATAAATTTGCAGGTTAAGATAGATTATTTGGGCCCCATTCAAACCAATAAAGATAGCTCAGTCTTCAAACGAAAGGCTTGAACATGATTAGGCCCCAAATGCCAAAAAGCTTGTGACTATTGAGCCAAAACTCAGGCATGCATTGGGCCGGAATGCTTGGCCCACCCACAAGGATTACCTATGATGGTTCTGTTAAAACGATCTTCAAAAAGTGAATCTCAATATTTGGTTAAATTATTCAAAAAGTAAAATATTTATTTTAATTTTAATTATTTTAATAACTGAATGAGTCTATAATACGCCTTTTTAGTGTCATTTTTCATGCTTATCTAGGGTATTTGGGAAAAAATGATTTAATCGAAGGAAAAAAGTAAAAGTTTACAATCTGTACCCGTTTCATTCCTTCTAGGCATTTTGGAGTTGTTCGTGTGAGAAAAAAATGGTGTCCTATATCATCCTCACACCTTTTTGATACTCGTGAGGTAACGTTATGGTGTAAGAAAATTGATGGATTTTTTGAGTTTGCTTTCCTTGATTATGGGGGCTTATGGGAATGGACTTTATGCTTAAAGACATGACTATGTTTTTTGGGTTTTTCCTCCTAGTTCGCCTGAAAACACGTAGGAGTTGATGGTGGTGAGTTTAAATATTGTGTTTTCACCTTCACTCCCTTTACCTGATTTGCATTTCATCTTGGGGTGACAAGTATAAGCCCATGTGCTTTTCAACCGATTCTTCTTAACCTGCTCTTTGTTACGCGAATGATAGTAGAATTGAGAACGGGCATCAATCTTTCAACCAAAACTTTTTTGCACAGTCTTCATTAATATGCGGGATTGTATCTCAGGTGCTATGCTTTCAGCCCAAACCCCATTAATGCTTTTTTTTGTTCAGTGTGCGCAGTTGTAGTGGTGAGGTTGGGTGGTCTGTATACACTAGAAAGTCAAGTTAGTTAATCTCGATATATATATGTATATATCTGGTTTTTACTATAAAGCCTTGATGGAGATTCATTCCATGGAGGGGAGTTCTTAGAGACTAACTCTTATAGGAGATTGTATGTGATCCAGCTTACCACCTAAGAGCATTTATAGGGTTATTCACGAGGACTTTGAAGGCTGCTCTTTGAAGGAAACATATTTTTTATTCAATTTGTCACATAAAATCTTAGCGGGTGTTAAAAAAAATAACCTTTACTAAAATGCTTATGAGGTGTGGCTTGAATGTTTTCTCGTCTTTATGCTTATGGGAAGATTGATGTAGGTTGAAAATTATTCATTGGAAGTCATGTGGGACTTAGAGACTATATGCTAGAGTCATATCAACATTCAATTGGTTGAGGAGCTTTAAATGTGTAGTAGAAGTTTTTTTTTTTTTTCATTTTGATGTCCTCTTTGAACAGGGTGTAGATCATTCTTATAGGGATGTTGCGTGGGTTGCTTTTTCAACTAGTTCCAAATGGGATGTTAGGTTTCCTTGATCTTGAAGGATCTTCAAGATTACGAAAAAGGCAAGTTCATTCTTCTATGATTGGAGGATTTGGTACAGATGTGGGCCAAAGTAAGAGTTAGCCCATGTAGGGCTTTAAATTCCTTTGAATTTTAGTTCTTATGTCTTCTTATCCATCCCTAGGTTTTCGTATTTTGAATTGGTTATTCTTTGTATTTTAGCTGATAAAAGAAGAAAAAAGGGACAATATCAAAGTCCTAAACGAGGCCTAGTTGGACCATGGCTTCTTGCAAGGGTCAGCAAATACAAATGTTACTGAGGGACCTCCAAGCTTCACCAATCCAAATGGTGAAAATCTTAAAGATGGTAAGATGCTGTTCCAAGAAGTCGCCTAAGTTTCTGTAGCAGAATCAACTTACATCAAAGTTGACACTAGACTTTTGATGCGAAAGCATTTTATTGATTTGAGCATTTGGAGCCCTATTTTCCAGAAATATAAATATCAAAAGTCCTATAAATTATATTATTTAAATAAAAAATAATAATCATGAAATTAAATCCATAAAAATTAGATAAAATACTGTAATCTAAATGTTATTGATGCATGTCTTGCACTTCATGATCCACCTTACTACTTACAAGTTTATCTTCAATTTCAATTACTATCATACTTATTTTTGTCATCCTTCAGATTCCATTGAATTATCTGTGAAACCCTTATGTAGAATGAAGCCAAACACTTGAACCCAAGATGGGACAAAATGCTACATGATGGTAGTCACCACTCAAAACTGTAGTGGCTATCTCTAAATTCCCATTTGTCTTGTGTGTGATTTTGGGTTCAGAGCATCGATGAGGATGTTAGTTAATCAAGTGGGGAGATTGTGAAACCAAGTGGAATGAAGCCGAACTCTTAAATATCGAGATATCTCATGTTGTGATGGTGAAATTTTTACATAAACTTCAAAGTTAAGCTTGCAATTATGGGAGCACTTCTTGGATAGGTGAGGTAATAATCAAAACCTTCTACATGATCTCGTGCAAGTCGAGCCAAATTCTTTTGCAATCATCGCTTCCATCGTGTTGAGTCGCACGATTCACGGAATCTCCCTTGCTTTCAAACCACCTTCCCAATTTAGAGACTCACATACTCTCCCATAAGATTTCCCTTTTCTATTCTTGTCTTTTCTTTCTACTAGTTCCTCTTTGGCTGCTGCTTTTCCAGTTTGCTTAATCGCACTGCCCTTTGTCTACTTAAGTGTATCATGAGTCAGGGCATCCGACAACTTGTGAACCTCTTATTTCTGAAGCCACTGAGCCCCCTTTCTATAACCACAAAAATTTCTTTTCTCCCTCACCCGACTGTTTTTACTTAACCGATACCAGAGAATCAATCCTTTCCCCCCGATACCATCCTCGCCACTTTTTCTAAGCAACTTTCGAGTCTCCCTCCCCTGATCAATTAAGTGGATTGTAAGCCCCTCACCTCCCTTTCCATCAGTGGAATTTTATTAGTTTACTTAGGGTCACTTGTGTGTGTATAAAGATTGAACTAAATTGTGATTTATTTAACTAATTATGTTGTAATAAATTAGGTTAGTGATAAATTTTGATTAAGTTGCACTTCCTTCAATAAATTGTAATGATAATGATATATATAATAATAGTAATAATAATTAGTTATAATATATTTATTTGCAAAATTAACTTTGGGAAGTTTGACATGTGGGCCTAATACTGTTTGAACTACTACAACATTTGGAGTGTTGTTGCCCACCTTGAGTTTAGTAGCTATTATTTATTAGGGGATAAACATACCATTCGTTGTTAGGGGTGTTACTCTTGCTACTTGTATTAGATTTTCAGCTAATTGTAGGTTTGTCAATTTTATTTTTTAAATTTTTTTATTAAATTTGCGGTAGATTTTCAGAATGAATTTTGTGAGTAGGTAGCCTTGCTTTGTTGTTGCTTAAACTCTGGTTTACTTATTTGCATCAAATTGCATTGTTGCAAATTTTCATGTGTCAAATTACATTCTTACAATTTGATGATTGTGTATAATACTAGTGAATATGCTGTAATTATATTTCTGTGCTTTGATTGCGGTGCATGAAATATTAATGATATTAGAAAATTATTGTGGTATTAGGCATTTTTGTTATGGCTAGCCGGACCGATCGGTTCGCAGAGAAATCATTAGATTTTCATGGGATTAGTATATACCTTTCCTTGTTATCGTAGAAAATTGACTATATATATATATATATATATATATATATATATATATATATATATATATATATATATATATATATATATATATATATATATATATATATATATATATATATATATATATAATGGCGACTGTGGTGAGTGAAGCTCTGCTAGGGTTTCCAGCATGACTCTGCCGGCGGCTACTTCCCTGGTGGTGGCTCTGGAGGGTGGTCAGGTTGGTGGTGGTTTCCTTTTGGCTGGTAGGTGGTTTGGTGTGCCTCTTTGGCCTCCTTTTGGGAGGAAGGGCCTTCCCGGGCTTTTCCTTGTTCAATTTTGCTACTGTTTCATTGGGACTTTGCTACTGGTACTGTTCCATTGATTTGGCCCTTGTGTGGAGCTTTCCTGCTGGTTTTGGTTGGTGGCTGGTTTCTCTTGGGTGTGTTTTGTTCTCAAGCTATTACTGTTTCCAGTAGTTTTGATTTCCTTGCTAAGGGGTTTGTCTCTTCTCTGGCTGGTTTTTGTCCTGTTCTTTGGGATCTTTTCTGGTTTTGGTTTTTTGCTGCTTGTCTCTCCGGCTGGGAGTTGGTTTGGGCTCTTGTGGTTTTGTTGTTTTGTGCAGGCTTTATTTTTTTGCTGTAATGGCCTGCCCATTGACCTGGATACAAACTTAGCTTGGGCCAAAGCCACTTATGCTGGTGTGGTTGGGAGGGTTCCTTCTCTCTCAGACCCAGCAAAGCTGATCTTTCCCCAAAACTTGCATGATGCGGCTGCTTGTAGGTCTTCCTGCCCGTTTATCAGGCCAATTGAGGAGAAAGAGGGCTGTCCTGCAGTCATATTTACTGAGCTAGAACTGGAGGAATTAGATGCAGAAGTAAAATTAACTTTAATAGGTAAATTTATGTTGGGTCACCCGAAGATGGAAATTGTCAGAAGCTACTTTGAATCACTGAATTTTATGGGCAACTTGAAGATAGGACTCCTGGATGGCAGACATCTGCTGATTAACCTTTCCACAGTAGAGGACTATGCAAAGCTTTTTGCTAAACAGGTGGTCACCATAGCTGGGATGAAGATGAAGATAATTAAGTGGACAACAGACTTTGACCCCAGCAAAGATCCCCCCATAGTTCCCATATGGTTCAAGTTCCCAAGTCTTCCATACAGGTACTTTAATCAGACTGCACTTTTCCAAATTGGGAGATCCCTTGGAAAACCTCTTAAGCTCGATGCAGCAACTTTTAATAAGGCCAAACCTGAAATGTTAAGGATCCAAATTGAAAGGGATATTACCCTTCCAGACATCAAGAAGATATGGATTGGCTCAGCTTTTGATGGGCAGTGGCAAGAAGTTATCATGTAGCAAAAGCCATATTTTTGTAACCACTGTAAGATGTTTGGACATACCACTGATAGATGTTACAGACTCCATCCCCCTCCTAGAAGAGCTGCAAATTTGGCCAAAGAAAATACCAATGTCCCTGCTAATAATGCACCCAGTGTTCCACTAGCTGTGGTGCAAGAGGATAGTACTTCAAAGCATTTGTTGACAGATTCCAGGCTTGTTCATTCTGAACAACCTATCCTATTGAAGTCTTCTAATCCAACGGTTGGCAGGTGGCAAATTTCTGGACGTATCCCACCATCTCAGTTTTCTTCCCCAAACCCACAAATCAGCTCTAACTCCCACTAAATCCACCCCTACCCAAATTAACCTTCTTCCCTCCCCAGCTGAGAGGGTGGGAGGGGCATTTGATCCTTTGCTGGTGATCCCTTCTGGAGGGCCACTTCCCAATACACCTGCTGTATTGGGGGACTCTTCTGGTTCTGACAGAGAAGATTCTTTAATTGGGATTAGAAGAGAAGAGGAGGAAGTTAGAATCATCACACCTACACAGTCCTCAGATCACCTTTTAGGAGCAGTGGCACCTAATGCTGACGATCAAATTGAAGCCCTGGCCCTTTCAGAAGCACCATCTGTGATATGCAGAACAATCTAGAGGGGAAGTGGCATACTCAAACATCAAGAAAGAAAAAAAAGATTAACTCTGAAGTGCAGAAACTAGGGACACCTTTAACTGAGGGGGAGTTGGCTGGTACTTCTAAGACTAGGGGAAGGTCTAGATCCAGATCTCAACCCTCTCCCCCCCCCCCCCCTCCCCCAAACTTAAATGATAAGCTTCCTATGTTGGAATATTAGAGGAATTGCTGATCCCCTTTCTATTAAAAGACTTATCTCACTTAACAGGAAACATAAGCTTTGGTGCATTGCTATCTTTGAACCCTTAGTTCATAAACTCGCCCAAAAAGTTCTCAGCAAACTCAATGGCTTCTCTCATTATGCAAATTGTAATAATAAGATCAGGATTTTTTGTAGAATGGAGATTGCTTGTTCAGTCTTAGTTGATCACCAGCAGTTTTTCCATTTTTCCTTTCAAATCAATGGGCAAAGTGGATTTGCCACCTTTGTCTATGCAGGTTGCAGTAAAGATGATAGACAGATTTTATGGGCCAATCTTCACAGTATTGGAGACCAATTGTCTTCCCCCTGGTTAGTGGGAGGTGATTTTAACTGCATTGGTTCAACTGCAGAGAAGTTTGGGGGCAGGACTCCTAACATTGCAAAGATGACCACTTTCAATGATAATATCCAGGCTGCCAATTTATTTGATATTGGCTTCAGGGGTCCCTCCTTCACTTGGAAAAGGGGTAAAATATGGGAAAGACTGGACATGATTTTGGTGAATAACTGTTGGCTGAATAATTGGCTTCTCAATTATGTGACACACCTTAGCCTTGCTGGGTCTGACCATAGACCCCTCCTAATATCCATTACCTCCCCCATTCATACTAGTTCACCCCCCGCCCCCTTTTCAGATACCTGAATGTGTGGTCTTCCCATCCTGATTTCCAAAATCTTGTCTCCACCCATTGGTGTAATATTGATCACCCCTCCCTTTTAACTAAGTTGAGTCTCCTGCAGACAAAACTCAGCAAAGCCCTTAGATTTTGGAGTTGGAATTCATTTGGTGATGTTTTCCAAGCTGTCACAGAGGCTGAAGGAGAGGTGGCAAAGCTAGAAGCTGATGTCCAAGCTGGCCTTGCCAATGAGGAACAACTATTTAAAGCACAGAACAATCTTATGATTGCTACAGGAAGACATGAATTGCTGTTACAACAGAAAGCAGCTATAAACCACTTTAAACATGGGGACAGGAATACAAGCTATTACCATGCTTACATTAACTATAGGAGAAAGTGTAATAATATTCACTCCATATATTCTGATGATGGTAGGAGACTCCAAGATATCACGGAAATGGTACAGGATGCTGTTAATCATTATCAGAAGTTACTCAATCATATCAATGTGCATAGATTGTCTATTGATGCTTCATACTTCATTGAAGATTTTCAGTATACTAATAGTCTGGTCCTAACAGCAGTTCCATCTGAGTAGGAATTATGTAATGCTATTAATTCAGTTGACAGCTCAAAAACTGCTGGGCCTGATGGCTATACAGCAGATTTCTACAAAACAACCTAGGATATAGTTAAGATGGATGTTGTTGCTGCTATCCAAAGTTTCTTCCAAGGACATCCTCTCCCAAGTCACTTCAGTGCCTCAAATTTTGTACTGGTCCCTAAAATAATACCATGTAGAAATGGGAACATTTCAGACCCATATGTCTTACCTTAGTGATCAGCAAGACTATAAGCAAAATTATGGTGGGGAGACTTCAACCTCACCTTGACAAGCTGATCTGTCCAAATTAAACTGCATTTATAAAAGGCATGTCTATTATTGATAATGTCTTTCTTGCACAAGAACTTCTGTTGGATCTGGATAAGTCACATAGAGGGGGCAACCTGATCTATAAATTGGATATTCAAAAGGCTTATGACACTATAAACTGGGAGTTTTTTATGGAAGTTCTCACTGCTAGAGGTTTCAGTCCCCAGTTTTGCACTCTCATCAGAAGATGGCTGGAATCAAATGAGCAGTATGTTCTTGTTAATGGTCAAGCTAGGGGCAATTTCAAAGCTACCAGAGGGCTTAAACAAGGAGATCCACTCTCTCCAACTATTTTCATCCTTGCATTGGATTATATCTCTAGAATGATAGATAGAGCTTTAATAAATCAGAACTACTCCAGGTACCATCACAAATCCAACATAGCTATCTCACATCTTATCTATGCAGATGATATCATGTTTTTCTCAAGTGCACATAGGAATGTTGTCAAAAAAGTGAAACATTGTCTGAACCTATTCCAAGCTCATTCAGGTATGGTTTTCAACCCTGACAAATGTCAGATGATCTTTTCTAAAAGGACCCCAACACATACTAAGCAATTGGTAATGGCATATACTGGGTTCTCTAGTAGTTCCCTCCCTATTAAATATCTTGGGGTTAATCTCATCATTGGTAGAGCAAAGCAAATTCAATTTGATGATATTCTCACTAAGATCAACTCTCAACTTAATTGTTGGACAAATTCTTTCTTATCAAATGGGGGTAGAATTACTTTGCTTAAGAGCATTCTTACTACCTTCCCTTCCTACATGTTACAAATGACAACCATGAAGAAATGCACTCAATTGCAATTGGAAAGAAGTTTCAACAGATTATTGTGGTCAGGCCAAAGACAACAACTACATTGGGCATCATGGCAGAAAGTGATTAAACCTGTTATGGCTGGTGGCCTGGGTTTTAAAAAGGCCTCCACCATCTCCTGCAGGTGAACTTATGTAAACTATGAATTAATTTCAGAGCTCAGACCTCCCTTTGGGCCAAATTCATGAAAGGAAAGTATTGTAGGCACCATCACCCTTCCCTCACTGTGAGAAAATTGGGGGACTCTAAAATCTGGGTAAAGATGTTTAAGATTAGACAAATTGCTGAGGATTTATTTGTTTGGGAATTGGGCAATGGGGAGATCAACTTCTGGCTGGACAATTGGTGCCCAAATGATTGGCTTATTCCTAGAGTGGAATCTGCTGACTGCACTCTTAAAGTGGCTGATCTCTGGGATGGCCAAAACTGGTCACCCCCACATCTCAGGGCTATTTTACAGGATCATTCAGCTATTCAGATATCCACTGTTAAATTCAATAGAAGCAGACCTGATAAAATAAATTGGCAAACCTATCATCTCAAGAGTGTCACCAAAGCCATCTATTGCAAATCATTTACTTGGTCTCCTGTACCTTGGGGGGAAATTATCTGGAGTAAATTCATGTCCCCCACTATGTCATTTTTCTGCTGGAGGATCTTCTACAGTCTTATCCCTACAGATGACATTTTAAAAATGAAAGGGTTGAGGGGACCTTCAAGGTGTATGTTATGCCTTAATCAGGAGGAATCCATCCCTCACATATTCTTTAGATGCCCATTTTCCCAAGCTGTCTGGAAGGAGCTGCTCACACATCTGCACATGGGGAGAACCACCATTCACTGGGACCTTTTCCATACTTGCTGGCAAAATTGGAGAGACCAAAAATTTCACACAATATATTTCATTGTGATTTGGTTCATTTGGATGGCCAGAAACCTTACTAAATTTGAGGGAGTACCTGCTACTGTCTCTCAAGTGGTGAGAAACTGTAGATCCTACTTGAACAAGATCATTACACATAAAAGGTTCCCTAATATTCTTAAAATTGTTCTTCCAACTGCTGCTGCTTATCCCCTTGTCAAAACTGTTGTTGGAAGCCCCCAAATTCCCCTACCGTGAAAATTAATACTGATGGTAGCTTTTCCAGAGATAGTGCTGGGGTGGGGGGTGTTTTCAAAAATCAGCTTGGCCAATGCTTATTGTTCTTTCAAGCCCCTGTTGATGCCCAAGATGCACTTGAAGCTGAACTAATTGCTGTGTACTAGGCATTGCAATTAGCATGGAAAGCCTCCTGGACCAAAATCTGGATTGAAGTGGACTCCACAGTGCTGTTAAACATCCTTGAAAATGCTACCCATACCAATTGGAATCACAATTACTAGATAAAACAAATTCACAACATTAAACCCCCTCAGGCCCAGTTTCCTTCATTTTCAGAGGGTAATAAGCCAACAAACTGGCTTGCTCGTGCAGGTGCTGCTACCTTGGAGGTGCTGTTGTCACACTGCCCCCCCCCCCCCCCTGCACTCCAATTTCTACTTGCTGGAGACATGCTGTGTACCCCATCTCAGATTGGACATTTCATCACAGACTTGATGTCTACCTCCCCTCCTGGCTCCTATTGATGCTGTACTCTCCCTGAATTGCCGCAGCTTACTCTTTGTTGGCTTTTGGTGATATACCCCATAGGTGGTTGACTCATGAGGCCTTTCCACTTTTCACCAACCTGTTGGATGGATCACTGTTCTCATTTCTGTCAGTGGAAGATTGCTACTTTTGAGACTTTTGTGTACATGTTGGATCTTGGTTTACACTTTAATTGGTATACAGGTTTATTTGTATGTGTTTTTTGGGTTACATAGAGTCTTTTGTTTTTACTTTTTCTGTTATGGTGTGGAGTTGTAATTTTGGATTGGAACCCCATAGGACTCATTGTATTTTCTTTCTTTTAGATGGGGATCATTTTCCCAACCTTTTTGTACTACCTTTTCTGATATTAACATATAGGGAGCCATGAGTTGCTTCTTTCCCTAAAAAAAAATGTATATATATATATATATATATATATATATATATATATATATATATATATATATATATATATATATATATAGCACTTGTATATTTGAAGAGTATCGGGTAGTTTAAAAGATTAAGTCATGTGTATGTACATCTCATATCATGGCCTATACTATTTTTATAGAAGTGCATGTGTCTAAGTCATTCATATTCATGATCATATGCATTTGATACTCTTGTTACAAATCTTATTATGCATAAAATAAGATATCTCTCTTTTTTCATAATGCATGCATCATTTTTTTGTCGTTTATACTTTAATAAATATTAGTTATTTACTGAGTTTAATTTGTCAAACTCATTGAATTTTTATATAGCAGGTTGCACTCAAAGGATCCTCTCCATTTAATCAATCTTTCCAGCTCTAGATTTACTTTTTGGTATTTTCAGTTTCAAATTAATTATATTTTTTTCTTTTTGCGTTTGGGTAGTTATTCCTTAATGTCAATTCAATTCTATTTTCAGTTAATTCCTTGTTTTCAGTTCTATAAATTGTTAAACTTATGGAATGAAATAAAATAAAATTTATAGTTTTTTTCTACTGGTTTTATATCTTTTTGAGAACATAAAATATGTTCAAATCTTTCCATCACGCTCCAATTTCTCAGGGCTCACTATCTTCCGAACCAGGGCCGTGGCAGCGGTAGTGGTGTCAGAGATTTTGTTTTGTATTCAACATCCCTTGTTTTGTATTCCATTTTAGATTGGATAGGGAATAGATTTTTCTAGTTAGTTATTTAGCCAATTTTGATTTCACATAAATTAAATTGTTTAGAATGACTTTAAAAAGAAGAGGTGTTGTAATTGCTCGTGCAATCGGAGTCTCGAGAGCTACTAAATATTTTACTTAGGGGTCCCACTTCCCTTGTTGTCGTTTGCTGATCTTGGTCAACCCACTGAGAATACTGGAGCACTGACTCTTAATATGACAACTCTTGTGGAGATTACACAGAATCTATGAAGCACAGGCACATATACCGAGACACTGACACAAACGAGATGATACGTCGCCACAACATTATTGCAAAAATGGGGCACGATATAACATTGACACTTTTTATATTTAATAAATTATTAATATAATTATATATTTTTAATAGTTTGTGTTAAAGATACTACATAATATCTTAGGTTGCCAATTTAGCTTGCCCGTGAAGTTTTATAGTGATTTATTCTTAAATGAGAATCTAATTTATTTATATACTAAAATTTATACTTTTAAGTAACTTATAAGATAATGGGCCATTTACATACATAATACAATTTTTCTGAATTTACATAGCTAACACCCAACTATTCATATTTGCCCACATACCACTCAATTTTTTTCTATCACATCAAAATAACCATTAATTATCACCATTCACAAATTAAATCCTTGTTTTCATGCATAGGTAAAGTAGTATATATGTAATTATCGAAGTTTTGGTGTGAAATTGAGAATTCTGTAATATGTATGTAAATTTTCCAATTTTGAAATAAAATTAATTAAAAAAAAAACTATAAAGAAATAGTGGCAAAATAAACAGGGGATGAAGATTTAATCGCTCAGTTGCTAAACCCTTACATATGGATGAGGGCTTTGGATAGCGTCGAAGCTTTGGACCGCGTCAAAGCTTTGGATCATAAACTAGATCGTGCCCTAGCTCGCGTGTAAGCTCTGGATTTGTCGAAGATCCTGTTGAAGCTCTGGATCATACCTAGATAGCGTCAAAACTTTGGATCACATTAAAGACTTCCGCTTCGACTAGTGACGCTCGACTACAGCTTGTTTGTCGCTTGCTTCGGCAGGGCTACTGGGAAAGATGGTGAGGCAATGGTAAGGTTTACTGCTTGAGGAGTCCGTAACTTTTGATTTTCTGTTGCTGCTTTGAATTCTGCTTTGATTCCACTTAAGTTTTAGTTCTGTGTTGGTGTTGAGTCGTGCCGAGCGGTGTTCAAACCATGCCAAATTAAATTGGGAGTTTTGACACTGATTAATAACGTGTTGGATGCGTATCGGTCAGTGTCAAAGCCGTGTTCGTGTCTGACACGTGATATGGTACGACTTCTGTTTGGAGGTATTTGTTCTTCATAGCACAAAATGTTACATAGACACTGCAAGCCAATATTGTAGCTCAAATTGCAAAGACACTTCAGATGATCAACAAACTGCTCAATTGGCACCATAAGAAGTTCAATCAGCACCACCAATTGCCACCACGGACATTCAATCTAACCAACCAGTAGTGATGACTAACAGAAATATTATTTAGCGAGTGATGGATCAATTTTTGAAGACACCCTCCTACCTTAAATGGTGCGGTCGACCCGATCGAGTTGGATGCATGGCTTCATGACATCAAGAAGAGACTTAGTGGACTAAAGTGCCTTGAGGACTATAAGGTGGACATTGCTATATGTCAATTGCGTGAAGGAGCTGGCGATTGTTGGGAGTCACCATCACAAATTGTTGGGAGTCACCGTCACATTACAATATGTGTTTAGCCCTGTTGCAGTAATCTCTTCAACGAATTTCAAGACTATTTATGGAGCAGTATTTTCCCACGGTGGACTGTGTTAGGCTAATGAATGACTTAATAAAACTATAGCAAAGTTCGAAGACTGTTCGAGAGTGTTAGACGCAGTTTGCTTAAGATCATCAGATTTGCCCCTGAAATTGGCCAGCACGAAGATCAGAAGATTTGCCATTTTATTTTTGTCTTATGAGAATATATTTAGAGGAGCTTGTCTGCTGTCAAATGTAATATCCAATATTGTGAAAATCGGACCAGACATCAAATCGAAAGAAGTAAAGATTTAAAGTTCAATAGTTCATTTGAGTTGAAGCGAATGACATAATAAACATTTAAATTATTTTAATATAATTTAAATAATAGAATAATGATATATTAATATTATTTTTATCGATTCAACAAATAATATTTATATTTAAAACAATATTTCTAAATATTTTGAACAATACAACAACAACAACAAAGCCTTCGAGTCCGTTTAGGCAATGCAGAATTATCTAGATAAGCAATTATTCCGATAAATTCATTGATCTGCAGATTGATCCGGATGTTCTACTGATCGTTTGGTTTCATTACGTTTTCCACCAGCTGATTGCAGCTCTTTCTGAAAAAAATGACAATTCTGCCCCTGTACATCTTTAATTTAACATTTATAGAACTGACTAGCCATCAATAATAATTTTATGAAACTTATTATATTAACTTATAGCTTAATATTAATTAATTAAAAATTAATTATATTAATTAATAATTATTAGAAATTTATTAAATTAATTAAAATTAATATATAATTTAATTTTTTTATTAGTTTAGTCATTTTACAGTTAAATATTGATTTATTTAATTATAATTAATTTCTATAATAATATTTATTTAATTATTAGTACAAAATAAACTAAATAATATCTGTCTAATTATAACCCATCTCCTCTCTGAAACCCTTGCCTACGCCTTCCATTCTGCTTCCCCCTCTCATTTTCGCGATTGCCTTCGTGATTGAACCCCTGCGATGTTGGAGCAGCAGGCCGGCGTGAGGTACAACGAGGGGATTGCTTCGCCGATGTGTTCGGCTTCTGCTTCGACAGCGAGAGCGAGAGACGTACGAGAAGAGGTGCGGGTTCCGTGAGCAAAACGAGGGTACAAGCGTAAAATAACTAGCTAACGCTGACAGGAACGAACGGCCGCGGCTATAACCCCACGATCTGATTCTAATAAAAAAAAAACACAGTTTTTCAATAAGCTGTAAAAAGTGCAAAACAAACATTACGGCGACTTTTTTGAAAACGCCGCCACACTTTTAAGCAAGTAGGGGGGTCACCTGCATTAATCCTTTTTCTCTATTGCGTCCTATTTAGTATCATATTCTTATTTAATTCTAATAATTTAAGGTCTTTTTTTATACAATAAGCCCAAGTCTTCCTAGGTCTACTTCTGCCTTTCTTAACATTAGTCGAATCTAAAACATCAACTTTCCTAATCAGATTATCAGATGGTCGACGGTTAATGTGACCAAACCATCTAAAATGACTAATTTTGTCCTTCACTGGAGCTATACCAACCCTATCACGGATATATTCATTTCGCATTTTATCTCTAAATGTAAAGCCACTCATCCACGTATTCATTCTCATATGGGCAACACTTAGTATTATGCTTCTCTTTTAAATGCCTACATTAAGCGCCATAGAGCATTGCAGGTCTCACTACCATCTTATAAAATTTTCCTTTCGGTCTAAAGTAAAAGGCTCGAAGCATTCCTCCACTTCAACCAACCAACTTGAATTCTACTATTAGCATCCCCGTCTATGTCACAATCGCTTTGAACAATAGACTAAATCATTCACACTTTTTAATAATTTGATTACCCAAAGTTACACTTCTGTCATTGGAGCTAATACTACTAAAATTACATTCCATGTATTCATTATTAGTTCTACTCAAACGAAGGCCTTTAGACTCCAATGTAGACCTCCATAATTCAAGTTTTTCCTGAGCTTTTTCTCTCGTCTTATCAACGAGAAGGATATCATCAGCAAAAAGCATACACCAAGGTACATCCTCCTGTAAATGTCCAATAAGACCATCCATAACTAAAGTAAAAAGATATGGCCTTAAAGCCGATACCTAATGTAATCCAACAAAAATAGGAAAATATTTAGTCAATCCTACTTCAGTTCGAACACAAATAACAACTCTAGTATGCATATCTTTAATGACTTGAATATAAGTCATATTAACACCTTTCTTCCCAAGAACTCTCTAACGGACGTCTCTTGGAACCTTATCGTAAGCTTTTTCTAAATCAATAAAAATCAAATGTAGATCCTCCTTATTATCTCTGAACCTCCATCAAACCTCTCAATAAATGTATAGCTTCCATGGTAGACCTGCTCGGCATAAATCTAAATTGATTATGAGAAATCTTAGTAATACGTCTTAACCTATGTTCAATTACTCTCTCCCATAATTTTAAAGTATGACACATCAACTTAGTTTCTCTATAATTTGCACACTCTTGTGCGCATCCCCTTTATTCTAAAAAATGGGGACTAAAATACACTTCCTTCACTTCTCAGGCATTTTTTTAGTTTTTAAACTAATAGTAAAGAGTTTAATAAGCCAAGAAACTCTCAAATTTCCTAAACATTTATACGCTTCAATTGGAATATCATTAGGTCCTACGCACTGATATTTGGAACAATATTATAAATAAAAGTTTTAAAACATTATAGATTTTTTTTTTCATTTTAAATATCTTATTAATGACCATTCGATCAAAATCAAAAGTTAAAATTTAATAATATTTAAATGATTGATTTTATAATACCAGATTGGCTCAATCCTGGATCTTGCAAAAATAGTTTTGAGCTTGGACCAGATCGTTGAATGACCGGTTTACGGTTGAACCAGACAAAACCAGCCGACCCGGTACAGTTTTTGAAACCTTGTGTACAAGTATTAAAAATTAAATACATAAAAATTCTTATGTCCAATTTTATTTTTACCAAAATTTTTTTGTTTGGGGGCTTATCTAATAGGCAAGATCATGTACGTTGTGTGAAATCTGTAATGAAAATCTGTATGTTGCTTTTTTCATTGAAATTATTTATTTACATCTTCTTTTGCCTTGGAGGAAAATAATTTCGGTAGAAAGAAAATTTTAGGATGGACTGCTAGTTTGTTAATCAAGATTTACTTAAACCTCGTTCTTTGAGTTTTAAGTTCTAAAAAAATTGATTTTTAATCTGTTTTCTCGGTAAGAGGAACTGCAGTAAACATGAAGAATATGCTTGAAGCTTCCTTTCCTGGAATTGAGGTTATCCTATCAAATTATCCTCCTGCTCTTCCAAAACGCATAGCAAGCAAGGTAGTTCCTGTTGCCCAAGTTGGATTGATCGCTATTGTTGTGGCCGGAGAGCATATTTTTCCCAGATTTGGAATGGCACCTCCTCCATGGTACTACTCACTGCGTGCCAATAGATTTGGAGCAATCGCCTCCACCTGGCTTCTTGGCAACTTTCTTCAATCTTCTCTCCAGAGTTCGGGGGCTTTTGAGGTTTACTGCAATGGCGAATTGGTACGTGCTATGATGTTGCTGTCTTTCCTTCTTTTATTGTGGTGCGAGCATCATATTTCTATAGTAGTATGTAATGATTTCTTTAGATGAATGATTGATATTTGACGACTGATGAATAACACTTTACTTCTAAATCCTAATAATTCATTATTATTTTGGAGCATTTACATACATAGCACTCAATTCTTATGTATTCATTATTACTTTAAGGCATCAAAGTGAATTATGTAAATACGTAAGAATTGAGTGCTAGGCATGTAAACTTCCATATTACTTTTTTATTGTAAGGAGAAATCTGGATCCTATTTTTAAGATTATCACGCTGGGTAAGAGAAAATTTTAATAAACTACAATTATATTTTTAACAATACGGTTTGGAGATGGTTCATAAGTAGTTGAGTGTGATGGAACTTAAAATGTTTTGATAGATTTGGTGAAATTAGAACTAATAGATTGAGGAAGATCATATACTATAAGTGATGGGTGAGAATTGCACCTAGTAAAGATAAAGTAGTTATAAATTTTCAAGTGTTTTGGGCATCCATAGTGGAGTTTGGAAGGTGCGCTAACTATATAATAGGTGGTGGATAAAATTAATGTATGAGAATTAGTTATTGAAAGTGAAAGACCAAAATATAACATAAATAAAAATTTATGCAAAATGATTGTACAATACAGCATAAAACCTAATACAATACCCAATACAAAAGAATGGAGAACTCTGCGCATTTATTTCTTATATTGTAATGAACTTTACACCTTGTTAGGAGCCTCCATTGAAGCAAATTGTGTAGTTCTTCTTTTAGATCTCCAGGTTTTTTATTTTGTCTATTTGTATTCAATTAACTGAATAACTATTTGCAATTTCACGTATAGAAGTAGGGGCAGTTACATGCATATACCACTCAATTCCTATGTATTTACATATCTAACACCTAAACTTTACATCATACATTTATAGCACACTAATTTTTCATATCGCATAAAATATACCACTATCTTATCTTTTAAAAATTGAATATTTTTTCATGCTTGAGGAAGGTGGCATATATTTAAAAATTAAAGCTTTTGTTAGATAGGTAAATACATAGGAATTCAAAATCATCCATAGAAGTATGATGAATTTTCTGGTTTTAAGAAACTGTTTTTTCTTCTTTCAAATAATCAACTGAAGCGACTTGTTTCCTATTCTAATTGGTTATATTTTAGTTAATTAACAAAACATTGTTATATTTTAGTTAATTAACAAGACCTTGTGATTAAAATAAACCTATGATTCTGGTGCTTACTTGAGTTTATCTTATCTTAACCGTGCAGGTTTTCTCCAAATTGAAGGAACAGAGATTTCCTGGCGAAATTGAGCTGAGACAACTGATTGGTAACAAATTGCCAGCTCCAGCATTTGGGAAGAACCTCGACGTGGTTTGGTCTTGAATGATCAACTGAATGCATGTTATTGCGGTTGTATCTATGGTTTAAGGCATGAAGATTACCCGTTGGCAGGAAGCTGCTGTTATATTGAAAAACAGCAAGACTATGATACTAACATTTCTATATATTTTATGTACAAAAAGCAAAGAATTTTCTTATGAAAATGGAAATTCAAGCACTAGTTTTCATCATGATAGTCATCATTATTAACTTTATTCGAACTATATACCATTTTTTTTATTTGTTCTACTTTTTTTTCTGTAGTGCTAAATTTTGTTTCTTAAAAAAAAAGAGCGAATTTAATCTACTTACACGTGGTATATGTAAAATTTTGAACCTAGGATTTGTTGGCTGAATAGTACTCTTTAACTATCACATCTAGTAACGAACAAATCTAATTTTCATGCAAGTTTTTTTTTTTTTTAAATGTCATTTTTTTAATGTTTTCACATGTACGCACAAACACAGATAGATAAGATAGATAATAGGTAGTATTTGTATATATTTGTTTTTAATAAAGATGGAACCACTTCTGGCTCGCAACTCTTCATGTTTGGGATGGATCTATGCGTCTAACCACTTGAGTATTACCGTTATAGGGGATTCGAATCATAGATCAGAAGGGATTTATAACGGACAAACGCAGCACATACATAGATACATACATACATATGAATATATATATAATTAATATGGGTGAAAATGAATCAAACAAGAATGATATATATATATATATATATATATATATATATATATATATATATATATATATATATATATATATATGTAATATGGGTGAAAAGAGTCTCGTATTCGTGTTCGCTTGTTTAAATTGTTGTATGCTTCAATGTTCGTGTCCGCATCGATTTGTTTGAAATTAGAATGAAATGTTTGAATTGTTTGAAATCTCGTATTGTTTGAATTGTTAAAATGATAATAAATTTTTAGATAAATTTTATAAGATTTATTTTTTTAAAAATATAATAAATTTTTAGAGTATATAATTATTTTTAAAATAAGATAAATTTTTTATATATAATTATTTTATATTTCGAATAATGATTCGAACACAATCGAACACACGACTGTTCGTATATTTTTGGTTTATAAATCGAACGAAAAAAAATTTGTTCATGTTCATCTCATTTTCTTATCGAACGAATCAAGCACGAACTCTCTCATGTAGCCGAACACGAACTGATCGCGAACAACGAGCTTTTTTGACAGTCACACACACACACAAATATATATATATATATATATATATATATATATATATATATATATATATATATATATATATATATATATATATATATATCACCAATGTGTTAAAGAACACCACACCTACTTGTAGACGCTTTATAAAAAATACAGTCGCACAAGTTATGAAAATATGCTGTCAAGAGTCAACCATGAAGAAATATATTAGACCCCTTTCTGCATAAAAAATAAAAAATAAAAAATAAAAAATAAAACAGTTAAATGAATCATGGAATTTGTTGGTCTTAGCGAATTCATGAATGAAATATAATACATCTGTTTGCCAACGATAGGCAACATTTTATTGTTTAAACATAGGGTCATTTACATACATGCTAACCAGTGCCTGTATATTTAACTCTGATAAATTTTATTTCTCACATATACACCACAGAAGTCTTTCATGTCCAATAAAAGATGCCACCATTTCAACTTTCATTTAAGGTGTCATATTTGTAAAAATCAAAGTGCGTTAGATATATATAAATACGCAGGACTTATGTGTTATGTATGTAAATCATCTTTTAAATTATAATACACATATGTGCTATATTCATATAGTTATGAGATTTACTTTATTAAAAATGAATTTTATTATGATAAGTATTCTTTTGAAAATGAAGTTCACTGTGATGCAAATAAATATCATTTTTTGCATAATACCAGTCACATTTTTCAAACTACATGCTAGTACAAAAATCGAGCATCTGCAGACTCCGTTCTTGCAGCCTTTATATGTTTATTTCTTCTCATCTTCATATGAGTGATCATCCAAAATATTTTTGTTGATCATAAATATTATATTAAATTGTTTTAAAATCACTTCTGCCAACAAAAGCAGTTTGATATAACTAATATTGGCCATGAAAGGTGAATGGCTATAAATATTACTTCCATGATATACAATAAATAGTGTTTTATAAAACAGATCATATGAGTTCTAGAAATAAGACAAGCTTTACTCTGTAATAATATGGAAGATTACAAAGCTACAAATAAGATTAGTTTAACAATTCTGAAACTCACACAACTTAAAAAAAGCAACAATATCAAATCACAATAGAAATCCTTTAAGCCAAGTGAAACCTTTTTTAACCCTCAATTTGAAAAAAAATTGAAGGCACTAACATTTCCATAACTTGAGCACAATCAACGCTAGTGAATCTCTCATCAAAACATATATGTAACTTGTTCCTATACTAAAATACAGAAACTTCAACAAAGGAAACACTACTTTCCAAACAATGCAGCAAGCTCTCCCTTCTCAGCCATAGATGAAATAATATCACATCCACCAACCAATTCCCCTCGAACGAATACCTGCGGAAACGTTGGCCAATTGCTATACTTCTTCAACGTCTCCCTCAATCCATAATTATGTTCTTCATCGAGCACATCTACAGATTCAAAATTCACACCATGAGAATCCAATATGCTGATAACTCGCTGCGAAAAACCGCATTGAGGGGCGCTTCTCGATCCCTTGATGAATGCAACTACTTCGTTCTCCTTGACAAGCTGATCGATGAGCTCCTCGAGTGAAACCGATAGCTGAACATGACGGCCGCGAGTCAATCGGAGATCCGGTTTAATTTGAGGTCTTCTAACCCATGTGTTGTTCCCACTTTGATTCCCAGGTGGGATTTTACCTGTGAGGGCTAAGTGCTCTTCGAGCCATGATTTCCAGGCATCGGTTAGAACTGTCTTATCAGGATTATCCCCATCTACTAGTCCTACCTAAAAGGAAAATGAATAAATTCTTCAGGATTGAGAATTTATTCTTTCATGGAAAAACACAATTTCATTGAAAATTTTCCATAAAACCTTTTAAGATTATGCAGAAATTCTAACAGAGCCTTCTTTTCACAGCAGAAATGAAGTTATTCTTGTATGGCAAAATTATAACATTATCATTTCATTGAAATGTTTGTGTCCATCCAATTAATTAATTTTTTTGGAAAATTTACATACATAACACACAATTCTTATGTATTTGCATATCTAACATCCAAAGTTAGATTTTTAAATTTTTAACACAGTGTTGTCATAAATCTATGCCTGAAAACATTTATTTCACTATTAAAAGGTAGCAATGGTGGTATTTTTGATGCGATGTTAAACATTTGAGTATATGAATGTTTAGGCGTCAAAAGTAAATGCATAGAATTGCATGGTATGTAAGTAAATGCCCCTACGTTTCTTTTTCCGAAGTGTAACAACAGATTAAAGAGTTTGAGCATTTTGTAGAGTAAAATAACAAAACTTTAAAAGAAAAATAAAATGAAACTATTAGAGCCAATCACAGGAAAACGAAAAGGCACAATAAAAAATATCCACTAAATTTAACTACTGCGATTGCACATAAATCACCAATATAAGATATTAACAGTTTTACACTTTAGAACCACCTAGTGAAACATTCAGAATCCTAAATGAATTAATACCTCAATAATTTACTAAATGCCGTAGAAACAAGAATTTGGTGGCTAATAATATATCAACACCTTCAGTCAACATCGAAGTATTTTAAGGAACTATTTGGATACAAGTAAGATTTAGTGAATTCTGCAAATTAGATTTAGTTAATCTTGGGAAGATTAAAATCTGAAAAATCCACTTGGCATGACACTTATTAAATCTTGCTAGTTTCTAATAAATTCGTTGACTGTTTGTTTTAGGATTTATAATTTATGAGAGGGAAAATTCTTAAATCCTTTAAATTTTGCGAATGGTGGAATTTAATAAATCCTAGATTTAACCAATAAAAAGGCTTGAATGGGATTTATCAAAACAGTTCGCTTGAAAATTGCCAAAATTCTATTCCGCAGAATTTAAGCTAAATCTTGCTAAATCCTGCCTAAAATAATAGATCAAATAGCCCCCAAAGGGGAGAGCAACTTAAGGAGGGCAATATACCAAATCACACGCAACATATTGGCTGTAGTATTACCACAAAGACAGCAAAACAGTTCTGAAACTACCTAAAATTTGCAATACTTTGAATTTTTTGTGTAATCAGGCATGCAATGATATACATTAGTATTGATGCACACCCTGTTTTAAGAATACTCTATGTAAGTAATTAAAATTTTAAAATTTCTCACACCATAATTTCAATTTCATACTTTATATAAATACTGAAGTAAAAAATGAAAAATAGATTATCAACTTTCAAGAACAAATATATTTCATTAGTGAGGTTTGTTAAAGATCAGGATGCAAGAATCACATCTGGCAGTGATTGATATATATGAAGAATGTCTTGCCCAGAAAACCAACTTGGGGAGAGGTACCGATGAGTTTTATTCGACCGTCAACTTGGTAAGATGAAATTGGGTTGAAAGTCTAGAGAATGAAAACAAAAGAATGAAAGCACAAGGATCATACATAGTTGGAAGATCAGTTGATCGCTGTCCACAACTGCAAGATTTTGCTACTTTCATCATGTTAAAATTACCATAGATGAAACCATTTAAATACAAGAAAATAAAGATGACCCCCAAAAAGTGTTTACATTTGTACCCTCAAGTTTCTGAGAATACAAAATAATAATAATAATAATAATAATAATAATGGTTTTCGGTAGAAAATGAACTTAACAAACCAACAATCTCTCATTAGGAGAGTGGTCATCAAACCAAGAAGACTCATATAATCATCTCCCTCTTCTAGCGCAAAAGCACATATGCAAATTCTTATCAACAATCAATCATTATGGAAGCAAACTAATGTTCAAAGCCTCAGATTCTCAACAATGAATGACTAAGTCTACATGTTTTCTGAAATCTTTTTATCACGATCTTCACTAATATCAAGATCCTATCCTCTAATGACCCACAAATAAAATGAAAATTTAGCTAAATAGGTTTTGATTTCGTTAAAAGATGAGACTTATTGCAAGCTAAATTACACTTAACTATCACAGTAGAGAACATAGTTACCTTAACTTATAACAAACCCATGATCATGTTAATGATTTTGTAATGAGCTTTCATAAGAATCTAAAGGGGTGAAAAACATGGATTGAATTATTATGTCTACTAAAACCCTAGATGAGTTGTTCCAATGACGATTTCTACATTTATCTTCATTAGCTTGCTCATAATAGCTGAGGTATGGGCTTCAGTTCATAGCCAATTGGCCATATCTCAAGCGGAGAAGTAAAAGAAAGTTGATTCACTATTTACCCCAGCAATACTGATTTCTTCAGAAAAAAAAGTTGCCACTGTTTAAGAAAAAATTGATGATGGGGATAAAAAGCTATTGGCATAGAACCAACTTCCAGCCCAGAAAATAATCACTGAGAGGTAAACAGGTGCAATATGACCAATTACCAGAGTGATTGAGTCTGTACCAGGTCTGTTGCCAAGAAAATTCCACCAAAAGGAATTAGTCTCGTCCCTAGCTTCAAACAGTAACTTGTTTGTAATTCTTCTGATTATCAGAGCATCTTCCATCTCAATATTTTGATGGGATACCCATCTGTCATGACTGCTGCCTTAGTAGGAAACTTCTTAACATGCAACCTGTAAATTCAAGGCCGGGCTATCCAATTTTCTTGTATCAATATACATCCTAATCTTATTATCAACATAAACCCTACAGAACTGAGCATGAGACCATTTTATCTAATCAAAGTTCAGAATTTATACGGCTACTAAGATTAAGTAAATCTGGAAAATCTAAATGGGACTGAAGAAGGTAGTAAGGTTTTAGGATTTCTATGGCTTAAATTGCCAAGATGTAGCCTAAACTCTGGCAAAAACTTAGTTAAAACTTGCAAACAAACAACCCCAAAAGGAAGGGAAGAATAGATTTAACGGAAATAGAAATCACCTTCACCGAGCAGCACAGAACTGGCACCATCTTGCTATGTGCGGCAATACTAGCGCCGATGTTGCGGGAGATCCCAATGAATTGAAGATCCCCATTCTTGTCATAAACTCCATAGACACCGGCGCCAGGAGGGTATAGGCATTCGACTCCTTCGGAAACCGAAGGGATGGGAACGAGCTCAGTCTCAGAGAGCTTCCTTACGGAGGCGGTTACGAAGAGGCTGCCGGAAGTGGTGGATCGGATGAAGTGCCGGCGACGGCGCGTCGTTAGGAGTACAGAGCGGAGGGATGAGGCTTCGGGGGAATAAGCAGAGGAGGAAGCGAGAGGGAGAGCTAGGGTTTTGGATTGAGGGCAACGGAAATGGAAGGCCCGAAATCCAGATAGCTGGACAGTAGAAGCCATTGCTGATCTTTCTCCAGAACGACGGCTCTCGACTTCCCGTGTAGCAGTAAAATATCCTGAGGAATTTTTTTTGTTGAAAAAATATCAGTAGAAATTTATAAATTTAGCCGGATCTATATATACCATCTAATTCTTATGTATTTATATATCAAACACTAAAATTCTTATATTGATTATTTAATACATCTGAAATATGATTGTATGAATCTCGAGGAGATTAAACATATCACGTGATGAAGGTAATAAAAGATCGAACAATCTAGCATCATTTCAGTTTGTCCAATCATGAGCCAATCGGATGAAAGTTCGTCCGTACTAAAGAACTCCCGACACTTAGACTGACAACAACTTAATCATGCAAAGATACCACTAGATCAACAGTCACTAAGCGGAACTTCCACCCAACCTTCTATGAAGATTTCTCCATCAAATTATGGTGATGCACCCTCTGCCTAATAGAATAACCCTTCCTAAGAACAATTGGCCTTCATAAGGGGCTCCCTCTAGAAGCCAACCCAAGATCTGTGAGTAGGTCGAATGAATTTTAGCTGATTGTTTCATATTTGCAACAGCTCGGTAGTTACAAATATGAAACGGTGGCGATAACAATTACAAATACGAAATAGCACCAACAAAGGTTACCAGGGTCAAAAGATGTCAAAGTCGGTTATAAATATGTAAAAATATAATGGCTCATAAATTCATAATAACGTTCCCATTAAGTGAGGGACAATTATGTAATTTACTAAACACTCCCTATGATCTGTAAATAGGTGAGTCATTTTCACACGGATGACAATTGAATCTATTTAAAGAGAATGAGTACTATTTGTTGCTTACTGTCCTTCCTTTACATTCACGCATTATTCCCATATGTCTAACTCTCAATTCATTGGGCATGTCCCAAAGACATTTTGGGATTCAACGTCCTAAAATATACAGTGAACGTGGAGTCATGCATTAAATAAGAAGAGTAGCACATCACTAAGAAGAAACACACCAGAGAGAAACTTTTAATATGGAGTCTGTCAGAGAATTCGAGCAACAACAAATTCAAGAGCTCCAAGGTAGAATGGTGGGTTAGATTGTGACACTAACCGACATGGTGCTTGAGGGGAGGATGCAACCTTCCCACAACCTAATACTCCAGCACCCAAGCCCTATGATCAGCAGACAACTCAAGGTGTCGAACGGGTGGAAGAATCCTGGTACCAAGATAGTGTTGAATCCATGTCGAGAAACACATTGTATGAGGGGCGAATGAAAGTGTATCACTAATTGGAGAATGTATTCTTCTGGTAGACTACTGATGCAGAACTCAGAAGATCAAGGTTCCATCTTCGGAGCCATACAAGGGTCGGAGTGAGCCCGCCAACCATATTACATCCTTCGAGTTGGCTATATGCCTTTTCAAAGTTTTTGACGCATTGAAATGCCTAATATTTTACACCACACTTAGGGATTGAGCCCTGAAGTGGTTCAGTTGGATCACCGTCGAAATTATTAATACCTTAAGAGAGTTCAAGATGTTATTTACGACGCAGTTCGCTAGCTCCTAAAAGCCCAAAAAGGATTCAGAATCTTTATGGCACGTTAAGCATGGATCAAACGAGAGCCTACATGTGTACATTACATGGTTCCAGAAGGAGATGTTAAAATTACAAAATATGGTTGCAAAGGCCTCCCTGACACAAGGACCGAAGAGCCCTCAATTCAAGTATTTTTTAAGTTTGCAAAAACCTGAAACATTGTCTGAACTCTTGGAGTTGGCAATAACCACATTGTAGCAGAGGAGTATGCGAACTCACCTGTCTCGAAAGGCGAGAGATCCAACTATTTATTAGAAAAAAAAAGACTCGCAGGACAACCGGTGGAGGGAGGGATGGCCCTCTCCCTAAGTGTGAAAGAGGTTGGTTGTTATGCATAGATAGGGAGTCCATCTGAAATCCTTGAAGTCACAACTTTTTAAATGATCATTTAGCTGGGATCGGGGAATGTCGAGCCCCACTCAGCTAACGGTTTTGATGAAATAACTGGTGGAAGCTATTCATAATAAGGAATATTTCCTAAAGGCCCGGCCGATGAATACTGGAGCCTTCCTCCATAACACAAACAAGGTTTGCAAGTAGACTACAGACTACAACCACGATAAAAAGGAGTTTAGACACATTGGCAGCTTGGTCGAGAAGGTAATTCAAGCTGAAAATCTCATAAAGTTTGTGGCCCTTGAAGCACACACTCGGTCATAGAGAAAAACATATGTGGCAAATGACCCGAATAGGCTTATCTGAGCCAATGCTATCCACATTGTGGTGATAGTACCGATAATATTCAAAGCAGATGTGATCAGAAGATTATCTTCTAGAAGATTAAATGAATGAGGCTGAATTTTGAAGAGATTCCTGAAGCAATCCTTGGTCATTTTTGAAGCTTAATACATAAGATCAATTCAATAGCCTAAAAGAGTCGTTTTAGAGTTGTTTATAGTCATTTCACATATAGTCAAAAGTGTGTAAGTATGTAGAGAGTTCTTGGTGAGCCTTTGTAATTTATGAAGTTTGGAGTCCTGTAAGAGTTCGTGGGAGTCAGAAAAGTCAGAAAACTTCAAAGGATAGCCTTGGGAAACATTCCAGATAAGTATTTGTAACTTTGTTCTTAAGTCTTGTACTTTAGATTTGAGTTTTATAAATATGTTTTGTTTTTTAATCCAATGCTTTTTGAGTAATTTTTTTTTCTTTCTCCTTACAATATGAAGTAATTAAGTAAAATTTTTAGATTTTATCTAGAACTTTTTTTTATTCCTAGAAATTGTGATAATATTTTTATCGAATCTTCAATTACTTTATAAATTGGCCACTTGTATTGTTAAAATTTGTGGAGAAAACTTATAGACCCAAAAAGGCTAAGATTTCTTTACTAGTAAGTATCAAATTTCATGTTGGAAAGAGCAGTGACCATTTTCCGAGGGCGAGTGTAAATAAATCAGGAGATAAGATTGATGAGCGTAGAATTGGTGTTTCTAAAGTGACAGGCTAGATTCTTTATCAATTTGTTCTATAGTTTGGAAAAAGGGTCACTGGTTGGTCCAGTAGAGAGGGAACAATAGATAATCTAAGTGTGAGAGACTAGAACCTACCCAGCACTACTATACATGACGTTACCAACCTTAAGATTAGCCAATATTCTTAATACACTTGACAAATGGTAAAAAATATGTATGCTCCTATTTATCACAATACCACGTTTTAAGTTCTAAACATTTAAAATCCTCAACTGATTATGAATTATTTGTAAGAAGAAAGTTTATTTATTTATATTTCTTAAATCACTGCTTTTACTTATTGTTTTGCGTTTATAGAAACTAGTAAACGTGATTTCACCTTTAATATTATTTGATATTTTAAATTAAGGTTCTTTATATTTTTGGTATTTTAAGAATTAAATTTATTTTGGTTCCTAACTATTCCTTGTGGGATCGATACTGGGGTTTTTATAGAAAATCTTATATTTCTTAAAACGATACGTATACTTGTGTAATAACTCTAGTGAGAAAACTAATTCTTTAAGTTTGTTTTGTTCACATTTTTTCTCACTAGCCACTTAATATAAAGTGTGTAAGTTTTTCACAAATTAAGGAAATTAAATATTTGCGTGATTGCGGGTCGAGTCAAGTTTTTGGCGTCGTTGCTGGGGAACTTAAATTGAAATTAATTGAAAATTATTTATTTAAAGATACCAAAAATATAAAATTCAAAAATCTTAAAAATACAAAAAACCAATACACACACACACACACACACACACACACACACACACACACGCACACACACACGCACGCACACACTCGCACGCACGCACGCACGCACGCACACACGCACGCACGCACAATAATATAAAAATAAAAAAACTAAAAATTAAAATTTTAAATATTCTAAATTTAAATTTTTAATTTTAAATTTTATATGCATAGTTCAGGACTTGAAGGATTAGTGCCATATGATTCTGAATTAGAATGAACAATAAGAAGAATTAGAAAGCAAAAACAACTTCATCATTCTCAAGAAATGGCAAAGATACCTCATAATAACATTGAAATTTCAACTAACAAAAAAGAGCATTAAAATTTACAAAGAACTTTAAGGGATTATGTCAACTCTATAGCAGATGAAATTCACTTAGGTATAAAAATCCTTACTATAGCTGCTAATTTATTTGAACTTAAACCTGTTATAATATAAATGGTGCAAAATAATCAGTTTGGGGGAACACCAATTGAGGACCAAATTTACATCTTGCAAGTTTTATGGAACTTTGTTCTACATTTAAATATGATGGTGCATCAAATGATGCTATTAGACTTAGACTTTTTTCCTTTTTCTTTACGGGATAAAGCTAAGATATGGCTAAATTTATTAGCAAATAGATCTATTAAAACTTGGGGAGATATGAAACAGGAATTTTTGGTTAAATATTTTCCTCCTTCAAAAATTACAAACCTTAGAAATGATAACTTTTTTTACTCAGTATGAGGGGGAGTCAATTTATGAAGTATGGGAACGATTTACAGAACTCCTTAGAAAGTGTCCACATCATGCTTTACTAGACTACTTCATTATTTAAACATTTTATAAACGTTTAATATGTTTCCTTAGATCTATAATTGATGTTGTTATGGTAGGAACTTTAATGAAAATATCATTTGATGAGCCTTATGCTTTAATTGAAGAAATGACTACTAATAATTTCCAATGGCCATCATAAAGGGTAAATCTTAAAAGTGTGGCTAGTATTCATAATAATGATGCTTTTACTATTTTAGCATCTCAAGTTGTTGTAATACCTAAGAAGTTAGATAATTATGCTATGAATTTTTCCCAAATACCTCATGTAAATGATGAAAATTTAGGACAAGTGAATGATTCTCAAATATTAGAGACATTACATGTTGTTGCTAATAAATACAATAATCCATATTCTAATTATTATAACCCAAGTTATAAAAACCACCCAAACTTTAATTGGAGCAGTTCTAGTAGTGGAAACCAACAATGGGGAAATAGTCAAGTAAACCCAACTGGAAAATGGAATAATTAGGGTAGTTCAAAATATCGACCTTCTTATCCTCCTGGTTTTAATAACCAGCAATTTAAGGAAAAGAAGTTGTCTATAGAAGAATAAGTTTTACAAATGGGTAATTAATTATAATATTAAGAAAATCAATTACAAAGTCAAAATGCTGCAATTAGAAATATTGAGAATCAACTGGAACAAATTGCTAACGCACTCAGCAATAGACCCCAGGGAACACTTCCTAGCAATATTGAAATAAATCCTAAAGATACTGGTAAGGAACCAAAAGAAATTAAATTTGTGCAACTTAGGAGTGTAAAAGAATTAAAGGATGGAATTCAAAAAGAGATTCAAGTGGAGAGGGAAACTGAAGAAATTAAAAAAACCTGAAGAAACTACTTCTAAAGATAAAGAAAAATTTGCCTCTCCAACTAAAATTGATTTTGAAAGACCACCACCCCCTTTTCCTCAAAGGCTTTGATATCAATAGATCAACGATTTTTAAAACTCTTTGAGATATTTAAAAAGCTTAGAATTAATATTCCATTTGTTGAAGCTTTGAAACAAATGCCTAGTTATGCTAAATTTTTGAAAGATATATTAAACAAAAAGAGGAAATTTAAAGCATATGAAACTGTTGCACTTAGTGAAGAATGCAGTGTAATAATTCAAAAGAAGCTTCATCAAAAACTTAAAAGATCTTGGTAGTTTCACTATACAATGTGCAATTGGAGAAAAATTTTATGGAAAAGCCTTATGTGATTTAGGAGCGAGTATTAATCTCATGCATTTATCCAGTTTTTTAAGGTTAGATTTAGAAGATATTTCTCCCACTATTGTAACCCTATAGTAAGCTGATCGATTTATTACTTATCTTAATGGGGTTATAGAAGATATACTTGTTAAAGTGGATAAATGTATCTTCCTTGTGGATTTTATTATGCATGATATGGAAGAACATAAAGAAATTCCTTTTATTTTAGGGAGACCTTTTCTTGCTACCAGAAGTGTTATGATTGATGTGCAGAAAGGGGATTTAACAATGAGAATGAATGATCAGGAAGTATTATTTAAGGTTCTTAAATTAATGAGGTATCCTGCTAAAGAAAAATGCCGCTTTTTATTTGAAAGATAATAAAATTTAGTGATTTAATTTAATATAAAATGTATATGATTTTGAAAGTAGTGTATTTTAATTTTGAAAGATGAGACCGCCTGGATCTCATTTGTCCAGTAATTAACATAATCGTGTCTGGTGTTACAAATGATACACTTTCTTAAAAGATTATTGTATCCTGCGATGGTATACCCAATCATACGAACTAAGGGACTCGTGACATCCTTTTGGTCTGCGAACCTTGATGTGTGACCTACAAGTTCCCCTACCTAAAATAAAGACTAGGTAGGGTTTATTTTACCTGGGTTCCAAGTTCCCTATAGAGGCAAGCCCCTATAGTTAATTACATCCCAAATAACTGGTGTCACTTGAGAAAACGCTTGATAATGATCGGTGGTTTTGTCTTCAAGAATTCAAGGGTTTAGACGAGCCCCGCTCCTACCTCATGATCCACTCGACGCTCCCGCTCTACCTCACACAGAGGCGCCGCTCGATGCTTCCGCTTGACGATCGACGCCTCTCTCATGCGCCGAAGATCCCTGCTCGCCTCTCATCTCTGCGCCAAAACTCTTGCTCGATCCCGTCACCTGCTTGCCTCCGCCCCTCGACAAAAAATCCTTGCCTCACTGGATCGAAGTTCCAGCCGGCTTTCTCCTCCGTCTCGCCAACGGTCACGTCTCTCCTGTTCTTCGATTACTCGAGCGTAAGAAAAAATTGCCGCCTTTGTTTTTTTTTTCATTTAATCACAAGTTTATCACTTGTTTCCTGTTATTTTTCTCTGCGTATTGTGGTTGAGATTTATTCTTTCTCTTTAGTTTCAAGATTCATATGGGTTTAATTGCAAGTATTGTGTGGATGATTTGAAAAGAAATTTAAGTGCCCCTTTGTGTGATTAATTTTTGTTGAAGCTCCAAGTATATGTCTCATGGCAAGGCTTGCCTACCTGCATGGATTAGTTGCGTAAAACAAAGCTTATAAATACTCTTAACCATGCAACAATTACAATTTTGGCGATTTTACAGTGAAAGAATTAACACTGTCAAAGCCTGAAACTTCCATGCGATCTTATGCGACGGAGACTTGCAATTTTATTTTATTTTATTTATTTCCTTTCATTTACTTTTTATTTGCTTCTCTAGTTGAAAAAAAAAAATCTAAAAATGATTATACAATCCTTATATGTGCACACCACTCACTATTTGTGCGCTTACATGTTTAGCACTTGAGCTCTGTTTTGTCTTTTACATCGGCGCCACCGTTCTTCTTATTTATATCTCCATATTGAATACTATGAGCCGCAATCTCCTTGCATATGTATCGTTTTTGCCTAACCTTGAAAGGCTTTATCAGTGATTCTCTTTGGTACGTCATAAAGGATTTAAATGCTATGAGCATGAGTTCTAATGTATTATATTAATTCTTTCTAAACTTTCTGTTATTACACATGTACCTTGCTTTCTAGCAACAAAGTAATTTACTTCAATGAAATACAGAGGGAGACACGCCTCAATTTTAGGCTTACTCTCCATCCATTAAGAGGATGTCCTGAGATTGTTTCCCTGGGATGTATGGATCAGCAAGTTAAACCCTTTTGAAAAGCTTAATGGATTTCATGTTAAGAATAAAAAAAAAATGTGATGGAGCCCAAAATAGCCACAAAATTTAATTGACTAAGATTTTCATACATACCCACTCAATTCCTTTGCATTTACACACCTAGCACATTGATCTTATGTATTCACATATCTCACACATAAAATTTAATGTTTACATAGAATACACTTTGGTATTATGAATCTATGTTTGGAAATATACATTTCACTGTTTAAAAATTAAATTGAAGGTCTTTCTTATGCAATATGAATGAATTGAGCCGTGTGAATGTATAAAGTTTTAGATATCGGATATGTAAATACATAGGAATTGTGGGGTATGCATACAAATCTTCACTTGATCCTTTTTTTTTATTTTGGTTGGAGACTCGATATTTTCGCTGATTTGAAAAGGAATTACACATTGTCTTGGGCTTAAACAAATGTCGTTTTAGAACGAACTTACATATTTTTTTTTTTTTAGATATGGGCTGTTTTGGAAGGTTCAAATATTTTATTTGGGCTGTCCATAAGTGCTCTTTAATGTTTGGGGTGGCTGTTAAGTGCAGAAATCTGCTGTAGAAAACTGCTGGGGGAGCTTTTAAAAGCTGCTGTTTAGGATGAGAGAGCTTTGAAAAGGAGCTGTTTGGGCTTGAGAGCTGTTGGAAGTTGTAGGAGGCTTAGAAAGTGCTGTCTAGAGTTTAGAAAAGCTGTTGGAGTGCTATTGGGGGTTCAGATTACTGTTTGTCGCTGTTAACTACTGTAGGAGGTTTAGAAAGCTGTTGTTGGCCCTTGGAAGTGTTGTTTGACTGTTTGGAATAGTTGTTAGGCTCCAAAAGCTGCTATTATTTGCTGTGGGAGTGCTTTTTAATGCTAGGAAGTGTTGTAGGAGCCTTAGAGCTGCTGTAGTTTGTTGTTTATGGCTTGTGATTATTGTTTGAATCATTTGAGAGCTTTAGGAGAGTTGGAAGAAGCTTAGATTTACTGTTTGGTGCCTTTAGAAGCTGTAGGATGATATTGGAAGGGTAGAAAGTGATTGTTTTATGCTTGGGAACTCTGTGGGAAGGGTAGATTAGCCGTCTAGTGGTTTGGAGGTGCTGTAGGAGGCCTTAAGATTGCTGTTTGGACTGGCTAGTCGCTGCCCGGAGTTGTAGAAACCCTTTTGGCCACTGCCTTGGGTGTTTTTATTGATCGATTTGGGCCGGTTTTATGCACCGTTTTGAAGTCATTTTAACCATCCTTTCTTTAGTTGGTCCATTCCATTTTTTTCCCTATTTGGCTTCATTAGTTTTTGGGAGTGTTTCGGCCTTCTTTGTTCTCTTGATTTATTTTTCTTTTAAATGGTTAAGTCAAAACAAAAAAACAGGGATTCCTGATTTAATTACTTGGAAGACATTTAGAAATATTTGAGGTCTAGTTAGAAAACTCACTTAAGTGTGGAACATCTTAAATCACCTAAGCACAAGTTAAAGTGCAGGCTTCCTAGAGTTAGGAGCACACATTAGGTGAGAGGCCCTTTACCTAATCTTTATTGTAGGCTTCCTAGAGTTAGGAGCACACCCTAGGTGAGAGCCCATCCACCTAATCTTCACTGCAGGCTTTCTAGATTTAGGTACACACCCTAGGTGAGAGCTTATCCACCTAATTTAAAGTGTAGGTTTCCTAGACCCTAGATGCACACCCTAGGTAAGCCCATCCTCCTAGTCCTTTACTGTAAACTTCCTAGACCTTAGGAGCACACCCCAAGTAAGAACTCATTAACCTAATCCTTGAATACACAGTGAAACTAGGCACCTGACCCTAATTCACAAGCTGATTGGGACACTAGACACGAGGGTGCACTGAGGTGTGGCTCACCCTTCCTTAATTAAATCAAATAATGGAATTCCTTGAAATGGCTTAGCCAATAATGAAACCCAATGTTCCGGGATTTGAGCTTGAACATTACACTCAAATCCTCCTAGCAATTGGGGATATTTGTTTTGCCACATATGGATCATCGGATCGGTGTGAGTCTGAGGTCTAGGTGGCGAGGGCGATGATAATAATGCTTATGTGTGCTATACGAGGGATACGAGGGATACGAGAGATAATTAGAATAACATCTCCTACCTCGAGGACCCTCCATAAGGGGAGAGGAAATGACCGATGATACTATTCACCGACTCTTGGTTAGATTGTTTCCCCCGACGATCTTAGTTCGTCAGTAGTCCTAGCACGATTAGAGTGACTAGCATGTGGACTATACTACTTTACAAAATATTTAAAAAAATAAAACAAAAAAATCTCTTTTGCTTGTTAAAAAGAACTCTGCATAAAAACTTAAACAACAACTTTTGCATGAAAATCAAAGAATTTTTCTTATAAAACTTATAAAGGTCCATGGTTAGTCACTTGGATTGAGGTTAAGGACTGCCCTCCGTAGATCGTCGGGTCGGTAACTCTTGTCCAAGATCGGGTAGCACACAGCCCAGCTCTGAGCCCCCCGCCTTTACTGACGTCTCACACCTAGTTTCGGTTTTCCATACGTGACTACAAGTTTTATTTGTGATTTCTACGACTCGTTTTTTCTGACTTTTGTGCTGGGTTTTCTCTTTTTACTTAATTTGCCTGTAAGTTTATTTAAATTTCCTGCAAATGATACCACGCTTGCAATACAAATCTGGCGGCAGTAGCAGATGCCCAGGTACGCTTTTACAATTTATTTACTGCAATTTACTTTACGACAATCTACTTTACTACAACTTACTTTTTAAGTACTTTTTGTATACCTGCAATCTGTCTATTCTGCATGCAAAACCTGAACTGAAACTGAAACCAAAACAAAAAGAACAAAACAAAATCAAACTTTGACACCAAAACATTGGAACACACTTGACAAAACCATTTGAACTTTAGACATTAGGATTGTTACTTCAGCAAGAAACTTGGAGCATACACCGTGGGCAGCACGATGAGGAGCAAGGAGCAAACCACAAGCGGAGGTGGTCGACATTCTACAACAGCATGCCGAGGAGCTTAGATTGAGCAACAAGAGGACCTTCTTCAACAATCTTAATCCTAGTTTAAATGACAACATATAGGACTTCCAGGTAGCTCGCCCAACGCGGTGTAAACCCTCACTCTTTTTTTAGGCTTCTGTGCAACCGTATTGCGCAGCATAAGTCCTAACTTGCTTTAAGTTCCGAAGTTATTGTACGGTATGACGTAAACCCTCATATCTCTGCGAGCTACTTGCATAATTGAGTATTATGCAAGTGTAAGTCCCAAATAATAAAATTGGTAGGATTAAACAATTAAATAACATCATCTCCAAAACGCAGTCACACAGTAAGATAGTTGGGAAGTCACTGGGGCTTGCCTCAGATCTGTGACATCCCCTACCTTTTCTTTCCTTTGGACTCCTGGAAATAACTGTTCCCATTTGAGCCACTCCCACTTGCTTTTCCACGTCCTACCGTGAAAACCTAAACCCTTGAATTCTTGAAGACAGACTACCGATCATTATCGAGAGTTTTCTCAAATGACACCAGTCATTTGAGATGTAATTAACTATAAAGGCTTACCTCTATAGGGAACTTGGAACCGAGGTAAAATGAACCTTACCTAGTCTTTCTATTAGGAAGGGGAACTTGTTGGTCACACATAAAAGTTTGCAGCCCAAACGGATGTCACGAGTCCTTTAGTTCATATGATTGGGTCTACCGTCGTAGGATACACAAATCTTTCGAGAAGGTGTATCATTTGTGACACCAGGCACAATTATGCAAATAACTCGACAAATGAGATCTAGGCTGTCTCATTTTTCAAAATTAAAATACACTACTTTTAAAACTACTTTAAAAAATCAGCTACCTTTTATATTAAACTAAATCATAAATTTTATATATTTCAAAAGAAAAATGCGGCCAACAAATTCTTCACCTAATGAAGAATGAAATTAAGTTCTTATGACATGTTAAGTGTTTGTGTTAAGTGTTTGTGTTTAGTGTTTTATATTCCAGTGGAGTCGCCAGAATTTGTCGGCCGCATTTTCTTTGAAGGAATATAAAATTTAGTGATTTAGTTTAATATAAAAAGGTATATGACTTTGAAAGTAGTTTTGAAAGTAGTGTATTTTAATTTTGAAAAATGAGATCGTCTGGATCTCATTTGTCCAGTAATTTTCATAATCGTGCCTGGTGTCACAAATGATACACTTTCTCGAAAGATTATTGTATCCTGCGACGGTAGACCCAATCATACGAACTAAGGGACTCGTGACATTCGTTTGGTCTGCGAACCTTAACGACAAGTTCCCCTACCTAAAAAAAAGATTAGGTAGGCTTTATTTTACCTGGGTTCCAAGTTCCCTATAGAGGAAAGCCCTTATAGTTAATTACATCCCAAATGACTGGTGTCAATTGAGAAAACTCTCGATAATGATCGGTGGTTCTGTCTTCAAGAATTCAAGGGTTTAAATTTTCATGGTAGAACGTGGAAAAGCAAGTGGGAGTGGCTCAATATGGAACACTTATTTTCAAGAGTCCAAAGGGAGGAAAAAGGTAAGGGATGTCACTGATCCGAGGTAAACCTCGATGACTTCCCAGACTATCCTACTGTGTGGCTGTGTTTTGGAGAGGATGTTATTTAATTATTTAATCTTGCCAATTTTATTATTTGGGACTTACACTTGCATAATACCTGATTATGCAAGTAGCCCGCAGAGATAAGAGGGTTTACGTCGTACCGTATGACAACCTCGGAACCTAAAGCGAGTTAGGACTTACGCTGCGCAACATGGTTACACAGACGCCTAAAGGGAAAGTGAGGATTTATGTCGTGCTGAGCGAGCTACCTCGAAGTCCTATATGTTATTTAAACTATGAATGATATTGTTGAAGAAGGTCCTCTTGTTGCTCAATCCAAGCTCCTCATCGTGTTGTTGTAGAATGTCGACCACCTCCACTTGTGGTTTGCTCCATGCTCCTTACTGTGCTGCCCACGGAGTATGCTCCAAGTTTCTTGCTGAAGTAACAGCCCTAATGTCTAAAGTTCAAATGGTTTTACCAAGTGTGTTTCAATGTCTCAGGTTTTTTTGTTATTTTTCATTTTTTTGTTTTGCATGCAGAGTAAAGTAAATTGTTGGTAATTAAAAGTGCTGGAAAGTAAAGTACAGTAAAGTAAACAAGGGAAATTGCAGTACCTAAAATGTAAATGCATACTTGGGCTTTTGCTATTGATGCATGACTAGTATTGTAAGCGCCGTATGATTTGCAGTGGATTTAAATGAACTTACTGGAAAAGTAAGCAGAGCGAGAAAACCCAATCACGAAAGTAAGAAAAACGAGTCATAGAAATCACACGTAAAACTCGTAGTCACATATGAAAGATCGAAACTGGGTATAAGACATCAGTAGAGGTGGGGGCTCAGAGCTGGACTGTGTGCTTCCCGACCTTGGATAAGAGTTACCAACCCGACGATCTACGGAGGGCAGTCCTTAACCTCAATCCAAGTGACTAACCATGGACCTTTATAAGTTTTATAAGAAGAATTCTTTGATTTTCATGCAAAAGTTGTTTAAGTTTTTATGCAGAGTTCTTTTTAACAAGCAAAATAGATTTTTGTTTTATTTTTGTAAGTACTTTGTAAAGTAATAGAGTCCACAGGCTAGTCACTCTAATCATGCTATGACTACTGACGACCTAAGATCATCGGGGGGAACAATCTCACCAAGAGTCAGCAAATACTGTCATCGGTCATTTCCTCTCCCCTTATGGAGGGTCCTCGAGGTAGGAGATACTATTCTAGTTATCCCTCATATCCCTCGTATCCCTCGTATAACACACATAAGCATTATTATCATCGCCCTCGCCACCTAGACCTTAGACTCACACCGGTCCGATGATCCATATGTAGAAAAACAAATGTCCCCAATTACCAGAAGGATTTGAGTGTAATGTTCAAACTTAAATCCCGGTGCATTGGGTTTCAATAATGGTTAAGTCATGTTGGGGAATTTCATTATTCGATTTAATTAAGGAAGGGTGAACCACGTTTCGGTGTGTCCTCATGTCCAGTGTCTCGATCAGTTTGTGATATAGGGTCGAGTACTTAATTTCACTATGCATTCTAAGGTTAGGTGGATGGGCTCTCACCTAGGATGTGCTCTTAAGGTCTAGGAAGCCTGCAGTGAAGGTTAAGTGGGTGAACTCTCACCTAGGGTGTGCTCCTAAGGTCTAGGAAGCCTACACTGAAGATTAGGTGGGTGACTCTCACCTAGGATGTGCTCCTAAGGTCTAGGAAACCTATACTTTAAATTAAGTGGATAAACTCTCACCTAGGGTGTGCTCCTAAGGTCTAGGTGATGCGATGCGACTTTATATATGCTTTAAAATACAAAAATTTGATACCAATTTTTAGAATATTTAATTCCTGACAAATGGCTTCAAAGACTTGATGCGCGAGGTTTACTTTTATTAATTTATATTTAGGTTTTATAATAATTATTGTAAGAGTCACAATTTTAAATGCTAGTATACGTATCGTTCAAGTAATACAGGGCTCTAGTGGAATCCTGGTTATTGATCCCACAGGGATAGTAAATTTATAAAAAGTAAGAAATGTAAGAAATATTTGATATTTTTAAATTAAATGTAATTTATATATACTCTTTATATATATATATATGTGTGTGTGTGTGTGTGTGTGTGTTTTCAAATTTGATTTACTAACAATTTTTACTATAAGCAAGTAAATAGTAAAGTAAAGTAAACAGTAATTCAATGCAAGTATAAAAATGACTTTCTCCTTTTCAACTAATCCAAGATTTATGGAATAATTATCTTTTGTAGAGAATTTAGATTATGGTATTGTGACAAATAGAAGCATTCCTATTCTTTACCCTTTGGTCCAGGTGCAAAGAACATTAACTAATCTATAGATCGGCTTAGGATATTTTATTAGTAGAATGAGTTAATTTAGGCTCACACTACTAGATGTCCAAGGGTGACTATGGTCGGCCCTACCAGTGACCCTTTACCTTTCTATAAACCAAATTATTAGAATTTAGTCTGTCACTCTAAAAACTAATTAATTTTACACCCAATAAATAATATCTTCCTATTTATTTGCACTTCACCTTAAATAATCCGCGTATAGTCTGCGACTACCTAAGGATTCATGTGATATCTACTAGTTAAGAATTTATCTCCGGATAGGTCTCAAAATTCTTTAACATGTTTTAACAATTTAAATGACTAATTTAAAAAGTAAACTAAGATCAGGCATTAATATCATCACAATGTTTTAAAATATTTTAAATTTAATTCTCTACAAAATTTAATTAATTTATAATCTTTTCACAGTTGAAAGGAGAAAGATAACTAACTACTCAGAACACATTGAAATAACACAAAAAAACATATTTATAAAACTTTGAACCAAAGTACAAATACTTATCTGAAGTGTTCCTTCAAATGATCCGCTGACTTCTACGGACGCCAAAGCAATGATGAAAGACTCCAACAGCAATAACACACAATAAATACTCAAAATAAACTTACTAGATACAAAGTAAAGTGGCACCCTAAGTATGGAAGAGACTAAATAAAACTAAAGAGGGGAGAGAAGATGCTAAAATGGGTATGTGTACTAAGAGGGGGGGCTGGTGTAATTATTTTCTGTAGAATGGACTCCTATTTATAGAGCTCTGAATTTGACCAGGGTGTTGCTTAAGGCACCTCTTCAAAATTCATCCAAATTCAATGCATCTTCTAGAAGGTAACTGTCGCGCCTATGCGTCGGGATCTGGCGCCTAGGCGGCGGACTCCAATACCAGGTCTTTCGTACCTCTTCACTTTGGATCGCACCTCTTCGTAATCCAGACCATTTCCTTGTGTCCAAATACATTGTATCACATGTCCTATATATTAGGAGTAACTTCCAGTCTTCTAAAAGCTTTAATAACCGCTTAACACCTTCAAAATAACTGCCCAAAGTCGTCAAAAATCTTGACAGCGTTTGTATCGAACTGGTGCTTAGGCGCCGGATTCTGGCACCTAGGCGCTAGACCAATAATTCCAATGTTTTGCTCCATAAGCTCCATTTTTTCTCCTTTTTGCTCCTTTTTCCTTCTTTTTCTTTCTTGGACTCTTTTTTAATCATCTACATCCAAAAACATGAAAATACATTTCATTAAAGCATAATATCCTTAAAAATTAAATAATAAATATGGCATAAAAATGGGTATTTTTTAGGTAGATCAAATTCCCCCAAACATAAATGTTACTTGTCCTCAAGTAACCATTTTAATTACATAAAATAGATAAAATTTTGGAATGAAGTTAAAATATTTAAGATTCCTTATAATTTTTAGTTTTATAAATGCTTTAGAAAATCATTAACCAAATTTCACTAATTAAGTTTAATTTTAAGAATTAAAGTACATTTAATTACCAAATCATAAGACTTCCAATTTTTCATTTATTTCAAGAATAATTATAGTTCATCATATTAAGGTCACATAGAATATTTACAAGTAAAAGATTTTCATGAAATATTTTTCTAGTAAAAATATTTGTACATAGAAATTAAGTTAAAAATCTAATAAGTTTTCTTATTATAAGATAATTTAAGTGAAGCCAATTTTTTGATTAGGCATTTCCTCAAGCTTCTCCTCACTTTCTTTTCTTTTCTCTTTTTTTTTTCTGGATTGTTTTTCAATCCCCTTTTTTTTAAGTGAGGATTACTATTTTTGGATAGTCTGTTAATGATTTTGAACTTCACTATCCTTAACTATTTTCAAAAATTTATATATTCTTACTTAATAAATATGACATTAATAATTTATTATTTTTCAAAACTTATTTTAATCTTTTCTTTTTCAAGCAATAATCTTGATTTTTTAGTATTTCAAATATACAATTCTCTTTACTATAAATAGAAAAATTTTGATCTTATTATTCTTTAAGCTAAAGCTAAATAATTATATTATTAAAATCAATCAAAATTTTTGAAATTTTAGTTTAGTTTACTAAATTATTTATAAATTCAAAATTTAGGTAATCTTAAACAGATTTTTCATTCCTTATGTTATGTTAATATATTTTTAAATAAAATATTAGTTCTTTAAGGACAAATAATATTTAAATTTGATAAATGTTTTCCCTTCCCCCAAACTTTAGCTTTAGTATAAATATGAATCATGAAATTTTCTAAAGCATGAGAGAAAGAACTAAACATAAATTAATCTAAGTACAATAATGATGCAGTAAGGAAAAACTAACTTCTACTTCTACACATGCTTCAATATCAATTTAACAAAAATGATTAAGCATATATAGAAAAGTTTTGCAGAGCAAGAGTTACTTTCTAAAAAAAATCTTTTTTTTAAAAATTTTTGAACATGCAAATTTACTAACTATTCCTAAACACTAAACAATAGGCTGAAACAGAAATAAACTTTTATAAAAATTCATTCATATTTCACTCTTAAACACACATCAGATAATTTAAAAATTAACATAAAGAGTTCACATAAACATAAACAAATAACATCACACTTAACAACACAAGAAACAAGAAACACACTAAAAACAGAATCAACAATCTCCAGAGGTAAGTCAAGCTACTAATCACTGTTTGTAGCTTCATCATCATAATCACCAAAAGAAAACTCCATATCCTTTGGATCAACATATGGTGAAAATCTGGGACAAGTAGGGAACTGAACATCGTGCTCACCCTTCAGAAATCTCACTAAAGACTCAGAATACTCATCATCGTAATCACTCTTTCTTTGTGTATACTCAGAAAGATGATCAATCTTCTTATCTATAGTATCTACTCTACAATGAGTTAAGAATAACTCATTCTGTTGCTTTATAAACTGATCGTGCATGGTTTCCCAAAAAGTAGATGGTGGCTTAGCAGAAGTAGATGATCTAGAAGTAGAAGCTCTACCTGAAGTAGGTAATGAATCAGAAGGTGCAGTAGAGCTCTTACCTCGAAGTCGATCATAGATACTGACGCTTTCTCTTCCTATAGGCTTTGTCGACTTGAGCTTTTCCTCAGAAAGCTCAGCAACTACTCCAGCACGTTGACATAGAGAATAGATCAGAGATGGAAAACCAAGTCCAATAGCAGTGCTAGAATGAGCAGTAGCCTCTACAGAATCATAAATAATGCTCCCTACATCAATAAGCTTCTTCTCTTGAATGCAGTAGTTGAGAATAACTCTAACTTTGGTAACCTCGCTCAGATGATTGGATGGAAGGAGATGAGCAGAAATAAAGTAGTGTCATGCCTTTGAAACACCGTTAAGCTTAGAAGATGAAAAATTTACCCTTTTTCCGTTCCGAATCTTCTAGGCTCCAGTACTATCAGTCAGGTAGGCAATGATCATATCCAAATCTCCCTCAGATGGAGATAATCCAGAGTAATAATACTCTATGTTTTGCAGCAGGCCATATAAATATTGATGCATTCAGGAGTGAATCCTACTCCAACTCCTCGAATGAAAATCTCGTATTCTTCAGCATCCACAAAATTAGCATAAAACTCTATAACAACCGGGATAACAACAACAGCAGTGAAATATCAGAATCGTTGCCAGTTGAGCACCACAATAGTCTCTTCAATTCTTCCTCCAGGATTATAAAAACTTCGCTCCGAGATAAATTTCTGAGTCGTAGCAAAATCATTGTACCAGAAGTGTGCAGTAGCAGTGACGAACTTGCTACGATCAAAATTTTCTCATTCCTTTCCTCGCTTAGATTTGGTTGCCATCTAAACTTAAAATAAAAATGCGAAATAAATTCAATGAATCTAGGAAATAAACTAATTTAAGCTTTTCAAACTTTAAAGAGCTTAAAAATTTATGGATTTAACCTTAAAAATTAAAATTTTCCTTCAAATTTTGGTTTTTCTCAATGAGAGCAAAATCCATGGTGAAAATTAAAAATAATGAGTTTAGAATGTAGATCTGACATCGAGATGAAGAAATCGGGTGATTTCAAGCTCAAAAACTTGAAAATTCGGCTTTAAATGGGATATATAGGGAGTATTTTCACGAAAAACACTGAAGAAGGATGCTTAGGTGTCAAAAATGGCGTGGGGGGTGTTTAAGAAGATGATTTTTCAGGTTTAGGCCGAACTGGCGCCTAGGCGCCGAATTCTGGCAACTAGGCGCCAGACTCGCCTTTCTAAAAATTCGATTTAAATTAAATATTTTCCACCAAATCTTATCAAATTTGAATTCTAATTACTCTTATGAGAGTATTAATTCAGTTTATATCTTCCAAATATTTTCACAATCAATTTAAAATGATAGTATAGATCCACAAAAATGTATCCAAATTCTTCAATTCCAATCAATAACTTCCATTCTAAATTCAATAAATTTCAGTACAAGACTGTATCAAGGTTCATAGTTTTATAAATAACACAAGCAACAACATATTCAAAGCAAACATTCAAATCCAACAACACACATTGAACAATTAAGCAAACACACAAATTTGAAATTCATCACACTAACACAAGACTTGATCACACCTAACACACATATACGATCTATTTAACACCGATCTTCAATTACCATCTCTTTCGCAATGAAGTTTGCTAGAACTGAAGGGATAGAACACCAACGCCCTTGGAAATTCCAAAGCCATCTTTTCATCAATCCACTTGTTCTTCGCGTACATTTCTACTTGAGCATCATGATAAACTGCCATATAATCAGATTGAAGTTTGGTTTTCCATTCCAAGTGTTCGTATTGGTGGTTGATCCAAAAAAAAATACCTATTTTTATGCCTTGATTTTTATTAAATTTTAAGGATATTATGCTTTAATGAAAGGTATTTTTGTGTTTTTGGATGTAGGTGATGCAAAAATGTTCAAGAGGGAGAAAAATATGAAAAAGGAGTAAAAAGGAGCAAAAAGGAGCAAAAATAGAGCCAAAATGCAAAATTTTCAAAATTACTGGCCTGGCGCCTAGGCGCTAGAGTCCGGCGCCTAAGCGCCAGCTCGATACAGAAAACTATTAAGTTTTTGATGACTTTTGGGCGGTTATTTTAATGGGGTGAGCAGTTATTGGACCTTCTAGAAGATTGGCAGTTGTTACTGGTTTATATGACATGTGATACAATGTATTTGGACGCTTCAAAACGGTTTTAATAGCGAAGAGGTGCAATCCAAAGTGAAGAGGTGCGAAGAACTGGACGTGGTGTCCGGCGCCTAGGCGCCAGACACACCTTCTAGAAGATTCATTTAATTTGGACACATTTTGAAGAGGTGCCTTGAGGCAACCCTTGAAAACTTTAAATAGGAGGGTACTCCTTCAGAGAAAAATGCCCAACATAGAGAGAGAATTAGAGAGAGAATATTAGGGCCACCTTTTTAATTTCCTTCATAAATTAGTGAGTTTATTTTAGAGTTTGTATTTAGAGTTTGAAAGAGTTGGTGCATCTGGAGTTCATTACGCTGTGGAGTCAGTAGAAATCAGAAGTTCAGTAGAAGAAACATCTAAGATAAGTATTTTTATTTTGATTCAAAGTTTATTTATTATGTTTTGTTATTTAATTTCAATGTGTTTTGAGTAGTTACCTTACTTTCTCCTTTCAATTATGAAAAGATAAATAAGATAATACAAAATTCGTCGGAGAATTAAAAATCATATATTTTCAAAACATTGTGATGATATTAATACCGGTTCTTAATTTACTATTTAATTTGACCATTTAAATTGTTAAAACCTGTTGAAGAGTTTTGAGACCTAGAAGGAGATGAATTCTTAACTTGTAGATATCACATGAATCCTTGGGTAGTCGAAGGCCTTGTGCGGGTTATTCAAGGTGAAGTGCAAATAAATAGGAATATATTATATATTGGGCGTAAAATTGATAAGTTTTTAGAGTGACAGACTAAATTCTTATGATTTGGTTTATAGAAAAGGAAAGGGTCACTAGTAGGGCCGACCATAGCCACCCTTGGACATCTAGGCAAGTGTGAGCTCAGATTAACCCATTCTACTAACAATACATCCGAACCCGATCTATAAGCTAGCCAATATTCTTTATACTTATCGAGCGAAGATAAAGAATAGGAATGCTTCTATTTGGCACAATACCATAAATTTATATTCTCCACGAATATTATTATTATCTTAGAAAATCTTGGATTAATTGAAAAGGAGAAAGTTGCTTTCTTATTGCTATTTACATCAATCATTTTATTTCTGCTTTATTATTGCATCTAGTAAATTAAAGATATTTTATTTTTGACTATAAAAGAAATATTTTAAAATAAAAATATTTAAAGATCTATAACTCTCTCCTCGTGGGAACGATACTGGGGTCTTTGTTTCAAAGCCCTATATTACTTGATACGATATGTATACTTGCGTAGTACCCATAATGTGTAAAATATTTTCCATAAAATTATTTTTATATACACTAGCCACTATTACTATTTATAACATATATTTTTGAAAGCATTAACTAGTACGTTGATCTTCTGAGGACTTTGGGTCAAGTTTTTGGCTCCATTGCCGGGGAAGAAGATTTTAGTACACATATATTTATATAGGGTCAAGTTTTTGGCGCCGTTGCCAGGGAAGAAGATTTTAGTATGCATATATTTATATCGGGTCAAGTTTTTAGCGCCGTTGCCAAAAATATATATAATATATATATATATATAAATAAATATATAATATAAAAAAACATATATATAATATATATAATAATAATAATATTTATTTTAATTCTTGCTAATTTACTTTTTATGCGTAGTTCTAGATTTGAAGGATTATTACCATTAGATTCTTAATTAGAAAGAACTGTTAGAAGAATTAAAAAAGGAAAACAAATTTAAAATTTCAAGAAATGACTAATTTACATAACAATTTACAAAATCCAATTGAAATTAATGATCAAATTGTTTATAAACCATTAAGGGATTATGCTAACCCCACAGTTGATGAACTTCATAGTAGTATTCAAATACCCACTGTAGATGATAATTCTTTTGAGCTTAAACTGTCTATTATTCAAATGGTTCAAAACAATCAATTTGGTGGTACAGCAAATGAGGATCTAAATTTACACTTTGCTAGTTTTTTAGAACTTTGTGCTACCTTTAAATATAACAATGTTTCTGATGATGCTATTAGGCTTAGACTCTTTCCTTTTTCTTTAAGAGATAAAGCAAAGATGTGGCTGAACTCATTAGCAACAGGTTCTACTAAAACATGGGCTGAAATGGCACAAAAATTCCTTGCTAAATATTTTCCTCCTTCTAAAACTCGTTAAATTAAGAAATGATATTACTTCATTTAGTCAATTTGACGGGGAGACAATTTATGAAACTTGGGAAAGATTTAAAGAACTATTAAGAAAATGTCCTCATCATGATTTACCTGATTGGTTAATTATTCAAACATTTTATAATGGATTAATTGGATCTTTAAAATCAATTATTGATGCTGCTGCTGGAGGTTCTTTAATGTCTAAATCATTTGAAGAAGCTTACATTTTAATTGAAGAAATGGCTAATAATAATTTTTAATGGCCTTCTGAAAGGATTAATCCTAAAAGAATGGCAAGTAGTCACGATAATGAAGCCTTTTCTATTTTAGCTTCACAAGTAGCAGCAATGTCTAAGAAATTAGATAGTTTTGTTATTAATATATCACATAATAACTCTACTAATATTGAAGATTCTCAAACTATTGAAACTTTACAAGCTATTGCTAGTAAAAATAATCCTTATTCAAATTATTATAATCCTAGATGGAAAAATCATCCTAATTTTAACTAGAATAATTCACAACAATGGGGTAATAATCAATCTCATCCCACTGGAAATTGGAATAATCAAGTTAATTCAAACTATAAACCACCTAGATTTAACAATCAACATAAAAATTTATCAATAGAAGAATTAATTTTACAACTAAGTAATCAATTACAAAATCAAAATATTGCTATTCGTAATATTGTGAATCAAATGGGACAAATCGCTAATTTAATTAATTATAGACCCCCAGGAACACTTCCTAGTAATGTTGAAATCAATCCAAAAGAAACTGGAAAAGAACATGAACATGTTAAAGCTGTACAACTTAGAAGTGGAAAGGAATTAAAAGAAAGAATGCAAAATGAAATTGAAAAAGAGATTGAGGTTGAAGAGATTGGAAAATCTAAAGAAACTCCTTCTCCTAATAAAGATCAAACTGATATTTCTATTAATATGGAAGTTGAAAAACCACCACCACCTTTTCCTCAAAGACTTAAACAGCAAAAGCTTGATCATCAATTTTCTAAGTTCTTTGAAATTGTTAAGAAACTTACTATAAACATACCTTTTGCTAAAGCTTTGGAACAGATGCCAACTTATGCAAAATTTATGAAGGATATTTTAAGTAAGAAATGAAGATTTGAAGCTTTTGAAACTGTTGCATTAAGTGAAGAATGTAGTGCAATAATTCAAAAGAAATTACCTCAAAAACTTAAAGATCCTAGAAGTTTTACTATACCTTGTGCTATTAGAGAAAAGTTTTGTGGAAATGCTTTATGTGATTTAGGAGCAAGTATTAATCTCATGCCATTTTCTTTTTTTCGAAGGTTGAATTTAGGAGAGATTACTCCCACCACTGTAACCCTTCAGTTAGCTGATAGATCTATCACTTACCCTAAAGAAGTTATAGAGGATGTTCTTGTTAAAGTAGATAAATTTATCTTCCCTGTAGATTTCATTGTACTTGATATGGAACAAGATAAAGAAATACCTATTATTATAGGGAGACCTTTTCTAGCGACCAGACGAGCTATGATTGATGTGCAAAAAGGAGAATTAACCATGAGAGTTAATGATCAAGAGATTAAATTTAATGTCCTTAAATCAATGAAGTACCCCGACAAAGAAAAATGTTATCGAATGGATATAATTGATTATTTAATTGAGAAACATTATCAAGAAAATGTAAAGTCATTTCTAAAGAAAAATTTGAATTATTAACCGATGAAGATGACGAACTAAAAGAAGAAGAAACTCATTATATTAAAGATAATTGGGAAACTTTGGACATAACTCAAAATGATATACTTTTACCCTCAATTAAGAACGGGAATTAAAAATGTTACCTTCACATTTAAAGTATGCATTTCTGGGAAATTCATTAACTTTACCTGTTCTTATTTCTTCCGAGCTAAGTAAAGATCAAGAAGGAAAATTGATAGGAGTGTTAAAGAATTATAAGAAAGAATTTGTTTGGACAATTGCTGACATAAGAGGAATAAACCCTTCTATTTGTATGCATATAATTTTAATGGGGGAAAATTTTAAACTTACTGTTGAACCGCAAAGAAGATTACATCCTATCATGAAAGAGGTTGTTAAAAATTAAATTGTTAAATGGTTAGATGCTGATATTATTTATCCTATTTCAGATAGCCAATGGGTAAGTCCTATTCATTGTGTTCCAAAGAAAGGAGGAGTAACTGTCATTGTCAATGATAAAAATGAACTAATTCCTACAAGACAAGTTACTGAATGGCGAATTTGTATTGATTATAGGAAATTAAATGATGCCACTAGAAAGGATCATTTTCCTTTACCTTTCTTGGATCAAATGCTTGATAAATTAGCTGGACACTCATATTTCTGTTTTCTGGATGGATATTCTGGTTATCATCAATTACCTCTCGCTCCTGAGGACCAAGAGAAAACAACATTTACAAGTCCTTATGGAACATTTGCCTTTAGAAGAATGTCTTTTGGTTTATGTAATGCACCTACAACTTTTCAAAGATGTAAGATGTTAATATTTTGTGATTTGATTAACAAAGGAATTGAAATATTCATGGACAATTTTTCAGTTTTTGGAACTTCTTTTGAATCTTGTTTGGAAAATATTTCCAAAGTTCTGAAAAGATGTGAAGAAACAAACTTAGTTCTTAACTAGGAAAAATGTCAATTCATGGTCACAGAAGGCATTGTACTTGGTCACAAGATTTCACAAAAAGAGATGGAAGTAGATCAAGCAAAAGTGAAAATTATTGCTGAATTACAACCACCTACTATCATTATCGATGTGAGAAGTTTTCTAAGTCATGCTGGATTTTATAGAAGATATATAAAATATTTTTCTAAAATTGCTAAACCTCTTTGTCATTTATTGGAAAAAGATGCTAAATTTGAATTTAATAAAGACTGTGTTAATGCTTTTAATATTTTAAAAGAAAAATTAATAACTGCACCTATCATTGTTGCACCTAATTGGAATAAATCTTTTAAATTAATGTGCGATGCAAGTGATTTTGCAATTGGAGCTGTATTGGGACAAAAATATGAGAAAATTTTTAAAGTTATATATTATGCTAGTAAAACTCTCACTGAAACACAAAGAAATTACACTACTACTGAGAAAGAGCTTCTAGCTATAGTATATGCCTTTGATAAATTTAGACCTTATCTTCTTGGTACTAAATGCATAGTTCATACTGATCATTCCGCTATTAAATATCTAATGTCAAAAAAGGATGCTAAACCTAGACTAATAAGATGGGTTTTACTTCTACAAGAATTTGATTTTCAAATAGTAGATAGAAAAGAAACTGACAACCAAATTGCTGATCATTTGTCTAGAATTAAGAATGATGTTATTACTGAAGAAAACATAAATGAGAAATTTCCTGATGAACATTTATATGTTATTCAAGGATGCCAAACACCTTGGTATGCGGATATAGTTAACTATTTAGTTAGCAATATTCTACCTTATGGATTGGATGAAAAATTTATTAAGAAATTTAAAAATGATGCTAAATATTATATTTGAGAAGATCCTCATTTATTTAAATTAGGAAGAGATTCTATAATTCGAAGATTATGAAGAAACTTTTTCTATTATTCAAAAATTTCATGATTCCGATTTTGGAGGACACTTTGAAGTAGATAAAACTGCATTTAAAATTTTAAATTCAGGATTTTATTAGCCTACCTTATTCAGAGATGTGAGACATTATGTTAAAACATGTGATTGATGTCAAAGGATGGGAAATATATCCAAGAAAGATGAAATGCCTTTAAACTATATATTGGAAGTTGAAATTTTTGATATATGGGGTTTAGACTTTATGGGACCATTTGTACCATCATCTGGAAAAATTTATATTTTATTAGCAGTTGATTATGTTTCAAAGTGGATTGAAGCTGTAGCTTTACCTAACTGTGACTCCAAAAGTGTATCTAAATTTTTAAAGAAGATGATTTTTTCAAGATTTGGAATGCCTAAGGTAATTATCACAGATGGTGGAAGTCATTTTAGAAATATAAGAATTCAATCATTACTGCAAAAATTTGGAATCAAACATAAAATTGCAACTCCTTATCACCCACACACAAGTGGAATGGGTGAAGTATCAAACGAGAGAAATTAAAAGAATTTTAGAGAAGACTATTAATCATAAAAGAAGCTGATTGGGTTGATAGACTTGATTACGCATTATGGGCTTATAGAACAACTTATAAGACACCAATCGGAATGTCACCTTACCGGTTAGTTTTTGGTAAACACTGTCACTTACCTGTTGAACTTGAACATAAAACGTATTGGGTGATAAAGGAGTTTAATTCTGATTTGAATATTGCAGGAGAAAAATGATTATTGCAATTAAATGAGATGGATGAAATAAGAAATGAATCATATGATAATACAAAAATTTATATAGAGAAAATGAAGGTATTACATGATAAAAAGATTTCGGGAAAAATATTTGAGCCTGGACAAGAAGTATTACTATTTAATACTCGTTTAAGACTTTTTCCTGGAAAATTAAGATCAAAATGGATGGGACCATATATAATTGAAAAAGTATACCAATATGGAGCTGTGGATATTAAAGACCCCAAAACGGGAAAATTTTTTAAAGTTAATGGATTAAGATTGAAGCCTTATTTAGGAGACATTAAAATGATTTATAAAGAGGTTTATGAATTGAGTCAACCTGATTAAAAAATTACTTAGGTCGGGCAGACGACGTTAAACCAAGCGCTTTATGGGAGGCAACCCATAGATTTTATTTTCAGTGTGTTTTTACATTTTTAATGTAAGGTTATGCCTCAGTCTAGACTAATTTTATATAACTTCAGAAAATTAAAAATTATCTTGAAGTATATAAAGTTTGGACATTGAATCACTCCATTTCATATGTGAGTAAAAAGGAGATCAAGTTAACCTTCATTGAAATTATGTATAATTGTGTTATTGAGTTTGTTCTGATCTTACCATTATAATTTACCTATTTTTGGAGAACAAAACTTTGAAATTTGATGTTAGGCGAAACAGAGTCGAACATAGTTCCGGCGCCTAGGCGCCAGAATTCCACGCCTAAGCGCCAGAATAAGCTGTGTGTCGATGGGTCCGGCGCCTAGGCGCCAGATTTGGCGCCTAAGCGCCACGGTTACTGGGTCGTGTAAAAACCGAAAATTTTCAGTTTTTCACACGATTTTCACCTTTAAATTAACCCATCTTCGTCCCCAATCCCTAAGCAATCAATATTTCGACCCTTACACTTCATTCTTGAGAGATTAGAAGGATTTTTGAAGAAATGGAGAGGAGAAATCTTGGAGAAGAAGCTAGAGGCAAAGGTCCAAAAGATCCTCAACCCTACTTCAATGGTTTCATCGCTGTAAGTTTGGAGAAAATTTGTAGTCGTCTTGATAAATTTGAAGCGGATTTCAAAAGTATTGGAGATCGCCTTCATGAGATGTATCATCAGATTGAACATCTGGAATGGCAAGTGAAACTCCATTTTGATCATCTAGCGGCTTATCAAGATGCTCAAGTTGAAATGTATGTGAAGAACAAATGGATTGACGAGAAGACGACTACGGATTTTCCGAGAGCATTAGTGTTCTTCCCAAGTGGGCTGAATAGTTTTCCTTGCCAAGTGACCCGACTGCAAATAACGCAGTAATTTTTGCTTCCAAAAGTTGGTAAAAAACTTGACCCAATTTATAAAGAACGGCTAGTGTATAAAATTAAAATGTTGTAAAATTTTAGAAAATATTTTACACACTAGGGGTACTACGCAAGTATACGTATCGTTTCAAGTAATATAGGGTTTTCTTTTATAACCCTAGTATCGATCCCACAGAGAAGCGAGGTAAGCAATCCTTTAGGCTAATTCTAGTCAATTTTTATAAGGCCTAAATTTGCAATTTCGATTAAAAAGGTTTTTTTTAATAAATAATCCTAAATAAAGTTCTTAAATAAAAAGATAACTTATGGATAAATTGGTTTGGAGAAATTCGAGATATTAAAAATTACCTTTCTCTTGCAATTACATAGATAATGTGTAAGAAATATATGCTTAGAATTAATGCAGTAGTGCCAAATAGAAGCATTCATATTCTTTACCCTTTGATCCAGGCGCAAAGAACATTGGCTAATCTACAAATTAGGTCCTAATGTATTGTTAGTAGAATGGGTTAATCTAGGCTCACACTACTAGATGTCCAAGGGTGGCTATGGTCGGCCCTACTAGTGACCCTTTCCTTATCTATAAATCAAATTATAAGAATTTAGTCTGTCACTCTAAAAACTTATCAATTCTACGCCCTTTAAATCTTATCTTGCTATTTATTTGCACATCACCTTGAATAGCCCGCGCATGGCCTTCGACTACCCAAGGATTCATGTGACATCTACAAGTTAAGAATTCATCTTCATCTAGGCCTTAGAATTCTTCAACAGGTTTTAACAATATAAGTGATCAATTTGTAAAGTAAATGAAGATCCAGTATGAATGTCATCACCATAATTTAATAAGAGAATATCTAAGCAAATCTTAATTCCTAAACATGCATCTATTTCATTACAAAACAAAAGTAAATGAAAACAATGGCATAAAAAGTAAAAGAATTGATAGAACTATATAATAAATTAAGTGTCAACAAGGAACTTATTTCATTAGTATTCTATTATATTTATGCAACTATCTGTCACCTAGAAGCATCTAATAGATAATTCTATCATAAAAATTATTTTTCTACACATGCCACTACTTCATATTAAAAGAAAGAGTAAAGGAAATCACTTACGAAACATGGATAATTCACAACAGAAAACTTGGTTTAAAACAAAGAAAATCCACTAGAAAGTGTTTACAACAATTACAAGAGAATGAAAAACATAATTGTCGGCATATTTTTAGATCATGTATTTTGAAAAAGGGGATCGCCTATAGAAATTGTCGGCGGATTTTTTAGATTTTAAATTTAATTTAAATATATATATTTTGGAAAGTAGCATTTAATTTTGAAAATAATTTTAAGTTTGAAAATTTTAAGATATGAAGTTAAACCGATCTCACATCCCAAATAGTTTATATAAACGAGCACCACACCACAAACCGTGTATCTATCTTGAAGAACAAACACACTACTTAACGATGGGACTCGATTAAATAAACTAGAAGATTTGTGACATCCATTTGGTCTGCGAACCAATTTTATAAGCCGACAAGTTCCCTTGCTTAATATAAAGGAATTAAGCAGGGTTTATATTACTTGGGTTCTTAAAGTTCCCTATAAGGGCAAGCCCCTATAGTTAATTACATCTTAAATGACGGGAATCATTTAAGAAAACTCTCGATAATGATCAGTAGTTTTGCTCTAAAGAATTTCAAAGTTTAAGGTTTTCAAAGGATTGAGTTTTGGAAATTTCAGTAGGGATTAGCTCGAATTTGGAACAATTCATTTTAGGAGTCCAAAGGAAGAGAAGTAGGAGAAGTTGAGGATCCAAGAAGAATCTCGACAACTTCCCACACTATCCTATTGTTTGGCTTCGAGTTTAAGAAAATTATTTAATGTTGCAATCCTGCCAATTGTAATTAATTAGGACTTATGTTTGTATGACATAATCACACAGATAGCCTTTAAGATGTGAGGTTTTATGTCGTATGAAACGATTACCTCGGAGTCCTAAGACCGGTTAGGGCTTAATTTGTAAAACATGATTATACAAATTCCTAACAAAAAGTTGAGGATTTATGTTGCACTTAGAAAACTACCTCGAAATCCTATGGCTTTGTTGTTTAAAACTAGGAAAGGTTTTGCTAAAGTAGATTCAAGTTTTGCTGATGACGATAGCCGTGTTGCCCACCATGCTCCAAGCTCCTTGTTGTTGCAGAGGTTTAGTTTTAGAAGTCATAAATCAGGAGATGAGAGAAGTGTTTTGGTTTAGAGAAAATCTTAAAATCCAAGTGTTTTTTAATATTTTAATTAAAACAAATCTTAAAGTTGATTAAACAGAACCGATTAAGATCCCACGGTTCTGTCATCCTGGCATCGTTATTTTCATTGAATTCACTTAGTCCAGATGAATTTGCTAAACTCAACTGAATGAGTTCCACACATTCATTTAGACCGTGGGAAATCTCGTTAGCAACACGTGGGTTACATCATCCGAGGTATTCCTGATCATTCAACAAGAAATTTTAATTTAGTTGCAATTGTAGTTTTGTTGTTCTGTTTATGATTAAATTTTGAGTTGTTTTATATTTTGGAATGTTGTGGCGGTGAATTTTATCTTGTGGTGACTTTTAATTTAGTTTTGGTTTCAGTTTTGTGGCTATCCTATATGTTTTGGTTTTCATGCAACAATCTTGTTTAACATGCAAGAAAAAGTAAAGTACAGTGCATGTAAGTAAATTGCAATAAAGTAAAAGCGTACCTGGAGGATCTTCCCGTCATCACAAAGTACACTTATGTTAGAGCATTTAAACATATTTTTGCAAGAAATACCTAGGTAAAGCTAAGGGAAAGGGTTTTGGTTGTCTACCAGAATCGTAATCCTATTGCTAGTCATTTCCTATGACGTCTAGGTTGTTGGTTTGGTTTAAGGATGATTTTCTTCACCAAAGAACAATTAAGTTCAATTACTTTTCTAAAACACCCCATCATATCGAGGAAGTGTTTTAGACGAATCTTAAACATCTTTTCAATACTTCTGGGATTATTTTGAGTTCAAATGAATTTTATTATAATGGTGAGTTAATCATCAAAGGATTTTAATTTTGTTTTGTTTCTTGCTCAGTGAACTTAGGACATTTGAACATCTTATGTGTGAAGTGACACTTCACTTGATGCTTCATTTAAGAGTTATAACAATAAAAGCTTTTTAAGGGCAAAGTAATAAATATTTTAATGATTTAATTTGATTTGATTTAATTATAAAAATTAATTAATGATTATTAAGTTTGGAATAGGGTTCGAGTTATTTTACATTTAATTTAAATCTTTACACTTTAAGTGATATTATATTTCAGATTAACTTTTTATGTTTTAGATTTACTTATATTGAAAAGGTGTTGAAATCTTTCATATGTTTTGATTTAACTCTTAATGTTTTCATTTAGGTTTTTTGTTAAGTGATGTTAATTTAATTTGATTTAATTTAATTTAATTTAATTTAATTTTAACTTAATTTTAATTTAATTTTAATTTAATTTAACTTAATTTAGTTTTAATTTAATTTTAATTTAATTTAATTTAATTTAATTTAATCTTTAATTTTAATTAAATTTTTAATTTAATTTAATTTTAGTTTCAATATTTTTAATTTAATTTAATTTAATTGTTAAGGTGTTAATTTAATTTAATTTAAACTTTGACTTTGCTTAATTTAATTTAATTTAATTTAACTTTAAGATTTTAAATTTGATTTTAATTATTGGACCATTTAACATTTTAAGCTTTAATTCATTTAAGGGTTATCTTCTTTTAACTTTTAATTTATTTAGTTTGGATTATTATTTTAATTTTTAATTAAGAACTAAATATTATTGAAGTGACTTATTTAGGGATTTTTAAATTAAAGAATAAATATCCTCTTAATAATATCCTTATTTTAATAATCCAAATTTTAAATATATTCTTTCCAAAATTTAAATTATTTAATTAATTAGAGTTTCATTTTGATATTTTCAAAGTGTTTAATGGGTTTCTACCCTTTTAATTTCCCTAAGTTTCAATCATCCAAGAGAAAATTAAAATCAAATATTTTACCCTCCATTTTGATTAAACCTAAAGTTTTAATTAAGGGTTAAAATTCTTTAATTACCTTTATGCCCTTTTAGGCTTATTTATTTAATAACTCACTAAATTGAGCTCAAATGAATTTGAAATTTTTATGTCACCTCACTCGCATGTCAATTAAGACATTAGAGGAGAAAATGTGATTTTTTCGACTTTAATTTATTTATATAATTATTTTTAGTAGAAAATAGGGGTTTTCAAAGAAAATTCAACAACATGACCAAGGTAAAGTTTACTGTACTTAAGAAAATTATAGGATGATTCTAATGACTAGAGAACCACTTGGACCAATTTTGGTGATTTATTGAATTATATTTTATTTAATATAATTATTTTGAGTTTTAGAGTAGTAATTAATTTTAAAATAAAACAAAAATTTTAAAATAGATTTTATATTTTTATTAAATTTCTCTGACCTCAAGGAGTCTAAAGAAACAAATTTTATAATTTTTTGATTTTTCTTTGATTTATTAGAATTATTTTAGTGAAAAAGGTTGAAAATTCATTTTTTAATATTAAAAATTACATTAAGCCTTTAAAATTCAATATCTTATCCTAGGGACTTAGGAAAAATATTTGGTTTGTTCCTAAGTGATTAGGAGTCAAAATGTGACAATTTTATGATTTTTAATATTTTTGTGATTTTTATTATTTTTTAATTATTAAAATATTAAAATATTGTGAAAAATCAACTTTTTTAGAAAATTCCAATTTTAATTTTCCTGAACTCCCTGATATCGGAGAAGCTCCAAAACCATTTTTGTGAATTTTTGAAAAGTATTTTTGGAGTTATGAATTTTTAAAGTTTCATTTTGCTTATGAGGCTTAATCGATCCATTTGGTGGGGTTAATCAAGTCCAATTGATTTTAAAATTTTATGTAAGGTTCCTCTAACCCTAAAGAGTAATAGAGAAGTATTTTCAAGTCAATTTGGTGTGTGGTTAACCTTAATTAATTCAAATACAATTTTGGGATTTTAGGCCAATTAAGGTTATTATGAATGAATTAACACAAAATATATTTTTCATAGGGTCTCTCGGTCTAAGAAACACCACCAAATTTTCCTAGAATTTATTTTACAACATGCTTAATTATTGGAATTAGAATACCTAAAACAGTGACATGAACTTGAAAAATCGATAACTTTTCACGATAGATGGCCTCGACCTTGAAAAATTCGGGGAATGTTCCCAAGATCGAGAGGCTTGAAAGCTACATGGTCTCATGTCATGGTGAATTGTACATGCGAATGGAGAATCAAAACATTGGAAACGAGTAAATAAATTATTAAAAATAAAATACTCATCCAATTAACTTGATTTCTTTTCCACATTATTCTCCTCTATTCATCGAGACGAGAGGGTATTTTTATTTTATTTTTGTGATTTTTCTATGCGAAGATATGAATTTTTGAAGTTATGGTATTTAAATAAATCCAAAAAAATCCTAATTTTCTACTTATCGACTCGGAGCCGCGTTATCCTCGTCAGAATCGAAAGCCCGCGCGTCGCTCCGTGATTCGGCGCCGCCATCTGAGTCAGCGCTACGGGGGCCCGCCATTCACGTACCATTGTGCTGTCCGGCTTGATCTCGACCGTCTGCTCGATACACGCGCGATCCAACGGCTCCGGGTCATCGTCTCCTACTGGTGTGCACCCGTGACCGTCCACACTAAAACCTTAAGATCTCACTCGATTCTCCATGGATTTTTGCGTTCTTATACTCTATCGATTCGTCTTGAAGAGACGAACACATCTATACGGTTAAGGTGCATTGGAATCAACTCAAACTAAATGGAGAATCTCCAGGAGCTCGGGAGGAAGAGTGAGTTCATACCTTTGCTCAGAGAAGTGAAGCTTCGATGCGAGGGTTGTGTCACCTTCGATTGAGTCGAAGCAAGCTCCGGATGAAGTCTCTTGCTGCGGGAAATGCTGAGGTACAAAAGTGACCAAGGCCGATCACAAAGCTTGGAGGTGGAGAGCAATGGGCTGGCATGGTGATGGGGCTTTTGCTGGGGAACTTCTCCTCTTGGTTCGGTGAAGGTGTAGAGTCGATCAATTTGAAGATTGGCTCAGCTGTGGTGAAGTGTCTGGTTTTGGGCTTGAATTTCAACTCCGACATTGGACTCGCGAGAGAGGGCTTTAGAGGTTGGATTTCGGTGGGGATCAAGTTCTCTATGTCCGGAGAGGGATGCGGGTGATTTTGGCGAGTTTTGGTAAGGTTTGGTTCGACACCTTCTTTGGCCGAGAGGGGGTGGAGTTTAAATAGAGGTGGTTGGAGGGCTTCCCGGGGCGTTTGAGGGTTGGGATTCGTTGCTCGAGGCGAGGAAGAACGACCATGGTGTCCGATTGGCCATGAGACGACTCGACGAAGTGAGTTTTGAATTTTTGGCTCACATGGAGCTCTCGGCCATGTGCGTTTTCCGGCGAGCCGTAGTGGCTGGCGGCCGGGGTCAGAGTCACCATCTTGGCTCGGGGAGGTCGGGGCTTGGGATTTGTTGAACTCGATCGGCTTTGGACATGTGTAAAGGATTTGATTTAAATGGAATGGGGAAAGGGATATTTTAGGCTTGGTTTGGTCAACTCATGCAAATAGGCTTGGGTGCACCTCCCATGACCTGGTTTGGGGTGAGGGAGATCGTGTGGTCGAGTCTAGATTAGTGGAGAAGTCGCTATCCAAGCATATTTAAGTTTAAACATGGGTTAGGGGAAACATGAAAAGGTTTAATAACCTTTAAGAGAATTTTAAAAAGGCTCCTTCTCTTGCCATTAATGGGATGGTGACATGTCAAAGCTTCTCATGGCTTTACATGTGGCTTAAGGATGGCTTCATGGCTTCATTTGGGCTTGGGGATGGCTTAGTCAACTTCATTGGAATGGATTTTAAGAAGTTTGGCATTTTGATGGCAATTTGGATAAAGCCTAATTTGGAATGATTTAATCATAGGTTTCAAACTTTTATGGAATGATTTTATCAAGTGGATGATGAGAAGGAATTGTCATGTGGGCTTTGGATGAATTTTTGGGCTTTTGGGTTTGATGGAAGTGGGCTTTTTAAAAGGCTTAAATGGGTGGGACTTTATATTTCAAAATGGACTTTTGGATGAAGGATTTTGTGAAAGACCATGCCAAATAAATGTTGGGTTTAGTTTAGGGATGTTTCATGAATGATTTGGAATCAATTTGGTGTGATTTGGAGTAGAATTGGGTTGAATTTGGGCTTTTTTGGTAAATGGGCCAAGGTGGGCCAAATTGGGCTAACTTGGGCTAAGGTTGGGCTAAGTTTGAATTTGGTGTAAAATTATTGTTGAAAAATTTTTATGGGAGTGTTATAAAGAGTTTTCAACTTTGTTTGGGCTCTAATTTTGGGAGTTGGGCCCATTTGTGTTAGGTTTGGGCTTAGGTCAATTTAAGGGATTTTGGTTTTGGGTTAGGTTTGCGTGGAGTTTAGGTTTAAATTTTGGGCAATTCAAGTTAGTGTTTTGTTTATAGTGATGTTAGGAAGGCTTTAGAAAAGATTTGGGGCCAATTGGAGTTGATTGGGCTAGGTTTGGGTCATGGGTCAAAATTGGGCCTTAAGTCCCAAATTGGAATTGGGCCCAAATGTCAATCAAATTGGACTTGGATTTGGTCTAAATTGATATTGGGGATATTGAATTGAATTTTAGAATTAAATTGGACCAAAATTGAGGTCAATTGGGGTGGTTTGGTTTGACATTGGGTTCACTTGGGTTAAAAAAATGGGTCAAATTGGGGGTTTTGGTAAAAGTGGGGTAAATTGGCAAAATTGGCCCATGGTGTAGTTGAACAAAATGAAATTGAGAATATTTGGGATTTTTTGGAATTTTCTGAGAATTTTTATATTTTTTGGATTTTTGGGGTAAAAGAGTATGTTGGTAATTTTGGGGGGGTTTAGGGGTATTTTTGGAAATTTTGGTATTTTTGGCCAAAGATGGTCAATTTGAGTGGTGGGAAGTGTTTAGGATTAATTTTGAGGAATCTTGGGTAATTTAGGTAATTTTACAAATTTTGGGTTATTTTGAGGGTATTTGGTAGGTTTGGTGGGTCAGGGCCCGTGGGTCAAAAATTGAAATTTTTAAAAAAGAAGATTGATCGAGTGTGAGTGAAATGGAATCATTTTGGTTAAACCATGAAGCCATATTAAGCGCAGTATGAGCCATGAGAGGACTCGTTTGAGGCATTCATTTATGTTGTTCCTAACCCTCTTAGCTGGGGGCTTAGGGGTTAAGGACCATCCATATGAATTACCTACATGAGTCGGGAAGTCGAGTTGGGTGAGAGTGTAGTTTTAGGACTTGGAATGTGTGTGAGAGTGTAGTGTATGTGCAAGTCGACCCTCACCGGACCGGGCCATCCGGGGTATTTCTAAGGCCGAAAAGTCACATAGGGAACTCGTCCTCTAAAGCTCCACATTTGATTTCGACCCTCCAGGTGATTAGGGGTCTACGATCGAGCTTGTGGGGTTTGCAGGGAGTTAAGAAGTAGTTTGAATTTCTAAATGGTGGGTTCCATTTCTAGTTCTCTAAGATTAGTCGAAGGAAAAGCCTAAGGCTAGATCCTAAGTACTAAAGAGAGAAGCAAAAGACCTCATCAAAAATGAGGTCAACAAATGGACCCCCAATAGGTGTGGTGTGCTAACCAAGCACACCGTGTGTATTGGCGTTGACCGAAGAGATCAACAAAACCAACACAGATGTCCAAGTGACAAACTTAGGATGAAGTAGAAGAATTTCCGTTGGGGAGTATCGGGTATATTTCAAGACTGGAGATTCACGAACTCTCGGCGGGAATGGAAAAGGAGGTGAACTCCAAATCACAAGATATGGGGAATTCGATTTAGATTTCATTTTACCTTTAAATTTCAAGTTTCAATGTGTGCGTTTAGATTTCGGTTTGTTCTGAGTTTCAATTTCGATTGAAGTTTAATTTAAAACCAATTTAAGGAAATTTTGAATTTGAAATTTGGATTTGAAATGAGAATTGAAACTTGGGTTTCAACCTCGGGATTGCGAAGAGAACTGGAATTTAGGTACTAGCATCGGAGTGAGAATCGAGTTTAAGTATCGACGGAAAAAGGATGAGAATCAGAATTTAGGTACTGATCTCGAGAGAGTGAGATTTGAAATTTAAGTATCGATCTCGAAGAGAATCAAAATTTAGGTATCGATCTCGGAAAGAGAGTATGAATTTAGGTACCGACCTCAAAATGAGAACTGAAATTTAGGTACCAGTCTCGAAAGTTGTGAATCAAAATTTAGGTATCAATTCGAATGAGGGTCAGAATTTGGTACCGACCTCGAAGGAAGAGAACAGGAATTTGGTACCAGTCTCAAAAATTTAGAATTGAAATTTGGTATCAATTAGAAAGAGAGTTGGAATTTGGTACCGGCCTCGAAGGAAGAGAACTGGAATTTGGTACCAGTCTCGGAAATTTAGAATTGAAATTTGGTATCAATTCGAAAGAGAGTCGGAATTTTGTACCGACCTCGAAGGAAGAGAAGCTGGAATTTGGTACCGGTCTCGAAAATTTAGAATTGAAATTTGGTATCAATTCGAAGAGAGTCGGAATTTGGTACCGACCTCGAAGGAAGAGAAGCTGGAATTTTGTACCGGTCTCGAAATTTATAATTGAAATTTGGTATCGATTCGAAAGAGAGTCGGAATTTGGTACCGACCTCGAAGGAAGAGAAGCTGGAATTTGGTACCGAGTCTCGGAAATTTAGAATTGAAATTTGGTATCAATTCGAAAGAGAGTCGAAATTTGGTACCGACCTCGAAAGGAAGAGAAGCTGGAATTTGGTACCGGTCTCGGAAATTTAGAATTGAAATTTGGTATCAATTCGAAAGAGAGTCGAATTTAGTACCGACCTCGAAAGGAAGAGAAGCTGGAATTTGGTACCGGTCTCGGAAATTTATCCGTATGAAGAGGGACCTGGTCTTATGCCATCAGAACCAAATCGAACAAAGTTCGTGGCTCTGTGTCAACAGAACTAGTTGATCCTCTAAAACACAGAGGAAAGAGAACTGAAAGGAATTGGTAAGCGTACCAAGCTGAAAAGACTTGACTTAACGACAAGTCGAAGAGAATATTAAAATTTCAAAAGAGTTTCCAACGGATTTCGATGGAGGAAAGAACTGAAAGGTTCGAATCAGAGGTTTGAGATCAAAATTCAATTCAGAGTTTAGATTCGTTTCGTTTGTCCTTTAACGATCCCATTTTATTTTTTGTTGTTTATTTAGTGTTCATGTGAATTTGAAGTTCATTTTAATATTCAGATTTTTAGGAAAAGTTCTCATTTATTTTCTTTTCTTTTACGTTCTTTGTTCAAAGTTCATTTAACTCTAATGGTGTTTCCGATCGATTTGCACAAAAAGAGGTGAAGGCAAAATATGACGTAGTCGTTTTCATTCCAACTTGCTGAAAATACATCATACAACTTGATCTAATTATAATGACATTTTCCTTGGAAATTTAATGTCTCATATAATCCATGTAAATCCAAAACCGATTGTGTAAGATTCTTGTTGATCCATCCAAAAGCGTCTGTCAAAAATCCATGTCTGAATAGTAAGAAACATGGGAAATAATATCACCTTCCAAGCCACCCTTGGCGGGAATGCCACATGGATGTGTATTGGAGGTGTGTTATTTCCCATGTAACTCACGGCTCGTAGGGCCGGAGACTCTCCAATTCCGGATGCGGCTGAAAGTGGTAAGGCATTTTTACGTCGTCCATTCTTCAAAAGTAGCCGAGATCCGCTCCACGGGCACTCTGGAATGCAATGCTTCGCAACGTACTGCTCCGTTTCCTTTTAACACCAGGACGGAACCTACCGGTAGTGGTATCTCCACCGGCCCTCAAAACTCATCGGGGCCTGCAATCCGGAGGTTAGATCCGAACATGATGTTTTATTGGTTGACGAATGACACTGTGCAGAAGGGTCTAACAAAGTCATGATGGTCTATATGTGGAGGTATGCAGTCGCCTTCCTTGTAGATGTTAATAATGCGAGTCTGTTGGGTATGCGATACTGCAGGCGATACCCTCCATGTTATCATCCTTTTCACCATTCTCTTAATGATTCTTGGCATCGGATCCACCTCATTGCGATGGAGTATCCACGATGGATTTCCTTTTAGTACTATGGCAAAATTGTAGCAACATCCGCATTGGATTGTAACTCTTCCTTTTCACGGCATCCATCTTCGGGGTTCGAATAGGTCTTTTCTCTCGGGCGGCCGGCTCGGCCCATTTTACGTAATTCGAGGATGCGATCTACAATTTGTTGTTGCTCGTAATGCGAGAATACATACGTATGCGGCTCGAGGCCGTCTAAAATGTTGATCCTCTTGTCTCGATTCTTTCAAAGTATTCGAAGGTTTTCTTCTCGACTAGTTGCATTTTCTCCGGCTCGTATTCGGGATTATGCGAAGTCCTCGGTGTCTAGTAACATCTTGCGGGATGTATGGCTCGGCCCAGGCACATTCTTACGCATGTCTCGGCTCCTCGGGGATAGTCTGCTATAGGGACATCCTCTGGGGTTGCTTTCGCAACAAGACACTTCGGATCCGGTACATCTGCTCGGCATCGAGGTACTAACTCTATTTCTGCTTTTCTTGGTACTTCTTTTATCTGTTATGAATTTCTTGGAGTTGACTTTCTTCTTTCTAGTTCCTGACGAACCGGTCTCCTTGGAGCATTTGCACTTAACGGTATCCCTTGTACTATTTATGTTGATCTTACGCTAACTTGGTCAACATTTTGCGAATGTGACAATTCTTATTTCTTCGCTGGGTAGCAGTGAGAGTAGCTCTCCTTACTCCTTGAATTTCTGCGGGCGCGGCACTGACAAGCCTACCCTTTGATGTGGCAACCACAGACTTAATTTTCTTATCTTCTCCAGTTGCATGCGCGGGGTTTGCTTTTCTTTTCTTGTTGTTGGATTGGTTACTCGGGCCACCCATTTTCATCACTTGTCTGTTGTGAAGTTCTTCTCGATCAACGGGATCCAATCATTTTCTTCGTATTGTAAGTCGGGCGGTGTGAAGTCCGAGTCGATCTCCATCACTTCTCCATCCCTCACTCTCTTTTCATCGAAGTGCTAGACTCGCGCCATTTCTAAAGTTTAGAACCGACCGCCTGTTCGACATTTTCTTGCGAAAAAACAAGGAAAGGATCAGAGGACATACTTAAGAACAAGAACAATAAGAAAAACACTTAAAAATTCTTATTCACTTCTTTTAAATTTAAAGAAAGTAGGAAGAGATGAGAAAATATCGGGAATGAATGGATTTAAAAGGAAAGATTGACATTTTATTATTAAGGTTTCCCATGTTTTCTTTTTAACATTTTCGTTGATGAGATTTTTTTATCATCCAGTTTATTTTGTTTTGGGTTCGGACCCAGTCACAAAGTGATTACTTCACCCGTGTTTCTAGGGATAAGATTCTACTTTAGAGGCCACCCTTCGAAACATCGGGTTGTGTAATACTTCTTTAAATACCGTCCAGTTGATTGGAAGCATGGGTCGTTCTCCACGGCGATTCACCGGTTGGTAGGAACCTCCGAGTAGGCTTGTCTCGACCACGAATGGTCCTTCCCATGTTGGTTCGAACTTACCTCCTATCTTGTGATGTGCGAGAATAGGTCTCTTGAGAACAAGAACTAAGTCACCGACTCTGAAAGTTCTTGGGCGGACCAGTTTATCATGGGCTTGGATCATCTTGGCTTGATACAGTTCCAAATTCTGCTGTGCTGAAAGTCTTTTCCCTTCTAAGCTTTCAACTCTTCCAGTCGTAGTTCGGCATTTTCTTATGTAGTGATCTTTTACGCAACGCAATTCGGAGTGATGGAAGCTGAACTTCCGAGGGCAAGACGGCCTCGGACCCGTACACTAAAGCGTAAGGCGTAGGCGAGTAGGAGTCCTAAAAGTCGATCCTGTAGACCCATAAGGCTTCTAACAACTTCTCGTGCCGATTTCTCTTGTTGTCGTCCAAAGTTTTCTTTAAAATTTGAACGAGAGTTTTATTAAAAGCCTCGGCCAAGCCGTTTTCTCTTGGGTAGTAGATCATTGAGTATCGCCGATCGATCCGTGTCTTCGACAAAATTGTTGATCTTTGTACTTTTGAATGTAGACCCATTATCTGAAATGATCCTGCACAGTACCCCAAAATGGTAGACGACTTGGTTCTTGAAAAACTGTAGCACGTGGTGTGCCTTCAGTTCTCTGAGTGGTATAGCTTCTACCCATTTAGAAAAGTAGTATGTAGTTACGAGAATGAAGCGATGTCCTCTTGAAGAAGGCGGTTCCATCGGACCCACTATATACGTGCCCCAACACTCGAATGGCCACGACGTGATTGTCGGATGTAGCACATTTGGAGGTTGGTGTAGAACCACTCGTGCACTTGGGTGACAACTTTTGGCAACTTTCATACAATCGGTCATCATTGAGGGCCAGTAGTACCCTAGTCTTTTAATCATCATTTTCATTTTCAGACCCGACTGATGAGCGTGACAAAGTCCTGAATGTACTTCTTTAACGATTTCACGAGCCTCGGATCCGCTCAGGCATCTTAGCCACATCTGATCGAAATACCTTCTGTATAACGTGTTGTTTATTAATGCATAAGACAGAGTTATTTTCTTAATTTGATGGGCTATTGACTTATCGTCCGGTAAGTTTCCTGTTTGCAAGTAGTCTATTAGTGGTCGTCACCGATCTTACGTATTTTACGTACCTTCAGCAATTGTTTCTTCCGTTTTTCTTTCGATTTATGTATTGTATCCATGTCGAGTCGTGATAGGACTTGTCGTCCTTGAGCCGACACTTCGGCCGACTCATCACGTCAGCGGGAAAATTCCTTTGCAAGGCGGGCTAACGCATCGGCGAGAGCATTTTCTTTTCTAGGAATCTTGTAGATTGTTACGTTTGGAATTTGTTCTAACAGTTTCATGGCATACTGAAAGTACTGCTCGAGTCTTGGCTTTAAAATTTTGTACTGTCCGGTGACCTGTTGAATGATCAATAGAGAATCTCCGTAGATGTTGATGTCTGTTATTCCCGTTCGAATGGTTAATTCCAATCCGGTTATAAGGGATTCGTATTACGCCTCGTTGTTTGTACACGGTTCTGTTAAGTGGTAGGAGTATCTTAACATCCCCCGCTCCGGTGTTATAAAGATTAGTTTGATTCCTGCCTTACCGGGCACTATCGTTTGTAATTCTTTGTTCTTCTGTGCTGAGGACGCACCCTCGAAGTATAGTTCCCAACGTCGATCATCAGGGTCTTCTAGGCTCATTATCTGCTCGTTAGGCAAATCGTCGTAGAGAGGCGAATCCGCCGGCAAAGGGTGTGCTGCGAGGAAGTCTGCTAGGACTTGTCCCTTTACGGGGCGAAGAGGAACGAAAGTTATGTCAAATTGCAATAGTATCATCGACCACCGGGAAGTACGCCGAGAAAGCGTCGGTCGGGTCATCGAAGTATTGCAACGGATTAACTCTCGAAATAAGGTTGACCTTATGAGAAAGCATGTAATGCCTGAACTTTTGAGCGGCGAAGATCAGGGCCTAACAATGCTTCTCAATCGGAGGATACTTTACTTCCGTCAGGATTAGACGACAACTTAGGTAGTAGAGAGTGTTTTCTTTTACCTTGTCATTAACCTGGGCTAGCAGGGCTCTGAGAGAATCGTCTAAAGCCACGGTATAAAGTATCAACTGTCTACCTGAGACTGGGGCTGCTAAGATAGGAGGTGTCATTAAATATTTCTTAACGTCCTTGAAAGCCCGCTGAAATTTCTCATCCCAAACGAATTTGGTGTCCTTTTTAACCAATGCCGAGAAGGGGTGACACCTACCTGACAAGTTCGAGATAAAGCGTCGAAGATATGTTATTTTTTCTTGAAAGGATCGTAGTTGTTTCAAAGTTTTGGGAGGTGGCATTTCTAAGATAGCTTTAATCTTTTCTGGATCAATTTCAATTCCACGATGTCGAACAAAAAATCCTAAGAATTTCCCAGAGGTGACGCCGAAGGCGCATTTCAAAGGATTCATCTTAAGGTTTATATTTTCTTAATCGCTCGAAAACAATTCTCAAATCATACAAGTGATCTTCTTTTAGTTTGCTTTTGATGACCACATCATCCACGTAGCACTCGACTTAGTTGTGAATGAGATCATCAAAAATCTTCATCATCGCTCTTTGGTATGTTGCTCCTGCGTTCTTTAGTCCGAATGGCATTACTGTGTAGCAATACACTCCGATCGGCGTTCTGAATGTCGTGAGATTTTTGTCTTCTGGTGCCATCTTTATCTGGTTGTATCCCGACGATCCATCCATAAATGAGAAGATTTCATATGTCGAAGAGATGTCGATCATCAGTTCTGGGATTGGTAGTGGAAATATATCATTTGGACATGCTTTATTCAAATCTCTGAAATCCACGCAGATTCTGATCTGACCATTCTTCTTTCGGACTGGTACCACGTTGGCTAACCAAGTTGGGTATTGTTCTTCACGGACAAATTTAGCGTCTATTAGCTTCTTAACTTCGGCTATTACTTGTTGCTCAATTTCTAGAAGCATTCTTTTGGGAGCTTGTCTGACTGGAACGAAAGTAGGATCCACTTCTAGCCTGGGAACTGCGACTTCTGGAGCTAATCCTGACATTTCATCGTAACTCCAAGCAAAGCAGTAATTGAATTCCATTAATAGCTTGATTATGTCTTCAGAGTCTTCTTTATTGAGTAAGGAGCTAACAAAGGTAGGCTTAGGCTCTTCGCTAGTACCTAAGTTAACTTCCGTTAACTCGTCTATCGTAGATTTGATTTCTTCTTCAAATTCTGGTGGAGCGTCTCCGATTGGTAGATCTTCGAGGTCTTCGAAGCTTCCAGCCGGTCTTTATTAGGTTCGCAAGTGACAACCAAGCAAAATCCCGTATCATCGAGCGGATCCTACTGTACCGAATCCGAGACCATGTTTTGAATTGGGAGGCCGACCGACATTATTCCAAAATTTTTCAAAGTGTTGTGATCGGTCTTTTGTCCATCGTCGAGGTAAGACACCGCGTTGAATTAAATTTTGAACACAGGGAGAGTACCACTCAAAAGGTAGTTCCATTAATTCAGAAGAAGTAACATCTTCAAAATGTACATCTTTTTTAGTATTGGAAGAAGAAGCACCACGGTAAAACTTGATCGGCTTAGCACCACCACCATGCACTTCCTTGACCACCATACCCTCGATCTTATTAGAATGGATCGGGGTCAGGGTCATAGTATGTACATAATGGTTAATCTTCTCGTACATTGATTTATATTCTTCATTCTTTTCATCTTCGAGAGAAATCTTGAATTATGGTTCCTTCTGACATATTGTCGATGCTTCTTTCTCAATTTCTTCTTCTTCTTCGGAACTGTTCTCCCAATCAACATCGATGACTGGTTTCTTCTGTCCAACTGTTCCAACGTTTCTTCCACATCCTCGTCCCCGGCCTCGACCTCGACCTCGGGTGGGAGTTCTGGAGAAACCTTCACCATCTCGCCTTAAGGGAGTGGTGAGTAACTGTTGGACTAGAACTTCGGGTTCTTCATCGTCTCGAATTTCTTTTGCTTCATTTGTTATGGTATTTCTGGAAAAGATTGTTTTCTTTGGAGGCGCGTAGTAGGCCGCATCTTCATGAATTCCAATTTCGTGTACGGAGAATGGTTGGAAATCACCTTTGATGCACTGTTCCCCTCCTTCGTAATACTTTATGCACTGGTGCAGAGACGACGGCATCATCCGATTTTCATGGATCCATGGCCGACCCAGTAGAGCGTTAAACGATGTCTCAGAATCAATTATGTGGAATTTTGCAGTTGTCTTTGCTAAATCACCGGTTTTCAATAGTAGTGTTATCGATCCAAGAGCTCTTTCTCCTTTTTGATTGAAGCCTCTTAATAACATCTTGTCTGCTTCAAGCTCACGAGCATCAATTTCCAAATATGCTAGCGTCCGAAGATTCATTATGTTGATTGATGCTCCCAGATCAACCAACACTCTGGTGAGCGTAAACTTTCCAATAGTGACTGAAATGTATAACGATCGGTTGTGATCAGCTGTTCCCAGTAATAGATCATTGTCCATGATGGTAACACCTCGTTGTTCTCTTAACGAACAAACCTCGTCGAAGGAATTACCGGCCATTTGAGCTAAACAAATCTCTGGATCAAGTAAAGCCTTGATCAGAGCTTCCCTCATCTCCTTTGACAAGATCAGAGCGTCGTATATGCTTAGTTTGGCTGGTAGCTTCTTAAGATGGGCTAGCACGTTATAGTCCACTTTATTACCATGTTCCTCGGTTTCTTCCCGACATCCGGGTCTCGGAGCTTCCTCTTCGGAGTCTTCGTGAGGCTCTGACTCTTCGTGTCGAGTCTGAACAGACCGGCTCTCCTTTTGTGAACATCTTCTTCTTCGTGGTCATCGAGGTTGTGTATGATTTAAGAATCGTTATTTGTATCGGAATCGAGATCCGGATTAAGCCGGTTGTCGCTAGTTACGTAATCATTAGAAACAGTCAAAACGTAGCCAACACCATAACCCTTATCATTATAAGATCCCGCTGGGGCGAGCAGATAATCATACAGAGTCAGAAGTTCGAGGATTTCTTCCCCGAATAGGAAACAACCATCTTAGGATAAGCAGCCCCTAGTCTACCTTTCGGAGCCTTGGTCTTCTTCTCTTTTGCGATCTTCTCTTCCTTCTAGGGCGGTTCTTCAATCGCAAGTGATAGTGCCGGCTCGACAGGTTTCAAACTCTGAGTTGAAGCGTGTACCGAAGCGGTCTGGATGTGATCCAAAATTTTCTTTGAAGACTTTGTCCAAACAGTACTCCATCCATCATCGGTCGTGTAAGGGTCTATCGGAACAATGGGATCCGTCAAAATAAAATTGACGGAACCTCCTTTTTGGGGTTCCTTCATGTATTCCTTCGGGATCGTTATGTTCCCTTTTCGGAGATTGTCATCAAGCCAACTCTTGAAAGTGATGCAATCCTCTATCTTGTGTCCGAGCATCCGGTGGTAAAGGCAATAGTTCGGATGTTCTTTCTTGTTGACTTCTTCCGGCCTCTTGGGCTCTGGTAGCTAAAAATCTGGTGTCTTCATTAAGCTACGGAACATCTTCGCTATTGCTTCTGTTTTAAATGGATATTCCCTATTCAGCAAATCTTTCAGGGTACGCTGTGGACGAGGCGGTTGTTCATAATGCTGAGGCGACTGATAGCTCGGTCGAGGTTGTTGATAGCCCTGCTGAGGTTGCTGATAGATCTGTTGCGGTTGTTGGTATGTCCGTTGCGGTGGTTGGTAACTAGGCTGTGGCCGCTCTGGCTGTATCTGAACCAGCTGCTTGCCCTTATCTACTACCGCGACGATTCCGGATTTCTTTTCAAATGCTTTTATGGGCTTCTGCTTATCGTTCTTATCCATGAAACTTAACTGCTTTGCCTCTTCTTGCAAGCTCCCAGCTTTGCTAAGCAACTTCTCGAAAGTCTTGATTGTAAATCCTTTAAGGAGAAGTGCTATCTGGCCATGGATACTCTTGAGCAAGATGCCGACTGCATATTGTTCTTGAAGCTGTGGTTCACACTTCATGCTTAAATTCCTCCATCGAAGTATGTAATCCACTAAAGTCGTTCGGTTTCTGGTGCTTTACCACTAGATCACCGATGGTGATGTGGTGCTGAGCCCCGACAAACCGCTTAACGAAGAGATTTTCTAGTTCTGAAAAGGTCTTTACTGAACCGTTCGACAATTCTGCGTACCAGTCGAAGGCAATCCCTGATAAACTGCTGACGAACTGTCGGAAGAGTAAAGCGTCACTCCCACCGGCATTGCAACAACTAGCACGAAAATGTGCAACGTGCTGCCGAGGGTTTCCCGTCCCATCAAAAGTCTTAAACAGAGGTGGTACGAAGCCTTTCGGGTATTGGACTGCATCGAACTCTTCGGGGTAAGGTCTACCAGTCTGAATAGATGCTCCACTCTTAGATTGTGTTAGGGCTTCTCGCACCTGCTGTTCTACCATATTTTTAATGTCCTTTTCGAGAATCATGCTTTGTGCAGAATCCTTCTTTGGTTGTTCATCTCCATTGACGGATGTGATCTCTTTTCCTCCATCTGCAATATGGATAATTTCTGGGGGTGTCTCTTTCTGAGGCTGAACCTGACTCTGGAGAGTGGCTAAAGCGGCAACCATCTCTTCCATCCTCTTTGCCATCTGGGAAATTGTATCATCCTTCTCTTGAAGTCGTGCTCTCATCACTTCTAGTTCATCTCTTTCTGCAGTTGCTGGAGCACCTTGTGAAGCTGATGATGCTCGCGTCTTAACCATGTTGATTTCAGCATACTTGTCATTCATAAATTCTGATGAATCAACTTCATCTTCTAGTTTTTCTTCTCTTTCTTTTGCTAACCATCGGATGTCGGTCCTTAACTTGTCCATGACATCTTCTAGTGGCCTTTTCCGCACGGTCTCGCAGTTGTCACGTGACGGTTGTTGAACTTCCTTTCTGGGAGTCCCCTTTATTGCAGTAGCACTTTCTTCTGATTCAAGTCTCCTGACGAGACTTTTCTTCTCAGGACATTGTTTTGGTTTTAGCTCGCCAGTAGTAGGTCGCCATACCATCCTTCTTGCAGCCGGAAGCCTAGGACCGGATGGTTTGTCGGCTATATGTTGGACGGTGGTATCTTCCCTAATTTGTAGACCCGATACAACAACGGGTGAACTGGCTTTTATCTTCTTCTTTGGTTTCTCTGTGGCAGCAACAGGCTCTATTCGCGGTCCGAGGCGGGATTTAGCTGGCACCCGTCCCATCCTTCTTAAGATTTCTGACACAGGGCATCTTTCTTTCTTTGCCAATCTTTCTATCACAGCTTGCAGTCGAGCAAATGGCTTAGGCTTATCCCTTTTCCTTTTGTAATTGCTGTAGTACGCAGGTCGAGGTAATGCAACGGCGATCCTACGGATATCCTCTTCAACTGATGCGACAGAGAGAGGGTGAAACCTGCTCCCTTCCAACAAAGGTATATACTCAGGCAGTTCTTCTCTTTCCTCGGGAATTTCTTCTAGAAAAGCAACTTCAACAGCTTTGGCTTTCCTGATCTTGGCGATCTTTCTGCTTCTATTTCTCCTTTGAGTCCGAGTTAGGGGTGTGTTGACCTCATTTTTGATGAGGTCTTCTCTTCTTCTCTTTAGTACTTAGGATCTAGCCTTAGGCTTTTCCTTTGACTATCCTAGAGGATTAGAATTGGGACCCACCACTTAGAAATTCAAACCACTTCTTCACTCCTCGCAAACTCCACAAACTTGATTGTAGACCCCTAATCACCTAGAGGGTTGAAATCAAATGTGGAAGTTTAAAGGATGAGTTCCTATAGGACTCTTTGGCCTTAGGACTGCCACGGTGGCCTGGTCTGCTGAAGGGTTGACTTACACACACACTACACCTATACACTACACTTTCACACACCTCCTAAAACCACACCCATGCCCAACTTGACCTCCTGACTCATGAAGGTGATTCACATGGATGGTCCTTAACCCCTAAGCCCTCGCGCAAGAGGGTTAGGAACAACATAGTGGATGCCTCAAATGAGTCCCTTCATGGCTCATGTGGGATTGATATGGCTTCATGGCTCAACCAAAATGATTTCATTCCACTTGCATTCACCCAAGCTTCAATTTTCCAAATTTTCAATTTTTGACCCCCGGGACCCTACACCCGCTTAGCCTACCCAAAACCCTTGAAACCACCCAAAATTTGCAAAATCACCTAAATTACCCAAAATTCCTCAAAATCAATCCCAAACATTCCCACATTACTCAAATTGATCATCCATACCCAAAAATACCAAAATTCCAAAAATACCTCCCGATACCCTCCAAATACCCAAAATGCCCTTCTTAGCCAAAAAAATCCAAAAATTCAGAAAATTCCCAGAAAATTCCAGAAAATCCCAAATATTCCCAATTTCATTTTGTTCAACTACACCATGGGCCAATTTTGTCAATTTACCCCACTTTTATCAAAACCCCCAATTTGACCCATTTTAACCCAAAATGAACCCAATGTCAAACCAAACCTACCCAATTGACTCAAATTCTGGTCCAATTCAATTCTAAACTTCAATTAAACATCCCTAACACCAATCTAGACCAAATCCAAGTCCAATTTGATTGACATTTGGATCCAATTTCACTTTTGGCCTTAAAGCCCAATTTGGACCCATGACCCAAACTTAGCCCAAACTCACCCAATTCAACTCCAATTAACCCCAAATATTTTCTAAACATTCCTTAACATACACATAAACAAAACACTAACATGATTTGCCCAAAGTTTAGACCCAAACCCCACTCAAATTCAACCAAAAGCTAAAAGGCCCAATTTTGACCTAAACCTAAACCTAGCCCAAATAGGCCCAAACCCCAAAATCAAAACCCAACCAAAGCCAAAACCTCTTTGAAACACTCCCATAAACATTTCCCAACATTAATTTTACATCAATTTCAACCCTAGCCCAACATTGGCCCAAGTTAGCCCAATTTGACCTACATTGGCCCACTTACCAAATGAGCCCAAATTCAAACCAATTCAATTCCAAATCACAACAAATTGACTCCAAACCATTCATGAAACATCCCTAAACCAATTTTAACATTTATTTGACATGGTCCTTCACAAAATTTTCACCCAAATGCCCATCATAAAATCAAAAAGCCCACTTCCCTTAAACCTTCCTAAAAGCCCACTTCCTTCAAATTCAAAAGCCCAAATTCATCCAAAGCCCACATGACACTTCCCCTCATCATCCATTTAATCAAAATCACCCCTAAGTTTCAAATCATCAATTAAACAATTCCAAATCAAGCCCATACAAATTCCCATCAAAATACCAAAATTTTCTTAAATCCATTTCCATAAAATTGACTTAACTTTTCCCAAGCCAAAGGTGAGCCATGAAGTCATGCATGAGCCACATGTGAGCCATGAAAGCCTTGGACACTTCACCATACCCAAAATGGCAAGAAGAGGGGACCCTTTAATGATTCTCTTAAGAGTGATTAACCACTCCCATGTCTTCCCTAACTCTTGCTTAAGCTTAATTGTACTTGGATTGTGACTTGACCCCACTAATCAAGCTGATCCAAGTGACTTTCCCTTCAGCCCAAATTTGCCTTGGAGGGTGAACCTAACCCAAAACCAAGGGTTGACCCATTTAGACCCAAAACTAGCCCTTTCCCATTCCACTTTGATTCAAACCCTTTACACATGTCCATGGCTAATTGACCGCACAAACCTCCAGCCCCGACCCACCTGGACACGAGAGTGACCCATGCTCGCCGGCCAGTCCTGCACAGGTCGCCGGAAAACTACCATGGCCGAGACCTTGGGAGGAGCCGAATTTTGGAATTCCACCTTGCCGAGCTGCCTCACTCCAAATGGCCATTGCGAGTCTGTTCTTCTCCTCACTCGAGCAGGTCGATCCCAACCATTAAACCCCGCAGGAGGCCCTCCACCCTCTCTATTTAAACACCACCCCCTCTCGGCCATAAAAGGTGCTTGAAACAAACCTTAAGGAAACTCCGCAGAATTGTTCCGAGACTACTCCCCACACATAGAGAACTTGATCCCCACCGAAATCCCCCTGCCATTTCCTCTCGCGAGCTCGATTTCGAGTTGAAATCCAAGCCCAAAACCGGGACACTTCTCCACGGTGAGCCAATCCCCAAATTGATTGGTCCTACACCTTCACCGGACCAAGAGAAGAAGTCCACCAGCAAAAGCCCCCTCTCCGGGCCACCCATCCGTTCCGGACTCCGAAGCTTTGTGATCGGGCTGTGGTCACTTTCATAGTTAGACAATTCACCGAGGCCAAGGGACTTCATCCGGAGCTTACTTGGACCCAATCGAAGGTGACACAACTCTCGGATCGAAGCTTCACTTCTCCGAGCAAAGGTATGGACTCACTCTTCTTCCCGAGCTTCCAGAGATTCTCATTTTAATTTGAGTCAATTTAAATACATGTTTACCGTATGGATGTGTTCGTCTCCTCAAGAAGAATCCATAGAGCATAAGAACACAAAAATCCATTGAGAATCGAGTGAGAAATTAGGGTTAGAAGGTTGACGCTCACGGGTGCACACCAGTCGTAGACGATGATTGGGAGCCGTCAGATCGAGCGTGTATCGAGCGGACGGCCTGGATCGAGCCGGACAGCGCAATGGTGCATGAACCGCGGGTCCCGGGACGGCTGACTCAGATGGCGGCGTCCAATCACAGCGCGACACGTACCCCCTTCGGAGCTGCCGAGGTTGACGCGGCGCCGCGTGGATAAGTAGGAAATTAGGTTATTTTCCTATTTATTTAATTCCCTAAACTTCAAAAATTCATAACTTTGTGTAGAAAAATCCTAAAAATAAAATAAAAATACCCTCTTGCTCAGTGAACAGAGGAGAATAATGTGGAAAAGAAATCATTTAATTTTATCAAGTATTTTATTTTTAATGATTTATTTACTGTCTGCATTGTTTTAATTCTCCATGCATATAGGAAATTCACCATGGCATGAGACCATAGGGCTTTTGAAGCCTCTGAATTTGGGAACATTCCCTGAATTTTCCAAAGTCAGAGGCCATTCCTATGAGAGGTTATTGATTTTTCAAATTCATGTTACTGTTTTGAGTATTTTAAATCTAAGAATTAGCATGTTGTGAAATAAATTCTAGGAAAATTTGGTGATGTTTCTTATGACCAGAGGACCTTAGGAAAAATAGGTTTTGCATTAATTCACTTGGAATAACCCTAATTGGCTTAAACACCCTAAATAGGTCTTTAATTAATTAGAGCTAACCATACATCAAATTGACTTGAAATCAATTCTCCACTGACCTTTAGGATCAGAGGAACCCACCATAAAAATTTGAAGTTAATTGGACTTAGTTAGCCCTACTAAATGGGTTGATTAAGCCATTTAGCCAATTTAAACTTTAAAAATTCATAACTTTCAAAATACTTCTAAAAAATCCACCAAATTGGTTTTGGAGTCTCTCTGATATTAGGGGAATTTAAGAAAATTAAAATTTCAATTTTCTAAAAAAGTTGATTTTTGTATTATTTTAATATTTTAATAATTAATAAAATAATAAAAATCACAAAAATAATAAAATTCACCAAGATGTCACATTTTGAATTTTAATCACTTAGGAACAAATCCCATATTTTTCTTAAGTCTCTATGATGAGATATTAAATTTTAAAGCCCTAAGGTAATTTTAAAATTAAAAAAATGTATTTTCTAGCATTTCCATTAAAATAATTCTAATAAATCAAAGAAAAATCAAAAAATTATAAAAATTGATTCTTTGATTTCCTTGATATCAGAGAGATTTTTGAAAAATATAAAATTCATTTTTCAAACTTTATTTTATTTTTAAATTAATTAATACTCCAAAACTCAAAATAATTATAATAAAAATAATATAATTCAAAAAATCACTAAAATTGGTCCAAGTGGTCCTCTGGTCATTAGGAATGTCCCATAATTTTATTAAGGACAGAAACTTTCTCTTGGTCATATTATTAAATTTTCCTTGGAAATCCTTATTTTCCACCAAAAATAATTACATAAATAAATTAAATACAGAAAAATCACATTTTCTCCTCTAATGTCTTTATTGACATATGAGTGAAGTCACATAAAAATTTCAAATTCATTTGAGCTCAATTTAGTAAGTTATGAAACTATTAAGCTTGAAGGGCAAAATGGTAATTAAAATTTTAACCCTTAATTAAAACTTTAGGCTTAATAAAATGAAAGAGTAAAATATTTAATTCTAATCTGACTTGGATGATTGAAATTTAAATAATTAAAGAGTAGAAACCTATTAAACAATTTAAAAATAATTGAAATGAACTTTAATTAAATAATTGATTAAATTTGGAAGGATAATAAAAAATTGGAATTATTAAAATAGGGATGTTACTAGGAGGAAATTTGTTCTTTAATTTAAGAATCCCTAAATTAATCATCTCAATAATATTTAATTACTAATTAAAATGATAATTCAAATTTAAGATTTAGAAATGCTAAAAGACTTAATCATTAAATTGAATTAAATTAAATTATTTAAATCAAACCCTTTTAAAATAAAATATTAAATTAAAATTAAAAATTAAATCAAATTAAAATTTAAATTAAATTAAATTAAATTAAATTAAATTAAAACATATTAAATTAAATTTAATTAAAATATATTAAATTAAATTAAATTAAATCAAATTAAATTAAATCAAATTAAATTAAATTAAATTAAATTAAATTAAATTAAATTAAATTAAATTAAAACATATTAAATTAAATTAAATTAAAACATATTAAATTAAATTAAATTAAATCAAATTAAATTAAATTAAATTAAATCATATTATATTAAATTAACTTAAATTAAATTAAATTAAACCACATTAAATTAAATTAAGTTAAATTAAATTAAATTAAATTAAATATAACATCACCTAAGACATAAAAAAAAAGAATTCAAAAATAAATCTAAAACAACTCGAACACTATTCCAAACTTAAATCCATTAACTAAAATTAAATCATAAACCACTCGAACATCCATTTGCCCTCAAAAGCTCGTGATGTCATAACTCTTAAAAGGAGTATTAAATGAAGTGCTACTTCATTCATAGGATATTCAAATGTCCTAGTTCACTGAGCAAGATAACAACAAACTTGAACTCCCGGACGATTAATTCATTTGTATAATTAAATTCTCTTGGACTTAAAACAATCCTAGAAATATTGAAAAGATGTTTAAGATTCGTCTTAAGCACTTCCTCGATATGATAGGATGTTTGTAAGAACAATTGAACTTAATTGTTCTTTGATGAAGAAAATCGTCCTCAAACCAAAATACAAGAACCTAGACGTCATAGGAGATGACTAGCTATAGGATTAGGAACTTGGTAGAAAACCATAACCCTTCCCTTAGCTTTATCTAGGAACTTGCTTTAAACGCTTAATTATTCTAATTGTGTTTTAAGTGCGGCTTGGGATGACGGGAAGACCCTCACAGTACGCTTTTATTTTATTGCAATTTACCTTGTTGCAATTTACTTAATCGCATCACACTTACTTTTCTTGCATGATAAACAAGCTGTTGCATGAAAACCCACACCTTTAGGATAGTCCCTAAAACTGAAACCAAAACTAAATTAAAAGTCATTACAAGATAAAATTCACCGCCACAACATTTCAAAATATAAAACAACTCAAAATTTAATCACAAACATAACACAAAACTACAACTACAACTAAATTAAAACGTCTTGTTGGATGATCGGGAATACCTCGGATGATGTAACCTACGTGTTGCTAATGGGATTTCTCACGGTCTAAATGAAAGTGTGGAACTCATTCAGTTGAGTTTAGCAAATTCATACGGACTAAGTGAATCCGATAAAAATAACGATGCCGGAAGGATGGAACCGTGGGATCTTAACCGGTGTTGTTATAATCAACTTTAAAATTTGTTTAATTAAAATATTAAAAACACCTGGATTTTAAGATTTTCTCTAAACCAGAATACTTCTCTCATCTCCTGATTTATGACTTCTAAAACTAAACCACTACAACAATGAGGAGCTCGGAGCATGGTGGGCGGCACGGCCATCGTCATCAGCAAAACCATTCTTAGAATTAAATAACCAAGCTATAGGACTTCGAGGTAGTTTGCCTAGTGTAACATAAATCCTCAACTCTTCGTTAGGCATTTGCATTGCAAATTAAGCCCTAACCGGTCTTAGGACTCCGAGGTAGTCGTCCGATACGACATAAACCCTCACATCTTCGAGGCTGTTTGTATGATTGTGTCATACGAATATAAGTCCTAATTAATTAAAATGGCAAGATCAAAACATTAAATAAACATTAGGACTTTCCTAAATTAAAGCCAAACAATAGGATAGTCGGGAAATTACCGAAGTTCGCTTCGAATCTGTGATTTCTCCTACCTTTCTTCCTTTGAATTCCCAAAACAAAATGTCCCAAATTTGATCCATTCCCTATTGAAATTCCAAAATTCAATCCATTGAAAACTTAAACTTTGAAATTCTTGAGAGCAGAACTACTGATTATTATCGAGAGTTTTCTTAGGTGATTCCCGTCACTTAAGATGTAATTAACTATAGAGGCTTGCCCTTATAGGGAATTTTAAGAAACCAGGTAATATAAACCCTGTTTAATGTTTTCATATTAAACAGGGGAATTTGTCGGCTTATAAAATTGGTTCGCAGACCAAACGGATGTCACAAACTTCTCTAGTTTATTTAATCGAGCCTCATTATCAAGCGAGTGTGTCTATTCTTCGGGATAGATACACGGTTTATAGTGCGATGCTCGTTTATATAAACTTATTCGAATGTGAGATCGGTTTGATTTCATATCTTAAAATTTTCAAATTTAAAATTATTTTCAAAATCAAATACTACTTTTCAAATTATTTATTTAAATTAAATTAAAATTCGCCGACAATTTCTGTAGGCGACCCCCTTTCCAAATAAAACACCACAACCCAAAAATAAGCCGCACAGGGTGCAACTCTTGAACTAGACCCAATCTCAAAAATAGATGGTATCTCGCAAAAGAATTTGCCTGTTTGCAAGATGAATCAGTGGAAGTGTCAGTTCACGGACGTCAGGTCCTATCACAGCTCGACATAGACACAATACACAAATCAGGAAAAGGAGAAGAATCAGTTGCAGCGAGTGATGAAAACACGGAAGATTGGCGACAACCATTAATGGACTACCCGCAAACGAGAAACTACCGGACGATAGGTCGTTGGCCCATCGGATCAAGTAAAGAACTCGTCCTACGCATTAATAAATAACACGTTATACGTAAGGTCTTTCGATCAAATGTGGCTAAGGTGCCTAAGCGGGTCCGAGGCCCGTGAAATTGTTAAAGAGGTGCATTCGGGACTGCGTGGCGCTCACCAGTCGGGTCCAAAGATGAAAATGAAAATTAAAAGACTAGGGTACTACTGGCCCTCGATGATGACCGACTGCATGAAAGTCACCAAGAGCTGTCACCAATGCCAAGTGCACGGAGTGGTTCTACACCAACCTCCAAATGTGCTACATCCGACAATTGCGTCATGGCCATTTGAATGTTGGGGCACGGATATAGTGGGTCCAATAGAACCACCATCTTCAAAAGGACATCGCTTCATTCTTGCGGCTACGGATTACTTTTCCAAGTGGGCGAGAGCGGTTCCACTCGGAGAAGTGAAAGCACACCACGTGCTACGCTTTTCAAGAACCAAGTTGTCTACCGTTTCGGAGTGCCGTGCGAGATTATCTCGGATAATGGGTCAGCATTTAGAAGCACGCAAATCAATAATTTTTTCGAGAGACACGGAATCGATCGGCGGTATTCAACAATTTACTACCCAAGAGCAAATGGCCCTGGGCGAGGCTTTTAACAAAACTCTCGTTCAAATTTTAAAGAAAACTTTGGACGATAATAAGAGAAATTGGCACGAGAAATTATTAGAAGCCTTATGGGCCTACCGGACAACCTTCAGAACTCCTACTCAATCTACACCTTACGCTCCGGTGTATGGGTCCGAGGCGATGTTACCTTTAGAGGTCCGACTTCCTTCACTCGGGATTGCGGTTGCAAATAAAATCACGACGAGAAGAGAATGCCAAATTACGACTAGAGGAATTAGAAAGCCTAGAAGGGAAAAGACTTGCGGCACGACGTTGAATTTAGAACTATACCAAGCTAAGATGGTTCAAGCCCATGACGTACTAGTCTGCCCAAGAACGTTCAAAGTTGGTTACTTCATACTCGTTCTTAGGAGACCTATACTTGCACACCGCAAGAATGGTGAAAAATTTGAACCTACCCGGGAGGGACTGTTCGTAGTAGAGGCGGCCTACTCGAGAGGCTCCTACCGGTTAGTGAATTGCCAAGGAGAACGACATATGCTTCCGATCAATGGACGATAATTGAAGAAGTATTACGCTACATGATGTTTCAAAGGAATGAATTTTTCATTCCTAGAAGCACGGGCGAAGTAGTTACTTGTGACTGGGTCCGAACCCAAAAATAATAAAAAATGTACTAAAATAAATAAAATCATGATAATAAAGTTTTCCTTGTTTCCTCTTCCATGTCAAAATCTCTTTCCTGATCTTATCCCACTTCATTCCTGTTAAATTGAGAAATACAAAAGTAATAATAAAAAAACTGTCTTTAATAAACATTTTCTTAATGTTCTTGTTCTTAAGTATGACCCCCGATCCTTTTCCTTGTCTTTTCGCAGGGAAATGTCGAACGGGCGGTTGGTCCTGAACTTTAGAAATGGCGTAAGCCTTGCACTCGACGAAAAGAGGGTGAAAGATGGAGCGATAATAGAGATCGACTCGTACTTCGCACCGGCGAGCCCGCAATACGAGGAAAGTGACCGGGTCCCGATTGACCGAGAGGAACCGCCCGCCGACGACAATGAAAGTGGGTGGCCCAAGCCACCAATCCAACAAGCAAGAAAAGAAAAACAAACACCGAAGAGGACAAGAGAATCAAGTCCGTAGTCGCTACAAGCAGAGGGCGAGCTTGTCGCCGCCGCGCCCACATAAATTCAGGAAGTATGAAGAGCTACTCTCATAGCAACTCAGCGAAGAAATAAAAATCGCCGTATCCGCAAGATGTTAACTAAATTAGCAACGGACCAGCACGACGAGGCAGCTTGCTACCGCCAAGCACATACACTTCAAGGACACCAGTTCACCAGGAACCTAAAGAAAGGAGACCAGCTCCGAGGATAACAGAAGAGACCAGGGAAATCTCAAGAAGAACAGAAGAAAGAAGGCTACTATGCCACCATATAAAGTCACCAGTAATGCATGACCTTGTTGCAGAAGCAACCCCGGAGGATGTCCGGACGGACATCATCCCCGAGGAGCCGAGGTATGCAGGAGAACGTGAAGGGATTGAGCCATATATCCCACAGTACGTCACCGAGCCTCGCCATTTGCAAATTATCCCGTAATACGAGCTAGAAAGAATACAGAAGGTCGAGAAGAAAACTTTTGAATACTTTGAGAGAATCAGAGGCATGAGGATCAATATACTAGAAGGCCTCGAGCTACATACAGACGTGTTCTCAGAATACGAACAACAACAAATCGTGGATTGCATCCGGGATTTGAAAAAGATGGGCCGAGCAGGTCGCTTAAGAGAAAACACTTACTCGAACCCCGGAGATGGATGCCGTGGAAGGGGAGAATTACAATACAATGTGGATGCTGCTACAACTTCGTAGAAGACAGGAAGGGAAACCCACCGGGGATACTCCGTCATGGCCAGGTGGATCCAATGCCATTAGTCATTAAAAGGATGGTAAAAAGAATGATAGCATGGAGGGTACTTCCAGCAGATTGCATACCCAACAGTTGCATCATTAATATTTACAAGAAGGGTGACTCGCATACCCCCGCACATAGATCACCACGACTTTGTCGGACCTTTCGCACGCTTTCTTTTCCGAACGAGTGTAATATCATGTTCGGATTCGACCTCCGGATAGCAGGCCCGTGTGAGTTCCGAGGGCCGTAAAGATACCATTACCGGTAGGTTCCGTCATGATACTAAAGGGCAACGGAGCGGATGTCGCTAAACATTGCATACCGGAGTACCAGTGAAGCGGATCTCGGCTACTTTCGGAAGGATGGACGACGGAAAGCACCTTACCACTTCCAGCCAGACCCGGAGTTAGAGAGCCTCCGACCTTACGAGCTGTGAGTTACATGGAAAATATCACACCTCCAACGTACATCCATACGTCATCCTTGCCAAGGATGACTTGGAAGGTGATGTTATTGACCGTGCACCTCGCTATTCAGACATGGATTTTTGACAAATGCCTTTTTGGATAGATCGACAAAGATCATACATAGTCCGTTTTGAGTCTATATGGATTGTATGAGATGTATTCCAGATCGAGTTGTATGATGTATCTTCAGCATGATTGGAATGAAAGTGACCATGTCACATTTTTGGCCTTCACCTCTTTTGTGCAAGTTGATCGAGAAACGCCATTAAAGTTAAATGAACTTCGAACAAAGAACAGAAAAGAAATAAAAAGAATAAAAGAAAACTTTCCTTAAAAATCTAAAAGATGATAAAATCCAAATTCACGATAAAATAAAATTTAAATCGTTAAAGGACAAACAAAATGAACACAAATTTCAATCAAATTCAAACTCAACCTTCCAAATCTGAAATCCAATCCGTTCTACTCTCTCCCTTGTCTGGGATGGAAGCGGTTGATTCCATTGACATGGATCGGATCTGATGGCGAGGAATTGTATCCAATCCAAACCAGCAACTTTTGATTGACTCTTTTGAATGGGATATGTAGCATCTACATATTCCCTCCTAATCTATTTCCTTCCATGAAAGTCTTTTACAACTTTCATGAAATTCTCGAAACACCGAAATTCCACACTTTTCAAATCGACACTATAAATCCTTGCAAAATCAAAATACATGAAATTTAAACCTTTGGGGTTGAGGATTTTACATCCGAGACTGCATTGCTTTAGGATTCTTTCCCTATCGCAATGAAATTTAAACCTTTGGGGTTGAGGATTTTACATCCGAGACTGCATTGCTTTAGGATTCTTTCCCTATTGCAATGAAATACATCAAATTTTAAACCTTTGGGGTTGAGGATTTTACATCCGAGACCGCATTGCTTTAGGATTCTTTCCCTATCGCAATGAAATTTAAACCTTTGGGGTTGAGGATTTTACATCCGAGACTGCATTGATTTAGGATTCTTTCCCTATTGCAATGAAATACATCAAATTTTAAACCTTTGGGGTTGAGGATTTTACATCCGAGACTGCATTGATTTAGGATTCTTTCCCTATTGCAATGAAATACATCAAATTTTAAACCTTTGGGGTTGAGGATTTTACATCCGAGACTGCATCGCTTTAGGATTCTTTCCCTATCGCAATGAAATTTAAACCTTTGGGGTTGAGGATTTTACATCCGAGACTGCATTGCTTTAGGATTCTTTCCCTATTGCAATGAAATACATCAAATTTTAAACCTTTGGGGTTGAGGATTTTACATCCGAGACTGCATTGCTTTAGGATTCTTTCCCTATCGCAATGAAATTTAAACCTTTGGGGTTGATGATTTTACATCCGAGATCGCATTGCTTTAGGATTCTTTCCCTATTGCAATGAAATACATCAAATTTTAAACCTTTGGGGTTGAGGATTTTACATCCGAGATCGCATCGCTTTAGGATTCTTTCCCTATCGCAATGAAATACATCAAATTTTAAACCTTTGGGGTCGAGGATTTTACATCCGAGACCGCATTGCTTTAGGATTCTTTCCCTATCGCAATGAAATTTAAACCTTTGGGGTTGAGGATTTTAACATCCGAGACTGCATTGCTTTAGGATTCTTTCCCTATTGCAATGAAATACATCAAATTTTAAACCTTTGGGGTTGAGGATTTTACATCCGAGACTGCATTGCTTTAGGATTCTTTCCCTATCGCAATGAAATTTAAACCTTTGGGGTTGAGGATTTTACATCCGAGACTGCATTGCTTTAGGATTCTTTCCCTATCACAATGAAATACGTCAAAATCAAACTCTTGGGGTCGAGGATTTTACATCCGAGACTGCATTGCTTTAGGACTCTTTCCCTATCGCAATGAAATACATCAAAATCAAACTCTTGAGGTTAAGGATTTTACATCCAATACCACATTGCTCTGAGATCCCTCCTCATTGTAATGTTTCAATCCAATCAATTCAATTTTCTTTTGAGGTTGAGGATGTTACATCTAAAAAACCACAAAATTTCAATTTTCATTTCAAATCAAATCCCTTCAAAATTAATCTTAACAAAATTTCAATCTAAATGAAAACTCAAAATCTAAACTTACACATCAAAACTTAAACTAAAACAAAACGAAAATCTAAATCAAAATTCCCCCAGATCATGTGATTTGGGACTCACCTCCTTTTCCCTTCCCTGGCGAGAGTTCAGGAATCTCCGAGTCTCGTAGATATACTTGACACTCCCCAACGGAAATTATTCTACTTCGTCCTAAGTTTGTCACTTGGACATCCGTGTTGGTTTTGTTGATCTTTTCGGTCAACGCCAATACGCGAGGTGTGCTTGGTTAGCACACCACACCTATTGGGGGTCCATTTGTCGACCTCATTTTTGATGAGGTCTTCTCTTCTTCTCTTTAGTACTTAGGATCTAGCCTTAGGCTTTTCCTTCGACTATCCTAGAGGATTAGAATTGGGACCCACCACTTAGAAATTCAAACCACTTCTTAACTCCCCGCAAACTCCACAAACTTCATTGTAGACCCCTAATCACCTAGAGGGTTGAAATCAAATGTGGAAGTTTAAAGGATGAGTTCCTATAGGACTCTTTCGGCCTTAGACCGCCTCCAGGTGGCCCTGGTCTGGTGAAGGGTTGACTTACACACACACTACACCTATACACTACACTTTCACACACCTCCTAAAACCACACCCATGCCCAACTTGACCTCCTGACTCATGAAGGTGATTCACATGGATTGTCCTTAACCCCTAAGCCCTTGGTAGGGTTAGGAACAACATAGTGGATGCCTCAAATGAGTCCCTTCATGGCTCATGTGGGCTTGATATGGCTTCATGGCTCAACCAAAATGATTTCATTCCACTTGCATTCACCCAAGCTTCAATTTTCCAAATTTTCAATTTTTGACCCCCGGAACCCTACACCCGCTTAACCTACCCAAAACCCTTGAAACCACCCAAAATTTGCAAAATCACCTAAATTACCCAAAATTCCTCAAAATCAATCCCAAACATTCCCACATTACTCAAATTGATCATCCATACCAAAAAATACCAAAATTCCAAAAATACCTCCCGATACCCTCCAAATACCCAAAATGCCCCTCTTAGCCAAAAAAATCCAAAAATTCAGAAAATTCCCAAAAAATTCCAGAAAATCCCAAATATTTCCAATTTCATTTTGTTCAACTACACCATGGGCCAATTTTGTCAATTTACCCCACTTTTATCAAAACCCCCAATTTGACCCATTTTAACCCAAAATGAACCCAATGTCAAACCAAACCTACCCAATTGACTCAAATTCTGGTCCAATTCAATTCTAAACTTCAATTCAACATCCCCAACACCAATCTAGACCAAATCCAAGTCCAATTTGATTGACATTTGGATCCAATTTCACTTTTGGCCTTAAAGCCCAATTTGGACCCATGACCCAAACTTAGCCCAAACTCACCCAATTCAACTCCAATTAACCCCAAATCTTTTCTAAACCTTCCTTAACATCCCCATAAACAAAACACTAACATGATTTGCCCAAAGTTTAGACCCAAACCCCACTCAAATTCAACCAAAAGCTAAAAGGCCCAATTTTGACCTAAACCTAAACCTAGCCCAAATAGGCCCAAACCCCAAAATCAAAACCCAACCAAAGCCAAAACCTCTTTGAAACACTCCCATAAACATTTCCCAACATTAATTTTACATCAATTTCAACCCTAGCCCAACATTGGCCCAAGTTAGCCCAATTTGACCTACATTGGCCCACTTACCAAATGAGCCCAAATTCAAACCAATTCAATTCCAAATCACACCAAATTGACTCCAAACCATTCATGAAACATCCCTAAACCAATTGTAACATTTATTTGACATGGTCCTTCACAAAATTTTCACCCAAATGCCCATCCTAAAATCAAATAGCCCACTTCCCTTAAACCTTCCTAAAAGCCCACTTCCTTCAAATTCAAAAGCCCAAATTCATCCAAAGCCCACATGACATTTCCCCTCATCATCCATTTAATCAAAATCACCCCTAAGTTTCAAAATCATCAATTAAACAATTCCAAATCAAGCCCCATACAAATTCCCATAAAAATACCAAAATTTTCTTAAATCCATTTCCATAAAATTGACTTAACTTTTCCCAAGCCAAAGGTGAGCCATGAAGTCATGCATGAGCCACATGTGAGCCATGAAAGCCTTGGACACTTCACCATACCCAAAATGGCAAGAAGAGGGGACCCTTTAATGATTCTCTTAAGAGTGATTAACCACTCCCTTGTCTCCCCTAACTCTTGCTTAAGCTTAATTGTACTTGGATTGTGACTTGACCCCACTAATCAAGCGGATCCAAGTGACTTTCCCTTCAGCCCAAATTGGCCTTGGAGGGTGAACCTAACCCAAAACCAAGGGTTGACCCATTTAGACCCAAAACTAGCCCTTTCCCATTCCACTTCGATTCAAACCCTTTACACATGTCCATGGCTAATTGACTGCACAAACCTCCACTCCGACCCACTCGGACCCGAGAGTGACCCATGCCTGTCGGCCAGCCGCCCAGGTCGCCGGAAAACACCATGGCCGAGACCTTGGGAGGAGCCGAATTTTGGAATTCCACCTTGCTCGAGCCGCCTCACTCCAAATGGCCATTGCAGCTGTTCTTCTCCTCACCGAAGCAGGTCGATCCCAACCATTAAACCCCCGGGAGGCCCTTCACCCTCTCCTATTTAAACACCACCCCCTCTCGGCCATAAAAGGTGCCGAAACAAACCTTAAGGAAACTCGCCAAAATTGTTCCGGACTACTCCCCACACATGAGAACTTGATCCCCACCGAAATCCCCCTGTCATTTCCTCTCTGCGAGCTCAATTTCGGAGTTGAAATCCAAGCCCAAAACCGGGACACTTCTCCACGGTGAGCCAATCCCCAAATTGATTGGTCCTACACCTTCACCGGACCAAGAGAAGAAGTCCACCAAAGAAAGCCCCTCTCCGAGCCACCCATCCGTTCCGGACTCCAAGCTTTGTGATCGGTCGTGATCACTTTCATAGAGTAGACAATTCACTGTGCCAAGGGACTTCATCCGGAGCTTACTTGGACCCAATCGAAGGTGACACAACTCTCGGATCGAAGCTTCACTTCTCCGAGCAAAGGTATGGACTCACTCTTCTTCCCGAGCTTCCGCAGATTCTCCTTTTAATTTGAGTCAATTTAAATACATGTTTACCGTATGGATGTGTTCGTCTCCTCGAGACGAATCCATAGAGCATAAGAACACAAAAATCCATTGAGAATCGAGTGAGAAATTAGGGTTAGAAGGTTGACGGTCACGGTGCACACCGGCCGTAGACGATGATCGGGAGCCGCTCGGATCGAGCGTGTATCGAGCGGACGGCTCAGATCGAGCCGGACGACGCGCAATGGTGCATGAACCGCGGGTCCCGGGACGGCCGACTCGGATGGCGGTGTCCAATCACGGCGCGACACGTACCCCCTCTCGGAGTCGCCGAGGTTGACGCGGCGTCGCGTGGATAAGTAGGATATTAGGTTATTTTCCTATTTATTTAATTCCCTAAACTTCAAAAATTCATAACTTTGTGTAGAAAAATCCTAAAAATAAAATAAAAATACCCTCTTGCTCAGTGAACAGAGGAGAATAATGTGGAAAAGAAATCATTTAATTTCATCAAGTATTTTATTTTTAATGATTTATTTACTGTCTGCATTGTTTTAATTCTCCATGCATATAGGAAATTCACCATGGCATGAGACCATAGGGCTTTTGAAGCCTCTGAATTTGGGAACATTCCCTGAATTTTCCAAAGTCAGAGGCCATCCCTATGAGAAGTTATTGATTTTTCAAATTCATGTTACTGTTTTGAGTATTTTAAATCTAATAATTAGCATGTTGTGAAATAAATTCTAGGAAAATTTGGTGATGTTTTTTATGACCAGAGGACCCTAGGAAAAAAAGGTTTTGCATTAATTCACTTGGAATAACCCTAATTAGCTTAAACACCCTAAATAGGTCTTTAATTAATTAGAGCTAACCATACATCAAATTGACTTGAAATCAATTCTCCACTGACCTTTAGGATCAGAGGAACCCACCATAAAAATTTGAAGTTAATTGGACTTAGTTAGCCCTACTAAATGGGTTGATTAAGCCATTTAGCCAATTTAAACTTTAAAAATTCATAACTTTCAAAATACTTCTCAAAAATCCACCAAATTGGTTATGGAGTCTCTCTGATATTAGGGGAATTTAAGAAAATTAAAATTTCAATTTTCTAAAAAAGTTGATTTTTTGTATTATTTTAATATTTTAATAATTAATAAAATAATAAAAATCACAAAAATAATAAAATTCACCAAGATGTCACATTTTGAATTTTAATCACTTAGGAATAAATCCCATATTTTTCTTAAGTCTCTATGATGAGATATTAAATTTTAAAGCCCTAAGGTAATTTTAAAATTAAAAAAATGTATTTTCTAGCATTTCCATTAAAATAATTCTAATAAATCAAAGAAAAATCAAAAAATTATAAAAATTTATTCTTTGATTTCCTTGATATCAGAGAGATTTTTGAAAAATATAAAATTCATTTTTCAACCTTTATTTTATTTTTAAATTAATTAATACTCCAAAACTCAAAATAATTATAATAAAAATAATATAATTCAAAAAATCACCAAAATTGGTCCAAGTGGTTCTCTGGTCATTAGGAATGTCCCATAATTTTCTTAAGGACAGAAACTTTCTCTTGGTGATATTATTAAATTTTCCTTGGAAATCCTTATTTTCCACCAAAAATAATTACATAAATAAATTAAATACAGAAAAATCACATTTTCTCCTCTAATGTCTTTATTGACATATGAGTGAAGTCACATAAAAATTTCAAATTCATTTGAGCTCAATTTAGTGAGTTATGAAACTATTAAGCTTGAAGGGCAAAATGGTAATTAAAATTTTAACCCTTAATTAAAACTTTAGGCTTAATAAAATGAAAGAGTAAAATATTTGATTCTAATCTGACTTGGATGATTGAAATTTAAATAATTAAAGAGTAGAAACCTATTAAACAATTTAAAAATAATTGAAATGAACTTTAATTAAATAATTGATTAAATTTGGAAGGATAATAAAAAATTGGAATTATTAAAATAGGGATGTTACTAGGAAGAAATTTGTTCTTTAATTTAAGAATCCCTAAATTAATCATCTCAATAATATTTAATTACTAATTAGAATGATAATTCAAATTTAAGATTTAAAAATGCTAAAAGACTTAATCATTAAATTGAATTAAATTAAATTATTTAAATCAAACCCTTTTAAAATAAAATATTAAATTAAAATTAAAAATTAAATCAAATTAAAATTTAAATTAAATTAAATTAAATTAAATTAAATTAAAACATATTAAATTAAATTAAATTAAAATATATTAAATTAAATTAAATTAAATCAAATTAAATTAAATCAAATTAAATTAAATTAAATTAAATTAAATTAAATTAAATTAAATTAAATTAAATGAAAACATATTAAATTAAATTAAATTAAAACATATTAAATTAAATTAAATTAAATCAAATTAAATTAAATTAAATTAAATCATATTATATTAAATTAACTTAAATTAAATTAAATTAAACCACATTAAATTAAATTAAGTTAAATTAAATTAAATTAAATTAAATATAACATCACCTAAGACATAAAAAAAAAAGAATTCAAAAATAAATCTAAAACAACTCGAACACTATTCCAAACTTAAATCCATTAACTAAAATTAAATCATAAACCACTTGAACATCCATTTGCCCTCAAAAGCTCGTGATGTCATAACTCTTAAAAGGAGTATTAAATGAAGTGCTACTTCATTCATAGGATATTCAAATGTCCTAGTTCACCGAGCAAGATAACAACAAACTTGAACTCCCGGACGATTAATTCATTTGTATAATTAAATTCTCTTGGACTTAAAACAATCCTAGAAATATTGAAAAGATGTTTAAGATTCGTCTTAAGCACTTCCTCGATATGATAGGATGTTTGTAAGAACAATTGAACTTAATTGTTCTTTGATGAAGAAAATCGTCCTCAAACCAAAATACAAGAACCTAGACGTCATAGGAGATGACTAGCTATAGGATTAGGAACTTGGTAGAAAACCATAACCCTTCCCTTAGCTTTATCTAGGAACTTGCTTTAAACGCTTAATTATTCTAATTGTGTTTTAAGTGCAGCTTGGGATGACGGGAAGACCCTCCAGGTACGCTTTTATTTTATTGCAATTTACCTTATTGCAATTTACTTAATCGCATCGCACTTACTTTTCTTGCATGATAAACAACTGTTGCATGAAAACCCACACCTTTAGGATAGTCCCTAAAACTGAAACCAAAACTAAATTAAAAGTCATTACAAGATAAAATTCACCGCCACAACATTTCAAAATATAAAACAACTCAAAATTTAATCACAAACAGAACACAAAACTACAACTACAACTAAATTAAAACGTCTTGTTGGATGATCGGGAATACCTCGGAGATGTAACCTACATGTTGCTAACGGGATTTCCCACGGTCTAAATGAAAGTGTGGAACTCATTCAGTTGAGTTTAGCAAATTCATCCGGACTAAGTGAATCCGATAAAAATAACGATGCCGGAAGGATGGAACCGTGGATCTTAACCGGTGTTGTTATAATTAACTTTAAAATTTGTTTAATTAAAATATTAAAAACACCTGGATTTTAAGATTTTCTCTAAACCAGAATACTTCTCTCATCTCCTGATTTATGACTTCTAAAACTAAACCACTACAACAATGAGGAGCTCGGAGCATGGTGGGCGGCACGGCCATCGTCATCAGCAAAACCATTCTTAGAATTAAATAACCAAGCTATAGGACTTCGAGGTAGTTTGCCTAGTGTAACATAAATCCTCAACTCTTCGTTAGGCATTTGCATTGCAAATTAAGCCCTAACCGGTCTTAGGACTCCGAGGTAGTCGTCCGATACGACATAAACCCTCACATCTTCGAGGTCGTTTGTATGATTGTGTCATACGAATATAAGTCCTAATTAATTAAAATTGGCAAGATCAAAACATTAAATAAACATTAGGACTTTCCTAAATTCAAGCCAAACAATAGGATAGTCGGGAAATTACCGAAGTTCGCTTCGAATCTGTGATTTCTCCTACCTTTCTTCCTTTGAATTCCCAAAACAAAATGTCCCAAATTTGATCCATTCCCTATCGAAATTCCAAAATTCAATCCATCGAAAACTTAAACTTTGAAATTCTCGAGAGCAGAACTACCGATTATTATCGAGAGTTTTCTTAGGTGATTCCGTCACTTAAGATGTAATTAACTATAGGGGCTTGCCCTTATAGGGAATTTTAAGAACCCGTATAATATAAACCCCGTTTAATGTTTTCATATTAAATAGGGAATTTGTCGGCTTATAAAATTAGTTCTGCAGACCAAACGGATGTCACAAACTTCTCTAGTTTATTTAATCGAGCCTCATTATCAAGCAATGGTGTCTATTCTTCGGGATAGATACACGGTTTATAAGTGCGATGCTCGTTTATATAAACTATTCGAATGTGAGATCGAGTTTGATTTCATATCTTAAAATTTTCAAATTTAAAATTATTTTCAAAATCAAATACTACTTTTCAAATTATTTATTTAAATTAAATTAAAATTCGCCGACAATTTCTGTAGGCGACCCCCTTTCCAAATAAAACACCACAACCCAAAAATAAGCCGCACAGGGTGCAACTCTTGAACTAGACCCAATCTCAAAAATAGATGGTATCGTAGCAAAATCTGTTCCCTCCATGGTGACAGGCTCATCACATACTTGGATTTCCTTCCCCTTTAGTTTGGCAGAAGCCGTGGTAGGTGCAGAGATGACTAGACTGGTGGGGGTAGAGACAACAGTCCTCCTACGAACAGTAGTACTCCTTTCAGCTGAAACCCTTTGCAGGGGAGGGAATTCTTGAGTCGATTTCAGGTTGAACTCAATCAGGGGTTTCATAGTTTCTGACACTTTGTCCATTAGTGCGAAGAGAGTGACGTCAGTGAACTTGATATCTGTATTGTCGAATCCTTGTCCAAAACGGATGATCCCATTGTCAGGCAGCTCATCCTTATAGACGGCGAAGTCCATTCCATTGGTGAAGGATAAAATTAACTTTGGCGCAGTCATTTTCTGCAGGGCAGATTCCGAACGTCAGTCCCGAATTATACTTCCTTTCGTCGTAAATTTTAGGACGAAAAAGAAAGAGTCCGAACACATTTTCATTTATCTTAGTGTATTTGTGATTTTTAAAAGAGATTGTTTATTAGAAGGTTGTTTATTAGCATGTTCGTATGTTAGAAACAAAACGATTAAAGGAAAAAGGTTATAAAAAAGGTAAAGGGCCCGATTTAGAATTAGAAAGGAAGAGAAAGTCTTATGCAAGACTTTTTGACTCGAAGGACCACTCCTAAACTAACACCTATTGGGGGTCCACCCCACCTCAGAAAAGAGGTAAAAGGATCTCGGAACCTCTCCGTTTAGGGGTGTCTAAACAGTGGCTCCTAAATCCGAGAGAAGTTGGATATACCCATTCAAGATAGAAATGAACGTGGTATGCCAACGAAAAGAATGGTAGTTTGCTCCACTAGGGACATGGATACACTACCAATTTATGAAAGAAAAACCATGTAATCAAAATGGAGAGAGGAACTAATCCCCAGCGGAGTCGCCAGAAATTGTCGGCATATTTTTAGATCATGTATTTTGAAAAGGGGGTCGCCTATAGAAATTGTCGGCAGATTTTTTAGATTTTAAATTTAATTTAAATATATATATTTTGGAAAGTAGCATTTAATTTTGAAAATAATTTTAAGTTTGAAAATTTTAAGAAATGAAGTTAAACCGATCTCACATCTCAAATAGTTTATATAAACGAGCACCACACCACAAACCGTGTATCTATCTTGAAGAACAAACACACTGCTTAACGATGGGACTCGATTAAATAAACTAGAAGATTTGTGACATCCGTTTGGTCTGCAAACCAATTTTATAAGCCGGCAAGTTCCCCTGCTTAATATAAAGGAATTAGCGTGGTTTATATTACTCGGGTTCTTAAAGTTCCCTATAAGAACAAGCCCTTATAGTTAATTACATCTTAAATGACGGGAATCATTTAAGAAAACTCTCGATAATGATCAGTGGTTTTGCTCTCAAGAATTTCAAAGTTTAAGGTTTTCAAAGGATTGAGTTTTGGAAATTTCAATAGGGATTAGCTCAAATTTGGAACAATTTATTTTAGGAGTCCAAAGGAAGAGAAGTAGGAGAAGTTGAGGATCCAAGAAGAATCTTGGCAACTTCCCACACTATCCTATTGTTTGGCTTCAAGTTTAAGAAAATTATTTAATGTTGCAATCCTACCAATTGTAATTAATTAGGACTTATGTTTGTATGACATAATCACACAAATAGCCTCGAAGATGTGAGGTTTTATGTCGTATCAAACGACTACCTCGGAGTCCTAAGACCGGTTAGGGCTTAATTTGCATAACATGATTATACAAATGGCTAACGAAAAGTTGAAGATTTATGTTGCACTAAGCAAAATACCTCGAAATCCTATGGCTTTGTTGTTTAAAACTAGGAAAGGTTTTGCTGAAGTAGATTCAAGTTTTGCTGATGACGATGGCCGTGCTGCCCACCATGCTCCAAGCTCCTTGTTGTTGCAGAGGTTTAGTTTTAGAAGTCATAAATCAGGAGATGAGAGAAGTGTTTTGATTTAGAGAAAATCTTAAAATTGAAGTGTTTTTTAATATTTTAATTAAAACAAATCTTAAAGTTGATTAAACAGATCCGATTAAGATCCCACTGTCCGTCATCCCCGCACTCGTTATTTTCATCGAATTCACTTAGTCCGTATGAATTTGCTAAACTCAATCGAATGAGTTCCACACTTTCATTTAGATCACGGGAAATCCCGTTAGCAACACGCGGGTTACATCATCCGAGGTATTCCCGATCATTCAACGAGACATTTTAATTTAGTTGCAATTGTAGTTTTGTTGTTCGTTTGTGATTAAATTTTGAGTTGTTTTATATTTTGGAATGTTGTGGCAGTGAATTTTATCTTGTGGTGACTTTTAATTTAGTTTTGGTTTCAGTTTTGTGGCTATCCTATAGGTTTTGGTTTTCAACAACAATCTTGTTTAACATGTACGAAAAAGTAAAGTACAGTGCATGTAAGTAAATTGCAACAAAGTAAAAGCGTACCTGGAGGATCTTCCCGTCATCCCAAACTACACTTAAAACACATGTTAGAGCATTTAAACATATTTTTGCAAGAAATACCTAGGTAAAGCTAAGGGAAAGGGTTTTGGTTGTCTACCAGAATCGTAATCCTATTGCTAGTCATTTCCTATGACGTCTAGGTTGTTGGTTTGGTTTAAGGATGATTTTCTTCACCAAAGAACAATTAAGTTCAATTACTTTTCTAAAACACCCCATCGTATCGAGGAAGTGTTTAAGATGAATCTTAAACATCTTTTCAATACTTCTGGGATTATTTTGAGTTCAAATGAATTTTATTGTATTGGTGAATTAATCATCAAAGGATTTTAATTTTGTTTTGTTTCTTGCTCAGTGAATATGGACATTTGAAGATCTTATGTGTGAAGTGACACTTCACTTGAAGCTTCCTTTAAGAGTTATAACAATAAAAGCCTTTTAAGGGCAAAGTAATAAATATTTTAATGATTTTATTTGATTTGATTTAATTATAAAAATTAATTAATGATTATTAAGTTTGGAATAGGGTTTGAGTTATTTTAGATTTAAATTAAATCTTTACACTTTAAGTGATATTATATTTCAGATTAACTTTTTATGTTTTAGATTTACTTATATTGAAAAGGTGTTGAAATCTTACGTATGTTTTGATTTAACTCTTAATGTTTTCATTTAGGTTTGTTGTTAAGTGATGTTAATTTAATCTGATTTAATTTAATTTAATTTAATTTTAATTTAATTTAACTTAATTTAGTTTTAATTTAATTTTAATTTAATTTTAATTTAATTTAATTTAATTTTAACTTAATTTAATCTTTAATTTTAATTAAATTTTTAATTTAATTTAATTTTAGTTTCAATATTTTAAATTTAATTTAATTTAATTGTTAAGGTGTTAATTTAATTTAATTTAAACTTTGAATTTACTTAATTTAATTTAATTTAATTTAACTCTAAGATTTTAAATTTGATTTTAATTATTGGACCATTTAACATTTTAAGCTTTAATTCATTTAAGGGTTAACTTCTTTTAACTTTTAATTTATTTAGTTTGGATTATTACTTTAATTTTTAATTAAGAACTAAATATTATTGAAGTGACTTATTTAGGGATTTTTAAATTAAAGAATAAATATCCTCTTAATAATATCCCTATTTTAATAATCCAAATTTTAAATATATTCTTTCCAAAATTTAATTTATTTAATTAATTAGAGTTTCAATTTGATATTTTCAAAGTGTTTAATGGGTTTCTACCCTTTTAATTCCCCTAAGTTTCAATCATCCAAGAGAAAATTAAAATCAAATATTTTACCCTCCATTTTGATTAAACCTAAAGTTTTAATTAAGGGTTAAAATTCTTTAATTACCTTTATGCCCTTTTAGGCTTATTTATTTAATAACTCACTAAATTGAGTTCAAATGAATTTGAAATTTTTATGACACCTCACTCGCATGTCAATTAAGACATTAGAGGAGAAAATGTGATTTTTCTGACTTTAATTTATTTATATAACTATTTTTAGTAGAAAATAGGGGTTTTCAAAGAAAATTCAACAACATGACCAAGGTAAAGTTTCTGTACTTAAGAAAATTATAGGATGATTCTAATGACTAGAGAACCACTTGGACCAATTTTGGTGATTTTTTGAATTATATTTTATTTATTATAATTATTTTGAATTTTAGAGTATTAATTAATTTTAAAATAAAAGAAAAGTTGAAAAATAGATTTTATATTTTTATTAAATTTCTCTAACCTCAAGGAGTCCAAAGAAACAAATTTTGTAATTTTTTGATTTTTCTTTGATTAATTAGAATTATTTTAGTGAAAAAGGTTGAAAATTCATTTTTTAATATTAAAAATTACATTAAGCCTTTAAAATTCTATATCTTATCCTAGGGACTTAGGAAAAATATTTGGTTTGTTCCTAAGTGATTAGGAGTCAAAATGTGACATTTTTATGATTTTTAATATTTTTGTGATTTTTATTATTTTTAATTATTAAAATAGTAAAATATTGTGAAAAATCAAATTTTTTTAGAAAATTCTAATTTTAATTTTCCTGAACTCCCCTGATATCAGAGAAGCTCCAAAACGATTTTTGTGAATTTTTGAAAAGTATTTTTTTAGTTATGAATTTTTAAAGTTTCATTTTGCTTATGAGGCTTAATCAATCCATTTGGTGGGGTTAATCAAGTCCAATTGATTTTAAAATTTTATGTAAGGTTCCTCTGACCCTAAAGAGCAATGGAGAATTATTTTTAAATCAATTTAGTGTGTGGTTAACCTTAATTAATTCAAATTTAATTTTGGGAGTTTAGGCCAATTAAGGTTATTATGAATGAATTAACTCAAAATATATTTTTCATAGGGTCCCCTGGTCCTAAGAAACACCACCAAATTTTCCTAGAATTTATTTTACAACATGCTAATTATTGAAATTAGAATACCTAAAACAGTGACATGAACTTGAAAAATCAAGTACTTTACACAGAGATGGCCTCTGACCTTGAAAAATTCAGGGAATGTTCCCAAGATCAGAGACTTCAATATCCTTATGGTCTCATGCCATGGTGAATTGTCTATGCAAATGAAGAATCAAAAGATTGGAAACAGTAAATAAATTATTAAAAATAAAATACTCATCCAATTAACTTGATTTCTTTTCCTCATTATTCTCCTCTGTTCACTGAGCAAGTGGGTATTTTTATTTTATTTTTGTGATTTTCTATGCAAAGATATGAATTTTTGAAATTCTGGTATTTAAATAAATCCAAAAAAATCCTAATTTTCTACTTATCCGACTCGGCGCCGAGTCATCCTCGTCCGGATCGAAAGCCCATGCGTCGCTCCTTGATTCGGCGCCTCCATCTGAGTCAGCACTACGGGGGCCGCCATTCATGTACCATTGCGCTGTCTGGCTTGATCTCGACCGTCCGCTCGATACACGCATGATCCAACGGCTCCTGGTTATTGTCTGCGACTGGTGTGCACCCGTGACCGTCCACACTAAAACTTTAAGATCTCACTCGATTGTCCATGGATTTTTGCGTTCTTATACTCTATCGATTCGTCTTGAAGAGACGAACACATCTATATGGTTAATGTGCATTGAAATCAACTCAAACTAAATGGAGAATCTCCAGTAGCTCGGGAGGAAGAGTGAGTTCATGCCTTTGCTCAGAGAAGTGAAGCTTCGATCTGAGGGTTGTGTCACCTTCGATTGAGTCTAAGCAAGCTTCAGATGAAGTCTTTTGCTCTGGGGAAATGCCTAGGTACAAAAGTGACCAAGGCAGATCACAAAGCTTGGAGGCTGGAAGCAATGGCTAGCCTGGTGAGGGGGCTTTTGCTGGGGAACTTCTCCTCTTGGTCTGGTGAAGGTGTAGAGTCAATCAATTTGAAGATTGGCTCACTGTGGTGAAGTGTCCTGGTTTTGGGCTTGAATTTCAACTCCAACATTGGACTCACAGGGAGGGCTTTAGGGCGGGATTTCAGTGGGGATCAAGTTCTCTTTGTCTGGAGAGGGATCTGGAGTGATTTTGGCAGAGTTTTGGTAAGGTTTTATTCAACACCTTCTTTAACTGAGAGGGGGTGGAGTTTAAATAGAGCTGGCTGGAGGGCTTCCCAGGGGCAATTAAGGGTTGGGATTTGCTGCCTAGGTCAAGGGAAGAACAGCCATGGTGTCCACTGGCCATGAGACAGCTCAGCAGGTGAGTTTTGAATTTTTTGGCTCACATGGAGCTCTCGGCCATGGGGTTTTCCGGCGGCTGTGGTGGCTGGCCGGCCAGGGTCAGGTCACCATCTTGACCAGTGGAGTCAGGGCTGGGATTTGGTGAACTCAATTGGATTTGGACATGTGTAAAGTGGTTTGATTTAAATGGTATGGGCTATTTTAGGCTTGGTTTGGTCGACTCATGCAAATGGGTTGGGTGCACCCTCCCATGACCTGGTTTGGGCTGAGGGAGGTCAGGTGAGTCAGCTAGATTAGTGGGGAGAAGTCACTATCCAAGCATGTTTAAGTTTAAACATAGTTTAGGGGAAGCATGAAAAGTTTTAATCACCTTTAAGAGAATTCTTAAAGAGGCTCCTCCTCTTGCCATTTATGGGATGGTCACATGTCAAAATTCTCATGGCATTACATGGGGCTTAAGGATGGCTTCATGGCTTCATTTGGGCTTAGGGATGGCTTAGTCAATTTCATTGGAATGGATTTTAAGAATTTTGGCATTTTGATGGGAATTTGGATAAAGCCTAATTTTGAATGATTTAATCATAGGTTTTAAACTTTTAGGGAATGATTTTATCAAGTGGATGATGAGAAGGAATTGTCATGTGGGCTTTGGATGAATTTTTGGGCTTTTGGGTTTGATGGAAGTGGGCTTTTTAAAAGGCTTAAATAGGTGGGCCTTTATATTTCAAAATGGACTTTTGGATGAAGGATTTTGTGAAAGACCATGCCAAATAAATGTTGGGTTTAGTTTAGGGATGTTTCATGAATGGTTTGGAATCAATTTGGTGTGATTTGGAGTAGAATTGGGTTGAATTTGGGCTTTTTTGGTAAGGGGCCAAGGTGGGCCAAATTAGGCTAACTTGGGCTAAGGTTGGGCTAAGTTTGAATTTGGTGTAAAATTAATGTTGAAAAATGTTTATGGGAGTGTTACAAAGAGTTTTCAATTTTGGTTGGGCTCTAATTTTGGGATTTGGGCCAATTTGGGTTAGGTTTGGGCTTAGGTCAATTTAAGGGATTTTGGTTTTGGGTTTGGTTTAGGTGGAGTTTAGGTTCAAATTTTGGGCAAATTAAGTTATTGTTTTGTTTATGGGGATGTTAGGAAGGCTTTAGATAAGATTTGGGGCCAATTGGAGTTGAATTGGGCTAGGTTTGGGTCATGGGTCAAAATTGGGCCTTAAGTCCCAAATTGGAATTGGGCCTAAATGTCAATCAAATTGGACTTGGATTTCATCTAAATTGATATTGGAGATATTGAATTGAAGTTTAGAATTGAATTGGACCAATATTGAGGTCAATTGGGGTGGTTTGGTTTGACATTGGGTTCACCTGGGTTAAAAAAATGGGTCAAATTGGGAGTTTTGGTAAAAGTGGGGTAAATTGGCAAAACTGGCCCATGGTGTAGTTAAAAAAAATAAAATTGAGAATATTTGGGATTTTCTGGAATTTTCTGGGAATTTTTATAATTTTTGGATTTTTGGGGTAAAAGGGTATTTTGGTAATTTTTGGGAGGGGGTGTTTAGGGGTATTTTTGGAAATTTTGGTATTTTTGGCCAAAGATGGTCAATTTGAGTGGTGGGAAGTGTTTAGGATTAATTTTGAGGAATCTTAGGTAATTTAGATAATTTTGCAAATTTTGGGTAATTTCAAGGCTATTTGGTAGGTTTGGTGGGTCCGGGGCCCCGGGGGTCAAAAATTGAAAGTTAAAAAAAAAAGAAGATTGATTAAGTGTGAGTGAAATGGAATCATTTTGGTTGAGCCATGAAGCCATATTAAGCCCATATGAGCCATGAGAGGACTCATTTGAGGCATTCACTATGTTGTTCCTAACCCTCTTAGCCAGGGGCTTAGGGGTTAAGGACCATCCATATGAATTACCTACATGAGTCAGGAAGTTAAGTTGGGTGAGAGTGTGGTTTTAGGACTTGGAATGTGTGTGAGAGTGTAGTGTATGTGCAAGTCAACCCTCACCAGACCAGGCCATCCAGGGTATTCCTAAGGCCAAAAAGTCTTATAGGGAACTCATCCTCTAAACCTCCACCTTTGATATCAACCCTCTAGGTGATTAGGGGTCTACAATCAAGCTTGTGTGGTTTACAGGGAGTTAAGAAGTAGTTTGAATTTCTAAATGGTGGGTTCCATTTCTAGTCCTCTATGATTAGTCAAAGGAAAAGCCTAAGGCTAGATCCTAAGTACTAAAGAGAGAAGCAAAAGACCTCATCAAAAATGAGGTCAACAACAATACTTAGCTTTTTCCTTCTGAAAGAAAGAAGAAGATCTCTCCACCAAAGTTTCCCACTGATCCATGCGACGCTCGTACATACCTTACATAAATATCTCAAAATCCCTCACTAATCTCTCCATAAGATGTAAAAATCTACATCTTCATAACTCTAAATGACTAAAATGACTAAGGGAGAAGAAAGAGACTATAGGGTGCGATTTTTTCTGAAGGAGTACCTCCTATTTATAGGCTTCAAGGGTTGCCTCAAGGCACATCTTCAAAATGTGTCCACATTCAATGAATCTTCTAGAAGGTGTGTCTGGCGTCTAGGCACCAAATCTGGCGCCTAGGTGCCGGACACCGCGTCCAGTTCTTCGCACCTCTTCACTTTGGCTAGCACCTCTTCGCGATTAAAACCGTTTTGAAGCATCCAAATGCAATGTATCACATGTCCTATTATCAAGGAATAACTTCCAGGCTTCTAGAAGGTCTAGAAACTACTTAACACCGTCAAAATAACTCCCAAAGTCGTCAAAATCCCGTCCAATAACCGTTTCTGGATGATTCTGGCGCCTAGGCACCGGGTTTTGGCGCCTAGGCGCCACCCTGTGCGCAGCTCCACCATTTTGCTCCGTTTGGCTCCGTTTCAACTTCGTTTCGCCCCATTTCAGTTGCGTTGCGTTCCTAACATCTTCACCTACAAGATAGGCCTAAAAACAACCTTTCTCAAAAGTATAATTTCATCCAAAAACATGTGAGAAATATAAAATATATTAAACATAGAAAGACATATCAATATGTACTAAGTTAAAATCTTCTTCCTTTGCTTATTTTGGCTCAAAATTGCATAGTTTTTGCTTCATTTTCTATTAAATCATATTTTTATACTTGAAGACAAAAATATACAAAATTACTTCCTTTATAGTGTAATATCATTAAAAATGTGCATAAAATGAGCATGAAATCTATACTAAAAATAGATACTTTTTTTCTTGGATCAAAATCCCCCAAACTTAAACGTTACTTGTCCTCAAGTAACACTATAATCATTAAAAAACACATAAGCAAATCATGTGTATGAGTTTCTTTAGGAGTTTCTAAAATTTTGTTATAGAAATATAGTAGTCCAATTTAGAAAATTTTAGTAAATGAGACCAATTTAAAGTTTAGAAATCTCTTGGATGAAAGAGTATGAAAATATGTGTTGCTATCTAATTCAGAAATGTTTGTAAATTTTTCAAAATATAGGGGTTAGGCATTTTATTTTCTTTACTTAAAAATCTTTGTTAAAAATAATTATATTAACTATATTATATTTTAAAGCTTAAGATTTTCTCAAATCTTATACTTTAAAAAGCTCAGGTGTGGAACCAATTTTTGGTTAGGCCTTTTAATCCTCAAGCTTCTCCTTCCTTTTTCACATAATATACTCTTTTTTTATTTTATTTTTATTTTTCTTTTTCTTTCCTTTTCTTTCTTTTTTTTTCTTTTTTTAGGCAAGGATTACTATATCTGGATAGGCCTTCAATAATTTTGAATTCCACCCTTCCTTTCCTAAAGCATAAGGTAGATATATATCTTTTATTTAGAAATATAATAACAGTTTTGAGAATTATTTTTCAATAAAAGAAATTTAAATATTGAAAACAAAAGTCTAGTCCTTCTATTTTTCTAAAAATACAATTTTTCTTACTAAAGATTGTTACACAATATTTATCATTTCTTCACTATGAAAAATTAACTTTAAATTTTTCATCACTACTATAAATTTTAACTAAATTCTCTTACTTATTTTTATATTCAAAATTTTATTTCCCTAATATAACTTCACACATAATTATTTTTCAGTCAAAAATCAAATTTATTTATAGCATTTTTGAGGACAAATAAAATTTAAGTTTTTTCAAAATTCATTTTTCATCCCCCCAAACTTGAATTTTAAAATATTTTGCAATTAATTTCATAAAATGTAGGAGGAAGAAAAATAAATGATAAATATACTAACTACTACAACATCCTATCAAATTTATATACATGCATAATCATGATAGAATGATTGTAGAAGAAAGTAAATCTAGCCTATAACATGCTTGTTATAATATTAAATTTAAAGGAAGTGTATTGACTTTAAAATATATTTTTCTTCCTACCCCCAAACTTGAATTTGAACATTTATAGCATTCAGCACAGAAAATATAAGCAGTAAGAAAAATAGTTCAGAAATTCTATCTACCACAAATGTTTGTCAAAAACATCTACAAATATTCATTAGGACATAGCAATTTGCAAAAGAAAGTAAATCTAAACTAAACATTCTAGAATAAAATTAAACTAAAGAAAGGTCTAACAAGCAAGACAAACATTGGCATGAGAATATATTTAAGTGTTCTTCAAATCTCTAACTTGTTGTAACACAAACACAAATACAAACACACAAACTAAAATATCTAGACTCGCAGATTCATAAAGAAATATCAATTAAGGTTAATTTGATCTCCTTTTCTACTCACATTTTCCCTCCTTACTTTCAATTTCTAACGGAAGAAACTACACTAATAATGATAATCTGATAAATAAAAATAGTGTAGTTCATTCATATGTTGTTCATTAAGTAATTTCATGACCTTATTTAGTGAAAACAAAGTTAGATAAAGGAAGTAATATAGTTGACATGGAGTTGTCCAAGTCTAAACTCTATATGCTTCAAGGTAATGCTCAGCTCAGATTGATAACTGAGTTATAACAGACTCGTCAGCCTGCTTCTACCAGAAGTCATATACAAATTAAGTCAAGACCAAGGCATAATCTCACAAATCTAATCTATTTTGCACTAAAGAAAACACAAAACAACACATAAACAATCATGACTCGCAAGCACACTAAATCAAAGCACACTGATAACTATAGGTTACCTCCCATAAAGCGCTCGGTTTTAACGTCGCGGGCCCAACAAATGATTCCACCTGGATCAAAATTCCAATTAAGTAATCCTCGGTCAACCGCCCAATCATTTCCAGATCCAGGGATTTCTATAAAATCCTCAAATTTTAATTGTTCATTTAGCTCTTCATATTCAGTTTAATTTATATAATTGTTCCTCATATTTCTTTCTAGATCCAATATTCTTCTATTGATTTGATGAATTTGCATATTAATATCATCCTTGAAATTTATAAGAAATGATTCTTTATAAGATACTTCAATATCTCCCAAAATTTAGATCGGATTCTCTTTAGATAATTCAGATTCAGGATTAAATTCTTCTATATTACTCTTCTGTTTCAAATTATCTTCCAATTCTTCCCCTTTATAATTATTAAATGATGGAGGATCTATCTTAGTTGAGGAAATAGGTTTTTCTAATTCCTTAGGAATTTCTTCCAATGGTCTTCCAATATCCTTATCCTCTTTTCTCAACTCAAAGTTCTTTTGACATATATCATCAAATTCTCTTCCAAGTCTTAGTTCAATAATTTTATCATGTTCATTATTCAGTTCAAGTTTTTCTTGTGATTGATTCGAATCCAAAGATATAAAGACTGGTTGTGTAGATGAATTCCGTAAATAGGTAGGCTTTAAAATTGTATGGGGTACATCCATTATAAGTTCATGAGATTTTTTAACAAATGGAATTAAAAGTTTACTATTTTTGGTAGCGTCCACCATTTCACACCTCTCTTGAACATACATACAGTTTTCTTTAAATAACATTTTTGAATCATCATGAAAATCCATTTCAATTTCATCTGTTAACTTACTCTCAAAACTTTCTTGGAAATGGTCTTTAGTTAGATAATCAAATTAATCAATCCAAAAACAATAATCTTTTCTCTCAACTGGATATTTCATAGTCTTTAATACATTAAAAGTGACTTTCTGGTCATTAATATTCCTAGTCAACTTTCCTTTTTGCACATCTATCATAGCTTGTCCAGTAACAAGGAAAGGTCTCCCTAAAATAATTGAAATATCTTTATCTTCCTCCATATCTAATAAAATAAAGTCCACAGGAAAGATAAACTTATCCACTTTAACAAGCACGTCTTCTATAACTCCTTTTGGATAAATGATAAATCGATCAGCTAACATAAGGGTTACAGTAGTGGGAGAAATATCGACTAAACCTATCCTTCTAAATATAGATAGAGGCATCGCATTAATGCTCACTCCTAAATCACATAAAGCTTTTCCACATAATCTTTTTCCAATTGCACCAGGAATTGTAAAGCTATAAGGATCGTTAAGTTTCCGAGGAAAATTTTTCTGAAGTATACCCTGAACTCCTCATTTAGTGCAACTGTCTCATAATCCCTAAATTTCCTTTTATTGTTTAATATCTCCTTCATAAACTTTGCATAACTTGGCATCTGTTCCAAAGCTTCAGTGAAAGGAATATTTATCGTTAACTTCTTAAGTACTTTCATGAACTTTGAAAATTTCTTATCCAACTTATACTGTTTAAGTCTTTGAGGAAATGGAGGTGGTGGTCTTTCTAAATTGATTTTAGTTGGAGATATTAATTTTTCTAGATCCTTAGAAACATGTTCTTCAGGTCTTTTAGTTTCCTTTGTGTCTCTCACAACTTCTTTCTCTTTTTTAACCACTTTCTCTATCTCTCTTCCACTTTTTAAATGGACAGCTTCTACTTGTTCATTAGTGTTCTCTTTAGGGTTGATCTCAATGTTGCTAGGAAGTGTTCCTTGGGGTTTATGCTTTGTGAATTAACAATTTGTCCCAATTGATTCTCTATGTTTATAATCGCAGCATTTTAACTTTGCAACTGGTTTCCCACTTTCAATACCACTTCTTCCATAGACATCTCCTTATCCTCAAATTGTTGATCATTGTTAGAGTCCGATGGATATGAAGGTCTATAGTTTGTGTTCCCTTGATTATTTAAACTTCCATTAGGATTTGCATGATTATTTTCTCATTTTTGGTTTCCACCATTAGTAGTATGATTCCAGTTAAATTTAGGATGATTCTCCCAACCTAGGTTGTAAAAGTTAGAATATAGGTTGTTTGTGGTATTTAAAGTTTCATATGATAAGTTAGAATCAATCATATTCTCTAATGAACTTTCCCCACTTACTGGAGTAAATTGAGGCTGATTTATTCCAAATTGGTCCAACTTCCTTGATATTTCAGCAACCTGAGATGCAAGAATTACAATCGCATCTATATCATGAACACTGGCTACCTTTTTAGGATTTACCCTTGCAGAGGGTCATTCAAATTCATTTGTAGCCATTTCTTCAATTAACGCATACGCTTCATCAAATGATTTTGACATTAACGATCCACCAGCGACAACATCAGTTATATACTTAAGGGATCCTAATAACTCATTGTAAAAAGTTTCAATGATTAACCAATTAGGCAGAGCATGGTGTGGACACTTTCTTAGGAGTTCCTTAAATCTTTCCCAGGCTTCATATATTGATTCCCTTCCATATTGACAAAATGAGATAATATCGTTTCTAAGTTTAGCTATCCTTGAAGGTGGAAAATACTTAGTTAGGAATTTCTGAGTTAACTCTTCCAAATTTTTAATAGAACCAGGTGCTAATGAGTATAATCACATTTTAGCCTTATCTTTTAGTGAGAAACGAAAAAGCCTTAGTCTAACAGCATCGTTTGACATACCGTTATAACAAAATGTAGCACAAAGTTTTAGAAAACTAGATAAGTGTAAATAGGGATCCTCCAAAGGAGTTCTCCCAAACTGATTGTTCTGCACCAGTTGGATAATCTCAGGATTTATTTCAAACGAGTCAGCTTCTATGACAGGGTTTTGTATACTTTAGTGAATTTCATCTGTCGTAGGATTTTCGTAATCCCTCAATGAAGTATGATGATTTTCTAAGTTATTATCTTGAAAGTTTTCCATTTCCATATCTAGTTTTTCGAGTCCCTTCTGTGTTTTTAATTTTTTCCATTTTTCTAACTCGGGATCATAAGGCATAAGTCCTTCAGATCCTTTGTTTCGCATATAGAGCACAACAAACAGTACATTAACAATTAAACAAATAATATATTCAACACAACAAAACATTTTCACGAACACCTTATTTTTCGCACAAACAGTTTTTACGACACTATAATTTTCCAAGTCTAAACTTAATTATTTCAACTAAAATTCTCCTAAAGTTCTTACCGAAGCTTCCCCGGCAGCGGCGCCAAAAACTTAACCCGACCACAAATAACGCAGTAATTTTTTCTTCCAAAAGATGGTAAAAAACTTGACCCAATTTATAAATAGCGGCTAGTGTATAAAATTAAAATGTTGTAAAATTTTAGAAAATATTTTACACACTAGGGGTACTACGCAAGTATACGTATCGTTTCAAGTAATATAGGGTTTTCTTTTATAACCCCAGTATCGATCCCACAGAGAAGCGAGGTAAGCAATCCTTTAGGTTAATTCTAGTCTATTTCTATAAGGCCTAAATTTAAAATTTTGATTAAAAAGGTTTTTTTTAATAACTAATCCTAAATAAAGTTCTTAAATAAAAAGATAACTTATGGATACATTGGTTTGGAGAAATTCGAGATATTAAAAATTACCTTTCTCTTGCAATTACATAGATAATGTGTAAGAAAGATATGCTTAGAATTAATGTAGTAGTGCCAAATAGAAGCATTCCTATTCTTTAACCTTTGATTCAGGCGTAAAGAACATTGTCTAATCTACAGATCAGGTCCGGATGAATTGTTAGCAGAATGGGTTAATCTAGGCTCACACTATTAGATGTCCAAGTGTGGCTATGGTCGGCCCTACTAGTGACCCTTTCCTTATCTATAAATCAAATTATAAGAATTTAGTCTGTCACTCTAAAAACTTATCAATTTTACGCCCTTTAAATCTTATCTTCCTATTTATTTGCACTTCACCTTGAATAGCCCGCGCATGGCCTTCGACTACCCAAGGATTCATGTGACATCTACAAGTTAAGAATTCATCTCCATCTAGGTCTCAGAATTCTTCAATAGGTTTTTACAATACAAGTGATCAATTTGTAAAGTAAATGAAGATCCGGTATGAATATCATCACCATAATTTAATAAGAGAATATCTAAGCAAATCTTAATTCCTAAACATGCATCTATTTCATTACAAAATAAAAGTAAATGAAAATAATGACATAAGAAGTAAAAGAATTGATAGAACTATATAATAAATTAAGTGTCAACAAGGAACTTATTTCATTAGTATTCTATTATATTTATGCAACTATCTGTCACCTAGAAGCATCTAATAGATAATTCTATCATAAAAATTATTTTCCTACGCATGCCACTACTTCATATTAAAAGAAAGAGTAAAGAAAATCACTTACGAAACATGGATAATTCATCACAGAAAACTTGGTTTAAAATAAAGAAAATCCACTAGAAAGTGTTTACAACAATTACAAGAGAATGAAGAACACAATACTTAGCTTTTTCCTTCTGAAAGAAAGAAGAAGATCTCTCCACCAAAGTTTCCCACTGATCCATGCGACGCTCGTATATCCCTTACATAAATATCTCAAAATCCCTCACCAATCTCTCCATAAGATGTAAAAATCTACATCTTCATAACTATAAATGACTAAAATGACTAAGGGGGAAGAATGACTATAGGGTGCGATTTTTTCTGAAGGAGTACCCTCCTATTTATAGGCTTCAAGGGTTGCCTCAAGGCACCTCTTCAAAATGTGTTCACATTCAATGAATCTTCTAGAATGTGTGTCTGGCGCCTAGACGCCGGAATCTGACGCCTAGGTGTCGGACACCATGTCTAGTTCTTCGCACCTCTTCACTTTGGCTGGCACCTCTTCGCGATTAAAACCATTTTGAAGCGTCCAAATGCAATGTGTCACATGTCTTATTATCAAGGAATAAATTCCAGGCTTCTAGAAGGTCTAGAAACTACTTAACACCGTCAAAATAACTCCCAAAGTCGTCAAAATCCCGTCCAATAACCGTTTCTAGATGATTCTGGCAGGCGCCACCCTGTGTGCAGCTCCACTATTTTGCTCCGTTTGGCTCCGTTTCAACTTCGTTTCGCCCCATTTCAGTTGTGTTGCATTCCTAACATCTTCACCTACAAGATAAACATAAAAACAACATTTCTCAAAAGTATAATTTCATCCAAAAACATGTGTGAAATATAAAAGATATTAAATATAGAAAGACATATCAATATGTACTAAGTTAAAATCTTCTTCCTTTGCTTATTTTGGCTCAAAATTGCATAGTTTTTGCTTCATTTTCTATAAAATCATATTTTTATACTTGAAGACAAAAATATGCAAAATTACTTCCTTTATAGTGTAATATCATTAAAAATGTGCATAAAATGAGCATGAAATCTATACTAAAAATAGGTACTTTTTTTCTTGGATCACCAAGATAATGGAAATTAGATAGTGATTTGGTGAGATCATGATTTATCTAGTGAGTCGTTGTATCGATTTAGTGAATTGATTGTGTTTGTCTGTGTATTTGCTTTCATGTTCAACGTGTGTTGTATTTGTTTTCAAATTGTTTTGTTTGATTGTGTGTTAGGACTTGAATCATTATATTATACTTATATGAAGTGTATTAAGCCAATATTGAAGATTATAAATAGAAATTAGAGGAGTTTGATTTAAACATTGTGTTTGTATGTTGAATTTAATATTTAATTTTTAAAATTTTTGGAAAATGTTTTAGAAGTTAGAAACTGAAGCCCTACTCTAATATGAGTAATTGGAAGTTGAATTTATAAATTTTGGTGGAAAATAAAGTTTTTAGAGTGATTTTTGTGAAAGGCGAGTCTGGTGCCTATGCGCCAGAATTCAGCGCCTAAGCGCCGGTTCGGCCTGCTTAAACAAAAATTAACATATAAACCCCATTAGTCATGGATGACGCCTAAGCTTCATCTCCTTCCCCATGTTCATGAATTTTATGCTAACTTTTTAGATGCGGAAGACTACGAAGTCTTCTTTAGAGGTGTCGGAGTTGGATTTACTCCGGAGAGGATCAATGTGTTTTATGGACTGCCACCTACCATTGAGTGCCACTATTCTGGATTATCTCCATCTGAGGGAGATCTTGAGATGATCATTGCTTATTTGACTGACGGCACTGGAGCCTGGAAGATCCGGAATGACAAACGGGTAAATTTCAAATCTTCTAAGTTAAATGGTATTTCCAAGGCATGGCATTACTTTATTTCTGCTAGACTTCTACCTTCCCACCACCTGAGCAAAGTCACTAGAGATCGTGCTATCTTAAACTATTGCATTCAGGAGAGGAAGCTGATAGATGTTGGCAGTATCATTTATGATTATGTGGAGTCTACTGCTAGATCGAGTACTTCTGTGAGACTGGGATTCCCATCTTTGATCTATTCTTTATGTGTTAGCAATGGAGTTACTGTTGATATTTTTGAGGAGAAGCTGAAAACTACCAAACCAATTGGGTAGGAGAGTGTTAGCATATATGATCGTCTTTGAGGGAAGAGATCGACCGCTCCTTCTACTTCTGCACCCACTTCAGGTAGACCTTCTACTTCTCGACCTTCTACTTCTACTGCTGAGCCACCATCTAGTTTTTGGGAATCGATGCATGATCAGTTTATAGAGCAGCGAAGATGAGTTATTTCAAACTCACTACAGAGTTGATTCTATTGATAAAAAAATTGATCATTTATCTGAGTATACCCAGAGGAAGAGTAGTTACAATGCTGAGTATGATGAAGCTCTCGTTAGATTCCCGAAGGGAGAGCATGATGTTCAGTTTCCTACCTTTCCTAGATTCTCACCATATGTTGATCCTAAGGATGTTGAGTTTTCTTTTGGTGATGATGATGATGATGAGGCTACAGACAGTGATTAGTAGCCTGATTTACCTCTGAGATGTGCTAAGTTTATTGTTAGTTTAGTTTGTTTGCTAGTATTGATTATTGTTTGTTGTTTGCTAGTTTAGATTTGTTTATGTACTTTGTGTGGATTGTTTGATGTTGAGACTGTTGTTAGAGTATTTTTAATGTATCGTGTTTAAGATTGAATTTTGGATGAATTTATGTTTATTTCTGTTTTAGCCTACTGTTTAGTAGTTAGTATTGTTGTTCTATTTCTGTTATTATAAGTATTATAGTCAGTTAATTTAATTACTAATGAGCCTGCTTAATTTTATACCTGCTTCATTATTTCAGTATTATTCATAAAAGCATGTGTAGAAGTAAATTTTTCTTTCTAGAATTTTTTTTTACATACTTATAAAAATTCCTTTTTAAAATTATGTTTTTCTTTCTCTCATACTTTAAAAAAATTTTCATGATAGACCAAAACTTAAGTTTGGGGGAAAGGGAAAATACATTCAAATTTAAATTTTATTTGTCCTTAAAGAACTAATATTTTCTTAAAATAAAAATTTTAACATAACATGAGGAATGAAGAATCTATTTAAGATCACTTAAATTTTGAAATTATAAATAATTTAGTGGACTTAACCAAAAATTTTAATAACTTTGATTGATTTTAAGAATAGAATTATTCAACTTAAAGAAGAATAAAATTAAGAAATTTTTCTATTCATAGTAGAGATAATTGAATTTTAGAAGTATTAATAAATAAAAAATTATAACTTGAAAAAGAATAGATTAAAATTCTTTTTGAAATCTATTTATGCTATAATAATTAAGTGAAAATGTATAAGTTTGAAAATATAAGTTAAGGATAGTGAAGTTCAAAACTATTAACAGGCTATCCAGATACAGTAATCCTCTCTCTCTTAAAAAAAAGATAGAAAAGAGAAAAAAAGAGGAGAAGCTTGAGGAAATGCCTAATAAAAAATTGGCTCACTTGAATTAACTTATAAAAAGAAAACTGATTATATATATTACTTAATTTTTATGCATGTATTTTTATTAGAAAAGAATTTCATGAAGATCTTTTTCTTGTGAATAATTTATGTGATCTTAATATAATAAAGTACAATTATTTTCGAAGTGAATGAAAATTTTTTGAAGTCTTATGATTTGGTAGTTAGAATATTCTTTAAATTCTTAAAATTAAACTTAGTTAGTGAAATTTGGTTAATGATTTACTAAAGCCTTTATAAAATCATAAGGAATCTTAAATATTTACCTTTTATTCTAAATGTTATACATTTTATATAGTAAAAAGGGTTACTTGAGGACAAGTAACGTTTAAGTTTGGGGGATTTTGATCCAAGAAAAATATACCTATTTTTATACCTTATTTTTTATTAAATTTTAAGGATATTATGCTTTAATGAAATGTATTTTTGTGTTTTTGGATGTAGGTGATGCAAAAATGTTCAAGAAGGAGAAAAGTATGAAAAAGGAGCAAAAAGGAGCAAAAAGGAGAAAAAAGGAGCAAAAATAGAGCCAAAATGCAAAATTGTCGAAATTACTGGCCTGGCGCCTAGGCGCCAGAGTCCGGCGCCTAAGCGCCAGCTCGATGCAGAAAACTGTTAAGTTTTGACGACTTTTGGGCAGTTATTTTGACGGTGTGAACAGTTATTGGACCTTCTAAAAGACTGGTAGTTGTTCCTGGTTTATAGGACATGTGATACAATGTATTTGGACGCTTCAAAAAGGTTTTAATCGCGAAGAGGTGCGATCCAAAGTGAAGAGGTGCGAAGAACTGGATGCGGTGTCCGGCGCCTTGGGGCTAGACACACCTTCTAGAAGATTCCTTGAATTTGGACACATTTTGAAGAGGGGCCTTGAGGCAACCCTTGAAAACTATAAATAGGAGGGTACTCCTTCAGAGAAAAATGCCCAACCTAGAGAGAGAATTAGAGAGATAATATTAGGGCCACCTTTTTTACTTTCCTTCATAAATTAGTGAGTTTATTTTAGAGTTTGAAAGAGTTGGTGCATCTGGAGTTCATTATGTTGTGGAGTCAGTAGGAATCAGAAGTTCAGTAGGAGAAACATCTAAGATAAATATTTTTATTTTGATTCAAAGTTTATTTATTATGTTTTGTTATTTAATTTCAATGTGTTCTGAGTAGTTACATTACTTTCTCCTTTCAATTATGAAAAGATAAATAAGATAATACAAAATTCGTCGGAGAATTAAAAATCATATATTTTCAAAACATTGTGATGATATTAATACCGGTTCTTAATTTACTATTTAAATTGTTAAAATCTGTTGAAGAGTTTTGAGACCTAGAAGGAGATGAATTCTTAACTTGTGGATATCACATGAATCCTTGGGTAGTCGAAGGACTTGTGCGGGTTATTCAAGGTGAAGTGCAAATAAATAGGAAGATATTGTATATTGGGCGTAGAATTGATAAGTTTTTAGAGTGACAGACTAAATTCTTATGATTTGGTTTATAGAAAAGGAAAGGTCACTAGTAGGGCCGACCATAGCCACCCTTGGACATCTAGTAGTGTGAGCCTAGATTAACCCATTCTACTAACAATACATCCGGACCTGATCTATAGGCTAGCCAATATTCATTAAACTATCAAGTGAAGATAAAGAATAGGAATGCTTCTATTTGGCACAATACCATAAATTTATATTCTCCATGAATATTATTATTATCTTAGAAAATCTTGGATTAAGTGAAAGGGAGAAAGTTGCTTTCTTATTGCTATTTACATCAATCATTTTATTTCTTCTTTATTATTACATCTAGTAAATTAAAGATATTTTATTTTTAAATATAAAAGAAATACTTTAAAATAAAAATATTTAAAGATCTATAACTCTCTCCTCTTGGGAACGATACTGGGGTCTTTGTTTCAAAGCTCTATATTAGTTGATACGATATGTATACTTGCGTAGTACCCCTAGTGTGTAAAATATTTTCCATAAAATTATATTTATATATACTAGCCGCTATTATTATTTATAACATATATTTTTGAAAGCATTAATTATTACGTTGATCTTCAGAGGACTTCGGGTCAAGTTTTTGGCGCCGTTGCCGGGGAAGAAGATTTTAGTACGCATATATTTATATCGAGTCAGTGGTACATCTCATGGACACGATTACCAATACTTTGAAGTTTCGTTTCAATCTTATCCAATCGACTAAACATTTTCTCCATACTAACAGCAATAAAACCATTAAAATAAGGCTGAGGATCTTCAGGAGATTTGTCTCTTACCTCATTTCAATGATTTCCTCTATCCATTACCTCCAAATCCTTCTTAACTCCTCCAAAATGGATTGCTCTGGTCGAAATTAATGTTTTTATGGGATTTGGGACAAATAATAGGCTATATATAAAGAGATTTCATGTGAAAAACTAAAGAATTTCATTTTTTCCATGCTCTGTAACTGTGGCGCTTAGGCGCCGGAATCTGGCGCCAAGGTGCCGGATCATCGATACGCAGGCCATTCTGGCGCTTAGGCGCCAACTTTTGGCGCCTAGGCGCCGGAACCTCGATCAACTCTGATTCGCCTATTGTCAAATTTTACAATTTTCGGTCATAAAATTATGTCTAACAAACGAATATAATTACAAATGAAGGTTAACTTGATCTCCTTTTTACTCACAATTGACATGGAGTGGTCCAAGTCCAAATTCTATATACTTCAAGAAAATGTTTAGCTTAAGCCAATACAAACTTGTTAGCCTTCTATTTCCAGAAGTTATATACAAATTTAGTCAAAACCAAGGCATAGCCTTACAACAATAATTAAACTCATACTAATAAATATGGGTTGCCTCCCACAAAGCGCTTGGTTTAACGTCGTCAGCTCGACCTAATTAACTGAATTAATCGGGTAGACTCAGCTCATAAGCCTCTTTGTAATTTAATTTCATTTCTCCCATATAAGGCTTTAGTCTTAATTCGTTAACCTTAAATACTTTTCCAGTTTTGGGATCTTTAATATCTATAACTCCATAAGGGTATACTCTCTCAATTTTAAATGGTCCCATCCATTTAGATTTTAATTTTCCAGGAAAAAGTTTTAAACGAGCATTAAATAATAATACTTCTTGTCTAGGCTCGAATATTTTCCTTGAAATCATTTTGTCATGTAATTTCTTCATTCTTTCCTTATAAATTTTTGCATTTTCATAAGACTCATTTCTTATCTCTTCCATTTCATTCAGTCGTAATAATCGTTTTTCTCTTGCAGTATTCAAATTATAATTGAACTCCTTTATCGCCCAATAAGCTTTATGTTCAAGTTCAACAGGTAAGTGACAATGTTTACCATAAATTAACTGATAAGGTGACATTCTGATAGGTGTCTTATAAGCTGTTCTATAAGCCCATAATGCAGAATCAAGTCTATCAACCCAGTCAGTTTGTTTAGGATTAACAGTCTTTTCTAATATTCTTTTAATTTCTCTGTTTGACAGTTCAGCCATTCCACTTGTTTGAGGATAATACGCAGTTGCTATTCTATGTTTAATTCCGAATTTTTCTAGCAATGATTGAATTCTTATATTCTTGAAATGACTTCCCCCATCTATGATAATTATCCTGGGTATTTCAAATCTTGTAAAAATCATCTTCTTTAAAAATTTTGAAACACTTTTGGAATCACAGTTAGGTAAAGCTATAGCTTCGATTCACTTTGAAACATAATCAACTGCTAATAAAATATAATTTTTCCAGATGATGGTACAAAAGGTCCCATAAAGTCTAAACCCATACATCAAAAATTTCTATTTCTAATATAAAGTTTAGAGGCATTTCATCTTTTCTGGATATATTTTCCATTTTTTGACATCGATCACAAGTTTTCACATAATGTCTAACATCTTTAAATAAAGTAGGCCAATAAAACCCAGAATTTAAAATTTTAAATGCAGTTTTATCAACTCTAAAGTGTCCTCCAAATTCAACATCGTGACATTTTTTGAATAATTGCAAAAGTTTCTTCATAAGGTACACATCTTCGAATCACAGAATCTCTTCCTATTTTAAATAAATGAGGATCTTCCCAAATATATGATTTACAATCATTCTTGAATTTCTTAATGTATTTAATATTCATCCCATAACGAAAACTTTTGCTAACCAAGTAGCTAACTATATCTGCATACCAAGGCATTTGTAATCCTTGAATGACATATAATTGTTCATCCGGGAATTTCTCATTTATATTTTCTTCATAGATATTCTCATTATTATTTTTTATTCTTGATAAATGATCAGTAATTTGGTTGTCAGTTCCTTTTCTGTTTACAATTTCAAAATCAAATTCTTGTAAGAGTAAAACCCATCTGATCAATCTAGGTTTAACATCCTTTTTAGATATTAAATACTTAATAGCAGAATGATCAGTATGTACGATACATTTTATTCCAAGAAGATATTGTCTAAATTTATGAAAGGTATATACTATTGCTAAAAGCTCTTTTTCAGTAATAGTGTAATTTATTTGAGTTTCATTAAGAGTATTACTACCATAGTATATAACTTTGAAAATTTTCTCATATTGTTGTCCTAATACAGCTCCGATTGCATAATCACTTGCATCACACATTAATTTAAAATGTTTATTCCAATAAGGTGTAACAATGACACGTGCAGTGATTAATTTTTCTTTCAGAATATTGAACACATTCAGACAATCTTCATTAAATTCAAATTTAGCTTCTTTTTCCAATAAATGGAAAAGCGGTTTAGCAATTTTAGAAAAATCCTTAATATATATCCTTCTAAAGGCAAATGTTCCATAAGGACTTATGAATGTTGTCTTTTCTTGATCCTCAGGAGCAATGGGTAATTAATGATAACCAGAATATCCATCCAGAAAATAAAAATATGAGTGTCCAGCTAGTTTATCCAGCATTTGATCCAAGAAAGGTAAAGGAAAATGATCCTTTCTAGCGCCGTTGCTTAATTTTCGATAGTTAATGCAAATACGCCATCCAGTAACTTGTCTTGTTGGGATTAATTCAATTTTTTCATTAACAATGACAGTTACTTCTCCTTTCTTCGAAACACAATGAATAGGACTCACCCATTGGCTATCCGAAATAGGATAAATAATTCCAGCATCTAACCATTTCAAAATCTCATTCTTGACAACCTCTTTCATAATTGGATTTAGCCTTCTTTGAGGTTCAATAGTGTGTTTACAATTTTCTTCCATTAAAATCCTATGCATACACATTGAATGGCTTATTCCTTTTATATCTGCAATAGTCCAACCAAAAGCTTTCTTATAATTCTTTAGAACTTCTATTAATTTCTCTTCTTGATCTTTGCTTAATTCTGAAGATATAATTAAATGTAACGTTAATGAATTTCCAAGAAATGCATACTTTAAATGTGCAGGTAACATTATTAATTCCAGTTCAGGGGCTTTTTCAATTGAGGGTAAAAGTATATCATTTTTAGTTGTGTCTAAAATTTCCCAATTTTCATGAATATAATGAGTTTCTTCACATAAATTTTCTCTTTTTAATGACTCATTATATAACATAGATTCTTTATCTTTATCATCAGAAATGACCTTACATTTTTCTTGATAATGCTTTTCAATTATATAATAAAAAATATCCATTCGATAGCATTTTTCTTTATCAGGACACCTCATTAATTTCAGAACATTGAATGTTATCTCTTGATCATTAACTCTCATTGCTAATTCTCCTTTTTGCACATCAATCATAGCTCGACCGGTAGCTAGAAAAGGTCTCCCTAAAATGATAGGTATTTCTTTATCTTCTTCCATATCTAGAACAATAAAATCCACAAGGAAGATAAATTTATCTACCTTAATAAGAACATCCTCTATAACTCCTTTAGGATAAGTGATCGATCGATCGACTAGCTTGACGAGTTACGGTGGTAGGAGAAATCTCTCCTAAATCTAACCTTCGAAAGATTGAAAATGGCATGAGATTAATACTAGCTCCTAAATCACATAAGGCTTTTCCACGAGAATTTTTCTCTAATAGCACATGGTATAGTGAAACTTCGGGATCTTTAAGTTTCTGAGGTAATTTCTTCTGAATTATTACACTACATTCTTCACTTAATGCAACAGTTTCATATGCTTCAAATTTTCTCTTCTTGCTTAAAATATCCTTCATAAATTTTGCATAACTTGGCATTTGCTCCAAATCTTCAGCAAAAGGAATGTTGATGGTAAGTTTCTTAAAAATTTCAAAGAACTTAGAAAATTGATGGTGAAGCTTCTGTTGTTTAAGCCTTTGAGGAAAAGGTGGTGGTAGTCTTTCAACTTCCACTTCAATAGGTACAACAGACTGATCTTTACTTGGAGAAAGGGTTCTTTAGGTTTTTCAATCTCTTCAACTTCTTTGTCTTTTTCAATCTCATTCCGTATTTTCTCTTTTAATTCCTTTGTAATTCTGAGTTGTACAGGTTTTGCTTGTTCATGTTCTTTTTCAGATCCTTTAGGATTAATTTTGACATTGCTAGGAAGTGTTCCTTAAGGTCTGTAATTAATGAAATTAGCGATTTGACCCATCTGATTCTCAATATTACGGATAACAGTGTTTTGACTTTGTAGCTGATTGCTTAGTTGCAAGATCAATTCTTCTACAGACAACTTTTTCTACAGATTGTTATAATCAGGAAGATAAGTTGGTCTATAGTTTGAATTTCCTTGATTGTTCCAATTTGGATTAACTTGATGTCCATTACTCCAATTAAAATTAAGATGATTTTTCCAACCAGGATTATAATAATTAGAATAAGGGTTATTAGTTTTACTAGCAATAGCTTGCAAAGTTTCCATTGTTTGAGACTCATCAGAATTTGCAGAATTGTCATTACTTACATGCGATATATTAATAGCAAAATTATCTAATTTCTTAGATATCGCAGCCACTTGTAAAGCTAAAATAGAAAATGCTTCATTATCTTGAATACTGGCCATTGTTTTAGGATTAACCCTTTAAGAAGGCCATTGAAAATTATTATTAGTCATTTCTTCAATTAAAGTGTAGGCTTATTCAAATGTCTTAGCCATTAAAGAACCACCAACAACAGCATCAAATAAAAATCTAAGTGATCCAATAAGTTCATTATAAAATGTTTGAATAATTAACCAATCTGGTAAATCATGATGAGGACATTTCTTAATAGTTCTTTAAATATTTCCCAAGCTTCATAAACTGTTTCTCCATCAAATTGCATAAATGAAGTAATGTCATTTCTCAATTTAGCAGTTTTAGAAGGAGTAAAATATTTAAGGAATTTTTGTGTCATATCAGCCCATGTTTTAATGGAACAAGTTGCTAATGAATTAAGACACATCTTTGCTTTATCTTTTAAGGAAAAAGGAAAGAGTCTAAGCCTAATAGCATCATCATAGACATTTTTATATTTAAAGGTAGCACAAAGTTCTAAAAAACTAGCAAGGTGTAAATTTGGATCCTCATTAGGTGTTCCTCCAAATTGATTCTTTTGAACCATTTGAATAATAGAAGGTATAAGCTCAAAAGAATTAGCATCTACAGCTGGAATTTGAATACTAACATGAAGTTCATCAGCTGTAGGGTTTGCATAATCCCTTAATGGTTTATAAATATTTTGTTCATTAATTTTGATTATTGTTATGTAAGTTAGCCATTTCTTAATGTTTTGAAATTTGTTTTGCTTTTTTAATTATTTTTATTATTCTTTCTAATTCAGAATCAAAAGGTTGTAATCCTTCAGATCCAGAACTACGCATAAAATTTAAAAAATATTTTTATTTTGTTTTGTTGTTTTGTTGTTTTGTTTTTATATTATTTTATTTTTATTTTTATTTTCTTTTTATTTTTACTTTTTATATATTATTTGTTTTCTATCCCGGCAACGGATGCCAAAAACTTGATGCGATGCAGATTTATATATGCTTTAAAATACAAGAATTTGATACCACTTTTTAGAATATTTAATTCTTGGAAAATGGCTTCAAAGACTTGATGCGCGAGGTTTACTTTTATTAATTTATATTTAGATTTTATAATAATTATTGTAAAAGTCACAATTTTAAACGCAAGTATACGTATCGTTCAAGTAATACAGGGCTCTAGTGGAGTCCTGTTTATCGATCCCACAGGGATAATAAATTTATAAAATGTAAGAAATGTAAGAAATATTTTGAAATTTTCAATTTAAATGCAATTTATATATACTCTTTTTTTATATATGTTTTCAAATTTGATTTACTAACAATTTTTACTATAAGCAAGTAAGCAATAAAGTAAAGTAAGCAGTAATTTAATGCAAGTATAAAAATGACTTTCTCCTTTTTAACTAATCCAAGATTTATGGAATATTTATCTTTTGTAGGAAATTTAGATTATGGTATTGTGCCAAATAGAAGCATTCCTATTCTTTACCCTTTGGTGCGGGTGCAAAGAACTTTGACTAATCTATAGATTGGCTAAGGATGTTTTATTAATAGAATGGGTTAATCTAGGCTCACACTACTAGATGTCCAAGGGTGGCTATGGTCAGCCCTACCAGTGACCCGTTACCTTTCTATAAACCAAATTATTAGAATTTAGTCTGTCACTCTAAAAACTAATTAATTTTACACCCAATAAATAATAGCTTCCTATTTATTTGCACTTCACCTTAAATAATCTGCATATAGTCTGCGACTACCTAAGGATTCATGTGATATCTACTAGTTAAGAATTTATCTCCGGATAGGTCTCCAAATTCTTCAACAGTTTTTAACAATTTAAATGGCCACTTTAAAATAAACTAAGATCAGATATTAATATCATCATAATGTTTTAAAATATTTTAAATTTAATTCTCTACAAAGTTTAATTAATTTATAATCTTTTCATAGTTGAAAGGAGAAAGATAACTAACTACTCAGAACACATTGAAATAACACAACAAAACATATTTATAAAACTTTTAACCAAAGTACAAATACTTATCTGAAGCGTTCCTTCAAGTGATCCGCTGACTTCTACTGACTCCAAAGCAATGATGAAGGACTCCAACAGCAATAACACACAATAAATACTCAAAATAAACTCACTAGATACAAAGTAAAGTGACACCCTAAGTATGGAAGAGACTAAATAAAACTAAAGAGGGGAGAGAAGATGATAAAATGGGTATGTGTAGTAAGAGGGGGGTGGTACGATTTTTTTCTGTTGAATGAGCTCCTATTTATAGAGCTCTGAATTTGACCAGGGGTTGCTTAAGGCACCCCTTCAAAATTCATCCAAATTCAATGCATCTTCTAGAAGGTAACTATTGTGCCTAGGCGCCGGACTTCGTGACCAAGTCTTTCGCACCTTTTCACTTTGCATCGCACCTCTTTGCAATCCAGACCTTTTGCTAGTGTCAAAATACATTGTATCACATGTCTTATATATTAGAAGTAACTTCCGGTCTTCTAGAAGCTCCAATAACCACTTAACACCGTCAAAATAACTGCCCAAAGTCGTCAAAACTCTTGACAACGTCTATATCGAACTGGCGCTTAGTCGCCGAATTCTGGCGCCTAGGCGCCAGGCTAATAATTAAAATATTTTGCTCCATAAGCTCCATTTTTACTCATTTTTTCTCCTTTTTCCTTCTTTTTCTTTCTTGGACTCTTTTTTAATCATCTACATCCAAAAACATGAAAATATCTTTCATTAAAGCATAATATCCTTAAGAATTGAATAATAAATATGGCATAAAAATGGGTATTTTTTAGCTAGATCACTAAGGAGCCTACACTCTAACTTGTGCTTGAATTGACTTAGAGTGTTTTACTCTTCCTCAAGTTAAATCAGAAATTCCCTGTTTTTTTTACCTAACCATTTAAAAAAATAAAAAAATAAATCAAGAGAACAAAGGAGGCTGAACACACTCCAAAAAAAACTAGTGAAGCCAAAAAGGGGGAAAAGGCGAATGGATCAGACAAAGAAATGATGGTTAAAATGGCTTCAAATCGACCCAAATCGATCAATAAAAACACTCCAAAGCAACGAGCAAAAGGGCTTCTACAACTCCGGGCAGCGACTAGCAAGTTCCAAACAGCGCATTCCGGAACTAGGCAGCTCACCTAAGGCTCCTACAACTTTATAATGGCCTTCTACAGCAGCTTTCGCAAAAACAACAACTTCTCACAGCTCCTAACAGCTAACAGCAGTGATAGGCAACACTAAACAACCTCCCTATAGTGATAGACAATACCTACACACTTTGGACAGCACCTAACAGCTTTGGACAGCACCTAACAGCTTTGGACAGCACCTAACAACTTTAAATAACACTTATACTCTTCCAAACAGTGCTCCCAATCACTTAAACAACCAACAGCAGCTTCCTACAGTAATTAACAGCTTTGCCAAACCTCGAACAGATGCTAAAAGCACTTAACAGCTATCCCAATCATCAAACAACAGCTAAGTCGCTCCAAACAACCACCTATAGCACTAGACAACACTTCCAAACACTAACAGCTCCCCTACAGCCCTCTAATCGATTCAAAAACGGTGATTCAAATGTCCAAAAATAATGATTTAAAATGTCCAAAAGCAGTGATTTAAAACATCCAAAAGCAGTGATATGAAATGTCCAAATGCAGTAATTTAAAATGTCAAAGAGCAGTGATTTAAAATGTCCAAAAGCAGTGATTTAAAATGTCTAAAAACAGTGAATGAAACACTCTTCCATTTAAAAAAAAACAATTTAGATGTCCAAATCACAATTTATTACACGCATATGATCCTACCGATGTATTTAGAAAAATCAGAAGCATAAAATCATTTGATATCGATGCTAAACACTTCCATTAAAAATCATCGCGTGAGCAGCTAAAAACAATAAAGGGCATGTAAACCATTTCCCCTTACATAAAGCATTCATAGAAGAGCAAATATTTCATAAATTATGTACCACAGCTACACAAGTAGAATAATGAATGCTGATATGTAGACAAATGAAATGTGGCATTACAGAACAACCAAAGATTTAAAAATGCAAGATTAGATTCTGCTGCGGGGTACGACTACCTGAGACTTACCTTTCTTCGGCACAACCAAGAGCACAACAAGGCTAGGGAATAAAGCACGGAAAGGATCGCTGGCGGGGGGAAGGAGATGAGAGAAGGGAGGAGGCACAAACTCTATATTATGGCTCGTTGGGTTGTGTAGCTCGCACGAGGGCCAGTCGAATGAAGGAGGTGTCGAGCAAGGTTTCAGTCAAGAAGGAGCGGAATGTGAGGCTTTCGATTCGTAGAGGAGGAGCGAGGCGATGGCCTCAGGTTGCGATCGCGCAAAGGAAGCCGAGGGCTTTAGCTCGAGTGAGGGAAAGGTCAAAGTCTTTGCTGCAGAGGAAGGAGGCGAATGTGTTGTTGTGTAGAGAGGGGAAGAGGTATTGAGAGGAGCAGGTCTTCGATGCTGAGAGGCAAAGCGAGTGAGATCAAGGGAGTCAAGCGCGTGTTTTTTCGTGCGCGAGAGGGAAGTGGGCGGCTACTTCGGTTCAAAGAGGGGAGGAGTCGAGTAGCTGTTCGGCACAGAGATGGAGCTGGCGAGCGGGATTCGGGCGAACGAGACTGGGGCGAGTGGAGGAAGCAGGTGAGCAGCTTCGTTTTGCAGAGAGGAAGCAATTTGAGTACTGGGAGCAGGAGTTGGCTTCCGTCTCCAAGAGCAGAGGCGAGCGCGGGGGAGTCAAATTCTATGCCGCGCTCTCAAAAATGTCTGTTACAGGTGCTGGTTGCGAGATTAAATGATTTCCATATGCAGGGACGTTTATTTGGTAAATAGTAATTCTGAATTTAAATCATTTAATTCTCAGTTTAAGTGATTGATTTGAATTTTGAAATTAAAATTTTAAAATCATGCGAGCTGCGGGGTGCAGCCTGGTTCAGACCCAAATTGAACTTTGGCGAGCCCGAACCTGTGTCCCGCAAACAAAAAAAGTGCATCGATTTTTGTGCCAACTGTTCGCAATCGAACCCATAACAATATGGGTATCCTTCCTAGCTAAATTTGATATCACGGATGCATCCGTGTGGTCTGTTTTCTCATATGGGGTCGTCCGGAGAAGTTCGCCGATGGTCGGGCCAAAAAAGTGTCAAATTGTGGTCTGCGCGAATTCGTGTCATTAAGGGTTCACCTGAGGCCGTCTGATCCTATGAGAACTCATTTTCGGGCCCTCTGCATGTTAGTTCTTAGCCTTTGCAACCAGGAGTCAAGTGCTTGGGACTATTCATGCGAAGTCTTTACAAAAATGGGTCTAGAAGTGGTTCGAAGCTCTATGGGAGGTGGGCGCCATTACTAGTCTGCTTGGATGGTCAGTAAGGAGCTCCTACAGCTAGATCCTGGGGTCTAACGTGAAGAAAGCTGAGACCTCACTAAAAGGAGGTCAACAAAAGGACCCCCAATAGGTGTGGTGTGCAGAACATGCACACCGCGCGTATTGGTGTTGATCGAAGAGACCAACACAACCAATATACTGTGTAAACATGACTCAGAGTTAGGGTAAATTTAAGTTAGGGCTTTCCACTGGGGACCCCCAATCCAAAGACAAGAGCAATTGAAGATTTTTAAAATTTTTTGTTGGGTATGAAAGAATTTGCAATATAATGTGTTGTTTGGTTTAATTGTTTTGTTGTCTTGTTTGTGTTTCTTTGTTGTCTTGCAGAGATTATTATGATTGTAAGGAGTGTCATGGTTGTAAGTGAAATGATTATAATTGAACATATCATAAATGTGCAAATGTGCTGAGAAAGGATTAGGGTTAAACCTCTCCCAAATGTGTTGAGAAAGAATAGGACTGAACCTATCCCAAATGTGCTGAGAAAGAATAGGACTAAGCCTATCCCCAAATGTGCTGAGAAAGGATTAGGATTGAACCTATCCCAAATGTGTTGAGTGCTGAGAATGGATTAGGATTAAACCTATCCCAAATGTGCTGAGAAAGAATAAGACTGAGCCATCCCCAAATGTGTTGAGAAAGGATTAGGATTGACCCTATCCCAAATTTGTTGAGTGTTGAGTGCTGAAGTGTGGAAGTGCGGAGCCAGCGAAGTGGAAGGAATGACGTGATTTGTAGAAGTCGTGAAGTGGTGGAATTTATGAAATTGTGGTGATTCCAGAGTTTTACAGTGATTTTGTGAAATTTACGAGAGTTTATGAGGGTGCAGAGGTACTACAGAACTATGCAGATTTGCGACAAAGTTGGAGACTTGTGAAGTTGTAAAATTATAGATATTTGCTAAGACATGTGAATGCAGAGATTTGTGAAGGTTTTTGAGTGCAGAGATTGTAAAGATTTGCTGATATTTGTGGAATTTATAAAATTAAGGAGAATTGCTAAGAAATGTGAATGCAGAGATTTGTGGAGGGTTGTAAGTGCAAAGATTGTAAAGATTTGTTGAGGTTGTGAATGCAGGGATTTGTGGAGGTTTGTGAGTGTAGAGACTTGTAGAGTTGATTGTAGAATCTTACAGAGATTGATGCGAAATTTGTGAAGATAATGACATTTGTAGAACTTGCGAGTGCAGAGATTCGTGATAGGGATGTTGAATTTTGTGTAAATTTTATGTGGAATTTGTGAAAATTTATGCAGTGCAGAAAATGTCCATAGAAAGAGATCAGATTGAGAAAGAGCATGATGAGACTCATTTCCAACTCAATGGCTGATCGAAGAAATGTCCGTGCGAAAAGAGATGCAGTTCCAATAGAACCAGCCAAATCTCATTCACACCAGACAAAAAGGCATAGAAAAGCGCAGTTCTATGTAGATAGAGCCAGCTAGCCTCTTCTGTACGAAAAATAGGACCCAGAGTTGTTATGGAAAGAAACTTCGTGCCGAGGAAAGTGACGCTAGTGATAGGCCAACGAGAGTCAACCTGACCCGATCAAAATATGAAGTTTGAAATGTTGATTTTGAATTTGATTTTATTTGATATGGAATCGAGTTTATTTTTATTTTTGCTGTGCTTTGATGTGGTCTATGTTTATGATCTGTGAGTTTTCTTTGGTTGCGATATTGTTAGAATTTGGACCCAGTTCTAGACAAGTATGACATTAGTGCTTATGAGGACAAGGCTTTGACTTTGAAACACCATGATGCACAGTACTTCATGAGGTACCATCCATTGGCTGGAGACATGTGTAAAAACAACCCATTCTTTACGGTACTATCAGAATTGTATTCTTTCAAGTACACATAAAGGGGTGCTATTTCTAAGGACATCATAGCTTGAAAGGCTTGCACTTTGTAGCTCCGTTCATAGCAGTAGTCGCTTCTTTATCACAAATTTTGCAATGATGTTCACACTGTCTTTAAGAAATCATTTTGACACTATTTGAATTGACGTTGGAGTTGAATCTTCTGGGCATTGAAAGATATGACTTCAGGGTAGAATTTCCATTAATTTGCTAATAACATAGGCCTTTTACCGTAATTCTTTCTTTATGGGCCTAAGCAGATTTCAAAATTTAGTTCATGTGATCAAATATTTTTCATCTCCCGAAGATATTTCTGAGTCAATTAATAGTCGACCAAAAGACACAAGATCACCTAACTATTTTCAGAGTATAATATCAGGAGAATTTTCTTGAGAGACCTTTCAAGATCACCTAATTTTTTTATTGCTCACCTCAAGCTTCTTCCCAGGGAGCCTCATTTTTTCACTTTTTTTTACAAAGAATTACTATATTTGGTGAAGCATGATTTAAAGATTTTGAATTTCTGAATTGAGATACCAATTTTTTATTTCATGCCCATTTCAAGCTTCTTCTCAGGGGATTTTTTTAATTGATTTTTTTTGCTCCTTTTATTTTCTGGGAGTTACTATATCTAGTAGAGCATGGTTTAAAGATTTTGAATGTTTGAACTCCCTTGATTAATAATTCTTAAATATTTCTTAAGACAAATTCTGAGATATTATAACTCATTCCAAAGTCAAGACCCAGTCACTTGGCAGAAGATTAAAAGTCTCGTGATATCCTTATTCGATTACTCGTATTATAATCACATTGACTTATTCTGAAATTTACTCAGGTCCCAGTCCAAAATCTTTAAAGTGCAGGACCCAATCATTAGGGCATTAATTTTATTTTTCCCTGAAATCATAATTTGTATAACAATGCTGAAATTTTTGTTTTGGATTACTCCTTTCTATTGTTGTCTTCCTGTTGAGCTTTAGATATTTTGTTAACTGTGCTTTTCAAACATTGAATAGTTTTGAAAAACAACAAGTTCTTTATTTATTTTATTACGGTGGGAGGGAAGGGGTAAACAAACATTGATATCATTAACATCCATTTCGACAACAAAAGTAGTACAATAGTAATCAAGAGGCATTACATCCTTTGTCAGCTCAATCGAGTCAATCGAAACACTGGGATCACCAAAATCATATTGATAGAACCTTATTCAGGTTCTTTTCAAATATTCTTCTGGGATCATTATGTTCCCATTCTTGAAGTTCTTCTCGAGTCATTCTTTGAAACTGATACAACCCTTTATGTTGTGCCCAAGCAATCTGTGATTTGGGCAATATCTGGGGTGATCCTTCTTATCAACCTCATCTGGCTTCTTTGGCTCTGGCAACCTGAACTCGGGCTTCTTGATCAAATTTCTGAACATCTTCCCCACTGCCTCATCCTTGAAGGAGTAGACTTTACTCAACCGATCGGCCATGGATGGACCTTGCCCTCTGTCTGTGCGGTAAGTTCCCTGCTGGTGCTGTGATTGATGGTACTGTTGATAGTCTTGCTGAGGCTGCTCTACCTGAATCTGCATTGGTTGCTTGCCTTTGTCAACTGCTGCCACAGTTCCGGACCTCTTCTCAAATGTCTTTACGGTCTTTAACTTGTCGACCTTCTCCAGGAATCCGAGTTGCTTAGCCTCCTCTTGCAGGCTTGCAGCTTTACTGAGTAGCTTTTCAAAGGTTTTGATTATAAATCCCTTGAGTAGGAAAGCTACTAGACCATGAATGCTTTTAAGTAAGATCTCGATCACGTGCGGCTCCTGCAATTGTGGCTCACACTTCATACTTAGATTACTCCACCGTAGAATGTACTCCACTAGAGTTTCTCTCGGTTGCTGTCGTTCCACCACGAGACCACCAATGGTGATAATGTTGCTGAGCTCCAACGAACCTCTTGAAAAACATATTCTCCAGCTCGGTGAATGTTTTTATAGAACCATTAGATAGTTCTGCATACCAATCAAAAGCGATTCCAGAGAGGCTACTCACAAATTGGCGGAATAAGAGTGCTTCGCTACCCCCCGTGTTGCAACAGCTTACCCGGAAGTGTGCAACATGCTGTCGGGGGTTTCCCGTCCCATTAATTTTTGAAGGTACGTGGCACGAAGCCCTTCGAGTAGGGCACTGCATCGAATTCCTTTGGATATGGTCTACCCTTTGGAATCAACTCTCCTCCTTTGGATTGGGCTAAGGCCTCCTTCACCTGCTGCTCAACCATTTGTTTGATGTCCTTTTCTGATATAGTGTTCTGGGCTAAATCCTTCCTTTCATCTGCGATGTGAATAATCTCTTACTGGTTTACTTGTGTAGAGGTTGCTTTCAGAGATTGAAGTCGACTCTGAAGAGAGGCTATAACGGCCGCCATCTCCTCCATCTTTTTCTCCATGCGGATGATAAGCTCATCCCTTTGTCGGATGACTCTCTATGGCTCATCATCGACATTCTCCTCGGTGGGCAAAGGAGTATCTCAAGATAATGCAGAGGCTCTAGTCTCAACCATAAGGATCTCTGCGAAATCTTCATCCAATGATATGACAAATCGTGTTCTCCATCACTGACGTTTCCACTTTGTTCTTTTGACAACTCAGTCATGTCTGCCTTGAGCTTCTCTAATCTTTCCTCGATTGACTTCCCTTTAATGATCTTGAGATCGACTGGGAACTGTTGTTGTACACCTTCCATCAACACTAGCTTTAGCATGGCCGGAGCATCATACTTAGAATCCTTTACGGGGAGACGTCTTTTTGATCTATGTTGCGACAAATTCTGGTTCAGATGGAACTAATGGATGATCTGAATATATTCCACCTAATGGAGAATGGAATTAAGTTCTTATGACGTGTTAAGTGTTTGTGTTTAGTGTTTTATGTTTTGTTGTGTGTTATTATTTTGTTATGTTTTAAGTATTTGTTTTGTATTTTGTTTAAGTGTTTAAATGTGAGTAGAAAAGATGACATCTTATCCAAGTATATTGGATTAAAGACTTGAGGTTTGTACTTGTAATTTGTATTTGTTTATTTAGTAAAGAGTTTGTGTTTGTGTGAAACTAGTGTTGAATTCATTTTTAATATATAAAAGCGTGATTTTTAAGATAAGAAGATTATAAGAATATGATATACTTATTAAAACAATTTAGGTTGATAAAATGAACGAAAATGTGTATTTAACGAGAAAATCAAAAACAAAAAATTCACAAGCAAGCATCGAGACTACGCACTTACGTGTTAGTGCAACTTTCACGCTTAGGCATAGGTTTGGAGAAATCAGTTTTCAAGTTTTAAAAACCCAAAAAATCACAATTGTTTCACCCCCATCATTTTTTTCGTTCGGAGTTCGTGACCTAGGGAGTTAGGGCATCACCAAAATTGCAATTTTTGAGCCAACTCAAGTGAAATTTGCTAGATTTGATCTTCTTGAGGTAAGGGCGCTACTCCTATGTAAAAAATTTTTTATTTTCACCATGTATTTGAAGAGCATTGTAGAGTAATCTGAGATTTACTTTCATGGTGAAAATTTAAGAAAACATTTTGGAAATTACTTGGATTTAGTAGTTTAAGCCTTTAGAAGTTGAGTTTAGTGAATTTAAGTTAAATGTTGAATTTATGGTAATTTTTATGCAAATTTTAGAAATGGAACCAAATTGAAGCAAGGCGAGATCCACTTTTGATTCAAACAAGTTTATAAGTTCGAAGCCTCAGGATCGTTAATTGCAAGCTCTACAGTCACGTAAACTGATTCAGGAGCGAGGTCTTGATAAGCCCAGCAGAGTGATAAAATATATGATCGTTAGACACCTTTGGGATAGATTTTGTTGCTTCTTGGCTGAAGCGGTTATTTCTGTTGTACGGGAGTTCTATGCAAATCTCTCAGAGTCAGAAGAAAATATTGCGTTAGTACGAGGACGGTTGGTTCATTTCACGCTTGAGGTAATAAATGAATTTTATTTGTTTCCTATGAACACATTAAGTTTTTATTCAAATATAATCCTACAGAGGAAGAATTGGATGAAATTATTTATGCTTTGACTGATGGAACTGGTTTATGGAAAATAATTATTGAAAAAAGAGTTAACTTCCTTGCTTCAAAACTGAATGCCACCTCTAAGGTCTGACATTATTTCACATCATTCAAGTTGATTCTTACTAATCATCTGAGCAAGGTGATGAGAGAAAGAGCTTCATGGAATTTCTGTATTCAGCAGTGGAAGGAAATCGATATCAGGAAGATTATTTATGATTATATTTGGAGTTCTGTCAGAGCAACTAATACTGCAGGTATGAGATTTGCTTCTCTTATACATTCATTGTGTGAGCAGGTTGGTGTAAGATTTAAAAATTGGGAAGAGATCCTTCAGCCTCTTAAGCCTATTTCTAGTACAAATGTGAAGACATGTGATGAACATTCCCTTTTTGGTTGGAGAGGAGGGTTCTTTAGAGCTTTAAGTGCATTTACTTATACTGCTTTTACTTCTCGTGCTTCCACATCTCATGCATCATCAGGCCAGTTTTCTGATTCACAGACTAAACTTTTAAATATTATCAAAGATAATGTCAATTATACTATTGAAAGAGTTCATGATATAGAAGGAAAGGTATATCATATGGGGGATTATCTGCAAAGACAGTGATTATGAGGAGAACTATCACAGTTATATGGATAGAATGATCAGAGGAGATTATAGTGATGTGTTAGCTCCACTTCCACATTATACCCCATATGAGCTTACATATACCTGGAATGAAGAAGATGAGGATTAGGATTGATTGTTTGTATGTGATGTGAAGTGTTATGATATGTCGTATGTGTGGAATTTTTATTCTGTATGAGTTGTTTATTTGCTATTTATGGTTGTTAGGTGGACTATTCTGTTGTAATTGTGATTGATGTACTAGTTGCCAAACTACTTTAGTTTTTTTATGTTATTTGTGGATGTATTTGTTTGCGTTATGTGATGTGAATCTTTAGTATTTTTGTCATAGTAAATGTGTTAGAAAATTGGTAGTGTAATTTGTTTATTAGTGTAGAACTTATTCCAGAAATTATTTGGGAAGGCCTGGAACACTATTAAAATCCACTAAATTTCATGCTTAACTATTAAATTTACTACCATATGTTTTAGTTATGGTTTTTCTGTCTAAGTGTCTGTGAATTTGCTTTTATTTCCTCCACTACTTTAGAAGTCATTTGAATTTCTTTTATTAAAAATGTAAAATTAAAAATTGATTTAGTTGTTTTTACTCATATTCTTAATTATTATACCTGCATATTTAGGATATAAAAATTCCTGAAAACATGATACTTATATTTTTTAAATCCTACCCATGAATCTTTCTATGCTTAAATGTTTTATCATAATAAGAACTTTAAAGTTTGGGGGGGGGGGGTGGCGCAGAAGAAACAATTTTCAAAAACTTAAAATTTTATTTTATTCTCAAATATGTTATAAATAAAATTTGGATGTAAAAAATAATTATGTGTAAGAAGTTATATTAGGGAAGTAAAATTTTGAATATAGAATTGAGTAAGAAAATTTAGTTAAAATCTATAGTAATGATGAAAAATTTAAAGTTGAAAATTTCTTAGTGAAGAATTGATAAATATTTTGTAACTATATTTAGTAGGAAAAGTTGTATTATTGGAAAAATAAAAGGATTAAACTTTTATTTTTAATACTTAAATTTCTATTATTGAAAATAATTCTCAAAACTTTTATTATATTTCTAAGTAAAAGATATATATCTACCTTATGCTTTATGAAAGGAATGGTGGAATTTAAAATTATTAAATGCCTATCCAGATATAGTAATACTTGTCTTATAAAAAAAAGAAAAGAAAAAGAAAAAGTGAAAAATAGTATGTAAAAAAGGAAGGAAAAGCTTAAGGATTTAAGGGCCTGATAAAAAATTGGTCCACACCTGATATTTTTAGAGTATAAGATTTGAAAAAATCTTGAAGCCTATGAATATAATATAGTTAGTATACTTATTTTTAGTAAATAATTTTAAGTAATGAAAATAAAATGCTTAAATCCTATATTTTAAAACATCTACAAGAATTTTTGAATAAGTTAGGAACTCATATTTTTCATTTAACCTTTACCTAAGAGATTTCTAAACTTTAAATTGGTTTCATTTACTAAAATTTTTTCCTAAATTGGACTAATACATTTCTACAACAAAATTTTAGAAACTCCTAAAGAAACTCATCTACATAATATGATTGTTTGATTTTATGTGATTATAGTATCACTTGAGGACAAGTAAAATTTCAAGTTTGGGTGATTTTGATACACCTAAAATATATAGTATTTTTATATACAATTTTATACCTATTTTTTATGATATTGCGCTTTAATGGAAGATATTTTGTGTATTTTTCTTACAGGTATGACTAAATGGATGAATGTGATGAAAGGAGTGAAAAAGGACTAAATTTGGAGCAAAAATGAAGAAAGGTGCAAAATTGATGTGTGGTGGCTAAGCGCCTGGACCGCGCTTACGTGCCAAAGCCCAATGGCTATGCGCCCAGATCTGGATCTTACATGCCAGAAGCCTCACGAGTAAGCACCGAGACCTCGCGCTTACGTGTGACAGTTACTAAGAGGAGTTATTTAATTTTTGGCATCATTTTAAAGAAGTTTTAGAGTCATCTATTGGTAAAAACATGGGTAACTCCCTATTGGCACAAAAACTAAATTAAATTACTCTTGAATGGATGCATCTCTTAGAGGATTAATTAAATCTAGAACTAATTTGAAGAGATACAAAGGCACCTGTTAGAAAAATATAAAAGAAGGTTTGAAGATCAAAAAAAGTGTGTATGTGTAGAGAGAGTGAGTAGTTGTTATTAGTATTGTGGTTGTTGTAGAGTGTGTGGTTTGTGTAGGAGAGTTCTTTCATTAACACACCACTCCACTTCACCATTTCTACCTAAATATAGTTTGTATTAGGATTAGAAGTGAGATTTGAAGTCATTAGAGTTGGGGGGAACCTCTAAGGAATATTGTAAGGAAAGCAAAGTTTTCAAAGGAACTTCAAGAGTTTGGTGGAGAGAATATTCAGATAAATCTTTATCTTTGTTATTACATTTATTTTTTAATTAAGACTTCTTGTGTTTTCAGTATGATTTCTACTTTTAAACCAAGTTATGATTGTATTTTGTCCATGATTTCTAAGTAGTTTTCTTTATCTTTTTCCTTAAAATTGATGAAGTAATAAATTTATGGAAGGATGTTGTGTGAAGTATAGGAAATCTATGTTGAAAGATGTTGTTATGATTCAAAACCTTGCACTTCATTTACTTCTTGATTTGGCCAATTAAGATGTTAATATATGTTGTGAGAATGTGTAAGAACCGGTATGGTATTGTCTCAGTCAACAATTGGAAAGAATCACATGAGATTATATGGGTGAGATTGTAATCCCTATGGTTGAGTGCAAATAAATAGGGAGATATACTTTGATGGTTGTATAATTAGAGGACTTAAGAGTGACAGGCTAAAGCCCCCAATTTTATTTATTGTTTTATGTTTTGATACATGATGTTAGCCCCCAGGTGAATGAGAGCTAGTATATTTCCTACCTAACCCGTCTTCAATATTTATAAAGTAATAGATTAACCTATGTTCTTTATAGTATCTCTAGTAAGAGTAAAGAATATATTTGCTCCTATTTGGCACAATACATTTTAGATAATTCCACAACAAAATCCCATGTCTTGTTACTGGTTCAAAGTAAGGAAAAAGATATTTTATTTGCATTTGCTTTCATCTTACAAAAATCTAGTAAAAATAGTTGTTTACTTTTATTTCAATTTATAAAAATTAACAGAAAGAAACAAATTTTTTTCTAGAATATAATCTTTAGTTTGGGTAAGATTTTTCTTTAAAAGTAAAAACGTTACTTTTCTATTTTCATTGTTAAAAATATTTAACTTTTTCCCTGTGGGTTTGATATCTATGGGGAATCAGAAAGACCTATATTAAATCCTAATGATACGTATACTTGCGTAGTATCCCATTTTATAATATAAATTAAAAACTCTTGTTTATATTGGAATCAATTTTTTGTGTTGTTTTAAAGAAAGTGATATCATTAAAAAGAAGTACAAATTCATATATAAAATAAAGCATAAATATCAGGGATCAATAGGTAAGTCTATAATTACTATTACCTTGGTTTTTATAGTTTCCTAATGGGTTTACTTGGTTGCTTCCTCATTGCTGATTAGTACCACCACAATTTTTATTCCAGTTAAAATTATGATTGTTTTTCCAACCTGGATTATAGTAGTTTGAATATGGATTATTTCACTTATTATTAATAGCATTCAAAGTTTAAATTGATGTTTGAGAATCTACCATTTGGCATAATGAATTCTCTTCAATCATTGGATTAAGTTGAGAAAAATTCATTCCAATTTAGTTTATCTTCCTTGAAATTGTAGCAACTTGATTTACTAATATAGCAAAAGCATCAGAATCATGAATATTGGCTACCTTTTTAGAATGTACCCTTTCAGAAGGTCATTAAAAATTATTAATAGCCATTTCTTCAGTTAAAGCATATGCTTCAGGAAATGGTTTAGACATCAATGAACCACCAATAGCGACATCGATAATAGATCTAAGAGATCCAGCTAATCCATTATAAAAAGTTTAAATAATTAATTAATCTGGCACATCGTGGTGTGGATACTTTCTTAGGAGTTCCTTAAATCATTCCCAAGCTTCGTAAATAGATTCACATTCAAACTGACAAAAAGATGTAAAATCATTTCTAAGCTTCAGATTTTTTGATGGTGGAAAATATTTAGCAAGGAGTTTCTATGTTAAATCACCCCATGTTCTGATAGATCCTGGTACTAAAGAATTCAAACATATCTTAGCCTTACCCTAAGTGAGAATGGAAAAAGCATAAGCCTAATAACATCATCAAAAACACAATCATATTTAAATGTAGCACACAATTCTAAAAAATGGCAAGATGTAAATTTGGATCTTCAGTTGGTGATCCACCAAACTGATTATTAGATACCATTTAGAAAAACTTGATCCTGATTTTATTTACTACCAAATGAAAAATGATAAAATTTATGCTTTTGGTAATCCAATTAAACATATATTTTTAATATAAAATATTCTTCTTTATAATAGCACCAAAAACTTCATTCTGATGTAAATAAGAATACAACCTTGATATTTAATTTAGAAATTCTACGCAAGTGTACGTATCGTTATCAAGTAATATTGGACTTTTTTATTAAGCCCTGAAATACTGATCCCACGGGAAAAAATTTTAAAAATATAAATGATAAAAAGGTTTTTAGATCACAAATTCTATTTATAAAAAACACTTAAACGGTTTTAGTTAACAAAAAACTTTAAAATATGATTCTTTTTGGCATTTTCTTAAATTAAGAAATAAAGTGAACAATTTACTAACTATAGCAATATTTTGGTAAGATTTAAAGAAGTATGAATGAAAATATCTTTTTTTCTTATCATGAATGAGTAATAAGTAAAGGGATTCTATTGTGGAAGTATTAAAAATGTAATGTGTCAAATAGGAGCAATTTTATTCTTTACCCTTACAAGAGATGCTGTAAAGAACATTGGCTAGTTTAAAGTTTGAATAGTTTTGAAGACGGTTTAGGATACTGGCTCTCACTCTAGAGTTCCCTCCTTTCCCTCCACCTGGGGGCTCTCGCATCAAAACCTAAAACAATAAACCGGATTAGAGACTTTAGTCTGTCACCCTTAGTCTCTAATTCTACACCCATCAAAGTTTATTTACTTATTTATTTGCACCAAATTATATGAATTATTTTCTCATCCATACAATCCCATGTGATTCCTACCTATTGTTAATTGACACAATGCCTGCTCGGATCTTACATGTTCTCACAATAAATGTTAACATCAGGATTGGTCGAATCAAGAAGTAAATGAAGTGCAAGGATTGAATCAACACAACTTCTTCCAACATTTAAAATCAATACTTCCACAACTTTCATCTAACACTTAATTACTTTTCATTGTAAGGAAAAAGATAAAGAAGACTACTCAGAATCCATAGAGAAAACACAACAACCAATAGTTTTAAAAGTAGAAACCATTTAGAAAACACAAGAAGTCTTACTTAAAACCAAATGAAGTACAAAGATAAAAACTTATCTCAAGTTCCTCTTCACCAAACTCTTGAAGTTCCATTAAATATCCTCCTTTCTCTTACAAGCCTCCCTTGGACTAGTCACCAAGAGGGTTTAAATCTCTCTACACAATGGATTTTTACTTAGGAATCCCTACTCACCCTCTCTCTCACATAGAATGAGAAAAGAGTGAAGGATCCCTGAGTAAGAATCCTAAAATTTCTTACTTAAACTACTCTCTACAAACTCTAACTTTCCTCTCTCTAAAAGAACTCTACACACACACTTCTCTTCAAGTCCTTCTTTTATAATTTCTTCAAAAGATGCCTTGGTGTCTCTTTAGGATGTGTTCATATTCAATGAATCTACCCAAGAGATGCATCTTTTCAAGTGAAATTTGACTTTATTTTGGTTTCCTTGATCAGCTACCCACATTTGTATCAAATGATGCCTCAAACACCTCTTCAAAATTCGCCAAACATTCTTTAAAATTGCAAAGTAACTACCTGGCGCAGAAGCGCAGGGTCTCCAGCACTTAGGTGCGGCCTTCTCTGTCTGTAGGCGCTTAGAAACTAGATCTGGGTGCTAGGCACCATAATTCATTTTAATGCTTTCTTCATTTATGCTCCAAATTTGATCATTTTCACACATTTTGACATATTTTATCCATTTAAGTGTACCTAAAAGAAAAACAAACAAATACCATCTATTAAAGTACAATATCATCAAAAATATGTATAAAAATGTGTATTAAGATATTATATATTTTAGGTATATCAACACCTAAGTTCCAAAACCGCGCCTGAGCGCGAGCAAACCCGAGAGCCCCGCGCCTAAGCTTCACAACAGTCCCGCTTAAGCGTCAGTTCACTAAAACCAGTTTATAAAGGTTTTAAAGGCTGGAAATCACCATTTTTACCCCATTTCACCTTCTTCTTCCTCAAGCTCACGTTTTTACACCTAGGGCATCCCTTTAAATGAAGATTTCTTGATGGATTCAAGCTAAATTCATTGGATTTTATCTTCTCAAGGTTAGAGCTTCTATATTATGTAAAAATTTTTTATTTTCACTATAGGTTTTGAGTTTATTATGGAAATTTTGAAATTTTACTATTCATGGTGAAAATTTGATGAAAATCAGTGGATTTTACTTGGATGAGTGAGTTTAAGCTTTTAGAAGTTTGCTCTACTGAGTTAGAGTTGATTTTTGAATTTATTGTGATTTTTTCAAATTTTAGAATGGCACCAAGAATGAAATAAAGCAAGGGGAAGTCTACATTTGATTTGAACAAATTTGTGAGTTCTAAGGCCAAGGATCGTTATGACAAAGCACTTCAATCAATGAAGTTGATTTCTGAGCGATGTTTTAAAAATTCAAGTAGAGAAGTGGAAGATCTAATTGTTAGCCTACAATGCAATTGATTATGTTGTTTCTCTGCTGTTGCAGTGATCTCTGTAGTTAGGGAGTTTTATGCAAATCTCTCTGAATCTAAAGATGATTTAGTGATGGTGAGAGGGAAGACAGTAGCATTTACACCTTAGGTAATCAATTCATTTTATGAACTGCCTACGGATATGTTTTGTTTTTATTCCAATTACAATCATATGGAGGAGGAGTTAGATGAGATTATATCTTTGTTAACTGTTGGAAGAGGTCTCTGGAAGATTACCAGTGGTAGAAGAGTAAACTTCTCTACATCGAAGATGAATGCAATAGCGAAAGCCTGACATTATTTTATTTCTGCTTGTTTACTCCCTACTAATCATCTTAACAAAGTGACCAGAGAAAGGGCTACACTAAAGTACTACATTCAACAGTATAAGCCAATCAATATTGGGTCTTTCATTTATTAGGTTATTACTAATTCTGTCAGACCCACTACTACTGTATGTTTGGGATTCCCTTCCTTAATCTTTTTTTTATGTAAGCAAGCCGGTATTAAACATGATAGTTGGGAGTAGATTCTTCGACCTCTAAAGCCCATTACTAGTGTGAATGTGAAGACCTATTATGAACATTCAATTTTTGGCTGGAGAGGAGGATTTTCTAGAAGTTCTGGTGCATCTACGTCACATGCTTCTACATCTAGAGCTTCCACATCTCGTGGTAGATCCAGTCCTGATTTACAATCTAAAATTTTGCAGACTATGATGGATAACATGGATCATGCTATGGATAAGGTATCAAATCTTGAAAACTATGTTGATCATATTGATTCGTACTTAGGAAGACATAGTGAATATGAGGATAATTACAACAGTTGTATGGAGAAGCTTGTTAGAGGTGATCAGAGTGTGATATTTCCACCTTATCCTTGGTGTACTCAGTTTGATTCTGCTAGTTTTTGGAAGGATGATGATTATGAAGAAGATGATGATTGAGAAAAGGATGAGTAGAGATTAGTTTGTATTTTCTTTTTTTTTGAGTTGTTAGTTGTGTTGATATTTAGACTTCTTTATGTGTTGTTATTTGTGGTGGTAGTGAACATGGTTGTTATTGTTTGTTGTAATGTGTAATTGTGATTATGATTTGGTAGTATGTATTTGAACTCTTTTATTTTAATTGTGTTTTGTTAGTTTTTTGGAACTTATTCCTGTTGCTTTAGGAAGTTTAGATAAATTTAACCTTCATTTAAATTAATGTTTAAATTTCAATTTACTACCATAAATTTTCTATTGTTGTTGTGATAATATTTTAGTTTATGTAATTTTCTTTTATATTAGCCTCCACTGCATAGAAGTCATTTGAATTTCTTAATTGCTAAAATTGAAATGAGTTGTAATCATTTTTACTCCTGTTTTTTTAATTTTTATACTTGCATAATTAGGATATGAGAACTCCTGTAAGTATAATGTTTAAAATTTTCATTCCTGTCTTTATATATTATATGTTAAAATGTTTAATCTTTGTAAAAACTTAAGGTTGGGGGGGTGAAAAATTGATTTACAAAACTTAAAGTTATTTGTTCTCAAGTATGCTACAAATAAAATTGATTTTTGATTTGAAAAATGATTTTGTGTATGAAGTTATATTAGGGTAATAAAATATTAAATACTAAAATGTGTAAGAAAATTTGGTTAAAACTTTATAGTGATGAAGAAAATTTTCAAGTTAAAAAACTTTTCTTAGTGAAGAGATGTTAAATATGATGTAACTTTCTTTAGTAAGAGATATTTTATTTTTGAAAAATATTGAAGGATTAGACTTTAATTTCAATACTTACATTCTTTTTATTAAAAGTAGTTTTCAGAACTACTATTATATTTTGGAGTAAAGGATATATCTGACCTTTGCTTTAGGAAAGGAAGAGTGGAATTCAAAATCATTAAAGGCCTATTGAGATATAGTTATCCTTGCCAGAAAAGAAGAAAAAAGAAGAAAAATGAAAAAGAAAAGAAAAAGAAAAGTAAAGGAAAAGAAAATTGTAAATTATAGTATGTGAGAGAAGAAGCTTGAGGATTAGTGTCTAATCAAAAATTGGTTCCACATCTAATCTTTTTAATGCATAAGATTTTAAAAACTCCTAAGCTTAAGAATATAATATAGTGTGTATATCTATTTTTAATAAGAAAAAATTTTAAGTAATGAAGATAGAATGCATAAACTTTATATTTGGAAAATCTACAAGTATTTCTGAATTAGATGAGAGTTCATATTTTCATACTTTTTCAGTTTAGAAATTTCTAAACTTTAAATTGGTCTCATTCACTAAAGTTTTTTATAAATTGAAATACCACTTTTCTAGAACAAAATTTTAGAATCTCCTAAAGAAACTAATTCACATAATTTGCTTACGTTGGTTTTGAAAGATTATAGTGTCACTTCAGGACAATTAACATTTCAAGTTTGGGAGAATTTAATATACTTAAAATTTATAATATTTTTATGCACATTTTTATACCTATTTTTGATGATATTGTACTTTAATGGATGGTATTTGTGTGTTTTTCTTTAAGGTACACTTAAAATGGATATAATATGTTAAAAGGGGTGAAAAGGATCAAATTTGAAGCAAAAATGAAGGTTTTAAAATGAACTGTGGTGCCTAAGCGCCAAGATATGGCGCCTAAGTGCCAACAGACAGAGATAGTCATTCCTAAGCACTAAACCCCTGCGTTTAAGCGCCATGTAGTTACTTTGCAATTTTAAAGAATTTTGGTGAATTTTTAAGAGGACATTGAGGCATATTTTGGTACAAACGTGGGTAACTGATCAAGGGCACCAAAAGAAATTCAAATTTCACTTGAAAGGATCCATCTCTTGGGTAGATTCATTGAATATTGACACATTTTGAAGAGACACCAAGACACCTTTTGATAAAATATAAAAGAAGGACTTGAAGAGAAGTGTGTGTGTGTGTGTGTGTAGAGAGAGTAGAGAGGTTGTTAGAAAGTAAAGTTAGTGTGTTTATAGAGTAATGAGTTGTAGGATTCTTACTTAAAGTTACTTCAAACAATTTCCTTCGCAGTGAAAGAGAAGGTGAGTAGGGATTCCTAAAACTCAATTGTTTTAGAGAGATTTAAACCCTCTTGGGTTGGGCGACTAGTCCAAGGGAGTCATGTAAGATAAAGGAAGAGATTCAAAAGAACTTCAAAAGTTTTGTATAGATGAACTTGAGTAAGTTTTTATCTTTGTACTTTATTTGGTTTTAATTGAGACTTCTTGTGTTTTCTACATGGTTTCTATTTCTAAAACTACTTGTTGTATTTTCTCCATGGGTTCTGAGTAGTTTTATTTATTTTTTTCCTTAAAATGAAAAGTAATTAAGTGTTAAATGAAAGTTGTGGAAGTTTTGATCTTTAATATTTGAAGAAGTTCCTTGCACTTCATTTACTTCTTTATTTGGCCAATTAAGATGTTAATATTTGTTGTGAGAAAATATAAGATTCTAGTAGGTATTGTCTCAATCAACAATAGGTAATAATCACATGGGATTGTTTGGATGAGAAACTAATTCATATAATCCTGTGAAAGTAAATAGAGAAATAAACTTTGATGAGTGTAGAATTAGAGACTTTAGGGAGACAGACTAAAGACCCTAATCGATTTATTGTTTTAAGTTTTGATGCGAGGGTTAGCCCCAAGGTGTAGGGAAAAAAGGGAACTCTAGAGTGAGAGCTAGTTTCTTCCCTACCTAACCCGTCTTTAAAACTATTCAAACTTTAAACTAGCCAATTTTCTTTATAGCATCTTTAGTAAGGGTAAAGAATAATATTGCTCATACTTGGCACAACACATTTTGAATATTTCCACAATAGAATTCTTATACTTATTACTTATTCATGGTAAGGAAAAAGATATTTTCATCAATAATTCTTTAATCATACAAAAATCTCATTATAGTTAGAAAATTGTTTACTTTATGTCATAATTTAAGAAAATACCAAAAATAAAAAGATTTTTAAAGTTATTTGAAAATCCAAATCTGTTTAAGTAAGAGTCTTTTCTAAATAGAATTTTTGTTCAAAAAACCTTTTTATCTTTTACATTTCAAAAAGTTTTCCCTGAGGGATCAATATTTCAGGAGTTAATCATAAAGTATTAAGTTACTTGATAACGATACGTATATTTGCATAGAATTCTTCAATTAAAATATCACTGTTGTATTCTTATTTATATAAGAATCAAGTTTTTGGTTCCGTTGTAAAGAAGAATATTTTATATCAAAAATATAAGTTTAATTGGATTACCACAAGCATAATTTTATCAGCATTCATCTGGTAGTAAAGAAAATCAGGATCACTGGCTTATGTTGAATTTAGGTCTAAATCGGATTAGACCCAAAAGGGATCAAATTGAACCAAGTCTGAGTTGAGTTAGACTTAAGTTAGGTCTACGTTAGGCTATACCTGAAAGGAATTCAATTTGAAACAAGTCTAAACTAGATCAGATTTGTATTAGGCCTAGGTTGGATTAGACCCAACAAAAAGGTTCAACTTGAATTAAGACTAAATTAAGTTAGACTTGGGGATAAAGGTGATCCTAAGATAGGTTCAATTTCTGTTGAACCTTGAATTTGGGATTTGGTTGACTTAGGTTCAATTTGGGTTGAACCTAAGATTTATGTTGGTTTAGTATGAATGGCCTTAAGCAAGGTTAAGGATTGATTAAGTCTAATTAAGTGATAATTATTAAGTTAATTAGATCTAATGTAGATTAGACATAATTTGGTTTAGAGATTAATTAAGTATAATTTAGGTAAGACATAATAGGTTAATTAGGCCTAATATGGGTTAGACCTAATTAGTATATAAGTTTAATTAAGTCTAATTTTAGTGAGACTTAATAGGTTAGTTAGGTCTAATATGAGTTATTTAGATATTAATTAATTCTAATTAGGTAAGACTTAAATGATTTAATTAGGTCTAATGTGGATAGGGCCTAATCAAGGTTTAAGTATGATTAAGCCTAATTTTGGAAAGGATTAATGGGTCAATTAGGTCTTATAAGGATTAGACCTAATTGAGTTTAAAGGTTAATTAAGTCTAATTTATGTAAGACTTAATAGGTTAATTAGGTCTATTATGGGTTAGACCTAATTAGGTTTAAATGTTAATTAAGTCTAATTTAAGTAAGACTTAATAGTTAATTAGGTCTAATGTGGGTTAGACCTAATCAAGTTTAGAGATTAATTAAGTCTAATTTAGTTAAGAATTAATAGGTTAATTAGGTCTAATATGGGTTAGACCTAATTAGGGTTTAATATTAATTAAGTTTAATTTAAATGACAGTAAATGGGTTAGTTAGGTTTAATAAGGGTTAGACTTAAGCAGGTTTAGAGATTAATTAAGTCCAATTTATGTAAGACTTAATAGGTTAATTAGGTCTAATATGGTTTAGACCTCATTAGGTTTAAATGTTAATTAAGTCTAATTTAAGTAAGACTTTATAGGTTAATTAGGTCTAATGTGGGTTAGACCTAATCAAGTTTAGAGATTAATTAAGTCTAATTTACTTAAAAATTTATAGTTTAATTAGGTCTAATATGGGTTAGACCTAATAAGGATTTAATGTTAATAAAGTTTAATTTAAGTGACACTAAACGGGTTAGGTCTAATAAGGGTTAGACCTAAGCAGGTTTAGAGATAATTAAGTCTAATTTATGTAAGACTTAAAGGGTTTAATTAGGTCTAATATCAATAAGACTTAATCAAGTTTTAGTGATTATTAAGAATAATTTAGGTAAGGCATAATAGATTTTAATTAGTTCTAATGTGGATAAGACCTAATCAAGATTTAAAGATAATTAAGGCTAATTTTGGTAAGGCTTAAATGGTTTAATTCGGTCTAATGTAGATAAAACCTAATCAAGGTTTAAAGATGATTAAGCCTAATTTAGGTAAGGATTAAAGTATCTAATTAGATCTAATGAGGATAAGACCTAATCAAGGTTTCAAGATGATTAAGCCTAATTTAGATAAGGCTTAACAAGTTTAATCAGATCTAATATGGATAAGACCTATCAAGATTTAAAGACTCTTAAGCCTAATTTAAGTAAGGCTTACTAGGATTTAATTAGGTCTAATGTGGATAAGACCAAACAAGGTTTAAAGATAATTAAGCCTATTTTGGCAAGGCTTAAAGAGTTTAATTATGCTAAATGTGGATAGGACCTATTCAAGGTTTTTAAAGATGAATAAGCCTAATATAGGTAAAGCTTAAAGGGTTTAATTAGTTCTAATGTAGATAAGACCTATCAAGGTTTTAAAGATGAATAAGCCTAATATAGGTAAGGCTTAATAGGGTTTAATTAGGTCTAACGTAGACAGGACCTAATAAAGATTTTAAAGATAATTAACCCTAATTTAGGTAAGGCTTAACAGAGTTTAAAAAGGTCTAATGTTGATAAGACCTAATAAAAGTTATAAAGATAATTAAGCCTAATTTTGGTAAGCCTTAAAGGGTCTAATTACATCTAATGGGGATAAGGCCTAATCAAGTTTTAAAGATGATTAAGCCTACTATAGGTAAAGCTTAAAGGGTTTAATTAGTTAAATTGTAGATAATACCTAATCTATTTTTAAATATGATTAAGCTGAATTTAGGTAAGACTTACAGGGTTTAATTAGGTCTAATTTTGATAAGACCTATTCAAGTTTTTTAAGATATTAAGCCTAATTTAGGTAAGGCTTATAGGGTTTAATTAGTTCTAATGTGGATAAGACCTAATCAAGGTTTTAATGATAATTAAGTCTAATTTAGGGAAGCCCTAAATGGTTTAATTATGTCTAATGTGGAAAACACCTAATAAAGATTTTAAAGATGAGTTCAATATGATCAAACTCAACACATAGGTTTAGGTAAGGTTGGTTCTAGGTTTAGAATTGGGTCTAAGGTGATTAAACCCAATATGTAGGATTTGGTTGGTTCTAATGTGGTTAGGACCAAAACATAGCATGTTTGTTCAAATTTATTTTGGGTTGATTCTACGTTAGTCAAACTAAATGTCTAAGGTTTAAGTTAGGTCGAGGTTGGTCTGGCATACTATTAAAGTTCTAGGTTGGGTGCAAGTCGGTTGGACACAACACTTCAGTTAATCCTTGGCTCAGATTGGACTTAAAACCTAAGTTAAGAAGTAAACATCCTATTAATCTCTTAAAATGTGAATTTTAAGATTAATAAAATGGTTCAAACTAGGTTTTGGGTTAACTTGAGCAAAAATCAACTTTTACATTTTTATCCTTAGATTTCTAATTTTTGTTTCAAAATTATTTTTAAGGGTGAAAATAATATTTTAGGGTTAGAATTTATTACCCTCAATTTTCTATTCAATTTATATTTTAATTTCCAGTTTTTTCAATTTATTATAATTATTTTTCAAAGTAATTACAAAAATTTGATTCTAGGAATCTCCTCTAACCTTAGAAAATCCAAGGTATATTTTCAAAGATGGGAAGAACAATCTATGTGAATTTTACAAATTTTGGATTTATATTTTATTTTTAATAACTAAAGTACAACAAAGAGAATTTAATTAATTAAAAAAATTATAACTAATCATTTCTATTAATTTTTTTATTATTTCTCCTTAATTCACTAAGTTTAGGAATATTTTTCTTTTATTTTTGTGATTTTCCTAGGAAGAGATATCAATTATTGAACTTTATTTGATTTTTTTGAATTTAATTAATTAGGAAAAGTTTTATTTTTCTATTTATCCGACACGACACCACGCAATCCTCGGCATCCCTGATCAACTACTCAACATTTTTTGATTAGCAGGACCTTTCCACATGTGCATATGAGGTGTCCATGATCAGGTGTTTCACCTTCGCTGAGTAATTATTCTCGGTCGTCCATTTCAAATACATGAAAATGGACGACATCGGGCTTCATCCCCACAAGACGTTAACCTGAGAACCGTTGGTATTCAAAACCTAAAAACTCCCTCATTTATCAATGAATTCTCTTAGGGTTTGCTCTTATAGCTTTATCTACTCGAGATGAAGCCATCCATATGGTTAATTAGGTATGATGTGATAATTTCTTCCATAAAGGTCTAAACCTGAGAAGATTTTTAGGGTTCTCGAAGCATACCTTAGTTCAAGAGTTTTGGCCTCAATTGGGATTGACAAACATGTTCGTGGTGACCTTGTGAGGCTCCTCATTGGTTCAATTTGAAATGAAATTGGGCCTATGTATGATCTTGGTGAAATGGTAGATCGATCTCATCTTATACTAGGTTAGGGACCTAAGGATGGCAAGATTTGATTGGGAGAGTGTCGTGGGGTTCTTTGGAAGCGTTTGGGATTCTTAGGTCCAAGGTTTAATGAAGTTCATGTCAAACCTAAAAATTTTCTTGGTCTTAGCCTGAGAAATTAGGGTTTGTTGATGGATTTGAGTAGGATAAAATGTGGGGCATTAATTGCCTAAGGAATGAGGAGCAAGTTTGTTGTTGAATGTGGCAGAGTTTGGAGGCTCTATATGAAGTTAGGTTATGTTCAGGAGCTGTCGAGTTTGCCCCTTTTGTAGACAAGAAAGATCATGGGGAAGCTTGGGATTAATTGGAGGGAAGTGGTGGCTTCTGAGAGAACTCCAGAGGATAATTTGGCTATGGATAGTCAAGCATTCCATTACCTAGGGTGTGCTCATCATGAGGCCAAGCATGGAGAATAAGGTATGCCAAGGATGATTTTGGAGCTCGTTAGAGGAAAGGAGAGGTGGATAATGAGCTCAGGACTAGGATGGTTTGACCACTCCAACTTGGTTCAAGGGGAATTTGAGGTGGAAGCCACATGGGATGCCATGCACACTTTTTGTCATGATGACTTAGACCATATCAATTTTAGTGGCTTGATGGGTTTGTTAATGGGTTATGGTGCGGGACTGTGAAATTCCTTGAAATTCAATATTCAAAAGATAGTTTCAGTTTAGTTTTGAAAAAAGATTAATAATTACGCAGTCACCCATATATGTAAGTATACGTATCGTTCAAGTAATACAGGGCTCTAGTGGAGTCCTGGTTATCAATCCCATGAGGAAGGCAAGAACACTTCAAAATATAGGAAAAATGGAGAAATCCAATACTCAATTCACAATGCTAGTTCAAGTACTATTTAATATGCTAATGCAAAGATAAGAACAATTAGATTTAATACAAGTTACTTCTAAATTTTCTAAGCAGGACTAACTAACATGCACACTAAGTTTCGTAATTGAAAGGTTTATATATGGAAAAGTATCTTTCCACTTGCAATGATTCTATGGTGAGTGATTGATATAGATTGATAATAGAATTGTATTGTGCCAAATAGAGCCTTCTATTCTTTACCCTCCTCAAATTACCCCCTCTTCCAAGTATGAAAAGAACATTTCAAATCCTAGGCTTAGTCACTAAATCTGTAGTTATGCTGAGAGGATAATGGCTGTCAATTTAGAGCTCCCACTTCCCTTCACCTGAAGGGTAACCCTAGCTTTAGTTACCAAACTCTAGGACTAAAGTGGGTATTTCATCCTGTCACTCTAAAATCTCCAATTCGACGCCCATTAAACCATATTTCTCTATTTATTTGCACTCAATTCCCATGAACTACGCAACTCATTCATGGACATTGAATGGATTCTCCACTATTGTTGTAGAACACTTAGTCAGTTTTGATTTAATGCTTCACAATAGATTTTACCAATTCAATTGGCCATATCAAAAATTAAAGGAAGTTTAAAATGGAAAACCATCAAAATTTCTTTAAAATTTTTATGACACATCAAATCTACATCAACACTTCACCACATCTCATTGCAAGAAGAAAGACAAAGAAATATACTCAAAACTCATGAGGAAGATACAACAAAAAATGGATTTTATATATCAAAGCAAAGTCATACAAACACAAAGGTAAATATAACTTATCTCTTTCCCTTCCCTAAGAAAATATCTTGTAGTTCCTTTAAATCCTCTTCATTCTTCTCTTCAACACTCAATCTCTTGTAAGGAAGAAGCAATCTCTCACTTTACTCCTTATCCTACACTCCTTAAAGAAGAATCTCTCATAATACAAGACTTCTACACACTTTCTACAAACCCTAACACACTCTCTTCACTCCTCTCTAACACACACTACTCTCTCTCATGCCCACACCCCTCACACACCACTTCTTTTGGCGTCCAAAATGGTCTAAAATAAGTTAGAAAAAAATTCCCCAAGAGTTTCTACAAGAACCACTTCAAAAAGTCGTCCAAATACATTGAATTTGAGTTCCACCGACTTTGGGCGCTATCAGAGTTGGATAGGGCGCCGGCGGCGCCCATTCTGGCTCCAACGGCGCCAGTGTTTAATTTTCTTCACTTTACACCTTTTTGCTCCAAACTCCTTCTTTTTTGCTTCCTTTTGCTCCAATCACCCAAAATCATCATACCTGCAGCAAAACATGAAAAATACCTTCCTTTCAAGTGCAATATCACCAAAAATGAGTAAAAGTATATAGTAAAAACTTAATATATTTTTTGTGCATAAAAATTCCTCAAACTTAACTATTACTTGTCCTCAAGTAATCTTTTTACTACATAAAAAAATAACTCAAAGTAGTGAACTTCTGACTAATAGAATACTATTATTTTTGATTTAAATGAATATAATGGCAAGACTCTTAGAAAGAAGTTCAGTAACTCAGGTTAAAACTACATGTATAAGAACATTCAGTAGTAAAGTCTAAGAGTTCTAATTTGTCACATTAAGGGTGCTTTAAAAGACTATATGAAAAGAAGCTCATGCAAACTCCATTAGAAAGTAGGCTAATACTTTAAATATAAATTCAGAAATGTGACTAAGTTCTTCTTTTGGGTTGATTCAAGTTAAGCCAATTTTTTATTAGGCATCTTCTTAAGCTTCTCCTCACATATATCTTTTTATTCTTTTTTTTTCTCTTTTTATTTTTCATTTGGGATTATTTTTCAATCCTTCTTTTCTTTATTTTTCACCTTTTTTATGTGAGGATTAATATATTTGGATAGCCTGTAATGGTTTTGAACTTCACTCTCCTCTTCCTAAAGTTCAAACTTAAGACAGTTCCTTACTTTATAAATATATATTAGCTTTATAATTCATCACAAAGTTACAATCTTTTCTTCACACATAGTTCTTTAATTCTCTTAACTTTTCAAAAATACAGTTTTCTTTACTTTAAATAGTCAACTATAATCAAATTCTTTCATACTAACTATCTCAACCTATAAAATTAACCTTTATTACAAAAATATTTTCATCCAAATCTACCATAATATTTAAATGAAATAAAAAAATTTAGTTATCTAAAATTAGGTTCAACTACCAAAAATTATGCTAATAATTTTTGAAAATATTTTAATTGAGAACAAATAATAGTTAATACTTTTACCCTCCCTAAAACTTAAGTTTTTTAATAAATTTGAAATGGTAAAGAGTATAAGAAAACTAATGTTTTGTGCTAGGATTTTGAAATCTTCTGAAGCTATGCTGGTATTAATCAAAATTTTAAGCTAGCAAGCATGAAACAGTTAGAAGCAGAGATATATAACATTAAACATTCACTAGGGTTAAAAATATTAAACATTTAAACATTAAACATCCAACATAACATCACAAATCACAATTCAAATTAATAAACAACTAACACAGAGTTCATTATATTTTCATCTTTTTAACACAAATACATCAACAAACTATATAAAACACAGAGCAACAAATAACAACACAACAAAGTACTACAACACACAATAGAAAAAAGAAATCATAGTACTACCAATTGTCATCACCAACTTCAGTAGTAGGATCAGCAGGATCAGGTCTGTAAGGAACATAGCTGGGGCAGGTAAGGAATTATCACTCCAATCTCTCCCCTCATAAATCTGACCTGAGCATCGTGATAGGCAATATCATACTCGACTCGCCTCCTCATTTAATCTTCATTTAAATCTCTTCTAGCCTCGAATACTTCCATTCTGCTATGAAGTCTATCCATACTAGCACTCTGGATCCTCAACTGCTCCATAACATCAGATAGTGTAGGTGGCTCAGAAGTAAATGGAATGTCCTGGCTGGTAGTAGGAATATTAGTACTCCTACTCTCTCCTCTCCGTACCACATGAGACTCATAAGTTCGAATAATAGTCTTGGTAATAGGTCTCAGTGGTATGGCTACCTCTTCAGAACTATCATATTCAACTCTAGACTGTGCAAACAGTGAATGAATCAGGGCAGGATGTCCTAATCCATCAGTTGTTTCTCCTCTAGCAATAGTCTGAATGTTCTTGTAGATGATATATCCAATATTAATCTTCTTCATGGTATGAATACAATAATTTATAATTGCTCTATCCTTTGTAACTTCACTGTGGTGATATGAAGGTAGTAGTCTCGCAGAGATGAAAAGTGTCATGCTTTAGAAGCTACATTTAACTTAAAGGAAGGGAATTTAATCATATGTTTTTGTTTAACTTTCCATTTCCCTCTTCCGTCAGTCAGAAAAGCAATCACTTCTTTCATCAAAGGTTCTCTCATATCAAAGTTCTCATATTCATAAAACCTCACCTCTTGTAACTGATAAAAATCATTAATACGTTGAGGGGTTAATTCTACCATTTTTTCTCAAACTAACACATATTCCGTTTCGTTCCAGGGCAAATTTGCATAAAATTCTTGCACCGTACCTATAATAGCATTAGCAGTGAAATAACTTTCCTAGTTTCTATCAGAAATCAACTACTCAAAAGATCTGCACAGACTTTCAAAAGCACGATTCTGTATACACTTTTTATTATTGAGGATAGAATTAAAACAAAACTGCTCTTTAACACTAATAAATCTGTCTTCATCAAAATCCAACTTCCTCTTGCCTTTGCTTGTTCTAAGAACCATTTGGAATTCTAAAAATTTTCAATAAAATCTGAAAAATTCAAAAATCACAATGTAGGAAACTCCTAAAGCAAATATAATCAAATAAGAGCTTAATTCATCATGGAAAATCTCAAAATATCTTCAAAAATTTTTAAATTTGGTTCCAAGAAGTGTGAGAAATTCCCATGGTGAAAATAAAAATTAATTAGGTTAAAGTGAAGCTCTTACCAAGAGAAGTCTAGATCCACTCTCAAAAAACTTTGAGAATGCTCCAAATCGTTGATCTAGCAAGCCCTAGATCCACTTTTTGTGAAAGTTGGAGGAAGATGATTAAGGAAACGACTAGACTTGCGGGTCCCAAGGCAAAAATCACAATTTTAGAGGGGTTTGGCCTTTTTCTGTATTTGGGCGCCGGCGGCGCTGGTTTGAGTGCCTGTGGCGCACTATTTAAATTAAAAGGGCCTAACTCTCTGTATTTGGGTGCCGGCGGCGCCATTTTAATTTTTGGGTCCAAATTTTTTTTGCAATTTCGATCATTTCAACGTCTGCTATCACGTCAATAGCCTCTTTAAGCATCTATTTCATCAAGTAAGCAACTAACTAACATCAAACTCACACAAACAACACAAAACATCAATTTAATATATTAAATTCATGCTGCAAACATACACACTAAACATTCACCAAATAAGTTCATCCAACCACAGATAGTTAGCGTTATAAACACACTACGATACTCTAACGCTGAAAACTAAGCAACAACACAGAATTCAAGCATAACAAGTCGAAACACATATTACAAAGTAAAGCAAGTCAATACTGAGCACACCAAAGCAGGGAAATACCAAATACTAAATACTAAGCTGAGTTACTACTCCTCATCAATCTCTGAACTATCATCTCCTCTGATATCGTCTAGAGATTGACGATGCAAAAATAGATTGTACAAGGAATGATATGGGAATTCATCAGATGAATCCTCAGTAATCAGGCATTCCTCTTCAACCGATTTATCAAATTCACTTCAAATTTCTTAGTATGATCAAACTGTTCTTTCATCCTCCAATCCAAGTGATCAAATAAATCATATATATTATTAATAACATTCATAATATTTTGTACCTCTTTCTCCAACTTCTTGATTGAACATTCAGGAAAGTAAGGTTGAATAGGTCGTGAACTCTGAGATGGTTGATCGGCAATGAGGCTTATATCACTCTCATCTCCTATTGCCTGACAATCATATAGATTGATAGGATCAATAGATCTCCAGAGAAGAAGCACTTTTTCCCAAGTCTCATATGGAACTTGTGATTGGCTGCAAAAAAGAAATATGGTGGAAGGATGTCCAAGCCCATATTTAAATTCATGAACAATCAATCCCAATACAGATTTCATGATGATTGTACCAATATCGATCGGCCTTCCAGTTTGGATACAGTAATTTAAAATAGCACTCTCCTTCGTCACTTTACTAATTTTTAAAGTTGGAAGTAACTTTACAGAAATGAAGTAATGTCATTGCTTTGACACTGGATTTAAAGATGCAGAAGAAAAACTTACATATTCGTTGTCTCAATCTCCCAATCTTCACCTTTGTCCGTAAAATACAGATAAACATCATTCATATTGTCTCTTGTAACATTGAAATTTGAATAATGGTAGATAGGCACATTCTCAAACATAAACAAGTCATTTATTGTCGAAGGAGTGAATGGTACAAACCTACCTCGCACATAGACGAATCCTTGATTGATCCCATGAAGATTTGTATATAATTATTTCACAATAGAAACGAGAACGGCGGCGGTAGTGTAGCATAACACTTCCCAACAAATCTGCACAATTATCTCTTCAACTCTTGTAGTAGGATTATCCATGCCTCGATTTACAAAATCTCTTTCCTTGATAATTCTCCTCTTCATCATCACATTGTTGAATAAATGATGTGCCTCAAAACTGAGGAACTTTTGTCGATTAAAAACTCTAAATCTTGGAGTTTCTACAGAGTTGGAATCCATTGGATGTGAATTGGGAAGGGAATGTTTTATTTTTCTAGAGTTCGGAGAGTTAAAAGCATGTTTTGGGAAGTTATCAAGATAAAATCCTGCCTAGCATGTTATATCATTTCTCAACTTAGCAGTCTTATATGGTGGAAAATATTTAGCAAGGAATTTTTGTGACAGTTCACCCCAAGTTCTAATTGATCCAGGTGCTAATGAATGTAATCACATTTTAGCTTTATCCCTTAGTGAGAAAGGAAAAAGTCTAAGTCTAATAGCATCATCCGAAACACCATCATATTTAAAAGTAGCACACAACTCTAGAAAATTAGCAAGATGTAAATTAGGATTTTTAGTTGTTGCACCCCCAAACTGATTATTAGACACCATTTGGATAATAGCAGGTTTAAGCTCAAAAGAATTAGCAGCTACAACAGGGTTTTGAATACTAGCACGAAATTCATCTACTGTAGGGTTAACATAATCTCTTAATGGTCTTAATTCTTGATGGATGCCAACATTTTGATCTTGATGATTTGCCAGTTCTAGAAATTTTTTTCTTTTTCTGTATTTTTAATTTTTTTGATTTTTCTGATAGTTCATTCTAATTCAGAATTTTAAGGCACAAGTCCTTCAGAACCTGAACTATGCATACAACAATAAAACAAAACAAAACACAACACACTAACAAAAACAAGGAAAAGTAAAAATTTTAAATTTCTTAATTCTCTTTAAAATGCAATTTAATTAATTTTTCCCCGGCAACGCCGCCAAAAACTTAATCCCCGATAAATATAAGTGCAACGGTTGTCAAAAACTTAACTCCGCTGAATATAAGTACGTTGATGATTTAAGATATGAAAATTATGATTTTATAATATGGGATACTACGCAAGTATATGTACCGTTTATCAAGTAATATAGGACTTTTTGATTAAGCCCCGAGATTTCGAACCCACAGGGAACAGTTGAAAATCTTTAAAGGAATTTAGAAAATTATATTTTTACTTTCTTTAATTGTTTTTGAAATAGTATGTCTTGATTTTGAAAAGTTTTAGAAAGTTGATTTGTCTTTTTGAAATTTTCTTAATAAAATGCTAAGCAATGAAAGTAAAGGTTTCAATAACTAATAACACTGGATGTAAAAATACTATTAACTAAAATATCTTTTTCTTTGCTTTCATGAAGTAGTAATAATTCTTAAAGTATTGTTGTGGAAGTATTTAAATTTTGTTGTGACAGATAGAAGCAAATGTGTTCTTTACCTTTACTTGGTTCTATAAAGAACATAGGTTAAATTAAAATTTATATTATTTTGAACATGATTAGGCAGGGAAGATACCAGTCTCTCACTTTAGAGTTCCCTCGATTCCCACCACCTGGGGGCTAACTTCTCATAACAAAACTCAAAAACTTCAAACCAAATTAGGGGGTTTTAGCCTGTCACTCTAAAATCCTCTAATTTTACTCCCTTTTATAAAAATATCTTTTAATATTACATTCAATTATATGGACTACAGTTCTCACCCATATAATTTCATGTGATTCCTACTAACTTTAATGAGATAATACCGCATTGGATCTTACATAATCTCAAGAAATTTCACAACTTAATAGGCCAAATTAAGAAGTAAACAAAGTTCTCAGAATCAATCTTCACAAGTTCTTCCAACTTTTAAACACTGATACTTTCCACAACAATTCTCTTTAAATTAATTACTTCTCCACTTTAGGAAAGAAGAAGATAAAGTAAACTACTCAGAATGCATTAGGAAAATATAAAAACACATTGATTTAAAATTAAAAATGATAAGAAAAATAATAAACAAAAGCAAGTATTGATAAACAAAATAAAAGTAAACACTTATCTGAAAATCCTTTCCACAAGACTAAGGAAGTTCTTCTGAAACATTGACTCTTCGCTAAACTACTCCTCAGAGCAAGTCTCCAAACTCCGATGACTCAGAATACAGACTTCAGATTTCAATAAAAACTAAACTAAAAGAAAGAAAAGAAGTGGGAGAAGAACTATTAACTCCGACCCTTTTCTCCTTTCTACTCTCTACTCCTACTCTAAATGAAAACTTAAAATACAATGGAAGAATCTCCTAAATTCCTCTCTTCAAAATACAGTGAAGAGCCTCTTCAATTCTTCACTTCTTCACTTCTAAGACTCTCTTTAAATATTGAACCAAAAGGTGCCTTGGTGTCTCTTCAAAATGTGTCCAGATTCGATGTATCTACCAAGGAACGCACCCCTTCATTCAAACTTGCCGCCCAATGGAAGTTATGGACGTTACCACCAAGAGTTGCCTCCAATCCCTTTTGAATTTGGCGCCAAATCTAATTAAAGTTTGATTTATAACTGTGGCGGCTAAGCGCCGGCCAGTGCGCTTACCAGCTGCCAAATTTTTTATTTTTCATTTTTTTGCTCCAAATTTGTTCTAATTTTGCTCCTTTCAGCATGACCATCTATTTTCATCATACCTCCAAGAAAAACACAAAATACCTTCCATTAAAGTGCAATATCATTAAAAAGAGGTATAAAAATGTGCATAAAAATACTATATATTTTAGGTGTATCAAAATCCCCCAAACTTAAAATGTTACTTGTCCTCAAGTGACAGTTAATCTCATAAAACATTTTAGCATGCAAATTATATAATAAGTTTTTTAGGAAGATAACAAAATTTTGTTCTAGAAATGGAATAGTCCAATTTAGAAAAAATTTCAGTAATTAAAACCAACTTAAAGTTTAGAAAGTTCTTAAGTAAAAGAAAATGATAAATATAAGTCTCTATCTATTTCAGAAATATTTGTAGATTTCTCAAAATATAGGATTCAAACATTTATTTTTCTCACTTAAAAATCTTTATTTGAAAATTAATTTTACTTACTATATTACAACTTTAAGTTTTAGATTTTCTCTAATCTTATATCTTAAACTTTAGGTATGAAATCAAATTTTTGATTAGGACCTTAAATCCTCAAGCTTCTCCTCCGTTTTCATATACTATTTTTCACTTTTTCTCTTCTCTTCTCTTTCTTTTTTATTTTTTATTTTTTATAAGGTAAGGATTACTATATCTGGATAGGCCTTTAATGATTTTAAATTCCACCCTTCCATTTAAAATAAAGGTCAGATATACACCTTTCACTTAAAAATCATAATATGAGTATTTGAAAATTATTCTTGAATAAAATAAATTTAAGCTTTGAAGAATAAAAGTCAAAACTTGTATTTATCCAAAAATACAAAACTTCTTACTAAGGATAGTTTAATTTTATTTAACACCTCTTCATTAAGAAAATTTTAACTTTAAGTTTTTCATGATTACTATAAATTTTAACTAAATTCTTTTATTCATTTCTATATTCAAAATTTTATTCCCCTAATATAACTTCATGTACATAATTGTTCTCAATAAAAAATAAGATTTATTTTAAGTATTCTTGAGAATCAAATAATATTTTAGGTTTTTGAAAATCTTTGTTTTTAAAATCCCCCCCCCAAACTTTAAATTTTTAATTAAGATAAAACATTTAAGCATAAGAAATGATACAGGGGTGAAAAATAAAAAAAATAACATAACATGCTTGCAGGAATTTTTAATGTCCTAATATGCAAGTATAACAATTTAAATAAAGGAGTAAAATGAAATCAAATTTAGTTTTTTAAAATAATTTTCTTTTTTTTTTATATAATAATAAGAAAAGTAAAAATTTCAGAAGACTTCTACAGTAGTGGAGGTTTTCAAAGCAAATACACACCAACTAAAATAACACACTGATACAGATAACATATGATAGTGGAATTTGAAGAATTTTAAACATTTAGTTTTCCTAAATAGCAGTTTCTAATAGTGGTTTATAATCTCCTAACGGTTTTTGAATTAAAGTACACACAATTAAAAACTCTAACATAACATACACATAAAAAACATTTACAATTATACACTACCACACAACAACATATAAATCTATAATAAAACAACAACAATACCTGAATATGCATAACATATAAATAGTACAACCACAATCTGCATACTATCAAGGTTCACATCACAACATAATCATCAAACAAAATACTAGATGAAGCATACAAAAACACAACACAATAACTAAAACAAACACAAATACAACTACTCTTCATCCTCATCATCATCATCATCTTGCTCGTTCCAATCTCTGGATGGCACATAAGGTAAATAGAATTGATGAGGTGGCATCTCAGCACTATGATCTCCTCTAATCCGTCTATCCAAATATTGCTGATAATTCTCCTCATATTTATCATGTTTTACAATATATCTCTCAACATTATCTAGCTTACCATTCATATCTCTCACATGCTCTCGAGTAAGACTCACTTTTTTCAAAATCTTTCTTAATAAACCAGTATGTGAATCAGTAGATGACGAAACACGTGAAGTAGTAGCACGAGAAGTAGAAGCAGCAGAAGCAGAAGCAATAGAAGCCCTACCAAATCCTCCTCTCCAACCAAACTCTGAATGTACAGTGTAAGCACCAACGTTTACACTAGTAATTGGTCTCAATGGCTGAAGTACCTCTTCCCAGGTTTCAAACTTCACTCCATATCGTTCACATAGTGAATGAATCAAGGAAGGAAATCCCATACCTGCAGTCGTGTTTGATCTAACACAGTTCAAAACATAATCATAAATTATACTTCCAATGTCAATAGGCTTCCCTTGTTGAATACAATGGTTCAACACAGCTCTTTCTCTCGTCACTTCACTGGTATGACTTGAAGGTAACAAATTAGATGAGATAAAATAATTCCATGCCTTAGAAATGGCATTTAATTTGGAAGCAGGAAAGTTCACTCTTCTATCATTTGTAATTTTCCATAATCCTCTTCCATTAGTCAGATATTCCATAATGTCATCTAATTCTCCTTCTGAAGGATGATAGTTAGAATAAAAACAGAACATATTAGGAGGTAGTCCATAAAAGGTATTGATTTCACCTGAAGAAAAGTTTACTTCATGCCTCCTAACCATCACCTGATTTTCTTCTGCAGCAAGTAACTTTGCATAAAATTTTCTTACCACAAAAGCAACAACGAATAATGGAGAAGCAACAAGTAACTCGCCAGCTTTCTTCTTGCAATCATATCTTCAATCACCTCTCCTGGCTTACTAAACACTCGCTCAGGAATCAACTTACGTGATTGCAATGCATCGACGTATCGTTCCTCAGCCCTCAAACTAACAAATTTTTCAGAATCAAACTTCGTCTTATCTCGAGCTCGCTTTAACTTTGGAGCCATCTTTAAAATTCACGAAAAATTCACCATAAATTTCAAAATCGAACTAAACTTGCTAAATTATCTTCCAAAAGATATTTTCACTAAATCCAAGCAATTTATCAAGCTTTTCCTCAAATTTTCACCATGAAAAGTGATTTTAAGATTTTCCATAATGTACCCAAAATACATGGTGAAAATCAAAAATTTTTACTTAGGAGTAGTGCTCTTACCTCAAGGAATCCAAATCTAACAATTTTTGTTGAGATCGGCTCTTAAATGATCCACAATATGATACCCTAGGCTCCTCTTTCGCGGCAAAGCAAAGGTTGAAGAAAATGGGGCTGTTGAAAATGAAATTTGGCGCCTAAGCACGAACTATCGGCGCTTGGCCGTGAAATCTGGTGCGTAAGCACCGGCATTCTGGCGCTTAGCCGCCAGTACCCAAATTTTATAATTAAGGTATAAGCACTAAATCACTTTGTTAATTACCCTTAATTAGTCCACATAAATTAATTCTCCCACATAAGTCTTCTAATACTCCAAATCAAAGTTTGATAACTATTGATTCCACACAAATTTCACAAAACAGATACTTATATTCAAATAAATGTAACATTTAATACAACACTAGAATTTCTATCTAAACATAAAGGACAAAATTCTCAAAATACAAGACACTATAATATTAAACTGATAAGTATACATCTCTAAGATGTACCCATCACATCATCAGGCATATATAAAAACACTAAACACATCAAACATGAACTCACAAGAACACTAACATAACACATTAAGACACTAAACGAGATACAAACTAAACACATTTAATTCCACTCTCCATTAGGCGTAATATAACCAGTGACCACTATTATTCTCATTCGACCCTTCGAGAATGTAGATTTGATAGAACGGGCGATCATTGTTCATTCTTAAATCATCTTCTTCAATCCATTTATTTTTCACAAACATCGCTTTATCTATTTCTTCCACATACCTCGAATGATTGAATTGCATCTTGAGTTGACATCCCATGTGATCCAGATGTAAGGTAATATCATTGATTTTTACTTCCATTGAAGTCACTTGGGCTTCAATTTTTGCAATCATCTCTGCTATACCTTGAATACTAACATCCAGATATCCATTAAATAACTCCTTAGCACTATCACTAATGAAATTACTTTTATTAGAATCTTGCTTCTTCTTCATCTCATTCTCCCAGGAAGACATAGTGCTCTTCAAAATTTTCTTCTTAGACTTTAGAAATGATATTTGGACTTAGGGTAAGTGTTTCTATCAAGTCTAATCCTTTTTATAGACTTGGGAGATGCTAGAATATTCCCCTAGACGTTTAGAATCTTCTAAATAACTCCCATAACTTCTCCCCACACGATCTAGGCTTCTAGATCCACATTTTTCACGTTTTTTATAACTGTGGCGCCTAAGCACCAACTAGTCGGCGCTTAGCCTCCAGTGCACATTTTAGCACAGGTCTGACTTCACTAAATCACCAATTAAGGTCAAATAAACTCTACTTAAGTTTAAGAACTCCAAATTACTACCATTAAAAACATAAAACAAACCAAACAAAGTAAACAAAATAAAACAAACATAAAGCAAAGCACACCGATAAATATGGGTTGCCTCCCACAAAGCGCTTGTTTTAATGTCTTCAGCCTGACATACCCAGAACTCATTTTGAGTGACCCAACATTAAATTCTCATCAGATTTAGATTTATTGATCGAAAAATATGGTTTAAGTCTATGTCTGTTAACTTTAAATATTTTTCCAGTCTTAGGATCTTGAATATCTACAGCTCCATAAGAATAAACTTTTATCACAATGAATGGACCCATCCACCTGGACTTAAGTTTTCCCGAAAATTTTCTCAATCTAGAATTATACAACAAAACTTGTTGTCCTGGTACAAGATTTTTGGTAAGAATCTTCCGATCATGCCATAATTTCATCTTTTCCTTATAAATCTCAGCATTTTCATAAGATTCATTCATTATTTCTTCAAGCTCATTCAATTACAATAATCTCTTTTCAGCAGCATCTTTCAAATTATAATTGAACTCTTTAATAGCCCAATAAGCTTTATGCTCAAGTTCAAAAGGTAAATGACAAGTTTTTTCAAAAATCAACCTATATGAGGACATTCCTAAAGGTGTTCTGTAAGCAGCTCTATAGGCCCACAAAGCATAATCTAGTTTAATTGACCAATCCTTTCTATTTGGATTAACCGTTTTTTTCCAATATTCTTTTAATTTCACGCTTGGATTATTCAACCAAACCACTTGTCTGCGGATGATAAGTAGTAGCAATGTGATGATTAATATGATATTTCTTTGCTAACTTCCCAATAATCGCATTTCTAAAATGACTTCCCCCATCAGTTATGATTACTCTTGGTATTCCAAATCTGCAAAATATATTCTTTTCTAAAAACTTTGCAACACTTTAAGCATCACATCGAGGTAAAGCAATAGCTTCAATCCATTTGGAAACATAATCTACTACTTTCAAATTATACACATTTCCAAAGATGGTGTAAATGGTCCCATAAAATCTAATTCACAAACATAATATTTCAACTTCAAACATATAATTGAGGGGCATCTCATTTCTTCTAGAAATATTACCTACACGCTGACATATATCACAATTTTTAATATAATCATTCACATCCTTAAAAATTGTAGGCCAATAAAATCCTGATTGTAATATTTTATATGCAGTTTTATCACTTCCAAAATATCCTCCATAATCAGGATCATGACATTTTTGAATAATTTCATAAGTTTCTTCCAAAGGTACACATCTTCGAATTATAAGATCATTTCCTTGTTTATATAAAAATGGGTCATCCAAAAAATAAGTCTTAGCATCAGACAAAAACTTCTTATTTTCATGATATGTCAAACATAGGGTATAATATTACTAACAATAAAATTTACTATGTCTGCATACCACAGAACATTCATTTCTTTAACAGTGAACAGTTTTTCATCAGGAAAATGTTCATTAATTTCTTCAATATCACAGAGAGATTTTTCAATTTTAAGCCTGTACAATGATCAGCAATTTGATTATCAGAACCCTTCCTATCTACTATTTCAAAATCAAATTCTTGCAAAAGAAGAATCCATCTTATAAGCCTCGGTTTTGCATCATTTTTCTTCATTAAGTATTTGATAGCAGAATGATCAGTATGCACCACACATTTAGTTCCAATTAAATATGATTGAAATTTATCAAAGGCAAATACTATAGCTAATAACTCTTTCTCAGTAGTGGTATAATTAATTTGAGCTTCATTAAGAGTTTTACTAGCATAATAAATTACTTTAAAAATTTTATCAAATTTCTGACCCAAAACAGCACCAATAGCATAATCACTATCATCACACATTAATTCTAAAGGTTTTTCCCAATTTGGTGAAATTATTACAGGTGCAGTGATTAATTTTTCTTTTAATGTTTCAAAGGCTTTACTGGCGATTATCATCAAAATTAAAAATTGCATCCTTTTCCAGTAAACGGCATAAAAGTTTTGTAATTTTTGAAAAGTCTTTAATGTAATGCCTATAGAATCCAGCATGTCCTAAAAAACCTCTAATTCCCCTTACATTGGTTGGGCAAGGTAAATTAGATATAACTTGAATTTTTGCAGGATCTACCTCCAAACCTTTTTTTGAAATCTGATGTCCCAAAACAATTCCTCCTGCTACCATAAATTGGCAATTTTCTCAATTAAGGACCAAATTAGTTTCTTCACAACGTTTTAGAACTTTAGATAGATGTTCTAAACATAATTCAAACGAAATTCCAAACACTGAAAAGTCATCCATAAAAATTTCAATCCCTTTTTCAATTAAATCATAAAAAGTAGCCATCATACATCTCTGAAATGTAGCAAGGGCATTATATAAACCAAAGGGAATTCTTCTAAAAGCAAACATATCATAAGGACTAGTAAAAGTAGTTTTCTCTTGATCCTCAGTAGCAATTTGAATTTGGTGGTAACCATTATATCCATCCAGAAAATAAAAGTATTTATGCCTAGCGAGTCTATCCAACATTTGATCTAGAAAATGGAGTGGAAAATGATCTTTTCTTGTGGCAAGGTTTAATTTTCTATAATCAATGCATATTTGCCACCCTGTAATTTGTCTTGTTGATATCATTTCATTCTTTTCATTAACAGTCACAGTTACTCCTCCTTTCTTAGGAACACAGTGAATAGGACTAACCCATGCACTATCTGAAATAGGGTAGATAATTCCAACATCCAACCACTTTAAAATTTCTTTCTTAACAGCTTCTTTCATAATAGGATTCAATCTCTTTTGGGGATCAGCCCGCGGTTTACAATTATCTTCCATAAGAATTCTGTGCATACAAATTGAAGGACTGATTCCTTTAATATCAGCAATTGTCTATCCAAAGGCTTTCTTGTACTTCTTCAAAATTTCAAGTAAACTCTCTTCTTCTTTTTTAGTTAATTGAGAAGAAATTATAACAGGCAAGGTTGAGGATTCATCTAGAAAAGCCTACTTCAAATTTTCAAGAAGCATTTTTAGCTCAATTTCAGGAGATTTTTCAATTGATGGACCATAAGATTTATCTTTCTCAGTCATATCCAACAATTCAAAACTTTCATGAACAAAATTTAAATCTTCCTCTTAAAAATATTCAGAATCAAATAACTCCTCTTCTTGCTTATATTCAAATTCTTCTCTTTCAACATTCCTACATAAGTTGATTTAAAATGACAATTACTTAAATAATCAATAACATCCATCCTATAACACTCATCTTCTTTACCTCTTGCAGGATATTTCATCGATTTTGAAATATTAAATGTAACTGTCTGATCATTAACCCTCATCGGTAATTCCCCTTTTTGCACATCTATCATGGCTCTGCCTGTAGCTAGAAAAGGTCTCTCCAAAATTATGGGTATATCTTTATCTTCCTCCATATCTAACACAATGAAATCCACAAGAAAAATAAATTGATCCACTTTTACCAAAACATCTTCTATAACTCCTTTAGGATATGTGATCGAACGAACTGCTAATTGCAGAGTTACAGTAGTTGGGGTTATTTCTCCTATTCCCAGTCTTTTGAATATTGATAGAGGCATAAGATTAATGCTTGCACCCAAATCACATAAAGCTTTTCCACAGAATTTTTCTCCAATTGCACATGAAATTGTGAAACTACTAGGATCTTTAAGTTTTTTAAGAAGCTTTTTCTGAATTATCGCATTGTACTCCTCACTAAGTACAACAGTCTCATTTTCTTCAAACTTCCTCATCTTATTAAGAATATCCTTCATAAATTTCGCATAGCTTGGCATTTGTTCTAGGGCTTCAGCAAATGGAATATTAATGTTAAGCTTCTTTAATATCTCCAAGAATTTTGAAAATTGCTTATCCAACTTTTGTTGACAAAGTTTCTGAGGAAATGGAGGTGGTGGTTTTTCTAAATCAACCTTAGGTGGAGAAATAGGTCTTTCAAAACCTTTTGGAGCATCCTCTTTAGGTCTTTCAATCTCTTCTTTCTCTGCTTCAGTCACTTTTTAAACTCTACCTTCCAATTCTTTTCCACTTCTCAGTTGAATTGCTTTCACTTGTTCTTTATTCTTTTCTCTTGGATTCACTTCAGTATTACTTGGAAGCATTCCTTGGGATCTATTACTTAAGACATTTACAATTTGTCCCAATTGATTTTCAATATTTCTGATGGTTGCTTTTTGAATTTGAAATTGATTTCCCATATGTGATACTACTTCTTCCATAGACAACTTCTTCTCCTTAAATTGTAAAGCATTATTATAACCTGAAGGATAAGTTAATCTATTATTTTTATTACCATGGTTGTTCCAATTCCCCAATGGGTTTACTTTGGTGTTCCCCCATTGCTGATTAACACTACTCTGAGTATTTTTATTCCAGTTAAAATTTGGATGATTCTTCCAACCTGGGTTATAATAATTGGAATATGGGATGTTAGGTTTGATTATAGCATTCACGGTTTCGAGTGAAGAATAAGAATCAACCATTTGACCTAATGAATTTTCTTCAATCATGAGATTTGGTCGAGAAAAATTCATCCCAAATTGGTCTATCTTCCTTGATACAGCGAACAACTTGATTTGTTAACATTGTAAAAGCATCATTTTCATAAACACTGGCTACCTTTTTAGGATTTAACCTTTCAGAAGGCCATTGAAAATTATTAGTAGTCATTTCTTCAATTAAAACATAAGCATCAGTAAATGGTTTAGACGTTAATGATCCACTAGCGACGAAGCATCGATGATTGATCTAAGAGATCCAACTAATCCATTATAAAAAGTTTGAATTATTAACCAATCTGGTATCGCATGATGTGGACATTTCCTGAGGAGATCTTTAAATCTTTCTCATGCTTCATATATTGATTCCCCTTCAAAGTGACAAAAAGATGATATATCATTTCTCAAATTAGAAGTCTTAGATGGTGGAAAATATTTAGCAAGGAATTTTTGTGACAGTTCACCCAAGTTCTAATTGATCCAGGTGCTAACGAATGTAACCACATTTTAGCTTTATCCCTTAGTGAGAAAGGAAAAAGTCTAAGTCTAATAGAATCATCCGAAACACAATCATATTTAAAAGTAGCACACAACTCTAGAAAATTAACAAGATGTAAATTAGGATCTTCAGTTGTTGCTCTCCCAAACTGATTATTAGACACCATTTGGATAATAGCAGGTTTAAGCTCAAAAGAATTAGCAGCAACAACAGGGTTTTGAATACTAGCACGAAGTTCATCTACTATAGGGTTAACATAAACTCTTAAAGGTCTTCTTGATGGATGCCAACATTTTAATCTTGATGATTTGCCATTTCTTGAATATTTTTTTCTTTTTCTGTATTTTTAATTTTTTTGATTTTTCTGATAGTTCTTTCTAATTCAGAATCGTAAGGCACAAGTCCTTCAGAATCTTAACTACGCATACAACAATAAAACAAAAAAAAACACAACACGCTAACAAAAACAAAGAAAAGTAAAAATTTTAAATTTCTTAATTCTCTTTAAAATGCAATTTAATTAATTTTTTCCCGGCAACGACACCAAAAACTTGATCCCCGATAGATATAAGTGCAACGGTTGTCAAAAACTTGACTCCGCTGAATATAAGTGCGTTGATGATTTAAGATATGAAAATTATGATTTTATAATATGGGATGCTACGCAAGTATACGTTTCATTTATCAAGTAAGATAGGACTTTCTGATTAAGACCTGAGATATCGAACCCACAGGGAAAAGTTGAAAATCTTTAAAGGAATTTAGAAAATTATCTTTTTACTTTCTTTAATTGTTTTTGAAATAGTATGTCTTGATTTTGAAAAGTTTTAGATAGTTGATTTGTCTTTTTGAAATTTTCTTAATAAAATGCTAAGCAATGAAAGTAAAGGTTTCAATAACTAATAACACTGGATGTAAAAATACTATTAACTAAAATATCTTTTTCTTTTCTTTCATGAAGTAGTAATAATTCTTAAAGTATTGTTGTGGAAGTATTTAAATTTTGTTGTGACAAATAGAAGAAAAATGTGTTCTTTACCCTTACTTGGTTCTATAAAGAACATATGTTAATTTGAAATTTATATTATTTTGAACATGGTTAGAGCGGGGAAGATACCGGTCTCTCACTCTGGAGTTCCCTCGATTCCTACCACCTCGGGATAAATTCTCATAACAAAACTCAAAACTTCAAACCAAATTAGGGCGTTTTAGCCTGTCACTCTAAAATCCTCTAATTTTACTCCCTTTTATAAAAATATCTTTTAATATTACATTCAATTATATGGACTACAATTCTCACCCATATAATTGCATGTGATTCTTACCAACTTTAATAAGACAATACCGCATTGGATTTTACATAATATCAAGAAATTCTACAACTTAACAGGCTAAATTAAGAAGTAAACAAAGTTTTTAGAATCAATCTTCACAACTTCTTCCAACTTTTAAACACTTATACCCTCCACAACAATTCTTTGTAAATTAATTACTTCTCCATTTAAGAAAGAAAAAGATAAAGTAAACTACTCAAAATGCATTGAGAAAATACAAAAATACATTGATTTGAAATTAAAAATAATAAGAAAAATAACAAACTAAAGCAAGTATTAATATAAAGATTAAAAGTAAGCACTTATCTGAAAATCCTCTCCACAAGACTAAGGAAGTTCGTCTGAAACTTTGACTCTTCGCTAAACTACTCCTTAGAGCAAGTCTCCCAACTCCGATGACTCAGAATACAGACTTCAGACTTCAATAAAAACTAAACTAAAAGAAAGAAAAGAAGTGAGAAGAAGAAGACTTCACTCCGACCCTTTTCTCCTTTCTACTCTCTACTTCTACTCTAAAATAAAAACTCTTAAAATGTAGTGGAAGAACAAAAGAAAGAAAGAAAAAACCCTTCAAAATGTAAAGGAAGAGTCTCCTAATCTTCCCTAAAACTCTCTTTAAATAGTAAACCAAAAGGTGCCTCGGTGTCTCTTCAAAATGTGTCCAGATTCAATGTATCTACCAAGGAACGCACCCCTTCATTCAAACTTGCCGCCCAAAGGAAGTTATGGTAGTTACCACCAAGAGTTGCATCCCATCCCCTTTGAAATTGGCACCAAATTCATTTGAATTTCGATTTTTAACTGTGGCGGCTAAGCGCCGGCCCAGCGGCGCTTAGCCGCCAGTGCCAAAATTTTGATTTTTCATTTTTTTTTTGCTCCAAATTTGATCCAATTTTGCTCCTTTCATCATGACAATCTATTTTCATCATGCCTACAAGAAAAACACAAAAAACCTTCCATTAAAGTGCAATTTCATTAAAAATAGGTATAAAAATGTGCATAAAAATACTATATATTTTAGGTGTATCATGTGGCGACGATGGGATGTGTTATGCTACACTACTGCCGTAGTAGTCGTTTCTGTGGTGAGAGAGTTTTACACTAATTTGCATGGAATCAACCAGGGATGCGTCTATGTGCGAGGTAGGTGGGTAACTTTCTCCTGCATGAATTAACAAATTATATATGATCGAGAATGTTCCTGTCTTCCATTATTCCAACTTCGTTCTGACTGGAAATCTGATGAATGAGATCTACCGATATTTAACGGACAAGACTGAAGACAGGAAAATAAGAGATAACATGTATGTTAGTTTTTCTTCTACACTTCTAAATCCCGTATCAAAACATTGACACTTTTTCATTTCTGCAAAGTTATTACCGACGATGAGGATCGATAAAGTTACTAAAGAAAGTGTTATTTTAAATTATTGTATTCAAATGGGACTGCAAATTGACATTGGATTGATAATTGTGAAGTCTGTTTTGGGCCTGATCGTTCAAGGATCAACTCATGGGCTTGGACATCCTTCTAAAATTTTCTCACTTTGCAGTCTGTTCCAAGTTTCATATGAAATATGGAAAAATGTATTTCTACCTTGGAAGCCTTTAGACCCAACCAAAATGTTCCCAGCAAATGAAGATGAGAATGATATGGGCATTATTATGGATCAATCATCACATAACTCAATTCCAATTCAACCTCTAGTATCGGACAAGACGCTGGTGATCTTACACAAAATTAAGAAACTGGAAAAAGAGGTACAAAATGTGATGAATGCAATTAACAATATCTCTGATTTTTTTATCACATTGATTGGAGGATGAAAGAGCACTTTGATCACTCTGGACATATCGAAGGAAGTTTGATATGCTTAATGAGAAAGATGGGATGGATAGAAGAAGACTTTACTGAAGAATTCTCTTACCAACCCTTCTGTAATCTTTATGTTCATGTTCAATCGATGGCTGATTTCAGAGGAGAAACAAGCTCTGAATCGAAGGAGTAGTAGATCTACTTTACTATGTATGTTTCTATATGTTTAGAATTGATTTGAATCTATTTATTTGCTCGCTTTCGAAGTTTGCTTTTAGATCTCAGTATAGTTGAGATTAAGATTGGAATGTTTGTTTTCAGTGTTTAGAGTGTTCTGGCTTAGATTGCGACGCTGAATTGATGAATTGAGGTTGAGAAAATACCTAACTTAAGTGCATTGTGTAATGTGTATTGTAACCCTTGGATTTTAAATATAATTGTGATATTTTGGGTTGTGAATGTTTATTTGTGTTAATACATCACTTATTCACTAACATTTATGTTTAAAATGATCGAACGGATGTCGAGGAGACTTGAAATTGATTGAAATAGCAAAAAAAATATGGAAAATGAACAAAATTTAAGAATCTCACCGACGGCGCTCTCGAGGCTGCCGACGGCGGGTTTTTCCCGAGACTTCTGCTATTTAATTCAATAGAGCTCGCCGACGGCGCTAATGACCCCGTCGACGGCGAGATCTAGAAAATTACTTTTTAACCGCAATTTTGACTAGTCAAACACCACTATTCATCATCCATAACCTCCGAACAATGAAAATTTCGACCTAGGGCTTGAGAGCTCTTGGATTTGGGGCGATTTCAACTCATTTTGACACCGAATTTCATCTTCCCTCGTTAAGAGCTTCCCTTCTATGCAAAATTTTTTTATTTTCACCATGAATTTCTTCCACATTTAGGAATTCCAAAAAATTTGAAAATGTGGAGAAAATACATGGAAGAAATTCATGGAGCTTAATTTAGAATCCTTAAAGTCACCTTTGGAAGCCATTTTATCATTATTTTGGAGTTTAGTTTAGGTTTTTATAAATTTGATAGATCAAAAAATGGCTCCCCGATAAAAGAGGTGACTTGAGTTTGACGAGGCTCGATTTGTAAATGCAAAAGCCCAGTCAAGGTACACTTCTATCTTCCAAGGAAAGAAATGTATACAAGATAGAGTTATTGATAATCCTGAAGAAGAAGTTGAACGAGTTATTAGAGAGAGGAAGTGGGAAAACTTTTGTTACTCTGCAAATAAGGCTACTGTAGAAGTTGTTAAAGAATTTTATACCAATCTAACTCAGATTGAGGACGAGCCTATTAGAGTGAGAGGGTTTTCTGTTGATTTTAATGCTGCCCGCATAAATTCTTTTTAAGAACTTCATTATTTTTACTCTAGCGAGTACGAGACTTTTATAACCATGGAGGGTCTGTTGAACAATGTCATCGACTTTCTCACTGATGAGAAAGGGACATGGAAGATTAAGCAGTGTGAACGGATAAATTTTCCTCTTTCTATGATGAATGTCACAGCTAAAGAATGACATTATTTCATTTGTTCTACTCTACTACCTACTTACCATCACAGTGAAGTGTTGAGAGATAGAGCCGGTCTGAATTTTTGTATTCAGAACAATAGAAGCATAAATGTGGGGAATATAATTTATAAGAATATTTTGCCCACGACAAAGAGTGAATCAAGTGGAGGACTAGGGCATCTTGGCCTCATTTATGCACTTTGCCAATTATCTGGAGTGGAAGCTAGAGATGATGAAGAATGGGTTTACCCTATGAAAGCCATTAGTAAAGCTAATTAAAAACATATGAATCCCATGATGAATGGAGATCTAGGAGTAGGAGTAAAGCACCTTCTACTAGTAGAGATATCCCCTCTACTAGTTATAACCCTCCTGCCTCTAGCTCCCTTCCCTTTATTATTTGATGAATGAGATGACCCTGCAGCGGAAGAGTTTAGAAAAGTTAGATGAAAGACTTGAGAGAATAGATCAGAGGATTGAAGGATTAGAGCAGAGACACGATCATGATTGTGAGTATCTTCAGTGGCATTCTGATTTCTAGATTGCCTATTACGATGCTCAGGCCAGACACTATAGAGGTGAGCTTGATGTTACTTTTTCTGAATGCCCCTGATATACTAGTTATCGGCCCAATCCACCTGCTGATCAGGGAGATGAAGATATAGTATGAGATTTTGATGTCTGGTCTTAAATTTGATGATTTTGATGTGATGTGTGTGTGTGTTCTGTTGTAGTATTTTTATTCTATTATTTGTATTTTGTGTACTGTATTATTTTCTGAGATGTGTATTTTGTTTATAGTTTGTATTTCATTTTTGGATGGACTGTGATGTAGAGATTATAATTGTAATTATGGATTTTAAGATAAAATAGTAGATTGTTTATTATTGTGTTGTGAAATGAGAATATTATTTTGTATTGTAAAGTGTAATGTAATCAATTGTGATTGTTAAATGTTTTAATTTATGTACTTATTTTAAAATTTTATTACCCCAACAAATTCTCTAATCTGTTATATGTGTAGAAAAGTTCCTAATATTACAGGTCAGTTGAAGTTAAAAATATTTGAGAAAAACTTGCAAAATTTCAGAAAGATGAAAATGCCTAAAGTGCAAAGGTATGATTTATATTTAGAATTTTTCTTTCCACCTGTATTATTTCTATATATTGAAAAATTTAAGTTTCTGGGGGAGAAAAATATTAACTGTTATGTGTTCTCAAATAAAATATTTTCAAAATTTATAAATATGATTTTTGTGATAAACTTTAATTCATTTAACTATATTTAGATTTTATTTAAATATTGTGGAAGATTCAAAGAAATATTTTTGGTAATGAAAATTAATTTTGTAGGTTAAGATATTTAGTATAAAGGGATAAGACTATAGTTAACTATTTAAAGTAAAGAAAACTATATTTGGAAATATTAAGAATCTCAGGAATTTAGTTGAGAAAGAAAAAATTGGGGCTTAATGATGTAAAAACTATGAATTACATATACGGTAAAGGAATGCTTTGAGTTTCAAATTTAGGAAAAGAAGAGTGAAGTTCAAAATTATTAACAGGCTATCCAGATATAGTAATCCTCACTTGAAAAAGAAAAACAAAGGATTGAAAAATAATCCCTGAAAAGAAAAGAAAAGAAAAGAATATAAATATATATATATATATATATATATATATATATATGATTGAAAAGCAATCCAAATGAAAAGAAAAGAAAAAGTGATGAGAAGCTTGAGAAGATACCTTATCAAAAATTGGCTTCACTTGGATTAACCTAAAAGGAAAACTAATTACATTTTTGAACTTATATTTATAGAGTAGTATTTTTACTAGTAATATCCTCATAAATTTCCTATCATCTGAATATTCTAAGTGAATTAATATTGCAACATATAATCATTCTTGAAATGAATGAAGACTAGAACTCTTAGACTTGATGACTAGATAGCCTTACATCTACAGAGTTAATCTAATTACTAGAAAATCTTTCTAAGAAATATTACTATGATATTTATTTAAATCAAAATTATAGTATTTTTGAATTAAAACTTTACCACAATGAATCATTACTTTTATGTAGTACTAAAAATTACTTGAAGACAAGTAATAGTTAATTTTGGGGGATTTTGACAACCTAAAAATATGTTGAGATTTTTATGCCTATTTTATATTAATTTTGATGATATTGCACTTTAAAGAAAGGTATTTTTGATGTTTTGTTGCAGATATGTTGATTTTTTGACATTGGATCAAAAAGATGCAAAAAGAGCAAATTTGGAGCAAAAAAAGACCTAAATATGAAGATTTGACATTGGGCGCCGACGGTGAGATCGGCGGCTCCGATGGTGGATTTTTCTCGAGAGTTCAGAAAATAAATTACAAAGAAGGTCGCCGACTGCGAGCATTAATAGAGAAGGTCCAAAACCTAGTATTCTAGAAGGCCGCCGACGGCGAGTATGTTTGTTCTCTCACGAGGTGCATTGAATGTGGATGATTTTTGAAGGGATGCTTGGGCAACTCTTGGAAACTCTTCCACAACTTTAAAAGAGATAATTTTAGGTCGAAGATGGGGGGTGTCCAGGAGTGTCTATTAGTGACTTGGTGCCCTAAGAGTTATAGAGAGTGAGTTAAATTAGTGTTAATTGTGAGGAATTCTTCGAGAGATTGTAAGTGTAGAAGGAAAGTGAGAGATTTCTTCCTCCTTGCCACTTCGATAGAGAATTCTGTGTGCTGTAAAGAAAGGAAGATATTCAGAGGAACTTCAAGGAATTTGCTTGGGGAGGAATTCGAGATAAATTGTATTTACTTATTGTAGTTTGTATAACTTTGCTTTTATATATGAAATCCAAGTTTTGTCTTATCTTCTCAATGAGATCTAAGTAGTTTCTCTGTCTTTCTCATTGTTTTGAGATTTTGTGAAATGATGATTTGAATTAGTCGTGCCAAGAGAATGTTAAAGAAGTTGTGATAATCTTTTCACTTCAATCTTAATTTAATTTCAATCTGACCAATTGATTTGTTAAAAAATGTTGAGTTTTACAACTAAAGTGAAGATTACATCCAAGATTCAGGGAGGTTGAAGTCCTTGAAAGTAGGGTGCTAATAAATAAAAAAATATTATTTATCGAGCGTAGAATTGGAGATTTTAGAGTGACAGACTAAAATCATCAATTCAGTCATATCATTTGGGTGCTGAAGAGTAGATGTTAGCCCTCAGGCGAGGGGAACGTGGGAGCTCCGAAGTGAGAGCCGATATCATCCCAGCCTAGACGCAGATTCAATAACCAAGCATAAGATTAGTCAATGTTCTTTATGCCAGGACCAAAGGGTAAAGAATAGGTATGCTCCTATTTGGCACAACAAAAATTTGAACTAATTCAATTTGTCCATTCACCTAAATATCTCGATAAGGAGAAGAATGCTTGCTTATATATTAAACCTCACTTTATTAGTAAAATTAGTTAATTATTAGTAGAATTAGTTTATTAAAATTACATCTTATTTACAATTGTGTATTAGTGACAAATAGGCAATTTGAACTACAAGGTTGTGATTCTATTATGGTTTTTATAATCCTAGTTCGTAGCCTCTGAAATATTCCCTGTGGGATCGATAATCTGGACTCCTTTAGAGTCCTGTATTACTTGAGCGATACGTATACTTGCGTTGATAAAAGTAACTCTGCGATTATTAAATATTTTATACACTTCTTTATCAAATTTATAATTACGGTCAAGTTTTTGGTGTCATTGCTAGAGATTCAACCCTTTTTAGTAGTGATTTCATATTCTTGCAATATTAAGCTTATGCAAAGTGCGCGGAGGGCGATTCACTTGGCCAGTTGGGTTGTGAAGTGAATACTCTCTCAAGACATGCAATATGAATGTAGGTATTGAAGACATCCTAAGCTTCAAAGCTCTAATAATATGCAGGGGAATAAATTCATGCAGTTATGATCATTTTTAAATTTTTCTAAAGGAGGAAAGTAAATATAATAAATAAAACTATTGATTTTAAAATCTTGAAAGTTTCAATCCTAACTTTTATTAAGATTAAATCTCTTACGTTAAATTTTTATAACAAAGATCTTTCCTAATATGCACGGGAATATATCCATGCACTTATGATTTATTGTTGGTTGAGGTCTCTAACTTAATGGAGATGGATGGGTAAGTTTTGTATGGCATTAATAATAAACATTACACAAAATAAAGGTATAATAACTCTAAACCTAATAATAATATATGAAAAAAAATTTAAATATTTATTTTTCTAAGAACTCATCAATGAATCTTAATAAAAGAAAGTTATGAAGCTTCATATTTTTCTTGGATACATGTGCTCCTTTATTTAGTTTCAGCATCATTTATATTGTTATACAACTTCTCACTATAAACTTAAAATGTACGTCTTTTGTTCAGATTGGGTAAACTTTTATAAATAAATTGAACTTAAATATAATAAAATAAACTCTTCATTAGGAATTAAATCAAATTATTTTTTTTTCAGTAATTTTATTTTTTAAATATTGGGCAATATAATTGAGAAAATTATTTTGCAACTTATTAAAAATTTCAAATTTTAGGGCGAGGCTTTAACTATATTCACCCATGACTCACTCCATTTTTATAATATATTAAAATATGCAATATTACATTACTTTATGGATGAAAAATAAATATTCAATACATTCTTAATAATTATTTAAAATATCTAATTATGTAGATATTTGGTGCGAGTCATGTACATGCTTTCTATTTTAACATCAAGTTTTAATGGAAGATAAACAATGCCTTATGCTTATTTTCTTGCTAGAAACATTTTATCCTTTATTGAAAAGAGAGTGAATCAAATTAGTTATGTTTAAAATGATTAGTTTCTTTTTTGAGTGAGTCATACTTAATTGACATTATTGAGGGCACATTTTTTCTATAAAAAATACAACATTTATTTTATTATTGGCAAAAATATAATTGAAGTTTGAATTAATTATCCTTTTAAATGATGACCATTATGGTAAGTAACTTCTTCCATAATAATGACATTGATTATATTAACCTAATAGCTTTTAAAATTCAAGACTTTTAAGAAGTACTGATGATTTTATCTTTTTTCTATAAATATATTGTCCTATTCTTTGTTTTCATTTTGGTGTTCAGTTTCATACATTACAATGAATCCACTTATAACACACCTAAAAAAAATCACATTAACAAACAATATTCCACCATGAAAATTAATTTTTCTTGATACAACATTAGATTTCAAATGCAATATTATTTTTATGCATTAATTATTTTTTATCGAGGTACATTTTTATGATATATTATTTTAGTTTGCTCTCTTAGGCATGTTTCATTAATTTCTTGTCTTAACAAATATCATTTCATGTTATATTTTAACAATTTAACTGATTATTAGTGTTGAATGTTGATTATGAGTTATTCTTAGCAATATTTTATTGTTCTTCAATAGGAACTTGATATTATGACTTCACCTTTAGTGATTTATTGTGCTTCAATCATCAAACTATTTTTGGCATGAATTATGATGACCTATTAAATTTCTTGTGTTTTGATCTCTAGGATGCATTTTGGTAGTTTTGGTTAGATTTGACTTGACCTTGAACTTCTCTATTTTACCTTAAGTGTAATTATATTCTTGAATGCACTTTGGTTGATTTTGTTGGGCTTTGGTTAGCCTTGATATTCTCTATTTTACATTGAGTGAAAAATACATCACATCTTAGATAGGTATGGCTCTTGGCCAAATATACATGAATGGTGATGATTTATTCGAGCATATATTATTTTACTTATATTTGGGCAATGCCATTAAATTTAAGACTATTGTAAATAGTTTCTATATACATATGCTATTTTGAATTTATATTTTAATTTTCTTGGGAAGACCTAATTAGGCATACCAGCAAAAATTTGTGGGATCATTTACACACATAACACACAATTCTTATATATTTATATATATCACACTTAACCTTCATATTTAAAGAAATAGTACTCAAATCTTTAATCACATAAAAAGATAAAACTATTAATTTTTTTAAAAGTAAAATATTACTTTTCATGCATAGATTTAAAGTAGGGGTGCAAACGAGCCACCTTCGGTTGAAGCTAGAGCTTGAGCTTGATTAATTTTATCTAGTTCGAGCTCGAGCTCGAGCTTAAGTCTACGAATTCGAGCCGGCTTGTTTAATATAAAAGAGAGAAAATAATATTAATTTAAGATAGCGTTATAACAAAATGACAAACATAATGAACAATTAGGAGGGAAATAACAAGAAATCATTTAATATAAATACAAATGTCATTTTAAATATTTTATTATTTTTAAAAATAAAATATTTAAATCTAATATATTAATATTTTTTAAATGAAGTGGTTCACCACCTAATGATTCGAGTTGGGCTAGCTTAAGCTTGGTTTGTTAACTCATCGAGCATTGTTCACGAATAACGAGCTACTTATCGAACCAACACAGACCATCTCCGAAGTCTGCTTTACTCACTTACAACTCTAATTTAAAATATCAAAGTGCTTTACATGTAAATATAAAAATTTAAATATAACAATGTAAATAAATAAGAATTTTGTCTAGGCATGTAAATTTCCCAAAAATTTGTTTCGGACTCGGTTAGCCCGCTGTCTCGTCTACGCTGTCTTCATGGTCGAACAGCGCAACGGCCCCACCGCTCGAGCCCTACCTTCATCAACACCCCCCTCCCTCCCCGCTGCCTCCTCTTCTTTATATTCTCTACCATAATCTAGAAGCCCTAAAGGTCCACCTCTTTCTCCATAATCGCGCAGGCTTCTGATCCTTTCTTCCCTCTACCATACCCAATTCCATATCTCTCTTCCGATCCAGATGGCGAGCAACGATCCCGAGCGCAAGGAGGAAGAGGAGACCGGTGAGACAGCCGCTGGCGAGGACGAGGACACCGGGGCTCAGATCGCTCCCATCGTTCGGCTCGAGGAGGTTTCCGTAACCACGGGCGAGGAGGATGAGGACATCCTGCTTGACTTGTGAGATTTAGATCTGCCGCCCCCCTTCTTTTTATTTCTCGTGTTTTGTTTTAGATCGATGTTGCTGTGCTTTTAGGAAAGCGAAGCTATACCGATTTGATAAGGAGGGGAATCAGTGGAAGGAGAGGGGGACGGGGAGCGTGAAGATTCTGAAGCATAAGGAAACTGGCAAGTCCCGTCTTGTGATGCGGCAGGTGAAGACGCTGAAAATCTGCGCCAACCACTTGAGTAAATTTCTTGTATTTCTTTTTATCGTTTGATTTATTTTATGGTATTCTCTGATGATTTCTTGATATTATGTTTCCTTTGTCGTTTTCTTTGTTTTTGCTTGTTAGTTCTTCCTTCTATCAAGTTGCAGGAGCATGCTGGAAATGATAAGTCCTGCGTCTGGCATGCAACAGATTATTCGGATGGAGAGTTGAAGGATGAGACATTCTGTATTCGGTTTGGATCTGTGGATAGTGAGTATCTTTCCTTCTTAATATTATTTCTGGTTGTTGCGGTAATCAGTATTATTTATTTATTTATTTATTTATTTTTCATGGACTCAGGTTTAGGGCTCTATGCAAGCTGTGTTATACCATTATATAATTGTTCAAGCTTGGTTTGATATGGTTGAGGTTTTAGCATAGCTCAAGTTTTAAAATTTTTTGCTATTTACCTTAGTTATTTCTCAGGATTCCAGAATAAATTGAGCTCAATACAAGTTTCAGTGTTCGACAAATATGAGTGAGTTTTTAATCTAATAGTTAGAAAAACTTATAAATGAATATTAGTTAGCAAAGCTGTAGTAATCTAGCATTAAGACATACTGGAACATTTAACTTACAAGCAAATTTAAGCGGCCAAGATTTTTTGATGGAAAAAAAGAATATTTGATGAAAATATGATGCAGATTTTAGGGAAGTTTATAGATAAAAAACTAACTCACAACAACATGAGCGAGTATTATAGCCACATACATTAGTATGCCAATCAAGGTTTTATATTTTAAATGATGTTTAACTCATTAATTTCAAATCTATGAGTTTCTTTGTAAACATAGGTTTCTTATTAAATATTTTCATGGAGCATTTCGGATGTGCAAACCTTTTGTTTGGTTCTATAAATTGGGAGTTAGTATTCTTTAAGGGTTTTTTTAAAAATCCTATCAGATTTATTATTTTTTTATCCTTGGAAGGGCTACTTCTAGCCAACCTTATCCTTTTTTTCTCATCATCATGAGTCTCATTTTGCATATTTATTGATTTTCTTATAACATAATGTTTTCATTTAGTTGCAAATCGCTTCCTTTGCTTGGGTTTATACTTGTATACTCCATAAAGAATTGTTTTCTTTGGAATTCTAACTTTGATTGCTGCATTGTGATGTTTATCCAATTGTGATATTTTTTGGTATTGTTAATTAGTCTGCATTAACTTGGATATTTTGTACCTATGTTTGATGCTTTTTTTTATCATGATTTGCCAATTTCTTTAGTTACTATTGCTGGACTCATTCTCTATGTTTTGCTGGCGTATGTAGAACATATCAACTAGCTTGTTGTGAGATCTAATCCTCGCTGTATATTTATCAAGTGTTTCTAAGATTTTATAATTGCTTCTCCATGACCTTGGTGATAGGGTTGGTGTAGCTCCAATGTTCTGCTGGCGACTCTTTCTAATTTTGTTCATCACTGGAGCTACACCCTATCACGGATTTATTCATTTCGCATTGTCTCTAAAGCCACTCATCCACCTAAACATTCTCATCTCAGCAACACTTAAACTTAGTATTATGCTTCTTTTTTAAAGGCCAACATTCAACACCATAGCGCATTGTAGGTCTCACCACAATCTTATGAAATTTTACTTTCCGTCTAAGCGGTATTTTTCCATCACACAATAGGCCCGAAGCATTCCTTTTTACTTTTCTATCACACAATACCAAATGTACTAAAAGAAAAAAAGTAGGAAAATTACATTTAAAAAAATGATAATATTACTTTTAAATTCCAGCTAGCGCATGTCCCGAGCTACGTCGTCCTCCAGGGATGCCATCCAACCCCGATCACTATCGGTGGTGGAGGGGGGGGGGGATGGATCGTAGCTTACCTCTTGTGTATAGAGTTGAACGAGGAGGAAGAGTTAGGGAGGAATCGAAGATAGGGAGGGCACCAAGGTAAAAAGCCTGAGGAGAAAAGCGGGTTGCAGGGTTGAACCCGGGACCCGTGTTTATGGAAAAATGCGGGGCACCATGGCTGCCCCGCTGCCCAAACAAACATAGGAAAAATGTGGCGCCCCGCCACGCCGCTCCTCTATCGCCGCCTAAACAGGGCCTCAATGTTTCATGTGTTGTCTTGTATCTTAGCTTGTTCTCCATTTATATCATTTTCTTTCTCTATCCTTGTCTGTTTCTTTTTCAGTAAATCTGAGTCTTCAATATCCTTATGAGTAGATGTGAAATGATCTCCATTGGCACAATAATAGTGAGAAATCTTGGCATTATGTGTTTCACTAATTTGGTAACTTAAAATTGCATGGCTTTCACTCCACAACCATCCTTTATGTCTTTCTCTTATTGTTATAATCATCACGACAATAGAAAGAGGTCCAATGGACATGCCAACTAGGTGTAAAAATAGCGAGGTTGTTAATTTGAATTCCTAATCGCGAAAGAGTGAACATAGCATCATTATTATTTGGCAAGTGGCAAGTGGCATCTGTACATTGGCGGCAATATTCTTGGTTCTTTCTATTTCTTGGTTCTCCCAAGACATTAATTTATGGATGTGATCAAGGCTTTTTGCTAGAATTGCAAATCTATTTGTCTTTAAGGTTGGTATCTCATGCTGGAACTTAATGTATTGAATTTTGCATCATCATATTGATTGAGAATTTCATGTACATTGAGTTTTTATTCCAAATCTTTGAATGATGTGAATAAAATCCTTTTAATCGTTGCATAACAATCTGTTTGCAATATCACAATAACCATTAGTTTATGGATGAAATGTTTTATTATTGTTTGTGTTGTATTTATCATGACCCGTAGTGAGTTCCCAAAAAAGCTGATGAACTGGTGTCTCTCTTTGATATTGTTGGACTCTATAAATCAAAATTCACCTAAATATCATTTAAAAGAGATGCACACTGCATTTTTCCTATCATTTCTTTATATTCCATTACTGCTGCTATATCTATACGTTTTCAAGCATCTTCATGACTCCCAAATGTCCGGCCATCTTAGAAATGTGTGCTCTTGTCAAGTTGATAACTTATTACAAACACAATCTTGATTCCCTTTTAGAGAAGTCCTTTGATGATGCATCTTCCCTCTTAATTGCACTAATGTCGACAGAGTCATTAGAGTCGGTGAAAGCATATCTACCCTTTTGTTATGTTTTTCCTTCTGGCATTGAATAAGTTGATTTGCTGCAAGTATATTATCCATTTTATGCGTTTTGCTTGCTAAAGTGTTGGTTGTGTTTGTAAGTATTGAAGCGATTTCTGGTCCATATGAACATAGATAGAGATGGCTTTTTCGAGTTGAAAATCTAAGTCTTGGTAGAGTAGGGCCTTCTTCCTTAAGTTAGGGTTGTTTATTTGGGTTGACTATCAAATCTGGATTTAACCTAAAGTTGAACCTATTTGAGTGTACTTGGCTCAAACTTGATCAGTTTATTGTGTAGGTCAAAATGTTTGACTCAATTTTGACTCGAATTGGACCCGCCTAATCTATACTTAACCCGTCTAACCTATTTATTATTTGAATCAAAACAGCCAATTAGCCCAGATTAGCCTTTCTAACCTAATAATATGCATACTCAATTTGCCTGAACTAAAGTAGTAATTGGATTGTTTTTAGGTCAACATGAGCTTGAGATAAACTCAAACAATAATTGGGCATATATACTTGATCTGAGCAAGACTCTAATAGTGATTGGTCAACTCAAAATTGAATATTTGAGTTAGGTAAAAATCTTACTTAAAGTTTTTTTCTGTCCTTAGTTTTGGATAAAAAGATATAAGTCATCATAAGTCCATTGGGAAAGATAGATATCTAATGATAAAGTCTAGGAGGAAGTAAATTTGGAACATTGGACGGCAATAAAATAATAAAGTTGGATGTCTTGACTTTTTGAAGTTGTTTCGGATAAATATTTTTGGAATTTAAATCTAAATCTTTTTTTTTTTTAAAATTTGGTTTTGGAAGATTAATGTTGTTTCTATGTAATGGAGTTGTGAATAATATTTCTTCTTAATTGATGGAGTTACTCTAAGAGAATATAACGTGACATTTCGTTTATTATTTGTTATTTCTTTGTTTGTAAATGATATTTTGTTTCATTTAAAAGTAAATATAACTATTTCAAAAAGATTTTCTTTTATCATTTGCTGATTTATTATAACAAGGCAGACACAGCTACAAATCCCAATCAACGTAGCAAAACAAGATCATTATAACGAACATTCAATTTGGTTTTAGCAAAATCATAGTACCAAAAATGTTTTGCACATTCAATTTCATATTATAATTTGGTCGGAGTTCCTGTTCGAGCTTGCAGGACTTTTTGTGTGGTTAAAGTAAGGATTGGAAAGGATACTCTTAGCTGTTCTTGGGATTTTGTGGAATACTAATTTGTGGATAAATTATAAAAAATTGAATGATTTCTTATGATGAAAGAACCTATGAAGTAGGTGTATTCAAACTGCGATGATGAAAAGCATATAGCCACAAGGATGGAAAAGCATATAGCCACAAGGATGACTTCCTTTAAAGCTCTTCATGCTAAGGCAATGCTGCTTCGCCACCTATACTGACAATGAAAATTATCCAATAGAAGACTACTAAGAAGAACCCATCGGCAAGGAGAGAAGTTCATAAGAAAACGAATATGAGAAATAATATCTTTGAAGTAAAATCAAAGCTAGAGTTGCTTTACTATGATGAAGCATTTAAAGTTGATGTTTTATACAATTCATCAGAAAAAGTATTTGCTTATTTGAAGTTGTCATAATTCACTTTATTGTGATGGTTTTCACAGTCCAAAAACACTGATATGTTAATTTTGATGTAGTCAGAGTTTAAGAGATTGTTAAAAGCTCAATTTTTATTCATTGATCATAAAGAGTAAAAGTCGATTCGATGGTAGAGTTTGAAGTTGGGATAATGTGTGAAATGTGTGAAATGTGTGAGAATACATAAATATTAAATGGTAGGCAATTGCCTTCAAAAATTGTTGAGTGAAAAAATTGTATTCATGAAATATGTAGTTGGACTTCATGGAAGCCTTCACACAGATGTGAAGCTTTTTTAAGCTTTTGATTTCGTTGGAGATGCTACAAAAAGTAGTCCATTGGAAAAAATTCGTACAAAAAGGAGAAGATTGAAAAAGCCAAGGCACAAGCTTAACGATTCCTGGAATTTTTATCCAGTTAAGAGGCCAAAATTGGAAGACAAGAAGGAAAAAACCATCATAATTCACTTTATTGTGATGGTTTTCACAATCCAAAAACTCTGATATGTTAATTTTGATGTAGTCAGAGTTTAAGAGATTGTTAAAAGCTCAATTTTTATTCATTGAACATAAAGAGTAAAAGTTGATTCGATGGTAGAGTTTGAAGTTGGGATAATGTGTGAAATGTGTGAGAATACATTAAATATTAGATGGTAGGCAATTGCGTTCAAAAATTGTTGAGTGAAAAAATTGTATTCATGAAATATGTAGTTGGACGTCATGGAAGCCTTCACACAGATGTGAAACTTTTTTAAGCTTTTGATTTCTTTGGAGATACTAAAAAAAGTAGTCCATTGGAAAAAATTCGTACAAAGAGGAGAAGATTGAAAAAGCCAAGGCACAAGCTTAACGATTCCTGGAATTTTTATCCAGTTAAGAGGCCAAAATTAGAAGACAAGAAGGAAAAAATCATCATTACTATAGAAAAATGTAGTTGAGGGCGTGGGGAGTGACAATGAGACATCGTGTATTATGTCTTTGACGTTGCATGCACATACTAGTGAGGAGATTTGGGAAGAATTATTCCACGTAAAGCTTCAAGTGAAATGTATCATTTTCATTGCCATTTTGGATACATGCAGTGAAGAAAACTGTCTCTATAGCTTTTGATTGAGAGTTCAGAATTGTTAGCTAACGCCCAACATTCAAAACCATATTTCCTTTTGTTGTTTTTAGCTAGTAATATTTGTCAAGTGACTCGATGATGCACTCATTGGTTTGTTATCTCTAGAGATTTATTTTATTTATGAGGAAAGTAGAGAAACATTATTTTACATTAAGCTTCAGGTGAACCTTACCACTATTATTGCTATTTTGGATCCCTGTAATGAGAAGTATCTTGTCTTTATAGTTTTGGTTGAGAGGTTGGGGTGGGATAATCTTTACTCATCAATGAATGATTGATAGTTTAGATTTGTTAGCAATCGCTCAAAATTCAATACCGTATTCCTTTAGTTGTTTTTAACTAGTAATATTTGTCGAGTGACTCGATGATGCACTCATTGGTTTGTTTTCTTTAGAGATTTATTTTATTTACGAGGAAAGTAAAGAAGCATTGTTTTACCTTAAGCTTCAAGTGAACTTTACCACTGTTATTGCTATTTTGGATCCATGTAATGAAAGTATCTTATCTTTATAGTTTTGGTTCAGAGATTGGGGTGGGTTAATCTTTAGTCATCAATCAAAACTCTAGTCTTTGAGTTGGTCTTAAAGAGTAATGTTTGTTGATTCTTTGATCATAAACTCTGAGTGTTTGTTTGTGGTGGTTGTAGCTTTTTAAAAAGGTGGTTGTAAAATTATGGCAGAGAAAACTTCTTAAAAAGCTGTGGTGGAAATTATTAATATATATATATTTTGTCAAATGAAAAAACGATATCTTTCTTACATCCATCACACTTTAACAAATTATGTTTAAAAAAACCACTGTTCACCACAAAATTTTCTACTAAGTAGCAAGAAAACAGTTCTCCAAACAGAACTATGGCGGCGGTTTAAAATGCATAATAGGCAGAAAACTGTCCCAAACATACTCTTAGCTTTGCTTCTTCTAAAGATTTACTTTGTATATGATGTAGTTTGTGGTATTGTATAATTTCGGTACATGTAATTCAAGGTGGTATTTGTGGGATAAAGTTGTTTTATAGTTAATAAAGGAATAATGTCGACATATTAAGCTTATTTCCAATGATTTGTATTTATAATATCGTTTATGGTATTTATTGTTATAATATATTTTTATTCTTGATGATATTCACCTTTACTATAGTTTACTTATTTTTTCCTCTTTTGCCTTTACACTGACTAGCTTGTTTTAGTTCAGTAATTCATTCTTGATGATATTCACCTTTACTGTAGTTTACTTATTTTTTCCTATCTTGTCTTTACATAGACTAGCTTGTTCTAGTTCCGTAATTCATTCAAAATAGTTTTTTATCATTCTAAGAAGATGCTATCTTCTAAAGAAAACAGCCCATAATTTTAAGTTCTTTGTTTTGGACTCTGAACTTGTATTTCAAAGTTTCAGAATAAATTCTTTAGTCTTTTACGTGTTCTTTGTTGCTATGGTTGGTGGTATTTAATCTGGCTGCTGCAAATTACTGAATTGTAGCAACTCCAATGATGGTTTATCCTTCCTCTTCCTGTAGCTTTAGCCGATCTAAGGTGGTGCTTATTTGTTTTAAGTGATTTAGGGACGAAATTTCACAGACCAAAAATTTCCCTCTCCTCTCCCCCTTCTTAATGGCTTCACTTCATGCAATTGCTCTATAAGGTATTAACACTTGTTCTGCTGAATTTGCTAGGGCCATTTTTAGAAGGATAGAATATCGATTTCGTTCTAAGATAGAAATATAGAAATACTTGTTATGTCTGGTTATAGATCTCTCAGCCATAAAATGTAACTGATTAATCCATTTTCATTTTGTTGATTCTCATTATTAAGTTGACATAAATCTTGTAAGTCACTTGTTTTCAGTTTTTACAAGCTTGTTACTCCTTTTCACTGTTTTTGTAAATGCTAAATATTGATGAAATTCATGCTGTTGTAGTTACTAGGGTTTTCCAACTCTTTTACCAGCAAATAAATTTGGGTTCTGGGTATCCCTGATCTATGTTTTTATGTCAATCGTTTGAACAAATATGTCGAATTCATTTATCTATTGGACACCAGCCATGCATGTTCGAGTTGATTCTGTAACGCTTTGTAGAAGGAAGTCGTCTGACAATGTTGCTTTTTCGTTAATTATTAAAGTTTGTTGCATCTCTTATTGTCTTTTTTGTTCATAATAATTTTGCCTGTCTGTTCTTATCATCTCAGACTGCAAGTTGTTCATGGAGACTGTCGAAAAACAAGCGGAAGCCTTGGGAAAGAAGGACGAAAAAGATAGCGAAGATGTCAATGATGCAGCCGGCGAGCTCGAGAAACTCAGCGTTGGCAAAAACGAAGGCGAGAAGGCCAAAGATGAAGCATCTACCACAGTTGATGATAAGGAGTCGTCGTCCGCGGAAACAGTGGCTGCGGAACCCAAAGCTTCTCCTGATGCTTGAGATTAAATAGTTGCAGATTATGTTGTTTTGTCAAGTCTCCATTTGTTCAGCTACCTCTGATTGAGTTCCGGGCTTGTGTCTTGATGATATGGGAGGGGGATGGAACTAAGTCGAGTTTTTCTGTGTCGGTTGGTGAAGTTTGTTCCCTCTCCGGATTGGTTTTTTTTCTTTCCTTGAAATAATTTTTATAGATGCTGTAATGTCTGGTCGTGTGAAATGTTTGTAGAAGTGGCATAGGAGATGCATTTCTGTTATGATCGAGGTGGTTTTGAAACTTTTCATATATATGCTTCATGGTTTTTCATTATTCGTCAGCCTCGTGATCGAGATGATTTGATTGAGGTATGTGTGACTATCTACCGTTCTTTTTTCGGATTAAGACTCTTTGGATTTAATGTTAATTTGCATCCTAAGGGAGTGTCTGGCTGCAGGGATTCGGTAAATCTGTTGTCAGATCTAAATATTATTAAATTTGAAATAATATTTGATTCAATTAAAATTAAATTATTTGACATATGTATATTTGAAATATTTTTTTCTTCAAGTTAAATCCATTAAATTGACTTAATAAGTAAAAATTGAAATATAACGTAACAGTGAATTTATTTTAATTTATATATGATGTTTGGTGATTATTTTAAATTTATATTTAAAACTTATTAAATAATATTCTACAAAACACAAGTGAGTGTTAGAAAATCTGCGGTGGTAGAGTAATGATTTTATCGTCTTAGCTTTGTACGAGAATTCAACACATGAAAATGAAAACAAGCAGTGACTGTGTCTAAAAGTTTTTATGTGAAAAATTTGTAAAAGGAAAACCCACGGGGTCTGGCCCAGTTGTGAAAATTCACTATTGATTGATGATTACAGAAATTCATCGTCTCACAGACGGGAAATTATTATATTCTTCAGATTATAGTGTCGATTGACGTCCAATTAATGTTAATTCACGATGGTGGTTAGCGGTGGTCGATGACGGTTGGGTAGGTCAGAGGTCGGTGATGGTCGACGACGGAGATTAACCGTAGTTGACGACTGTAGGTGATGGTTGACAGTGGTCGGCGGTGATCGACGGAGGTCGGCGATGGTCGACGAAGGTCAGCGGTGGTGCTAAGCTGCAGCTTTTCCTTAAGGCCTCAGGCTCTCTCTAAGCGTAAACCTCTTCTCATGTGAGAATTGGAGGTCTATTTATAGTGTTTTGGGTGCAATTAATGCAGACATTTTGATCGAACGGTCCAGAGGGCTACCCTTGATCAAACGACGTTTAAGAGGCATTTGATGGCCTTAACAATGTCAGAATTAAGTGATATTAGGCTCTTGTCGGGGCGCTCGATTCGAGTATATGCTTGCTAGTGTTGGCATCTATTTGACCTTCCAAATTTATTCATAAATCTTTCAAGAGTAGTTTAATGACTTGATATGGGCTTGATTTGACTCGGATTGGACTAGTTTTTATATCATCAGGTTCGTCTCATCGAGCTGGTCAGTTTGAATGTAAGTTTGCTGAAATCAAAGTTCTGGATGACTTTTTATCAAGATTTGAATGCTTATTGATCAAAAGATTTCACCGAAATTTGTGTCGTGCCTCGAGATTTATGTTGGATAATGAAAATTTGTTATTGCCGTATCAATAAGTTTAAACTTGTTTTATGCTTTTTGTTCATTGTGAGGCGTAGGTAGTGATTTGTTTGTGATGGCTTTGTTCTCTAGGCGTTAACTTGTTCGACTTTTGACTTTGGGAGGGGTGATAAGATGCTTTAATCCTAGAAGTCCGAATTTGAGCTTGAACTAACCCTGTCAATATTAAGAAAAACAGAAGGGACATCTACATGCATCGCTCTAGTCATGTGTATTTACATCTAATACCTAAATTATGCTTTTTTATTTTTAGCACCTAAAATTTTCATCACATTAAAAATATCATCATTTAACTTTTAACATTATTAGATGACTTTTGGTGAAAAAAATACTTTTGAGATTTTCAATTTATTTATTGTGTAACTTTTGGAATAATATACAGTTGTAATTTTGAAGGATCGGTTAGAAAATGTTGAAATGTGTGCGTTTGGTCGGCTCTAATGGATTTATAGATCAGTTTAAAAATTTTACAAACTCGTATGAATTAGAATTCAGAAATCAATTAAACGAACTAAATATATCATCAGTGGCATTAAGCCAATCAAATTGAATTTTAATTCGGTTTGATCAGTGCGGTTGTACATAAACAATATATATATATATATACATATATATATATATATATATATATATATATATATATATATATATATTCCAAAAAACTTGCCTAAAGGGCAAGCAATATATTAAGAAAGATGAAAATTACAATTTAGATCCTAATGTATGGAAGACCCAAGTTGTTTCCATGAAGCAAAAAGGCTAGGGGGGAAGGAGGAGTTACATCAATAACATCTTCATTGAAACTCCCTTGAGAGGCAAGCCAATGAGCAAGTGCATTGCCTTCCTTAGGGGAGTAAAGAAAATCAACTTGCATGCTATCCTTAAATTTAGGCAATCTGTTAATCCACCTTCTTATGTGTCATGGAGTTGTTTCAGAATTTTGAAGATACTTGATGCAACATGAGGAGTCTGATTCCACCAGAAGAAATCTCACCTTGCACTTATAGGCAATGCTAATTGCCCAAAAAATTGCTATCATTTCAGCCTCCAAAGCATCAAGAGAAACAACTGGAGAGTGGAAGAAGAGCAAACACTTCCCAAAGCTGTTTCTAAAAATTCCACCAAAACTTGCCTGCATCTTATAGAAACTCCCATCATTATTTAATTTTACCCAAGGAGTAGAGGGAGGAGACCATTTTATGATAAGTTGTTTGATCAGTGGGACTACACCCGATTGATTGAATAAGAAAATATCCTTAAACTGGTGAAACTTGATTAGCTTTTGAATATAAGCCAATCATTGAGTAGCTACCCACATTGAAGATGGAGGTCTATTTTCATATTTGGCTTGATTCCTGCACATCAAAATAAACCATGCCTCCAGGCAAGGCACCACCAGGAGATCCACCTGTTTTCACTCCACCAAGCAGTTAGATATATGAAGCCAGCTCAAATTCAGAGTGTCCAATTTGAGCTTGTTAAGTAGATCCATCCAAACCTTCTGGGAAAATTGACAAGTAAAAAAATAAATGTTCTAAAGATTCCTCAGCATTTTGGCAAAGATGACCCTCTTAATCCTTTCAGCTTTAGTATATCATCAGTAGGTATGAGTTTGTGTCTTACTCTCCAACAGAAAAAAGACTTGGAGGGGGTCAGTAGCTTCCCCCAGAATTCGGATCCCCATTGAATTTTATACCAATTAAAAAACTTGTGATAAATGAAAGCAGAATGTTTTTGGGACTGCTTGTTTTTGGTAATCAGTTTATCCTTTTGGCCTGTTGGAATTTAGTAATTAGAACCTGGTGCATATGATCTGAGTTGAGAATGGTGCTAAGCAACCTGTAGTTCCATTGATTATCAATCCAGAAATCTTTGACATTGCTTTTTGATAGGGATCCAGAGAGTGTAGTTGAGAGCATCTCCCACTCACACCCACTGATCAAGCCAGAAATTAACCTTTTCATCTCCTAACTCCCAAAGGAACAGCTGTTCAGCCTTATCTTTAATCTTAAAAAGTTTTGCCCAAAGCCTGGAGTCACCTAACTTGGGCTGAGCCACAGTTGGATGCTCATGCTTACAATACTTACCATTTAAATAAATAACCCAAAGACTGTCCTGAGCCCTAAATCTGATCCATATTTTGCACAGATTTATAAAGCTTAAGTGATCAAAGCTCCTAAAACCCAGTCCACCAGCCTGTAGAGGTTTACATAGTTTCTTCCATGGTAGCCAGTGTATCTGTTTATGTTGTCCAGCCCAAAGAAACCTGCTAAATATTTTGCCAATTTGCTGCTAGGTGCTCTTTTTCATCACAAAAATTTGTAGAGCATAAGAGGGTAAAGCAATAATTATACTTTTCAATGGAGTGATCCTTCCACCATTAGAAAGAAAAGAATTAGTCCAGCACTGTATCTGAGTTTTAATTTTTTCAATTACTTCCTGGAATTGTGTTTGTTTAGATCTGCGCTTCAGTAATTGAACACCAAGATAGTTAATGGGAAGGTGAGCTGAATTGAACCCAATGAATTCAGAAATCCATTTCTTCGATTGATGGCTGACATGAGTACTGGGAAAGAATTGACATTTTTTTAAGTTGAGCTCCAACCCAGATACAACCTTGAAATGTTGAAGAGCCTGGTGAACAGCCTTTACTGCAGCTTTAGAGGCTTTGGAGAAAATTATTATGTCATCTGTATATGACAGGTGGCAAACATCAATGTTAGATTTGTGGTGATATGCTAAATGAGGTGATTGAGCAAAGAGATTATCCAAAATTCTTGAGAGATAATCAAAAGCTAAAATGAAAGGGTAAGGGAGAGGGGATCTCCTTGTTTGATACCTTTGGTGGCACTGAAGAAGCCATGACACTTACCATTTACCATGACAGAATGAGCATTGCATTTTAGCCACCTCCTAACAAGCTGAACAAAATCAAGCTGAAAAGAAGTAAGAAGAAAAAGTCTGCTGATCATTTGTCTGCTGAGAACATTATTCCATCTAGTCCTTCTGCATCTTCCTTCTCTAGGCTAACTAGAGGATGCAGATCCACCCAACATGCTTAATTTTCTCTGCTGGAATATTAGGGGAGTTGCAAACCTTGGCTCACTTAATAGATTATTAAGACTTAACAGGGTTTACAAATGTTGGATGGTGGTTCTTCTTGAACCAATGGTTAAATCTAATTTGGACAGATTTATTAAAAGATTTTCTGGTTACAATCTTGTTTTTAATTCTTCCAATAATATCTGGCTTTTTTATAGAAAAGAGTTAAAAGTTGATATCCTGGTGGATCATTCTCAATTTCTACATATTCATTTTGAACTTGATCTTTTCAAAGGTTATGCTTCCTTTGTCTATGCTTCGTCTTCTAAAGCTGATAGAGAAGATCTTTGGGCTCATTTACAAATTATTGGGCAAAATATTACTGAGGGATGGATGGTTGGAGGTGATTTTAATTGTATTGCTCATCCTAGTGAAAAGAAGGGGGGAAGGAATCCTAATCTTAATGATATGCTTCTCTTTTCTGATCATATTAAGGATGCTAGTCTATTTGATATTCACTTTGAAGGATCTCCCTTTACTTGGAAAAAAGAAAGCATCTATGAAAGATTGGATAGAATTCTTGTTAATAAGGCCTGGCTTGATTTGTTTCCTATTTCAAAAGTACAGCATCTTGCTATATTGGGGGTCTGATCATTCCCCTTTGTTTATTAAACTTGCTATTACAAATAATGTTCATAAAGCTAGCTTCAGATACTTAAATGTGTGGTCTTCTCATCCTAATTGCAGTAAGTTAATTGTACATAATTGGAGCATTCCACAGGATTACATAAATGCAAATCCTCTTATTCAATTATGGCAAATTCAGAAAAAGCTGTCTAAGGCTTTGACTAGCTGGAATAGGAATGAATTTGGTAATATTAATTCTACTATCAGATATGCTGAAGATTTGGTTTCTAAGCTTGAAAATGATGTTGAAAATGGTATTTCTCCTGAACAGGATTTATTGGTGGCAAATGAAAGGTTGAATTCTGCTATCCTTCAGGAGGAATTATTCCTTCAACAAAAAGCTTCAGCTAATCATTTTTTATTTGGAGACAGGAATTCTAATTTCTTTCATGCTGTTATCAAATATAGTAGATCTCTTAAAACCATTCTTAAAATTAATTCCTCTACTAAAGGATGGTTATATGATTTCCAAGAAATTGTTGAGGATGCTGTTATGTATTTCCAGAATCTGTTTTCTTTTCAGCCTTCTAATCCTTCCTTATTTTCTGCTCATCTGCTGCAAAATGGATTTTTCAAAGGAAATGGTGATCTATTAATCAATCTACCTACTGAAGATGAAATTTTTTATGCTATTAACACAATGGATGGTAATAAAACAACTGGGCCAGATGGTTTCTCTTCCGATTTCTACAAACAGTATTGGAACATTATTAAGCAGAATGTTGTTGCTGTTATACATGCTTTCTTTCAAGGATTTATTTGCCTAAATATTTTTCATCTTCTTCCATTATAATTTTACCTAAAGATAGAAGTAAGAATTGCTGGAAAGATTTTAGACCAATTAAGATTACTTCTACTTTCTCTAAGATCATCAGTAAGGTGCTAGTGGACAAGCTTCAACCTTTCTTGGTGGATTTAATTTCAGAAATCAATCTACATTTATGAATAGGAGTAGATATGTAGATTTCTACCTTTTGGAGAGCTTTGTAAGAGATTGTTCTAGCATTGCATTGATCAGCGGAAGACTTTTTGAGAGATATTTTCATCTTTCATTCAAGGGGAAAAAGCTAAGTATTGTGTTCTTCATTATCTTATGATTTTGTAAACACTTATTTTGTAGATTTACTTTGAAATGGAGTTTTCTGTTGTGTTTTCTTTATGGTTTGTGATGTCTTTCTCTTTTTCTTTCTTCTCATTTGGATATAGTGGCATAAGAAGATTATTTCATTGTTTTCATTCTACTTTTATTTTGTAATGAGTAAGATTCATGTTTAGGATATTGGGATGCTTGCTAAAAGAAGTTTAATTATAAATGTGATGGTTTTTACTTGCACTTCATTTACATTACAAAAAGAGCTCGTTATAATGTTAAAATTTCTTATAATTGCGCTATGATCCAAGAGGGCGGTGTAATTCTCAACAAAAGTGGAACCACATTCAAATTCCATGGATGTTGAAGTTCATGGGGTTAAGTGTAAAAAAATAAGAAAATATACTTTGATGAGCGTAGAATTGAAGATTTTTGGGTGATAGACTAAAATTCCCAATTTGGTCCTAGTGTTTGGAAACTAAAGCGAGAGTTAACCTTCAGGTAAAGGGAAGTGAGAGCTCTAGAGTGAGAGCTAGTATCTTCCCATCCTAACAACAGATTTTGGGACTAAACCTAGGATTAGCCAATGTTCTTTATGCACTCGGAAGAGGGTGAAGAATATGATTGCTCTTATTTTGCACATACAATATTTAATGCATCTCATTTCTTTACATTATCCAATTCATTACTTGAGAATAGTAGTTTTTATTATCTCAAATTTCTCAAAACCAATTTATCCAAAAAGGGTTAGCTTTAATATTAATAATTTCTTTTAGGAGTAGTTATTAGTTATTTTAAAATTAAGTTTTAATTTTAAGAGTAGTTGTTAAAACAAAAACACTTATATCGACCTTCTAAACTAAAGTCTAATAGTAGTAGACTAGAATTTGACTAAGGACCACTTACCTCGCTTCCATGTGGGATTGATAAACGGGACTCCACTAAAGCCCTGTATTACTTGAGCAATACGAACACTTGATTTTGAAATTGTGACTTTACAAAATCGTTATAAATATATAAATCTAGGTTCATAAATTTTGGCAATATTAAAAAGTCACATCAAGTTTTTGGCGTCGTTGCCGGGGAGCTTCAATAAGAATTTTTGGAGAAATTTAGTTGAAGTAATTATGATTATAATTGGAAAACATTAGTGTCGTAAAGTTGTTTTTGTATGAAAAGTGTTTTTTTGTATGAAAAAGTGTTGTGAAAAAATTGTTTGTGTGAAAAATAAGGTGTTTGTAAAAATATTTTATGGTGTTGAATATCTTTTTCAATTTATTTGTTTTATTATTAATGTATTATTTGTTGTGTTATGTATGTAAAATAAAGGATCTGTAGGACTTGTGCCTTATGGTCCCGCGTTAGAAAAATGAAAATAAAAAATAAAAAAAATACAAAAGGACTTGAAAAACTAGAATTAGAAATGGAAAACATTCAAAATCGTAAATTGGAAAATCATCATAAATCATTTAGGGATTATGTAAATCCTACGACAAATGAAATTCACTCAAGTATACAAAACCCTGTCGTAGAAGCTGACTCGTTTGAACTAAATCCAGCTATTATCCAAGTAGTGCAGAACAACCAGTTTGGGGGAATTCCTTTGGAAGATCCATATTTACATTTATCTAGTTTTCTTGAACTTTGTGCTACATTTCATTACAACGGTATGTCAGACGATGCTGTTAGGCTAAAACTTTTTCCTTTCTCACTAAGGGACTAGGCTAAAATTTGGTTATACTCATTAGCACCTAGTTCTATTAAAAATTGTGAGGAGTTAACTCAGAAATTTCTAGCTAAGTATTTTGCACCTTTAAGGACTACTAAACTTAGAAACGATGTTATCTCATTTTGTCAGTATGAAGGGGAATCAATATACGAATCTTGGGAAATATTTAAGAAACTCCTAAGAAAGTGTCCACATCATGCTCTGCCATATTGGTTAATCATTCAAACTTTTTATAATGGGTTAGTAAAATCCCTTAGGTCCATTATTGATGCTGCTGCTAGTGGTTCATTAATGTCAAAATCATTTGATGAAGCATTGCATTAATTGAAGAAATGACTATAAATGAATTTCAATGGCCCTTTGTGAGGCTAAATCATAAAAATGTAGCTAGTGTTCATGATATAGATGTGATTGCAATTCTTGTATCTCAAGTTACTACAATATCAAGGAAGTTGGACCATTGGAATGAACTAGCCTCAATTTACTCCTCTAAGTGTGAAAATTTCATTAGGGCGTATGATTGATTCCAACTTATTATATGTCGGCATATTTTTAGGTTATGTGTGTTGTATTTTGAAAAGGGGTCGCCTACAGAAATTGTCGGCAAATTTTAGATTTTAAATTTAATTTAAATATATATATAATTTAAAAAGTAACATTTGATTTTGAAAATAATTTTAAGTTTGAAAAATTTTAAGATATGAAATCAAACTAATCTCACATCCCGAATAGTTTATATCAACGAGCATCACATCACAAACTGTGTATCTATCCCGAGGAATAGACACACTGCGTGGTGATGGGGCTCGATTAAATAAACTAGAAGATTTGTGACATTCGTTTGGTCTGCGAACCAATTTTATAAGCCGACAAGTTCCCCTATTTAATATAAAGAAATTAAACAGGGTTTATATTACCTGAGTTCTTAAAGTTCCCTATAAGGGCAAGCCCCTATAGTTAATTACATCTTAAATGTCCGAAAACACTTAAGAAAACTCTCGATAATGATCAGTGATTTTGCTCTCAAGGATTTCAAAGTTTAAGGTTTTCAAAGGATTGAATTTTGGAATTTCAAAAGAGAAATATACAACATAAAGTATGCACACAACATTAGCATCCAACAGTTACTATCACAGATTAAACAAACAAACCAAACATATGCAAACTCTACTATCAAATCACATAAATCATAAATCGACATAAAGTCTACTGCAAGTACAACCAAATACACATGACATCACAAATACTAATAAAAAAGAGTTTCAGGTACATCACATATACAAAACACAAATACAAAATAAAATGAAAATAAAACTATAAAACTACCAATCTTCATCTGCAGGAGCTCCACCATCATCAGGTTCTTCAGGCTGGTATGGAGTATACTCAAGGTAAGTACGAAATAGAACACTATTGTCTCCCCTGAAAAATCTCATCTGTGTCATGATAAGCTATCTCATATTCTCTCCACCGCACTTAAAAATCACCGTTTATCTTGTTATTACTTCTAGTCCCTCTACTCTGGTGTTCAAACTTTTCAACTGATCCATAACATCATGCAGAGTAGGCTCCCTAGATGTAGACGGTCTCTCATGACTAGAAGAAGGCTCATCATCTTTCTTACTCCATTTCCATCCTAAATGGGCTTGTTGACCTCATTTTTGGTGAGGTCTTTTCTTTCCTCTTAGTGCTTAGGATCTAGCCATAAAACTTCTCCTTGAATTTCCTAGAAGACTAGAGATGGAACCCACCATTTAGAAATTCAAACCAAATCTTGACTCTCTTTGGAATCATACATGGATGGTCATTAACCTCCAAGTCACTTGGAAGGTCAGGACCAATGTGCAGGAAGACAAGGATGAATTCCTATAGGATGTTCAAGCCTTAGGACAGCCCTAGGTGGCCTAGTCTTGGTGAGGTCTAGCTAGCACACACTACACTCCTACACCTATCCTAAACCATTTTTTGTCCAATCTTGACTCCTGGTTCATTAGAGCACTCGTATGGATAAGCCCAAACCCCTAGCTCCGTAGCTAAGTGGGTTAGGAACAATACATATGAGATGTTCAAAATGAACACCTCTTGGTCCATGGCTCACTCTAAGATTCTTCACTCCCTCTACCATAACCAAATTTTATTCTACCAAAATTTCTAGTTTTGACATTGAGTCCGCAAGCCTACCTAAATTTACCTAAATTGCCCCTACAACCACTAAATTTCCCTCCAAAATTTCCAAAAATTCCCAAAAATTCCCAAAAATCCTAAAAATCATTTTAAAATAATTCTCACATCTTAAATATGCCAAAATACTCCAATACCCTCCAAATAACTTCCAAATACCCTAAATACCCCATTTGGCTCAAAATTCCAAAACTTCCAAAACTTCCAAAAATTCCTAGAAAATTCCAGAAAATCCCAAATATTCCCAATTTCACTTTGTCCAACTATACAATAACTTAATTTTGCCAATTGGATCCAATTTTATCAGAATCCCCAATTTGACCCATTTTTAACCCAAATGGACTCAATGTCAAACTAAGTCAACCCATTTGACCTTACGTTTGCCCAATTTCAATTCTAAACTTTAATTAAACATCCCCAATACAATTATAAACCAAATACAAGTCCAAATTGGCCCACATTGAGTTCAATTTCACTTGAAATCCAAATCCTCAAATTTGCTTAATTCATCCAAAATTCCTCATTGAGCCTAATGCCAACCATTTCCCCCCAAATTTCAATCCTAAACCTCCCATGTCACTCTTATGAAACCCATGAAACATTAAATTTTCCTAATTTTAGCCCAAGCCTAGCCTAAATCCTTTTGAAATCTAAGGTTATCCCATTTTAACTTAAATTGAATACATGCCCTAAACCTACCAAATTGATTGACCTAATCCTAAAATTTCCTCCCAATAGATGTTGGGAACTCTTCAATACATTCCCCTAAACCATTTAAAACATTCAAATGCGTCTAAATCTCACCTTAAACTAACTTACACCCAAGTTGACCCAACCTTACCCAAATTAACCAAAATCCAAAAATCCACTAAAATTGACCCTTCAATTGAACTCAAAACCATTCCATGTATTCATGAAAGTTCTTCATGGAAATAATTTGCACAATTTTACTCAAGAAGTTTGGACCCAAATCCAATCGAAACCCAAGTTAGTCCAACCTAAACCCAAATGAGCCAAATTGAACCTATGACCTAACCTAACCAAATTGAACCAAATGTGGCTAAACCAACCTTTCCACAACCACCATTTGAACCCTAGGATCCAACCTAAATCCACCTAGCCCAAGCTAGGTGATCCATGGACCAAGGCTCCCCCATTTTAGTGGATTTCTTCGCTTAAATGTTTTTGTTGAGATCGGCTCTTAGCGGAAGTCCACGATATGATACCCTAGGCTCCCGATTTCGCGGCAAAGCAAAGGTTGAAGATGATGGGGCGGTTGAAAATGGCAATTTTCGGGTTTTTAACTTTCGGGAATCAATTTTCACGAGGCGGCACCTAAGCGCGAACTATCGAGCTTGAACGAAATACGGCACGTAAGCGGCACTTTGGCGCTTAGCCGCCAATACCTAAATTTTATAACTAAGGTATATGCTCTAAATCACTTTGTTAATTACCCTTAATTGGTCCACAATAATTAATTCTCCCCACAAATCTTCTAATACTCCAAATCAAAGTTAAATAACCATTGATTCCACATGAATTTCACAAAAACACAAACTTATATTAAAACAAACATAATATTCAATATTTCAAATGCTAAATTTTATCTAAACATAAAGGATAAAATTCTCGAAATACAAGACACTATAATCTTAAGGCGGTAAGTGTACATCTCTAAGATGTACCCATCACATCAATAGTCATATATAAAAACTAAACACACCAAACATGAACTCACAAGAACACTAACATAACACATAAGACACTAAACAAATAGAAACAAAACACTTTTAATTCCACTCTTCATTAGGCGAATATAACCAAGACCACTATTATTCTCATTTGACCCTTCGGGGAATATAAATTTGATAGAACGGGCCATCATTGTTCATTCTTATATCATCTTCTTCAATCCATTTGTTCTTTACAAACATCGCCTTATCTGTTTCTTCCACATACCTTGAATGATTGAATTGCATCTTGAGTTGCCATCCCTTGATCCGGATGTAAAGTAATATCATTGATCTTTGCTTCCATTGAAGTCACTCGGGCTTCAATTTTGCAAATCATCTCTTCAATAGCCGAATGCTAACGACGAGATATCCCATTAAATAACTCTTTAGCACTATCACTAATGAACTTACTTTTATAAGAATCTTGCTTCTTCTTCATCTCGTTCTCCCGGGAAGACATGGTGCTCAAAATTCTCTTCTTAGACTTGAAATGAAAATAGAACTTGGGACAAGTGTTTTATTAATTAGGACCTTTTTATAGACTTAGGAGATGCTAGAATATTCTCCAACACGTTTAGAATCTCTAAATAACTCCCACAACTACTCCCCCACGATCTAAGCTCTAAATTCACATTTTTCACATTTTTTATAAGCATGGCGCCTAAGCACCAACTAGTCGGCACTTAGCGCGGGTGCACACGCGGGTGCGCTGAGGTGTCCAAATTCTCATTCGACTTTTCGAATCATTAATTAAGTTAAAATAAACTCCACTTAAGTTTAAAAACTCCAAATTACTAACACTAAAAACATAAAAACAAACTAAACAAAGCAAATAAAACACGCAAAACAAACATAAAAGCAAACACTGCTTGATAAATATGGGTTGCCTCCCACAAAGCGCTTGTTTTTAACGTCTTCGGCCAGTGGCATACCTAGAACTCATTACGAGTGACCTAACATTAAATTCTCATCGGATTTTGATTTATTGAAAAATATGGTTTAAGTCTATGTGGATTAACTTTAAATATTTTTCAGGTCTTAGGATCTTGAATATCTACGGCTCCATAAGAATAAACTTTTATCACAATGAATGGACCCATCCACACGGACTTAAGTTTTCTAGAAAATATTCTTAATCTAGCATTATACGGCAAAACTTGTTGTCCTGGTACAAGATTTTTGGTAAGAATCTCCAGAATCATGCCATAACTTCATTTTTCCTTATAAATCTTAGCATTATCATAAGATTCATTCCTTATTTCTTCAAGCTCATTCAATTGCATTAATCTTTTTCGGCGAAGCATCTTTCAAATTACAATTGAACTCTTTAATAGCATAATAAGCCTTATGTTCGAAGTTCAAAAGGTAAATGACAAACTTATCAAAATGAGCCTATATGAAGACATTCCTATAGATGTTATGTGATCCTATAGGCCCTGAAAGCATAATCAATTTAATTGACCAATCCTTTTGTTTGGATTAACGAGATTTTTAATATTCTTTTAATTTCATGATTGGATAATTCAACCAAACCGCTTGTACGCGGATGATAAGAAGTAGCAATGCGATGATTAATATGACATTTCTTTGCTAACTTCCCAATAATCGCATGTACGTATATTTTTAGGTTGTGTTGTGTTTTGAAAGAGGTCGCCTACGAAATTGTCGGCGAATTTTCGGATTTTAAATTTAATTTAAATATATATATAGTTTAAAAGATAACATTTGATTTTGAAAGTAATTTTAAGTTTAAAAGTTTTAAGATATGTGAGATCAAGCTGATCTACATCCCAAATAGTTTATATAAACGAGCACCGCATCACAAGCGGGTAATACATCTAGAAGAATAGACACAACGCCGATAATGGGGCTCGATTAAATAAACTAGAAGATTGTGATGTCAAGTTTGGTACGCGAACCAATTTTATAAGCCGACAAGTTCCGTCTTAATATAAATGAATTAGGCGGGGTTTATATACACTAAGTTCTTAAAATTCCCTATAAGGGCAAGCCCCTATAGTTTATTACATCTTAAATGAAGTGAATCATTTTAAGAAAACTCCTAGATAATAATCGATGATTATACTCTCAAGAATTTCAAAGTTTAAGTTTTTAGGGATTGAATTTTTAGAGTTTCAATAGGGAATGGATCAAATTTGGAAAAATTTTATTTTGGGAATTCAGGGAAGAAAGGTAGGAGAAATTATAGATTCGAAGCGAACTTCGGCAATTTCCCGACTATCCTATTGTTTGGCTTGAATTTAGGAAAGTCCTAATGTTTGTTTAATATTTTGATCACGCAATTTTAATTAATTAGGACTTATATTCGTATGGCAAGATCATACAAATAGCCTCGAAGATGTGAGGGTTTATGTTGTATCGGACGGCTACCTCGAAATCCTAAGGCAGGTTAGAGGGCTTAATTCTGTCTGGAAATGCCTAACAAAAGGTTGAGGATTTATGTTGCACTAGGCAAACTACCTCGAAGTCCTATGGCTTGGTTATTTAATTCTGAAAGTTTTCTTGAAGTAGACTCGGGTTTTGCGATGACGATGGGCGTCTTTGCCCACCATGCTCAGAGCTCCTTGTTGTTGCGGAGGTTGTAACCAAAGAGAAGAGAAAAGTTTGGTTTTAGAAATCTTAGAGTCCAAGTGTTTTTTAGTGTTTTAGTTAAAACGAATCTTAAAGTTGATTATACTTGACAGGTTAAGATCCCACGGTTCCATCCTTAGGCATCGTTATTTTTATCGGATTCACTTAGTCCGGATGAATTTGCTAAACTCGACTAAATGAGTTCCACACTTTCATTTAGATCATGGGAAATCCGTTAGCAACATGTATGTTACATCATCGAGGTATTCTAGATCATCCAGAAGCAAGACGTTTTAATTTAGTTATAATTATAGTTTTATTGTTTTAATTGTGATTAAATTTTGAGTTGTTTTATATTTTTGAAATATTGTGGCGGTGAATTTTATCTTGTAATGACTTTTAATTTAGTTTTGGTTTCGATTTTAGGGGCTACCTAAAGGTGTGAGTTTTCATGCAACGGTTGTTTATCATGCAAGAAAAGTAAAGTGTATTTGCAATAAAATAAATTGCAAGAAAGTAAATTGCAACAAAATAAAAGCGTGCTGGAGAGGTCTTTAGTCATCCCAAGTACACTTAAACACAATTTAGAATATTTAAGCATATAAAGCAAGTTCCTGGTAAATGGGAAAGGGTTATGATTTTCTACAAAGTTCCTAATCCTATAGCTAGTCATCTCCTATGATGTCTAGGTTCTTGTGTTTTGGTTTGAGGATGATTTTCTTCATCAAAGAACAATTAGGTTCAATTGTTCTTATAAACATCCTATCATATTGAGGAAGTACTTAAGATGAATCTTAAACATCTTTTCAATATTCTTTAGAATTGTTTTAGTCCAAATGAATTTAATTAATCGGGTGAAGTAATATTAAGAGGTTTAATTAAGTTTTATCCTCTTGCTTAGTGAACTAGGACATTTGAATATCACATGAGTGGAGTAATACTTCACTTAATGCCAATTAGGAGTTATGACAATAAGAGTTCATGAGGGTGTCGGCATATTTTTAGGTTGTGTGTTTTATTTTGAAAAAGTCAACTCTTGGGAAGTTGTACGGCGAATTTTAATTTAATTTAAATAAAATAATTTTGAAAAGTAGTATTTGATTTTGAAAATAATTTTAAATTTGAAGGTTTTTAAGATATGAGATTAAGCAGATCTCACATCCCAAATAGTTTATATAAGCAGACACGCACCACAAGCCAGGTGTGTCTTATCACGGGATAGACACAGCAGCCCGGTGGGGCTCGATTAAATAAACTAGAAGATTGTGACATCCGTTTGGTACGCGAACCAATTTTATAAAGCTGAGCAAATTCCACAGCAATAATGAAAGCATTAAACGGAGTTTATATTACTGAGTTCTTTAAAATTCCTTTATAAGGGCAAGCCTATAGTTAATTACATCTTAAGTGATGGGAATCACACAGAAAACTCTCGATAATAATCAATAATTTTGCTCTCAAGGATTTCAAAGTTTAAGTTTTCGAGAGTTGAATTTTGGAATTTCAATAGGGAATGGATCAAATTTGGAACATTTTGTTTTGGGGAATCCAAAGGAAGAAAAAGTAGGAGAAATCCACGGATTCGAAGCGAACTTCGGTAATTTCCCGACTTTCCTATTGTTTGGCTTGAGTTTAGGAAAGTCCCCTAATATTTATTTAAATGTTTTGATCTTGCCAATTTTAATTAATTAGGGCTTATATTTGTATGAGTAAAATCAAACAAATAGCCTCGAAGATGTGAGGGTTTATTGTCGTACGGACGACTACCTCGGAATCCTAAGGCCGGTTAGGGGCTTAATTTGCAATGCAAGTGCCTAACGAAGAGTTAAGGATTTATGTTGCACTAGGCAAGCTACCTCGAAGTCCTATGGCTTTGTTATTTAATTCTAGGAAAGTTTTGCGAAGTAGACTCGGGTTTGCGTGTGATCAGCCGTCTTGCCCACCATGCTCGAGCTCCTTGTTGTTGCGAGAGGTTCAATTTTAGAAGTCATAAATCGGGGGGATAAGAAAAGTGTTTTGGTTTAGAGAAAATCTTAATTTCCGAGTGTTTTCAATACTTTAATTAAAACAAATCTTAAAGTTGATTATAACGACACGGTTAGATCCACGCTTCCATCCTTAGGCATCATTATTTTTATCGGATTCACTTAGTCCAGATGAATTTGCTAAACTCAAGTTTGAATGAGTTCCACACTTTCATTTAGGCCCATGAAATCCGGGTGTAACACGTAGGTTACATCATCAGAGGTATTCCGTCATCCAACGGACGTTTAATTTAATTGTAATTGTAGTTTTGTGTTATTTGTTTGTGATTAAATTTTGAGTTGTTTTATATTTTGAAATGTTGTGGCGGTGAATTTTATCTTGCAATGACTTTTAACTTAGTTTGGTTTCGGTTTAGGGACTATCCTAAAGGTGTGGGTTTTCATGCAACGAGTTGTTTATCATGCAAGAAAAGTAAGTGCGATGCGATTAATGAAATTGCAATAATGTAAATTGCAAGAAAGTAAATTGCAATAAAATAAAAGCGTGCACAGGAGGGTCTTCCGAGTCATCCCAAAGTGCACTTAAAACACAATTAGAATATTTAAGCAAGTTCCTAGGTGAAAGCTAAGGGAAGGGTTATGGTTTTCTACCAAATTCCTAATCCTATAGCTAGTCATTTCCTATGGCGTCCAAGGCTCCTTGTGTTTTGGTTTGAAGACAATTTTCTTCATCAAAGAGCAAATTGAGTTCAATTGTTCTTATAAACATCCTATCATATTGAGAAAGTGTTTAAGAAGAATCTGAAACATCTTTTAAATATTGCTAAGTGTTTAAGTCCAAATGGATTCAATTACACAAATGAATTAAACTAATTCCAAGAATCTCAAGTTTTTGTTATCTTGCTCGATGAACTAGGACATTTGAATATCTTATAGGTGAAGTAACATTTAGTTTAATATTAAATTTAGGAGTTATGATAACTTCTACCGCTTTTGAGGGTAAATTGGTGTTCAAATGGTTTTGTGATTTAGCTTAATTTCCATTAATGGGCTTAAATTTGGGATAGTGTTCAAGTTATTTTAGATTTACTTTGAATTCTTTATGTCTTTGGTGATGTTATATTTAATTGACTTAATTTAATTTAATTTAATTTAATCTTTAATTTAATTTAATTCAATTTAATTTAATTTAGTTTGATTTGATGTTAAATTAATTTGATTTGATTTAATTTTAATTTAATTTGATTTGATTTAATTTAATTTAATTTAATTTAATTTAATTTAATTTAATTTAATTTGTTCATTTAATTTAATTTTAATTTGTTTATTTAATTTAATTTAATTTAATTTTTAATTTAATTCAACTTTTAATTTTAATTTAATTTAATTTAATTTAATTTAATTTAATTTACTTAATTTAATTTAATTTTATTTTTTAATTTTAATTAAAATTTTAAAGAGTTTAATAATTTAATTTTAGTTTAATGACTAAGTCTTTTAATGTTTTGAATTTGAGTTATCATTTTAATTAAGAATTGAATATTAATGAGATAATTAATTTAAGGGATTTTAAATTAAAGAATAAATCTTTCTAATAATATCCCTATTTTAATAATTCTATTTTTATTATTCTTCCAAATTTAATCAATTTTTTAATTAAGGTTTAATCATTTTAAATTGCTTAATGGGTTTAAGTACACCCTTTAATTATTTAAATTTCAATCATCAAATTAGATTAGGATCAAATATTTTACTTATTAATTTTTTTATTAAACCTAAAGTTTTAATTAAGGGTTAAAATTTTAATTACCATTTTTACCCTTTAAGCTTAATAATTTCATAACTCACTAAATTGAACTCAAATGAGCTTGAATTTTATGTGACTCACTGTGCTCTCGATAAAGACATGAGAGGAAAATGTGATTTTACGTATTTAATTTATTTATATAATTATTTTTTTTGGTAGAAAATAGAGATTTCCAAGGAAAATTTAATAACATAACCAAGGGGAAGTTTCTGTCCTTAAGAAAATTAGGGGGCCATTCCTGACGGCAGGAGGACCATGGACGATTTTGGTGATTTTTTGAATTATATTATTTTTAATATAATTATTTTATGTTTTGGAGTGTTAATTAATTTTAAAAAAAATAAAATAAATGTTGAAAAATAAAGATTTTATATTTTCAAAAATCTCTCTGATATCAAGGAAATTAGAGAATCAAATTTTACAATTTTACGATTTTTTTACATGATTTAGTATAATTATTTTTGAAATGAAAATGCTAGAAAATACATTTTTTTTTAATTTTAAAATTACCCTAGAGCTTTAAAATTTAATATCTCACTAAATAGACCTAAGAAAAATATGGGGTTTGTTCCTAAGTGATTAAAATTCAAAATGTGACATTTTGGTGAATTTTATTATTTTTGTGATTTTTATTATTTTTTAATTATTAAAAATATTAAAATAATATTAAAAATCAACTTTTTTAGAAAATTGAAATTTTAATTTTTCTAAATTTACGATATCGAGAGAGGCTCCAAAACCAATTTGGTGAATTTTGAAAGGTATTTTGAAAGTTATGAATTTTTAAAGTTCAAAATGGTAAGTAGCTTAATCGACCCATTTAGTAGGGCTAACCGAGTCAATTGACCTCAAAATTTTATGGTGGGTTCCTGCGATCCTAAAGGTCAATGGAGAATTGATTTCAAGTCAATTTGATGTGGTTAGCTCTGGTGAGTAGAGATCCATTTTGGGTGTTTAAGCAGTCTGGGGTTGTTTTAAAGCCCAACTCAAAACCTATTTTCTTTAGGGTCCTACGGTCGCCAGAACATCTGCAAATTTTCCTAGAATTTATTTCACAACATGCTATTTATTGGAATTAAAATACTCAAAATAGTAACATGAATTTGAAAAATCAATAACTCTTCATAGGGATGGCCTCGACTTAAGAAAATTCGGGGAATGTTCCTGTTCCAGGCTTAAGCCCTATGGTCTCATGCCATGGTGAATTGTATACATGCATGGAGAATTAAAAATATGCGAGAGAGTAAATAAATTAAAAATAAAATACTTGATGAAATTAAATAATTTCTTTTCCACATTATTCTCCTGCGATTTCAGCGAGCAAGAGGGTATTTTTATTTTATTTTTCGATTTTTCTACACAAAGTTATGAACTTTTGAAGTTTAGGGAATTAAATAAATCGAAAAAATCCCTAATTTCTATTTATCCACGCGGCGCGCGTCGACCTCGCTGACTCACGAACGCACACGCGTCGCGCTCCCATTCGACGCGCCATGCGAGTCGGCGGCCGGGCCCACGGTTCTCGTACGCGTCTCTGATCCCGACGCGATCACGAGCGCGTCCGTCGCGCGTGTATTGAATGGACGGCATCGTTCATCGTCCCCGAGTGTCCTCGCCCCGGCCCGTCCGCACTAAATCCCTAATATCTCACTAGATACTACATTGGATTTTCATGTTCTTATGCTACATGGATTCGTCTTGAAGAGACGAACACATCCATACGGTGATCATGCATTGAAATTAAAGCATTTGAAATGGAGAATCTCCGGAAGCTCGGGATGAAGAATTAGCTTATACCTTTGCTCGAGAGGAAGTGTGGCTTTGATACGAGGGTTGTTGCACCTTCGATTGGATCCCGATGAAAGCTCGGATGAGTCTCTGATGCAGTGAATTGTACAGGTGGGATTTCGACCAGCCAGATCACAAAGCTTGGAGGGTTTGAACAGCGGGTGGCTGGAGATGGGGCTTTTGTGGTGGACACCTTCCTTGGTACGGTGAAGGTGTAGAACCAATCAATTTGGGGATTGGCTCTTGTGGAGAAGTGTCCTGGTTTGGGCCTAGATTTCGGCTACGGGGAGTGAGTTCGAGAGAAGAAATGGCGGGGAGATTTCGGTGGGGATTAAGTGCTGTGTATGGGGAGGAGTTTCGTGAGTTTTTGGCGAGTTTCCTTAAGGTTTGTTTCGGCACCTCTCATGGCCGAGAGGGGGTGGGTTTTAAATAGGAGAGGGTGGAGGGCCTCCCGGGGGGAGTTAGGGCTTGGGATCGAGTTTGCTCTTGGCAAGAGAAGAACAACTCCAGTGGCCGGCCCGAGGATGGGGCGACTCGGCGGGTGAGAATTCCAAGTTGGGCTCACATGTGAGCTCTCGGCCATGGTGTTTTACGGCTACCCGGGCGGGCGGCCGGCGGGCATGGGTCACCCTCGAGGTCAGGTGGAGTCGGGGCCCAGAGGTTTGTGCGGTCGATTGGCCATGGACATGTGTAAAGGGTTTGAATCAAAATGGAATGGGAAAGGGGCTAGTTTTGGGTCTAAATGGGTCAACCCTTGGTTTTGGGTTAGGTTCACCCTCCAAGGTCAATTTGGGGTGAAGGGAAAGTCACTTGGATCGAAGCAGTTAGTGGGGTCAAGTCATCAGTACAATTAAGTCTAAGCATGGTTTAGTGGAGTCATGGAAGTGGTTAATCACTCTTAAGAGAATATGGAAAGGGCCCCCTCCTCTTGCCATCTTGGGTATGTGGTGAGGTGGAAAGTAGATTCCATGGCTCTCATGGCTCCCATGTGTCTCATGCATGGCTTCATGGCCACCTTTGGCCCAGGAAAAGTGAAGTCAATTTCATGGAAATGGATTTAAGGAAAATTTTGGTATTTAGGGGTGATTTGGCATGAGGCTTGATTTTGGAATTATTTGATGATGAATTTAGGACTTAGGTAATGGCTTTAATTAAGTGGATGGCAAATGGAGATGTCATGTGGGCTTTAGGGTGGATTTTGGGCTTTTTGAAATGGTTTTAGATGGGCTTTTAAGATGGTTTAGGAAAGTGGGCTTTTTGAATTTTAAAATGGATTTTGGAATGAAATTTTGTAAAGAGATTGGGCCAAATAATTGTTGGGTTTAGCTCATGGATGTATCATGAGTGACTTGAAGCAAATTGGGGGTGATTTGGGTTTGAATTGGGTTGAATTTGGGCTCTTTTGGTGAATGGGCCAATATAGATCTAAGTGGGCCAAGTTGGGCCAATGTTGGGCTAGGGTTGAAATTGATGCAAAATTAATGTTGAGAAATGTTTATGGGAGTGTTTCAAGAGGTTTTGACTTTGGATTTGGGCTTTGATTTTGGGGTTTGGGCTCATTTGGGTTAGGTTTGAGTTTAGGTCAAAATTGGGCCTTAATGCTTTGGGTTGAATTTAAGTGGGGTTTAGGTCCAAATTTTTGGGCAAATCATGTTAGGAGTTTTGCTTGTGGGGATGCTAAGGAAGATTTAGAAAATATTTGGGGTAAATTGGAGTTGAATTGGGTGAGTTTGGGTTAAGTTTGGGTCGTAGGTCCAAATTGGAAACTGTACCAAAAGTGAAATTGGATTCAAATGTCAATCAAATTGGACTTGGATTTGGTCTAGATTGGTGTTAGAATGTTGAGTGAAGTTTAGAATTGAATTGGACCAGAATTTGGGTCAATTGGATGAGTTTGGTTTGACATTGAGTTCACTTTGGGTTAAAATGGGTCAAATTGGGGGTTTTGACAAAAGTGGGGTAAATTGAAAAAATTGGCCCATGGTGTAGTTGAACAAAATTAAATTGGGAATATTTGGGATTTTTGGAATTTTCTTGGAATTTCCTTTGAATTTTTTTTGGATTTTTGGGTCAAGGGGGTATTTTGGGTATTTGGAGGGTATTGGGAGGTTTTCTTGGAATTTTTTGATATTTTTGGGTATGGATGATCAATTTGAGTGATGTGGAAATGTTTGAGATTTATTTTTGGGGAATTTTGGGTTATTTGGAAATTTTTGAGAAATTTGGTGTAGGGTCCGGGGGTGAAATTGAAAATTTGGAAAATTGAAGATTGGGTAAATTTGAGTGGAATGAAATAATTTTGGTTGAGCCATGAAGCCACATCAAGCCCACATGAGCCATGAAGGGACTCATTTGAGGCATCCACTATGTTGTTCCTAACCCTCTTAGCCAAGGGCTTAGGGGTTAAGGACCATCCATGTGAATCACCTACATGAGTAAGGAAGCCCCGAGTTAGGTATAGGTGTGTGAAAGTGTAGTGTATAGGTGTAGTGTGTGTGTAAGTCGGCCCCTTCACCGGACGAGGCCACCCGGGCGAGTCCTAAGGCCAAAGAGTCCTATAGAACTCATCCTTTAAACTTCCATTTGATTTGACCCTCACAGGTGATTAGGGGTCTACGGAGTCGAGTTTGTGGAGTTTGCGAGGAGTTAAGAAGTGGTTTGAATTTCTAAGGTGGGTCCCAATTCTAGTCCTCTAAGATAGTCAAAAGGAAAAGCCTAAGGCTAGATCCTAAGTACTAAAGGGAAGAAGAGAAGACCTCATCGAAAATGAGGTCGACGGAGAATGGCCCGATGTTAAGTGATTTGTGATTTTAATTTGATTTCAATTAATGGTTTTAAGTTTGGAATAGTGTTCAAATTTTTTTAGATTTACTTTTGAATCCTTTATGTCTTAAATGATGTTATATTTAATTCAATTTAATTCAATTTAATTTTAATTTAATTTGGTTTAGTTTTAATTTTAATTTAATTTAATTTATTTAATTTAATTTTAATTTTATTTTAACTTGATTTTATTTATTATTTTTTTATTTTATTTAATTTAACTTAATATGTTTTAATTTAATTTAATTTAATGTGATTTAATTTAATTTAATTTAATTTAATTTAATTTTAATTTTAATTTTAATTTGTTTTTTTATTTTTAATTTAAATTTTAATTTAATTTAATTTAATTTTATTTTCTTTTAATTTTAATTTAATATTTTATTATTATTTTTTATTTTTATATTATGCTTTTGGGATGATTTAATTTTAATTGATAAAGTATTAATTTAATTGAAATTTTAAAAGGGTTTAATTTAAATGTTTTAATTTTTAATTTAATTTAATGATTAAGCGTTTTAAGTTTTGAATTTGGATTATCATTTTAATTAGAATTGAATATTATTGAGGTGATCAATTTAGGGATTCTTAGATTAAAGAATAAATTTCTTCCTAATAATATCCCTATTTTAATAATTCCATTTTTTATTCTTCCAAGTTTAAACAATTATTTAATTAAGGTTTATTTTAATTACTTTCAAATTGTTTGGTAGGTTTCTACCCTTTAAATACCTAAGTTTCAAACATCCAAAATCAACTTAATATCAAATATTTTACCCACCCTTTTAATTAAACCTAAAATTTTTAATTATAGGTTAAAATTTTAATTACTATTTTGCCCTTTAAACTTACTAATTTCATAACTTACTAAATTGAGCTTAAATGAATTTGAAATTTCTATGTGGCTTCACTCATATGTCAATCAAGACATTAGAGGAGAAAATGTGATTTTTAAATATTTAAATTATTTATATAATTATTTTTAGTGGAAAATAAAAATTTTCGAAACTTTAATAACGTAGTAGGGAAATTTTAAATGGCTTAAGAAAATTATGAGACATTAATGACACGGAGGACAACTTGGACCAATTTTGGTGATTTTTTTGAATTATATTATTTTTATTATAATTATTTTGAATTTTGGAGTATTAATTAATTTAATAATAAAATAAAGATTGAAAAATGAATTTTATATTTTAAAAAAATCTCTACAATATCAGAAACCGGAGAATTAATTTTTATAATTTTCTGATTTTTCTTTGATTTATTAAAATTATTTTAGTGGAATTGCTAGAAAATACATTTTTTTAATTTTAAAATTACCTTACGGCTTCAAATTTAATATCTCATCATAGGGACCTAAGAAAAATATGGGGTTTGTTCTTTAAGTGATTAAAATTCAAAATATAACATTTTGGTGAATTTTATTATTTTTGTGATTTTTATTATTTTTTAATTATTAAAAATATCAAAATAATGCAAAAAAAAACAACTTTTTTAGAAAATTGCAATTTTAATTTTCTTAAATTCCCCTGATATCGAAGAGGCTCCAAAACCGATTTGGTGAATTTTTGCGAAAGTATTTTGAAAGTTATAAATTTTTTAAAGTTTAAATTGGCTAAATGGCTTAATCAACCCATTTAGTAAGGCTAACCAAGTCCAATTGACTTCAAATTTTTATGGTAAGGTTCCTCGATCCTAAAGGTCGGTGGAGAATTGATTTGAAAGTCAATTTTGGGTGTTTAAGCCAATTAGGGTTATTCGAGTGGATTAATTTAAAACCTATTTTTCCTAGAGTCCTCTTGGTCATTAGAAACATCCTCAGAATTTTCTAGAATTTATTTCACAACATGCTAATTATTGGATTTAAAATATTGAGACAAACTGACCTAGAATTGAAAAAATCGATAACTCTCGAGAATTAGCCTACGACTTTGGAAAATTCGAGAGATATTCCCAAATTCGAGCTTCACCCTATGGTCTCATGCCATGGTGAATTTCCTATATGCATGTAGAATTAAAACAATGCGGAGATTAAATAAATCATAAAAAATAAAATACTTAATGAAATTAAATGATTTCTTTTCCACATTATTCTCTTGTTCCCGCGACGCGAGGGTATTTTTATTTTATTTTTAGGATTTTTCTACACAACGTTATGCATTTTTGAAGTTTAGGGAATTAAATAAATAAGAAAATCCCTATTTTTCTATTTATACGAATCGGCGCCGCGTCGAAGCCTTAGCATCCCCGAACGGCCACACGAAGCTTTCGGTTTGACGCCGCCATCGGACTCAACGCCACGCGGCCCGCGGTTCACGTATCATCTCACAGTCCGGCGACGCCATCGAGCCGTCGTCGGCGCGTGTATTGAATGAACGACATCCGTTCATCGTCCCCTGACCTCCTAGCCGAGAACCGTCCACACTAAAACCCTAAGAACTCACTCATTTCTCAACGGATTTTGTGTTCTGGCAGTAGCATACATGTAGATTCGTCTTGAAGAGACGAACACATCTATATGGTGATCATGCATTGAAATGAAAGCATTTGGAATAGACAATCTCCGGAGGCTCGCGATAAAGAGTTAGCTCGGCCCACCTTAGCTCGGAGAAGTGTGGCTTCGATGCGAGGGGTTGTGTCTGCCTTCGATTGAGTCCGAACAAGCTCCAAATGAAGTCTCTGGCCTAGTGAATTGTCTAGGTATGATTTCGACCACGGCCGATTACAAAGCTTGGAGTGTTTGGAGCAGTTGGTGGCTTGGAGGGGGCTTTCCTTTGAGAACTTCTCACTTGACCTTGTGCGAGTGTAGGTGAGTTTAATTTGACTTTGGTGAAGGATTTGAGAATGTCTGTTACGCTTTGTGAGGATTGAGCTCAATTGAGCTCAATTAGTGGGAATTAGGGCGGGAGGACGGTGGGGATCAAGTGCTCTAGGTGTGGGGAGGAGAGTACGGAGTGATTTTGGCGAGTCTCCTTAAGGTTTGTTGACACCTCCTCCATGGCCCAGGAGGAGTGGGGTTTAAATAGAGCTGAGCTGGAGGCTCTCGAAAGGGAGTTAGGGGTTGGAATGTTTGCTACGAGTGAGGAGAAGAACAACCATGGTGGCCATTGGGCATGGGGCAACTCGGCGGGTGAGAATTCTAGCTTGGGCTCACATGATGCTCTCGGGTGTGGTGTTTTCCGGCGGCCCCGGAGTGGGTGGCCGACGGGCGAGGGTCACCATCTTGACCGGGGAGGAGTCGGGGCTTGGCAATGGTGAAGTCAATTGGGCTTGGACATGTGTAAAGTGTTTGAATCAAAGTAGAATGGGGTAAGGGGTACATTTTGGGTTGATTTTGGTCAACTCTGGATTGGGCTAGGTGCCTGCCCAAAGCCTGGTTTTGAAATTTGAAAGAGTCACTTAGGTCGGCCAAGAGAAAATGGTGTGGTCTCCATCCATGGTGAGGTGGCTAGCATGGTTTAGTGTGTGACATGCTTAAGGTAAGGGTTTAGAGGGGTTTAAGAAAGAGATCCCCTCTCTTGCCATTAATGGTTTGAGAGTGAGGTGGAAAGTAGATTCCATGGCTCTCATGACACATAAGGGCTCATGCATGGCTTCATGGCTCCATTTGGCTTGGGAAAAGTTAAGTCAACTTTCATGGAGAAGGATTTTGTGAATTTTGGTATTTAGGGGTGATTTGGCATATGGCTTGATTTGGAACCATTTGATGATTGATTTAGGACTTAAGGGATGATATTAATTGAGTGATGATGGGATGAGATTGTAGTGTGGGCTTTAGGATGAATTTTGGGCCTTTGAAATTTAGTGAAGATGGGCTTTTAAAATGGTTTAGGGAAGTGGGCTTTTGGGTTAGCAAATGGGCTTTTGAATAGGAAAGTTTGCAATGGTCCATGCCAAATAAATGTTGAGTTTGGCTTAGGGATGTGTCATGATTGATTTGAAACAAGTTTGGAGTGGTTTGGGTTTGGGCTTGGGTTAGATTTGGGTTCATTTGGTAAAGGGGTTAATGTAAGTCAAATTGAGCTATTTGGGCTAATGTTGGTCTAGGAGTTGAAATTGATGTGAAATTGATGTTGGGAAATATTTATGGGAGTGTTTAAAAGAGGTTTCAACTTTTGTTGGGTTTTGATTTTTGGGATTTGGGCTTATTTGGGTTAGGGTTAGATTTAGGTCGAAAATTGGGCCTTTTGGTTTTGGGTTGAATTTGAGTGGGGTTTTGGATCCAAATTTTGGGCAAATCATGTTAGTTTTTGTTTGTAGGGATGTTAAGGAAGGTTTAGAAAGATTTGGGGTTAATTGGAGTTAAATTGGTTTGGTTTGGGCTAAGTTTGGGTCATGGGTCCAAATTGGGCTTTAAGGTCAAAAGTGAAATTGGATTCAAATGCCAATCAAATTGGACTTGGATTTGGTCAAGATTGGTGTTGGGGATGTTGAGTTGAATTTAGAATTGAATTGGACCGAATTTGGGTCAATTGGGTAGGTTTGGTTTGACATTAGGTTCATTTTGGGTTAAAATGGGTCAAATTAGGGATTTTGACAAAAGTGGGGTAAATTGACAAAATTGGCCCATGGTGTAGTTGAACAAAATGAAATTAGGAATATTTGGGATTTTACGGAATTTGTTGGGGAATTTTACGAATTTTTGGATTTTTGGGTCAAGAGGGGCATTTTGGGTATTTGGAGGGTATTGGGAGGTATTTTGGAATTTTTGGTATTTTGCTATGGATGATCAATTTGAGTAATGTGGGAATGTTTTGGGATTGATCTTGAATAATTTGGAGTGGTTTGGAGATTTTTGAAAAATTTGGGTAGTTTCGAGGTTTGGGTAAGGTAAGACGTCCAGATCCAGGGTCAAAAGTGAAAATTTGGAAAATTGAAGATTGAGTGAATGTAAGTGGAATGAAATCATTTTGGTTGAGCCATGAAGGTTTGTATTAAGCCTATATGAGCCATGAGAGGACTCATTTGAGGCATTCCTTATGTTGTTCCTAACCCTCTTAGCCGAGGGCTTAGGGGTTAAAAACCATTCATGTGAATCGACTTTATGAGTCGGGAAGTCGAAGTTGGGTATGGGTGTGGTTTAGGAGGTGTGTGAAAGTGTAGTGTATAAGTGTAAGGTGTGTGTAAGTCGGCCCTCACCGGACCGGGCCACCCCGGGGTGGTCTCAGACGAAAGAGTCTATGGGAACTCATCCTTTAAGCCTTCGCATTTGATTTAAGCCCTCTGAGTGATTAGGGGTTTACAATCAAGCTTGTGGGGATTTGCGAAGTCGAAGAGGTGTTTGGACTTCTAAAGGGTGGGTTCCACTTCTGATCCTCTAAGATAGTCGAGAAAACTGGAGGCTAGATCCTATGTACTAAAGAAGAGAATACCTCATCTAAAATGAAAGTGTCAAATGGACCCCCAATAGGTGTGGTGTGCTAACCAAGCACACTAGCGCATGACGCGTTGACAGATCAGCAAAACCAACACATATGTCCAGAAGTGATAAACTTGGGACAAAGTAGAAGAGTTTCGGCAGGGAGTGTCAAGTATATCTGCGAGTGGAATCCATGTGAACTCGCTAGGGGGAGAAGGGAAAGGAGGTGAATCCCAAATCACACGATGCAGGGGAATTTCATTAGATTTTATTTTGTTTCGGTTTAAGTTTTGATGTGTGGCTGGAATTTTAGTTTGAGTTTCAATTTAGATTGAGGTTTTGTTAAAACTAATTTGAAGGGATTTGAACTTGAAATGAAAATTGGAATTTTGTAGTTTTTAGATGTAACATCTTCAGCCTCGAAAGAAATTGAATTGATTGATTGAATCATTACAATGAGGAGAGATCTCGGAAGCAATGCGGTATTGGATGTAAAATCCTTAACCTCAGAGTTTGAATTTGGTGTATTTCATTGCGATAAGGAAAGAATCCTAAAGCAATGCGATCTCGGATGTAAAAATCCTCGGCCACCAGAATTTGATTTTGATGTATTTCATTGCTATAGGGAAAGAATCCTAAAGCGAAGTACGGTCTCGGATGTAAAATTCTCGGCCCCAAAAGTTTAAATTTGATGTATTTCATTGCTATAGGGAAAGAATCCTAAAGCGATACGGTCTCGGATGTAAAATCCTCAACCCCGAAAAGTTTGATTTTGATGTACTTCATTGCGATAGGGAAGAGAATCCTAAAGCAATGCGGTCTCGGATGTAAAATCCTCGGCCCAGTTTGAATTTGATGTATTTCATTGCGATAGGGAAAAAAATCCTAAAGCAATGCGATCTCGAATGTAAAATCCTCAACCCCAAAAGTTTGAATTTGATGTATTTCATTGCTATAGGGAAAGAATCCTAAAGCAATGCGATCTCGGATTTAAAATCCTCAACCCCAAAAGTTTGAATTTGATGTATTTCATTGCTATGGGGAAAGGATCTAAAGCGATACGGTCTTGAATGTAAAATCCTCAACCCCAAAGTTTGATTTTGATGTATTTCATTGCGATAGGGAAAGAATCCTAAAGCAATGCGATCTCGGATGTAAAATCCTCAACCCAAAAAGTTTGAATTTGATGTATTTCATTGCGATAGGAAAGAATCCTAAAGCAATGCGATCTCGGATGTAAAATCCTCAACCCCAAAAGTTTGAATTTGATGTTAATTGATTTTGCAAAGATTTGTAGTGTTGATTTGAAAAGTGTGGAATTTTGGTGTTTCGAGAAATTTCATGAGAGTTGTAAAAAATTTGTGGAAAGAAACGGAATAGGAGGGAATATGTAGATGTTACATATCCCACTCAAAAAGAGTTGATCGAAAGTTGTTTGGTTTGGATTGGATACAATTCCTCGCCATCATGTCAGAATCGAAAACCTCATGGCTAGTGTCGATTGGAATCGGCCTTCCATCCCAGACAAGGGAGAGAGTAGAACGAATTGGATTTGTAAGATTGGGTTTGAATTTGATTGACATTTGATTTGAGATACGGAAGATTGAATTTGAATTTGATTGAGATTTGATTTGAGATGCGGAATGTTGAATTTGATTTGATTTAAAATTTATTTGCTCGTTTTGTTTGTCCTTTAACAATTCAAATTTGCCTTATCATTCATTTAATGTTCATGCGAATTTGGAGTTCATCATTTTTTTTATTTAGATTTATGAAAGTTTTCTTTTATTCTATTTGTTTCTTTTTTGTTCTTTGTTCGATGTTCATTTAACTTTAATGGCTACATTAACTTGCATAAAAGAGGTGAAGACCAAAAATATGACATGGTCACTTTCATTCCAATCATGCGGAAGATACATCATACAACTTGATCGAAATACATTTCATATAATCCATGTAGACTCAAAACGAGATTATGTATGATCTTTGTCGATCCATCAAAAAAAGACATCTACATCCAAAAATCCATGTACGAATAGTGAGGTACATGGTCGATAACATCACCTTCCAAGCCATCCTTGGCAAGGATGCCGTATGGATGCAAGTTGGAGGTGTGATATTTTCCATGTAACTCACGATAAGGCGGAGCTCTCTAGCTACGGGTACGTTTGATGGTAAGGTGCTTTCTGTCACATCCATCATACGAGAAAGTAGCGAGATCCGCTACATTGGTACTCCCGGTATGCAATGTTTAGCGACATACGCTCAGTTGCCCTTTAGTATCATGATGGAACCTGCGGTAATGGTAGCTTTCTGGCCCTCGGAACTCACACAGGCACACTTTATCCGGTGAGATCCGAACATGATATTACATTCGTTCGGAAAAAGCATGCGAAAGGTCGACAAAGTCGTGGTGATACGCATGTGCGGGGGTATGCGGTCACCACAGCATAGTTGTTAATGATTCAGCCACATTGGGTATGCAATCTGCTGGCGAGTACCCTCTATGTTATCATTCTCTTTACCATCTTTTAATGACTAATGGCTGGATCTACCTTTCCATGACGGAGTATTCCGGGGGGTGGGTTTCCTTTGTCTTAGTGAAGTTGTAGCAACATCCACATTTTATGGTAATTCTTCCTTTCCACGACATCATCTCGGGGTTAGAGTAGGTGTTTTCTCTTAGGAGGCACACTCGACCCATTCTTTTCAAATCTCGGATGCGGTCCACGATTTGTTGTTGTTCGTATTACGAGAACACGTTTGTATGTAGCTCGAGGCCTTCTTGTATATTGATCCTCCTGCCTCTAATTCTCTCGAAGTATTCAAATGTTTGCTTCTCGACATTACGCATTCTTTCTAGCTCGTATTACGGAATAATGCCTGGAAATGGCGAGGCACAGTGACGTCTTGTGGGATATATGGCTCAATCCCTTCGCGTTCTCCTGCATACCTCGGCTCCTCGGGGATGGTCTCAGTCGGGACATCCTCGGGGTTGCTTGCAACAAGGTTATACATTCACGGTGGCTTTATGCAGGTGTGGTAGCCTTCCTTCTTCGATCGCCGAGATTTTGGTCTTTTTGTTATCCTCGGGCTGGCCTCCTTTCTTCGGAGTTCTGGTGAACCGGTATCCTTGAAGTATACCTTTGATGTGCTTGTTGCCTTGTCGCGGCTGATCGTACTAGTTTAGTCAACATCTTGCGGATACGACAATTTTATTTCTTCAGGGATTCTTGTGAGGTAGCTCTTCGTACTTCCTGATCTGTTTGTGGGCGCGGCGGCGAGCACAACGCCCTGTTGTAAGCGGCCTGAGACTTATTCTCTTGTCCTCCTCGGTGTTTGTTTTCCTTTTCTTGCGAGTGAGTTGGTGGCTTGGGCCACCCACTTTCATTCTTAATACGGCCCGGGCGGTTCCTCTCGGTCAACGGGACCCAGTCACTTTCCTCGTATTGCGAACCCTGTGATGTGAAGTACGAGTCAATCTCCCCATCCTTGGCTCCATCTTTCTTCCCTTTTTCGTCGAGTGCGAGGCTTACGCCATTTCTAAAGTTAGGACCAACCGCCGTTCGACATTTCCCTACCAAAAAATAAGAGAGAAAAGAGGATCGAAGTACATGCTAAGAACAAGAACATTAAGAAAATGTATATTAAAGACGAGTTTTCTCTTTTTTTATTATTCCTTTTATATTTTGAGTCAACGGGGAATGAAGTGGGAAAAGATCGGAAAAAGATTTTGATTTGGAAGAGAGAACAAGGAAGACTTTATTATCATGATTTTATTTATTTAGCACATTTTTATTATTTTTGTGTTCGGACCCGGTCACCAAAGTAATTACTTCGCCGTGCTTCTAGGGATGAAGAATTCATTCCCTTCGAAACATCGGGTAGCGTAATACTTCTTAAGAATATCGTCGTTGATATTCAGGAAATATCTCGTTCTCCTTGGCAATTCACTAGGCTGGTGGAGCCTCCACAGGTATACGCTGGCCACAAACGGTCCTTCCCAGTGGGTTCAAATTTTCCTCCTATCTTGCGGTGTGCGAGATATGTCTCTTGAGAACAAGAACTAAGTCACCAACTTTGAAGGTCATAAGGCGGACCGGTTTGTCATGGGCTTGAACCATCTTAGCTTGGTATAATTCTAAGTGCAACTGCACAAGTCTTTTCACCCGGGCTTTAATTCCTGCAGTCGTAATTTGGCATTCTCTTCGCGTGGTGATTTTGTTTGCGAACGGTCGAGTGAAGGAAGGCCGAACCTCTGAGATGTATTGCCTCGGACCCATACACCGGGCGTAGGTGTAGCTTGAGTAGGAGTTCGAAGGATGTCCCGTGGGCCCATAAGGCTTCTAATAACTTCTTGTGCCAACTTCTCTTATTATCGTCCAAAGTTTTCTTTAAAATTTGAACGAGAGTTTTATTAAAAGCCTCGGCGAGGCCGTTTGCTCTTGGATAATAAATTGTTGAATACCGCCGGTCGATTACGTGTGTCTCACGACAAAATTGTTGATTTGCGTGCTTCGAATGCGACCCATTATCGAGATGATCTTTGCGCGGCACTCACAGAAACGGTAGACAACTTGGTTCTTGAAAAGCGTAGCACGTGGTGTGCTTTCACTTCTCTAAGTGGAACTACTCTGCCCACTTGGAAAAGTAATGCGCGCGCAAGAATGAAACGATGTCCTTTTGAAGATGGTGGTTACATTGGACCCCTTGTATACGTGCCCCCAAAATTCAAATGGCCATGATACGGTGTCGGATGTAGCACATTTGGAGGTTAGTGTAGAACCACTCGTGCACTTGGCATTGGTGACGGCTCTTGGCGATTTTCTTGCGATCGATCATCATTGAGAGCTTGATAATACCTAGTCTTTTAATTTTCATCTTCATCTTCGGACCGGCCCGAGTGGCCTTGGCAGGTCTTTGAATGCCTCTCTTTAACAATTTCGAGGCTTCGGACCCGCTTAGGCACCTTAGCCACATTTGATCGAAAAGCCTTCTATATAACGTGTTGTTTACTAATATAGGACGGACTTATTTTCTTGATCGATGGGCTAAAGACTATCGTGCAGTAGTTTTCTGTTTGCAAGTGATCTATTAATGGGCGTCGCCAATCTTGTGTTTTTACATCCCAGCTGCTTTTGGCCAAGTTACTTTTCTTTTTCGGTTGTGTATTGTGTCTATGTCGGCGCGGTAGGACTGACGTCAAGTGAGCGGCACTTCCAGCGATTCATCTTGCAAACATGCAAATTCTTTTGCGGCGGGCTAACGCATGCACTTTAAAGCATTTTTAACTGGGAATTTTGTAGATCGTCACATTCGAATACGATTTCCAACAAGTTTGTATGGCATACGATATTGCTCGAGTCTTAGCTTTAAAATTACATCTTTGTCCGTGATACGGTGAATGATTAGCACGAATCCTAGTAGATGTTGATGTTTGTTATCCCCATTTGAATAGTTAATTCCCGATCCTGATATGAGGGCTTCGTATTTTGCTTCGTTGTTTGTACATGGCTCTATTAAGTGGTAGAGGTATCTTAACATCCCCCGCTGCGGTGTTATAAAGATTAGTCGAGTTACTACTTTTCTCCCGGAGCACTATCACTTGCGTTCTTCGTCTTTGTGTGCGAAGATGTTCCCGTCGAAATACAATTCCCAACGTCGATCATCGAGAGTCTTAAGCTGTTGTTCGTCGCGAGTCGTCATTGAGAGGATTCGCCCGGCAAGGTGTCTTGCGAGTACGCAGGACTTGTCTCTTTACGGCACAAAGAGGCACGAATTCTCCCATCGAATTGCGATAATATCATTGATCACCGAGCAAGTGTGCTAGAAAGCGTTGGACGGGTCATCGAAGTATTGCAATAGATTAAATTTCGAGATCGGAGTTGACCTTATGAGAAAGCATGTAATTGTTTTGTTTGTGGGGATGTTAGAGAAGGTTTAGAAAAGGGTTGGGGTCAATTGGAGTTGAATTGGTTTGGTTTGGGCTAAGTTTGGGTCATGGGTCCAAATTTTTCTTTAAGGTCAAAAGTGAGATTGGATTTAAATGTTAATCAAATTGGACTTAGATTTGGTTTAGATTTATATTGTGGATGTTAAATTGAAGTGTAGAATTGAATTGGACCAAAATTGGGGTCAATTGGGTAGATTTGGTTTGACATTGGGTTCACTTGGGTTAAGAATGGGCTAAATTGGGGGTTTTGGTAAAAGTGGGGTAAATTGACAAAATTGGCCCATGGTGTAGTTGGACAAAATGAAATTGGGAATAGTTTAGATTTTCTGGAATTTTCTAGGAATTTTCTGAATTTTTTGGATTTTTTGGCTAAGAGGGGCATTTTGGGTATTTGGAGGGTATTGGGGGGTATTTTTGGAATTTTTGTTATTTTTGGCTATGGATGATCAATTTGATTGGTGAGGAAATGTTCAAGGTTAATTTTGGGGAATTTGGGGTGATTTGGAAATTTTGGAGGATTTGGGCAATTCTAAGGGCTTTTAGTAGGTTTGGTAGGTGTAGGGTCCCCGAGGCCAAAAATTGAAATTTTGGAATAATGAAGATTGATCAAATATGAGTGGAATGGAATCACTTTGATTGAGCCATGAAGTCATGTTAAGCCTATATGAGCCATGGGAGGACTCATTTGAGGAATTCACTATGTTGTTCCTAACCCTCTTAACTAGGGCCTTAGGGGTTAAGTTCCATCCATATGAATTTCCTACATGAGTCAAGGAGTCAAGTTGGGTATGGGTGTGGTTTTAGGATTTGGATTGTGTGTGTGAGAGTGTAGAGTGTGAGTGTAGTGAGTGTGTAAGTCAACCCTCACCAGACCAAGCCACCTGTGGTGGTCCTAAGGCCAAAGAGTCCTATAGGGAACTCATCCTTTAAACCTTCACATTTGATTTCAACCCTCTAGGTGATTAAGGGTCTACAATCAAGCTTTTGGGGCTTGCAGGGAGGTAAGAAGTGGTTCAAATTTCTAAGGGATGGGTCCCAATTCTAGTCCTCTAAGATAGTCAAAGGAAAAGCCTAAGGCTAGATCCTAAACACTAAAGAGGGAAGAGAAGATCTCATAAAAAATGAGGTCAACAAATGGACCCCCAATATGTGTGGTGTGCTAACCAAGCTCACCACGCATATTGGCGTTGACCGAAGAAATCAACAAAACCAAAACAGATGTCCAAGTGACAAACTTAGGACGAAGTAGAAGAATTTCCATTGGGGAGTATCGAGTAAATCTCCTGAGATCGACGATTCCAGAACTCTCGCCGGGGAAAAAGGAGGTGAATTTCAGATCACAAGACTTTAAGAGATTGGATCTTAGATTCGTTTCATTTTTTTATTTTAATTTTTAATTTTGAGTTTGAATTTCGATTTGAGTTTTAATTTTTGGTTTTGTGCGGAGAAAAGAGTAGGGCGGAGGCCCACCCGAATGCATTTGTATGCTGAGAAGGAAGCAGGACTGAACCTATTCCAATGTGTATGCTGAGAAGGATTAGGACTGAGCCTATCCCAAATGCTGAGGAAGAATAGGACAAAGCCTATCCGAAATGCAGAGTGCTTTAATTACAATTTCTTGCTGGGAGGATCAAATTTTGAGATTGCTGAGAAAGGAGTAGGACTGTGCCTATCTCGAGTGCTAAGAATTGCTGAGAAGGGAGTAGGGCGGAAGCCTATACCGAATGCTGAGATTTGCTGAGATGGGACTAGGGCGGAAGCCAATCCCGAATGCTGAGATTTGCTGAGATGGGAGTAGGGCGGAAGCCTATCCCGAATGCTCGAGATTCGCCGAGATGGGAGTAGGGCGGAAGCCTATCCCGACTGCTGAGATTTGCCTGAGATGGGAGTAGGGCGGAAGCCTATCCCGAATGCTGAGATTGCTGAGATGGGAGTAGGGCGGAAGCCTATCCCGAATGCTGAGATTGCTGAGATGGGAGTAGGGCGGAAGCCTATCCCGAATGCTGAGATTTGCTGAGATGGGAGTAGGGCGGAAGCCTATCCCGAATGCTGAGATTGAAGAATTTTGTTGAAATTTATTTATGCAGAGATTGAGGGAAATTTTGCTGAGGTCCACGGGGAATTTTTGCTGAGATTCAGTTTATGCAGTGGTTGTGAAAGATTTTGTTGATATTTGATTTATGCTGTGACTATGCAGAATTTTGCTGAGATTTGGATTATGTTGAGATCGAAATGAGATATGAAAGTGTTCCATATCCCATGGGAATCAATCAAAGTCTGATTACTTGGCAAAGGGTATGAACCTATGCCATCCGAATCAAATTGAAGATTCCTCGTAATTCTGAAATCATCATGAGAGAGGGTTTCAGAGGAGGTCTAGAATAGATCTTGGGTTGATAAAGGATTGGAGGGTTTGAAAAGATGAACTCAAACTGGAATTCAATTTGAGCTTTAGATTTGTTTTGTTTGTCCTTTAACTATCCCATTTTTTATTATGGTTTATTTGGTGTTCATGTGGATTTGAAATTCTTTTTAATGTTTGGATTTTTATGAAGACAGTTCTTATTTATTTTCTTCTTCTTTTCTATTCTTTGTTCGAAGTTCATTTAACTTTAATGGCGTTTCCCAGATTAATTTGCACAAAAAGAGGTGAAGGCAAAATGTGACATGGTCACTTTCATTCCAATCTTGTTGAAGATACATCATACAACTCGATCTGAAATATTTCTCATACAATCCATGACTCAAAACGGACTATGTATGATTCTTGTTGATCCTTCCAAAAAGTAACTTTTAAATCCATGTCTGAATAATGAGATGCACGGTCAATAACATCACCTTCCAAGCCATCCTTGGCAGGAATGCCGCATGGATGTGCATTGGAGGTGTGCTATTTCTCGTGTAACTCACAGCTCGTAGGGCCGGAGATTCTCCAATTCTGGATCTGGCTGGAAGTGGTAAGGTGCCTTTCTGTCGTCCATCATTCTAAAAGTGACGGAGATCCGCTCCACTGGTACTCCCGGTATACAACATTTTGCGACGTCTGCTCCATTTCCTTGTAATATCATGACGGAACCTACCGGAAGTGGTATCTCCACCGGCCCTCGGAACTTACCCGGGCCTGCTATCCGGAGGTCAGATCCGAACATGATATTGCATTGGTTGACGAACAAAACTGTGCAGTAAAGGTCTGACAAAGTCATGGTGGTCTATGTGTGAGGTATGCGGTCGCCCTCCCGATAAATGTTGATGATGCAAGCTGCTGGGTATGCGGTCTGCTGGTAGTACCCTCCACGTTATCATTCTTTTCACCATTCTTTTAATTATTCTCGGCATCGGATCCACCTCACCGTGACGGAGTATCCCTAGTGGATTTCCTTTTCGTCCTCTCGCGAAGTTATAGCAACATCCGCATTGTATTGTGACTCTTCCTTTCCCCGGCATCCATTTCCGGGGTTTCGAATAAGTCTTTTCTCTCGAAGGCCTCGCTCGACCCATCTTCTGAAGTTCTAGAATGCAATCCACAATCTGCTGTTGCTCGTACTCTGAGAATACACCTGTGTGTAACTCGAGGCCTTCCAAAATGTTGATTCTTCTGCCTCTAATTCTTTCAAAATATTCAAAAGTCTTCTTCTCAACATTTTACATTCTTTCTAGTTCATATTCTGGGATGATCTGCAAGTGACGAGGCCTAGTAACGTATTGCGGGATGTATGGCTCAATCCCGTCACGTTCTCCTGCATACCTTGTCTCCTCGGGGATTGTCTCTGTCGGGACATCCTCCGGGGTTGCTTCAGCAACAAGGTTCTTCAGATATGGTATCTCTGCCCGGCGTCGAGGCACTGATTCTTTGTCCTTCTTGGCACTTCTCCGATCTGTTCTGATTCTCTCGGCGTTGACTTTCTTCTTTCTGGTTCCTGCCGAACCGGTATCTTTGAAATGTGTGTGTCTGCAAATGTGGCTGTTTCCTCGTGTTGATCTACTGCAGTTTTAATCAACATCTTGCGGATACGGCGATTCTTATTTCTTCTTTGAGTAGCAGTGAGCGTAGATCTCCTCACTTCTTGAATTTCTGTGGGCGCGGCGCTGACGAGCCTGCCCTCTGCCGTGGCAACTACTGATTTGATTTTTTTGCTTTCCTCGGTGTTTGTCTTTCTTTTCTTGTTGCTGGATTGGTGGCTTGGGCCACCCATCTTCATTACTGTCTGGCTATGAAGCTCCTCTCGGTCCACTGGGACCCGGCCATTTTCTTCATACTCGTAGGCTGGCCGGTGTGAAGTCGAATCAATTTCTATCATCTGCTCCATCCTTCACCCTCTTTTCATCGAGTGCGAGACTCACGCCATTTTTAAAGTTTAGGACCAACCGCCCGTTAGACATTTCCCTGTGAAGAAAACAAGGAAAGGATCAGGGGATGTACTAAGAACAAGAACATTAAGAAAGTATTTATCACTGAAGATTTTTATTCACTTATTCCAATTTTAATTTTTAAGGAAAATAGGAAAAGATAAAGAAAGATCAGGAAAAAGATTTGATTTGAAAGGAAGGGTAAACTTTATTATTATGATTTTCACATATTTTATTTTTAGTACATTTTTTTTTATTTTATCCATTTTTATGTTTTTGGGTTCGGACCCGATCACAAAGTGATTGCTTCACCCATGTTTCTAGGGATAAGACTCTATTTTAGAGGCCACCCTTCGAAACATCGGAGTTGCGTAATACTTCTTCAAATATCGTCCATTGATTGGAAGCATTTGTCGTTCTCCTTGGTAATTCATAAGTTGGTAGGAGCCTCCTGAGTAGACTGCCTGACCACAAACGGCCCTTCCCAAGTCGGTTCAAATTTGCCTCCTGTCTTGCGATGTGCAAGAATAGGTCTTCTGAGAACAAGAGCTAAGTCACCAACTTTGAAAGTTCTCAGGCGGACCAGTTTATCATGGGCCTGGATCATCTTAGCTTGGTACAGTTCCAAATTTTGTTGCGCTGCAAGTCTTTTTCCTTCCAAGTTTTCCAGTTCTTCCAGTCGTAATCTGGCATTTTCTTCTGTAGTAATTTTATTTGCAACTGCAATCCTGAGTGATGGTAGCTGGACCTCCAAAGGTAAAACGGCCTCGGACCCGTACACTAAAGCGTAAGGCATAGACTGAGTAGGAGTCCTGAAAGTCGTCCTGTAGGCCCATAAGGCTTCTAACAACTTCTCGTGTCAATTTCTCTTGTTGTCATCCAAAGTTTTCTTTAAAATTTGAACGAGAGTTTTATTAAAAGCCTCGGCCAAGCCGTTTGCTCTTGGGTAGTAGATTGTTGAGTATCGCCAATCGATTCCATGTCTTCTGACAAAATTGTTGATTTTTGTGCTTCTGAATGCGGACCCATTATCTGAAATGATTCTGCGCGATACTCCGAAATGGTAGACGACTTGATTTTTAAAAAACTGTAGCACGTGGTGTGCCTTTACTTCTCTGAGTGGAACTGCTTCTACCCATTTAGAAAAGTAGTTTGTAGCTGAAGGATGAAGCGATGTCCTCTTGAAGAAGGTGGTTCTATCGGACCCACTATATCTGTGCCTCAACACTCAAATGGCCACGACGCAATTGTCGGATGTAGCACGTTTGGAGGTTGGTGTAGAACCACTTCGTGCACTTGGCACTGGTGACAACTCTTGGCGACTTTCATGCAATCGGTCATCATCGAGGGCCAGTAATACCCTAGTCATTTCATTTTCATTTTCATTTTCGGACCCGACTGATGAGCGCCACAAAGTCCTGAATGCACTTCTTTGACAATTTCACGAGCCTCGGACCCATTCAGGCATCTTAACCACATTTGATCAAAAGACCTTCCGTATAATGTATTGTTTATTAATGCGTAAGACGAGCTCTTTTCTTGATTTGATGTGCTAATGACTTATCGTCCGGTAATTTCCTTGTTTGCGGTGTAGTCTATTAGCGGTTGACGCCGATCTTCTGTGTTTTCCATCACTGCCGCAACCGATTCCTCCGCTTTTTCCGATTTCCGTATCATATCCATGTCGAGCTCGTGATAGGACCTCGTCGTCCTTGAACTAACACTTCAACCGACTCATCTTGTAAGCGTGCAAATTCTTTTGCAAGGCGAGCTAGCGCATCCGTGAGAGTATTTTCTCTTCTGGGGATCTTGTAGATTGTTACATTCAAAATTTGTTCCAACAGTTTCATGGCATACTGAAAGTATTGCTCGAGTCTTGGTTTTAAGATTCTGTATTGTCCTGCGACCTGTTGAATGATCTGCTGAGAATCTCCATAGATGTTGATATCTGTTATTCTCATTTGAATGGTTAGTTCTAGTCCTGTTATGAGAGCTTCATATTCTGCCTCGTTGTTTGTGCACGGCTCTGTTAAGTGGTAGGACTATCTTAACATCCCCCGCTCCGGTGTTATAAAGATTAATCTGATTCCTGCCTTACCGGGCACTATCGTTTGCAATTCTTTGTCTTTCTGTGCTGAGGACGCTCCGTCGAAGTATAGTTCCCAACGTTGATCATCAGTGTCTTCTAGGCTCATTATTTGTTCTTCTGGCAAGTCGTCGTCGAGAGGAGAATCTGCCGGTAAAGGGTGTGATGCAAGGAAATCAGCTAGAACTTGTCCCTTTACGACACGAAGAGAAACGAAAGTTATGTCGAATTGCAAAAGTATCATCGACCACCTGGCAAGTCTGCCAGAAAGTGTTGGACGGGTCATTAAATATTGCAACTGATTAACTTTCGAGATAAGGTTAACCTTATGAGAGAGCATGTAATGCCTGAGTTTCAGTGCGGCGAAGATCAGGGCTAAACAATGCTTCTCAATTGGAGGATACTTTACTTCCATCGGAATCAAACGACGGCTTAAGTAGTAGAGAGCTTTTTCTTTTCCCTCATCATTGACCTGGGCTAGCAGGGCTCTAAGGGAGTCGTCTAGAGTCGTGGTATAAAGTATCAACGGTCTACCTGAGACTGGGGCTGCTAAGACAGGAGGTGTCATTAAGTATTGTTTAAAGTCCTCGAAGGCCCGTTGGCATTTCTCTTCCCAAACGAATTTGGCATCTTTTTTAACTAATGCCGAGAAGGGCTGACACCTACCTGATAAGTTCGAGATAAAGCGTCGAAGATATGCCAGCTTCCCTTGAAAGGATCGTAGTTGTTTTAAGGTTTTGGGAGGCGTCATCTCTAAGATAGCTTTAATCTTTTCCGGATCGATTTCAATCCCGCGATGTCGGACAACAAATCCTAAAAATTTCCCGGAGGTAACGCCGAAGGCGCATTTTAAGGGATTCATCTTAAGGTTGTATTGCCTTGGTCGCTCGAAGACAATTCTTAAATCATACAGGTGATCTTCCTTCAGTTTGCTTTTGATGACCACATCATCCACATAGCACTCAACTTGGTTGTGAATGAGCTCATCAAAAATCTTTGTCATTGCACTTTGGTATGTTGCTCCTGCGTTCTTTAGTCCGAATGGCATTACTATGTAGCAATACACTTCGATTGGTGTTCTGAATGTCGTGAGCTTTTCGTCTTCTGGTGCCATCTTTATCTGGTTGTATCCTGAAGATCCATCCATGAAAGAGAATATTTCATGTGTCGAAACAATGTCGATCATTAACTCTGGAATTGGTAGTGGAAATTCATCCTTCGGACATGCTTTGTTCAAGTCTCTGAAATCCACGCAGATTCTGATCTGACCATTCTTCTTCCTGACTAGTACCACATTAGCTAGCCAAGTAGGGTATTGTTCTTCACGGACAAATTTAGCGTCGATTAGCTTCTTAACTTCAGCTATTACTTGTTGTTCAATTTCCAAACGCATTCTTCTAGAAGCTTGTCTGACTGGAACGGAAGTAGGATCCACTCCTAGCCTATGAACTGCGACTTCTGGAGCTAATCCTGGCATTTCATCGTAACTCCAAGAAAAACAGTCCTTGAATTCCATTAATAGCTCGATCATTTCCTCAGATTCTTCTTTATTGAGTAAGGAGCTAACAAAGGTTGGTCTAGGTTTTTCGCTAGTACCTAAGTTAACTTCCATTAACTCATCTATTGTAGATTTGATTTCTTCTTCGAACTCTGGTGGAGCGTCTCCAATTTACAGATCTTGAAGCTCTTCTGTAGTTTCCAAGCAGTCTTCATTAGGTTCGCAAGTGACAACCAAACAAAATTCTGTATCGTCAACTGAACCTACTGTGCCGAATCCGAGACCATGTTTTGAATTGGGAGGCCGACCGGCATTATTCTATAATTTTCGAAGTGTTGTGATCGGCCTTTTGTCCATTGTCGAGGTAAAACACCACGCTGAATTAAATTTTGAACACAGGGAGAGTACCACTCAAAAGGTAATTCCATTAATTCGGAAGAAGTGACATCTTCAAATTGTACATCGTTTTCAGTATTGGAAGAAGAAGTGTCACGGTAAAATTTGATTGGCTTTGTATAACTCGTCGCTATGTACTTCTTCGACCACCATACCCTCGATCTTATTGAGATCGGATGGGGGTCAGGGTCATAATGTGTACATAGTGGTTAATCTTCTCGTACATCGATTTGTATTCTTCGTTCTTCTCATCTTCGAGAGAAATCTTGAATTGTGGTTTCTTTCGGTTTATTGTAGCTACTTCTTTCTTGACTTCCTCTTCTTCCTCGTAGCTGTTCTCTCAATCAACGTTGATCATCGGCTTTTCTCGTCCAATCGTCCCGATGTCTCTTCCACGACCTCGTCCCCGGCCTCGACCTCGGATGCGAGTTCTGCAGAAACCTTCACCATCTCGCCCTAAGGGAGTGGGGAGTGACTGTTGGACTAGAACTTCAGGTTCTTCATTGTCTCGAATTTCTTTGCCTCATTTGGCACGGTGTTTCTGGAGAAGATTGTTTTCTTCGGAGGTGCATAATAAGCTGCATCTTCATGGATTCCAATCTCATGTACGGAGAAAGGTTGCAAATCACCTTTAATGCACTGTTCTCCTCCTTCATAGTATTTTATGCACTGATGCAGAGACGATGGTACTATCCGGTTTTCATGGATCCTCGGCCGGCCCAGTAGAGCGTTGAACGATGTCTCAGAGTCAATTATGTGAAATTTTGCGGTTGTCTTTGCTAAGTCACCGGTCTTCATCAACAGTGTTATTGATCCAAGGGCTCTTTCTCCTTTCTGGTTGAATCCTCTTAGTAACATCTTGTCCGCTTCAAGCTCGCGAGCATCAATTTCCAAGTATGCTAGTGTCCGAAGATTCATTATGTTGATTGATGCTCCTGGATCCACCAATACTCTGGAGAGCGTAAATTTTCCGATTGTAACTGAAATGTACAACGGTCGGTTGTGATCGGCTGTCCCAAGTAGTAGATCACTGTCCGTGAAGGTAACACCTCGTTGTTCCTTTAACGAGCAAACCTCGTTTAAGGAATCTCCGACCATCTGAGCTAAACAAATCTCTGGATCAAGTAAGGCCTCGATCGAGCTTCCTCATCTCTTTTGATAAGATGAGAGCGTCGTAGATGCTCGGCTTGGTCGGTAGTTTCCTAAGATGGGCTAGCACGTTATAGTCCACTTTGTTACCATGTGTCTCGCCTTCTTCCCGAATGGGCAATTCTTCCGCTGGGGTTGATTCTTCCTGAACAACCACCTGCTTTCCTTTGTCTTTTGGACCCATTCTCGGAGGTAGAACCTTTCCGCTCCTTAAGTTGACTTCTGTGATTTCTTCTGAATCTGGTACTGAGTTTACTGGTGTCTCCTTTTGAATCGGTATGACAGGTTCTTCTGGAGTCGCTTCGGAATCTGAAAGCTCTAACTCTATTGTGATTGGAGTTCCTTGGAATTCACAAATAGATTCATTGCTTGTTGAACTTTCGTAGCCTTCTTGATGAATGTCTTCTTTGTCATCGTGATTGTCGAGGTTGTGTATGATTTGAGAATTGTTATTTGTATCGGAATCGAGATCCAGATTAGATTGGTTGTCGTTAGTTACGTAATCGTTAGAAACAGTCAAAACGTAGCCAACGCCATAACTCTTATCATTATAAGATCCCGCCGGAGTGAGCAAATATTCATACAGAGTCAGAGGTTCGAGGAATTTTTCCCCCGAATCGGAAACAACCATCCTAGGATAAGCAGCCCCTAGTCTAGCCTTAGGAGCCTCGGTCCTTTCTTCTTCTACGATCTCCTTCTTTTCTATGATTTTTTCTTCCTGGGGCGGTTCTTCAATCGCAAACGATAGCGCCGGCTTGACAGGTTTCAAACTCTGAATTGAAGCACGCGCCGAAGCGGTTTGGATGTGATCCAAAATTTTCTTTGATGACTTCGTCCAAGTGGTACTCCATCCATCATCGGTCGTGTAAGGGTCTATCGGAACAATGGGATCCGTTGAAATAACATTGATAGAACCTCCTTTCTGGGGTTCTTTCATGTATTCCTTTGGGATAGTTATGTTCCCCTTTCGGAGGTTATTGTCAAGCCAACTCTTGAAGGTAATGCAATCCTCTATCTTATGTCCAAGCATCAGGTGGTAAGGGCAGTAGTTGGGATGGTCTTTCTTATCAACTTCTTCTGGCTTCCTGGGTTCTGGCAGTCGAAAATCCGAAGTCTTCATCAAACTGCGGAACATCTTTGGCACTGCCTCATTCTTGAATGGATATTCTCTGTTTATAAGCTCCTTTAACGTGCGCTGTAGGCGAGGCGGTTGCTCATATTGTTGACTTGGCCGATAACCGGGCCGAGGTTGTTGGTAGTCTCCGCCGAGGTTGTTGATAGCCGAGCCGCGTCCGCTCCGCCGTATTTGCATTGGCTGCTTGCCCTTATCGACTGCAGCGACGATCCCAAATTTATTTTCAAATGTCCTCACAGGCTTCTGTTTGTCTGTTTTGTCGACGAAACTTAGTTGCTTCACTTCCTCTTGTAAGCATCCGGCCTTGCTTAACAACTTCTCGAAAGTCTTAATCGTAAATCCCTTAAGGAGGAGTGCTATCGGGCCGTGAATGCTTTTAAGCAAGATACCGACTGCATGCTGCTCTTGTAGTTGTGGCTCACACTACATGCTTAAATTTCTCCATCGAAGTATGTAGTTCACTAAGTTTCGTTTGGTTTCTGTTTCTCCACCACTAAGTCATCGATGGTGATATGGTACTGAGCTCCGGCAAACCGTTTCACGAAAAGGTTTTCTAATTCTGAAAATGTCTTTACCGAACCGTTCGGTAACTCCGCATACCAATCGAAGGCGATCCCTGACAGGCTGCTGACGAATTATCGGAAGAGTAAGGCGTCACTTCCATCGGCGTTGCAACAACTAGCGCGAAAATGTGCAACATGCTGTCGAGGGTTTCCGGTACCATCAAAAGTCTTGAACAGAGGTGGTACGAAGCCTTTGGGTATTGTACTGCATCAAATTCTTCGGGGTAAGGTCTACCCGTCTGAATAGATGCTCCGCTCTTAGGATCGTGCTAAGGCTTCTCGCACTTCGTCGTTCTACCATGTTCTCGATGTCCTTCTCTCGGAATCATATTCGAGTAGAGTCTTTCTTCGTGCCGATCGTCTCCGTTAACCGCATGTAATCTCTTTTTCTCCGTCCGTAATATTAGAAACTTCGGAGGAGTTTCTCTGGGGGTGGAGCTCGACTCCGAAGAGTGGCTAGGGCCGCAGCCCATCTCTTCCATCCTTTTTTCCATTCGAGAGATTGTATCATCTTTTCTCGAATTTGTGCTTCTTAATACTTCCGGTTCATCTCTCTCCGCAACTCGCCGGAGCACCTTGCGAAGCTGACGATGCTCGTGTCTCAACCATGTTGATCTCCACATATTCGTCATCCATGAATTCCGACGAATCAACTTCATCTCCAACCTTTTCTTCTCTTTCTCTTGCTAATCGTTGAATGTCGGTTCTTAGTATTTCCATAGCGTCTTCCAATGGTCTTTTTCATGCGGTTTCACAGTTATAATGCTATGGCTGCTGGGTTTCCTTCTTGGGAGTCCCCTTCATTGCAGTGGCGCTCTCTTCGGACTCGAGTCTCCTGACGAGACTTTCCTTTTCAGGTCGTTGTTTCGGCCTTAATCGCCGCAAGTAGGACGCCAAACCATCCTTCTAGCAGCAGAAGGCCTAGGACCGGATGGTCTGTCTGCTGAATGCTGGAAGGTGGTATCCTCCCTGATCTGTAAACCTGAAACAACAACAGGTGGACTAGCCTTCATCTTCTTATTCAGCTTTTCTGTGGCGATAACGGGTTCTACTTACAGGCCAAGACGGGACTTGGCTGGCACCCGCCCTATTCTTCTTAAAATCTCTGATACAGGACATTTCTCTTTCTTTGCTAACTTCTCTATCACAGTCCGTAGTCGGGCAAATGGTGTAATCCTAGCCCTTTTCTTTCGATCGTCGCTATAGTATGCGGGTCAAGGTAATGTAGAAGCAATCTTGCAGACATTTTCCTCGTCAGCTGCGGCGGAAAGGGGATGGAATCTACTTCCTTTCAAAAGCGGTGTATACTCAGGCAATGGTATGTATTCAGGTAATGGTGTGTACTCAGGGATCTCTTCTAAGAAAGCGACTTCAGCAGCTCAGGCCTTTCTGGCAATCTTTCTACCTCCGTTTCTTCTCCGAGTCCGTGTTAGGGGTGGAACCCTCGAGTCTGGACCCAATTTCGAAAACAGTACGGTCTTGCACGGAAATCAGTACACTCCACTCGCAACATGCTCGTTACAAATTTAAACTTCCTTCCCTTCGCTTGGCGGAAGCCGGGGTAGGTGCGAGAGACGACTAGACCGGTGGGGGTAGAGATAACGGTCCTCCTATGGACAGTAGTTTTCCTCTCAGCTGGAACCCTTTGCAGGGGAGGGAACTCTTGAGTTGACTTAAGGTTGAACTCGATCAAAGGTCTTTCAGTTTCAGGCACTTTATCTGTAAGTGTGAAAAGGGTAACGTCAGTGATCTTAACATTTATGTTCTCGAATCCTTACCCGAAATGGATGATCCCATTGTCGGGCAGCTCATCCTTGTAAACAGCGAAGTATAGTCCATTGGTGAAGGAGAAAATCATCTTTGGGGCAGACATTTTCTGCAAGGTAGATTCTGATTGTCAGTCCCAAGTTATGCTTCTTCTCATCAGAACAAAAAGAAAGGAATCGAAAAGAGTCCGAACATATTTTTTTGTTCAAGTATTTATAAAAAGGATTTATTTGTTAAAAGAGTCATTCATTAGAGGGTTTGTTTATTAGGAACGAAATGTTCAAAGGTGAAGAGAAGGTAAGGAATCCGATTCAGAATTGGAAAGGAAAAGAAAGTCTTATGCAAGACTTCTCGACTCGAAGGATCGCTCCTAAACTAACACCTATTGGGGGTCCACCCCACCTTAGAAAAGAGGCAAAAGGATTTCAGAACCTCTCTGTTTAGGGGTGTCTAAACAGTGGCTCCTAAATCCGAGAGGAGTTGGCTATACTCGTTCAAGACAGAAATTAACGGGGTATTCCAACTGAAAGAATGGTAGTTTGGTCCACCAGGGGCATGGACTCACTACCGATTTATGAAAGCAAAACCATCTGATCAAAATGGAGAGAGGAACTATTCCCCAGCGGAGTCGCCAGAAGTTGTCGGCATATTTTTAGGTTAGGTGTTTTATTTTGAAAAGGGGGTCGCCTAACAGAAATTGTCGGCGAATTTTAGATTTTAAATCTAATTTAAATATGTATATATGGTTTAGAAAGTAGTATTTGATTTTGAAAATAATTTTAAGTTTAAAGGTTTTAAGATATGAAATCAAACCGATCTCACATCCCAAATAGTTTATATAAACGAGCACCGCATCACAAACCGTGTATCCATCCCGAAGAATAGACACACTGCTTGATGATGGGGCTCGGTTAAATAAACTAGGAGATTTGTGACATCCGTTTGGTCTGCGAACCAATTTTATAAGCCAGACGATTTCCCCGCTTAATATAAATGAATTAAGCGGTGGTTTATATTACTCGGGTTCTTAAAGTTCCCTATAAGGGAAAGCCCCTATAGTTAATTACATCTTAAATGTCCGAAGACACTTAAGAAAACTCTCGATAATGATCAGTGGTTTTGCTCTCAAGAAATTTCAAAGTTTAAGGTTTTCAAAGGATTGGATTTTGGAAATTCAAAAGGGAATGACTCAAAATTTGGAACGATTTATTTTTGAGAATCCAATTAAAGAGAAGTAGGAGAAACTAAGGATCCAAGAAGAATCTTGGCAACTTCCCAAACTATCCTATTGTTTGGCTTAGATTTGGGAAAATCCTAATATTATCTTATATTTCAATCTTGCCAATTTTAGTTAATTAGGACTTATATTCGTATGACATAATCATACAATCAACCTAGAAAATGTGAGGGTTTATGTCGTACCGAACGACTACCTCGGAGTCCTAAGACCTGGTTAGGGCTTAATTTACATGACATGATCATGCAAATGCCTAACGAAGAATTGAGGATTTATGTTGCACTCGGCAAACTACCTCGGAATCCTATGGCTTTGTTGTTTAAATTCTATGACAGTTTTGCTGAAGTAGACGCAGGTTTTGCTGATGATGATGGCCGTGCTGCCCACCATGCTCCGAGCTCCTTGTTGTTGCAGAGGTTTAGTTTTAGAAGTCATAAATCAGGAGACGAGAGAAATGTTTTGGTTTAGAGAAAATCTTAAAATCCAAGTGTTTTTAATATTTTAATTAAAAAAAATCTTAAGGTTGATTAAACAAAACCGATTAAGATCCCACGGTTCCGTCATCCCGACACCGTTATTTTCATCGAATTCACTTAGTCCAGATGAATTTGCTAAACTCAACTGAATGAGTTCCACACCTTCATTTAGACCGTGGGAAATCCCGTTAGCAACACGTGGGTTACATCATCCGAGGTATTCCCGATCATTCAACGAGACGTTTTAATTTAGTTGTAATTGTAGTTTGTTGTTCCGTTTGTGATTAAATTTTCGAGTTGTTTTATATTTTGAAATGTTGTGGCGGTGAATTTTTATCTTGTAATGACTTTTAATTTAGTTTTTGTTTCGGCTTAGGGACTATCCTAAAGGTTTTGGTTTTCATGCAACAATTGTTTATCATGCAAGAAAAGTACGAAGAATTGCAATAAAGTAAATTGCAATAAAATAAAAGCGTACCTGGAGGGTCTTCCCGTCATCCGAAGCCGCACTTAAAACACATGTTAAGGCATTTAAATATTTCAACAAGTACCTAGGTAAAGCTAAGGAAAGGTTTTTGGTTGTCTACCAAAGTCCTAATCCTATAACTAGTCATCTCCTATGACGTCTAGTGTTCTTGTGTTTTTGGTTTAAAGACGATTTTCTTCATCAAAGAACAATTAAATTCAATTGTTCTTATAAACATCCTATCATATTGAGGAAGTGCTTAAGACGAGTCTGAAACATCTTTTCAATACCTCTAGGATTGTTTTAAGTCCAAGAGAATTTAATTATACAAGTGAATTAATCATCCGGGAGTTTAAGTTTTGTTCTTTTTGCTCAGTGAACTCGGACATTCGAATATCCTATAAGTGAGGTAACAATTCACTTGACACCTCATTTAAGAGTTATAATAATAAGAGCTTTAAAAAGGGAAAATCAAAATTTTAAATACTTTGATGATTTAAACTTAATGATTTAATTTTAATTTTGATTTAATTATAGAAAATTAGTTAAAGTTTGGAATAGTGTTCAAGTTATTTTAGATTTAATTCTTAATGATTTCATTTAGGTTTGTTATTAAATGATTTTAATTAAATTTAATTCAACTTAATTTAATTTTTGATTTAATTTAATTTAATTTAATTTAATTTTAATTAAATTTAATTTCAATTTAATTTCAATTTAATTTAATTTAATTTAATTTCAATTTAATTTTTAATTTAATTTAATTTAATTTAATTTAATTTATTTTAATTTAATTTATTTTTATTTTTATTCAATTTAATTTAATTCAATTTAATTTAGATTATTCTTTTAATTTTCTTTTTAATTATTATTGAAGTGATTTATTTAGGGATTTTTAAATTAAAGAATAAATATCTTCTTAAATAATATCCCTACTTTAATAATTTCAATTTTCCATTAATCTTCCAAATTTGATTAATTAATTAATTAAGGTTTACTTTAATTATTCTTAAAATGATTGGTGGGTTCCTACCCTTAACCATTTAAGTTTCAATTATCCAAAATCAGTTTAAATCAAATATTTTACCCTCACCTTTTTGATTAATCCTAAAATTTTAATTAAAGGTTGAAAATTTTAATTACCATTTTGCCCTCCAAGCTTAATAATTTTATAACTCACTAAATTAAGTTCAAATGAACTTGAAATTTTTATGTGACCTCACTTACATGTCAATTAAGACATTAGAGGAGAAAAATGTGATTTTTCTATATTTAATTTATTTATGTAATTATTTTTAATGGAAAATAGGGATTTTCAAGGAAAATTAAATAACATGACCAAGGAAATGTTTCTATCCTTAAGAAAATTATGGGATATTCCTAATGACCAGAGGACCATTTGGACCAATTTTGGTGATTTTTTTAATTATATTATATTTATTAGAATTATTTTGAGTTTTGGAGCATTAATTAATTTTAAAATAAAATTAAAGTTTAAAAATGGATTTTATATTTTTCTTAAATCTCTCTAACCTCAAGGAGTTTAAAGAAATAAATTTTATATTTTCTGATTTTTCTTTGATTTATTAGAATTATTTTAGTGAAAAGGTTGGAAAATACATTTTTTTATATTAAAAATAACATTAAGCCTTTAAAATTCAATATCTTACCCTAAAGACTTAAGAAAAATATTTGGTTTATTCCTAAATGATTAGAATTCAAAATGTGACATTTTAGTGATTTTTAATATTTTTATGATTTTTATTATTTTTAATTATTAAAAATATTAAAATAATGATAAAAATCAACTTTTTTAGAAAATTATAATTTTAACTTTCCTAAGTTCCTCTGATATCAGAGAAGCTCCAAAACCATTTTTGTGAATTTTTGAAAAGTATTTTGTGAGTTATAAATTTTTAAAGTTTAATTTTACCCATTTTGCTTAAGAGACTTAATCAACCCATTTAGTGGAGTTAATCAAGTCCAATTGGTTTCAAATTTTTATGTGGTGTTCTCCTATCCCTAGAGGACAGTGGAGAATTGTTTTTAAGTTAATTTAATGAATGGTTAACCCTAATTAAGTAAAGTTCAATTTTGGGTGTTTAGGCCAATTAGGGTTGTTCAAAGTGAATTAACTCAAAACTTATTTTTCCTAGGTCCCTCTGGTCACAAGTAACATCACCAAATTTTCCTAGAATTTATTTCTCAACATACTAATTATTGGAATTAAAATACTCAAAACAGTAACATGAAATCGAAAAATCAATAACTTCTCATAGGGATGGCCTCTGACATTGGAAAATTCAGAGAATGTTCCCAAGTTCAGAGGCTTCAAAAGCCCTATGGTGTCACGCCATGATGAATTGCCTATGCAAATGGAGAATTAAAACAATGCAGAGTGTAAATAAATCATTAAAAATAAAATACTTAATGAAATTACTTGACTTCTTTTCCACATGATTTTTCTCTGTTCACTGAGCAAATGGGTATTTTTATTTTATTTTTAGGATTTTTCTATACAAAGTTATGAATTTTTGATGTTCTGGAAATTAAATAAATAGAAAAATAGCCTATTTATCTACTTATCCACGCGGCGCCGCGTCAACCTCGGCAGCTCCGAAGGGGATGCGTGTCGCGCTGTGATTGGGCACCGCCATCTGAGTTAGCCGTCCTGGGAACCGCCTTTCACGTAACATGTTCTGGTCTGACGCGATCCGAGCCGTCCACCCGATACATGCGCGATCCAACGGCTCCCAGTCATCGTCTACGATTGGTGCGAACCTGTGACTGTAGACCTTCTAACCCTAATTTCTCACTCGATTCTCAACGGATTTATGTGTTCTTATGCTCTATGGATTCGTCTTGAAGAGACGAACACATCCATACGATAAACATGCATCGAAATTAACTCAAACTAAATGGAGAATCTCTGTAAGCTCGGGAGGAAGAGTGAGTCCATACCTTTGCTCGGAGAAGTGAAGCTTCAATCCGAGGGTTGTGTCACGTTAGATTGGGTCCAAGCAAGCTCCGGATGAAGTCCTTGGCTCGGTGAATTGTCTAGGTATGATTTCGACCAAGCCCGATCACAAAGCTTGGAGGTCGGAAGCAATGGCTGGCCCGATGAGGGCGCTTTTCTTTGAGAAACTTCTCCTCTTGGTCCGGTGAAGGTGTAGAGTCAATCAATTTGAAGATTGACTCACTGTGTGAAGTGTCCTAGTTTTGGGCTTGGATTTCAACTATGAAATTGAGCTCACAGAGAGGAAATGGCAAGGGGATTTCAGTGGGGATCAAGTTCTCTATGTGTAGAGAGTGGTCTGGGATGATTTTGGCAGGGTTTCAGTAAGGTTTGGTTCAGTACCTCTCTTAGCCGAGAGGAGGGGGTGTTTAAATATGAGAGGCTGGAGGACCTCCCAGGGGGGTTTAAGGGTTGGTATCAGCTGCTCTGGTGAGGACAAGAACATTTGCAATGGCCATTTGGAGTGGGGCGGCTCGAGCAGGTGGAATTCCAAAACTTGGCTCCTCCCGAGGTTTCGGCTATGGTGTTTTCAGGCAATCTAGGCGGCTGGCCGACGAGCATGAGTCACCTTCAAGTTCGGGTGGGTCGTGGCTGGAGGTTTGTGCGAGCAATTGAGCTTTGCCATGTGTAAAGGGCTTGGATTAAAATGGCATGGGGGAGAGGCCATTTTGGCTTGATTTGGTCCAAGCCATGATTTTGGGTTAGGTTCACCTCCCATGGCTGATTTGGGTTGAGGGAGGATCATTTGCATCAGCTAGATAGGGGTGGTGAAGTCCCCATCTAAAGTGATGTGGCTAATCATGGTTTAGTGTGTAACATGGAAGGGGTTAAAAATCTTAATGAAGGTTTAAGAAAGGGAGCCCTCCTTTTGCTACTTTGGGTATGGTCACATGTCAAACATCTCATGGCTTCATATGGCTTGTACATGGCTTGTCTTTGGCTCACCTATGGCTTGGCAAGAGCTTGGTCAATTTCATAAGAAAGGATTTTGTGAATTTTGGCATTTTGATGGGAATTGTTATAAGGCTTGATTTGGAATTGTTTAATTTACAAATTAGGACTTTAGGAATGATTTTAAATTGAATGTGTGATGAGGGAAAGTTTCATGTGGGCTTTAGATTGATTTGGGCTTTTGAATTTGGTAGAAGTGGGCTTTTAGGGAGGTTTAAGGGAGTGGGCCTTTATGTTTAGCAATGGGCTTTTAGATAAAAAATTTTGTAAAGGGCCATGCCAAATAAATGTTGAATTTAGTTTAAGGATGTGTATTGAATGATTTGAAGCAAATTTGAGGTGGTTTGGAATTGAATTAGGTTGAATTTGGGTTCATTTGGTAAATGGGCCAATGCAGGTCAAATTGGGCTAATTTGGGCCAATGTTGGGCTAGAGTTGAAATTGATGTAAAATTAATGTTGGGAAATATTTATGGGAGTGTTTCAAAGAGGTTTCAAATTTGGTTGGGTTTTGGTTTTGGGACTTGGGCTTATTTGGGTTAGGTTTGGGTTTAGGTCAAAATTGGGCTTTTTGGTTTTGGGTTGAATTTGAGTGGGGTTTGGGTCCAAATTTTGGGCAAATTATGTTAGTGTTTTGTTTGTGGGGATGTTAGGGAAGGTTTAGAAAAGGTTTGGGGTCAATTGGAGTTGAATTGGTTTGGTTTGGGCTAAGTTTGGGTCATGGGTCCAAATTGGGCTTTAAGGTCAAAAGTGGGATTGGATTCAAATGTAAATCAAATTGGACTTGGATTTGGTCTAGATTGATATTGTGGATGTTAAATTGAAGTTTAGAATTGAATTGGACCAAAATTGGGGTCAATTGGGTAGATTTGGTTTGACATTGGGTTCACTTGGGTTAAGAGTGGGCTAAATTGGGGGTTTTGGTAAAAGTGGGGTAAATTGACAAAATTGGCCCATGGTGTAGTTGGAAAAAATAAAATTAGGAATATTTTGGATTTTATGCAATTTTCTGGGAATTTTCTGAATTTTTTGGATTTTTTGGCTAAGAGGGGCATTTTGGGTATTTGGAGGGCATTGGGGGGGTATTTTTGGAATTTTTGGTATTTTTGGCTATGGATGATCAATTTGATTGGTGAGGAAATGTTAAAGGTTAGATTTGGGGAGTTTTGGGTGATTTGGAAATTTTGGAGGATTTGGGCAATTCTAAGGGCTTTTAGTAGGTTTGGTAGGTGTAGGGTCCCGGGGGCCAAAAATTTAAATTTTGGAATAATGAAGATTGATCAAATATGAGTGGAATGGAATAACTTTGATTGAGCCATGAAGCCATGTTAAGCCTATATGAGCCATGGGAGGACTCATTTGAGGCATTCACTATGTTGTTCCTAACCCTCTTAACCAGGGGCTTAGGGGTTAAGGTCCATCCATATGAATTACCTACATGAGTCAAGGAGTCAAGTTGGGTATGGGTGTGGTTTTAGGATTTGGATTGTGTGTGTGAGAGTGTAGAGTGTGAGTGTAGTGAGTGTGTAAGTCAACCCTCACTGGACTAAGCCACCCGAGGTGGTCCTAAGGCCGAAGAGTCCTATAGGGAACTCATCCTTTAAACCTTCACATTTGATTTCAACCCTCTAGGTGATTAGGGGTCTACAATCAAGCTTGTGGGGCTTGCAGGGAGGCAAGAAGTGTTTCAAATTTCTAAGGGATGGGTCCCAATTCTAGTCCTCTAAGATAGTCAAAGGAAAAGCCTAAGGCTAAATCCTAAACACTAAAGAGGGAAGAGAAGACCTCATCAAAAATGAGGTCAACAGGCATCCTCAGATTAGATCAATTAAGAGCTGATTTCAAAAAAAATTTTGAAATTTTAATTCCTTGAGGTATGAGCACTATCCTAAGTAAAAATTTTTTTTTTCATCATATATTTTGAGTACATACTGAAATATCTTAAAATCATTATTTTTTGTGAAATTTGAGGAAAAGCATGAGAAATTGCTTGGATTTAGTGGAAATTACCTTTGGAATTTAAATTAGCAAGTTTAGTATAATTTTGGAATTTATGGTGAATTTTTGTGATTTTTTGTTAGAGATGGCTCCAAGTCAAAGTGCTCGAAAGATAAAGAAAATTTTGATTCCAACAAATTTGTTAGTGCGAGAGCAGAGGATCGATACATCGATGCACTGTTGTCACGTAAATTGTTTCCAGAGCGAGTGTTTAGTAAGCCATGAGAAGTTATTGAAGAAATGATTACTAAAAGGAACTGAGAGAATTACTGTTACTTCTCCGCTATCACTATTGTTTCTCTGGTCAGAGAGTTTTATGCAAACTTTCCTGCAGTATAAGAGAATTTGGTGATGGTTAGAGGTGAACAATTGCATTTTTCATCTGCGGTAATCAATGTCTTCTATCACTTACCTCCTACATTGTTTTATTTTTATGCTAATTATCATCCTACTGAAGGAGAATTATATGAGATAATATATTTTCTGACTGATGGAAGAGGTTTATGGAAGATAAAAAATGAAATAAGAGTAAATTTTCAAGCCTCAAAGTTGAATGTCATTTCAAAGTCATGACATTAATTTATCTTATCTAAATTGTTGCCTTCAAGTCGTACTAGTGAAGTTACGAGGGAGAGAGCTATTCTGAACCATTGCATTCAGCTAGGAAAGCCAATTGACGTTAGGGCTATAATTTTTAATTATGTGATGAATTGTGCCAGATCTGCTACTACTTCAGGTATGAGATTTCTATCCTTAATTCATTCAATTTATGAGTGGTCTGGTGTGAAGTTTGAAACATGGGAGGAAGTTCTTCAGCCATTGAGACCTATTACCAGTGTAAATGTTGGTGCTTACACTGTACATTCAGAGTTTGGGTGGAGAGGAGGATTTAGAACTTCCTCTGCTTTTGCTTCTGCTTCTCCTACTTCTACTTCACGTACCACTACTTCTAGAGCATCATCATCTAGTGATTCACAGACTGGACAATTAAAGAGGATTTTTAAGAAAGTGAGTCTCACCTGAGAGCATGTTAGAGATATGGATGGTAAGATTGAAAATATTGAAAGGTATATTGTTAAGCATGATGAATATGAGGAGAATTATCAGCAGTATATGGATAGAGTGATTAGAGGTGATCACATTCCTGAGATGCCCCTTCATCCATTTTATATACCTTATGTATCATCCAGAGACTGGGCTGAAGAAGTTGATGATGAGGATGACGATTAGGGTTGTTGTGTTTAGTTTGTTTTGTTTGGTGATTTTCTTACGTGTAGTTATGCTTTTATTTTGATGTTTTTATATGTGATGTTATATTTAATTGTTTTGTGATGTACTTATGATATGACTTTGATATTTTATCGAGCATAGTTGGACTATTTCTTTTTATGAACATTCAGATGTTTATGTGATAAATTAATGTTCTATGTTGTAGTTTGTGATATATGAGTGGTAGTAAAAGTTTTAAATGTGTATTTAGTGTTTGAATTTTTAATAGAATATAAACTAATTCCAAATTTGTTAGGAAATGTAGAACACTATTAAAAACCACTATTTTAAAATTGCATGTTTAAAACTTTTCAAAATCTACTACCAATTATTATCTAGTATTGTTATGATTTTAGTTATGTTAAGTTGGTGTGAATTTGCTTTGAAAACCTTCACTACTGTAGAAGTGTTTTAAAATTTTTATTTTATGAAAAACTGAATTTAGTTTCTTTTTATTCCTGTTTTTCTTTAAAACTGTTAAACTTACATATTTTGGATATTGAAATTCTTGCAAGGATGTTATTTTAGTTTTTAATTCTTACTCATGTATCATTTCTTATGCTTAATGTTTTTATCCTGACTAAAAAGTAAAGTTTAGGGGGAATTTTAAAAAACTAATTTTTTCAAAAAAACCTAAAACTTTATTTGTTCTCAAGAATACATAAAATAAATTTGATTTTTGATTGAAAATAACTATGTATATGAAGTTATATTAGGGAAACAAAATTTTGAATATAGAAATGAATAAAAGAATTTAGTTAAAATTTATAGTAATAATGAAAAATTTAAAGTTAAAATGTTCTTAATAAAAAAAGTTAAATATAGTTGAAGTATCTTTAGTAAGAAATATTGTATTTTTGGATGAATAGAAAATTTGACTTTTATTTTTCAAAGCTTAAATTTCTTTTATTGAGAATTAATTTTCAACACTATTATTATGATTTGTAAGGGAAAGAAAAATATCAGACCTTTATTTTAAATAGAAGGGTGGATTTCAAAAACATTGAAGGCTTATCCAGATACAATAATCATTGCCTTATAATAAAAAAAAGAAAAGAAAAGAAAAGAAAAATAAAAAGAAAAAAAAGGTGAAAAATAGTATACGAAAAGGAAGGAGAAGCTTAAGGATTTAAGGGTCTAATAAAAAATTAGTTCCATGCCTAAAGTTTAAAATATAAGTTTTGAGAAAATCTAAAACTTAAGGTTATAATATAGTAAGTAAAATTATTCTCAATTAAAATTTTCAAGTGAGAAAAATAAAATTTTTGAATCATATATTTTGAAAAAAATTTACATGTATTTCTAAATTAGATAGAAACTTATATTTTCATTATCATTTATTTAAGAACTTTCTAAACTTTAAATTGGTCTTATTTACTAATATTTTTTCAAAATTAAATTATTTCATTTATAGAACAAAATTTTGAAACCTTCCTATGAAACTCATTTACATAATTTGCATGTTAAAATTTTTATGGTTAAGAGTCACTTGAGGACAAGTAAAATTTTAAGTTTGGGGGATTTTGATACACCTAAAAAATATAGTGTTTTTATGCACCTTTTTATATCTATTTATTATGATATTGCACGTTAATGGAAGGTATTTTGCATTTTTCTTGCAGGTATTATGAAAATGATTAATTTTGATGAAAGGAGCGAAGAAGGACCAAACTTTGAGCAAAACTATGAAGTTTGAGAAATTTGGCCTCTGGCGCCTAAGCGCCAAAGTGCTGGCGCTTAAGCGCCACAGTTAAAAATCAAATTTAAATCAAATTTGGCCCCATTTTCAAGAGGTGTTTAAAGCAACTTTTGGTGGTGACTTCCTTAACTTCCTTTGGGCGGCAAATATGATTGGAGGGACGCATCTTTTGGAAGATACATTGAATCTGGACATGATTTAAAGAGACACCAAGGAACCTTTTGGAAAATTATAAAAATGAAGCCTCATAATTTGCAAGTGTGTGTGTGAGGGTGTTGAAGTGAGTTGTAGTTGTTAGTTTTGAAAGTGTGTTTTAGAGTTCTTCTTTTCTGTAGTTGTTAGTAGAGAGTAGAGAGTAAGAAAGGAAAAAGGGTTGGTGTGAAGCCTTCTTCTCACATTGTATCTAGTTTTTATTGAAGTTTAAAGTTCTTATTAGAGTCATGAGAGTTGGGCGCCAACCTCTGTAGACTTGTATTGTGGAAAGAAAAATTCCAAAGGTACTTTCAGAGTCTTGTGAAGAGGATTTTCAGATAAATATGTATTTTTGTTTTTTTACATTGTTTATAAGTAAGATTGTAGTGTTTTCATTATGGTTTATGCTTTTAAATCATGTTGTGTTTGTGTTTTCTTCATGAAATCTGAGTAGTTTACTTTATCTTTTTCTTTCTTAGATGATGAAGTAATTAAATTATGGAAATATGTTGTGGAAAGTATAAGTGTTTAATGCTAGAATAAATTGCGATGATTTAATTCCTTGAACTTAATTTACTTCTTGATTTGGCTAATTAACATATTAAAATTTGTTGTGAGATTATGTAAGATCCAATCTGGTATTGTCTCAAACAACAATTGGAAATAATCACATGCAAATATATGGGTGAGAATGTAGTCCATATGATTGAATGCAGACATATAGGGAGATATGATTTATTGGGGAGTAAAATTAAAGGACTTTAGAGTGACAAGCTAAAGCCCCCTAATTTGGTTTGTTATTTTAAATTTTGTTATGAGATGTTAGTCCCCAAGTGGAGGGAATAGAGGGAACTCTAGAGTGAGAGCTGGTATCTTCCCTGCCTAACCCATTTACAAAATTTCAAATTTTCAAATTAACTAATTTTCTTTATAGAACCAAGTAAGCGTAAAGAATATAATTGTTCCTAATTGGAATAATACATTTAGGTACTTCCACAACATAAAATTCCATAATTATTACTGATTCATTGAAGAAGGAAAAAGATATTTTATTCTTATAATTTTTATATTGTGTTTTTATTATAGATAATTTTATTTCCTACTTAACATTTTCTTAAAAATATCAAAAATAACTTTTCAAAATTAATAGCTTTAAACATACTTACAAAAATCAATTTAAAAAGTAGAAAGTTATTTTTCTTATTTCTTTAATGTTTTACACATTTCCCTGTGGGTTCGCTATCTTGGGGCTTAATCAGAAAGTCTTATATTACTCGATAAACGATACATATACTTGCGTAGTATCCCATATTATAAATCATAAATTTCATATCTAAATTCTAAGCATAAATATTCGGGGATCAAGCAGCCATGTCTAAATCAAAGCCGTCCTTTTCCAAAACACGGAAATGGATGGCATCCATTCTTCTCCTCCATTCTGTGATAACCCGTAAGCAGTTGATGACTTAGGAGCAAACTCTTACTCAATTCTTCATGTATTTTAGAGATTTTTGTTTCTAGAGCTTCATCTGAGGGAGACAAAGATATCCATACAGATTTGCATGGGTTTTGAATTGGCATGACATACTCAAGACAAAACTCAAACTCGAGTTGGGTGTGAAGAACCATACCTTGGTCATAATGGATGTAGGCTCAAATTTAATGGCTTGGAAGCTTCTCCCTATCCTCAGAAGACTTGTCCCCAACTCAACTTGAAGTTAAATTGAGTTTGTATATGACTTTGTTCTCAAACTGTCTCTCCTTCTAAGGAGGATTTCGAAAACTAGGTTAGGGTCTATGGGGATGGCCAATTTTGATTAGGCTCATCTTCATAAGGTCCTAGAAAGCTTCAGGAAAGGTCAATTTGAAGTTTTTGATTACTTTGTTTTAAACCCTATTTTTGTCTTGTTTTAAGGTTTTCTGGTTGGCTAAATTGGGGAGATTGAGTGGATTTCAGGGCTCAAATCTATGGTTGATCTACTGCTTCTGTCCTAAGAAATAACTTTGATGTTCAAGGTTAAGGGAATTGGGTAATGTATGGGTATCTTCTATTTTTTGTCTCTCTTCTCTAAGCTCTTGGGTTTTGGCTTCTTTTATAGCCATGGAAGGCTTTGGGTGAGCTTGGATGATTTTGGGAAGGTTTTATCAGGCCCATGATTACTTTTATATAGGATTTGAGCTGTGGATAAAGGGAATTTCATTTTCCAAGTGTAAACCATGTGAGATTTACCCATGGTCTATCCTGAGTTCATGGCTTGGCCTCTCCTTATTTGCTTTTCACAAAGGTGGATAAGGCATGCTTAACCCTACTAAATTCACCTCACCCATTTATTCTCACTATCTAATTTAATGGAGTTAAGGATGGAATGACACATAAGCTCATTACTCACCTCTTGCTTGGATTGATCATGATTGTGTTTAACCATGGTGGAAGGTTGGTTCAAGCTATGTTTCATTCTCATTGGTGATTCTTTGAGGTGCTTGAGGTGTCATGTAGGTTGGCAAGCCACCTCACTTCAAGGGGATGAGTGATTCATGGCTTAAGTTTAAGAGGAAATGACTCATAATTTCATTTTTATCATTTTCAAAATTTGGTAAAAATGAGGTCATCTCTTAATGTGGGGATGATTTAAGCTAAGTTTTTCTCCATTGGATGGCTTGTGATGAGTGATGACTCACCTGTGTCATCTCTTAAGCCTTTCATGAAAGAATGACACCTCCTTCATCCTTCATGATTATGTCATAATGGTGTTTTTGATCATAGTTAAAGTGATGCATCATGGGTCATCCAATAGTTTGACTCATTTATGATGGGTCTTATGGGTTATGTGGAACTCATATGAGGTCACCCATGATGTCTTCATTGAGTTTTAAATTTCATAAAATCATTTATGATGTCATAAATGATGTCATGTGTCCAAATTTATTTTATGGCTTTTTAATTATAATTCCAATTTTAATTAATTATGATATTAATAAAAAACATTGGAAATTATATCATTAGGCAATAATTTAATCAAAATAATATTTGTTATTAATTTCTTGAATAAGTTAATCAGTTATGATTCAAAACATGGTATTTGGACAAAATTTGATTAACATTGGCTAGGGGTGACCAATATTGACCCAGGTTGACTCAGGTTGACAAATTCTAGTCCAAAGATGACCAATATGACTTTTCTAAACATGTCATGTTTGGGTTAAATCATAAGGTCCAAGGGTTTTGAATATTGGGTTGGTTTGGTTATGATGATCATTTATAGGGTTTATATCAAACCAATGATCAATATAGTGACTTTTGGGTTCTACATTGGTTACCTTGACTAATGTTGGGTTAATTAGGTCAATGTTTGACCAATGAGGTCAATGTAAACTTTAGGTCATGGGTTGATCATTTTGACTAATTTTGACCTTTCTAGGTCAAAGGTTGACCATTTTGGTGAATAAGGTGGTTATTGGGTCAAGAATTTATAAGTTTGACCAAAATTGACCTTTTATGTCAAAGGTTGTTCTGTTTGGTTAATGTGGTGGTCATTGGGTCAAAAATTGACCAGTTTGACTAAAGTTTATTTTTTGGGTCAAAGATTGATTTGTTGGGTTAATGTGTGGTCACTAGGTCAAAAATTGACCAGTTTGACCAAAGTTGACTTTTTGGGTCAAAGGTTAACCTATTGGGTCAATGTGGCGGTCATTGGGTCAAAAATTGACCAGTTTGATAAAAGTTAAGTTTTTGGGTCGAAAGTTGACTAAATCAGAATGTGTCATTACTGATTTGATAATTTTAGGATGTCATTGAGATTTGGGTTAAAAAGGATTTTTAAGGTCTTACCCTAGACATTCAGGATTAGTGCCCATTAGTAAATAATGAAATATTTTCTGCCTCAAACTAATTTTGAAATAATCCTCACAAAAGTGAGGTCAACATGGTCTAAGATCAATCAACTTGATCCCATCATATTTGGGCCTTGCGAGATGCACTCCAATTTGTGAGAGACATGAAGAAGTCCAAAATGGAATCGTTGTGCATTGTGTTATGATTTCATTTCATTTTTTTAGATTGATTTGTTCAATTTAGTTTTGTAAAAAATTGTCTTACCTCTAAACAATCGTAAATTTTTAGTAATATTTGTATATGAAAGACTGCACGAGGAATTACATATTATCTAATTAGTGACTAAGGTAGCCTGAGGATGACATCCTCTAGCCTAAAAGAGGTTTTTTTTATTAAAAAATTTTAGGTATTTCTTGAGTTATTCTTGAGAATTTTATTATGGTTTTGATTGATTTTGATTTTATTGATTTTGATAATTGTTGTTACTTTTCGTGTTTCTTATTATTTTTATTTTGATTGCTGTGTTTTAATTGACTTTATGAATGCTTGTTCAGAAAATATTGATTTTTTTAAAAGAATTTTGTTGGTTTTTGTGTTTGTTTGATTATTTTAATTGGTTTAATTTGATTCATTTGCAAGATTTTAGTATGAAAACTTTAGTATGGAAAGCATAGGGACTTGCATCTAACCTAAGTGGTGATCAAAGTGATTAGATCAAGTTAGAAAGCACAGGCCCTCACACCTAAATTGAGAGCTAATCAAAGAATAAACTGATTTGATTAATTTAAACAAATTTGTGTGCAAAGCACTGAGACTAACATCCAACCTAAGAGGTGAACAGTGTACCAAAATGAAGCTAGAAAATACAGATACTCACAGCTTACTTGAGACCTAAACGAAGAAAGATTTTGTTTGATTAATCTAAACACATTAGGGTGGCAAGCATGGGAACTCACATCCACCCTAAGAGATGAACACTGTGACTAGATCAAGCTAGAAAGATGAGAACTCACATCTTACTTGAGAGCTAATCAATTAATACTTTATTTGATTAACTTGCCAACATTAAGGTGGAAAGCACTGGGACTCACATTGAAACTAAGAGGTGAACTGGGTGACTAAATCAAGCTAGGATGCACAGGGACTCACTTCTATCTTTAGAACTAATTGAAGAAGCATTTTTTTATTAACCTGAACAAATTAGGGTGAAGAGCACGATGACTCACATCCAACCTAAGAGGTGAATAAGGTGACTAGATCTTAAGAAAGCATGGGGACTCACATCAAACTTAAGAGCTGCACAAAGAGAAAGGAAAGTCAAGGGAAGATTGATTTGATTTACATTTGGTTTAAAAATTTTTTGGTTGAAGGTTTTTTTTTTTGAGATTGTGATTGTTTTTGTTAGAAAATTTGATTAATTTGTCTTGAAAGTTGATTTGTCAATAAGTTTGCGAGTTTTTCTAGTTGTATTGGCTATAAGACATTCTATGGGACTTACACATTGCCTAATAACAACCACACTGAAATTTATTTTAATTTTATGTTTTTTTTTATGTTTTTGACTTTTTTTCATTTTAAGATTTCAGCTTATATTTTTTGTTTAATTGGAAAAGAGTCGATGTTTGAGATTCAATTGTGTTTGATTTTATTTAAGTTTAACCTTAAAATTCAAAATAAAGAGAGTTCATGTTTTCTTCAAAATTTTAAAGACACGTTGATTGTTAGACTCTTCTTAGGTCCCAAAAGCAAATTTTGTCAAATGGCATGCCATCTCTTCGAGAGCCCAAAACCACATCATCAAGATTTTCTCTCATGAATGGACCTACTATTAATCGAATATAAATAATGAACAGTACTTTCATTTTTTTACTTTAATAAGACTGAACCGAAGCATTATTGTTTTTCAAATTTTATGTTTTAGTTCGTTTGTAATTTGTATGATTATCATTCTAAACCCTGAAATGTTGTTCACAACTTTTCAAAGACTAGAAAACGAAACATTGGTAATATCCCTTATAATAAAAGCAACCAACACAAATAAACTTATTGAAAACTTATTAAAACCTTTTAGAGAAAAGCATCTCATGGATTCAAGTCGTGGCATGTTGATATTTGAAAATCACAATTTTTGAAGGCTCAAATGATATAACCCCTATAGTTATAAATTTCGTTAAGATTTCAATAATTAATATACTTCTTCTTCTTTAGCATCAATGACCTATCCTTGAATGAATGTGAATCATGAGTTTGATGTCTAAACATAAATAACAAGGATCTTGCATCGTATTATTATACATCAGGTTGTATTTTGATATTTTGGACTGTCACTTTTTGGATAGCCCCAATAAAGAGTCAAAACGTTTATGATTGGTTTTCCAATCAGTCAAAGATTATCGTGATGAGTTTATTGCCCTCATTTTCACTTGAAAGGAAAGTCAAAAGAAATGTACAAAATTTTATCATCTTCTTAAATTAATTGATTTTAGATCACTTTAATGTTGACACATTTTTCTTTAGGAAATTCATGGATTTGGAATAGCTAAATTTTAAAATTTGGGACTAAGTTCAAACTTCTAATGGATAGGTTTTTCCATCATTCAAAGATGACTGTGATGATTATATTGGCCTCATTTTCACTTGAAAAGGAAAGTAAAAGGAATGGTACAAAGTTCCATCATCATCTTAATTTGATTGATTTTCTCTCACTTTAATGTTGAAACATTTTTCTTTAAGAATCTCATGCATTTAGAACAACCCAAATTTGATGTTTGAGACTATGTTTAAAATTCTAATAGAATTCAGCATGAGAATGAATATGTAATTTTTCTCGGTTCATTTTAGAACTCAGAGTCAATAAGTTGTCTATTTATATTTCGTCGTATAATTTTTTTTGAATAAATCTCCCTTCTGAATCATATCAATGATTCGAAGAGGTGAGGAATCAAATAGAAAAGGATATATGACAATAAATAGAACAAATAAAAGGAAACAAGCGAAAGGCATATGTATGGGTCATCCTTGTGTGATGGGTCGAGAGTATACATCCAATTAAAATTAGATCGAAATATTTGAAAACATGACATCCATATAGAGAATCCCTACATAAGCCACTGGTAACTAGATAACCAAACAAAATATTTTTTGTTCCAGAGATAAAAGTCTCCCAGAGAAACATATCCCTCTATTTAATTGCATCCTATGGCATACCCAAGAATATTCTTGATAAAAATGGCTTTCGCTTGTATTAGCATGAACCACGAGAAAAAGGCTGTGAATGAATAATTATTTCCTATGGAAAAAATATGATTCTTTAAAGCTCTAGATAAAACATCAAGCAGAAAGTGAGTCTCTCACATCCTAAATGGACAGCTGCTCATTGGCATACGAAGCCTATAAAATAAGAAAAATCATCTTGACAAGAATATCACTATATGTCAAAGCACATCTGCGTCATAAGGGCAAATGATGAGGAGAAATCGTCGCATTCCAAATTGGCTGCAACTCATCAGTATCAGGTCATCAAAATGATATTAATGAAGTCATAGGAGGGACATGGTTCAAAGGGTCTCAACATTTAGAAGGGTAGAGGGATCCTATAAGGTAGAGATAGCCAGTGCGACCCATCATCCCAAGCTACTAGGACCCTAATACTACAAGGTTGTGAATGTAGTTGACCCAACACGTTTGGAGATCCCTGGACAGTAATCCCTGAATTGCGTCATCCACGGGACCTCTGTAGCTTTAAGTTCAAAGGAATAAATCTCGATCCTATGACTACCAAGTGAAGCTTTAAGAGTTAGGACTTTCACTTACAGATAGTTAACAGAATTGCACAAGAAAGAAGAGACTAAGAGGTTCAGCTGAAAAGCTTGAAACACTCTAATAAAAGAACTTGTACCCTGTCTGGGTTGAGGAGCCTTCTAACACCCTAGGCGCACTAGACAACCTCTGATATAGAAATACATGCTGAGTCAGTCAGGTTCGAGAAACAAGAAGGCTTCACATTGAGACATGCAAATATGAATGCACTTATTTCTAGTAGTCCTTAAACATTTGGAGGATTAATTATGATTGGGGATATATTCATGCATGCAGCTCTCTAAGGCCATGCAGGAAAGTAAAAGTGTAAAATTTAAAATCATAAATATTTTAATCCTAAAATTTTTATTATCTTGAATATTATATTAAGACTTCTTGAGTAGAAAGATAATAATTTTAGGGTCCTCAATGAGCATAGATTATGGTTTTCTTAAAATCCCAAATTAACCAAAATAAACAAGAAAAGCAATTCTAGCATGTAGGCACTCGATACAAAATAAAACCACTCCAAAATATAAAAGAGGCAAAATGCTGCTGGGTCACAACATATCCGAGAAAAAGTAGGAAAGAGTAGCTAGACTTTTTTTATGCATGCTCAAACTTATATCTATACAAAAATATAGAATTCAGACTTATGGTATGGGACACGAGTTGCAGCTCTTGGTATCCATCACCTGGTTTGACGCGTCATCCACTTTGAAACCCATGCTCATACCTTATTTCTTATACAGACTCAACCTAGGGACTCTATTAAATACATTTGAAGAAAGAAAAAAGGCCTGATCTGCATGAAGGCAATATTAGCAGGAAAGTTAACAAACATGTAATGTATAACGAGCCATGCCTTTTTAGTTAAGGGAGCTAAATGGCATCTGCAAGAAAAAGGTTGTAAATCATTACCTGCTCTCCCTTTTATATTGTACCTGTGTGAGTACATATATATAGACATGGTTCCATAAACAATAATGCTCTAATACACTACCATGCATATCAAGCACACAAGAACACCAAAGTACAAGGCAAGAAGATGCCTGGCTAGGGTAACAAAGCCAATAAAAAAAATTGACAAGCATCAAAAGACTGCATAACATCATATATCCTAGCCTAGCACATCATCTAATGAAGTGTGTCCTAACAAGCATCAAAGTTCACAGGATAAAGTCTCATGCTATAGTATGAACTTGACAAGGTCACCACACTGACCCCATCCTAAAGATCCAAGGTAACTAAAGAACTTCACAAGGAAGGGGTGACATTATAAAATAAGTGTCCTCACATATGGCCTAAATTATATAGTTTTAAAAATAGGGTGGATAATGTAGTAATAAGAAAATATCCATTATTAAATTTTAAAAATAGCAAACCATAAAATGTGTATCCAAAATGCATATAACGCACTTTAGATCCCATGGATCCTTAGCACAGTCATACTGTTTATAATTTGTGATATAGAAACTTGCATTGATTGCCACAAAAAATGCTCTTTTAAGTATCATGACCAAAAATTGGGTCTCTATCCTAATAAGTTGGACAAGCCATTAAGGTGAATGTGTAATCATAAAATCATGCAAAAAGCTTAAATTATGATTGTTCGACTAAGGTAAAAAATAATCACAAAGTACCCAAAAGAGAGAAACACACATCATGCAATGAGTGCAAGAAAGTTACATGCAACATGACATACACTAACAGGATGTTCTTGTAAAAATTAGCTGCTTATGAAGAGGAATTACGCTTCCCCGGGAACCCTGTGTGACATGCGACCAGCAGACACCAGCAACAAATGAGTCAAAATTGAGTAGACGGACACCTTTAAAAAGGATTCATACCTTACCTGCGAGCCACTCTCCAAGAACACATGCAAACTTGCTAGATATGCAATAGACATACAAGGATGCACAAGAGTGTTGTGGGTGAGTGTGCCATAAGGGCAGTGATTTAAAAAAGTTGGGCATGTCGGGGAGGTAGCAGCCTAGCAGATGGGTATGTCCAAATATGAGGGTCATCCCAAAAATAAGTCTAAGCTTCTGATAAAAATTTCCTCTTTTGTTGGTGGGTCAGACAATAAGGTTAAATGTTACTAACAATATAGTTCACAATGTATGCATACCACATAATACGCCATTCATTAATATTGAATAATTTTTCATCTGGAAAATGTTCACTAATATATTTTTCAGATCAATGTAATTTTTCAGAATTAATCCTCGATAGATGATCAGTAATTTGATTATCAACTCCCTTGTCATCTACTATTTTTGAAATCAAATAATTATAAAAGAAGAATCCATCTTATCAGTCTAGGTTTTGCGCCGTTCTATTTCATTAAATACTTTAGAGCAAAATGATTAGTATGCATCACACATTTTGTTCCAATTAAATATCATCTGAACTTTTAAAGGCAAATATTATTGCTAACAATTCATTCTCAGTTGTGGTATAACTAATTGAGCTTCATGAAAAGTTTTACTAGCATAGTAAATTACTTTGATAATATTATCTTTTTTCTGTCTCAAAACAACTCCAATAGCATAATCACTTGTATCACACATTAATTCAAATGATTTTTCTCAATCTAGTGAAACAATAACTGGCAGTGATTAATTTCCATTTTAAAAGTTCAAAAGATTTTTGGTAATCTTTATCAAAAATGAAAATCACATCTTTCTCAAGCAAATGTCATAGAGGCATAGAAATTTTTAAAAAATCTTTAATATTACGTCTGTTGAATCTAGCATGTCCTGAAAATGGATGAGATAAATTAGATATCACTGATACACCTAGAATATATAGTCTTTTTATGCACATTTTTATACCTATTTTTTATGATATTGCAATTTAATGGAAGGTATTTTGTGTTTTTCTTGCAGATATGATGAAAATGGATGATCATGATGAAAGGAGCAAAATTGGATCAAATTTGGAGCAAAAAAATGAAAAATAAAAATTTGGCACTGGCGGCTAAGCGCCGCTGGGCCGGCGCTTAGCCACCACAGTTAAAAATCGAATTTCAAATGGATTTGGCGCCAATTTCAAAGGGGATGGGATGCAACTCTTGGTGGTAACTACCATAACTTCCTTTGGGTGGCAAGTTTGAATGAAGGGGTGCATTCCTTGGTAGATACATCAAATATGGACACATATTGAAGAAATACCAATGCACCTTTTGGTTTACTATTTAAAGAGAGTCTTTGGAAAGATTAAGAGACTCTTTCTTTACATTTTGAAGGGTTCTTTCTTTCTTTCTTTCTTTTGTTCTTTCACTGCATTTTTAACGACTATCTCAAAGGATGATGGGCTCAAAGGATAACATGATAAATTTAAATTTGTGAGAACTACATCCTTAACGACTATCTCACAGCTAAATGTGCAAACTGGTGTCAACTTGTTGTTTTGCTTACCATATCATCAGTGAGAGAGAATACAATAATTTTAAATAGAAGAAATAAGTATATGATTAAGGGAATTGTTATGCATCATATTAATGAAGCTTGATGTCGGCATATTTTTAGGTTTTGGTGTTTTATTTGGAAAAGGGGGTCGCCTACAGAAATTGTCGGCGAATTTTAATTTAATTTAAATAAATAATTTGAAAAGTAATATTTGATTTTGAAAATAATTTTAAATTTGAAAATTTTAAGATATGAAATCAAACTGATCTCACATCCCGAATAGTTTATATAAACGAGCACCGCATCACAAACCATGTATCTATCCCGAAGAATGGACACATTGCTTGATGATGGGGCTCGATTAAATAAACTAGAAGATTTGTGACATCCGTTTGGTCCGCGAACCAATTTTATAAGCCGACAAATTCCCCGTTTAATATGAAAACATTAAACAGGGGTTTATATTACTCAGGTTCTTCAAATTCCCTATAAGGGCAAGCCCCTATAGTTAATTACATCTTAAGTGACGGGAATCACCTAAGAAAACTCTCGATAATAATCGGTAGTTCCGCTCTCAAGAATTTCAAGGTTTAAGTTTTCAATGGATTGAGTTTTGGAATTTCAATAGGGAATGGATCAAATTTAGAGCATTATATTTTGGGAATCCGAAGGAAGAAAGGTAGGAGAAATCACAAATTCGAAGCGAACTTCGGTAATTTCCCGACTATCCTATTTGTTTCGGCTTGAATTTAGGAAGGTCCTAATGTTTATTTAATGTTTTGATCTTGCCAATTTTAATTAATTAGGACTTATATTTGTATGATAAAATCATACAAATAGCCTTGAAGATATGAGGGTTTATGTCGTACCAAACGACTACCTCGGAGTCCTAAGACCGGTTAGGGCTTAATTTACATGACATGATCATGCAAATGCCTAACGAAGAGTTGAGGATTTATGTTGCACTAGGCAAACTACCTCGAAGTCCTATGGCTTGGTTATTTAGTTCTAAGGAATGTTTTGCTGAAGTAGACTCAGGTTTTGCTGATGATGATGGCCGTGCTGCCCACCATGCTCCGAGCTCCTCGTTGTTGTAGTGGTTTAATTTTAGAAATCATAAATCAGGAGGTGAGAAAAGTGTTCGGGTTTAGAGAAAATCTTAAAATCCAGGTGTTTTTAATATTTTAATTAAACAAATCTTAAAGTTGATTATAACAACACCGGTTAAGATCCCACGGTTCGATCCTTCCGGCATCGTTATTTTTATCGGATTCACTTAGTCCAGATGAATTTGCTAAACTCAACCGAATGAGTTCCACACTTTCATTTAGACCGTGGGAAATCCCGTTAGCAACACGTAGGTTACATCATCCGAGGTATTCCCGATCATCCAACAAGACGTTTTAATTTAGTTGTAGTTGTAGTTTTGTTGTTCTATTTGTGATTAAATTTTGAGTTGTCTTATATTTTGAAATGTTGTGGCGGTGAATTTTATCTTGTAATGACTTTTAATTTAGTTTTGGTTTCAGTTTTAGGGACTATCCTAAAGGTGTAGGTTTTCATGCAACAGTTGTTTATCATACAAGAAAAGTAAGTGTGATGTGATTAAATAAATTGCAGTAAAGTAAATTGCAATAAAATAAAAGCGTACCTGGAGGGTCTTCCCGTCATCCCAAGCTGCACTTAAAACACAGTTAGAATATTTAAGCATTTAAAGTAAGTTCCTAGGTAAAGCTAAGGGAAGGGTTATGGTTTTCTACCAAGTTCCTAATCCTATAGCTAGTCATTTCCTATGACATCTAGGTTCTTGTATTTTAGTTTGAGGACGATTTTCTTCATCAAAGAACAACTAAGTTCAATTGTTCTTATAAATATCCTATCATATCGAGGAAGTGCTTAAGACGAATCTTAAACATCTTTTCAATATTTCTAGGATTGTTTTAAGTCCAAATGAATTTAATTATACAAATGAATTAATCGTCCGAGAGTAGAAGTTTTGTTGTCTTGCTCACTGAACTAGGACATTTGAATATCTCATGAATGAAGTAACACTTCATTTAGCACTTCTTTTAAGAGTTATGACATCACGAGCTTTTGATGGCAAATGGATGTTCAAGTGGTTTATGATTTAATTTTAGTTAATGGATTTAAGTTTGGAATAGTGTTCAAGTTGTTTTAGATTTATTTTGAGTTTCTTTATGTCTTAAGTGATGTTATATTTAATTTAATTTAATTTAATTTAATTTATCTTAATTTAATTTAATGTGGTTTAATTTAATTTAATTTAATTTTAAGTTAATTTAATATAATATGATTTAGCTTGATTTAATTTAATTTGATTTAATTTAATTTGATTTAGTTTTAATTTAAATTAATTTAATTTAATTTGATTTAATTTAATTTAATTTAATTTAATTTAATTTAATTTAATTTAATTTAATTTAATTTTTTAATTTGATTTAATTTAATATGTTTTAATTTAATTTAATTTAATTTAATTTGTTTTAATTTAATTTAATTTAATTTAGTTTAATTTAATTTAATTTAGTTTAATATTTTATTTTAAAAGGGTTTGCTTTAAATAATTTAACCTTAACTTAATTTAATGATTAAGTCTTTTAGCATTTTAAATCTTAAACTTGGATTATCATTTTAATTAGGAATTAAATATTATTGGGATGATTAATTTAGGGATTCTTAAATTAAAGAACAAATCTTTTCCTAATAATATCCCTATTTTAATAATTCAAAATTTTATTATTATTCCCAAATTTAAGTAATTATTTTATTAAGGTTTATTTTAATTATTTTTGAATTGTTTAATAGGTTTCTACTCTTTAATTATTTAAATTTCAATCATCCAAATCAGATTAAGATCAAATATTTTACTCTTTCATTTTATTAAGCCTAAAGTTTTAATTAAGGGTTAAAATTTTAATTACCATTTTGCCCTTCAAGCTTATTAATTTCATAACTCACTAAATTGAGCTCAAATGAATTTGAAATTTTTATGTGACTTCACTCATATGTCAATAAAGACATTAGAGGAGAAAATGTGATTTTTCTGTATTTAATTTATTTATGTAATTATTTTTTGGTGGAAAATAGAGATTTCCAATGAAAATTTAATAATATGACCAAGGGAAAGTTTCTGTCCTTAAGAAAATTATGCGACATTCCTAATGGCTAGAGGACCACTTGGACCAATTTTGGTGATTTTTTGAATTATATTATTTTTATTATAATTATTTTGAGTTTTGAAGTATTAATTAATTTAAAAATAAAATAAAGTTTGAAAAATGAATTTTATATTTCTCAAAAATCACTCTGATATCAAGGAAATCAGAGAATCAATTTTGTAATTTTCTGATTTTTCTTTGATTTATTAGAATTATTTTAATAGAAATGCTAGAAAATACATTTTTTTTATTTTAAAATTACCCTAGGGCTTTAAAATTTAATAACTCATCATAGAGACCTAGGAAAAATATGGGGTTTTTTCCTATGTGATTAAAATTCAAAATGTGACATTTTGGTGAATTTCATTATTTTTGTGATTTTTATTATTTTATTAATTATTAAAATATTAAAATAGTACAAAAAATCAACTTTTTTAGAAAATTGAAATTTTAATTTTATTAAATTCCCTAATATCGAGAGGCTCCAAAACCAATTTGGTGAATTTTTGAAAAGTATTTTTGAAAGTTATGAATTTTCAAAGTTTAAATTGGCTAAATGGCTTAATCAACCCATTTGATAGGGCTAACCAAACCCAATTGACTTCAAACTTTTATGGTGGGTTCCTCTGATTCTAAAGGTCAGTGGAGAATTGATTTCAAGTCAATTTGATGTATGATTAGCTCTAATTAATTAAGAACCTATTTAGGGTGTTTAAGCCAATTAGGGTTATTCCAAGTGAATTATTCAAAACCTATTTTTCCTAGGGTCCTCTGGTCATAAGAAACATCAGTAAATTTTCCTAGAATTTATTTCACAACATGCTAATTATTGGATTTAAAATACTCAAAACAGCAACATGAATTTGAAAAATCAATAACTTCTCATAGGGATGGTCTCGACTTTGGAAAATTCAGGGAATGTTCCCAAATTCAGAGGCTTCAAAAGCCCCATGGTCTCATGCCATGGTGAATTTCCTATATGCATGGAGAATTAAAACAATGTAGAGGGTAAATAAATCATTAAAAATAAAATACTAGATGAAATTAAATGATTTCTTTTCCACATTATTCTCCTCTCGTTCACCGAGCAAGAGGGTATTTTTATTTTATTTTTCTGATTTTTCTACACAAAGTTATGAATTTTTGAAGTTTAGGGAATTAAATAAATCGGAAAATCCCTATTTTTCAACTTATCCGAGTCGGCGCCGCGTCAACCTTAGCATCTCCGAAGCGCCGCGTGTCGTCTTCTGATTCGGTGCCGCCATCCGACTCAGCCGTCCCGGGACCCGCCTTTCACGTAACATCTTCTGGTCCGACGAGATCCGAGCCGTCCATCCGATACACACGCGATCCAACGGTTCCCAGTCATCGTCTACGACTGGTACGAACCCATGACCGTCGACCTTCTAACCCTAATTTCTCACTCGATTCTCAACGGATTTTCGTGTTCTTATGCTCTATGGATTCGTCTTGAAGAGATGAATACATCCATACGGTAAACATGCATTGAAATTGATTCAAATTAAATGGACAATCTCTGTAAGCTCGGGAAGAAGAGTGAGTTCATACCTTTGCTCAGAGAAGTGAAGCTTCGATCCGAGAGTTGTGTCACCTTCGATCGGGTCCAAGTAAGCTCCGGATGAAGTCCCTTGGCCTCGGTGAATTGTCTAGCTATGAAAGTGACCACGGCTCGATCACAAAGCTTGGAGGCTCGGAACAACTAGGTGGCCCTGGGGATGGGGCTTTCGGTGGAAAACTTCTCCTCTTGGTCCGGTGAAGGTGTAGGACCGATCAATTTGAAGATTGATCCATCGTGAAGAAGTGTCCTGGTTTTTGGGCTAAAGTTTGAGCTCAAAATTGAGCTCAGCTGGAGAAGTGATCTGGAATGATTTTGGCAGAGTTTCCTTAAGGTTTTGGTTCAGCACCTCCCATGGCCGAGAGGGGGTGGTGTTTAAATAGGCATGGTGGAGGCTCTCCCAAGGGGAGTTAGGGCTTGGGATCAGCTGCTTAGGTCATGATAGGAACAGCCATGGTGGCCATTGGTCATGGGGCAGCTCAGCAAGGGAGAATTGAATTTTTTGGCTCCTCCCAAGGTCTCGGCGATGGTGTTTTCCGGTGGCCTGGTGGCTGGCCGGGCAGGCACTGGTCACCATCTTGTTCAGGTGGGTCAGGGCTGGGGTTTAGTGCAATCAATTGGCCTTGGACATGTGTAAAGGAGTTTGATTTAAATGGAATGGGAGAAGGCTCATTTTTGGCTTGGTTTGGGTCAACCCATGGAAATAGGCTTGGTGCACCTCCCCAAGACCTAATTTTGAGCTGAGGGAATCATTTAGCTCAGCTTAGAAGGAGTGGTGAAGTCTCCATCCATGGTGAGGTGGCTAAGCATGGTTTAGTGTGTGACATGATTAAGGTAAAAAAGGGTTTAAAAGGGTTTAGGAAAGAGATCCCCTCTCTTGCCATTAATGGTTTGGTGAGGTGGAAAGTAGATTCCATGGCTCTCATGGCTCCCATGGGGCTCATGCATGGCTTCATGGCTCACCTTTGGCTTGGGGAAAAGCCAAGTCAATTTCATGGAAATGGGTTTAAGGAAATTTTGGCATGTTGATGGGAATTTGGCATATGGCTTGATTTGGAACCATTTGATGATTGATTTGAAATTAAGGATGATTTTAATTGAAGTCATGATGAAGAGAATTTGTCATATGGGCCTTGGATTGATTTTGCCCCTTTGGATTTTGGTGGAGATGGGCTTTAGGAAGGTTTAAGAAAGTGGGCTTTTGGTTTGGAAATAAATTTATGGATGGGAAATTTGTGAAGGATTGGGCCAACAAATGTTGGTTTTAGCTCATGGATGGGTCATGAGTGATTTGGAGCAAATTTGGGGTGGTTTGGGTTTGAATTGGGTTGGATTTGGGCTTTTTGGTGAATGGGCCAATATAGGTCAAATTGGGCTAACTTGGGCCAATGTTGGGCTAGGGTTGAAATTGATGTAAAATAAATGTTGGGAAATGTTTATGGGAGTGTTTCAAAGAGGTTTTGGCTTTGGTTAGGTTTTGATTTTGAGGTTTTGGCCTATTTGGGTTAGGTTTGGGTTTAGGTCAAAATTGGGCTTTTTGATTTTGGGTTGAATTTGAGTGGGGTTTGGGTCTAAATTTTGGGCAAATCATGTTAGTATTTTGTTTATGGGGATGTTAAGGAAGGTTTAGAAAAGATTTGGGGTTAATTGGAGTTGAATTGGATGAGTTTGGGCTAAGTTTGGGTCATGGGTCCAAATTGGGCTTTAAGGCCAAAAGTGAAATTGGATCCAAATGTCAATCAAATTGAACTTAGATTTGGTCTATATTGGTGTTGGGGATGTTGAATTGAAGTTTAGAATTGAATTGGACCAGAATTTAGGTCAATTGGGTAGGTTTGGTTTGACATCGGGTTCATTTTGGGTTAAAATGGGTCAAATTGGGGGTTTTGATAAAAGTGGGGTAAATTGACAAAATTGGCCCATGGTGTAGTTGAACAAAATGAAATTGGGAATATTTGGGATTTTCTTGAATTTTCTGGGAATTTTCTGAATTTTTGGATTTTTTAGCTAAGAGGGGTATTTTGGGTATTTGGAGGGTATTGGGAGGTATTTTTGGAATTTTTTGTGTTTTTGGGTATGGATGATCAATTTGATTGGTGAGGCAATGTTTAGGATTGATTTTGGAGAATTTTAGGTAATTTAGGTGATTTTGCAAATTTTGGGGGGTTTCAAGGGTTTTGGGTAGGCTAAGCGGGTGTAGGGTCCCGGGGGTCAAAAATTGAAAATTTGGAAAATTGAAAATTTGGAAAATTGAAGATTGGGTGAATGTAAGTGGAATGAAATCATTTTGGTTGAGCCATGAAGCCACATCAAGCCCACATGAGCCATGAAGGGACTCATTTGAGGCATCCACTATGTTGTTCCTAACCCTCTTAGCCAAGGGCTTAGGGGTTAAGGACCATCCATATGAATTACCTACATGAGTCAGGAAGTCAAGTTGGATGAGAGTGTGGTTTTAGGACTTGGAATGTGTATGAGAGTGTAGTGTATGTGCAAGTCAACCCTCACCAGACCAGGCCATCCAGGGTATTCCTAAGGCCAAGAAGTCCTATAGGGAACTCATCCTATAAACTTCCACATTTGATTTCAACCCTCTAGGTGATTAGGGGTCTACAATCAAGTTTGTGGAGTTTGCAAGGAGTTAAGAAGTGGTTGGAATTTCTAAGTGGTGGGTCCCAATTCTAATCCTCTAGGATAGTCAAAGGAAAAGCCTAAGGCTAGATCCTTAGTACTAAAAAGAAGGAGAGAAGACCTCATCAAGAATGAGGTTAACACTTGAATCTATACTTTGAATACATACTGCGTAGTAAATAACTATATGCTAGCTAGATGAGCGAACCAAAACATGGTCAATTTGTGTTTTTATTATTATTGTTTTTTGTATAAGCATTGTTAGTATGGAAATAATTTGTGTTTCTATTATTATTATTTTTTGTATGCCTAAAGAGAATAGCATGGCACATTTGCGGGACATGATATGATTTAATATACTTTTATATATTTTGTGTAATTTTTATTTAATTCTGTCAAATCTTGCATAAAGGATAACGACACCCAATAATTTATAGAGGTGGTTAAAAGCTTCATAGGATGTGGTGGAAATAAGAGATTATTATCTCCTAACTTCAATTTTTCTCTTTTCTCCTAATCATTCCTAGCTAGTAATATTTCGGCATAATCCATGTATAAGTCTAATATCTACAAATATATCAAGGAAACTAATTTATCAGTTAGATCAATAACAAAACACAAAACTAATTGCACTCAACTATACATTTGTAAGATAATTAACATACGAAGTATAGTCCGTGGAAAATTAATCATAATTTTTAACATTTTAGATTCAAATAAATTTTTGATCACACTTGTAATATGTTAGCTGAATTCCATTAAAGTGGCAACATAAAAATGAAATAATTCATTAGGATTCAAACAATTAACTTATTTTTCTATTAAAGAAATAATCTTTTATCACTTATAATTTTAAAATAATTCAATATTTTCCTTAAAAACCTTTTTTTTGGTGCAAATGAATGTTTTTTCACATTCTCATAAGCATCTAATAATTAATTAAAACATTAGGCAACTCTTCAAATGTTTAATTTACTCATCTTTCAAATTTTTGGATTTTTTATTTTCAAGAAATCAAATTAAAATTTTCATTTTAAGAAATAGCATAAGATAACAAAAATTTTATTGCTCTAGGAAAAAACGGGACATACACATGTTTATGCTGGAAATGAGCAAAAAAAAAATAGGGACCTCACGATGTGTCAGCACCATCTTCATATGATTTGTTTCAGCCTTGTTCAATCACGTTTCTTAATGTCTATGTAATTCATATTTATATTTCCATTTTTAAGTTAAATATTACAGGACAAACTTTCTTGACAATACTCACTAAACTCATTACTAAGCTTCATATATATATATATTTTAGAGTAGGAGTAGAGAGTAGAAAGGAGAAAAGGGTCAGAGTGAAGTATTCTTCTTCCCACTTCTTTTCTTTCTTTTAGTTTAGTTTTTATTGAAGTCTGAAGTCTATATTCTGAGTCATCAGAATTGGGAGACTTGCTCTGAGGAGTAGTTTAGCGAAGAGTCAAAGTTTCAGAGGAACTTCCTTAATCTTGTGGAGAGGATTTTCAGATATGTGTTTACTTTTATTTAGTTTATTAATACTTGTTTTCGTTTATTATTTTTCTTATTGTTTTTAATTTCAAATCAATGTGTTTTTATATTTTCTCAGTGCATTCTGAGTAGTTTACTTTATCTTTTTCTTTCTTAAATGAAGAAGTAATTAATTTACAAAGAATTGTTGTGGAAAGTATAAGTGTTTAAAAATTGGAAGAAGTTGTGAAGATTGATTCTAAAAACTTTGTTTACTTCTTAATTTGTCCTGTTAAGTTATAAAATTTCTTGAAATTATGTAAGATCCAATGTGGTATTGTCTCATAAAAGTTAGTAGGAATCACATGAAATTATATGGGTGAGAACTGTAGTCCATATAATTGATTGTAATATTATAAGATATTTTTATAAAAGGGAGTAAATTTAGAGGATTTTAGAGTGACAGGCTAAAAACCCCTTATTTGGTTTCAAGTATTGAGTTTTGTTATGAGAAGTTAGCCCCCAGGTGGTGGGAATCGAGGGAACTCTAGAGTGAGAGACCGGTATCTTCCCTGCCTAACCATGTTCAAAATAATATAAATTTCAAATTAACCTATGTTCTTTATAGAACCAAGTAAGGGTAAAGAACACATTTGCTTCTATCTGTCATAACAAAAATTTGAATACTTCCACAACAATATTTTAAGAATTATTACTACTTTATGAAATGAAAGAAAAAGATATTCTAGTTAATAGTATTTTACATCCAGTGTTATTAATTATTGTAATTTTAATTTCTTGCTTCGCATTTTATTAAGAATTTTTTTTTTAAAAAAAAGACATATCAACCTTCAAAACTTTTCAAAATCAAGACATACTTTTTCAAAAACAATTAAAGAAAGTAAGAAGATAATTTCTCTGATTCCTTTAAAGATTTTACATTTTCCCTGTAGGTTCGATATATCGGGGCTTAATCAGAAAGTCCTATATTACTTGATAAACGATACATATACTTCCGTAGTATCCCATATTATAAAATTATTATTTTCATATCTTAAATCATCAGCCTATTTATCCAGCGGAACCAAGTTTCTGGCATCCGTTGCACTTATATCTATCGGGAATCAAGTTTTTGGCGTCGTTGCCGGGGAAAATTAATTAAATTGCATTTTTAAGAGAATTAAAAAATTTTTAATTTTTACTTTCTTTATTTTCATTAGTGTGTTATATTTTTTTTTGTTTTATTATTGTATGCGTAGTTCAGGTTCTGAAGGACTTGTGCCTTACGATTCTGAATTAGAAACAACTATCAGAAAAATTCAAAAAAAATTAAAAATATAAAAAAAGAAAAAAATATTCAAGAAATGGCAAATCATCAAAATCAAAATGCTGGCATCCATAAAAAATTAAGACCTTTAAGAGATTATGTTAACCCTACAGTAGATCAACTTCGTGGTAGTATTCAAAACCCTGCTGTAGCTGCTAATTCTTTTGAGCTTAAACCTGCTATTATCCAAATGGTGTCAAATAATCAGTTTGGGGGAGCAACAACTAAAATTCCTAATTTGCATCTTGCTAATTTTCTAGATTTGTGTGCTACTTTAAATAGGATGGTGTTTCGGATGATGCTATTAGACTTAGTTTTTTTCCTTTCTCACTAAGGGATAAAGCTAAAATGTGGTAACATTCGTTAGCAACTGGATAAATTAGAATTTGGGGTGAACTGTCACAAAAATTCCTTGCTAAATATTTTCTACCATCTAAGACTGCTAAGTTAAGAAATGATATAACATCTTTTTGTCAGTTTGAAGGAGAATCAATATATGAAGCATGGGAAAGATTTAATGATCTCCTCGGGAAATGTCCACATCATGCGATACCAGATTGGTTAATAATTCCAACTTTTTATAATGGATAGTTTGATCTCTTAGATCAATCATCAATGCTGCTGCTGGTGGATCATTAATGTCTAAACCATTTTCTGATGCTTATGCATTAATTGAAGAAATCGATACTAATAATTTTCAATGGCCTTCTGAAATGTTAAATCCTTATAAGGTAGCCAATGTTTATGAAAATGATGCTTTTACAATGTTAGAAAATCAAGTTGCTGTTGTATCAAGGAAGATAGACTAATTTGGAATGAATTTTTCTCAGCCAAATATCATGATTGAAGAAAATTCATTAGGCCAAATCGTTTATTCTTATTCTTCACCAGAAACTGTGAATGCTATAACCAAACCTAATAATCCATATTCCAATTATTTCTTCTTCTCTAGGCTGGGAGAAGCTCTGGAAGTGATTTGGTGAGGTTTGGTTGAGAAAAATTTCAACACCCTTCAGCACCTTTCTCATGGCTGAGAAGAGGTGTTTTAATGGCCAGGGCCATTGGGCTGAGCTAGGGCTCAATTGGTGGGTGGATTCCACTGCTTAGGTGGAGGGCAGAGGAGCTCCAAGGTTTTATTTGGCTGAGGTGGCCAATTGGGTGAGTTTGGGTTTGTTTCACTTGGTGGTGGCTCTCGGTTTTGACTCCCTCCGGCAACTAGGCCGGCCGGCAAGGTCAAGGAAGCTGGCCATGGGTCAGGTCAACCAAGGAGTAGGGTTTAATGGTGATAAACCAGACAAGGGGGGATTTGTCCATTTAAGGGAAGAGATCCCTTAAAATGGGGAACCCTTGGTCCATGGCTCACTTAGCTTGGGCTAGTTGATCTAGGGTGGTTCCTAGGGCTCACTTAGTGGCTGTGGATAGGTTGGTTTAGCCACATTTGGTTCAATTTGGTTTGGTTTGGTCATGGGTTCAAATTGACTCATTTGGGTTTGAGTTGGGCTAACTTGAGTTAGGTCTTGATTTGGGTCCAAATGTCTTGAGAAATTTTTAAGAGGTGATTTCCATGAAGAAGTTTCATGAAGAGATGGGGAGGTTTTGAGTTCAATTGGAAGGTCAATTTGGTGGATTTTGGTATTTTGGTTAATTTGGGGAGGGTTGAATTAACTTGGGTCCGAGTTGGGTTAAGGTGGGGTTTAGACCCAATTGAAAGTTTCAAATGGTCTAGGGGAATGTATTGAAGAGTTCCCAACATCAATTGGGAAGAAATTTTAGGGTTTGGCTAATCAATTTGGTAGGTTTAGGGCAAGGGTTCACTTTAGGCTAAAATGGGGGTATTGGATTTCAAATGGAATTTAACTCAAATATGAATCAATTTGGACTTACATTTAGTTTATATTGATGGTAATGATGTTGAATCAAAGTTTAAAATTGAAATTGGGCAAAATTGAGGTCAAATGGGTTGGTTTGGTGTGACTTTGGGTCCATTTAGGTTAAAAATGGGTCAATTTGGGGATTTTAATAAAAGTGGGTTATTTTGGCAAAATTGGGCTATGGTTTAGTTGAACAAAATGAAATTGGGAATATTTGAGATTTTTTAGAGTTTTCTAAGAATTTTTGGAATTTTTGGAATTTTGTGACAAAAGGGTATTTTAGGGTATCAAGAGATTATTTGGAGGATATTGGGGTATTTTGGTAAATTGAAAAGGTGGGGGTTGTTTTAAAATGATTTTTTAGGATTTTTGGGAATTTTGGGTAATTTTTGGGGAATTTTGGAAAATTTGGGGCAATTAGGTAATTTTTGGTAGGTTTGAAGGACCCAATGTCACAACTAGGCATTTGGCAAAAATTGAATTTTGATTATGATGAAGCTTAAAGTGAGCCATGGACCAAGAAATGTCCACCCTGAACATCTCATGGGTTGTTTCCCACCCTCTTAGCCAAAGAGCTAGGGGTTTGGACTTAGTCACATGAGTGTTCAAATGTACCAGCGGGAGAAATGGGTAAGGATGGTGTGTGTGAGAGTGCACTGTGTGTAAGCGAGACCTCACCAGGACCAGGCCACCTAGGGTAGTCCTAAGGCTTGAACAACCTTATAGGAGCTCACTATTGGTTCCCCATATGGTGGTCTTAACCTTCTAAGGTGATTTAGAGGTTTGCAATCATCCAAGTGGGATCCCTAGAGGAGTCAAGAAGTAGCTGAATTGCTAAAGGGGTGGGTCCCAATTCTTGTCCTCTAGGATAGTCAAGGAGAAAACCTTATGTCTAGATCCTAAGAAGTACTAAGGAGAGAAAATACCTCACCAAAAATGAGATCAACAAAAACCTCCTGAATTAGAGTTAAAAATGCTTCCTGATCATTTGAAGTGTGTTTTTCTAGGTGAATCCTCAACCTTGCCTGTTATAATTTCCTCTCAATTAACTGAAAAAGAAGAAGAGAGTTTGCTTGAAATTTTGAAGAAGCACAAGGAAGCCTTTGGATGGACAATTACTGATATTAAAGGAATCAGTCCTTCAATTTGTATGCACAGAATTCTTATGGAAGATCATTGCAAACCGCGGGCAGATCGCCAAAGGAGATTAAATCCTATCATGAAAGAAGTTATTATGAAAGAAATTTTAAAGTGGTTGGATGCTGGAATTATCTACCCTATTTCAGATAGTGCATGGGTTAGTCCTATTCATTATGTTCCTAAGAAAGGAGGAGTAACTGTGACTCTTAATGAAAAGAATGAAATGACACCAACAAGACAAGTTACAGGGTGGAGAATATGCATTGATTACAGAAAATTAAACCTTGCCACAAGGAAAGATCATTTTCCACTCTCTTTTCCAGATCAAATGTTGGATAGACTGGCTGGGCATAAATACTTTTATTTTCTGGATGGATATACTGGTTACCACCAAATTCAAATTGCTCCTGAGGATCAAGACAAAACTATGTTTACCAGTCCTTATGTTACGTTTGCTTTTAGAAGAATGCCATTTGATGTATGATGGCTATTTTTTGTGATTTAATTGAGAAAGGGATTGAAGTTTTTATGGATGACTTTTCAGTGTTTGGAATTTCATTTGAATCATGTTTAGGACATCTATCTAAAGTTCTAAAACAATGTGAAGAAACTAATTTGGTCCTTAATTGGGAAAAACGCCAATTTATGGTAGCAGGAGGAATTTTTTTGGGACATCGGATTTCAGAAAAAGGTTTGGATATATATCCTACAAAAATTCAAGTTATATCTAATTTACCTTGCCTAACTAATGTAAGGGGAATTAGAAGTTTTTTAGGACATGCTGGATTTTACAAGCGTTACATCAAAGATTTTTCAAAGATTACAAAACCTTTATGCCGTTTACTGGAAAAGGAGGCAATTTTTAATTTTGATGATGACTGTCATAAAGCCATTGAAACATTAAAAGAAAAATTAATCACTGCACCTGTAATAATTTCACCAAATTGGGAAAAATCTTTTGAATTAATGTGTGATGCTAGTATTATGCTATTGGTGCTGTTTTGGGTCAGAAATATGATAAAATTTTCAAAGTAATTTATTATGCTAGTAAAACTCTTATGAAGCTCAAATTAATTATACCACTACTGAGAAAGAGTTATTAGCTGTAGTATTTGTCTTTGATAAATTTCGATCATATTTAATTGGAACTAAATGTGTTTTGCATACTTATCGTTCTGCTATCAAATACTTAATGAAGAAAATTGATGCAAAACCAAGACTGATAAGATGGATTCTTCTTTTGCAAGAATTTGATTTTGAGATAGTAGATAGGAAGGTTTCTGATAATCAAATTGCTGATCAATTGTCCAGGCTTGAAATTGAAAAATCTTTCTGTGATATTGAAGAAATTAATGAGCATTTTCCTGATGAAAAACTGCTCACTGTTAAAGAATGGAGTGTTCCGTGGTATGCAGACATAGTAAACTTTATTGTTAGTAATATTATACCCTATGGTTTGACATATCATGAAAAGAAGAAATTTTCGTCCGATGCTAAGACTTATTTTTGTGATGACCAATTTTTATATAGACAAGGAAAGGATCTTATAATACAAAGATGTGTACGTTTGGAAGAGACTTATGAAATTATTCAAAAATGTCATGATTCTGATTATGGGGGACATTTTGGAAGTGATAAAACTGCATATAAAATATTTCAATCAGGATTTTATTGGCCTACAATTTTTAAGGATGTGAATGATTATATTAAAAATTGTTATAGATGTCAGCGTGTAGGCAATATTTCTAGAAGAAATGAGATACCCCTCAATTATATGTTGGAAGTTGAAATATTTGATGTTTGGGGATTAGATTTTATGGGACCATTTACACCATCTTTCAGAAATGTTTATATTTTGATAGCAGTAGACTATGTTTCCAAATGGATTGAAGCTATTTCTTTACCTCGATGTGATGCTCAAAGTGTTGCAAAGTTTTTAGAAAAGAATATATTTTGCAGATTTGGAATACTAAGAGTAATCATAACTGATGGGGGAAGTCTTTTTAGAAATGTGATTATTGGGAAGTTAGCAAAGAAATATCATATTAATCATCGCTTTGCTACTGCTTATCATCCGCACCCAAGTGGTTTGGTTGAATTATCCAATCATGAAATTAAACGAATATTAGAAAAAACTGTTATTCCAAATAGAAAGGATTGGTCAATTAAACTGGATTATGCTTTGTGGGCCTATAGGGCTGCTTACAGAACACCTATAGGAATGTCCCCACATAGGCTGATTTTTGGAAAAGCTTGTCATTACCTTTTGAACTTGAGCATAAAGCATATTGGGCTATTAAAGAGTTCAATTATAATTTGAAAGATGATGTTGAAAAGAGATTATTGCAATTGATTGAGCTTGAAGAAATAAGGAATGAATGTCATGAAAATGCTAAGATTTATAAGAAAAAGAAGAAGTTATGGCATGATCGGACGATTCCTACTAAAAATCTTGTACCAGGACAACATGTTTTGCTGTATAATGCTAGATTGAGAATATTTTCTGGAAAACTTAACTCCAGGTGGATAGGTCCATTCATTGTGATAAAGGTTTATTCTTATGGAGCTGTAGATGTTCAAGATTGCAAAAATTGAAGCCCGAATGACTTCAATGGAAGCAAAGATCAATGATATTACTTTACATCTGGATCACATGGAATGGCAACTCAAGATGCAATTCAATCATTCAAGGTATGTGGAAGAAATAGATAAGGCGATGTTTGTGAAGAACAAATGGATTGAAGAAGATGATATAATAATGAACAATGATCGCTCGTTCTATCAAATTTATATTCCGCCTATTGGAGAGTGGAATTAAAAGTGTTTTGTTTCTATTTGTTTAGTGTTATATGTGTTATGTTAGTGTTCTTGTGAGTTCATATTTGTTGTGTTTAATGTTTAAGTATATGCCTGATGATGTGATGGGTACATCTTAGAGATGTACACTTATCATTTTAAGATTATAGTGTCTTGTATTTTGAGAATTTTATCCTTTATGTTTGGATAAAAGTTCTAGTACTGTATTAAATATTTTGTTTGTTTTAATATAAGTTTGTTTTTGTGATATTTGTGTGGAATCAATGGTTATTAAACTTTGATTTGGAGTATTAGAAGATTTGTGGGGAGAAATAATTTTGGAGTAATTAAGGGTAATTAACAAAGTGATTTAGTGCATATACCTTAATTATAAAAATTTGGGTATTGGAGGCTAAGCGCCAAAGTGCCGGCGCTTAAGCGCCAAATTTCGCGGCTAAGCACCGATAGTTCGTGCTTAGGAGCCAATTCGCGAAAATTGATTCCCGAAAGTTTAAAACCCGAAAACTGCCATTTTCAACCGCCCCATCATCTTCAACCTTTGCTTTGCCGTGAAAGAGGAACCTAGGGTATCATTTTGTTGATCATTTAAGAACCGATCACAACAAAAATTGTTAGATTTGGATTCCTTGAGGTAAGAGCACTACTCCTAAATAAAAATTTTTTATTTTCACCATGTATTTTGAGAACATTATGGAAAATCTTAAAATCGCTATTCATGGTGAAATTTGAGGGAAAGCTTGATAAATTGCTTGGATTTAGTGAAAATATCTTTCAGAAGATAATTTAGCAAGTTTTGTTTGATTTTGGAATTTATGGTGAATTTTTTGTGAATTTTTAGAGATGGCTCCAAAGTCAAAGCGTGCACAAGAAAAGACGAAGTTTGATTCTAACAAATTTGTTAGTTTGAGGGCTGAGGAACGATATGTCGATGCATTGCAATCACGTAAGTTGATTCCTGAGCGAGTGTTTAGTAAGCCGGGAGAGGTGATTAAAGATATGATTGCAATAAGAAACTGGCAGAATTACTGTTCCTTCTTCGCTGTTGCTGTTGTTTCTGTGGTAAGAAAATTTTAAGCAAATTTACCTGCTACAAAAGAAAATCAGGTGATGGTTAGGAGGCATGAAGTAAACTTCTCTTCATGTGCAATCAATACCTTTTATTGACTACATCCTGATATGTTCTGTTTTCATTCTAACTATCATCCTTCGGAAGGAGAATTAGATGAGATTATGGAATATCTGCCTAATGGAAGAGGGTTATGGAAATTTACAAATGATAGAAGAGTGAACTTTCCTTCTTCCAAATTAAATGCCATTTCTAAGGCATGGCATTATTTTATCTCATCTAAGTTGTTACATTCAAGTCATACCAGTGAAGTGACGAGAGAAAGAGTGGTGTTGAACAATTGTATTCAGCAAGGGAAGCCTATTGATATTGGAAGTATAATTTATGATTATGTTTTGAACTGTGCTAGATCAACCACGACTGCAGGTATGGGATTTCTTTCTTTGATTCATTCACTTTGTGAAAGATCTAGAGTGATATTTGAAACCTGGGAAGAGGTACTTCAGCCATTGAGACCAATTACCAGTGTAATCATCGACGCTTACACTGTACATTCAGAGTTTGGTTGGAGAGGAGGATTTGGTAGGGCTTCTACTGCTTCTGCTTCTTGTGCTACTACTTCACATGCTTCGTCATCTACTGATTCACAGACTGGTTTATTATGAAAGATTTTGAAAAAAGTGAGTCTTACTTGAGAGCATGTGAGAGATATGGATGGTAAGCTGGATAATGTTGAGAGATATATTGTAAAACATGATGAATATGAGGAGAATTATCAGCAATATTTGGATAGACTGAGTAGAGGAGATCAAAGTGCTGAGATGCCACCTCATCCATTTTATATACCTTATCTGCCATCCAGAGATTGGAACGAGCAAGATGATGACGATGATGAGGATGAAGAGTAGATGTATGTTGTTTGTTTTAGTTTTTGTATTGATGTGTTATGTCACTATGTACTTTATCTAGTATTTTGTTTGATGATTGTGTTGTGATGTGAACCTTGATAGTATGCAGATTGTAGTTGTATTTTTTATCTGTTATGCATATTCAGGTATTGTTGTTGTTTTTTTTTTATTTATATGTTGTTGTGTGGTAGTGTGTAATAGTAAATTTTTTTATGTGTATGTTATGTCAGAGTTTTTAGTAGTGCGTATTTTAAATTCCAAAAACTGTTAGGAAATTATAAACCACTATTAGAAACTTCTACTTAGGAAAACTACATGTTTAAAATTCCTCAAATTCCACTATCATCTGTTATCTGTATCAGTGTGTTATTTTAGTTGGTGTGTATTTGCTTTGAAAACCTCCACTACTGTAGAAGTCTTCTAAAATTTTTTACTTTTCTTATTATTAAAAAAAAAGAGAGAAATGTTTTGAAAAACTAAATTTGATTTCATTTTACTCTTGTATTTAAATTGTTATACTTGCATATTAGGATATTAAAAATTCCTGTAAGCATGATATGTCAGTTTTATTTCTCACCCATGTATCATTTCATATTCTTAAATGTTTTATCTTAATTAAAAATTTAAAGTTGGGGGGGTGGGATTTTAAATAAACAAAGATTTTCAAAAACCTAAAATTTTATTTGATTCTCAAGAATACTTAAAAATAAATCTTATTTTTGATTGAGAACAATTATGTACATGAAGTTATATTAGGGGAACAAAATTTTGAATATAGAAATGAATAAAATAATTTAGTTAAAATTTATAGTAATCATGAAAAACTTAAAGTTAAAATTTTCTTAATGAAGTGGTGTTAAATAAAGTTAAACTATCTTTAGTAAGAAGTTTTGTATTTTTGGATAAATAGAAGATTTGACTTTTATTCTTCAACTCTTAAATTTCTTTTATTGAAGAGTAATTTTCAAATATTATTATTATGATTTTTAAGTGAAAGATGTATATCTGATCTTTATTTTAAATGGAAGGATGGAATTCAAAATCATTAAATGTCTATCCAGATATAGTAATCCTTACCTTATAAAAAAAAGTGAGAAAAAAATAGTTTATGAAAAGGGAGGAGAAGGTTGAGGATTTAAGGGCCTAATCAAAAATTGGTTTCATACCTAAAGTTTAGGAAATAAGTTCAGAGAAAATTTAAAGCTTAAAGTTGTAATATAGTAAGTAAAATTATTTTTCAAATAAAGTATTTTAAGTGAGAAAAGTAAATGTTTGAATCCTATATTTTGAAAAATATACAAATATTTCTGAATTAGATAGAAACTTATATTGATCATTTTCTTTTACTTAAGAACATTCTAAACTTTATGTAGGTTTTAATTACTGAAATTTTTTCTAAATTGGACTATTCCATTTCTAGAACAAAATTTTGTTATCTTCTTAAGAAACTCATTACATAATTTGCGTGCTAAAATGTTCTATGAGATTAACTGTCACTTGAGGACAAGTAACATTTTAAGTTTAGGTGATTTTGATACACCTAAAATATATAGTATTTTTATGCACGTTTTTATACCTATTTTTAATGATATTACACTTTAATGGAAGGTATTTTGTGTTTTTCTTGCAGGTATGATGAAAATGGATGGTCATGATGAAACGAGCAAAATTAGATCAAATTTGGAGCAAAAAAATGTAAAATAAAAAATTTTGCACTGGCGGCTAAGCGTCGGCCTAGCGGCGCTTAGCCACTACAGTTAAAAATCGAATTTTAAATGGATTTGGCGCCAATTTCAAAGGGGATGGGAAGCAACTCTTGGTGGTAACTACCATAACTTACTTTAGGCGGCAAGTTTGAATGAAGGGGTGCGTTCCTTGGAAGATACATCGAATCTGGACACATTTTGAAGAGACATAAAGACACCTTTTGGTTTACTATTTAAAGAGAGTCTTAGGAAAGATTAGGAGACTCTTTCTTTGCATTTTGAAGGGTTCTTTCTTTCTTTTATTCTTTATTTCTTTCACTGCAATTTTAAGAGTTTTTATTTTAGAGTAGGAGTAGAGAGTAGAAAGGAGAAAAGGGTCGGAGTGAAGTATTCTTCTTCCCACTTTTTTTCTTTCTTTTAGTTTAGTTTTTATTGAAGTCTGAAGTCTGTATTCTGAGTCATCGGAGTTGGGAGACTTGCTCTGAGGAGTATTTTAGCAAAGAGTCCAAGTTTCAGAGGAGCTTCCTTAGTCTTGTGGAGAGGATTTTCAGATAAGTGTTTACTTTTATTTAGTTTATTAATACTTATTTTCGTTTATTATTTTTCTTATTGTTTTTAATTTCAAATCAATGTGTTTTTATATTTTCTCAATGCATTCTGAGTAGTTTACTTTATCTTTTTCTTTCTTAAATGATGAAGAAATTAATTTACAAAGAATTGTTGTGGAAAGTATAAGTGTTTAAAAGTTGGAAGAAGTTGTGAAGATTGATTCTAAAAACATTGTTTACTTCTTAATTTGGCCTGTTAAGTTGTAAAATTTCTTGAAATTATGTAAGATCCAATGCGGTATTGTCTCATAAAAGTTAGTAGGAATAACATGAAATTATATGGGTGAGAACGGTAGTCCATATAAATGAATGTAATATTAGAAGATATTTTTATAAAAGGGAGTAAAATTAAAGGATTTTAGAGTGTCAGGCTAAAACCCCCTAATTTGGTTTGAAGTTTTGAGTTTTGTTATGAGAAGTTAGCCCCCAGGTGGTGGGAATCGAGGGAACTCTAGAGTGAGAGATTGGTATCTTCCCTGCCTAACCATGTTCAAAATAATATAAATTTTCAATTAACCTATGTTCTTTATGGAACCAAGTAAGGGTAAAGAACACATTTGCTTCTATCTGTCACAACAAAAATTTGAATACTTTCACAACAATACTTTAAGAATTATTACTACTTTATGAAAGGAAAGAAAAAGATATTCTAGTTAATAGTATTTTACATCCAATGTTATTAGTTATTGTAATTTTAATTTCTTTCTTTGCATTGTTTTAAGAAATTTTTTGTTAAAAAAAAAAGACATATCAACCTTCAACACTTTTCAAAATCAAGACATACTTTTTCGAAAATAATTAAAGAAAGTAAAAAGATAATTTCTCTGATTCCTTTAAATATTTTACATTTTTCTTGTGGGTTCGATATCTCAGGGCTTAATCAGAAAGTACTATATTACTTAATAAACGATACATATACTTGCGTAGTATCTCATATTATAAAATCATTATTTTCATATCTTAAATCATCAGCACATTTATCCAGCGGAACCAAGTTTCTAGCATCCGTTGCACTTTTATCTATCGGGGATCAATCACTTGAATTTTAGCAGAATCTAATTTCAAACCTTTCTCAGAAATGTGATGTCCTAAAATAATTCCTCCTGCTACCATAAACTAGCTTTTTCTCAATTAGGAAATAAGTTTGTTTCTTCGCAGCATTTAGGAATTCAAAATAAATGTCCTAAACACAATTCAGATGAAGTTCCAAACACCGAAAAATCGTCCATAAAAAATTCAACTCCTTTTACTATTAAATCACAAAAAATAGCCATCATACATCTTTAAAATTTAGCATGAGCGTTACATAAACTAAAGGGCATTCTTTTAAAAGAAAAAGTATCATAAAGACAAGTAAATGTTGATTTATCTTGATTCTCATGAGCAATTTGTATTTACTGATAACCAATATATTTATATAAAAAATATAAATAATTATGCCCAGCTAGTATATCCAACATTTGATCTAGAAAGGGTAATGGAAAATTCACTTTCCTTGTGGCGAGGTTTAATTTTCTATAATCAATGCATATTCACCATCCTGTAACTTGTCTTATTGGTATTAATTCATTCTTTTCATTAATAGTTAAGGTAACTCCTCCTTTCTTAAGAACACAGTGAATATGACTAAACCATGCATTATATGAAATAGGATAAATAATCTCAGCATCTAACCACTTTAAATTATTTTTTTAACATCAGCTTTCATAATAGGATTTAATCTTCATTGAGGATCAGCCTTGGGTTTGCAGTTATCTTCCATCAGGATTCTATGTATTCAAATTGAATGACTAATTCCTTTATTATCAGCAATTGTATATTCAAAGACTTTCTTATGTCTCTTCAAAAATTTTAGCAAACACTCTTCTTCTGAAGTTGAATTCGAGAAACTTATAACTGGAAAAGTTGAGGAATCACCTAAAAAGGCGTATTTTAAATTCTTATGAAGCAACTTCAATTCAAGTTTAGGAGGTTTCTCAATTGATGGACAAAAAGATTTGTCTTTTTCTGTCATGTCCAAAACTTCAGAAGTTTCTTGAACAAGATTTAAATATTCTTCAATAAAATCACTAAGTTGTTCCAATTCTTCTTCTTGCTCATGCTCCATTCATTCATTTCTGAATTCTCTTCACTATTTGTTTTGAAATGGAATTCACTATGATATCTCATTGCATCAATCCTGAAGCATTCATCATCTCTACCTTTTGTAGGGTATTTCATTGATTTGGAAATATTAAAAGTGATCATTTGATCATTAACACAAATAGTTAATTCTCCTTTTTACACATCTATCATTTCTCTGTATGTTGCTATGAAAGGTCTCCCCAAAATGATAGGTATCTCTTTATCTTCTTCCATATCTAACATAATGAAATCAACTGGAAAAATAAATCGATCCACCTTCACCAAAACATCTTCTACAACTCCCTTAGAATATGTTATAGAACGATCTATTAATTGCAAGGTTATAGTTGTAGGAGATATTTCTCATAATCCCTGTCTTTTAAATAAAGATAATGGCATAAGGTTAATACTTGCACCTGATCCATGAAAAAAATACCTATTTTTAGGTCTTGATTTTTATCAAATTTTTAAGGATATTATGCTTTAATGAAAGTTATTTTTGTGTTTTTAGATATAGGTGATGGAAAAACATTCAAGAAGAAAAAAAAAGTAAAAAAGGAGCAATAAGGAGCAAAAAGGAGCAAAAATGGAACCAAATTGCAAAATTGTCAAAATTATTGGTCTGGAGCCTAGACGCCAGAATCGGCGCCTAAGCACCAGGTCGATACGGGATCTGTCAAGATTTTTGACGACTTTTGAACGGTTATTTTGACGGTGTTAGCGGTTATTGTACCTTCTAGAAGTCTGGCAGTAGTTCCTGGTTTATAGGACATGTGATACAATGTATTTGGATGCTTGGAAACGGTTTTAATTGCGAAGAGGTGCGATCCAAAGTGAAGAGGTGCGAAGAACTAGATGCAGAGTCCGACGCCAAGGCGCCAGATTTCGGCGCCTAAGCGCCTGACACACCTTCTAGAAGATTCATTGAATGTGGACAAATTTTGAAGGGTGCCTCAAGGCAACCCTTGAAGCTTATAAATAGGAGGGTACTCCTTCAGAGAAAAAGGCCCCATACGCCCCATTAGAGAGAGAAAGTCTAGAGTCCATCTAGATAGAGAAATTAGATAAATATTTTAGGGCCACTTTTATTAATTAGTGAGTTTATTTAGAGTTTGTGTTGAGAGTTTAAAGAGTTGGTGCTTTTGAAGTTTATTTGCTTTGGAGTCAGAAGAATTCAGAGGTTCAGTAGGAGAAACACTTGAGATAATTATTTGTAATTTTATTCAAAGTTTTATTATCATTTTTTGTTGTTTAAACTCAATGTGTTCTGAGTAGTTAGTTTACTTTCTCCTTTCAATTATGAAAATATAAATAAGATTATATTAAATTCGATGGAGAATTAAAAACTATGTATATTTTAAAACATTGTGATGACATTAATACCGGATCTTCATTTACTTTACAAATTGGTCACTTGTATTGTTAAAATCTGTTGAAGAGTTTTGATACCTAGAAGGAGATGAATTCTTAACTAGTAGATATCACATGAATCCTTGGGTAGTCGAAGGCATTGTGCGGGTTATTCAAGGTGAAGTGTAAATAAATAGGAAGATATTATATAATGGGCGTAGAATTAATAAGTTTATAGAGTGACAGACTAAATTCTTGTGATTTGGTTTATAGAGAAGGAAAGGGTCACTAGTAGGGCCGACCATAGCCACCCTTGAACATCTAGTAGTGTGAGCCTAGATTAACCCATTCTACTAACAATACATCCAGACCTGATCTAAAGGCTAGCTAATGTTCGTTACACCTGGATCAAAGGGTAAAGTATATGAATGCCACTATTTGGCACAATACCATAAATTTATATTCTCCACAAATATTATCATTATATTACAATATCTTGGAATAATTGAAAGGAAGAAAGTTGTGTTCTTATTGCTATTACATCAATCATTTCATTATTGCTTTATTATTGTATCTTTCATTACTGCTTTATTATTACATCTAGTAAAATTAAAAATATCAAATTTATGAACTATAAAATAAATACATAAATATAAAATTAAAATATTTAAAATCCATAACTCACTGCTCGTGGGATCGATACTGGGATCTTTGTTTCAAAGCCCTATATTACTTTATACGATACGTATACTTGCGTAGTACCTCTAGTGTGTAAAATATTTTCAATAAAATTATATTTTTATACACTAGTTACTATTGTTATCTATTACATATATTTGAAAGCATTAATTACTATATTTGTTATAAGCGGATTGCGGGTCAAGTTTTTGGCGCCGTTGCCGGGGATTGAATTTTTAGTATGCATATATATAGCATCTGGGTCAAGTTTTTGGCGCCGTTGCCGGGGATTGAATTTTTAGTACGCATATAAATAGCATCTAGGTCAAGTTTTTGGCGCTGTTGCACGGGGAGGAACAGAGTTAAATTTTTAGATTTTAAATATTTTTATTTTATTTTGTTCATTTTCTTTTATTGTCAAAAATATAAAATACCAAAAAAAATTTTATATATATATATATATATATATATATATATATATATATATATATATATATATATATATATAAGTAGAGATTTTATTTCATGTTAATTTACTTTTTATGCGTAGTACTTTGGATCCGAAGGATTATTACCTTTAGATTCTGAATTAGAAAGAACTATTAAATGAATTAAAAAAGGAAAACAAACTAAATAAATTCAAGAGATGGCTAATTTACATTACAATTTACAAAATCCAATTGAAATTAATGAACAAAATGTTTACAAATCATTAAGGGATTATGCTAACCCTACAGCTTGATGAACTTCGTAGTAGTATTCAAATACCTACCGTAGATGCTAATTCTTTCGAGCTTAAACCATCTATCATTCAAATGGTTCAAAATAATCAATTTGGAGGAACACTAAATGAGGATCCAAATTTACACCTTGCTAGTTTTTTAAAACTTTGTGCTACCTTTAAATATAACAATGTTTCTGATGATGCTATTAGACTTAGACTCTTTCCTTTTTCTTTAAGAGACAAAGCAAAGATGTGGTTGAATTCATTAGCAACGGGTTCTATTAAAACATGGGCTGAAATGGCACAAAAATTCCATGCTAAATATTTTCCTCCTTCTAAAACTGCTAAATTAAGAAATGATATTACTTCATTTAGTCAATTTGATGAGGAGACAATTTATGAAACTTGGGAAAGATTTAAAGAACTATTAAGAAAATGTCCTCATCATGCTTTACCTGATTGGTTAATTATTCAAACATTTTATAATGGTTTAATTATATCACTAAAATCGATTATTGATGTTGCTGCTAGAGGCTCTTTAATGTCTAAATCATTTGAAGAAGCTTATACTTTAATTGAAGAAATGGCTAATAATAATTTTCAATGGCCTTCTGAAAGGATTAATCCTAAAGAATGTTAAGTATTCAAGATAACGAAGCCTTTTCTATCTTAGCTTCAGAAGTAGCTGCAATATCTAAGAAATTAAAGAATTTTGCCATCAACATATCACATAACAACTCATCTAATATTGAAGATTCTCAAACAATTGAAACTTTACAAGCTATTGCTAATAAAAATAATTTGTATTCAAACTATTATAATCCTGGATTGAAAAATCGCCCTAATTTTAACTGGAATAATCAACAACAACAATGGGGTAATAATCAATCCCATCCAACTGGAGATTGGAATAATCAAGTAAATTCAAATTATAAACCACCTGGATTTAATAATCAACAGAAAAAGTTATAAATAGAAGAATTAATTTTACAAATGAGTAATCAATTACAAAATCAACATACTACTATTCGTAATATTGAAAATCAAATGGGACAAATCACTAATTTAATTAATTATAGACCTCCAGGAACACTTCCTAGTAATGTTGAAATTAATCCAAAAGAAACTGGAAAAGAATATGAACATGTTAAAGCTGTACAACTTAGAAGTGGAAAGGAATTAAAAGAAAGAATGCGGAACGAAAATGAAAAAGAGATTGAGGTTGAAGAGATTGAAAAACCTAAAGAAACTCCTTCTCCTAATCAAGATCAACCTAATATTTATATTAATTTTGAAGTTAAAAAACCACCACCACCTTTTTCTCAAAGATTAAAACAGCACAAGCTTGATCGTCAATTTTCTAAGTTCTTTGAAATTTTTAAGAAACTTACTATGAATATACCCTTTGCTGAAGCCTTGGAACAGATGCCAACTTATGCAAAAGTTATGAAGGATATATTAAGTAAAAAATCAAAATTTGAAGCTTTTGAAACTGTTGCATTAAGTGAAGAATATAGTGCAATAATTCAAAAGAAATTACCTCAGAAACCTAAAGATCCTGGAAGTTTTACTATACCTTGTGCTATTGGAGAAAAATTTTGTGGAAATGCTTTGTGTGATTTAGGAGCAAGTATTAATCTCATGCCATTTTCTATTTATCGAAGGTTGAATTTAGGAGAGATTACTCCCACCACCGTAACCCTTCGGTTAGTCGATAGATCTATCACTTACCCTAAAGGAGTTATAGAGGATGTACTTGTTAAAGTAGATAAATTTATCTTCCCTGTGGATTTCATTGTGCTTGATATGGAAGAAGATAAAGAAATACCAATTATTTTAGGGAGACTTTTTCTAGGTACTGGACGAGCTATGATTGATGTGCAAAAAAGAGAATTAACTATGAGAGTTAATGATCAAGAGATTAAATTCAATGTTCTTAAATCGATGAAGTACCCTGACAAAGAAAAATGTTATCGAATAGATATTTTTAATTTTATAATTGAAAAACACTATCGAGAAAAATGTAAAATCATTCCTGAAGAAGAAATTAAAATTTTAACTGATGAAAATGAAGAACTAAAAGAAGAAGAATTATTTAAAGAAACTCATTATATTAAACACAACTGGGAAACCTTAGACATAACTCAAAATGATATACTTTTACCCTCAATTAAAAAAGCTTCTGAACTGGAATTAAAAATGTTACCTTCACATTTAAAGTATGCATTTCTTAGAAATTCATTAACTTTACCTGTTATTATTTCTTCGAGCTAAGTTTAGATCAAGAAGAAAAATTAATAGGAGTGTTAAAGAATTATAAATAAGCTTTTGGTTGGACTATTGCTGATATAAGAGGAATAAGCCCTTCCATTTGTATGCATAGAATTTTAATGGAAGAAAATTTTAAACCTACTATTGAACCGCAAAGAAGATTAAATCCTATCATGAAAGAGGTTGTAAAAAAAGAAATTTTAAAATGGTTAGATGCTGGAATTATTTATCCTATTTCGAATATCCAATGGGTAAGTCCTATTCATTGTGTTCTGAAGAAAGGAGGAGTAAATGTCACTGTCAATGATAAAAATGAACTAATTCCTACAAGACAAGTTACTGGATGGTGAATTTGCATTGATTATCAGATGTTAAATGACGCCACTAGAAAGGATGATTTTCCTATACCTTTCTTGGATCAAATTCTTGACAAATTAGCTGGACACTCATATTTCTATTTTCTGGATGGATATTCTGGTTATCATCAATTAGTTATTGCTTCTGAGGACCAAGAGAAAACAACATTTACAAGTCCTTATGGAACATTTGCCTTTAGAAGAATGCCTTTTAGTTTATATAATGCACTTGCAACTTTTCAAAGATGTATGATGTCAATATTTTGTGATTTGATTGACAAAGGAATTGAAGTATTCATGGACTATTTTTCAGTTTTTGGAACTTCTTTTGAGTCTTGTTTGGAAAATATTTCCAAAGTCCTGAAAAGATGTAAAGAAACAAATTTAGTTCTTAACTGGGAAAAATGTCAACTTATGGTCACAGAAGGCATTGTACTTGGTCATAAAGTTTCACGAAAAGGGATGGAATTTGATCAAGCAAAAGTAAAAATTATTGTTGAACTGCAACCCCCTACTACTGTTACTGATGTGAGAAGATTTCTAGGTCATGCTGGATTTTATAGAAGATATATAAAGGATTTTTCTAAAATTACTAAACCTCTTTGTCATTTATTGGAAAAAGAAGCTAAATTTGAATTTAATGAAGACGGTGTTAATGTTTTTAATATTTTAAAATATATATTAATAACTGCACCTATAATTATTGCACTTAATTGGAATAAACCTTTTGAAATAATGTGCGATGCAAGTAATTTTGCAATTGGAGCTGTATTGGGACAAAAATATGAGAAATTTTTTGAAGTTATATATTATGCTAGTAAAACTCTTACTGAAACTCAAAGAAATTACACTACTACTGATAAAGAGCTTTTAGCTATAGTATATGCCTTTGATAAATTTAGACCTTATCTTCTTGGTACCAAATGCATTGTTCATAATGATCATTCCACTATTAAATATTTAATGACGAAAAAAGATGTTAAACCTAGACTGATAAGATGGGTTTTACTTCTACAAGAATTTGATTTTCAAATAGTGGATAGAAAAGGAACGGACAACCAAATTGTTGGTAAATTATCTAGAATTAAGAATGATTTTATTACTAAAGAAAATATAAATAAGAAATTTCCTGATAAACATTTGTATGTTATTTAAGAATACCAAACACCTTGGTATGCAGATATAGTTAACTATTTAGTTAGCAATATTTTACCTTATGGACTAGATAACAAATTTATTAAGACATTTAAAAATGATGCTAAATCTTATATTTGGGAAGATCCTCATTTATTTAAATTAGGAAGAGATTCTGTAATTCATAGATGTGTACCTTACAAAGAAACTTATGCTATCATTCAAAAATGTAATGATTCCGAATTTGGAGGACACTTTGGAGTAGATAAAACTGCATTTAAAGTTTTAAATTCAGGATTTTATTGGCCTACCTTATTTAAAGATGTGAGACATTATGTGAAAACATGTGATCAATGTCAAAGGATGGGAAATATATCCAAGAAAGATGAAATGCCTTTAAACTATATATTGGAAGTTGAAATTTTTGATATATGAGGTTTAGACTTTATGGGACAATTTGTACCATCATCTAGAAAGATTTATATTTTATTAGCGGTTGATTACGTTTCAAAGTGGATTGAAGCTGTAGCTTTACCTAGCTATGATTCCAAAAGTGTTTCAAAATTTTTAAAGAAGATGATTTTTCAAGATTTGGAATGCCTAAGGTAATTATCACAGATGGTGGAAGTCATTTTAGAAATTTAAGAATTCAATCATTATTGGAAAATTTTGGAATCAAACACAGAATTACAACTGCATATCACCCACAAACAAGTGGAATGGCTGAAGTATCAAACAGAGAAATTAAAACAATTTTAGACAAGACTGTTAATCATAAAAGAACTGATTGGGTTGATTGACTAGATTCTGCATTATGGGCTTATAGAACAGCTTATAAGACATCAATCGGAATGTCCCTTACCGGTTAGTTTATGGTAAACATTGTCACTTACCTGTTGAACTTGAACATAAAGCTTATTGGGCGATAAAGGAGTTTAATTTGATTTGATTACTGCAGGAGAAAAACAATTATTGTAATTAAATGAGATGGATGAAATAAGAAATGAATCATATGAAAATGCAAGGATTTATAAAGAGAAAATGAAAATATTACATGATAAAAAGATTTCAGGAAAAATATTTGAGCCTGGACAAGAAGTATTATTATTTAATACTCATTTAAGTCTTTTTCCTAGAAAATTAAGATCAAAATGGATAGGACCATATATAATTGAAAAAGTATACCATTATGGAGCTATGGATGTTATAGATCCCAAAACGGGAAAATTTTTTAAAATTAATGGATTAATACTGAAGCCTTATTTGGGAGATTTTAAAAAGATTTTTAAAGAGGCTTATGAGTTGAGTCTCCCTGATTAAAAGAATTAATTAGGTCAGGCTGACGACATTAAACCAAGCGCTTTGTGGGAGGTAACTCATAATTATTTATTGTTTTGTGTGTTTTTACATTTTAATGTAAGGTTCTGCCTCGATCTTGTTTAATTTTATATTATTTTAGAAAATTTGAATGCTAACAGGTCATTATTGACTTAAGCTGAAAATTATCTCAAATTATATAAAGCTTAGACATTGGATCACTCTATTTCATATATGAGTAAAAAGGAGATCAAGTTATCCTTCATTAGGATTACTTATAATTTGTGTTACTGAGTCTATATTGATCTTACCATTCTAAACTACCTATTTTGAAGAACGAAACTTTGAAATTTGACCTTAGGCGAAACAGAGTCGAACATGGTTCCGGCGCCTAGGACCAGATTTGGCGCCTAAGCACCAGAGTAAAACTATGTGTCGATGGGTCCGGCGCCTAGGCGCCAGATTTGGAGCCTAAGCGCCAGATTTGGCGCCTAAGCGCCACATTTTCTGGATCATGTCAAAACCGAAAATCTTCAGTTTTTCACACAATTTTCTCTTATAAATGACCCTATCTTCGTCCCCAATCCTTATTCAATCATTATTTCGACACATACACTCCATTCTTGAGAGATTAGGAGGATTTTTGAAGAAATGGAGAGGAGAAAAATTAGAGAAGAGGCTAGAGACAAGGTTTCAAAGTATCCTCAACCCTACTTCAATGGTTTCATCGCTGTAAATTTGGAGAAAATTTCTAGTCATCTAGATAAGTTTGAATCAAAGTTTAAAAGCATCAGAGATCACCTCCATGAGATGTATCATCAAATTGAACATTTGGAATGGCAGGCGAAACTTCAATTTGATCATCTAGTGGCTTATCAAGATGCTCAAGTGGAGATGTATGCAAAGAACATTTGGACCGACGAGAAAATGCTTACGAATTTTCCGAGGGCGTTGAATTATTTCCAAGTGGGCAGTTTTCCTTGCCAAGATAATGGGAATTAGATAGTGATGTGGTGAGATTGTGATTTATCTAGTGTGTCGTTGTATCGATTTAGTGAATCGATTATGTTTGTTTGTGTGTTTGCTTTCATGTTCAATGTGTGTTGTATTTGCTTTCAAATTTGTGTTGTTTGATTGTTGTTAGAACTTGAATCATGTTATGATACTTATCTCGAATTGTATTGAGCCCGAAATTGAAAATCATGAATGGAATTAGAAGAGTTTGATTTAAACTTGTGTTAAATTGGTGGATTTAATTTTTAATTTTTAAAATTTTTAGAAAATATTTTGGAAGATGGAAACTGAAGCAATACTCTTATATGAGTAATTAGAAGTTTAATTTATGAATTTTGGAGGAAAATAAAATTTTTAAGAGATTTTTTTGGAAAGGCTAGTCTGGCGCCTAGGTGCCAGAATTCGGCGCCTAGGCGCCGGTTCGGCCTGCTTACCCAAATAACACTATTTAAACCCCCTTTATCCATTTTTGATGCCTAAGCTTCATCTTCTTCCTCTTTTTCATGAAAACCCACCTCCTAAGTCTATTTTGAAGTCAAAACATCAAGATTTTGAGCCCGAAATAACTTGATTTCTTCATCTCAAGGTCAGATCTACACTCTAATCCATTTATTTTTGATTTTCACCATTGTTTTTCTTATTTTTTAACTATAAACCAAAATTTTGAGAAAAAAATTGATTTTTAGTGTTTCTCCATGAATTTATAAACTCATTTTAAGTTTCTTAAGCTTAAAAAGAGTTTAAATCTTTGATTCTTTAATTTATTTGTGTTTTCTTTCATGTTTAGATGGCACCAAAATCTAAGTGAGGAAAGGCACGAGAAAATTTTGACAGCAGCAAGTTCGCGACTGCAATAACACATTTTCAATATCACGAATTTGCGACGTCCAAAAAATTTATCTCAGAGCAAAGCTTTTACAATCCCTGTGAAATGATCGAGAACACGATTGTTGCGCACAACTGGCAACGATTCTGTTATTTCACCACTGTTTCTTTTATTCCAGTCGTGCGCAAATTTTATGCTAAATTTTTGGATGTGGAAGACTACGAAGTCTTCGTCAGAGGTGTTGGAGAAGGATTTACTCTAGAAAGGATCAATGTTTTTTATGGACTACCACCTACCATCGAGTGCCACTATTCTGGATTATCTCCATCTGAGGGAGATCTTGAAATGGTTATTGCTTATTTAACTGAAGGCACTGGAACTTGGAAGATCCGGAATGATAAACGGTTAAATTTCAAATCTTCTAAGTTAATTGGTATTTCAAAAGCATGGCATTACTTTATTTCTGCAAGACTTATACCTTCCAACCACCTAAGCGAAGTGACTAGAGCTCGAGCTATCTTAAACTACTGCATTCAGGAGAGGAAACCGATAGATGTTGGCAGTATTATTTATGATTCTGTGGAGTCTACTGCTAGATCTAGTACTTCTGTAGGACTAGGATTCACATCTCTGATTTATTCTTTATGTGTGAACAATGGAGTCACTGCTGATATTTCTGAGGAGAAGCTGAAGTCTACCAAGCCAATTGGGCGGAGAGTGTTAGTATCTATGATCTTCTTCGTAGGAAGAGATCTACGACCCCTTCTACTTCGCACCTACTCTGTGTAGAGCTTCCACTTCCAGACCTTCTACTTCTACTGCTGAGCCACCGTCTAGTTTTTGGGAATCGATGCATGATCAATTTTTGGAGCAGCTGAATGAGTTATTTCTAACTCACTGCAGAGTTGATACTATAGATAAGAAGATTGATCACCTATCTGATTACACCCAGAGGAAGAGTGAATATGATGTTGAGTATTTAGAATCTTTAGTCAGATTCTTGAAGGGTGAGCATGATATTCAGTTTCCCACCTGTCTTAGATTTTCACCATAAGTTGATCCTAAAGATGTGGAGTTTTCTTTTGGTGATGACGATGACGAGGCTACAAACAGTGATTAGTGGCCAGATTTACCTCTGAGATGTGCTGAGTTTGTTGTTAGTTTAGTTTTTTTTTTCTAGTACTGATTGTTGTTTGTTGTTTACTAGTTTAGATTTGTTTATGAGACTTTGTATGAATTATTTGTTGTTGAGTTTGTTTTAGTTATTTTGTTGCAGACTGAAATTTGAATGAATTTGTGTTTATTTTTGGTTTCAGCCTACTGCTTAGTATTCTAGAATAGTTAGTAATGTTATTTTATTTCTGTTAGTAATATAGTTATTTAATTCAATTACTGCTATATAAATTTTTGAGCCTGCTTACTTTTATATGCTTCATTATTTCTGTAATATTCATAAAAGCATGTGTATATCTAAACTATATTTCTTTCTAGTTTTTTTTTTACATGCTTATAAAATTCCTTTTTAAATTATACTTTTCTTTCTCTCATACTTTATTATTTTCATGATATACCAAAACTTAAGTTTGGGGGAAGAGAAAATACATGCAAATTTAAATTTTATTTGTCCTTAATAAACAAATATTTTCTAAAAAAAGCTTAACATAACATAAGGAATGAAGAATCTATTTAAGATCACTTAAATTTTTGAAATTATAAATAATTTAGTGGACTTAACCAAAATTTTAATAACTTTGATTGATTTTAAGAATAGAATTATTTAACTTAAACAAGAATAAGATTAAGAAATTTTTCTATTCATAACCAAAATAATTAAATTGTAGAAGTATTAAGAAATCAAAAATTATAACTTGAAAAAGAAAAGATTGAAAATCTTTTTGAAATTATATTCATGTTATAAAAATTAAGTGAAAATGTAAAAGTTTCAAAATATAAGTTAAGGATAGTGAAGTTCAAAATCATTAACAAACTATCCATATACAGTAATCCTCACTATAAAAAAAAAAGAAAAAAAAAGAGGAGAAGCTTGAGGATATGCCTAATCAAAAATTGGCTTCACTTGAATTATCTTATATGAAGAAAACTAGTTACATTCTTTTACTTAATTTTCATGCATGAATCTTTCTTTAAGAAACACTTTTCATGAAAATGTTTTTCTTGTAAATAATCTACATGATCTTAATATAAGAAACTTCTACTATTTTCAAAATGAATGAAAAATTTTTGAAGTCATATGATTTGGTAGTTGAATATTCTTTAAATTCTTAAAATTAAACTTAGTTAGTGAAATTTGGTTAATGATTTACTAAAAGCCTTTATAAGATAAAAAATTACAAAGAATCTTAAATATTTATCTTTCATTCCAAATGTTATACATTTTATATAGTAAAAAGGGTTACTTGAGGACAAGTAACATTTAAGTTTGGGGGATTTTGATCCATGAAAAAAATACCCATTTTTAGGCCTTGATTTTTATCAAATTTTTAAGGATATTATGCTTTAATGAAAGGTATTTTTATGTTTTTTGATATAGGTGATGGAAAAATGTTCAAGAAGAAAAAAAAAGTGAAAAAGGAGATAAAAGGAGCAAAAAGAAGCAAAAATGGAGCCAAAATGCAAAATTGTCAAAATTATTGGTCTGGCGCCTAAGCGCCAGAATCCGACGCCTAAGAGCCAGGTTGATTCGGGATCTATCAAGATTTTTGATGACTTTTGGACGGTTATTTTGACGGTTTTAGCGATTATTGGACTTTCTAGAAGACTGACAGTTGTTCCTGGTTTATAGGACATGTGATACAATGTATTTGGACGCTTGGAAACAGTTTTAATAGCGAAGAGGTGCGATCTAAAGTGAAGAGGTGCGAAGAACTAGATGCAAAGTCCGACGCCTAGGAGCCAGATTCCAGCACCTAGGCGCCAGACACACCTTCTAGAAGATTCATTGAATGTGGACACATTTTGAAGAGGTGCCTCAAGGCAACCCTTGAAGCCTATAAATAGGAGGGTACTCCTTCAGAGAAAAAGGCCCCATACGCCCCATTAGAGAGAGAGAGTCTAGAGTCCATCTAGAGAGAGAGAAATTAGCGAGTTTATTTAGAGTTTGTATTGAGAGTTTAAAGAGTTAGTGCTTTTGAAGTTTATTTACTTTGGAGTCAGAAGAATTCAGAGGTTAAGTAGGAGAAACACTTGAGATAAGTATTTGTAATTTTATTCAAAGTTTTATTATGATGTTTTGTTGTTTAAATTCAATGTGTTCTGAGTTGTTAGTTTACTTTCTCCTTTCAATTATGAAAAGACAAATAAGATAATATTAAATTCGATGGAGAATTAAAAACTATTTATATTTTAAAACATTGTGATGATATTAAAATAGAATCTTCATTTACTTTACAAATTTATCACTTATATTGTTAAAATCTGTTGAAGAGTTTTGATACCTAGAAGGAGATGAATTCTTAACTAGTAGATATCACATGAATCCTTAGGTAGTCGAAGGCCTTGTGCGGGGTATTCAATGTGAAGTGCAAATAAATAGGAAGAATTTATATAATGGGCGTAGAATTAATAAGTTTTTAGAGTGACAGACTAAATTCTTGTGATTTGGTTTATAGAGAAGGAAAGGGTCACTAGTAGGGCCGACCATAGCCACCCATGGACATCTAGTAGTGTGACTAGATTAACCCATTCTACTAACAATACATCCGGACCTGATCTATAGGCTAGCCAACGTTCATTACACCTGGATCAAAGGATAAAGAATATGAATGCTTCTATTGGGCACAATACCATAAATTTATATTCTCCACGAATATTATCATTATCTTAAAAAATCTTGGATTAATTGAAAGGAAGAAAGTTGTGTTTTTATTGTTATTTACATCAATCATTTCATTACTGCTTTATTATTGTATCTAGTAATATTAAAAATATCAAATTTATAAACTATAAAAGAAATACATAAAAATTATATTAAAATATTTAGAATCCATAACTCACTCCTCGTGGGATCGATACTGGGATCTTTGTTTCAAAGCCCTATATTACTTGATACGATACTTATACTTGCGTAGTACCCCTAATATGTAAAATATTTTCAATAAAATTATATTTGTATACACTAGTTGCTATTGTTATCTATTACATATATTTGAAAGAATTAATTATTATATTTGTCATCAGCAGATTGCGGGTCAAGTTTTTGGCGCTGTTGCCGGGGATTGAATTTTTAGTAAGCATATATATAGCATCTGGGTCAGCACCCAAACCACATAAAGTTTCTAAAAAAATTCTCTTCTATTGCACATGGAATTGTGAAGCTTCCAAGATCTTTAAACATTTCAGGAAGATTTTTTTAAGTTATAGCACTACACTCCTCACTAAGTGCAACAGTCTCATTATCTTGAAACTTTCCTTTTCTGTTAAGAATATCCTTTATAAACTTCACATATCTTGGAATTTCTTCAAAATTTTCAGCAAAAGGAATGTTCATTGTATGCTTCTCAAAGATGTCCAAAAATTTTAAAAATTTCTTATCCAATTTTTGTTGACGAAGTCTTTGAGGAAATGGACATGGGGCGGCTTTTCTAAATAAATATTAGGTGGAGAAATAGGTCTCTTAAATTCTTCTGGAGCATCCCTTTTAGATTTTTTCATATTCTTCTTTCTCTACTTCAATCTCTTTTTGAACTCTGCTTACAAACTCTCTTCCACTTATAAGTTGAACATCCTTTACTTGTTCTTTATTCTGGTATTTAGGATTAACTTTTGTATTACTTGGAAGTGTTCCTTAGGTTGTGTTACTTATTGAGTTTGTAATTTGTTCCAATTGATTCTCAATAATTCTCATAGCAGCTCCTTGGCTTTGCAACTAATTTCCCATTTGTATCATTACTTCTTCTATAGACAACTTCTTATCCTTAAATTGTGGATTATTATTGAAACCTGAAGGATAGGTAGGTCTATAATTACTATTACTTTGGTTGTTCCAATTCCCCAATGAGTTTAATTGGTTGCTTCCCCATTGTTGATTAGTACCACCCAAGTTATTATTCCAGTTAAAATTAGGATGGTTTTTCCACCCTTGATTATAGTAATTTGAATATAGGTTATTTAACTTGTTAATAACATTAAAAGTCTTAATTGATGTTTAAGAATCTACCAGTTAGCCTAATGAATTCTCTTCAATCATTGGATTTGGTTTAGAAAAGTTCATTCCAAATTGGTGTATCTTCTTTAAAATTGTAGGACCTTGAGTTTTTAACATGGAAAAAGCTTCAGAATCATGAATATTGGCTACCATTTTAACATTTACCCTTTCAGAAGGCTATTAAAAATTATTAGCATCCATTTTTTCAATTAATTCATAAGCTTTAGGAAATAATTTAGACATCAATGAACCACCAGACGCAACATTGATAATAGTTCTAAGAGATCCAACAAATCCATTTTATAAAGTTTGAATTACTAACCAATCTGGTACAGCATGGTGTGGACACTTTCTTAGGAGTTACTTAAATCGTTCCCAAGCTTCATAAATAGATTCCCCTTAAAACTGAAAAAACGATGTAATATCTTTTCTAAGCTTCGCAAATACTTATGGTGGAAAATATTTAGCAAAGAATTTTTGTGCTAAATCACCCCAGTTTTCATAGATCCAGGTGCTAAAGAATTCAACCATATCTTAGCCTTATCCCTAAGTGAGAATGGAAAACACCTAAGCCTAATATCATCATCAGAAACACCGTCATATTTAAATGTAAACTACAATTCTAGAAAATTGGCATGATGTAAATTTGGATCTTCAGTTGGTATTCCCCAAACTCATTATCAAATACCATTTGGATAATAATAGATTTCTATTCAAATAAATTAGCAGCGACAATAGGATTTTTAATACAAACATGTAGTTAATCCACTGTAGGTTTTGCATAATCTCTTACAAGTCATAATTCATGATGAATTTTAGCATTTTGATTAATTTGATTTATCATTTCTTGAAATTATTGAAACTTTTTTCTGTATTTTTACTTTTTAAATTTATTTAATAGTTCATTCTAATTCAGAATCGTAAGGCACAAGTCCTCCAAAACCTAAACTTCACATAAAATTTTATACAACACAACAATAAAAACAACAAAAAAAACTAAAACACACAATAACAGATAAGGTTTATATAAGACATTCTAAAAATAGAGATTTTGTTTTTATAAATGTTCTTTCTAACTTATACTTTAAATTCAAATCCAAAGAAAATTTGATTTTTCTTTTTTTTTCTCCGTTAACGACGTCAAAAAATTGATCCTGATTCTCTTTACTTTCTGATGAAAACGAATAAAATTTAGGCTTTTGGTAATCCAATTAAACTTATATTTCTAATATAAAATATTCTTTTTTACAACAGTGGCAAAAGCTAAATTCTGATGTAAATAAGAATACAACAATGATATTTTAACTTAGGGATTTTACGGAAGTATACTTATAGTTTTCAAGTAATATAGGACATTCTGATCAAACGCTAAAATATTGATCCCACGAAGAAAGTTTAAGGACATTAAAAGATAAATAAGATTTTAGAACACAATTTCTATTTAGAAAAAGACACATATACAGTTTCAGATAATAGTAAACTTTTAAAACATGATTTTTTGGTATTTTCTTAAATTATAAGATAAAGGGAACAATTATTTAACTATAGTAAGATTTTTGTAATATTTAAAGAACTATAAGGGAAGAAATCTTTTTCCTTATCATGAATGAGTAATAAGTAAAGGAATTTTGTTGTGGAAGTAATAAAAATGTGTTGTGTCAAATAGGAGTAATTATATTCTTTACCCTTACTAGAGATGTTATAAAGAATATTGGCTAGTTTAAAGTTTGAATAGTTCTGAAGATGGGCTAGGTAGGGAAGATACTAGCTCTTACTCGAGAGTTCCCTCCTTTCCCTCCACCTGAGGACTAACTCTCGCATCAAAACCTAAAATAATAAACCAAATTAGGGGGTTTAGTCAGTCACCCTAAAGTTTTTATTTCTACACCAATCATAGTATATTTTCCCATTTATTTACAAAAGATTATATCAATTAATTTCTCATCAAAATAATTCCATGTGGTTCCTACCTATTGATGAGACAATACCTACTGAGATCTTACATTTTCTCACAACAAATGTTAACATCATGATTGGCCAAATCAATAAGTAAATGAAGTGCAAGGATTGAATCAACACAACTTCTTATAACATTAAGAATCAATACTTCCATAAGTTTCATCAAACACTTTATTAATTTCATTTTAAGGAAAACGATAGATAAAACTACTCAGAATCCATGGATAAAACAAAACCAAAAATAGTTTTAAATGTAGAAACCATGTAGAGAATACAAGAAGTCTCAATTAAAACTAAATGAAGTACAATGATAAAAACTTATCTTAAGTTCCTCTCCACCAAACTTTTGAAGTTCCTTTTATCTCTTCTATTCTCTTACAAGCCTCCCATGGACTTGTCACCCAACCTAAGAGGGTTTAAATCTCTCTACATAATAGATTTTTACTTAGAAATCCCTACTCAATCTCTCTTTCACTAAGAAGAAGAAAAGTGTGAAGAAACCCAAAGTAAGAATCCTATGACTTCTTACTTAAACTACTCTCTACAAACTCTAACATTCCTCTCTCTCAAAAAACTCAACACACCCCATTTTTAGTTATCTTCAAGTCCTTCTTTTAAATTTTTCCCAATAGGTGCCTTGGCGTCTCTTAAAAATGTGTCCATATTCAATGAAGCTACCTAAGAGATGCATCCTTTCAAGTGAAATTTGAATTTCTTTTGGCTTCCTTGATTAGTTGCCCACATTTGTACAAAATGATGCCTCAAAAACATCTTCAAAATTCACCAAAAATTATTGAAAGTTTCAAAGTAACTTTTTGGTGCTTAGGCTCAGCCTTTTCTGTCTGCTGGCGCTTGGACGCCAAATTTGGGCGCTTAGGCTCCCCAGTTCATTTTAACACCTTCATTTTTGCACCTAATTTAATCCTTTTTCACTCTTTCTAACATTTTTAGTCCATTTAAGTGTACCTCAAAAAAACACACAACCATTAAAGAGTAAAATCATCAAAAATATGTATAAAAATATGCATAAAAATATTATATATTTTAGGTATATCAGTTGCCTGACGTTCTGGATTCCTTCTATTCTAAACTTGTTCCTATTGAACCGAAGCTCTATGAGATTATTGGATTTCTGACGGATGACCGTAGATCATGAAAAATTAAGAACAACCATAACGTAAATTTTTCATTTTCTATGCTTAATGCCCCATTTAAAGCTTGACATTACTTTATCTCTGCTCGACTTCTTCCTACAAACCATTTAAGTGAAGTGACTAGTAAGAGAGACATTTTAAATTATTGTATTCAGACGATGAAGCCTATTCATGCTAACTCTCTCAGCCACAAGTCCAATTTCATGTCCGTAAGAGCTAGTACTACATTAGGTTTATGTTACCTTTCTCTTAAATTTACCATTTGTAAGCAATCTGGGGCAAAATTTGAGACTTGAGAGGAGTTATTGCAGCAACTAAAGGCTAATGTGGATTTATATGGAAGATCTCTAGCTAGAGCTTCTAATATTTCCTCTACTTCATCTTGGAGGCCTTCTATCTTTTATAATTTGCCTCATCCTCCTTTTAGTATGGACACTGTACTTAAGAATTCTTAGAAACATCTGATCGTGACTATCTTAAATAAGTATTTAGGAAAAATTTTATATTCAGTCACAAAGTATAATCAGTTTAAGAAAGAAAGTAGCCAATCTATACTCAATTATACGTATCACCCAAGTAATACAGAGCTCTAATGTAGTCCTGGTTATCAATCTCACAGGGAAGACGTAAATCGTTAAAGCGTAGCATCGAAATCCAATATTCAAATTACAATACACGTATAGTAAATATTAAAGTTGCTAAATTTTAATGATTCTAAAGATTTTAAGATCACTAAAGTACTTTCTAAACTTTAAAAAAGTTAACTATCACTAATCTAATTTTTGTATTGAGCTGTTCAAATTTGGAGAAAGTGTACTCCCCCTTACAACGATATTATGTTGAGTAAATGATGAAGATTGGTAAAATTTTATATTATGCAAAATAGAAGCATACCTATTCTTTACCCTCATCCGAGTGCTATAAAGAACATCAGCTAATCCTTGGTTTAGTCTCTAAATTCATAGTTAGGCTAAGAGAATACTGGCTCTGACTTCAGAGCTCCTACTTTCCTTTGCCTGAAGGCTAACTCTCGCTTTAGTTTCCAAGCACTAGGACCAAATTAAGGATTCTTGTTTTTCACCCTAAAATCTCCAATTCTACGCCTAATAAATCATATTTCCCTATTTATTTGCACCCAACCCCCTTAAACTACATCACTCATTAATGGATATTGAATGTGATCTTCACTTATGTTGTAGACACATAGTCCTCTTGGATAGTATGTTTCACAACAAAGTTTAACAATTCAATTGGCCATATCAAAAAGTAAATGAAGTACTATTGAACTCAATTTTGAAGTCATTTTTTTCCCTCCCCTTACCATAAAATCTAACCTTAAGATTTCCTGTTTGACTCTCTTAGAGGACTAGACTGGGGCCTACACTATTAAGAAATTCAAGACATTTATTTTCTCCTTGAAGTTTCGTATGGACGATTCTAAATCTTTAACGTCCAGTTGAGTCGATTAAAGACAAAATATTGAAACTCTTGTTGAGCTCCTATAAAGATTTTTTAAGCCATAAGTGAACCCCACAGAGTGCAACGTTCGACATTTTATCGTGAAGCTCGACGTTTAACTTTTCACCGAGGGCAAAATATTTGACTATGGTCCTAATTTAAATGGAGCCCGATCATCAATTTGCTCGTTTAATAGCCCCGATCGGACAAAAATAAGTTAATTTTCCATGTGGCGCAAATCAGATTTAAAATTGGTACGATCGTCGGTGAACATTTTCAGATGACCGGATGACGAAACGGACTACGCCGGTGTGTCCGAAACATCGATTTTAGTCGGGAAGGATATAATTTGATAAGCTTTCAAATCGGGTTGAGTTGTGCACAAATTAGACAATTTTCTATTTATTAAACAATATAAAATTAATGAATAATGAAAAAAATAATTTTCTCCTAAAAATCCCTAACCTCTTCCCGATTATTCTGTTTGTATTTTTCTTATGCTCTAGCCGAAACCAACACACACACCTCCCCTCTTTCTCATGAGTTGAAATTTACGCGAACCCTAGCCCTTCTCTCTTAAAGCTTCCTCCTCTTCTCGTGACCGACTCAGCCAATTTCTTCGTTTCTTGTGCCTTAGCCGAAACTTTGGTTCTGGAAAATTCTTCCCCGATTTACCAGTCATCCTTCTTCTTTCTGTGCCCTTATCGATCCTCACCACTGGTAGCTTCTTTATAACCGTTTTTCCTGCCTAATAGTGTGTGGATACCTTTGGATTCTTGGATCCGAATGAGTTCCTTTCATATGATGTATTTTGTTCACCACTGGTCTTTACGTGGGTAAGCTTATTTTCCTCTTCTTAAACTAAAAATTCCTCGTCTGAGGAGGATTTTAGGAAGGAGAATTTTATTTTTCTCGGTGAATACGGTGCTTCTTGGGATTTCTGTTTCGAGGGCTTTCTCTTATTCTTTCGTTTAGGGTTTTCAAGAAGCAATTTGTGTATGGCCTCCTGCTCTTATATTCATTGGCATCAGTGATTTAATTTTGAAATTTTCTATGTGATAGGTAGTATGCTTTACTTGCTTTTGAGGGTTATATCCTTTGAATATGGATTTACTTATAATTTTGAATTTGATTCATCGGTTTGGAATGGGGATATATGAGCATTATTTCTTAGAATATTTAGGGTAGTCATATTCATATTGTACTTAAACTGGTGATGATTTTGATTTGGCTGTGTGGGTCGAGCTTTACAGTCTTGCATTAATCAAGTTTCATTGATTCTTTTTAACCGTTCGAACACATTATTACTGTAATTCAAGGCAGTTTGACATGAATTTTTGTTAATACAAGATGTTATTCTTGTGATTTTTGTCTCGAGATTTGCTCTTCCCTCTCTTTTGATCATTTAAAAGATTTCAATATATATTTTTCCACATCCTTGATCGTGCTGCCCACGGTGTATGCCCCGAGCTCCTTGTTGTTGCAGAATGTTTAGTTTAAGAAGTGGCAATCAGTGGGATGAGAGAAGTGTCATGTTCTAGAATTGGTTGAAAATTTAGATGATTTAATGTCTTATTAAGGGGGGTTTAAGTTGATTATAGTGACACCAGTTAGGATCCCATGGTTCCCTCGTTCTGGCACCACTATTTTCATCAGATTCGCATAGTCCAAATGAAATTACTAAATTCAACTAAATGAATTCCATACTTTCATTCAGACCGTGGGAAATCTCATTAGCAACACGTAGGTTACCTCCTCCGAGGTATTCCCGGTCATCCAATGAGACGTTTCAATTTAGTTGTAATTGTAAGTTTTTTGTTGTTTGTGATTAAATTTTGAGTTGTTTTATATTTAGAATATTGTGCGGGTGAATTTAGTTTTGTGTTTTGTCTTCCGGAGCTAGCCTAACAGTTCCACTTTTGATATGCAAGTTTTATTTTTGTTTTTTTTTTAAACATTATGGTTCAATCATTTTTCACAATTTAAAATATGCGGGAAAGTAAAGTGAGAAAGCTACGCTAAATAGCAAAGCAAGCAAGCTAAACTAAACAAGTGTATATGCTCTGAATAGTAAAGCAAGCAAACTAAACTAAATAGGTGTGTCTGCTATGAAGAGTAAAGCAAGCAAACTGAACTAAACAGGTGTGTATGCTTTGAAAAGTAAAGCATGCAAACTAAACTAAGCAGGTGTATAGGCTCTGAAAAGTAAAACAAGAAAACTAAACTAAATAGGTGTATATGCTCTGAAAAAGTAAAGCAAGCAAACTGAACTAAATAGGTGTGTATGTGCTGAAGTGTATGTAAGAAAGGAAAAATGTGGAGTCTATGTGGTAAACTAAAAGAAATATAAAGGAAAACCAAAAGGTCGAAGAAGAACATCTCGTAAAAAATCTGAAAACAAATCCATTGGGAAAACTCGTAGGAAAAAGAAAAGAAACTGTAAGGTAAACCTATAAATATCCTATGGAAAAGTCATAGGAAATGACAGTATCCGGGGGCATTTTCTAATCAATGTGGAAGGTTATATGAATCCTATAACTCTTTTTAAGTATCAGTCGTTTTTGGTGTCTAGGCGCCCAAAGGTAGCTCGAAAGTATGGCATGTTTATAGTCAAAATTATCAGTGTGACATGGGGAATGACCTCGAATGGTTTTTAGAGTGCTTGAGTGATCGTGGACAATTTTGGAAATTAAGGCCTTTTTGGGGGTAATTTAGTAATTTGTGGTCAAAATGAAATTTTAGGAAAATTGAAATGGCTTGAAGGTAAGAGGAATGGGAACATTCTGGCTCAATCATGGACTAAGGAAAACCCTCTTTTGGTCATATATGTGTTGGCTATTACCATTTTAACCATGGGTTTAAAGTTGGTTGGACCACCCATATGATTTTCCAAAGAGTTAAGGAATCAATATATTATGTGTTTGGTTTAGAACTGTGTGTATAAAGTGTGATGTGTAAGTGTAAATGTAGGTGTTAATGTGCTCCAAACCTCCAAGTGTTTATCCTAAGGCCTGACCACCTATAGGAAGCCCACTTGTACTCCCTTATGCTTGGTCTCTTCCTCCCAAAAGCTGGAGGTTAGGCCTTAAGCATATGAAAAATCCAAATGAGGGAAACAAGCATGTGGAATTTCTATGTGGTAGGGTTCCATTTCTAGTCTTCTAAGAAAGCCACCAAGAGAGTCTTATGGCTAGACCTTAGGCTATCTAAGGAGAGACTAATCCTCAACCAAAGTGAGGTCAACAAATGGATCCTCAATAGGTGTGGTGTGCGAGAAGAGCACACCGCACGTATTGGTGTTGACCGACGGGATCAACAAAACTAACACAAATGTATGAGCCAAAGCTCAAGACAGAACGTAGAATCAAGTGAGAAAGTATCCGCTAGGGATTGAACTTCCGCGGGAAAAGAGAAAACTCCGGATGGGGAACAGTGAGTGAAAACCTTCAAAATGCAGCAAAGAATTCACTCTTCCTCATTCTAAATGGGACCCAATTTGATTTGATTTGAGAACTTGAGTTTTGGTTTTTGGGAAGTGATTTGGAGTAATTTTCATAATTTTAATTTTGAAGTTTTTCTTTTGAATTTGAGTTTGCGATATCAATTTAATTTGAATGAGATTTTCATCTTTTTGAACTGGGAATTTTGATTCAGAGTGTTAAAGGTAATTGAACAATGTTGCATCGCTCATTGGATCTAAAACATGTAGAAAGTGTATGGAAACTATATGGGAAATGTAGGGGAATGTAAATTAAGTGTAAGGAATCGGACAACCCTTCACTGATCCTAAAATGTGTGATATGTAGGAAACTGTGTGGAAAATGTAGGGAAATGTAAAGTAAGTGTAAGGAATCGGGCGACCCTGCACCTATCCTAGAATGTATGACATGTAAGAAATGTATGAAAATGTATGGAAAATGTAGGAAAATATAAGTTAAGTCTAAGGAATCAGACGACCTTGTACCGATCATAGAATGTATGACACGTAGGAAATGTATGGAAACTGTATTGAAAATGTAGGGAAATGTAAATTAGGGGTAAGGAATCAGACGACCCTGCACCGATCCTAGAATGTATGACACATAGAAAATGTATGGAATGTATGAAAATGTGGCGAAATGTAAAGTAAGTGTAAGGAATCGGAAGACCCTGCACCAATCTTGGACTGTATGACATGTAGGGAATGTATGGAAACTGTATGGAAAATGTGGGGAAATGTAAGGTAAGTGTAATGAATTGGACGAACCTGCGCCGATCCTAAAATGTATAACATGTATGGAATGTATGGAAACTGTATAGAAAATGTAGGGAAATGTAAAGTAAGCATAAGTAATCGGACGACCCTGCACCAATCCTGCAATGTATGACATATGGTTAATGTATGAAACTGTATGGAAAATGTAGGGAAATGTAAGGTAAGTGTAAGGAATAGGACGACCCTTCACCGATCCTAAAATGTATGAATGTAGGGAATGTATGAAAACTGTATAAAAAATGTAGGGAAATGTAAAGTGTAATGAATCGGACAACCCTACACTGAACCTTGAATGTATGACATATAGGGAATGTATGGAAACTGTATGAAAGATGTAGGGAACTCTAATGTAAGTATAAGGAATTGGATGACCCTGCACTGATCCTAGAATGTATGACACGTAGAAAATATATGGAAACTATATGGAAAATGTAGGGAAATGTATTGTAAGTTTATGGAGTCAGACAACCCTGCACCAATCCTAGAATGTATGACACATAGGGAATGTATGGAATGTATGAAAATGTGGCAAAATGTAAAGTAATTGTAAAGAATCTGCACCAATCCTGGAATTTATGACATGTAGGGAATGTATGGAAACTGTATGGAAAATGTAGGGAAATGTAAGGTAAGTGTAAGGAATTGGACGACCCTGTACCGATCCTAGAATAAATGACATGTAGGGAATGTATGGAAACTATATGGAAAATGTAGGGAAATGTAAGGTAAGCTTAAGGAATCAGACGACCCTTCACCAATCCTACAATGCAAGACATGTGGGTAATGTATGCAAACTGTATGGAAAATATAAGAAAAGGGAATTTTAGGCCATAGTGGCAGTTTGGAATTTTTTTGAATTTTCTTCAGTTTTGCAAAGTTTTTGGTGAATTTAGGCAATTTGAGCAAACTTGAAGTGGTTAAGAATGATTTTTGATGAAATCTTTGGAATTTACAGTTTCTTTTTTTATTTGTGAGCTTTTAAGGGTATTTTAGTAATTTTAGAGAAAATTGATGAAAATTGAGTTATTTTGGTAGTTTTCAAGAATTTAGGGCAATTTGCCTAGTTTTAAGGAATGTGGAGTATTTTTGATCTGTTGTGTAATTTGGAGAGGATAAAATGATTTTGGTGAAGAAATGAGAATTTTTTAGGCCATAGGGACATTTTTGGAGTTTTTGAGATTTTGACTAATTTTTAGAGATTTGGGGTGAATTTGAGCAATTTCAATAATTTGAAGTGGTTTAGAATGATTTTTTGTGAAATTTTATTAATATGGGGATTTCTTGGATTCTTTGGGTTTTAAAGGCATTTTTCTAATTTTGGAGAACATTGGGTTATTTTTGTAGTTTTGGAGAATTGAGGATAATTTAGCTAGTTTCAAAGAATGTGGAGTATTTTAAATCAATTAGGTAATTTGGAGAGGTTTAAAAAGAATTTGGTGATGAAATGAGAATTTTTAGGCAATAGGGCCATTTTAAGCATTTTTAAAATTTTTGATAATTTTTGGAGATTTAGTGTGAAGTTTGGCAATTTGATTAATTTGGAGTGGATTAGAATGATTTAGATGTATTCTTGGTGAAATCTAAATAATTTACAGATTTTTGGGATTTCTAGGGTTTAAGTGCATTTTTGTAATTTTGGTGATATTTGGTGGAAATTGAGTTATTTTGGTAATTTTGGAAAAATTAAGGCAATTTGGCTTGTTGTATGGAATGTACTATTTAAATCACTTAGGTAATTTGGAGAGATTTAAAATAATTTTGGTGAAGAAATGAGAATTTTTGGGCGATAGGGACATTTTAGAAATTATTTGGGATTTTGGCTAATTTTGAAAGATTTGGGGTGAATTTTGGCAATTTTAATAAGTTGAAGTGGTTTAGAATGATTTCGGTGAAATCTTAGGAATTTGGAGGTTTTTTTTTATTTTTAAGGGAATTTTGGTAGTTTTGGAGAATTTTGGTGAAAATTGGGTTATTTTGGATATTTTTGGGATATTTGGCTACTTTTAAGAAATGTGGAGTATTTTGTATCAATTATGTAATTTGGGGAGGTTTAAATTGATTTAAATTGATTTGTTGATAAAATTATAATTTTTTGGGCCATAGGGACATTTTGGGAGTTTTTGGGATTTTGCCTAATTTCTAGAGATTTGGGATGAATTTGAGCAATTTGAAAATTTTGGAGTGGTTTAGAATGATTTTTGGTGAAATCATAGGAATTTGGAGATTTTTTGGAGTTTTAGGGTTTTAAGGTCATCTTGGTAGTTTTGGAGAATTTTGGTAAAAATTGGTTTATTTTGTTAGTTTTGGAAAATTTACTGTCCTTTGGCTAGTTTTAAGGAATGTGAAGTATTTTAGATCAATTGGGTAATTTGGAGATATTTAAAATGATTTTGGTGAATAAATAAGAATTTTTAGGCCATAGGGGCATATTCGGAATTTTTTGGATTATGGCTAATTTTGGGAGATATTGGGCAAATTTTGGCAATTTGAATAATTTGTAGAGGTTTAAATGATTTTTTGTGAAATCTTAGAAATTTGGAGATTTTTGGGATTTTTATAGTTTTAAGGATGTTTAGGTAATTATGAAGAATTTTGGTGAAATTATTTAGGTAGTTTTGAGGAATTTAGGGAAACCTTGCTAGTTTTAAGGAATGTGGAGTAAGTTACATCACTTGGGTAATTGGGAGAGGTTTAAAATGATTTTGGTTAAGAAATGAGATGTTTAGGGCCATAACGGCATTTTGGAAATTTTTGGGGTTTTGGCAAAATTCGGGAGATTTTATTAATTTGAATTGGTTTAGAATGATCTTTTGTGAAAACTTAGGAATTTGAAGATTTTTTAGATTTTTAGGGCTTTAAAAGTATTTTGGTAATTTTTGGTGAAAAATGGGTTATTTTGGTAGTTTTTGAGAATTTAGGGCAATTTGGATAGTATTAAGAAATGTGGAGTTTTTTAGATCATTTGGGTAATTTGGAGAGGAACAAAATAATTTCGGTGAAGAAATGAGAATTTTCGGGCCATAGGGGTATTTTGGGAATTTTTTGAACTTTGCCTAATTTTGGGAGATGTGGGGTAAATTTGGGCAATTGGAATAATTTGGAGTGGTTTAGAAGGATTTTTGGTGAAATCTTAGGAATTTGGAGATTTTTAGGATTTTTAGGTTTTAGGGCATTTTGTTCACTTTGGAGAATTTTGGTGAAAATTGGGTGTTTTTGGTAGTTTTCAAGAGATTAGGGCAATTTGGTTAGTTTTAAGAAATGTGGAGTATTTTAGATCAATTGGGTAATTTGGAGAGGTTTAAAATGATTTTGATGAAGAAATGAGTATTTTTTTACCATAGAGGCATTTTTAGAAGCTTTTGGATTTTGGCTAATTTTGGGAGATTTCTAGTGAATTTTAGCAAATTAAATATCTGGTAGTGATTTAGAATAATTTTTGGTGAAATCTTTTGAATTTGGAGAGTTTTTGGATTTTTAGGTTTTTAAGGGCATTTTGGTAGTTTGAGAGAGTTTTGGTTAAAATTGCGTTATTCTAGTAGTTTTGTATAATTTTGGGTAATTTGGCTAGTTTTAAGGAATGTGGAGTATTTTAGATCAATTGGGTAATTTTGGGAGGTTTAAATTGATTTTTGTGAATTAGTGAGAATTTTTTGGCCATAGGGACATTTTGGAATTTTTGGGGTTTTGGCTAATTTTAAGTGATTTGGGGTGAACTTATGTAATTTGAATAAGTTGAAGAGTTTTAGAAAGATTTTAGGTGTCATCTTTTAAATATAGAGATTTTTGGGATTTTTAGGGCTTTTTGTGCTTTTTGGTAATTTTTTAGAATTTTGTAAAAATTGGGTTAGTTTGTTAGTTTTGGACAATTTTGGGTAATTTGACTACTTTTAAGGAATGTGGAGTATTTTAGATTAATTTTTTAATTTGGAGAGGTTTAAAATGATTTTGGTTAAGAAATGGTAATTTTTTTGGCCATAAGGGCATTTTTCCAATTTTTTAGATTTCTGCTAATTTTGGGCGTTTTTCGGTGAATTTAGGCTATTTGAATAACTTGAAGTGGTTTAGAATGATTTTTTGTGAAATAACACGTATTTGGAGATTTTGCAATTTTTCGATTTTTAAGACCATTTATGTAATCTTGTAGAGTTTTGGTGAAAATTGGGTTATTTTTGTAGTTTTGGAGAGTTAAGGTAAATTTGGCAATATTAAAGAATGTAGAGTATTTTAGATTAATTGGGTAGTTTGGCAAGGTTTAAAATGATTTTGATGAAGAAATAAGATTTTTTTGGCCATAGGGGCATTTTAAGAAGTTTTGGGATATTGGCTAATTTTAGTAGATTTGTGGTGAGTTTTGGCATATCAATATTTTTTAGTGGTTTAAAATAATTTTTTGTCAAATATTTGAAATTTGGAGATTTTTTGGATTTTTAGGATTTTACGGGCATTTTGTTAATATTGGAGAATTTTTGTGAAAATTTAGTTATTTTTGTATTTTTAGATAATTTAGGGAAATTTGGCTAGGTTTAAAGAATGTGAAGTATTTTAGATCAATTGGGTAACTTCGAGATTTTGAGTAGAACTAAAACTGAATACATGGAATGTAATTTTAGTAATAGTAGGTCTAGTGACAGAAGTGTAACTTTGGGTGATCAAATTATTAAAAGGTGTGAACGATTTAGATATCTAGGGTACATTTTTCAAAGCGATGGTGATATAGATGGGGATGTTAATAGTAGAATTTAGGTTGTTTGGTTGAAGTTGAGGAATGCGTCCGGCCTATCGTGTGATAGAAAAGTACATCTTAGACTGAAAGGAAAATTTTATAAGATGGTGGTGAGACCTTAAATGCTCTATGGTGCGGAATGTTGGCCTTTAAAAGAGAAGCATAATGTTAAATTAAGTGTTATCGAGATGAGAATGATTTGGTGGATGAGTGGCTTTACACTTAGAGTCAAAATGTGAAATGAATATATCGGTAATAGGGTGGTGTTGCACCAGTGACGGATAAAATTAGAGAGAGTCGCCTTAGATGGTTTGGTCACATTAAACGTCCACCACTTGATGATCCGATTTGGAGAATAAATGTTTTAAATACAACTTATGTTAAGAAAGGCAGTGGTAGACCTAGGAAAACTTAGGCTTATTGCATTAAAACTGATCTTAATTTATTAGAATTAAATGAAAATTTGATACTAAATAGGACACAATGGAGAAAAAGGATTCATGTAGCCGACCCATTTAGTGGAAAAAAGGCTTTCATTGTTGTTGTTAGTGTTGTTGTTGGGTAACTTCGACATGTTTAAAATGCTTTTGGAGAAGAAATGAGATTTTTTTCGGCCATAAGGGCATTTTGGAAATTTTTAAGAATTGCTAATTTGGGAAATTGGGAGTTAATTTAGGCATATTGAATAATTTAGAGTGGTTTGGAGCGATTCTTGGTGAATTCTTAGGAATTTGGAGATTTTCGGGATTTTTAGGATTTTAAGTGCATTTTGGTAATTTTGGAGAATTTTAGTGAAACTTGGGACATTTTGATATTTTTGATGAATTCATAGCAACTTGGCTTGTTTAAGGAATGTGGTGTATTTTAGATCAATTGTGTAATATGGAGAGGTTTAAAATGATTTTGGAGAATAAACGAGAATTTTCGGGCCACAGGGTCATTTTTGTAATTTTTGCGGGATTTGTGGTGAATTGGACAATTTGTGTAATTTAGAGTGGTTTATAATGATTTTTAGTGAAATTTTATAAATTAAGAGATTTTGGGATTTGTAGGGTTTTAAAGGCATTTTTGTAATCTTAAAGAGTTTTAGTGAAACTGGGTTATCATGGTAGTTTTGGAGAATTAAGGGCAAATTAGCTAGTATTAATGAATGTGAATTACTTTAGATCAATTGGGTAATTTATCGAGGTTTAAAGTGATCTTGATGAAGAAATAAAAATTTTTTAGCCATAGGGGCATTTTACTAAGTTTTGTGATCTAACTTTGGGAGATTTGGTGTGAAGTAAGGCAATTTGAATAATTTAGAGTGTATTAGAATGATGTTTTGTGAAATCCTAGGAATTTGGACATCTTTAGGATTATTGGCGTCTTAAGGACATTTTGGTAATTTTGGAGAATTTCTGTGGAAATTAGGTTATTTTAGAAGTTTTAAAGAATTTAGGGGAATTTGGCTTGTTTTATGTAATTTGGAGTATTATAGATCACTTGGGTAAATTGAATAGTTTCAAAATGATTTTGGTGAAGAAATGAGAATTTTTGGGCCATAGGGGTATTTTAGGAATTTTTTAGATTTTAGCAAATTTTTGGAGATTTGGATTAATTTCAGGCAATTTGAATAATTTTAAGTTGTTTAGAATGGTTTTAGAGAAATATTAGGAATTTGATGATTTTTGGGATTTTTAGGGTTTTAAGGGCATTTTGGTAATTTTGGAGAATTTTGGTGAAAATTTGGTTATTTTGGTAGTTTTTGAGAAATTTAGGAAAATTTGCCTTGTAATAATGAATGTGGTGTATTTTAGATCAATTGGGTAATTTAAAGAGGTTCATAATGATTTTAGTAAAGAAAAAAAGAATTTTTGGTCCATAGGCGCATTTTGGGAATTTTTTGGATTTTGGTTAATTTTGAGAGATGGGTAAATTTTTGGGATTTTAGCTAAATTTTGGGAGATGAATAATTTTACTAGTTTAGAAATATTTTTGGTGAAACCTTAAGAATTTGAAGATTTTAGGGATCTTTAGGGTGTAAGGTCATTTTTGTAATTTTGGTGAAAACTAGATAATTTTGGTGGTTTTGGAGAATCAGGGATTTTTGGCTTATTTTAAGGAATGTGAACTATTTATATCACGTGTGTAATTTGGAGATGTTTAAAACGATTTTGGTGAAGAAATGAGAATTTTTGTGGCATAGCACCATTTTGAGAATTTTTGGGATTTTGGCTATTTTTGAAAGATTTTAGGTGAATTTGAATTTTAAAAATTTAAAACGTCTTAGAATGATTTTTGGTGAAATTTTAGCAATTTGACAATTTTTAGGATTTCCTGGGTTTAAAAGCATTTTGGTAATTTTGGATAATTTTTGTGAAAATTTGGTTAATTTAGTAGTTTTAGGGAATTTAAGGCAATTTTGCTGGAATTAAGGAATGTAGAGTATTTTAGATCAATTGGGTAATTTGGAGAGGGTCAAAATGATTTTGGTAATGAAATGAGATTTTTTGTGCCATAGGGGCATTTTAGGAATTTTGCCTAATTTTGGGAGATGTGGGGTAATATTGGGCAATTTGAATAATTTTGAGTGGTTTAGAATGATTTTTGGTGAAATCTTAAAAATTTGGAGATTTTTAGAATTTTAAGAGTTTTAAAGTAATTTAGGTAATTTTGTAAAATTTTGGTGAGCATTGAGTCATTTTTATAGTTTTCGAGAATCTAGGGCAATTGAGCTAGTTTTAAGGAATGTGGAATATTATAGATCAATTGGATAATTTTGGGAGATTTAAAAGGATTTTGATAAAGAAATTTGAACTTTTTTGCCATAGGGGCATTTTAGGTATTTTTGGAATTTTGGCTAATTTTGGAAGATTTGTGGTGAATTTTGGCAATTTGAATATTTTGTTGTGGTTTAGAATAAGTTTTTGGTGAAATCTTTGGAATTTGGAGATTTTTGGAATTTTAGGGTTTTACAGGCATTTTGGTAATTTGTGAGACTTGTATTGCAATATGAGTTATTTTGGTAGTTTTGGAGGATTTAGGACAATTTGGCTAGTATTATGGAATGAGGAGTACTTTAGATGAGTTAGGTAATTTGGACAGGTTTAAAATGATTTTGATGATGAAATGAGGATTTTTTGGCCATAGGGGTATTTTGGGAATATTTGGGAATTTAGCTCATTTTCGGAGATTTTAAGGAAATTTGGGCAATTTAATTATTTGAAGTGGTTAGAATGATTTATGGTGAAATCTTTGGAATTTAGAGATTTTTAGAATTTTTATAGTTTTAGAAAAATTTTGGTAATTTTAAAGAATTTTGATGAAAAATGGGTTATTTTGGTAGTTTTTAAGAATTCATAGGAATTTGGATATTTTTGAGATTTTAGGGGTTTAAAAGCACTTTGGTAATTTTGGAGAATTTCGGTGAAAATTGAGTTATTTTGATACTTTTGGAGAATTTAGGGCAATCTAGCTAGTTTTAAAGAATGTAGAGTATTTTAGATCAACTGGGTAATTTGGAGATGCTTAAAATGACTTTGGCGAAGAAATGATAATTTTTGGGCCATAGGGACAATTTAAGAATTTTTAGGATCTTTCTTATTTTTAGGAGATTGTGGGTGAATTTAGGCAATTTAAATAATTTGGACTGGTTTAAAATGACTTTTCGGGGTTTAAGGACATTTTGGTAATTTTGGAGAATTTTAGTGGAAATTGGGTTATTTTTGCTGTTTTGAAGAATTTAAGGTAATTTGGCTAAGTTTATGGAATGTGGAGTATTATAGATCACATGGGTGATTTGTAGAGGTTAAAAAAGATTTTGGTGAAGAAATGAGAATTTTTGGGCCATAAGTGCATTTTGGGTATTTTTTGGATTTTGGCTTGTTTTAGGAGATTTTGGGTGAATTTCGGTATTTGAATAATTTGAAGTGTTTAGAATGATTTTCAGTGAAATTTAAGGAATCTGGAGATTGTTTTGATTTTTAGATTTTTAAGGGCATTTTGGTAATTTTGGAGCATTTTGATGAAAATTTAGTTATTTTGGTAGTTTTTGAGAATTTAGAGCAATTTGACTAGTTTTACGGAATTTGAAGTATTTTAGATCAACTGAGAAAACTGGAGAGGTTTAAAATGATTTTGATGAAGAAATGAGAATTTTTTTGCCATCTTGGCATTTTAAGAATTTTGGGATTTTGGTGAATTTTGGGAGAATTGTTGTGACTTGGGGCATTTTGAATATTTTATTGTGGTTTAAAATAATTTTTAGTAAGATCTTCATAATTTAGAGATTTTTGAGAGTTTTTTGGTGTTTCAGGCGTTTTGGTTATCATCGGGAATTTTAGTAAAAATTGGGTTAGTTTAGTTATTTTTGTGAATTTAGAGAAATTTGGCTAGTTGTATGGAATGTGGACTATTTAAATTACTTGGGTAATTTGGAGATGCTTAAAATGACTTTGGTGAAGAAATCAGAATTTTTGGGCCATTTTGGGAATTTTTATTGTTTTGGCTAATTTTAGTAGATTTGAAGTGAATTTGGGCATATTGAATCATTTGAAGTGACATAGAATGATTTTTGGTGAAATCTTAGGAAAGTAGAGATTTTTTTTATTTTTAGGGTTTTAAAAGCATTTTCTTAATTTTGGAGATTTTTGGTGAAAATTGAGTGATTTTGGTAGTTTTAAAGAATTTAGGGCAAATTAGCTAGTATTAAGAAATGTGGAGTATTTTAGATCAATTGGGCAATTTGGAGAGGTTCAAAATGATTCTCGTGAAGAAATGAGAATTTTTGGGCCATATATGCTATTTGGAAGTTTTTAGGATTTTGATTAATTCTCGGAGATGGTTAAATTTGGATAATTTGAATAATTTGGAGTAGTTTAGAAAGAATTTTGGTGAAATTTTAGAATTTTGGAGATTTTTAAGATTTTTATGGGTTTTAGGGCATTCTCATTCTTTTAGAGAATTTTGGTGAATGTTTGGTAGTTTTGGTAGTTTTGGAAAATTTAGGGCAATTTGGCTAGTTTTAAGGATTGTGGTGTATTTTAGATCAATTGAGTAATTTGGAGATGTTTAAAATGATTTTGGTGATGAAATGAGAATTTTTTGGGCATAGGGGCTTTTTCTAAGTTATTGGAATTATGGATAAATTTGGGAGATTTTGGGCAATTTGAATAATTTGGAGTCGTTTAGAATGATTTTTGTTGAAATCTTAGAAATCTAGAGATTTTTGGGATTTGAAGGGTTTTAAGGGCATTTTGGTAATTTTGAAGAATTTTAGTGAAATCAGGTTATTTTGGTAGTTATGGAAAACTTTGGCAATTTATGTAATTTAGAGTGGTTTAGAAAGGTTTTTTGTTATAATCTTATAAATTTGAAGATTCTTGAAATTTTTAGGCTTCTAAGGGCTTTTTGGTAAAATTGAAGAGTTTTGGTGAAAATTGGGTTATTTGGAAATTTTGGAGATTTTAGCGCAATTTGGCTAGTTTTAAGGAATAAGGAGTATTTTAGATCAAGTTGGTAATTTAGAAATGTTTCAAATGATTTTGGTTAAGAAATGAGAATTTTTTGGGCCATAGGTGCATTTTGAGAATTTTTAGAATTTTTGCTAATTTTGGGAGATTGGGGGTGAATTTGGGCAATTTAATTTATTGGTGTGGTTTAAAGTCATCCTTTGGTGAAATCTTATGAATTTTAAGATTTTTCGAATTCTTAGAGTTTTAAGGCCATTTTGGTAATTTTGGATAATTTTAGCAAAAATTAGGTTATTTTGGTAGTTTCCAAGAATTTAGGACAATTTGGCTAACTTTAAGGAATGTGGAGTATTTTAGATCAATTGGGTAATTTGAGAGGTTTTAAAAACTTTGTTGAAGAAATGCAAATTTTTTTTTGCCATAAGAGCATTTTAGGAAATTTTGGGATTTTATCTTATTTTGAGAGATTTAGGGTGAATTTAGGCATGTTGAATAATTTGGAGTAGTAAGACTAATTTTTAATGAAGTCTTAGGAATTTGAAGACTTTTGGGATTTTTTTGGTCTTAAGGGCTTTCGATAATTTTGGAGAATTTTGTCTTTTTAGGTAGTTATTAAAAATTTAGTGTAATATGGCTAGTTTTAAGGAAAGTGTAGTATTTTAGATGAATTTGGCAATTTTAGCAAATTTGAGGTGATTAAGAATATTTTTTATGAAATCTTAGGAATTTGGAGATTTTTTAGATATTTAGGGTTTTAAGAGTATTTTGGTAGTTTTTAAGAATTTTGATGAAAATTGAGATTTTTTGGTAGCTTTGGAGAATTTAGGGCAATTTGGCTAGTTTTAAGGAATGTGTAGTTGTTTTGATCAATGTTACAGTTTGGAGAGGTTTAAAATGATTTTGGTGAAGAAATGAGAATTTTTGGGCCATAAGGGCACTTTTGGATTTTTTGGGTATTTTGCTAATTTTGGTAGATTTGGGGTGAATTTGAGCAATTTCAAAAACATGGAGTGGTTTTGAATGATTTTTAGTGAAATCTTAAAAATTTGGAGATCTTTTAGATTTTTATGGTTTTAGAGGCATTTGGCTAATTCTGGAAAACACTGGGTTATTTTAGTAGTTCTGGAGAATTTTAGGGAAATTGGCTTGTTTTAAGGAATATGGAGTATTTTAGATCAATTGGGTAATTTGGAGATGTTTAAATCGATTTTGGTGAAGAAAAGAGAATTCTTATACACTAGGGGCATTTTCAGAATTTTTGGAATTTTGGTTAGTTTTTTGAGATTTTGTGTGAAGTTGGGCAATTTGAATAGTTTGGAGTGGATTAGAATGATTGAGAATGATTTTTAGTGAATTCTTAGAAGTTTGGAGATTTTTTGGATTTTAGGGTTTAAGTGTATTTTGGTAATTTTGGTGAAATTTTGTGGAAATCGAGTTATTTTGGTAATTTTGGAGAACTTAGGGAAATTTGGCTAGTTTTTTGGAACGTGGAGCATTATACAAAACTTGGGTTATTTGGAATGGTTTAGAATGATTTCGGTGAAGATATGAGAATTTTTGGGCCATAGGGGCATTTTGGGATTTTTTGGGATCTTGGGTAATTTTGGAAGATTTGCGGTGAAATTGTGCAATTTGAATTATTTGAAGTGGTTTAGAATGGTTATGGTGATACCTTCAGAATTTGAAGATTTTTTAGATTTTTAAGGTTCTAAGAGCAATTTGGTAATTTTAGAGAATTTTGGTGAAAATTGGGTTGTTTTGGTAGTTTTAAAGGATTTATGGAAATTTTGCTAGTTTTAAGGAATGTGGAGTATTTTTTATCACTTTGCTAATTTGGAGAGGTTTAAATTAATTTTGGTGAAGAAATAAGAATTTTTAGGCCATATTGGTATTTTGGGAATTTTTGAGAATTTGGGTAATTTGGGATATTTGGTATAAACTTGGACAATTTGAGCAAATTTGAAGTGATTTAGAATGATTTTTAGTTAAATCTTAGGAATTTAGAAATTTTTTTGGATTTTTAAGGTTTTAAAAGTATTTTGTTAATTTTGGAGAATTTTGGTGAAAAATGGGTTATTTTGGAAATTTTGGAGAATTTACGGCAATTTGGCTAGTATTAAGAAATGTGTAGTATTTTAGATCAATTGAGTAATTTGGAGAGGTCCAAAATAATTTTGGTGAAGAAATAAGAATTTTGGGCGATATGGGCATTTTGGAAATTTTTTGAAATTTGCCTGATTTTGGGAGATGTGTGGGGTAAATTTGGGCAATAGGAAGAATTTAGAGTGCTTTAGAATTATATTTTCTGAAATCCTAAAAATTTAAAGATTTGTAGGATTTTTAGGGTTTTATGGGCATTTTGGTAATTTTCTAGATTTTTGGTGAAAATTGGGTTATTTTGGTAGTTTTTGAGAGTTTAGGGAAATTTGGCTAGTTTTAAGGAAAGTGGAGTATTTTTAGATCAATTGGGTAATTTAAAGAGGTTTAAAATGATTTTGATGAAGAAATGAGTATTTTTTTGCCATAGGGGCATTTTTGGAACTATTAGGTTTTTGGCTAATTTTGGGAAATTTGTGATAAATTTTGGCAATTTGAATATTTTGTAGTTGTTTAGAATAATTTATGGTGAAATCTTTTGAATTTGGAGTTTTTTTGAATTTTTAAGGTTTTAAGGGCATTTTGGTAATTTAGGAAAATTTAGGTTAAATTGGATTATTTTGGTAGTTTTGGAGAATTTTGGGGTAATTTGGCTAGTTTTAAGGAATGCAGAGTATTTTAAATCAATCAGGTATTTTGGAGAGGTTTAAATTGATTTTGGTGAATTAATTAAATTTTTTGGGCCATAGATTTGGGGTGAATTTGTGTAATTTGAATAAGTTGAAGAGCTTTAGAAAGATTTTTGGTGAAATCTTTGAAATTTAGAGATTTTCAGGATTTTTAGGGTATTTTGGTAATTTTGGAGAATTTCATAAAAATTGGGTTATTTTGTTAGGTTTGGAAAATTTTGCCCAATTTGGCTGGTTTTAAGGAATGTACAGTATTTTAGATTAATTGTGTAATTTGGAGAGGTTTAAAATGATTTTGTTGAAGAAATGGAAATTTTTTGAGCCAATGGGGTATTCTTGCAATCTTTGCGATTTTTACTAATTTTGCGAATTTTAGGTGAATTTGGGCAATTTGAATAACTTGAAGGGGTTTAGAATGATTTTTTTGTGAAATAACATGTTTTTAGAGATTTTGGGACTTTTAAGTTTTAAGGGCATATTGGTAATCTTAGAGAATTTTGGAGAAAATTGGATTATTTTTATAATCATTCTAAACTACTACAAATTATTAAAATTGCCCAAATTCAAGCTAAATCTCCCAAAATTAGACGAAATCTCCGAAATTCTCGAAATGTCACTATGGCTCAAAATTTCTCATTACTTCACCAAAATCATTTTAATCCTGTCTGAATTACCCAATTGATCTAAAATACTCCACATTTCTTAAAAGTTACCAAATTGACCTATATTCTCCAAAACTAACAAAATAAATAAATTTTCACCAAAATTCTCCAAAATTACCAAAATGCCCTTAAAACCCAAAAAATCTCAAAAAATCTCCAAATTTCTAATATTTCACCAAAAATCATTCCAAACCACTCCAAATTATTAAATTGCCCAAATTCGCCCCATAGCTCAAAAAATTAGCGATAATTCCAAAACACTAAAAATGTCCATATGGCCTAAGAACTCTTATTTATTCAACAAAATCATTTTAAACATCTCTAAATGACCCTATTAATCTAAAATACTATACATTCCCTAAAACTAGCTAAATTACCCTAAATTCTACAAAACTACCAAAATAAACCAATTTTCACCAAAATTCTCTAAAATTACAAAAATGTCCCTAAAACTATAAAAATCCAAAAATTTGGAAATTCCTAAGACTTCACCAAAAATAATTTCATACTATTATAGATTATTCAAATAGACTAATTTCAGCCCAAATCTCCAAAAATTCGCCAAAATCCCAAATTTTCCCAAAATGCCTCTATGGCTAAAATCATTTTAAACCTCTCTAAATTACCCAACTGTTCTAGAATACTCCAAATTCCATAAAACTAGCCAAATTTCTTTGAACTTTCAAAATAATACCAAAATACCCATATTTCCCCAAAATTCTCCAAAATTTCCAAAATTCCATTAAAACCTTAGAATCCATGAAATCTTCAAATTCCTATAATTTCACCAAAAAATCATTCTAAACCACTTTAAATTATTCCAAAAATTTCCCAAAATTCTCCAAAATAAGCTAAAATCCCAAAAATTCCCAAAATGCCCCTATTTCCCAAAAAATTTCATTTCTTCACCAAAATCATTTTAAAACTCTCCAAATCATCCAATTGATTTAAAATACTACACATTCTTTAAAACTAGCAAAATTGCCCTAGATTCTCCAAAACTACCAAAATAACTCAATCTTCACTATAATTACATAAATGTCCTAAGAACCATAAAAATCCCAAAAATCTTCAAATTATTAAGATTTCACAAAAAATCATTCTAAACCACTCCAAAATTTTCAAATTGCCTAAATTCACCCCAAATCTACCAAAATCCAAAAAATTCCCAAAATGCCCCTATAGCCTAAAAGTTTTCATTTCTTCACCAAAATTATTTTAGAACTCTCCAAATCACCAATTTGATTTAAAATAATACACATTCTTTCAAACTAGCCAAATTACCCTAAATTCTCCAAAACTACCAAAATAACTCAATCGTCACCATAATTACCAAAATGTCCTTAGAACCATAAAAATTCAAAAAATCTTCAAATTATTAAGATTTCATAAAAAATCATTCTAAACCACTCCAAATTTTTCAAATTGCCTAAATTCACCCTAAATCTACCAAAATTAACCATGATCCCAAAAAATTCTAAAAATGCCCATAGGGCCCAAAAATTCACATTTCTTCACATAAATCATATTAAATCTCTCCAAATTACACAATTAATCTAAAATACTTCACATTCCTTAAAACTAGCCAAATTTCCTTGAATTCTATAAAACTACCTAAATAACCTAATTTTAAAAAAAAGTCTCCAAAATTACCAAAATGTCCTTAAAACCATAAAATTCCCAAAAATCTCCAAATTTGTAAGATTTCACCAGAAATCATTTTAAGTTACATTAAATTATTCAAATTACATGAATTCACCCTAAATAATCCAAAATTAGCCAAAATCCAAAAGATTCCTAAAATGTCCTTATAGCCTAAAAATTCTCATTTCATCATCAAGATCATATTAAACTTCTGAAAATTACACAATTGATATATAATACTTTTATTTCTATAAAACTAGTCAAATTGCATTGAATTCTCCAAACTACTAGAATAAGCCAATTTTCACCAAAATTCACTAAAATTACCAAAATGCCCTTAAAACCCTAAAAATCCCAAAAATCCCTAAATTCCTAGGATTTCACCAAAATCATTCTAAATCACTACAAAATATTCAAATAGCCCATATTCACCCATAACTTATCAAAATTAGCCAGAATCCCAAAAATTACCATAATGCCCCTATGACCCAATAATTCCCATTTCTTCACCAAAATCATTTTAAACTAGTCATATTGCCCTAAATTCTCCAAACTGCCAAAATTCCACCAAAATTCACAAAAATTACCAAAATGCCCGTAAAAACCCTAAAAATGCCAAAAATCTCCAAAATTCTATGATTTCACCAAAATTATTCTAAACCACTACAAATTATTCAAATTGCTCAAATTCACCGCGAATCTTCAAAAATTAACCAAAATCCAAAAAATTCCTAAAATGCCCTTGTGGCCAAATAAATTTGTATTTCTTCATTAAAATTAGTTTAAACCTCACCAAATTACCCGATTGATCTAAATTACTCTACAATCCTTAAAACTAGCCAAATTCCCCTAATGTTTTAAAAACTACTAAAATAACCCAATCTTCACCAAAATTCTCCAAAATTATCAAAATGCCCTTAAAAAACTAAAAATCCCAAAAATCTCCAAATTCTTAAAATTTCACAAAAAATCATTCTTAACCACTCGAAATTATTTAAATTTCTCAAATTTACACAACACCTAAAATTAGCCAAAATGCCCTTATGGCCGAATAATTCTCATTTCTTCACAAAAATCATTTTGAACCTCTCAAAATTATCCAACTGATTTAACATACTCAACATTCCTTAAAACCTGGACAATTTGCCCTAAAATCTCAAAAACTAATAAAATAGCCCAATTTTGACCAACATTTACCAAATGCCATTAAAACCATAAAAATCCGAAGAATCTCTACACGCCTAAAATTTCACAAAAAATCACTCTAAATCACACAAAATTATTTAAATTGCCCGTTTCACCCAAAATCTCCAAAAATTAGCCACAATACAAGAAATTCCTAAAATGCCCCTATGGCCCAAAATTTCTCATTTCTTCACCAAAATCATTTTAAATCTCTCCAAATTACCCAAGTGAACGAAAATACAGTACATTTGATAAGACTAAGCAAATTGCCCTAAATTCTACAAATTTACCAAAAAAACCAATTTCAACCAAAATTCACCAAAATTACCAGAATGCCCGTAAAACCTTAAAAATCCAAGAAATCTACAAATTTTTAAGATTTCACCAAAAATCGTTCAGAACTAATCCAAATGATCAGATTGTCCAAATTCGTCCCAAATCTCGCAAAATTAGCTATAATCCTTAAAAGTCTGAAAATGCCTCAACGACCCAAAGATTCACATTTTTTCAGGAAAATAATTTAAAACACTCCAAATTACCCAATTGATAAAAAAACTTCACATTTCCTAAAACTAGCTAAAATACCTTAAATATTCTAACTCTACCAAAATAACCTAATTTTCACCAAAACTCTCCAAAATTACTAAAGTGCCCTTAAAACCCTAAAAATTTAAATAAACTACAAATTCTTAAGATTTCACCAAAAATCAATCTAACCACTCCAAATCATTCAAATTGCCTAAATTCACACAAAATTTCCTAAAATAATCCAAAATCTAAAAAATTTCCAAAATGTCCCTATGGCTCAAAAATTTACATTTCTTCACCATAATAATTTTAAACTTCTCAAAATAACTAAATAAAATTCTCCACATTCCTTAAAACTAGCCAAATTGCTCTAAATTCTCCAAAACTACCAAAATAACCCAAGATTCACTAAATTCTCCAAAATTACCATAATAACCCTAAAACTCTAAAAATCCAAAAAATCTCTAAATTCCTGAGATTTCACCAGAAAACATTCTAGGCCACTGCAGATTGATCAAATCGACTAAATTCACCCCAAATCTCAAAAAATTACCCAAAATCCTAAAAATTCCCAAAATGCCCATATGGCCAAAATTATTTTAAACCTCTCTGAATTAAACAATTGGTCTAATTTATTCATAACTCCTTAAAACTAGACAAATTACACTAAATCCTCCGAAACTCCCAAAATAATCCAATTTTCACCAAAATTCTCCAAAAATACCAAAATACATTTAAAACCCTAAAACCCAAAAAAATACCCTAATTCCTATAATTTCAACAAAAATCATTCTAAATAACTTCAAATTAATTAAAAAATTGCCCTAAATTTTCCAAAATTAGCCAAAATCCCCAAAATTCCCAAAATTCCCTTACGCCAAAAATTTTCACTTCTTCACCAAAATCATTTCAAACCTCTCTAAATTACCCAATTGATCTAAAGTACACTACATTCTTTAAGAGTAGCCAAATTGCCCAAAAATCATCAAAACTACCAAAAAAACCTAATTTTCACCAAAATTACCAAAATGTCCTTAAAACCCTAAAAATCCCAAAAGACTCCAAATTCCTAAGATTTCACAAAAAATCATTCTAAACAACTCCAAATTATTCAAATTGCCTAAATTCACCCCAAATATACCAAAATTAGCCAAAATCCCAAAAGTTTCGAAAATGCCCATATGGCCCACAAATTCTCATTTCTTCACAAAAATAATTTTAAACCACTTTAAATTATACAATTGATCTAAAATACTTTACATTCCTCAAATCTAGCTAAATTGCCTTGAATTCTCCAAAACAACCTAAGTAACCCAATTTTCACAAAAATTCTACAAAATTACCAAAATTTCATTAAAACCCTAAAAATCCCAAAAATCTAGAAATTCCTAACCAAAAATCATTTAAACCACTTTGAATTAGTCAAACTGCCCAAATTCACCCAAAATCTTCAATAAATCGCCAAAATCCTAAATATTCCTAAAATGTCCCTATGGCTTAAAAATTCTCATTTCATCATCAAAATCATTTTAAACTTCTTCAAATTACACAATTGATCTATAGTACTCAACATTCCTAAAAACCAGCCAAATTGCCTTGAATTCTCCAAAACTATCAAAATAACCCAATTTTCACTAAATTCTCCAAAACTACCAAAATAAGCCCAATTTAACCAAATTTCTTAAAAATTACCAAGATGTCCTCACAACCCTAAAAATCCCAAAAATCTCTAAATTCTTAAAATTTCACCAAAATCATTCAAAACCACTCTAAATTATTCAAATTCCCCAAATTCACCCCCAATAATAAAAAATTAGCCGAAATCCCAAAAATTCTCACAATGCCCATATAGCCCAAAAATTCTCATTTCTTCACCAAAATCATTTTAAACATCTCCAAATTACCCAAGTGATCTAAAACACTCCACATTCCACAAAACCAGTCATATTGCCCTAAATTCTCCAAAACTACAAAAATAACCCAATTTCCACCAAAATTGCCAAAATGCCCGTAAAATCCTAAAAATAAAAAATAATATCCAAATTTCTAAGATTTCACCAAAATCATTCTAATTCACAGCAAATTATTCAAATTACCCAACTTCTCCCCAAATCTCCCAATATTATCCAAGATCCCAAAAATTTCGAAAATACCCTTATGGCCCAAAAATTCTCATTTCTTCACCAAAATCATTTTCAACCTCTCCAAATTACCCAATTGATCTAAATTACTCCACATTCCTTAAAACTAGCCAAATTGCCTAAATTCTCCAAAACTACCAAAATAACCCATTTTTCACAAAAATTCTCCAAAATTACCAAAATGCCCTTAAAATACTATAAATACTAAAAATCTCCAAATTCCTAAGATTTCAACTAAAATCATTTTTTACCACTCGAAATTATTTAAATTGCCCAAATTTACACATCTCCCAAAATTAGCAAAAGTGATCTTTTGGCTTAATAATTCTTATTTCTTCACTGAAATCATTTTGAACATCTCTAAATTACCCAATTGATTTAAAATAGTCCACATTCCTTAATACAAGACAAATTGCCCTAATTTTTCCAAAACTATCAAAATAACCCAATTTTCACCAAAATTCTCAAAAATTTTGAAAATGTCATTAAAACCTTAAAAATCCCACATATCTTCAAATGTCTAAGATTTCATCAAAAATCATCTAAATCACTCTAAATTATTGAAATTGCCCAAAATACTCCAAATCTACAAAAATTAGCCAAAATACCAGAAATTCTTAAAATGCTCTTATGGCCCAAAATTTCTCATTTCTGCACTAAAATCATTTTAAACCTCTCTAAATTACCCGAGTGATCGAAAATACTGCACATTTGATAAAATTAGCCAAATTGCCCTAAATTCTGCAAAACTACCAAAATAAACCATATTTTACTAAATTCTCTAAAATTACTAGAATGTCCGTAAAACCTTAAAAATACCAAAAATTTACAAATTTTTAAGATTTCACCAAAAATCATTCTAAACTACTTCAAATTATTCAGTTTGACCAGATTCACTCCAACTCTCCCAAAATTAGCTAAATCCTAAAAATTCTGAAAATGCCCCAATGACCCAAAAATTCTCATTTCTTCAGCAGAATCAATTTAGACACTTCAAATTACCCAATTGATCTAAAAGACTTCACATTTATTAAAACTAGTGAAATTTCCTAAATAATTCAAATCTACAAAAATAACTTACTTTTCATCAAAATTCTCCAAAATTACCATAATGACCATAAAACCCTAAAAATCCAAAAAAAAACCCAAATTCTTATGATTTCACCAAAAATCAATCTAAACCACTCCAAATCATTCAAATTGCATAAAATCACTGCAAATCTCCTAATTTTATCCAAAATCCAAAAATTTCCATAATGCCCATATGGCGAAAAAATTCTCATTTCTTCACCAAAATAATTTTAAACTTCTTAAAATTACCCAATTAAAAAAATGTGCTCCACTTTCCTTTAAATTAGCAATATTGCCCAAAATTCTCCAAAACTACTAAAATAACCCAAATTTCACCAAAATTCTTCAAAATTTCCATAATGACACTAAAACACAAAAAATCCCAAAAATCTCCATATTCCTAAGATTTCATCGAAATTATTCTAAATTATTAAAATTGCTTAAATTCTCCACAAATCTCACAAAATTAACTAAATTTTAATAAATTACCAAAATGCTCTTATGGCTTAAAAATTCTCATTCTTCCCCAAAATCAGTTCAAACCTCTCCAAATTACCCAATTGACCAAAAATTCTCCAAATTCATTGAATAACCACCAAATTTTCCTAAATTCTCCAAAACTATCAAAATAATACTGTTTTCACAAAAATTATCCAAAATTACCAAAATGCCCTTAAAACCCTAAAAATCCCAAAAATATCCTAATTCCTAAGAACTCACCTAAATCATTCTAAACAACTACATATTACTCAAATTGACCAAAATCACGCCAAATCTCCCCAAATTTGACTCAATCCAAAAAATTCACAAAATTGCCCCTATGCCTTAAAATTTTTTATTACTTCACCAAAATTATTTTAAACCTACTATGAATTACCCAATTGATATAAAATACTCCACAATCCTTAAAACTTAACAAATTGCCCTACATACTCCAAAACTACCAAAATAAATCAAGTTTCACCAAATTCTCCAAAATTACCAAAATACCCATAAAACAAAAAAACTCCCAAAAATCTCCAAATTTCTACGATTTCACCAAAAATCATTCTAAACCACTCCAAATTATTCAAATCACCCAAACTCACCCAAAATTAGCCAAAATGCCAAAAATTCCCAAAATGCTCTTATTCCAAAAATTCTAATCTCTTCACCAAAATCAATTTAAACCTCTCCAAATTACCCAATTGTTCTAAAATACTCCACGTTCCTTAAAACGAGCCAAACTACCAAAAATTCTTTAATACTAAAAAAATAACCTAATTTTCACCAAAATTACGAAAATAACCTTAAAACCCTTAAAATCTAAAAAATTTTTAAATTTCAAGGATTTCACCGAAAATCATTCTAAACAACTCCAAATAATTTAAATTGATATTATTTGCCCTAACTCTACCAAAATTAGCCATAATCACAAAAATTTCAAAATGCCCTTATGGCCCAAAAATTCTTATTTCTTCACCAAAATCATATTAAACCTCTCCAAATTACCTAATTAATCTAAAATACTCCATGTCTTTTATAACTAGCAAAATTGCCTGAAATTCTCCAAAACTACTAAAATAACAGAATTTTCACTAAAACTATCTAAATTTACCAAAATGTCATCAAAACTGCAAAAATTCAAAAAATGTCCAAATTCCTACAATTTCACGAAAAAATTATTATAAGCCACTCCAAATTGATAAAATTGCACAAATTCACCCCCACATGTCCCAAAATTAGCCAAAATCCTAAAAATGGCCAAAATGCCCCTATGGCTTAAAGATTTTCATCTCTTCACCAAAAATCATTCTCAACCTGTTTAAATTATTCCAAAAATTGCCCTAGATACTCCAAAAGTAGCCAAAATCCCAAAAATTCTCAAAATGCCCCTATGGTCCAAAAAATTTCATTTCTTCACTAAAATTAATTTAAACCTCTTCAAATTACCTAATTAATCTAAAAAATTACACATTCCTTTAAACTAGATAAATTGCCTTGAATTCTCCAAAACTTCATAAGTAACTCAATTTCACAAAAATTCTCCAAAATTACCAAAATGCCCTTAAAAGCCTAAAAATTCAAAAATCCTCAAATTCCTAAGTTTTCACCAAAAATCATTCTAAACCACTCCAAATTATTCAAATTGCCGAAGTTCAACCACAATCTCCTAAAGTTAGCAAAAATCCCAAAATTTCCAAAATGTCCCTCTAGCCCAAAAATTCTCATTTCTTCACGAAAATTATTTTAAACTTCTACAAATTACCCAATTGATCTAAAATACTCTACATTCCATAGAATAAACCAAATTGCGCTGAATTCTTCAAAACTACCAAAATAACGCAATTTCCACCAACATTACTATAATATCTTTAAAACCCTAAAAGTCTCAAAAATCTCTAAATTCCAAAAATTTAACCAAAAATCACTCTCAATCACTTCAAATTATTCAAATTGCATAAATTCAGCCCAAATCTTCCAAAATTAGCCAAAATCCAAAAAATTCCAGAAATTCCGTTTGGCCTGAAAATTCTCATTTTGTCTCCAAAATCATCTTAAACCTCTCTAAATTACACAATAGATGTGAAATACTTCACATTCCTTAAAACTGTGCAAATTGCCATGAATTCTCCAAAACTACCAAAATAACCAAAATTTCACAAAAATTCACCAATATTTTCAAAATGGCCTTAAAATCTTAGGAGTCCCAAAAATCAAAAAATTCCTAAGATTTCACAAAAAATCATTCTATACTTCTTCAAATTATTCAAATTACCCAAATTCACCACAATCTCCTAAAATTAGCCAATATCATATAAGTTTCCAAAATGCCCCTGAGGCCCAAAAATTCACATTTCTTCACAAAAAATTATTTAAAACTTCTCCAAATTGACCAAGTGATGTAAAATACACCACATTCAAATTATTCAAATTGCCCAAGTTCACCCTAATCTCCCAAAATTAGCCAATATCGTAAAAGTTTCCAAAATGCCCCTCAGGCCCAAAAATTCATGTTTCTTCACAAAAAAATATTTTAAACTTCTCCAAATTACCCAAGTGATGTAAAATACACCACATTCCAAAAAATTTACCATATTGCCCTAAATTCTTCAAAACTACAACAATAACCCAATTTCCACCAAAATTCTCCAAGATTACTAAAATGCATCTGAAACCCAAAAAATCCCAAAAATCATCAGAATCCTATGATTTCGCAAAAATTTATTCTAAACAACAACTTAATATTAAAATTTCCCAAATTCACCACAAATCTTCAAAAATTCTAGAAAACTGCCGAAATAACCCAATTTTCATGAAATAATTCTCCAAAATTATTAAAATGCCCTAAAATCAATAAAAAACTAAAAAATATCCAAATTTTTAAGATTTCACCAAAAATCATTCTAAACCACTCAAAATTGTTCAAATTGCCAAAATTTATGTCACATCTCCCAAAATTATCCAGAACCCCAAAAATTCCCAAAATACCCTAATGGCAAAAAATTCTCATTTCTTCACCAAATCATTTTAAACCTCTCCAAATTACACAATTGATCTAAAATACTCCACATTCCTAAAACAAGTTAAATTGCCCAAAATTCTGCAAGACTACCAAAATAACCCAATTTTCACCAAAATTCTCTAAAATTACCAAAATTCATTTAAAGCTCTAAAAGTAAAAAAAACTTCCAAATTCCAAAGATTTCACCCAAAATCATTTTAAACCTCTCCAAATAAGCCAAGTGATCTAAAATAATCCACATTCCATAAAACTAGCCAAATTGCCCCAAAAATCTCCAAAACTATTAAAATAACCTAATTTCCACCAAAATTATCAAAATCCCAAAAATCACCAAATTCTTATTATTTAAAAAAAATCATTCTATTCCTCTCAAAATTATTCAAATTACTCAACCTCACAAGAAATCTTCCAAGATTAGCCAAAATCTCAAAACTTTTGATAATACCCCCATATATCTAAAAATCTCATTTCTTCACCAAAATCATTTTAAACCCTTTAAAATTACCCAATTGATCTAAAATACTCCATATTCCTGTAAACTAGCCAAATTACCGTAAATTCTTCAAAACTACCAAAATAGTTTTGAGTGGATTAGAATGATTGAGAATGATTTTTAGTGATATCTTAGAAGTTTATAGATTTTTAGGATGTTAGGGTTTAAGTGCATTTTGGTAATTTTGGTGAAATATGGTGAAAATCGAGTTATTTTAATAATTTTGGAGAATTTAGGGCAATTTGGCTAGTTTTGTGGAAAGTGGAGCATTATACAAAACCTGGATTATTTGGAGAGGTTTAAAATGATTTCGGTGAAGAAATGAGAATTTTTGGGCCATAGGGCATTTTGGGATTTTTTTGGATCATGGCTAATTTTTGAAGATTTGCGGTGAAATTGTGTAATTTGAATAATTTGAAGTGGTTTAGAATGATATTGATGATATCTTCAGAATTTGGAGATTTTTTAGATTTTTAGGGTTCTAAGAGAACTTTGGTAATTTTGGAGAATTTTGGTGAAAATTAGGTTATTTTGGTAGTTTAAAGGATTTATTAAAATTTTCCTAGTTTTAAGGTATGTGGAGTATTTTTTATCAATTTGGTAATTTGGATAGGTTTAAACTTATTTTGGTGAAGAAATAAGAATTTTTGGGCCATATGTACATTTTGGGAATTTTTGAGAATTTTGTTAATTTGGGATATTTGGTATAAATTTTGATAATTTGACCAAATTTGAAGTGGTTTAGAATGATTTTTGGTGAAATCTCAGGAATTTGGAGGTTTTTTGGATTCTCAGGGTTTTAAAAGCATTTTGTTAATTTCGGAGAATTTTGGTGAAAAATGGGTTATTTTGGTAATTTTGGAGAATTTACGGCAATTTAGCTAGTATTAAGAAATGTAGAGTATTTTGGATCAATTGAGTAATTACAAGAGGTTCAAAATAGTTTTGGTGAAGAAATAAGAATTTTGGGCCATATGGGCATTTTGGGGATTTTTTTAATTTTGCCTAATTTTGGGAGATGTGTGGGGTAAATTTGGGCAATATGAATAATTTAGAGTGGTTTAGAATTATATTTGCTGAAATCTTAAAAATTTGAAGATTTATAGGATTTTTAGGGTTTTAAAGGCATTTTGGTAATATTCGAGATTTGATGAAAGTTGGGTTATTTTGATAGTTTTCGAGAGTTTAAGGAAATTTGGCTAGATTTAAGGAATGTGGAGTATTTTAGATCAATTGGGTAATTTGAAGAGGTTTAAAATTATTTTAATGAAGAAATGAGTATTTTTTTCCATAAGGGCATTTTCGAAATTATTAGGATTTTAGCAAATTTTGGGAAATTTGGGGTGAATTTTGACAATTTGAATATTTTGTAGTTGTTTAGAATAATTTTTGGTGAAATCTTTTGAATTTGGAGATTTTTTGAATTTTTAAGGTTTTATGGGCATTTTGGTAATTTAGGAATATTTAGGTTAAAATTGGGTTATTTTGGTAGTTTTGGAAAATTTGGTGCAATTTGGCTAGTTTTAAGGAATGCTGAGTATTTTGGATCAATCAGGTAATTTGGAGAAGTTTAAATTGATTTTGGCAAATTAATTAGATTTTTCAGGCCATAGATTTAGGTTGAATTTGAGTAATTTATATAAGTTGAAGAGCTTTAGGAAGATTTTTGATGAAAACTTTGATATTTGGAGATTTTATGGATTTTTAGGGTTTTTAGGGCATTTTGGTAATTTTGGAAATTTTCGTAAAAAAAGGGTTATTTTGTTAGGTTTAGAGAATTTTGCCCAAATTTGCTAATTTTAAGGAATGAGAGTATTTTAGATTAATTTTTGTAATTTGGAGAGGTTTAAAATGATTTTGTTGAAGAAATGGAAATTTTTTGGACCAATAAGGTATTCTTGCAATTTTTTGTAATTTTTACTAATTTTGGGAATTTTAGGTGAATTTGGGCAATTTGAATTTGGGCAATTTGTAATTTTTTGTAATTTTTACTGATTTTTTGTGAAATAACACGTTTTTGAGATTTTTGTGATTTTTAAGATTTTCAGGGTATATTGGTAATCTTAGAGAATTTTGGTGAAAATTGGGTTATTTTTATAATTTTGAAGAATTAAGGGCAATTCGGCTAGTTTTAAGGAATGTGGAGTATTTAGGATGAATTGGGAAGTTTGGCGATGTTTAAAATGATTTTGATGAAATAATGAGAATTTTTTTGCCACCGAGGCATTTTAGAAATTTTTGGGATTTTGGCTAATTTTGGGAAATTTATGGTGAATTTTGGCAATTACAATACTTTCTAGTGGTTTGGAATAATTTTTAGTGAAATATTTGGAATTTGGAGATTTTTTCAATTTTTAGGGTTTTACAGACAGTTTGGTAATTTTGGAGAAATTTTTATGGAAATTTAGTTATTTTTGTGTTTTTCAAAAATTTAGGACAATTTTGCTAGCTTTAAAGAATGTGATGTATTTTAGATCAATTGGGTAACTTCGAGATGTTGAATATGATTTTGGTGAAGAAATGAGTTTTTTGGGCCATGGGGCCTTTTGGGACTTTTTTAGTTTTGCTAATTTTTGGAGATTGGGGGTGAATTAGGCAATTTTAGTAATTTAGAGTGGTTTAGAATAATTTTTGGTAAGATCTTAAGAATTTGGAGATTTTTATGATTCTTAGGGTTTTAAAAACATTTTGGTAATTTCGAAGAATTTTGATGAAAATTGGTTTTTCGGTAGTTATGAAAAATTTAGGGAAATTTGGCTAACAATAAGGAATGTGGTGTATTTTAGAACAATTAGGTAATTTGGAGAGGTTAAAACTGATTTTATTGAAGAAATAATAATTTTTTGGCCATAAGGGCATTTTGAGAATTTTTGAGATTTTGACTAATTTAGGGAGATGGGTAAATTTGGATAGCTTGAATTATTTGGACTGGTTTAGAATGATTTTTTGTGAAATCATAGGAATTTAGAAATTTTTAGGAATTTTTGGTTTTTAAGGTAATTTTGGTGAAAATTGGGTAATTTTGGAGAATTTATGGCAATTTTGCTAACTTTAATGAATTAGAAGTATTTTAGATTAATTGTGTAATTTGGAGATGTTTAAAATGATTTTTTGAAGAAATTATAATTTTTGGGACATAGGGCCATTTTTAGAGTTTTTGAGATTATGGCTAATTTTGAGAGAATTGGGGTGAATTTAAACAATTTAAATAATTTAGATTGGTTTAGAATGAATTTTTGTTGAAATCTTAAGAATTGAAAATTTTTGAGATTTTTAGGGTTTTAAGGTCATTTTGGTAATTATGGTGAAAATTGGGTTATTTTGGTATCTTAGGAGAATTTCAGGGAATTTTACCATTTTTATGTAATGTAGAGTATTTAGATCATTGGGTAATTTGGAGAGGTTCAAAATGATATTGGTAATGAAATGAGAATTTTTTTGCTAAGGGGAATTTTGAGAATTTTTAGGATTTTGGCTAATTTTGGGAGATTTTGGTTGAAAGTGGGCAATTTGAATAATTTAGAGTGGTTTTGAATGATTTTTGGTGACATCTTACAATTTTGGAGATTTTTGGGATTTTAGGTGTTTTAAGGGTTTTTTGGTAATTTAGGAGAATTTTGGTAAAAAATAGGTTATTTTGATAATTTTTGAGAATTTAGAGAAATTTTCCTAGTTTTGAGGAATGTGAAGTATAATTGGGTAATATGGAGAGGTTTAAAACGATATTGGTGAAGAGATGAGAATTTTCGGGCAATAGGACCATTTTGAAAATTTTTTAGATTTTGACTAATTTTGGGAGACTCTGGGAATTTGAGCAATTTGATTAATTTGGAGTGATTTAGAATGATTTTTTGGTGAAATCTTAGGAATTTAAATATTTTTGTGATTTTTAGGATTTTATGAGCGTTTTGGTAATTTTGGAGAATTTTGGTGAAAATGAAGTTGTTTTGATATTTTAGGAGAATTTAAGGAAAATTGGCTTGTTCTAAAGAATGTAGAGTACTTTAGATCAATTGGGTAATTTGGAAATGTTTAAAATGATTTTGGTGAAGAAATGATACTTTTTGGTCTCTGGGGACATTTTTGGAATTTTTAGGATATTTACTATTTTTAGGAGAATAGGGGTATATTTGTGCAGTTTGAATAATTAGGAGTGGTTTAGAATGATTTTTAATGAAATCTCAGGAATTTGGAGATTTTTGGGATTTTTAGAGTTTTAAGGGCATTTCGGTAATTATTGAGAATTAGGTGAAAATTGGGTTATTTTGGTAATTTGGGAGAATTTAGGAATATTTGGCTAGTTTTAAGGAACCTGGAGTATTTAAGATTAATTGTGTAATTTGGAGAGGTTAAAATGATTTTGGTGAAGAAATGGGAATTTTTTTGGCCATAAAGACATTTTGGGAGTATTTTTGGAATTTGGGAAATTTTTGAAAATTTGGGGTGAATATGGGTAATTTGAATAATTTAGAGTAGTTTTGAATGATTTTTGGTGAAATAATAAAAATTTGGTGATTTTTTGGTTTATTAGTGTTTTAAGGTTTTGTTAATTTTGGAGGATTTTGGTGGAAATTGGGTTATTTTTGTAGTTTTGGAGAATTTAGGGTAATTTGGCTAGTTTTTCGGAACATGGAGTATTATAGATCACTTAAGTAATTTAGAGAGGTTTAAAATGATTTTGGTGAAGAAATGAGAATTTTTAGGCCATAGGGGCATTTTGGGAATTTTTGGGATTTTGGCTAATTTTGGGAGATTTGGGGTGAATTTGGGCAATTTGAATAATTTGAAGTGGTTTAGAATGATTTTTGTGAAATATTAGGAAATTGGAGATTTTTTGGATTTTTAGGAGTTCAAGGGCTTTTTTGTAATTTTGGAGAAAATTGGCTAATTTTGGTAGTTTTGGAGAACTTGGGGATATTTGGCTAGTTTTAAGGAATGTGGAGTATTTTAGATCAATTGCATAACTTGGAGACGCTTAAAATGATTTTGGTGAAGAAATGGGTACTTTTTGAGCCATAGGGTAAAGGATATAGATTTTTTTTACTTTTAAGGGTAAAAAATATAATTGCTCATATTTGTGACAATCTCTCTCGGCACTTGTTTTACTTTTACACATGTCACTAATTTCAATATATGAGGAAGAGTACTTTTAATATAATTAAACCCCACTTTCTGATTTTCATTAAGTAGTTTAGCATTAAAAGTAGTATCGTAGTGATAATTGTAGTATATAATCAAAACCAAAATTTTATCGAACTTCAAAACTAAGGCGTGTTATTGTAGACTAAAACTTCTCTTGAAAGTCGTTTTGATTAACTGTGATCTCCGTGGGATCAATATTCAGGGCTTAATCAGAAAACTCTATATTAGTTGATAACGATACATAGACTTGCGTAGAATCCCTTTAAAGATATCAATTAAATTATCATTTGCATCAGCATTAAGTTTTTGGCGTTGTTGTAAAGAAAGAGATATAATTGAGAGGAGATGTAAAGTATAAAAAAACGCAAGCATAAATATCTGGGATCAGTGGGCTAAATTTTTTTTTGGGAAATATTGCAAAAGTTCTCATCCTTCCTTGGCTACTAGGAAATTGGGTGACTCCAAAATCTGGGTCAATCAACTGAAGGTTAGAGCCCCTGCAAATGAACTCTATATTTGGCAATTAGGGGATGGGTAGATTAATTTCTAGCTTGACAGTTATCTTGGCAAGGGCAGGCTTATCAGAGCTGCTTTAACTAGGATCAATAGAGATGTGGGAGTGGCTGATTGTTGGAGTGAATTTGCTTAGAATGAATCATTGTTTTCTGCTGTTGTTGATCCTGATTTGATTGCTGATATACTGAGAACTCCCATCTATTTTCCAAATAAAGACTCTATTCATCTGAAAAACAGTAAGTCCCAAAGTACGTCAGCATTTATCTGTCAATCCCTTTTCAAGTGGACTACTACTCAATGGAGAGCTACCTGCTGGAATAAAATTCTTCACTCCTTCAATTTTCTTTTTTCTGTGGAGATTTTTCCACAAAGCCCTGCCAACTGATGATATCCTTAAACTGAAGGGATTAAGGGGTCCCTCCTGGTGTAGTTTGTTCTGTAAAGAAGAGGAATCATTAGATCATCTTTTCTTCAAGTGTTCATTCTCCCAGCAAGGTTGGACTTCTCTTCTTGGTCAGGTATCATTCTTAAATCTTCACTTCACCTGGGCATCTTTTTATAGCAGCTGCACTGAATTGGATTCTTCAAATATTTTCACTATTTTGGGGACTGTGGCATGGTTTATATGGATGGCAAGAAACCAGTGCATGTATGAACAAATTTCTCTGCATTTTCATTGGTGTCAAGCCATTGCATAAGCTTCCTCAAGAGAATAATCAAACTGAAGAGGTTCCCTGATATCTTTAATCTGTCTGAGAAATCAGCTTCTCCTCCTCCTGTTTCTTCAGTGTCTTTGGTTAGACCTGTTACCCCTTGGATAAATGCTAATACTAATGGTAGCTTTTCCAACAGCTTTGTTGGGATTGGTGGTGTCTTTAGGGATCCTCTAGGTATATGCATACTTTATTTTCAATCCCCTGTGGAAGCTAGGGATGCTTTGGAAGCTAAGGCAGTTGTTCTTTTTTGGGCCCTCAAGATTGCTATTCAATGTTAAATCAAGTTCCTTTTGATTGAATTTGATTCTTAAGTGGTTATCAACCCCTTAAGGAGTGGGGAATCTCCTCCTTGGTACATTCTTCATTGGACCCTCAAAATTAGGAAGCTTTCTTTGCAAATTACTACAGGTTTCTATTATACAGCTAGAGAGGACAACAAAACGGCTAATTGGCTGGCTAGGCATAGTAGATGCAACCAGCTTGTTTCTTTGAATAGAAGACCTCCCCCCTCTATCTCCTTTGCTTCATGGTGATAACCTTTCTATCCCCTTTATTAGACTTTATAATAGCTTTTTAATATTAATAATACTGCTACCTAGGTACTGCCCTTTTGGGTACCTGAGGTAGTTTTTGGCAATATATATATATATATATATATAACATACTTAAAAAAATAAGTTTATATTAATATTTAAATTATGTTTAATAAACTTAAAATACATAATAAAAATATATATTTAAATTTTTTTAATAATTAAATTTACTATTAATTATTAATTTTATAATTTAAAGTATAATTAATTACTATATAAAATAAATTTTTGTTTAATATTTTTTATATAAGCATTTAATTAATTTAAATTTTATATTAGTATAATTTTCTTTAATTATAAAAATATAATAATTATTATATATAATATTTAATTTTTTAATATTTATTTATAAAACTAAATTTTTATTATTAAGAAACATAATACAATAGTAAAATTAATTAAATATATTATTAAATTAACTAAATATATAAATTTAATTTTTTGTAATTATATTAATTACATATTTTTAATAATATAGCTATAATATAATTTAATAAATTATTAAAATTTAATTTATATTTATTAATTTAACTATATCATATGTATGTATATATGTATGTATATATATATATATACTTATATATATATTAGTAAAATTTTCTTTAATAATTAATATGAAATTATTATTTTAACTAATATTTAATTTTTTAATATATATTTATATTAATAAATTATCATTATACTAATATATTTCACTACTAATATTAATTAAATATGATATTAAATTAACTTAATATATAAATTTAATATTGTATAATCAGATTTATTAAAAATTTATAATAATATAATAATGATATACTTTATAAAATTATTAAAATTTAAGTTATAATTATTAATATAACTATAGTATATGTATGTATATATGTATATATGTATATCGATCTATATATAGACATCTATATATATGTTATTATATTTTAAAAATATATATAAATTATAATTTATTTAAATAAAATAGTTTATATTAATATTTAAAATATATTTATTTAAATTAAAATATAAGATTTATAAATATATTTAAATAATTTTTATTAATCATTAAATGTGTTAATAAATATTAACTTTATAATTAAAATCATTACTAAGTAATATTTGTAAGTTTATTTATTTAAATATTTTAATATAAGTATTTAATTAATTTATGTTACATATTAGTGTAATTTTCTTTAATTATTAATATATAATAACTATTATAACTAATACTTAAATTATATATATATATATATATGTATATATATATATATACATATATACATATATATATATATATATTAAATAGTTAAATCAATATTATATTTATATAATTTAATAATAATATTAAATAAACAAAGTATTAAATTAAATAAATATATAAATTTAATATTATATAAATATATTTATATAAAAGATTTATTAAATATTTATAATAATATACTTATAAAATACTTTATTAAATTCTTAAAGCTTAATTTTTAATTATTCATTTAACTATATTCTTTGTATGTATTTACATATATATATATCTATGTATATATACATATAAATATATTCATTGATATTCATAGATATATATATATATATATATATATTAAAATAATATACAAATTATAAAATATTTAATAAATATGTTTATAATAATATTTAAAGCATATTTAATTAAATTAAAATAAATAATCAATAAATATATTTAAAAATCTTTTAGTAATACCTAAAAGTATTATTAATTATTAATTTTTTAATTTAAATAATCATTAAATACTATATATACACTAATTTATTTAAATATTTTTTATACAAGTAATTAATTAATTTAAGATATATATTAGCATAATTTTTTGTAATCGTAAATCTATAATAATTATTACCAAAATTATATAAAATAATCAAAATATATAAAATAAATTTTAAGTTATATAATAACATAATTCTCGAAAACTACCAAAATAACTCAATTTTTACCAAAATAATCAAAATGCCCTTAAAATCCATAAATTCCAAAAATCTCCAAATTCATAAGATTTCACCAAAAATCATTCTAAACCACTCCAAATAATTCAAACTGCTCAAATTCACCTCCAATCTCTCAAAATTAGCCGAAATTCCGAAAATTCTCAAAATGCCCTTTTGGCCAAAAAATTCTCATTTCTTCACCAAAATCAATTGAAACATCTCCAAATTACCAACTTGATCTAAAAATCCCAAAAATCTCCAAATTTTTATAATTTCACCAAATATCATTTTAACCATTCCAAATTATTCAAATTCCCTAAACTTATCCCACATATCCCAAAATTAGCCAAAATCCCAAAAATTCTCAAAATATCCCTATGGCACAAAAATTTTCATTTCTTCACCAAAATCATTTTAAACCTCTCCAAATTACACAAGTGATTTAATATACTCCACTTTCCTTAATAATTGCTAAATTACCCTAAATTTACCAATACAACCAAATTAACCCAATTATCACCAAAATTCTCTAAAAGTATCAAAATGCCCTTAAAACCTAAAAATCATAAAAATCTCTAATTCCTAAGATTTCACCAAAAAATCACTCTAAACCACTCCAAATTGTTCAAATTGCCTAAAATTTACCACAAATCTCCAAAAATTAGCCAAAATACCAAAAATTCTAAAAATGCCTCTATGGCCCAAAAAGTCTCATTTCTTCGCCAAAATCATTTTGAACACTCTAAATTTCCCAATTGAACTAAAATAATTCACAATCCTTAAAACTAGCTAAATTGCCCTAAATTCTCCAAATATACCAGAATAACCTAATTTTCCCTAAAGTTCTCTAAAAATGCCAAAATGCCATTAAAAACCTTAAAATCCAGTAAAATCTCTAAATTCCTAAGTTTTCAACAAAGATTATTCTAAACCACTCCAAATTATTCGAATTACCTAAATTCAACCCAAATCTCCAAAAATTAGCCAAAATCCAAAAAAATTCTCAAAATGCCCTTATGGCCAAAAAATTCTCATTTCTTCACAAAAATAATTCTATGCCTCTCCAAATAAGCTAAATGAAATAAAATACTCCACATTATTTAAAACTAGCCATATTGCCCTAAATTCTCCAAAAACTAATAAAATAATCCATTTTTCACCAAAATTCTCCAAAATTACCAAAAAACAATTAGAACTCTAGAAATCATAAAAATCTTGAAATTCGAAAAGTTTCACCAAAAATCATTCTAAGACCCTCTAAATTATTCAAATTGCCCAAATTCACCCCAAATCATTCAAAAATTAGCCAGAATCTAAAAATTCTAAAAATGCATCTATTGCCCAAAAAGTCTCATTTCTTCACCTAAATCATTTTAAACACTCCAAATTACCCAATTGAACTAAAGTAATTTACATTCCTTAAAAAAAGCTAAATTGCCCTAAATTCACCAAATATACCAAAATAACCTAATTTTCACCAAAGTTCTCTAAAATTACCAAAACACCATTAAAATCTTAAAATCCAGTAAAATCTCCAAATTCGTAAGTTTTCAACAAAAAATATTCTAAACCACTCCAAATTATTCAAATTGCCTAAATTCAACCCAAATCTCCAAAAATTAGCCAAAATCCAAAAAGTTCCTAAAATGCCCTTATGGCCAAAAAATTCTCATTTCTTCACAAAAATAATTCTAAATCTCTCCAAATCAGCTAATTGAAATAAAATACTCCACATTACTTAAAACTAGCCATATTCCTTTAAATTCTCTAAAACTAACAAAATAATATAATTTTCACCAAAATTCTCCAAAATTACCAAACAGCCATTACAACCCTAAAAATCCCAAATATCTTCAAATTCGTAAAGTTTTACCAAAAATTATTTTAAACCACTCTAAATTGTTCAAATTGCCCGAATTCACCCAAATCATTCAAAAATTAGTCAAAAATCCAAAAATTCCCAATATGTGGCCCAAAAATTATCATTTCTTCGCGAAAATCATTTCAAACCTCTCAAATTACCTAATTGATATAAAATACTCCAAATTCTTTAAAACTAGCCAAATTTCCCAAAATCCTCCAAATCTTCCAAAATAGTCTAATTTTCACCAAATTATCAAAATGCTCTTAAAACCCTAAAAATCCTAAGAATCTCCAAAATCTTAAGAGTTCACCAAAATGAGTGTAAACCACTCAAAATTATTCAAATTGCTTAATTTCACAAAAAATCTCCCAAAATTAGCCGAAAGTCCAAAAGCTTCCAAAATGCCTATATTGCTAAAAAATTTTCATTTCTTCATCAAAATTATTTTAAACCTCGCTAATTTACCCAATTGATCTAAAATACACCACATTTCTTAATACTAGCTATATTGTCCTAAATTCTCCAAAACTACCAAAGTACCCCAATTTCACCAAAATTCTCCAAAATTACCAAAATTCTTTTAAAACCTGAAAAAATCCTAAAATCACCAAATTCCTAAAACTTCACCAGAAATACTCTAAATAACACTAAATAAATCAAATTGCCTAAATTCACCTTAAATCTCCTAAAATTAGCAAAAATCCAAAAATTCTTAAAATGACCCTATGGCCCAAAAATTATGATTTCCTCACCAAAATTATTTTAAACTTCTCCAAATTAGACAACTTATCTAAAATGCTCCACATTCCTTAAAACTAGTCAAATTGTGCAGAATTCTCCAAAACCTCCAAAATAACTCAATTTTCACCAAAATTCTCCAAAATTACCATAATACACTTAAAACCATAAAAATCCCAAAAATCTCTAAATTCCAAGATTTCGCCAAAAATCGTTCTAAACCACTTTAAATTATTCAAAGTGCCAAATTCACCCCCAATCTCGAAAAATTAGCTAAAGCCCTAAAAATTCTCCACATTCCATAAAACAAGCCATAAAAATTCTCAAAATGTCTATAGGGCCCAAAAATTCTCATTTCTTCACCAAAATCATTTTAAACATGTCCAAATTACCGAACTGATCTAAAATTCTCCACATTCCATAAAACAAGCCAAATTGCTCTAAATTCTCCAAACTACAAAGTAAGGTGTTTTCCACCAAAATTCTCTAATATTACCAAGATGCCCTTAAAACCCTAAAAATCCTAAAATTCTCCAAATTCCCAAGTTTTCAAAAAATTAACTCCAAATTATTTAAATTGCCCAAATTCACCCAAAATCTCAAAAAATTAGCCAAAATCCCAAAATTTTCAAAAATGCCCCTCTAGTCCATAAATTCTAAGTTCTTCACCAAAATCATTTTAAACCTCTCCATATTACACAATTGATCTAAAATACTCCACATTCATTAGAACTAGCAAAATTGCCTAGAATTCTCCAAAACTATAAAAATAATAGAATTTTCATCAAAAGTCACCAAATTTACCAAAATGTCCTAAAAATTAAAAAATTTCAAATTCCTAATAATTCATCAAAAATCATTCTAGGCCACTCCAAATTATTCAAATAGATCAAATTCACCCCCAATCTCCGAATATTAGCCAAAATTTTAAAAATTCCTAAAAAAATACCCCAATGCCCAAAAAATTCTCATTTTTTCCATCAAAATCATTTTAAAACTCTCCAATTTACCCAATTGATTTAAAATACTCCTCATTCCTTAAAACTAGCCAAAGTGCCCTAAATTTTCAAAAACTATCATAATTACCCAATTTCTAGAAAAATTTACCAAAATTACCAAAATGCCCTTAAAACACTAAAAATCCAAAAAACTCCAAATTTCTAAAATTTCACTAAAAATTATTCTGAATCACTCCAAATTATTCGAATTGCCCAAATTTACCCCACATCTCCCAAAATTAGCCAAAATCCCAAAAATTCCTAAAATGTCCCTATGGCCCAAAAATTCTTTTTCTTCACCAAAATCATTTTGCACCTCTCAAAAATACCCAATTGATCTAAAATACTCCACATTGCTTAATACTAGACAAATTGTCCTAAATTCTTCAAAACTATCAAAGTAACCCAATTTTCACAAAAAAATCTTCAAAATTACCAAAATGTTTTAAAAACCGTAAAAATCCTAACAATCTCCAAATTCCTAAAATTTTACAAAAAAATCACTTTAGTCCACTTCAAAATACCCAAATTCACCCAATATCTCCCAAAATTAGCTAAAATCTAAAAAATTCTCAAAATGCCCCTTTGGCCCAAAAATTCTCATTTCTTAACCAAAATCATTTTAATCCTCTCCAAATTACCCAAGTGATCTAAAATACTCCACATTCCTTAAAACTAGCCAAATTAAGCAAAATTTCCAAAACTACCAAAATAACTTAATTTACACCAAAATTCTCCAAAATTACCTAAACCTTACAAATTCCAAAAATCTAAAAATACCTAAGAGTTCACGAAAAAATTATTCTAAACTACTCCAACATATTCAAATTGACAAAATTCACCCCAAATCTTCAAAAAACTATTTATGACCCAGAAATTCTCATTTGTTCACCAAAATAATTTTAACACTCCAAATTACCCAATTGATCAAAAATACATCACATTTCTTCAAACTAGCCAAATTGCATTAAATATTTAAAATCTACCAAAACAACTTAACTTTCACCAAAATTACCAAAATTCCCTAAAAGTCCAAAAACTCTCTAAATTCCTCAGATTTCACCAAAAATCCTTCTAAACTACTCTAAACTATTCAAGCCGCCTAAATTCACCATAAATCTCCCCAAAATTAGCGAAAATCGAAAAAATCCCGGAACTCCCATGTGACCAAAAAATTCCCATTTCTTCTCTAAAATAATTTTAAACCACTCCAAATTACCTAATTGAATTAAAATACTTTACATTCTTTAAAACTAGCCATATTACCCTAAATTCTCCAAAACTACCAAAATAACCCAACTTTCAACAAAATTCTCCAAAATGACCAAAATGCAATTAGAACCCTAAAAATCCCAAAAAACTCCAAATTCCTGAGATTTTCCTAAAGTCATTCTAAACCACTCTAAATTATTCAAATAACCCAATTCATCGCATATCTCTAAAAATTAGCCAAAATCTAAAAAATTCTTAACATGCCCACTTGACCCAAAAATTCTCATTTCTTCACCAAAAAAATTTCGAATCTCTCAAAATGACCAAATTGATCTTAAGTACTCAGAATTCATTAATGCTAGCCAAATTTCCCTAAATTCTCGAAAACTACCAAAATAACCAAACTTTCACATAAATTCTCCAAAATTGCTTAAAATGCCGTTAAAACCCTAGAAATCCCAAAATCTCCAAATTCCAAAGATTTTGCCTAAAACCATTCTAAACAACTCCAAATTATTCAAATTGCACAAATTCATGCCAACTCTCCCAAAATTAGTCGAAACCCTCAAAATTCCCAAAATCCCTCTATGGCTCAAAATTTCTCATTACTTAACCAAAATCATTTTAAACCTCTCTGAATTACCTAATTGATTTGAAATACTCCACAATCCTCAAAAATTACCAAATTACCTTATATTCTCCAAAACTACCAAAATAAATCAATTTTCACCAAAATTCTCCAAAATTACAAACATGCCCTTAAAACCCAAAAAATCCCAAAAGTCTCCAAATTTCTAGGACTTCAACAAAAATGCCCCTATGACCCCAAAATTCCCATGTCTTCACCAAAATCATCTTAGACCTCTTCAAATTACCCAATTGATCAAAATACTTCACATTCTTTAAAACTAGCTAAATTGCCATAAATTCTCAAAAACAACCATAATAACCCAAAATTTACCAAAATTCTCCTAATAAATGAAAACAGCCTTAAAAAAATATAAAATCCCAAAAATTTCCAAATTCTTATGAATTCATAAAAAATCAATCTAAACCATTCTGAATTGCTCAAATTCCACGAGATCTCCCCAAAACTCCCAAAATTAGCCAAAATCCCAAAATTTCCAAAATGCCCATATGGCTTGAAAATTCTCATCCCTTCACCAAAATTATTTTAAACCTCTCAAAATTACCCAATTTAAATAAAATAATCAACATACCTTAAAACTAGCCAAATTGCCCAAAATTCTTTAAACTACCAAAAAAACCCAATTTTGAACAAAATTCTCCAGAATTACAAAATGCACTAAAAACCCTAAAAATTTCAAAAATCTCCAAATTTTTAAGATTTAAAAAAAATAATTCTAAATGACTCCATATTATTCAAATGGCCCTATTTTGCCCCAAATCTCTTTAGCTAAATTGCCTTGAATTCTTGAAAACTATAAAAATAACCCAATTTTCACCATTATTCTCCAAATTTCCAAAATTCCATTAAAAAACTAAAAATCCTAAAAATCTCTAAATGCGTACGATTTCACCAAAAATCATTCAAAATCACTCTAAATTATTTAAATTGACTAATTCACCCCAAATCTCTCAAAATTAGTCAAAATCACAAAAATTTCAAATATGGCCCTGTGGCCGAAAAATTCTCATTTTTTCGCCAAAATTATTTTAAAGCTCTCCAAATCATCCAATTGATCTTAAATACTCCAAATTCAATAAAGCTAGCCAATTTTCCGTAAATTTTCCAAAACTACCAAATTAACCCAATTTGCACAAAAATTATCCAAAATTACCAAAATAACCTTAAAACCCTTAAAATTCAAAAAATCGCCAAATTCCTAGGATTTCACGTAAAATCATTCTAAACTACTACAAATTATTCAAATTGCCCAAATTCAAGCCAAATCTCCAAAAATTAGACGAAATCTCCGAAATTCTCAAAATGCCACTATGGCTCAAAATTTCTCATTACTTTACCAAAATCATTTTAAACCTCTCTGAATTACACAATTGAGCTAAAATACTCTACATTTCTTAAAACTTACCAAATTGCCCTATATTCTCCAAAACTAACCAAACAAATAAATTTTCAACAAAACTCTTCAAAATTACCAAAATGCACTTAAAACACAAAAAATCACAAAAAATCTCCAAATTTCTAAAATTTCACCAAAAATCATTCTAAACCACTCCAAATTATTAAATTGCCTAAATTTGCCCCAAAGCTCACAAAATTAGCCATAATCGTAAAAACACTAAAAATGCTCATATGGCCTAAGAACTCTTATTTCTTCAACAAAATCATTTTAAACATCTCTAAATGACCCTATGGATCTAAAATAATTCACATGCCCTAAAACTAGCCAAATTGCCCTAAATTTTTTAAAACTACCAAAATAAACAATTTTCACCAAAATTCACCAAAATTACAAAAATGACCTTAAAATTTTAAAAATCCAAAAAATGTCAAAATTCCTAAAATTTCTCCAAAAATCATTCTATACCACTATAGATTATTTAAATTGACTAAGTTCAGCCCAAATCTCCAAAAATTAGCCAAAATCCCAAATTTTCCCAAAATGCCCCTATGGCTAAAGTCATTTTAAACCTCTCCAAATAACCTAACTGTTCTAAAATACTCCACATTCCTTAAAACTAGCCAAATTTCCCTAAATTCTCAAAAATACCAAAAATACCCAATTTTCACCAAAATTTTCCAAAATTACCAAAATTCCATTAAAAACTTAAAATCAAAAAAATCTTCAAATTCCTTCACCAAAAATCATTCTAAACCACTTCAAATTATTCGAAAAATTTCCCAAAATTCTCCAAAAGAAACCAAAATCCCAAAGATTCCTAAAATGCCCCTATGGCCCAAAAATTTTCATTTCTTCACCAAAATCATTTTAAAACTCTCCAAATCACCTAATTGGTTTAAAATACTACACATTCTTTAAAACTATTCAAATTGCCCTAGATTCTCCAAAACTACCAAAATAACTCAATCATCACCATAATTACCAAAATGTCCTTAGAACCATAAAAATCCTTAAAATCTCCAAATTATTAAGATTTCCGAAAAAATCATTCTAAACCACTCCAAAATTTTCAAATTGCCTAAATTCACTCCAAATCTCCCAAAATTAACCAAAATCAAAAAAAATTCTGAAAATGCCCATATGGCCAAAAAATTCACATTTCTTCACCAAAATCATATTAAATCTCTCTAAATTACACTATTAATCTAAAATACTCCACAGTCCTTAAAACTAACCAAATTTCCTTGAATTCTATAAAATTACCTAAATAAACTAATTTTCACAAAAAGTGTCCAAAATTTCCAAAATGTCCTTAAAACTATAAAATTCCCAAAAATCTCTAAACTCGTATGATTTCGCCAAAAATCATTATAAATTACTTTAAATTATTGAAATTGCATAATGTCACCCTAAATAATCCAAAATTAGCCAAAATCCTAAAAATTCCCAAAATGTCCTTATAGCCTAAAAATTCTCATTTCATCATCAAAATCATATTAAACTTCTCCAAATTACCTAATTGGTATATAATACTTTGCATTCTATAAAACTAGCCAAATTGCATTGAATTCTCCAAACTACTAGAATAAGCCAGTTTTCACCAAAATTCAGTAAAATTACCAAAATGCCCTTAAAACCCTAAAAATCCCAAAAATCCCTAAATTTCTAAGATTTCACCAAAATCATTCTAAATTACTACAAATTATTCAAACTGCCCGCATTCACCCACAACTTATCAAAATTAGCCAGAATCCTATAAATTACCATAACGACCTTATGACCCAATAATTCTCATTTCTTCACCAAAATCATTTTAAACAAGTCATATTGCCCTAAATTCTCCAAACTGCCTAAAAAACCTAAATTCCAACAAAATTCTCAAAAATTACAAAAATACCCGTAAAAAACCTAAAAATCACTAAAATCTCTAAAATTATATGATTTCACCAAAATTATTCTAAACCACTACAAAATATTCAAATTGCTGAAATTCACCACGAATCTTCCAAAATTAGCCAAAATCCAAAAAATTCCTAAAATGCCCTTGTGGCCAAATAAATTTTCTTTTCTTCATCAAAATTATCTTAAACCTCACCAAATTACCCGAATGATCTAAAATACTCTACATTCCTTAAAACTTGCCAAGTTGCCCTAAATTCCTCAAAACTACCAAAATAACCCAATCTTCTCTAAAATTCTCCAAAATTACAAAAATGCCCTTAAAAAACTAAAAATCTGAAAAATCTCCAAATTCCTAAGATTTCACCAATAATCATTCTTAACCACTCCAAATTATTTAATTTTCCCAAATTTACACATCACCAAAAATTCGTCAAAATGCCCTTATGGCCCAACAATTCCCATTTCCTCACCAAAATCATGTTGAACCTCGCAAAATTATCCAATTAATCTAACATACTCCACATTCCTTAATACTGGACAATTTGCCCTAAATTCTCCAAAACTACCAAAATAATCCAATTTTCACCAAAATTACCCAAAATTTCCAAAATGCCATTAAAACCTTAAAAATCCCAAAAATCTCTAAATGCCTAAAATTTCACAAAATTTCACTCTAAATCACTCAAAATTATTTAAATTGCCCGTTGCACCCCAAATCAACCAAAATTAGCCAAAATACAAGAAGTTCTTAAAATGCCCCTACGGACCAAAATTTCTCATTTCTTCACCAAAATCATTTTAAACCTATCCAAATTACTATGATCGAAAATACAGTACATTTGATAAAACTAGGCATATTGCCCTAAATTTTACAAAACTACCAAAAAAATCAATTTCAACCAAAATTTTCCAAAATTACCAGAACGACCATAAAACCTAAAAAATCCCAAACATCTACAAATTTTTAAGATTTCACCAAAAATCATTCTGAACTACTCCAAATTATTCTGATTGACCAAATTTGTCCCCAATCTCCCAAAATTAGCTATAATCCTAAAAATTCCGAAAATGCCTCAATGACCCAAAAATCCTCATTTTTTCAGGAAAATCATATTAAACACTCTAAATTACACAATTGATAAAAAACCTTCACATTTCCTAAAACTAGCAAAAATGCCCTAAATATTCTAAATCAACCAAAATAACTTAATTTTCACCAAAACTCTCCAAAATTACCAAAATGCTCTTAAAACACTAAAAATTCAAATAAACTCCAAATTCCTAAGATTTAATCAAAAATCAATCTAACCACTCCAAATCATTCAAATTGCCTAAATTCACTCAAATTTTTCTAAAATAATCCAAAATCTATAAAATTCCCAAAATGTCCCTATAGCTCAAAAACTTACATTTCTTAATGAGTATAATTTTAAACTTCTCAAAATTACCCAATTCAAATAAAACACTCCACATTCCCTAAAACTAGCCAAATTGATCTAAATTCTCCAAAACTACCAAAATAACCCAATATTCACCAAAATTACCAAAATTACCCAAAAACTTTAAAAATCCAAAAAAAATCTCTATTTTTCTGAGAATTCACCAAAAAACATTCTAAGCCACTGCAGGTTATTCAAATTGATTAAATTCACCCCAAATCTCAAAAAAAATTAGCCAAAATCCCAAAATATCCCAAAATGCCCATATGGTCAAAATCATTTTGAAACCTCTCCGAATTAAACAATTGGTCTAAATTATTCAACACTCCTTAAAACTAGCCAAATTACACTAAATTCTCCAAAACTACCAAAATAACCCAATTTTTACCAAAATTCTCCAAAATTACCAAAATGTATTTAAAACCCTAAAATCCAAAAAATATCCAAATTCTTATAATTTCGCCAAAAATCATTCTAAATCACTTCAAATTATTTCAAAAATTGCCCTAAATTCTCCAAAATTAGCCAAAATCCCCAAAATTCCCAAAATACCCCTATGACCCAAAAATTTTCATTTCTTCACCAAAATCATTTCAAACCTCTCTAAATTACCCAAGTGATCTAAAGTACTCTACATTCTTTAAGTGTAGCGAAATTGCCCAAAAATCTTTAAAACTGCCAAAAAAACCTAATTTTCACCAAAATTTCAAAAAAGTCCTTAAAACCCTAAAAATCCAAAAATCTCCAAATTCATAAGATTTCAAGAAAAAACACTCTAAACCACTCCAAATTATTCAATTTTCCTAAATTCACCCCAAATCTACCAAAATTAGCCAAAATCCCAAATGTTTCGAAAATGCCTCAATGGTCCACAAATCCTCATTTCTTCACCATAACAATTTTAAACCTCTCTAAATTGTCTAATTGATCTAAAATACTTCACATTCCTCAAACCTAGCCAAATTTCCCTGTATTTTCCAAAACTACCTAAGTAACCAAATTTTCACAAAAATTCTCCAAAATTACTAAAATTCCATTAAAACCCTAAAAATCCTAAAAATCTAGAAATTCCTAAGATTTCACTAAAAATCATTTTAAACTACTTCGAATTACTCACATTGCCCAAATTCACCCCAAATCATCCAAAAATCGCCAAAATCCCAAATATTCCTAAAATGTCTCTATGGCTTAAAAATTCTCATTTCATCATCAAAATCATTTTAAACTTCTTCAAATTACACAATAAATATATAATACTACACATTCCTTAAAACCAGCCAAATTGCCTTGAATTCTCTAAAACTATTAAAATAAGTCAATTTTCACCAAAATTCTCCAAAACTACCAAAATAAGCCAATTTTCACCAAAATTCTCCAAAATTACCAAGATGTCCTCACAACCCTAAAAATCCCAAAAATCTCTAAATTCCTAAAACTTCACCAAAATCATTCAAAACCACTCCAAATTATTCAAATTCCCCAAATTCACCTCCAATAATAAAAAATAAGCCAAAATCCAGAAAATTCTCACAATGCCTTTATAGCCAAAAAATTCTCATTTCTTCACCAAAATCATATTAAACATCTCCAAATTACCCAAGTGATCTAAAATACTCCACAATCCACAAAACCAGTCATATTGCCATCAATTCTTCAAAACTACAAAAATAACACAATTTCCACCAAAATTTCCAAAAATCCCATAAAATCAAAAAAATAAAAAATAATATCCAAATTTCTAAGATTTCACCAAAATCATTTTAATTCACTCCAAATTATTCAAATTACCCAACTTCACCCGAAATCTCCCAATATTATCCAGGATCCCAAAAATTTCGAAAATCACCCCTATGGCCCAAAAATTCTCATTTCTTCACCAAAATCATTTCCAACCTCTCTAAATTACCCAACTGATCTAAAATACTTCACATTCCTTAAAACTGGCCAAATTGCCCTAAATTCTCTAAAACTACCAAAATAACCCGTTTTTCGCAAAAAATTCTCCAAAATTACCAATATGCCCTTAAAATACTAAAAATACCGAAAATCTCCAAATTCCTAAGATTTCACCTAAAACATTTTTTACCACTCGAAATTATTTAAATTGCTGAAATTTACACATCTACCAAAATTAGCCAAAATGCCCTTTTGTCCCAATAATTCTCATTTCTTCACTAAAATCATTTTGAACATATCCAAATTACCCAATTGATCTAAAATAGTCGACATTCCTTAATACAAGATAAATTGCCCTAAATTTTCAAAAACTATCAAAATAACCCAATATTCACCAAAATTCACCAAAATATCCAAAATGTCATTAAAACCATAAAAATCTCAAATATCTTCAAATGCCTAATTTTTCATCAAAAATCATTCTAAATAACTCTAAATTATTCAAATTGCCCAATTCACTCCAAATCTCCTAAAATTAGCCAAAATACCTAAAATTCTTAAAATGGCCTTATGGCCCAAAATTTCTCATTTCTTCACCAAAATCATTTAAAACCTCTCCAAATTACCCAAGTGATTAAAAATACTGCACATTTGATAAAATTAGGCAAATTGCCCTAAATTCTACAAAATTACCAAAATAAACTAATTTCAACCAAATTCTCTAAAATTACTAGAATGTCCGTAAAACCTTAAAAATTCAAAAAATATAAAAATTTTTTAGATTTCACCAAAAATCATTCTAAACTACTCCAAATTATTCAGATTGACCAGATTCACTCCAACTCTCCCAAAATTAGCTATAATCTTATAAATTCTGAAAATGCCCCAATGACCCAAAATTTCTCTTTTCTTCAGCGAAATCATTTTAGACCCTCCAAATTACCCAATTGATCTAAAATACTTCACATTTCTTAAAACTAGCCAAATTTCCCAAAATATTTTAAATCTACCAAAATAACCTAATTTTTACCAAAATTACCAAAATGCCATAAAAACCCTAAAAATCCAAAAAAATCCCAATTCTTAATATTTCACCAAAAATCAATCTAAACCACTCCAAATCATTCAAATTGCCTAAAATCACCGCAAATCTCCCAATATTATCCAAAATCCAAAAATCCCCAAAATGCCCTTATGGCTCAAAAATTCACATTTTTTCACCAAAATAGTTTTAAACTTCTCAAAATTACCCAATTAAAATAAAGTACTCAACTTTCCTTTAAACTAGCAATTTTGCCCAAAATTCTCTAAAACTACCAAAATAACCCAATTTTCACCAAAATTTTCCAAAATTACCAAAATGACATTAAAACACTAAAAATCCAAAAAACTCCATAATCCTAAGATTTCACCAAAATCTTTCTAAACCACTCTAAATTATTCAAATTGCTTAAATTCTCCACAAATCTCGTAAAATTAACTAAAATTTAAAAAATTACCAAAATGCCCTTATGGCTTAATAATTCTCATTCTTCACCAAAATCAGTTCAAACCTCTCCAAATTACCCAATTGACCAAAAATACTCCAAATTCATTGAATAACAACCAAATTTTCCAAAATTCTCCAAGACTACCAAAATAATACTATTTTCACAAAAATTATCCAAAATTACCAAAATGCTCTTAAAACCCTAAAAATCCCAAATATCTCCTAATTCCTAAGAACTCACCTAAATCATTCTAAACAACTCCAAATTATTCAAATTGATAAAAATCAAGCCAAATCTCCCAAAATTTGACGAAATCCAAAAAATTCCCAAAAATACCCCTTTGTCTTAAAATTTCTCATTACTTCACCAAAATTATTTTAAACCTACTCTGAATTACCCAATGGATCTAAAATACTGCACAATCCTTAAAACTTAACAAATTGCCCTACATACTCTAAAACTACCAAAATAAATCAAGTTTCACCAAAATTCTCCAAAATTGCCAAAATGCCCATAAAACAAAAAAACTCACAAAATTCTCCAAATTTCTAAAATTACACCAAAAATCATTCTAAACCACTCCAAATTATTCAAATCACTCAAATTCACCCAAAATTAACCAAAATACCAAAAGTTCCCAAAATGCTCCTATGAACCGAAAATTCTCATCTCGTCACTAAAATCGATTTAAAACTCTCTAAATTACCCAATTATTCTAAAATACTCCACGTTCCTTAAAATAAGCCAAACTACCCAAAATCCTCTAATACTAAAAAAATAACCCAATTTTCACCAAAATTACCAAAATAACCTTAAAACCCTAAGAATCTAAAAAATCTCCAAATTTTAAAGATTTCACCAAAAATCCTTCTAAACAACTCCAAATAATTCAAATTGCTATTATTTGCCCAAAATCTACCAAAATTAGCCATAATCACAAAAATTTCAAAATGCCCTTATGACCCAAAAATTCTTATTTCTTCACCAAAATCATATTAAACCTCGCAAAATTACGTAATTAATCTAAAATACTCCCCGTCTTTTATAACTAGCTAAATTGCCCGAAATTCTCCAAAACTACTAAAATAACCGAATTTACACCAAAACTCTTGAAATTTACCAAAATGCCATCATCACAGTAAAAATTCAAAAAATGTCCAAATTCCTACAATTTCACAAAAAAAATATTATAAGCCACTCCAAATTACTAAAATTGCACAAATTCACCCCACATCTCCAAATATTAGCCAAAATCCCAAAAATTGCCAAAATGCCCCTATGGCTTAAAGATTTTCATTTCTTCACCAAAATCATTTTAAACATCTTTGAATTACATGATTGATCTAAAATACTACATATTCCTTAACATTTGATTAGTTACCCTTAATTCTCTAAAACATTCAAAATAATTCAATTTTCACCATAATTCTCCAAAATTACCAAAATGTCCATAAAACCCTAAAAATTCCAATAATCTCTAAATTTCTATGATTATAAAAAAAAAATACTTAACTACTCCAAATTATTCAAATTGCCTAAATTCGCCCAAAATCTCCCAAAATTACCATAATCCAAAAAATGTTAAAAAATGCCCCTATGGCATAAAAATTCAAACTTTTTCACCAAAATCATTTCAAAGATCTTCAAATTACACAAGTGATCTAAAATACTTCACATTCCTTAAAATTAGCCTCCAAAATAACCAAAATAACCCAATTTTCACTAAAATTCTCCAAATTTACCAAACTTCCCTAAAAACTCTAAAAATAAAAAAAAATCGCCAATTCCTAAGATTTCACCAAAATTCATTCTAAATCACTACAAATTATTCAAATTGACCAAATTCACACAAAATATCAAAAAATTAGCCAAAATCCAAAAGATTCCCAAAATACCCCTATGGCATTTTAATCCTCTTCAAATTACACTGTTGGTCTAAATTACTCCACATTCCTTAAAAGTAGCCAAATTGCCCTAAATTCTCAAAGACTGCCAAAATAACATAATTTTCACTAAAATTCTCCATAATTACCAAATTGCTTTTAAAATCCAAAAATCTAAAAAATCTCCAAATTCCTAAAATTTCACGAAAAATCATTCTCAACCTGTTCAAATTATTCCAAAAATTGCCATAGATTATCCAAAATTAGCTAAATTCCTAAAAATTCTCAAAATGCCCCCATGGCCCAAAAAAATTCATTTCTTCACTAAAATTAATTTAAACCTCTCCAAATTACCCCATTGTTCCAAAAAAACAACACATTCCTTTAAACTAGCCAAATCGTCTTGAATTCTCCAAAACTTCCTAAATAACTCAATTTCACAAAAATTCTCCAAATTTACCAAAATGCCCTTAAAAACCTAAAAATCCAAAAAATCCCCAAATTCTTAAGTTTTCACAAAAAATCATTCTAAACCAGTCCAAATTATTTAAATTGCCGAAATTCAACCACAATCTTCGAAAATTAGCCAAAATCCTAAAATTCCCAAAATGGCCCTCTAGCTCAAAATTCTCATTTCTTCCTCAAAATCATTTTAAACTTCTCCAAATTACCCAATTGATCTAAAATACTTTACATTTCATAGAACGAGCCGAATTGCCCGAAATTCTTCAAAACTACCAAAATAACACAATTTCAACCACAAATACTATAAAGTCGTTAAAAACCTAAAAATCCAAAAAATCTCCAAATTCCTAAATATTTACCAAAAATCATTCTCAATTACTTCAAATTATTCAAATTGCCCAAATTAACCCCAAATCTCCCAAAATTAGCCAAAATCCTAAAAATTCCTAAAATGTTGTTTGGCCCGAAAATTCTCATTTTATCAACAAAATCATTTTAAACCTCTCTAAATTACGCAACTGATGTAAAATACTTCACATTCCTTAAAACTGGGCAAATTGCCATGAATTCTCAAAAACTACCAAAATAACCAAAATTTCATCAAAATTCACCAATAATTCCAAAATGGCCTTAAAATCTTAAAAGTCCCAAAAATCACAAGATTCCTAATATTTGACCAAAAATTATATTAAACCTCTTCAAATTATTCAAAATGCCCAAATTCACCCTAATCTCCAAAATTAGCCAATATCGTAAAAGTTTCCAAAATGTCCCTAAGGCCCAAAAATTCATATTTCTTCACAAAAAATTATTTTAAACTTCTCCAAATTACCCAAGTGATGTAAAATATACCACAATCCATAAATTTTGTCATATTGCCCTAAATTCTCCAAAACTACAGCAACAACCCAATTTCCACCAAAATTCTCCAAGATTACTAAAATGTATGTGAAACCCAAAATATCCCAAAAATCATCAAATTCCTAAGATTTAACGAAAAATTTATTCTAAACTATTACAAAAAATTAAAATTGCCCAAATTCACCACAAGTCATCAAAAATTCTAGAAAACTGCCGAAATAACCCATGTTTCATGAAAATTCTCCAAAATTATTAAAATATCCTAAAAAGACTAAAAAACCAAAAAAAAAATCCAAACTTTTATGATTTCACCAAAAATCATTCTAAACCACTCAAAATTGTTCAAATTTCTAAAATTTATGCCACATCTCCCAAAATTATCCAAAATCCCAAAAATTCCCAAAATCCTCCAATGGCAAAAAATTCTCATTTCTTCACCAAAATCATTTTGAACCTTTTCCAATTACCCAATTGATCTAAAATACTCCACATTATTTATTACTAGACAAATTGCTCTAAATTCTCTAAAACTACCAAAATAACCTAATTTTCACCAAAATTCTCCAAAATCAGCAAATTACTTTTAAAACCTAAAACCTATAAAAATCTCCAAATTCCTAAGATTTCACAAAATATCACTTTACACCACTTCAAATTAATCAAATTGCTCAAATTCACCCCAATTCTCGCATAATAAGCAAAATCCCAGAAATTCCCAAAATGCCCCTGTGGCCCAAAAATTCTCATTTCTTCTCTGAAATCATTTTAAACATCTCTAAACTACCCAAGTGATCTAAATTAATCCCCATTACATAAAACTAGCCAAATTGCCCAAAATTCTCCAAAACTAACGAAATAAACTAATTTCCATCAAAATTACCAAAATGCCCGTAAAACCCTAAAAATCCTAAAAATCTCCAAATTTCGAGGATAACACCAAAAATCATTCTAAACCACTCCAAACTATTTAAATTGTCCAAATTCACCCCAAATCTCCCAAAATTTTCATAATCCCCAAAATTCCCAAAATGCCTCAATGGCCTAAAAATTCTCATTTATTCATCAAAATCTTTTTATACATCTCCAATTATCCAATTGATCTAAAATAATTCTCATTCCCTAAAACTAGTCAAACTGCCCTACATTCTCTAAAACTAACAAAATAACACAATTTTCACCAAAGTTATCAAAATGTCCCAAAAAACCTAAAAATCCAAAAAATCGCTAAATTCCTACAATTTCACCAAAAATCATTCAAAACCACTCCATATTATTTAAATTTCCCAAATGCATCCCAAATCTGCAAAATTAGACAAAATCCAAAAAGTTCCTAAAATGTCCCTATGGCGAAAATCATTTTAAACCTTTCCAAATTGCACAACTAATCTAAAATACTCCACATTCCTAAAATAAATCAAATTGCCCATAATTCTACAAGACTACCAAAATAACCCAATTTTCACAAAAATTCTCCAAAATTACCAAAATTCATTTAAAGCCCTAAAAGTCAAAAAAACTTCCAAATTCCAAAGATTTCACCCAAAATTATTTTAAACCTCTCCAAATGAGCCAAGTGATCTAAAATAATCCACATTCCATAAAACTAGCCAAATTGCTCCAAAATTCTCCAGAACTACTAAAATAACTTAATTTCCACCAAAATTATCAAAATCCCAAAAATCTCCAAATTCTTAAGATTTTAACAAAAATCATTCTAATCCACTCAAAATTATTCAAATTACCCAACTTCACACGAAATCTCCCAAGATTAGCCAAAATCTCAAAAATTTTGAAAATGCCCCCATATATCTAAAAATCTAATTTGTTCACATTACCCAATTGATCTAAAATACTCCATATACCTATAAACTAGTCAAATTACCGTAAATTCTTCAAAACTACCAAGAAAACCTAATTTTCCACCAAAATTACCAAAATGCCCTTAAAACCTAAAAATCTCAAAAATCTCTGAATTCCTAAGATTTCACCAACAATCAATCTTAACAACTTCAAATTAATCAATTTGCCCGAATTCACCCTAAATCTCTAAAAATTAGCCAAAATCTCAAAAGTTCCCAAAATACCCATATGGCCTAAAAATTCTCATTTCTTCACCAAAATCATTTTCAACCTCTTCAAATTACCCAAGTAATTTAAAATACTCCACTTTCCATAAACTAGCCAAATAGCCCTAAATTCACCAAACCTACAAAGATAATCCAATTTCCACCAAAATTCTCCAAAATTTCCAAAACGCCTGTAAAACCTTAAAAATCCTAAAAATCTCCAAATTTTTAAGATTTCATCAAAAATAATTCTAAACTACTCCAAATTATTCAAATTGACCAAATTCGGCCAAAATATCCCAAAATTAGCCATAACCCAGAAATTTTCAAAAATGCCACTTTCACCAAAAAAATCTCATTTCTTCACAAAAATCATTTTAAACACTCAAAATTACACAATTAATCTAAATTACATCTCATTTTTTAAAACAAAGAAAATTGCCTTAAGTGCTCTAAATCTACCAAAATAACCTAATTTTGATAAAAATTCTCCAAATTACCAAAATGACTTTGAAATCTTAAAAAGCCAAAAAATCTCCAAATTCTTAAGATTTTACCAAAAATCATTATAAACCACTCCAAAATAATAAAACAACCTAAATTCACTCTAATTCTCCCTAAATTAGCCAAAATACAAAAAATTCCCAAAATGCACCTATGGCCCAAAAATTCACATTTCTTCAGTAAAATAATTTTAAACCTCTCAAAATTTCTCAATTGAAATAAAATACTCTGCATTCCTTAAAACTAACCATATTGCCCTAAATTATCTAAAACTACCAAAATAACCCAATTTTCACCAAAATTCCTTGAAATTTCCAAAATGCCATTAAAACACTAAAAATCTTTAAAATCTCCAAATGACTAAAATTTCATCAAAAATCATTCTAAATTACTCTGGATTATTCAAATTGCCTAATTCACCCCAAATCTCCAAAAAATTAGCCAAAATAACAAAATCTCTCAATATGTCCCTATGGCATAAAAATTCTCATTACTTCATGAGAATCATTCCAAACCTCTCAAAATTTCTCAATTGATCATAAATACACCAAATTCATTAAAGCTAGCCAAATTTCCCTAAATTTTCTGAAATTACCAAAATAACAAAATTTTTACAAAAATTCTCTAAAATTACCAAAATGACCCTAAAACCGTAAAAAATTCAAAAAGCTGTAAATTCCTAAGATTTCAACTAAAATTATTCTAAACCACTCCAACTTTTTTAAATTGCCCATATTCAAGCCAAATCTCCCAATACTAGCCAAAATCCCCAAAATTCACAAAATGCCACTATGGTTCAAATATTCTCATTACTTCACCAAAACCATTTTAAACCTCTCCAAACTACCGAATTGATCTAAAATACTCCACATTCCTTTAAACTTGCAAATTTGCCCTATATTCTCCAAAACTAAAAAAATAAATCATTTTTTCACAAAAATTCTCCAAAATAACCAAAATGTCCTTAAAACCCAAAAAATACCAAAAAAATCTAAATTTCTAAGATTTCACCAAAAATCATTCTATACCACTCGAAGTTATTTAAATTCGCCCTAAATCTCTTAAAAGTAGCCTGTGCGGCTTATTTTTTTTAGGTTGGTGTGTTGTTTTGAAAAGGGGGTCGCCTAACAGAAATTGTCGGCGAATTTTAAATTTAATTTAAATATATATATAATTTAGAAAGTAGTATTTGATTTTGAAAATAATTTTAAAAAATTTTAAGATATGAAGTCAAACTAATCTCACATCTCAAATAGTTTATATAAACGAGCACCGCACCACAAACTGTGTATCTATCCCGAAGAATAGATACACTGCTTGATGACGGGGCTCGATTAAATAAACTAGGAGATTTGTGACATCCGTTTGGTCTGCGAACCAATTTTATAAGCCGACAAGTTCCCCCGCTTAATATAAATGAATTAAGCGAGGTTTATATTACTCAGGTTCTTAAAGTTCCCTATAAGGGCAAGCCCCTATAGTTAATTACATCTTAAGTGACTGAAATCACCTAAGAAAACTCTCGATAATAATCGGTAGTTCTCGCTCTCAAGAATTTCAAAGTTTAAGTTTTCAAGGGATTGAATTTTGGAATTTCAATAGGGAATGGATCAAGTTTGGAACATTTTGTTTTGGGAATTCAAAGGAAGAAGGGTAGGAGAAATCACAGATTCGAAGCGAACTTCGGTAATTTCCCGACTATCCTATTGTTTGGCTTGGATTTAGGAATACCCTAATGTTTATTTAATGTTTTGATCTTACCAATTTTAATTAGTTAGGACTTATATTCGTATGATAAAATCATACAAATAGCCTCGAAGATGTGAGGGTTTATGTCGTATCGGACGACTACCTCGGAGTCCTAAGACCTAGTTAGGGCTTAATTTACATGATATGATCATGCAAATGCCTAACGAAGAGTCGAGGATTTATGTTGCACTAGTGCAAACTACCTCGAAGTCCTATGGCTTGGTTATTTAATTCTAAGGAAATTTTGTCGAAGTAGACACGTGTTTTGTTGATGGCGATGGTCGTGCCGCCCACCATGCTCCGAGCTCCTTGTTGTTGCAGAGGTTTAGTTTTAGAAGTCATAAATCGTGAGATGAGAGAAGTGTTTGGCTTAGAGAAAGTCTTAATTTCCAAGTGTTTTTTATGTTTTAATTAAAACAAATCTTAAAGTTGATTAAACGAACCGATTAAGATCCCACGGTTCCGTCATCCCAGCACCGTTATTTTCATCGAATTCACTTAGTCCAGATGAATTTGCTAAACTCAACTAAATGAGTTCCGCACTTTCATTTAGACCGTGGGAAATCCCGTTAGCAACACGTGGGTTACATCATCCGAGGTATTCCCGATCATTCAATGAGACGTTTTAATTTAGATGTAGTTGTGGTTTTGTTGTTCTGTTTGTGATTAAATTTTGAGTTGTCTTATATTTTGAAATGTTGTGGAGGTGAGTTTTATCTTGTAGTGTCTTTTAATTTAGTTATGGGTTTCAGTTTTGGTTTCATGTCCTAAAGGTGTAGGTTTTCATGCAACTCGTTGTTTATCATGCAAGAAAAGTAAGTGCGATGCGATTAAATAAATTGCAATAGAGTAAATCACAATAAAATAAAAGCGTACCCGGAGGGTCTTCCTGTCATCCCAAGCTGCACTTAAAACACAGTTAGAATATTTAAGCATTTAAAGTAAGTTCCTAGGTAAAGCTAAGGGAAGGGTTATGGTTTTCTACCAAGTTCCTAATCCTATTGCTAGACAACTCCTATGACGTCTAGATTCTTATTTTTTAGTTTGAGGACTATTTTCTTCATCAAAGAATAACTAAGTTCAATTGTTCTTATAAATATCCTATCGTATTGAGGAAGTGCTTAAGACGAATCTTAAACATCTTTTCAATATTTCTAGGATTGTTTTAAGTCCAAATGAATTTAATTACACAAATGAATTAATCATCCGAGAGTTTAGGTTTTGTTGTCTTGCTCGATGAACTAGGACATTTGAATATCCTATGAGTGAAGTAACATTTCTTTTAACACTCCTTTTTAAGAGTTATGATATCACCAGCTTTCGAGAGCGAATGGATGTTCAAGTGAGTTGTGATTTTAGTTAATGGATTTAAGTTTGGAATAGTGTTCAAATTGTTTTAGATTTCTTTATGTCTTAAGCAATGTTATATTTAATTCAATTTAATTTAATTTAACTTAATTTAATTTAATGTGGTTTAATTTAATTTAATGTAACTTAAGTTAATTTAATATAATATGGTTTAACTTAATTTAATTTGATTTAATTTAGTTTGATTTAGTTTTAATTTAATTTAATTTAAATTAATTTAATTTAATTTAATTTAATTTAACTTAATTTAATTTATTTTAATTTAATTTAATTTAATTTAATTTTCATTTAATTTTAATTTAATTTTAATTTTAATTTAATTTAATTTTAATTTAATTTAATTTAATTTAATTTAGTTTAATTTAATTTAATTTAGTTTAATTTAATTTAATTTAGTTTAATTTAATTTAATTTAGTTTAATTTAATTTAATTTAATTTAATTTAATTTAATTTAATTTAATTTAATTTAATTTAATATGATTTAATTTAATTTTAATTTAATTTAATTTTTTATTTTAAAGGGATTTCGCTTTAAATAATTTAACCTTAACTTAATTTAATGATTAAGTCTTTTAGCATTTTAAACCTTAAACTTGGATTATCATTTTAATTAGGAATTAAATATTATTGAGATGATTAATTTAGGGATCTTTAGATTAAAGAACAAATCTCTTCCTAATGATATCCCTATTTTAATAATTCCAATTTTATTATTCTTCCAAATTTAATTAATTATTTAATTAAGGTTTATTTCAATTATTTTAAATTGTTTAGTAGGTTTCTACCCTTTAATTATCTAAATTTCAATCATCCAAATCAGATTAAAATCAAATATTTTACCTATTAATTTTATTAAACTTAAAGTTTTAATTAAGGGTTAAAATTTTAATTACCATTTTTGCCCTTCAAGCCTAATAATTTCATAACTCACTAAATTGAGCTCAAATGAATTTGAAATTTTTATGTGACTTTACTCATATGTCAATAAAGACATTAGAGGAGAAAATGTGATTTTTCTGTATTTAATTTATTTATTTAATTATTTTTAGTGAAAAATGGGGATTTTCAAGGAAAATTTAACAACATGACCAAGGGAAAGTTTCTGTCCTTAAGAAAATTATGGGACATTCCTAATGACCAGAGGACCACTTGGACCAATTTTTGTGATTTTTGAATTATATTTTATTTATTAGAATTATTTTAAGTTCTGGAGTATTAATTAATTTAAAAATAGAATATAAGTTGAAAAATGAATTTTATAATTTTTAAAATTCTCTCTGATATCAAGGATTCCAGAGAACCAAATTTTACAATTTTCTGATTTTTTTTTATTTATTATAATTATTTTAGTGAAAATGCTAGAAAATACATTTTTTTTAATTTTAAAATTACCCTAGGGCTTTAAAATTTAATATCTCATTAAATAGACCTAAGAAAAATATGGGGTTTGTTCCTAAGTGATTAAATTTTAAAATATGAAATTTTGGTTAATTTTATTATTTTTGTGATTTTTATTATTTTTTAATTATTAAAATATTAAAATAATACTAAAAAATTAACTTTTTTAGAAAATTGAAATTTTAATTTTCTTGAATTCCCCGATATCAGAGAGGCTCCAAAACCAATTTGGTGAATTTTTGAAAGGTATTTTGAAAGTTATGAATTTTTAAAGTTTAAAATGACTAAATGGCTTAATCAACCCATTTAGTAGGGCTAACCAAGTCCAATTGACTTCAAACTTTTATGGTGGGTTCCTCTAATCCTAAAGGTCAGTGGAGAATTGATTTCAAGTCAATTTGATCTATGGTCAACTCTAATTAATTAGGGGTCTATTTTGGGTGTTTAAGCCAATTAGGGTTATCTTAAGTGAATTAACTCAAGTCCTATTTTTCCTAGGGTTCTCTCGGTCATAAGGAACATCACCAAATTTTCCTAGAATTTATTTCACAACATGCTAATTTTTGGAATTAAAATACTTAAAACAGCCACATGCATTTGAAAAATCAATAACTTTTCACAGAGATGGCCTCTGACCGTGGAAAATTCAGGGAATGTCCCCAAGTTCGGAGGCTTCAAAAGCCCTATGGTCTCATGCCATGGTGAATTGTATGAATGCATGGAGAATTAAAACAATGCAGGGAGTAAATAATTAATTAAAAATAAAATACTAGATAAAATTAATTAATTTCTTTTCCACATTATTCTCCTCCGTTCATCGAGCAAAGAGGGTATTTTTATTTTATTTTTAGGATTTTTCTACACAAAGATATGAATTTTCAAAGTTCAGGGCATTAAATAAATTAGGAAAATCCCTAATTTTCTACTTAAGTGACGCGGCGCCGTGTCAACCTCGGCAGCTCGAATGCACACGTGGCGCTCTCCCATTTGACGCCGCCTTCTGACTCAGCGCCACGCGGCCCGCGGTTCATGTATCATCTCCTCGTCCGACGCCATCTGAGCCGTCCGTCCGCGCGTGTATTAAATGAACGGCATCCGTTCATCGTCCCCAAGCCTCCTAACCCGAGAACCGTCCACCTTCTAGCCCTAAGATCTCACTCAATTCTCCATGGATTTTTATGTTCTTATGCTCTATGGATTCGTCTTGAAGAGACAAACACATCTATACGGCTAATGCTTATTGAAATTGACTCATTTGAAATGGAGAATGTTTAGAAGCTCGGGATGAAGAATTGATCCATACCTTAGCTCTGAGAGGTGAAGCCTCAATCAGAGATGCTCGGCACGTTTATTGGAGCTGCAGGAGGCTAGGGATGAAGCTCCTGGGATGTGGTGAATCGCCGGGTGTGATTTCCACCAAGGCCGATCACAACCTTTGGAGTCCGGAACAACCGGGTGGCCCGGAGAGGGGACTTTCACCTGGAAAACTTCTTCTCTTGGCTCGGTGAAGGTGTAGGTGAGTTTAATTTGATTTTGGTGGAGGATTCGGGAGTGTCCTGTTCGGCTCGAGAATCGAGCTCCAAAATCGAGCTCAATCAATGGGGATTAGAGCGAGGAGAACGAGTAGGGATCAATTGCTCCAAGTCCGGAGGGGAGTGAGGAGTGATTTTGGCGAGTTTTGGTATGGTTCGGTTCAAGCACCTCCCATGGCCGCGAGGGTGAGGGGTTTAAATCAGGAGAGGGTGGAGGGCCTCCCTGTGGGGTTTAAGGCCGGGGATCAGCCGCTCTAGTGAGGAGAAGGAGAGCTATGCTCGTCCATTCGGGTCGAGACAAGTCGACAAGGGAGGATTGAATTTTTGGCTCCTCCCAAGGTCTCGGCCATGGTGTTTTCCGGCGGCCCGGTGGCCGGCCGGCCGTGCATCGGTCACCATCTTGTTCGAGTGGGTCGTGGCCGGGGTTTGGTGCATTCAATCGAGGGTTGACATGTGTAAAGTGGTTGAATCAAAGTAGAAAGGGGAAGGGGCCACTTTGGCTTGGTTTGGGTCAACCCACCATTTTGGGCTTGGTGCACCCTTCCAAGCTCCGATTTTGAGCCGAGGGAATCATTTAGGTCGGCTTAGAAGGAGTGGTGAAGTCTCCATCCATGATGAGGTGGCTAAACATGGTTTAGTGTGTGACATGATTAAGGCAAAAAGGGTTAAAGGAGGTTTAAGAAAGAACCCCTCTTCTTGCCATAAATGGACTAATGACAAGTCAAAGCCCTCATGGCTTCATGTGGCTTCGAGAATGGCTTGTTCATGGCTCCATTCGTCTTGGGAAAAAGGTTGACTTGTTTCATGAAAAGGGTTTTAGAAATATTTGGCATTTAGGGGTAATTTGACATGTGGCTTGATTTGGAATGGTTTAATTGATGATTTTGAAACTTAGGGGTGATTTTGATCAAATGGATGATGAGGGGAAGTGTCATGTGGGCTTTAGGATGATTTGGGCTTTTGAATTTCGAAGGTAATGAGCTTTTAAGAAGGTTTAAGGGAAGTGGGCTTTTAAGTTTAAGAATGTGTTCATGGATGGGAATTTTTGTAAAAGGTTGGGCCAAATAGTTGTTGGTTTTGGTTTAGGGATGTTTCATGAGTAATTTGAAATAGATTTAAGGTGGTTTGGGTTCGAATTGGGTTGAATTTGGGTTTATTTGGTAAATGGGCCAATGTAGGTCAAATTGGGCTAACTTGGGCCAATGTTGGGCTAGGGTTGAAATTGATGTAAAATAAATGTTGAGAAATGTTTATGGGAGTGTTTCAAAGAGGTTTTGGCTTTGGTTGGGTTTTGATTTTGAGGTTTGGGTCTATTTAGAGCTAGGTCTCAGGTTTAGGTCAAAATTGGGCTTTTTGATTTTGGGTTGAATTTGAGTGGGGTTTGGGTCAAAATCTTGGGCAAATCATGTTAGTGTTTTGTTTATGGGGATGTTAAGGAAGGTTTAGAAAAGATTTGGGGTTAATTGGAGTTGAATTGGGTGAGTTTGGGCTAAGTTTGGGTCATGGGCCCAAATTGGGCTTTAAGGCCAAAAGTGAAATTGGAATCCAATGCCAACCAAATTGGGCTTGTATTTGGTCTAGATTGGTGTTGGGGATGTTGAATTGAAGTTTAGAATTGAATTGGACCAGAGTTTGGGTCAATTGGGTAGGTTTGGTTTGACATTGGGTTTACTTTGGGTTAAAATGGGTCAAATTGGGGGTTTTGATAAAAGTGGGGTAAATTGTCAAAATTAGCCCATGATGTAGTTGAACAAAATGAAATTGGAAATATTTGGGATTTTCTGGAATTTTCTGGGAATTTTCTGAATTTTTGGATTTTTTGGCTAAGAGGGGTATTTTGGGTATTTGGAGGGTATTGGGAGGTATCTTTGGAATTTTTGGTATTTTTGGCTATGGATGATCAATTTGATTGGTGAAGACATGTTTAGGAATGATTTTGGAGAATTTTGGGTAGTTTAGGTGATTTTGCAAATTTTGGAGGGTTTCGATGGTTTTGGGTAGGCTAGGCGGGTGTATGGTCCTGGGGTCAAAAATCGAAAATTTGGAAAATTGAAGATCGGGTGAATGTAAGTGGAATGAAATCATTTTTTGTTGAGCCATGAAGCCATATCAAGTCCACATGAGCCATGAAGGGACTCATTCGAGGCATCCACTATGTTGTTCCTAACCCTCTTAGCCGAGGGCTTAGGGGTTAAGGACCATCCATGCGAACCACCTTCATGAGTCGGGAGGTCAAGTTGGGTATGGGTGTGGTTTTAGGAGGTGTGTGAAAGTGTAGTGTATAGGTGTAATGTGTGTGTAAGTCAGCCCCTTCACTGCACTGAGGCCACCCAGTGGCAGTCCTAAGGCCAAAGAGTCCTACAGAACTCATCCTTTAAACTTCCACATTTAATTTCAACCCTCTGTGTGATTAGGGGTCTACAATCAATTTTGTGGAGTTTGCAGGGAGTTAAGAAGTGGTTTGAATTTCTAAGTGGTGGGTCCCAATTCTAATCCTCTAGGATAGTCAAAGGAAAAGCCTAAGGCTAGATCCTAAGTACTAAAGAGAAGAAGAGAAGACCTCATCAAAAATGAGGTCAACAAATGGACCCCAATAGGTGTGGTGTGCTAACCAAGCACACCGCGCGTATCAGCGCTGACCGAAGAGGTTAACAAAACCAACACAGTATGTCCAAGTGACAAACTTAGGACGAAGTAGAAGAAATTTCACTGGGGAGTGTCAAGTATATCTCTAAGACTGGAGATCCCTGAACTCTCACTGGGGAAAGGAAAAGGAGGTGAATCCCAAATCACATGATCTGGGGGAATTCAATTTAGATTTTTGTTTTGTTTCATGTTCAAGTTTTGATGTGTAAGTTTAGATTTTGAGTTTCAATTTAGATTGAAGTTTGGTTTAAAATCAATTTGATGAAATTTGGATCTGAAGTTTGGATTTGAAACGAGGTTCCAATCCCGGGATTGTGGAGAAAACTGGAATCGGGGTACCAGCCGCAGAATGAGAATCGGAGTTTAAGTGTTGATTGAAGAGGATGAGAATAAGAATTTAGGTACTGATCTCGAAAGTTTAAAGAGAACTGGAATCGGGTTCTAGTCTCGAAGCTTTAAAGAGAAATGGAAACTGGTTCCAATCTCGAAGGTTTAATGAGAATTGAAAACTGGTTCCAATCTCGAAGGTTTAATGAGAATTGAAACCGGTTCCAATCTCGAAGGTCTCAATGAGAAATGGAAACCGGTTCCAATCTCGAAGGTCTAATGAGAAATGGAACCGGTTCCAATCTCGAAGGTTTAATGAGAATTGAAACCGGTTCCAATCTCGAAGGTTCAATGAGAATTGAAACCGGTTCCAATCTCGAAGGTCTAATGAGAATTGGAACCGGTTCCAATCTCGAAGGTCTAATGAGAAATGGAAACTGGTTCCAATCTCGAAGGTCTAAAGAGAAATGGAAACTGGTTCCAATCTCGAAATTTTAATGAGAATTGGAAACTGGTTCCAATCTCGAAGGTCTAATGAGAATTGGAAACTGGTTCCAATCTCGAAGGTTCAATGAGAATTGGAAACTGGTTCCAATCTCGAAGGTTTAATGAGAATTGGAAACTGGTTCCAATCTCGAAGGTCTAATGAGAAATGGAAACTGGTTCCAATCTCGAAGGTTTAATGAGAAATGGAAACTGGTTCCAATCTCGAAGGTTTAATGAGAATTGGAAACTGGTTCCAATCTCGAAGGTCTAATGAGAAATGGAAACTGGTTCCAATCTCGAAGGTCTAATGAGAGTTGGAAACTGGTTCCAATCTCGAAGGTCTAAAGAGAAATGGAAAGTAGTTCCAATCTCGAAGGTCTAATGAGAAATGGAAACTGGTTCCAATCTCGAAGGTTTAATGAGAATTGGAACGAGGTTCCAATCTTGGAAGTTTAATGAGAATTGGAACGAGGTTCCAATCTCGGAAGTTTACTTATGTGAAGAGGGACCCAGTCCCATGTCATCAGAACCAAATCAGACGAAGCTCGTGGTTCCGTGTCAATAGACCTAGTCGATCTCCATACAGGAAGAAAGGTAGGCCACAAAAGTTGAAATGATTTCGATGTGACGAAAAAAAAAAAGGTTTAGGGTTCTGAAATTGAAGTGTGGGTCTCTTGTGAGGAAGAGTTGTCCCGACAGAGAATTTCAAAGCTTCTTGAGACAAATCTCGATTTGGGGTTGATTTGAAAATGTTTGAAAAGATGAATTTAGGGTGGATCCGATTTGAGATTCATTTTCATTTTGTTTGTCCTTTAACTTTCCAAAAAAAAAATTTTAGCTGTGTATTTAATGTTCATGTGAATTTTATTTAGCGTTCACGTGGATTTTGAAGTTATTTTTATGTTTGGATTTTTTTAAGGAAAAATAATTCTCATTTATTATTTATATTTTTATTTTCTTTTTATTTTATTTTATTTTTATTATTATTATTTTTTTTTGTTCTTTGTTCGAAGTTCGTTTAACTTTAATGGCGTTTCCCAGTCAATTTGCACAAAAGAGGTGAAGGCTAAAATTGTGACATGGTCACTTTCATTCCAATCATGCTGAAGATACATCATACAACTCGATCTGTAATACATCTCATATAATCCATATGGACTCAAAACGGACTATGTATGATCTTTGTCGATCCATCCAAAAAGGTATCTGTCAAAAATCCATGTCTGAATAGTGAGGTATATGGTCAATAACATCACCTTCCAAGCCATCCTTGGCGAGGACGCCGTATGGATGTACATTGGAGGTGTGATATTTTCCATGCAACTCACAGCTCGTAAGGTCGGAGGCTCTCTAGCTCCGGGTCCGGGCCGGAAGTGGTAAGGTGTTTTCCCGTCATCCATCCTTCGAAAGTAACCGAGATCCGCTTCACCGGTTCTCCCGGTATGCAATGTTTAGCGACATCCGCCCCGTTGCCCTTCGCATCATGACGGAACCTACCGGTAATGGTATCTTCACCGGCCCTCGGAACTCACCCGGGCTCGCTATCCGGAGGTCGGATCCGAACATGATGTTACACTCGTTCGTAAAAGAAACCGTGCGCAGAAGGTCTAACAAAGTCGTGATGATCTATGTGCGGGGAATGCGATCACCCTTCTTGTAAATGTTAATGATGCAACCGTTGGGTATGCAATCCGCCGGCGATACCCTCCATGTTATCATTCTTTTTACCATCCTTTTAATGACTAATGGCATTGGATCCACTCGGCCATGACTGGAGTATTCCCGGTGGGTTTCCCTTCCCGTCTTCTCGCGAAGTTGTAGCAAGCATCCACATCGTATTGTAATTCTCCCCTTCCCCGGCATCCATCTCCGGGGTTCCGAGTATGTATTTTCTCTTAAGCGGCCCGCTCGGCCCATCTTTTTCAAATCCCGGATGCAGTCCACGATTTGTTGTTGTTCGTATTCTGAGAACACGTCTGTATGTAGCTCGAGGCCTTCTAGTATATTGATCCTCTTGCCTCTGATTCTTTCGAAGTATTCAAAAGTTTTCTTCTGGACATTCTGTATTCTCTCTAGCTCATATTTTGGGATAATTTACAAATGGCGAGGCCTGGTGACGTATCGCGGGATATATGGCTCAATCCCTTCACGTTCTCCCCGCATACCTCGGCTCCTCGGGGATGATGTCCGTCGGGACATCCTCCGGGTCGCTTCGCAACAAGGTCATGCATTACGGGTGGCTTCATCCGGTGGCGTAGTAGCCTTCTTTCTTCTCGTTCTTCTTGAGATTTCTCTCGGTTTCTTCCGTCATCCCGGAGCCGGCCTCCTTCCTTCGTGTTCCCGGCGAACCGGTATCCTCAAGTATATGCACCGGCAGTAGCAATCTGTCTCGTCGTGCCGATCCGCTCGCTAGTTTAGTTAACATCTTGCGGATACGGCGATTTTTATTTCTTCGTTGAGTTGTCGTGAGAGTAGCTCTTCGTACTTCCCGAGTTTCGCGGGCGCGCGCCGACAAGCTCGCCCTCTCGTCGTAGCGACTACGTACTCGATTCTCTTGTCCTCTTCGGTGTTTGTTTTTCTTTTCTTATCGTCGGATTGGTGGCTCGGGCCACCCACTTTCATTACTCGTCCGACTAGGTAGTTCCTCTCGCCAATCGGGACCCGGCTCACTTTCCTCGTATCGCGAGCCCGCCGGTGCGAAGTCCGAGTCAATCTCTATTATCGCTCCATCTTTCACCCTCTTTTCGTCGAGTGCAAGGCTTACGCCATTTCTAAAGTTCGAGACCAACCGCCCGTTCGACATTTCCCTTCGAGAAGACAAGGAAAAGGATCGTGGGTCGTACTAAGAACAAGAACATTAAGAAAATGTTTATTAAAGACAATTTTTTTTTTATTTTTATATTTTTTAAATTCAACAAGAATGAAGTGGGAAAAGATCAGGAAAGAGATTTTGATTTGGAAGAGAGGAAAACAAGGAAAACTTTATTATCATGATTTTATTTATTTCAGCACATTTTATTATTTTGGGTTCGGACCCAGTCATAAGTAATTACTTCACCCGTGCTTCTAGGGATGGAAAATTCATTCTTTCGAAACATCGAGTAGCGTAATACTTTTTCAAGTATCGTCCATTGATCGGAAGCATATGTCATTCTCCTCGGCAATTCACTAGCCGGTAGGAGCCTCCCGAGTAGATCGCCTCAACTACAAACGGTCCCTCCCAAGTGGGTTCAAATTTTCCTCCTATCTTGCGGTGTGCAGGAATAGGTCTCTCGAGAACGAGAACTAAGTCACCAACTTTGAAGGTTCTTGGGCGGACCAGCTTGTCATGAGCTCGGACCATCTTAGCTTGGTATAGTTCTAAATTCCGCTCGCGCCGCAAGTCTTTTCCCTTCCAGTGCTTTCCAATTCTTCTAGTCGCAATTTAGCATTCTCTTCCGTCGTGATTTTGTTTGCAATCGCAATCCTAAGAGAAGGAAGCTCGGACTCTCTAAGGGTAACACCGCCTCGGACCCATACACCGGAGCGTAAGGTGTAGCTTCGAGTAGGAGTTCGAAGGTTGTCCCGTAGGCCCATAAGGCTTCTAATAACTTCTCGTGCCAATTTCTCTTATTGTCATCTAAGGTTTTCTTTAAAATTTGAACGAGAGTTTTATTAAAAGCTTCAGCAAGGCCGTTTGCTCTTGGGTAGTAAATTGTCGAATATCGCCGATCGATTCCATGTCTCCCCGACAAAATTATTGATTTGCGTGCTTCGAATGCCGACCCATTATCCGAGATGATCTCGCGCGGCACCCCGAAACGGTAGACAACTTGGTTCTCGAAAATTGTAGTACGTGATGTGCTTTCACTTCTCTAAGTGGAACCGCCTCGCCCACTCGGGAAAGTAATCTGTAGCCGCAAGAATGAAGTGATGTCCTTTTGAAGATGGTGGTTCTATCGGACCCACTATATCCGTGCCCCAACATTCAAATGGCCACGATGCAATTGTCGGATGTAGCACATTTGGGGGTTGGTGTAGAACCACTCCGTGCACTTGGCACCGGTGACGACTCTTGGCGATTTTCATGCGGTCGGTCATTATCGAGGGCCGGTAGTACCCTAGTCTTTTAATTTTCATTTTCATCTTTGGACCCGACCGGTGAGCGCCACGAGTCCCGAATGCACCTCTTTAACAATTTCACGGGCCTCGAACCCGCTTAGCATCTTAGCCACATTCGATCAAAAGACCTTCCGTATAATGTGTTGTTTATTAATGCGTAGGACGAGTTCTTTTCTTGATCCGATGGGCTAATGACCTATCGTCCGGTAGTTTTCCTGTTTGTAGGTAATCTATTAATGGCCGTCGCCAATCTTCCGTGTTTTCCGTCACTCGCTGCAATCGATCCTTTTTCCTTTTCTGATTTGTGTATTGTGTCTATGTCGAGCTGTGATAGGACCTGACGTCCGTGAACCGACACTTCCACTGATTCATCTTGCAAACAGGAAAATTCTTTTGCGAGACGGGCTAGCGCATCTGCTAAAGCGTTCTCTTTTCTGGGAATCTTGTAAATTGTCACATTCGGAATCTGTTCCAACAGCTGTATGGCATACTGGAAGTATTGCTCGAGTCTTGGTTTTAAAATTCTGTATTGTCCGGCGATTTGTTGAATGATTAATTGCAAATCCCCGTAGATGTTGATGTCTGTTATCCCCATTCGAATAGTTAGTTCTAGTCCCGTTATGAGGGCTTCGTATTCGCTTCGTTATTCGTGCACGGCTCTGTCAAGTGGTAGGAGTATCTTAACATCCCCCGCTCCGTGTTATAAAGATTAATCCGATTCCTCGCCTTACCGGCACTATCACTTGCGATTCTTCGTCTTTGTGTGCCGAAGATGCTCCGTCGAAATATAATTCCCAACGTCGATCATCGTGGTCTTCTAGGTTCATTATTTGTTCATCCGGCAAGTCGTCATCGAGAGGCGATTCTGCCGGCAAAGGGTGTGCTTGCGAGGAAGTCCGCTAGACTTGTCCCTTTACGGCACGAAGAGGCACGAAAGTTATATCAAATTGCAATAATATCATCGATCATCCGGCAAGTCCGCCGAAAGCGTCGGGCGGGTCATCAAGTATCGCAATGGATTAAATTTCGAGATCGAGTCGACCTTATGAGAAAGCATGTAATGCCCGAGCTTTCGAGCGGCGAAGATCGTGGCTAAACAGTTGCTTTTCAATTGCCGGATATCTTATTTCCGTCGGCGAAGAACGACGGCTTAGGTAGTAAAGAGCATTTTCTTTACCCTCATCATCGACCCTGGCCAACGTGGCTCCGAGAGAGTCGTCTAAAGCCGCGGTATAAAGTATTAGCGGTCTACCCGAGACTCGGGGTCGCTAAGACAGGAGGTGTCATTAAATATTTTTTAATGTCCTCGAAGGCCCTCTCGGCATTTTTCTTCCCAAATAAATTTGGCGTCCTTTTTAACTAAGTGCCGAGAAAGGCCGACACCTACTCGACAAGTTCGAGATAAAGCGTCGAAGATATGCCAGCCTTCCCTTGAAAAGATCGTAGTTGTTTTAAGGTTCCGGGAGGTGGCATTTCTAAGATAGCTTTAATCTTTCCGGGTCGATTTCAATTCCACGATGTCGGACAACGAATCCTAAGAATTTCCCGGAGGTGACGCCGAAGGCGCATTTTAAGGGATTCATCTTAAGGTTAAATTGTCTTAATCGTTCAAAAACAATTCTCAAATCATACAGGTGATTTTCCTTTACTTTGCTTTTGATGACCACATCATCCACGTAGCATTCGACTTGATTGTGGATGAGATCATCAAAAATTCTTGTCATCGCTCTCTGGTAGGTCGCTCCTCGCGTTCTTCGGTCCGAATGGCATCACCGTGTAGCAATATACTCCGATCGGCGTTCGAATGCCGTAAGGTTTTCATCTTCTCGGAGCCATTTTTATCTGGTTGTATCCTGAAGATCCATCCATGAACAAAAATATTTCATGTGTCGAAGCAATGTCAATCATTAATTATGGGATCGGTAGAGGGAATTCATCTTTTAGACATGCCTTGTTTAAATCTCTGAAATCCACACAAATTCTGATCTGACCATTATTCTTCCTGACTGGTACCACATTGGCTAACCAAGTCGGGTATTGTTCTTCACGGACAAATTTAGCGTCTATTAGCTTTTTAACTTCAGCCTATGACTTGTTGTTCGATTTCTAGACGCATTCTTCTCGGGACCTCGTCCGACCGGAACGTAGCGTGGTCCACCCCTAGCTTATGGACTCGCGACCTCCGGAGCTAAACTCGGCATCTCATCGTAGCTCCAAGCAAAACAATCTTTAAATTCCATTAATAACTTAATTATTTCTTCGAATCTTCTTTATCGAGTAAGGAGCTAACAAAGGTAGGTCTAGGTTCTTCGCTAGTACCTAAGTTAACTTCCGTTAACTCATCTATCGTAGATTCGATCTCCTCTTCGAACTCCGTGGAGCATCTCCAATTTGTAAATCTTCGAGCTCTTCTCGTAGTTTCCATGCAGCTTTCATTAGACTCGCAGGTGACAACCAAGCAAAATTCGCATCGTCAACCGATCCTACCGTGCCGAATCCGAGACCATGTTTTCGAGTCAGGTGGACGACCGGAGTTATTCCATAAATTTTCAAAACGTTGTGATCGACCTTTCGTCCATTGTCGAGGTAAGAAACCACGCCGAATTAAATTTTGAACACAGGGAGAGTACCACTCAAAAGGCAATTCCATTAATTTCGATGAAGTAGCATCTTCAAATTGTACATTATTTTCGGCTTTGGAGGAAGGAGCACCACGGTAGAATTTGATCGGTTTCGCACCACCGCTACGTACCTCTTCGACCTCCATACCCTCGATCTTATTAGAATGGATCGGGGTCGTGGTCATAAGTATGTACATAGTGGTTAATCTTCTCGTACATCGATTTATATTCTTCGTTTCTTTCATCTTCGAGAGGGATTCCGAATTGGGGCTTCTTTTGATTTATCATCATTGCTTCATTTTTAATTTATTTTTCTTCTTCGGAACTGTCTTCCTAATCAACATTGATGGTCGGTTTCCTCCGTCCAATCGTCCTAATGTCTCTCGCCACGACCTCGTCCCCGGCCTCGACCTCGGATGTGAGTTGTGGAGAAACCTTCACCATCTCGCCGTAAGGGAGTGGTGAGTGATCGTCGGACTAGAACTTCAGTGTTCTTCGTCGTCCCAAATTTCTTTTGCTTCATTTTTTACGGTATCTCCGGAGAAGATTGTTTTCTTCGGAGGTGCATAATAAGCCGCATCTTCATGGATTCCGATTTCATGTACGGAGAACGGTCGTAAGTCACCTTTAATACACCGTTCCCCTCCATCGTAGTATTTAATGCATCGATGTAGAGATGATGGTACCATCCTCGTTTTCATGTATCCATGGTCGGCCCAGCAGAGCGTTGAACGATGTTTCTGAATCAATTATGTGAAATTTCGCGGTTGTCTTTGCTAAGTTACCGGTCTTCATCAGCAGTGTTATTGATCCGAGGGCCCTTTCTCCTTTCTGGTTGAATCCTCTTAATAACATTTTGTCTGCTTCGAGCTCGCGAGCATCAATTTCCAAGTATGCTAGTGTTCGAAGATTCATTATATTGATTGATGCTCCTGGATCCACCAATACTCGTGAGAGTGTAAACTTCCCAATTGTAATCGAAATGTACAACGGTCGGTTGTGGTCTCGTCGTCCCAAGTAGTAGGTCGTTGTCCGTGAAGGTAACACCTCGTTGTTCCTTTAACGAGCAAACCTCATCTAAGGAATCTCCGGACATTTGAGCTAAACAAATTTCTGGATCAAGTAAGGCCTTGATCAGAGCTTCTCTCATCTCCTTTGGATAAGATGAGAGCGTCGTAGATGCTCGGCCTTGTCTGGTAGTTTCCTAAGATGGGCTAGCACGTTGTAATCCACTTTGTTTCCATATGCCTCGTTTTCTTCTCGAATGGGTATTTCTTCCGCCGGGTTGATTCTTCCCGAACAACCACCGCTTTCCTTCGTCCTTCGGACCCATTCTTGAGGTAGAACTCTTCCACTTCTTAAGTCGACTTCGTGATTTCTTCTAAGTTTAGCATCGAGTTTGCCGGTGTCTCCTCCCCGAATCGGAACAACAAGTTCTTCAGGATTAACTTCGGAGTCCGAAGGCTCTAACTCTATTGTGATTGGAGTTCCTCGAAATTCGCAAATAGATTCGTTGCTCGTTGAACTCTCGTAACCTCCCCGGTGGATGTCTTCTTCGTCATCGTGATCGTCGAGATTGTGTATGATTCGAGAATTGTTATTTGTATCGAATCGACGTCCGGATTAGGTTGATTGTCGCTAGTTACGTAATCGTTAGAAACAACCAAAACGTAGCCAACGCCATAACCCTCATCATTATAAGATCCCACCGGAGTGGGCGTATAATCATACGTAGTCGAGGTTCGAGGGATTTCTCCTCCGAATCGGAAACAACTATCCTAGGATAAGCAGCCCCTAGTCTAGCCTTAGGTGCCTTGGTCTTCTCTTCTTCGTCGCTTTTCTTCTTTTCTTCGATTGTTTCTTGTCGAGGTGATTCTTCTATCGCAAGTGACGACGCCGACTCGACGGCTTTCGAACTCCGAATCGAGGCTCGCACCGAAGCGGCTCGGATGTGATCCAAAACCTTCTTCGAAGACTTTATCCAAGCGGTAGTCCATCCGTCATCGGCCGCATAGGGATCTATCGAACAATGAAATCCGTCGAGATAACATTAACGTAACCTCCTTTCCGGGGTTCCTTCATGTATTCTTTCGGGATCGTTATATTCCCTTTCCGAAGATCGTCGTTGAGCCAACTTTTCAAGGTAATACAATCTTCTATCTTGTGTCCAAGCATCCGGTGGTAAGGGCAAAAGTTGGGATCACCTTTCTTGTCGACTTCTTCCGGTCTTTTAGGCTCCGGCGACTGGAAATCCGGAGTCTTCATTAGAGTCGCGGAACATTTTCGGCACCGCCTCATTCTTGAATGGATACTCCTCGCTCAGAACTCCCTAAACGTACGTTGTGAACGAGGCGGTTGTTCATACCGTTGAGATGACCGATAGCCGGGCTCGGGGCCGCCGTGCACTCGTCGAGGTTCGCCGCGGCCGTTCGATGATATTTCAGTATCGGCTGCTTGCCTTTATCGATCGCCGCGACGATCCCGGACTTTTTTCAAAAGTTTTCACGGCTTCGTTTGTCCGTTTTATCGGTGAAACTCAATTGCTTCACCTCCTCTTGCAAGCTTCCGGCCTTGCTTAACAACTTCTCGAAAGTCTTAATAGTAAATCCTTGAGGAGAAGTGCTATCGGGCCATGGATGCTTTTTAGTAAAATGCCAATCGCATGTCGTTCTTGTAATCGTGGCTCACACTTCATACTTAAGTTCCTCCATCGAAGTATGTAGTCTACCAAGGTTTCATTCGCTCGCTTCTCTACCACTAAATCACCTATAGTGATGTGGTGCCGAGCTCCGCAAATCGCTCGATGAAGAGGTTCTCTAATTCCGAAAATGTCTTCACCGAACCGTTCGGTAATTCCGCATACCAATCAAAGGCGATCCCCGACGATGCCATCGACAAATTGTCGGAAGAGTAAAGCATCACTCCCGCCGCATTGCAACAACCGGCACGAAAATGTGCAACATGCCGCCGAGGGTTTCCGGTTCCATCAAAGGTCTTAAACAGAGGTGGTACAAAGCCTTTCGGATATCGGACGTCGTCGAATTCTTCGGGTAAGGTCTACCCGTCCGAATGGATGTCCCGCTCTTCGATTGTGCCAAGGCTTCTCGCACTCGCCGTTCCACCAAGCTCTTGATATCCTTTTCCGGAATCATACTTTGTGTTGTATCCTTCTTTAATCGATCATCCCCGTTGACGGATGTAATCTCCTTTCCTCCGTCTACAATGTGAATAACTTCCGGGGTGTTTCCCTTCGAGGTCGAACCCGACTCCGGAGAGTGGCTAGGGCTACGCCCATCTCTTCCATCCTTTTCGCCATTCGGGCGATCGTATCATCTTTCTCTCGAAGCCGCCTTCTCATTGCTTCCGGCTCCTCTCTTCTGCGCCGGCAGGAGCACCTCGTGAAGCCGACGAAGCTCGTGTTTCTACCATGTTAATTTCTCGCATACTCATCATCCATGAACTCGACGAGTCAACTTCATCTCCGAATTTCTCTTCTCTTTCCCTTGCTAGTCGACGAATATCGCTCTTAACTTTTCCATAGCGTCTTCTAATGGCCTTTTCTCGTGTATCCTCGCGGGTGTCATGTGATAACCGTCGAGTTTCTTTCTCATGAGTCCCCTTTACTGCGGTAGCACTTTCTTCGGACTCAAGTCTCCCGACGAGACTTTCCTTTTCCGGTCGTTGTTTCGGTCTTAATCGGTCGGTAGTGGGACGCCATACCATCCTTCTAGCAGCGAAGGCCTAGGACCGGATGGTCCGTCACCGAATGCTCGGAAGGTGGTATCCTCCCCGATCCGTAAACCCGAAACAACAACAAAGTGGGCTAGCCTTCATTTTCTTATTCGGCTCTTCTGCAGCGATAGCAGGTTCTACTCGTGGCCCGAGACGAGATTTGGCTGGCACCCGTCCTATCCTTCTTAAAATCTCTGATACGGGGCATTTCTCTTTCTTTGCTAGCTTCTCAATCACAGTCTGTAGTCGGGCAAGTGGTGTAACCCTGGCCCTCTTTCTTCTGTTGTCGTTATAGCATGCGGGCCGAGGTAATGTAGAGGCAATCCCGCGGACATTTTCCTCGTCACTCGCGGCGAAAGGGGATGGAATCTACTTTCTTCCAAAAGGGGTGCATACTCGCACAATGGTATGTATTAAGGTAGTGGTGTGTACTCGGGAATTTCTTCTAGGAAAGCGACTTCGGCAGCTCTCCGGCCTTCCCGGCAATCTTCCCGCTCTCGTTTCTCCTCCGAGTCCGTGTTAGGGGTGGAACCCTCGAGCCGGACCCAATTTCAAAAACGAAGGTCTTGTACGGAAATCCGTACCCTCCACTCGTAACATGCTCGTTGCAAACTCGAACTTCCTTCCCCTTCGGGCCAGGAGCCGGGTAGGTGCGAGACGACTAGACTCAGTGGGGGTAGAGATAACGATCCTCCTTTGGACAGCGGTATTCCTCTCACTGGAATCCTTTGTAGAGGAGGAAACTCTCGAGTTGATTTAAGGTTGAACTCAATCATGGGTTTCTCGCTTTCGACACTTCGTCCATTAGTGCGAAGAGAGTAACGTCGCCGATCTCGACATTTGTGTTCTCAAATCCTCGACCAAACCGGATGATCCCATTGTCTGGCAAGTCTCATCCTTGTAAACAACGAAGTCCAATCCATCGGTGAAGGAGAAAATCAGCTTTGGGGCTTCCATTTCGCAAGGTAGATTCCGATTGTCGATCCCAAGTTATGCTTCTTCTCATCGAGACGAAAAGAAAGGAATCGAAAAGAGTCCGAACACATTCTTTCTCATGTATATTTATTAAAAGAGTCATTCATTAGAAGGTTTGTTTATTTAGAACGGAATGTTCAAAGGTGTAGAGAAGGTAACGAATCTGATTCAGAATTAGAAAGGAAAAGAAAGTCTCATGCAAGACTTCTCGACTCGAAGGATTACCCCTAAACTAACACCTATCGGGGTCCACCCCACCTCGTAAATGAGGTAAAAGGATCTCGAACCTCTCTCGTTTAGGGGTGTCTAAACAAAGTGGCTCCTAAATCCGAGAGAATGTTGGCTATACTCGTTCAAGACGTAAATGAACATAGTATTCCAACGGAAAGAAGGGTAGTTCGATCCATTAGTGAACATGGATACACTACCGATTTTTGAAAGCAGAACTATTCGATTAAAATGGAGAGAGGAACTACTCCCCACGTGAGTCGCCGAAATTGTGCGGCTTATTTTTTTAGGTTGGTGTGTTGTTTTGAAAAGGGGTCGCCTAACGAAATTGTCGGCGAATTTTAAATTTAATTTAAATATATATATAATTTAGAAAGTAGTATTTGATTTTAAAAATAATTTTAAAAAATTTTAAGATATGAAGTCAAACCGATCTCACATCTCAAATAGTTTATATAAACGAGCACCGCATCACAAACCGTATATCTATCCCGAAGAATGGATACAACCGCTCGATGACGGGGCTCGATTAAATAAACTAGGAGATTTGTGACATCCGTTTGGTCTCGCGAACCAATTTTATAAGCCGACAAGTTCCCCGCTTAATATAAATGAATTAAGCGTGGTTTATATTACCCGGGTTCTTAAAGTTCCCTATAAGGGCAAGCCCCTATAGTTAATTACATCTTAAGTGACGGAAATCACCTAAGAAAACTCTCGATAATAATCGATAGTTCGCTCTCAAGAATTTCAAAGTTTAAGTTTTCAAGGGATTGAATTTTGGAATTTCAATAGGAATGGATCAAGTTTGGAACATTTTGTTTTGGGAATTCAAAGGAAGAAGGGTAGGAAAAATCACAGCATTCGAAGCGAACTTCGGTAATTTCCCGACTATCCTATTGTTTCGGCTTGGATTTAGGAAGACCCTAATGTTTATTTAATGTTTTGATCTTACCAATTTTAATTAGTTAGGACTTATATTTGTATGATAAAATCATACAAATAGCCTCGAAGATGTGAGGGTTTATGTCGTATCGGACGACTACCTCGGAGTCCTAAGACCGGTTAGGGCTTAATTTACATGATATGATCATGCAAATGCCTAACGAAGAGTCGAGGATTTATGTTGCACTAGTGCAAACTACCTCGAAGTCCTATGGCTTGGTTATTTAATTCTAAGGAAATTTTGCCGAAGTAGACTCAGTGTTTTGCTGATGACGGTGGTCGTGCCGCCCACCATGCTCCGAGCTCCTTGTTGTTGCAGAGGTTTAGTTTTAGAAGTCATAAATCGAGAGATGAGAGAAGTGTTCGGCTTAGAGAAAGTCTTAATTTCCAAGTGTTTTTTATGTTTTAATTAAAACAAATCTTAAAGTCGATTAAACAGAACCGATTAAGATCCCACGGTTCCGTCATCCCGACACCGTTATTTTTATCGAATTAACTTAGTCCGTATGAATTTGCTAAACTCAACTAAATGATTTCCACACTTTCATTTAGACCGTGGGAAATCCCGTTAGCAACACGCGGGTTACATCATCCGAGGTATTCCCGATCATTCAATGAGACGTTTTAATTTAGTTGTAGTTGTGGTTTTGTTGTTCCGTTTGTGATTAAATTTTGAGTTGTCTTATATTTTGAAATGTCATGGAGGTGAGTTTTATCTTGTAGTGTCTTTTAATTTAGTTATGGGTTTCAGCTTTGGTTTCGTCCTAAAGGTGTAGGTTTTCATGCAACCGTTGTTTATCATGCAAGAAAAGTAAGTGCGATGCGATTAAATAAATTGCAATAGAGTAAATCGCAATAAAATAAAAGCGTACCCTGGAGGGTCTTCCCGTCATCCCAAGCCGCACTTAAAACACGCTTAGAATATTTAAGCATTTAAAGTAAGTTCCTAGGTAAAGCTAAGGGAAGGGTTATGGTTTTCTACCAAGTTCCTAATCCTATAGCTAGTCAACTCCTATGACGTCTAGATTCTTATTTTTTAGTTTGAGGACGATTTTCTTCATCAAAGAATAACTAAGTTCAATTGTTCTTATAAATATCCTATCGTATTGAGGAAGTGTTTAAGACGAATCTTAAACATCTTTTCAATATTTCTAGGATTGTTTTAAGTCCAAATGAATTTAATTACACAAATGAATTAATCGTCCGAGAGTTTAAGTTTTGTTGTCTTGCTCAGTGAACTAGGACATTTGAATATCCTATGAGTGAAGTAACATTTCTTTTAACACTCCTTTTTTAAGAGTTATGATATCACCAGCTTTCGAGAGCGAATGGATGTTCAAGTGAGTTGTGATTTTAGTTAATGGATTTAAGTTTGGAATAGTGTTCAAGTTGTTTTAGATTTCTTTATCTCTTAAGCAATGTTATATTTAATTCAATTTAATTTAATTTAACTTAATTTAATTTAATGTGGTTTAATTTAATTTAATGTAACTTAAGTTAATTTAATATAATATGGTTTAACTTAATTTAATTTGATTTAATTTAGTTTGATTTAGTTTTAATTTAATTTAATTTAATTTAATTTAATTTAATTTAATTTAATTTAACTTAATTTAATTTAATTTAATTTAATTTAATTTAATTTTAATTTAATTTTAATTTAATTTTAATTTTAATTTAATTTAATTTTAATTTAATTTAATTTAATTTAATTTAGTTTAATTTAATTTAATTTAGTTTAATTTAATTTAGTTTAATTTAATTTAATTTAGTTTAATTTAATTTAATTTAATTTAATTTAATTTAATTTAATTTAATTTAATTTAATTTAATTTAATTTAATATGATTTAATTTAATTTTAATTTAATTTAATTTTTTATTTTAAAGGGATTTGCTTTAAATAATTTAACCTTAACTTAATTTAATGATTAAGTCTTTTAGCATTTTAAACCTTAAACTTGGATTATCATTTTAATTAGGAATTAAATATTATTGAGATGATTAATTTAGGGATCCTTAGATTAAAGAACAAATCTCTTCCTAATGATATCCCTATTTTAATAATTCCAATTTTATTATTCTTCCAAATTTAATTAATTATTTAATTAAGGTTTATTTCAATTATTTTAAATTGTTTGGTAGGTTTCTACCCTTTAATTATCTAAATTTCAATCACCCAAATCAGATTAAAATCAAATATTTTACCTATTAATTTTATTAAGCTTAAAGTTTTAATTAAGGGTTAAAATTTTAATTACCATTTTTGCCCTTCAAGCCTAATAATTTCATAACTCACTAAATTGAGCTCAAATGAATTTGAAATTTTTATGTGACTTTACTCATATGTCAATAAAGACATTAGAGGAGAAAATGTGATTTTTTCTGTATTTAATTTATTTATTTAATTATTTTTGGTGAAAAATGGGGATTTTCAAGGAAAATTTAACAACATGACCAAGGGAAAGTTTCTGTCCTTAAGAAAATTATGGGACATTCCTAATGACCAGAGGACCACTTGGACCAAATTTTGTGATTTTTTGAATTATATTTTATTTATTAAAATTATTTTAAGTTCTGGAGTATTAATTAATTTAAAAATAGAATATAAGTTGAAAATTGAATTTTATAATTTTTAAAATTCTCTCTGATATCAAGGATTCCAGAGAACAAAATTTTACAATTTTTTGATTTTTTTGATTTATTATAATTATTTTAGTGAAAATGCTAGAAAATACATTTTTTTTAATTTTAAAATTACCCTAGGGCTTTAAAATTTAATATCTCATTAAATAGAGCTAAGAAAAATATGGGGTTTGTTCCTAAGTGATTAAATTTTAAAATATGAAATTTTGGTGAATTTTATTATTTTTGTGATTTTTATTATTTTTTAATTATTAAAATATTAAAATAATACTAAAAAATTAACTTTTTTAGAAAATTAAAATTTTAATTTTCATGAATTCCCCTGATATCAGAGAGGCTCCAAAACCAATTTGGTGAATTTTTGAAAGGTATTTTGAAAGTTATGAATTTTTAATGTTTAAAATTACTAAATGGCTTAATCAACCCATTTAGTAGGGCTAACCAAGTCCAATTGACTTCAAACTTTTATGGTGGGTTCCTCTAATCCTAAAGGTCAGTGGAGAATTGATTTCAAGTCAATTTGATCTATGGTCAACTCTAATTAATTAGGGGTCTATTTTGGGTGTTTAAGCCAATTAGGGTTATCTTAAGTGAATTAACTCAAGTCCTATTTTTCCTAGGGTTCTCTCGGTCATAAGGAACATCACCAAATTTTCCTAGAATTTATTTCACAACATGCTAATTTTTGGAATTAAAATACTCAAAACGACCACATGCATTTGAAAAATCAATAACTTTTCACAGAGATGGCCTCCGACCGTGGAAAATTCAGGGAATGTCCCCAAGTTCAGAGGCTTCAAAAGCCCTATGGTCTCATGCCATGGTGAATTGTATGAATGCATGGAGAATTAAAACAATGCAGGGAGTAAATAATTAATTAAAAATAAAATACTGGATAAAATTAATTCATTTCTTTTCCACATTATTCTCCTCTGTTCACTGAGCAAGAGGGTATTTTTATTTTATTTTTAGGATTTTTCTACACAAAGATATGAATTTTCAAAGTTCAGGGCATTAAATAAATTAGGAAAATCCCTAATTTTCTACCTAAGTGACGCGGCGCCGCGTCAACCTCGGCAGCTCCGAATGCACACGCGGCGCGCTCCCATTTGACGCCGCCTTCTGACTCAGCGCCACGCGGCCCGCGGTTCATGTATCATCTCCTCGTCCGACGCCATCTGAGCCGTCCGTCCGCGCGTGTATTAAATGAACGGCATCCGTTCATCGTCCCCAAGCCTCCTAACCCGAGAACCGTCCACCTTCTAGCCCTAAGATCTCACTCAATTCTCCATGGATTTTTATGTTCTTATGCTCTATGGATTCTTCTTGAAGAGACGAACACATCTATATGGCTAATGCTTATTGAAATTGACTCATTTGAAATGGAGAATGTTTAGAAGCTCGGGATGAAGAATTGATCCATACCTTAGCTCTGAGAGGTGAAGCCTCGATCAGAGATGCTCGACACGTTCGTTGGAGCTGCAGGAGGCTAGGGATGAAGCCTCGGGGATGTGGTGAATTGCCTAGGTGTGATTTCCACCAAGGCTGATCACAACCTTTGGAGTCTGGAACAACTGGGTGGCCTGGAGAGGGGGCTTTCACTGGAAAACTTCTTCTCTTGGCTCGGTGAAGGTGTAGGTGAGTTTAATTTGATTTTGGTGGAGGATTCGGGAGTGTCCTCGTTCGGCTCGAGAATCGAGCTCCAAAATCGAGCTCAATCAATGGGGATTAGAGCGAGGAGAACGATAGGGATCAATTGCTCTAAGTCCGGAGGGGAGTGAGGAGTGATTTTGGCGAGTTTTGGTATGGTCCGGTTCTGCACCTCCCATGGCCGTGAGGGGTGAGGGGTTTAAATAGGAGAGGGTGGAGGGCCTCCTGTGGGGGTTTAAGGCCGGGGATCGACCTGCTCCAGTGAGGAGAAGGAGAGCTATGCTCGTCCATTTGGGTCGAGACAAGTCGGCAAGGGAGGATTGAATTTTTGGCTCCTCCCAAGGTCTCGGCCATGGTGTTTTCCGGCGGCCCGGTGGCCGGCCGGCCGAGCACCGGTCACCATCTTGTTCAGGTGGGTCGTAGCTGGGGTTTGGTGCATTCAATTGAGGGTTGACATGTGTAAAGTTGTTGAATCAAAGTAGAAAGGGGAAGGGGCCACTTTGGCTTGGTTTGGGTCAACCCACCATTTTGGGCTTGGTGCACCCTTCCAAGCTCTGATTTTAAGCTGAGGGAATCATTTAGGTCAGCTTAGAAGGAGTGGTGAAGTCTCCATCCATGATGAGGTGGCTAAACATGGTTTAGTGTGTGACATGATTAAGGCAAAAAGGGTTAAAGGAGGTTTAAGAAAGAACCCCTCTTCTTGCCATAAATGGACTAATGACAAGTCAAAGCCCTCAATGCTTCATGTGGCTTCGAGAATGGCTTGTTCATGGCTCCATTTGGCTTGGGAAAAGGTTGACTTGTTTCATGAAAAGGGTTTTAGAAATATTTGGCATTTAGGGGGTAATTTGACATGTGGCTTGATTTGGAATGGTTTAATTGATGATTTTGAAACTTAGGGGTGATTTTGATCAAATGGATGATGAGGGGAAGTGTCATGTGGGCTTTAGGATGATTTGGGCTTTTGAATTTTGAAGGAAATGGGCTTTTAAGAAGGTTTAAGGGAAGTGGGCTTTTAAGTTTAAGAATATGTTCATGGATGGGAATTTTTGTAAAAGGTTGGGCCAAATAGTTGTTGGTTTTGGTTTAGGGATGTTTCATGAGTAATTTGAAATAGATTTAAGGTGGTTTGGGTTTGAATTTGGTTGAATTTGGGTTTATTTGGTAAATGGGCCAATGTAGGTCAAATTGGGCTAACTTGGGCCAATGTTGGGCTAGGGTTGAAATTGATGTAAAATAAATGTTGAGAAATGTTTATGGGAGTGTTTCAAAGAGGTTTTGGCTTTGGTTGGGTTTTGATTTTGAGGTTTGGGTCTATTTAGGCTAGGTCTGGGTTTAGGTCAAAATTGGGCTTTTTGATTTTGGGTTGAATTTGAGTGGGGTTTGGGTCAAAATCTTGGGCAAATCATGTTAGTGTTTTTTTTATGGGGATGTTAAGGAAGGTTTAGAAAAGATTTTGGGTTAATTGGAGTTGAATTGGGTGAGTTTGGGCTAAGTTTGGGTCATGGGCCCAAATTGGGCTTTAAGGCCAAAAGTGAAATTGGATCCCAATGCCAACCAAATTGGGCTTGTATTTGGTCTAGATTGGTGTTGGGGATGTTGAATTGAAGTTTAGAATTGAATTGGACCAGAGTTTGGGTCAATTGGGTAGGTTTGGTTTGACATTGGGTTTACTTTGGGTTAAAATGGGTCAAATTGGGGGTTTTGATAAAAGTGGGGTAAATTGTCAAAATTGGCCCATGATGTAGTTGAGCAAAATGAAATTGGGAATATTTGGGATTTTTTGGAATTTTCTGGGAATTTTTTGAATTTTTGGATTTTTTGGCTAAGAGGGGTATTTTGGGTATTTGGAGGGTATTGGGAGGTATCTTTGGAATTTTTGGTATTTTTGGCTATGGATGATCAATTTGATTGGTGAAGACATGTTTAGGAATGATTTTGGAGAATTTTGGGTAGTTTAGGTGATTTTGCAAATTTTGGAGGGTTTCGAGGGTTTTGGGTAGGCAGAGCGGGTGTATGGTCCCGAGGGTCAAAAATTGAAAATTTGGAAAATTGAAGATTGGGTGAATGTAAGTGGAATGAAATCATTTTTTGTTGAGCCATGAAGCCATATCAAGTCCACATGAGCCATGAAGGGACTCATTTGAGGCATCCACTATGTTGTTCCTAACCCTCTTACCGAGGGCTTAGGGGTTAAGGACCATCCATGTGAACCACCTTCATGAGTCGGGAGGTCAAGTTGGGTATGGGTGTGGTTTTAGGAGGTGTGTGAAAGTGTAGTGTATAGGTGTAATGTGTGTGTAAGTCAGCCCCTTCACCGGACCGGGCCACCTGAGGCGGTCCTAAGGCCAAAGAGTCCTACAGAACTCATCCTTTAAACTTCCACATTTAATTTCAACCCTCTAGGTGATTAGGGGTCTACAATCAATTTTGTGGAGTTTGCAGGGAGTTAAGAAGTGGTTTGAATTTCTAAGTGGTGGGTCCCAATTCTAATCCTCTAGGATAGTCAAAGGAAAAGCCTAAGGCTAGATCCTAAGTACTAAAGAGAAGAAGAGAAGACCTCATCAAAAATGAGGTCAACATAGCCATAATCCTAAAATTTTCAAAAATGTCCTTATGGCCTAAAAATTCTCATTTCTTCACCCAAATCATTTTAAACATCACCAAATTATCTATAAGTAGCAATTATAATGTTTCACATTCCCTAATACTAGCCATATTGCTTAAATTTTACCAAAACTACCAAAATAACCCAATTTTCACCGTAGTTCTCCAAATCTACCAAAATGTCCCAGAAACTCTACAAATCCAAAAAAAAAACTCCAATTTCTTAAGGTTTCACCTAAAATCATTCTAAACCACTCCAAATTATTTAAATTTCCCAAATTTAACCCAAATCTCCAAAATTAGCTAAAACGCCCAAAACGCCCCTAAGGCCAAAATCATTTTTAACCTCTCCAAATTACACAATTGATCTAGAATACTCCACACTGCTTAAAAGTATCCAAATTGCCCTAAATTCTTGAAAATTTAAACACTTCAAATTTCTTAAATGAATTAAAATGCTTCACATGTCCTAAAACTATCAAAATTGCCCAAAATATTCCAAATCTACCAAATAACCCAATTTTCAACATAATTCGCCAAAATTACCAAAATGCCTTAAAAACTCTAAAAATCCAAAAAAAGTTCAAATTCCAAAGATTTCACTAAAAATCATTCTAAACCACTCCAAATTAATCAAATTGCATAAATTCACCCTAAATCTCCCCAAAATATCTATAATACAAAAAATTCCCAAATGCACCTATGGCCAAAAAATTCTCATTTCTTCACCAAATAATTTTAAACCTCTCAAAACTACCCAATTTAAATAAAATACTCCACATTCCTTAAAACTAGTCATATTCCCCTAAATTCTCCAAAATAATCAAAATTACCCAATTTTCACCAAAATTCTCTAATTACCAAAAAGACATTAAAATCCTAAAAATCACAAAAATCTCTAAATTCCTTAGATTTCACCAAAAATCATTCTAAATGCTTAAAATTATTCAAGCTGCTCAAATTCATCCTAAATCTCCTAAAATTAGCTAAAAGTCAAAAAATTCCCAAAATACCCCTATGACGTAATAATTTTCATTTCTTCAACAAAATCTTTTCAAACCTCTTCAAATTACCCATCTGATCTGAAATACTACAAATTCATTAAATTTACCCAATTTTCCCTATATTCTCCAAAAACACAAATATAACCCAATTTTCATAAAAATTTTCCAAAATAACCAAAAAGCCATTAAAACCCTAAAAATTTCAAAAATCTTCAGATTCTTAAGATTTGACCAAAAATAATTCTAAACCACTCTTAATTATTCAAATTGCTCAAATTCATCCCAAATGATCTAAAATACTTGACATTCAAATAAAATTAGCTAAATTGCCCTAAATTCTTCAAAACTACCAAAATAATCTAATTTTCAACAAAATTACCAAAATTTTCTTAAAACACTTGAAATCCTAAAAATTAAAAAATTCCTAAGATTTCACGATAAATCATTCTAAACCATTCTAAATTATTCAAATTGCATAAATTCACCCTAAATCTCCCAAAACTAGCCAAAATCCAAAATTTTCGAAAATGCCTCTATGACCCACAAATTCTCATTTTTTCACCAAAATAGTTCTAAACCTCCCCAAATTGTACAATTGATCTAAAATATTTCACAATCCTTAAAACTAGTAAAATTACCAAAACTACCTAAGTAACCCAGTTTTTAACAAAAGTTCTCCAAAATTACCAAAATGCCATTAAAACCCTAAAAATCCCAAAAATCCTGAAATTCCTTAGATTTAACCAAAAATCATTGTAAGTCACTTCAAATTATTTAAATTTCCCAAATTCACCCCAAATCATCTAAAATAGCCAAAATCTGAAAAATTTCCCAAAATTCTTCTATGGCCTAAAAATTCTCATTTCATCATCAAAATCACTTTAACTTCTCTAAATTACAAAGTTGATCTATAATAATCAATATTCCTTAAAAGTAGACAAATTGCTTTGAATTCACCAAAGCTACCTAAATAAGTTGATTTTCACCAAAATTCACCAAAATTACCAAAATGTCCTCAAAACTTTAAAAATCCCAAAAATCTATTTATTTATAAGATTTCACCAAAATCATTCAAAAAAAATCCAAATTATTCAAATTACCCAAGTTCACTTCCAATTTTCAAAAAATAGCCAAAATCCCAAAAAAATCAAACAATGCCTTTATGGCCCAAAAATTCTCAATTCTTCACCCAAATCATTTTAAATGTCTCCAAATTACCCAAGTGATCTAAAATACTCCACAGTCCATAAAACTAGTCATATTGCCCTAAATTTTCCAAAACTACAAAAATAACCCAATTTCCCAAAATTTTCCAAAATTACGAAAAAACCCGTAAAACCTTAAAAATGCCAAAAATCTCCAAATTTCAAAGATTTCACCTAAAATTATTCTAAACCACTACAAAACATTCAATTTGCCCAAATTCACCACAAATCATCCAAAATTACCCAAATTCTCAAAAAATTCCTAAGATGCCCCTTTACCCAAAAAATTCTCATTTATTCATCAAAATTGTTTTAAGCCTCTCTAAATTACCCAATTGATCTAAAATACTCTACATTCTTTAAAACTAGCCAAATTAACCTAAATTCTCAAAAACTACAAAAAATACCCAACTTTAACAAAAGTTCACCAAAATTACCAATATACCCTTAAAAACTAAAAATCCCAAAAATCTTCAAGTTTCTATGATTACAACAAAAATCATTCTTAACCACTCCGAATTATTTAAATTGCTTAAATTCGCCCCAAATCTCCCAAAATTACTATAATCCCAAAAACTCCAAAAATGCCCCTATGGCGTAGAAATTTTCATTTCCTCACCCAAATCATTTTAAACATCTCCAAATTACCCAATTGATCAATAATACTTCACATTCTCTAAAACTAACCAAATTGCCCAAAATTCTCAATAAGTACCAAAATAACCCAATTTTCACCAAAGTTTACCAAATATGTCAAAATGCTCCTAAAACTCTAAAAATCCAAAAAAAAATCTCCAAATTCTTAAGATTTCACCTAAAATCATTCTAAATCACTCCAAATTATTCAAATTACTCAAATTCAGCCCAAATCTCCAAAATAGCCAAAATCCCCAAAATTCCCAAAATGCCCTTATGGCCAAAATCATTTTAAACCTCTCAAAATTACACCATTGATTAAAAATACTCGACATTCCTTAAAAGTAACCAAATTGCTCTAACTTCTTGGGATTATGGCTAAATTACCCTAAAGAATTTAAATTCTTGAAAATTTAAATACTCCAAACTTCCCAATAGATGTAAAATACTTCTCAATTCTCAAAACTAGCCAAATTATCCTAAATATTCAAAAATTACCAAAATAACCGAATTTTCAACAAAATTCTCCAAAATTAACAAAATGCCCATAAAACTTTAAAAATCCAAAAAACTCCAAATTCCTAAGTTTTCACCAAAAATCATACCAAATCACTCCAAATTATTTAAATTGCCTAAATTAACCCAAAATCTCCCAAATTTATCCAAAATCCAAAAAATTTCTAAAATTCACCTATGGCTCAAATATTCTCATTTCTTCACCAAAATAATTTAAAACCTCTCCAAACTCCCCAGTTTAAATAAAAACACCACATTCCATAAAACTAGCCATATTGCTCTAATTTCTCCAAAACTATCAAAAATACCCAATTTTCACCAAAATTCTCCAATTACCAAATTGACATTAAATTCCTACAATTTAAAAAATATGTAAATTCCTTAGATTTCACCAAAAATCATTCTAAACCACTATAAGTTATTAAAGTTGCTGAAATTCACCCCAATTCTCTCGAATTAGCTAAAAGTCAAAAAATTCCCAAACCTTATGAACTAATAATTATCATTTCTTCAACAAAATCATTTTAAAACTCTACAAATTACCCATCTGATCTGAAATACTCCAAATTCATTAAAGTTACCCAAATTTCCTTATATTCTTCAAAACCACTAAAATAACGCAATTTCCACAAAAATTATCCAAAATAACAAAAATGCCCTTAAAACCCTAAAAATCCCAAAAATCTTCAAATTCCTAAGATTTCACCAAAAATCATTCTAAACCACTCCAAATTACTCAAATTACACAAATTCATCCCCAATCTCCCAAAATTAGCCAAAATCCCAAAAATTTCCAAAATGTTTTTTTAGCCTAAAATTTTTCATTTCTTCACTAAAATCATCTTACACTTCTCCAAATTACCCAAGTGATCTAAAATATTCCACATTCCATAAAATTAGCCATATTGCCTTAAATTCTCCAACTGTACGAAGATATCCTAATTTCCACCAAAATTCTCGACAACTTCCAAAATGCCCACAAAACCCTTAACATCCCAAAAATCTCCAAATTCCTTAGATTTCACAAAAAAATATTCTAAACTGCTACAAAATATTGAAATTGCCCAAATTCACCATAAATCTTAAAAAATTAGCCAAAATACCAAAAATTCCTAAAATGCCCCTATGGCCAAAAAATTATCATTTCTTCATCAAAATCATTTTAAATCTCTCTAAATTACCCAATTGATTTAAAAAACTTCACATTCCTTAAAAACTAGCCAAATCGCCTAAATTCTCTAAACCTACAAAAATAAACCAATTTTCACCAAAATTCTCCAAAATTACCAAAATGCCCTTAAAACATTAAAAATCTCAAAAATATCCAAATTTCAAAGATTTCACCGAAAATGCTACTAAACAACTCGAAATAATTCAAATTACCTAGATTTCCCACAAATATCCCAAAATTAGCCATAATCACAAAAATTTCATAATGCCCCGATGGCTCAAAAATTTTCATTTCTACACCAAAATCATTTTGAACCTCTCCAAATTACCAGTTGATTTAAAATACTCCAAATTCCTTAAAACTAGCCAAATTGCCCTAAATTCTACAAAATTACCTAAATAACCCATTTTCACCAAAATTCTCTAAATTTACCAAAATGCCTTTAAAACCATAAAAATCCAAAAATGTTAAAATTTCTAAGATTTCACTAAAAAATCATCTAAGCCAATCCAAAGTTCTAAAATTGCACGAATAGACCCCACATCTCCTAAAATTAACCAAAATCCCAAAAACTGCCAAAATGCCCTAATGGCTCAAATATTTTCATTTCTTCTCCAAAATATTTTTAAACCTCTCTGAATTACCCAATTGATCTAAAATACTCCACATTCCTTAACACTTGCTAAATTTCCCTAAATTCTCCATAACTATAAAAATAACTCAACATTCCCCAGAAATACCAAAATGCCCTTAAAACACTAAAATTTTCAAAAATAGGCATATTTCTATGGTTACACCAAAAACATTCTCAAATACTCCAAATTATTTAAATTGCCTAAATTCGCCTCAAATTACCGAAAATTACTAAAATCCCAAAAAATCCAAAAATGCCCCTATGGTCTAAAAATACTCATTTCTTCACCAAAATTATTCTAAACAACTCCAAAATACTCTGTTGAGCTAAAATACTTCAAATTCTCTAAAACTAGCCAAATTGCCCTTAATTCTCCAAAACTACCAAAATAACCCAATTTTTACCAAAACTCTATAAATTACGAAATTTTCCCTAAAACACTAAAAATGCAAAAAATCTACAAACTCTTAAGATTTCACCTAAAATCATTCTAAACCACTCCAAATTATTCAAATTGCCCAAATTCAGCCCAAATCTCCAAAATAGCCAAATTCCCAAAAATTCCCAAAATGCCCTTATGGCCAAAATCATTTTAAACCTCTCCAAATTACACAATTGATAAAACATGATCCACATTCCTTAAAAGTATCCAAATTACTCTAACATCTTTGGATTATGACTAAATTACCCTAAAGAGTTTAAATTCTTGAAAATTTAAATACTCCAAATTTCCCAATAGATCTAAAAACTTCTCATTTCTTAAAACTAGCCAAATTGTCCTAAATATTTGAAATCTACCAAAATAACTGAATTTTCAACAAAAATCTCCAAAATTACCAAAATGCCCATAAAACTCTACAAATCCAAAAAACTCCAAATTCCTAAGTTTTCACCAAAAATCATACCAAATCACTCCAAATTATTCAAATTGCCTAAATTCACCCAAAATCTTCCAAATTCATACAAAATCCAAAAAATTTCTAAAATGCACCTACGGTCCAAAAATTCTCATTTCTTCACCAAAATAAATTTAAACCTCTCCAAACTCCCCAATTTAAATAAAAAACTCCACATTCCTTAAAACTAGCCATATTGCCCTAAATTCTTCAAAACTATCAAAATTACACGATTTTCACCAAAATTCTCCGATTACCAAATTGACATTAAATTCCTAAAAATTAAAAAAATCTGTAAATTCCTTAGATTTCACCAAAAATCATTCTAAACCACTCTAAGTTATTAAAGTTGCTCATATTCACCCTAATTCTCTCGAATTAGCTAAAAGTCAAAAAATTCCCAAACCTTATGACCAAATAATTATCATTTCTTCAACAAAATTATTTCAAAACTCTACAAATTACCCATATGATCTAAAATACTCCAAATTCATTAAAGTTACCCAAATTTCTTTATATTATTCAAAACCACAAAAATAACACAATTTCCACAAAAATTACCCAAAATAACCAAAATGCCCTTTAAACCCTAGAAATCCAAAAAAACTTCAAATTCCGAAGATTTCACCATAAATCATTCTAAACCACTCCAAATTACTCAAATTAGCTAAATTCATCCCCAATCTCCCAAAATTAGCCAAAATTTCATTTTACATTTCTTCACTAAAATCATTTTACACTTCTCTAAATTACCCAAGTGATCTAAAATATTTCACATTCCATAAATTTAGCCATATTGCCCTAAATTCTCCAAAAGTATGAAGATATCCCAATTTCCACCAATGTTCTCGACAATTTCCAAAATGCCCACAAAACCCCTAAAAACTCAAAAATCTCCAAATTCTTTAGATTTCACAAAAAAATATTCTAAACCACTACAAAATATTGAAATTACCCAAATTCACCATAAATCTTCAAAAATTAGCCAAAATACCAAAAATTCCTAAAATGTCCCTATGGCCAAAAAATTATCATTTCTTCATCAAAATCATTTTAAACCTCTCTAAATTACCCAATTTATTTAAAAAACTCCACATTCCTTAAAACTAGCCAAATTGCCTAAAATCCTCTAAAGTTACTAAAAAACCAATTTTCACCAAAAATCTCCAAAATTACCAAAATGGCCTTAAAAATATTAAAAATCTCAAAAATATCCAAATTTCAAAGATTTCACCGAAAAAGATTCTAAACAACTCCAAATAATTCAAATTACCAAGATTTACCAAAAATATCCCAAAATTAGCCAAAATCACAAAAATTTTAAAAATGCCCCTATGACTCGAAAATTTTCATTTCTACATCAAAATCATTTTGAACCTCTCCAAATTACCAGTTGATCAAAAATACTCCACAATCCTTAAAACTAGCCAAATTGCCGTAAATTCTACAAAACTACCAAAATAACCCAATTTCACCAAAATCTCTAAATTTACCAAAATGCCTTTAAAACCATATAAATAAAGAAATGTCAAAATTCCTAAGATTTCACTAAAAAAATCATTCTAAACCAACCCAAAGTTCTAAAATTACGCCAATTCACCCCACATCTCCTATAATAAGCCATAATCCCAAAAACTGCCAGTTGATCAAAAGTACTCCACTTTCCTTTAAACTAGCAATATTGCCCAAAATTCTCCAAAACTACCCAAATAACCTAATTTTCACCAAAATTCTTCAAAATTTCGAAAATGACACTAAAACAAAAAAAATCCCAAAAATCTACATATTCCTAAGATTTCACCGAAATTATTCTAAATTATTCAAATTGCTTAAATTCTCCACAAATCTTGCAAAATTAACTAAAAATTAAAAAATTACCAAAATGCACTTATGGCTTAAAAATTCTCTTTCTTCACCAAAATCAGTTAAAACCTCTCCAAATTACCCAATTGACCAAAAATTGTCCAAATTCATTGAATAACAACCAAATTTTCCTAAATTCTCCAAACTATCAAAAAAAAAAACTGTTTTCACAAAAGTTATCCAAAATTACCAAAATGCCATTAAAACCCTAAAAATCTCAAAAATATCCTAATTCCTAAGAACTCACCTAAATCACTCTAAACAACTACATATTACTCAAATTGACCAAAATCATGCCAAATCTCCCAAAATTTGACTCAATCCAAAAAATTCACAAAATTGCCCCTATGCCTTAAAATTTTTCATTACTTCACCAAAATTGTTTTAAACCTACTATGAATTACCCAATTGACAAAACTACCAAAATAAATCAAGTTTCACAAAAACTCTCCAAATTCCCAAAATACCCATAAAACAAAAAAACTCCCAAAAATCTACAAATTTCTAAGATTTCACCAAAAATCATTCCAAACCACTCCAAATTATTCAAATCACCCAAATTCACCCAAAATTAGCCAAAATGCCAAAACTTCCCAAAATGCTCCTATTCCAAAAATTCTAATCTCTTCACCAAAATCAACTTAAACCACTCCAAATTACCCAATTGTTCTAAAATACTCCACGTTCCTTAAAACGGCCAAACTACCCAAAATTCTTTAATACTAAAAAAATAACCTAATTTTCACCAAAATTACCAAAATAACCTTAAAACCCTAAAAATCTAAAAAAATTTCAAATTTCAAAGATTTCACCCAAAATCATTCTAAACAACTCCAAATAATTTAAATTGCTATTATTTGCCCTAAATCTACCAAAACTAGCCATAATCACAAAAATTTCAAAATGCCCTTATGGCCCAAATATTCTTATTTCTTCACCAAAATCATATTAAACCTCTCTAAATTACCTTATTAATCTAAAATACTCCACATCTTTTATAACTAGCAAAATTGTCTGAAATTCTCCAAAACTACTAAAATAACAAAATTTCCACAAAAAATATCTAAATTTACCAAAATGTCATCAAAACCCCAAAAATTCAAAAAATTTCCAAATTCGTACAATTTCACGAAAAAATTAATATAAGCCACTCCAAATTGATAAAATTGCACAAATTCACCCCCACATGTCCCAAAATTAGACAAAATCCTAAAAATTGCTAAAATGCCCCTATGGCTTAAAGATTTTCATTTCTTCACCAAAAATCATTCTAAACCTGTTTAAATTATTCCAAAAAATTGCCCTAGATACTCCAAAATTAGCCAAAATCCCAAAAATTCTCAAAATGCATCTATGATAAAAAAAATTTCATTTCTTCACTAAAATTAATTTAAACCTCTTCAAATTACCCAATTAATCTAAAAAATTACACATTCCTTTAAACTAGACAAATTGCCTTGAATTCTCCAAAACTTCATAATAACTCAATTTCACAAAAATTCTCCAAAATTACCAAAATGCCCTTAAAACCCTAAAAAAACCAAAATCCTCAAATTCCTAAGTTTTCACCCAAAATCATTCTAAACCACTCCAAATTATTCAAATTGCCGAAGTTCAACCACAATCTCCAAAAGTTAGCCAAAATCCAAAAATTCCCAAAATGCCCCTCTAGCACAAAAATTCTCATTTCTTCACCAAAATCATTTTAAACTTCTCCAAATTACCCAATTGATCTAAAATACTCTACATTCTATAGAACAAACCAAATTGCCCTGAATTCTTCAAAACTACCAAAATAACGCAATTTCCACCAACATTACTATAATATCTTTAAAACCCTAAAAATCCCAAAAATCTCTAAATTCCAAAAATTTAACCACAAATCTTTCTCAATCACTTCAAATTATTCAAATTGCATAAAATCAGCCCAAATCTTCCAAAATTAGCTAAAATCGAAAAAATTCCCCAAATGCCGTTTGGCCCAAAAATTCTCATTTTGTCTCCAAAATCATTTTAAACCTCTCTAAATTACACAACAGATGTAAAATACTTCACATTCCTTAAAACTGGGCAAATTTCCATGAATTCTCTAAAACTACCAAAATAACCAAAACTTCACCAAAATTCACCAATATTTCCAAAATGGCCTTAAAATCTTAAAAGTCCCAAAAATCACAAAATTCCTAAGATTTCACCAAAAATCATTCTATACATCTTCAAATTAATCAAATTACCCAAATTCACCACAATCTCCTAAAATTAGCCAATATCATATAAGTTTCCAAAATGCCCCTGAAGCTCAAAAATTCACATTTCTTCACAAAAAAATTATTTTAAACTTCTCCAAATTACACAAGTGATGTAAAATACACCACATTCCAAAAAATTTGCCATATTGCCCTAAATTATTCAAAACTACAACAATAACCCAATTGCCACCAAAATTCTCCAAGATTACTAAAATGCATCTGAAATCCAAAAAATCCCAAAAATCATTAGATTCCTATGATTTCGCAAAAATTTATTCTAAACTACAAAAAAATATTAAAATTTCCCAAATTCACCACAAATCTTCAAAAATTCTAGAAAACTGCCGAAATAACCCAATTTTCATGAAATAATTCTCCAAAATTATTAAAATGCCCTAAAATCACTAAAAAACTAAAAATATCCAAATTTTTAAGATTTCACCAAAAAAACATTCTAAACCACTCACAATTGTTCAAATTGCCAAAATTTATGCCACATCTCCCAAAATTATCCAGAACCCCAAACATTCCCAAAATACCCCAATGGCAAAAAAATTCTCATTTCTTCACCAAATCATTTTGAACCTCTCCAAATTACCCAATTGATCTAAAATACTTCACATTCTTTATTACTAAACAAATTGCTTAAATTCTCTAAAACTACCAAAATAACCGAATTTTCAGCAAAATTCTCCAAAATCACCAAATTACTTTTAAAACGCTAAAACCTATAAAAATCTCTAAATTTCTAAGATTTCAGCAAAAAATCACTTTCCACCACATCAAAATAATCAAATTGCTCAAATTCACCCCAATTCTTCCATAATTAGCCAAAATCCCAGAAATTTCCAAAATGCCCCTATGGCCCAAAAATTCTCATTTCTTCTCTGAAATCATTTTAAACCTCTCCAAACTACCCAAGTAATCTAAACTAATACGCATTCCATGAAACTAGCCAAATTGCCCAAAATTCTCCAAAACTAGCGAAATAAACCAATTTCCACCAAAATTACCAAAATGCCCGTAAAACCCTAAATATCCTAAAAATCTCAAAATTTCTAGGATAACACCAAAAATCATTCTAAACCACTCCAAACTATTCAAATTGTCCAAATTCACCCCAAATCTCCCAAAATTTTTGTAATCCCCAAAATTCTCAAAATGCCCCAATGGCCTAAAAATTCTCAATTCTTCATCAAAATCTTTTTATACATCTCCAGTTATCCAATTGATCAAAAATATTTCCCATTCCTTAAAACTAGCCAAACTGCCCTATATTCTCTAAAACTACCAAAATAACCCAATTTTCACCCAAATTATAAAAAAGTCCAAAAAACCCTAAAAATCCAAAAAATCGCCAAATTCCTATGATTTCACCAAAAATCATTCAAAACCACTCCAAATTAATCAAATTGCCCAAATTCGTCCCAAATCTGTAAAATTAGCCAAAATCCTAAAAGTTCCTAAAATGTCCCTATGGCCAAAATCATTTTAAACCTCTCCAAATTACACAATTGATCTGAAATACTCCACATTCCTAAAACAAGTCAAATTGCCCAAAATTCTGCAAGACAACCAAAATAACCCAATTTTCACCAAAATTCACTAAAATTAACAAAATTCATTTAAAGCCCTAAAAGTAAAAAAAAAACTTCCAAATTCCACAGATTTCACCTAAAATCATTTTAAACCTCTCCAAATAAGCCAAGTGATCTAAAATAATCCACATTCCATAAAACTAGCCAAATTACCCCAAAATTCTCCAAAACTATTAAAATAACCTAATGTCCACCAAAATTATCAAAATCCCAAAAATCACCAAATTCTTATGATTTCAACAAAAATCATTCTAATCCACTCAAAATTATTCAAATTACTCAACCTCAAAAAAAAATCTCCCAAGATTAGCCAAAATCTCAAAACTTTTGAAAATACCCCCACATATCTAAAAATCTAATTTCTTCACCAAAATCATTTTAAACCTTTCAAAATTACCCAATTGATCTAAAATACTCCATAGTCCTGTAAACTAGCCAAATTACCGTAAATTCTTCAAAACTACCAAAATAGATTTGAGTGGATTAGAATGATTGAGAATGATTTTTAGTGAATTCTTAGAAGTTTAAAGATTTTTAGGATTTTAGGGTTTAAGTGCATTTTGGTAATTTTGGTGAAATATGGTGAAAATCGAGTTATTTTAGTAATTTTGGAGAAATTAGGGCAATTTGACTAGTTTTTTTGGAAAGTGGAGCTTTATACAAAACTTGGATTATTTGGAGAGGTTTAAAATGATTTCGGTGAAGAAATGAGAATTTTTAGGCCATAGGGCATTTTGGGATTTTTTGGATCATGGCTAATTTTCGAAGATTTGTAGTGAAATTGTGTAATTTGAATAATTTGAAGTGGTTTAGAATGATATTGATGATATCTTCAGAATTTGGAGATTTTTTAGATTTTTAGGGTTCTAAGAGAACTTTTGTAATTTTGGAGAATTTTGGTGAAAATTAGGTTATTTTGGTAGTTTTAAAGGATTTATTAAAATTTTCCTAGTTTTAAGGAATGTGGAGTATTTTGTATCACTTTGGTAATTTGGATAGGTTTAAACTTATTTTGGTGAAGAAATAAGAATTTTTGGGCCATATGTGCATTTTGGGAATTTTTGAGAATTTTCTTAATTTGGGATATTTGGTATAAATTTGGATAATTTGTCTAAATTTGAAGTAGTTTAGAATGATTTTTGGTGAAATCTCAGGAGTTTGGAGGTTTTTTGGATTTTCAGGGTTTTAAAAGCATTTTGTTAATTTTGGAGAATTTTGGTGAAAATGGGTTATTTTGGTAGTTTTGGAGAATTTACGGTAATTTAGCTAGTATTAAGAAATGTGGAGTTTTTTTGGATCAATTGAGTAATTTCGAGAGGTTCAAAAGAATTTTGGTGAAGAAATAAGAATTTTGGGCCATATGAGCATTTTGGGGATTTTTTGAATTTTGCCTAATTTTGGGAGATGTGTGTGGTAAATTTGGGCAAAATGAATAATTTAGAGTGCCTTAGAATTATATTTGCTGAAATCTTAAAAATTTGATGATTTATAGGATTTTTAGGGTTTTAAAGGCATTTTGGTAATTTTTGAGATTTGATGAAAGTTGGGTTATTTTGATAGTTTTCGAGAGTTTAGGGAAATTTGGCTAGTTTTAAGGAATGTGGAGTATTTTAGATCAATTGGGTAATTTGAAGAGGTTTAAAATGATTTTAATGAAGAAATGAGTATTTTTTTGCCATAGGGGCATTTTCGGAATTATTAGGATTTTTGCAAATTTTGGAGATTTGTGGTGAATTTTGACAATTTGAATATTTTGTAGTTGTTTAGAATAAATTTTGGTGAAATCTTTTGAATTTAGAGATTTTTTTATTTTTTAAGGTTTTAAGGGTATTTTGGTCATTTAGGAATATTTAAGTTAAAATTGGGTTATTTTGGTAGTTTTGGAAAATCTGGGGCAATTTAGTTAGTTTTAAGGATTGCTGAGTATTTTGGATCAATCAGGTAATTTGGAGAGGTTTATATTGATTTTGGCAAATTAATTAGATTTTTCGGGCCATAGATTTAGGTTGAATTTGTGTAATTTGAATAAGTTGAAGAGCTTTAGGAAGATTTTTGATGAAAACTTTGAAATTTGGAGATTTTCAGGATTTTTAGGGTTTTTAGGGCATTTTGGTAATTTTGGAAAATTTCCTAAAAATTGGGTTATTTTGTTAGGATTGGAGAATTTGGCCCAATTTTGCTAATTTAAAGGAATGTAGATTATTTTAGATTAATTGTGTAATTTGGAGAGGTTTAAAATGATTTTGTTGAAGAAATGGAAATTTTTTTGACCAATAAGGCATTCATGCAATTTTTTGTAATTTTTACTAATTCTGGGAATTTTAGGTGAATTTGGGCAATTTGAATAACTTGAAGTGGTTTAGAATGATTTTTTGTGAAATAACACGTTTTTTGAGATTTTGTGATTTTTAAGATTTTAAGGGTATATTGGCAATCTTAGAGAATTTTGGTGAAAATTGGGTTAGTTTTATAATTTTGAAGAATTAACGGCAATTTGGCAAGTTTTAAGGAATGTGGAGTATTTAGGATCAATTGGGTACTTTGGCGATGTTTAAAATGATTTTGATGAAGAAATGAGAATTTTTTTTGCCACCAAGGCATTTTAGGAATTTTTGGGATTTTGGCTAATTTTGTAAAATTTATGATGAATTTTGGCAATTACAATAGTTTCTAGTGGTTTGGAATAATTTTTGGTGAAATATTTGGAATTTGGAGATTTTGGGGATTTTTATGGTTTTGCATACATTTTGATAATTTTGGAGAAATTTTTATGGAAATTTTGTTATTTTTGTGTTTTTGAAAAATTTAGGACAATTTTGCTAGCTTTAAAGAATGTTTTGTATTTTAGAGCAATTGGGTAACTTCGAGATGTTGAATATGATTTTGGTGAAGAAATGAGATTTTTTGGGCCATGGGGCCTTTTGGGACTTTTTTAATTTGGCTGATTTTTGGAGATTGGGGGTGAATTAGGCAATATTAATAATTTAGAGTGGTTTAGAACAATTTTTGGTAAGATCTTAAGAATTTGGAGATTTTTATGATTCTTAGGGTTTTTAAAAAATTTTGGTAATTTCAAAGAATTTTGATGAAAATTAGTTTTTCGGTAGTTTTGAAAAATTTAGGGAAATTTGGCTAATAATAAGGAATGTGGTGGTGTATTTTAGAACAATTAGGTAATTTGGAGAGGTTAAAACTGATTTTATTGAAGAAATAAGAATTTTTTGGCCATAAAGGGCATTTTGAGAATTTTTGGGATTTTGGCTAATTTAGGGAGATGGGTAAAATTGGATAACTTGAATTATTTGGACTAGTTTAGAATGATTTTTGGTGAAATCTTAGGAATTTTGAAATTTTTAGGAATTTTTGGTTTTTAAGGTAATTTTGGTGAAAATTGGGTAATTTTGGTAGTTTTGAAGAATTTATGTCAATTTTGCTAACTTTAATGAATTAGAACTATTTTAGATTAATTGTGTAATTTGGAGATGTTTAAAATGATTTTGTGAAGAAATTATAATTTTTGGGAAATAGGGGCATTTTTAGAGTTTTTGAGATTATGGCTAATTTTGAGAGAATTGGGGCGAATTTAAGAAATTTAAATTACTTGGATTGGTTTAGAATGATTTTTTGTTGAAATCTTAGGAATTGGGTTATTTTGGTATTTTGGAGAGGTTATTTTGGTATATTTGGAGAATTTTGAGGAATTTTACCATTTTTATGGAATGTGGAGTATTTAGATCATTGGGTAATTTGGAGAGGTTCAAAATGATATTGGTAATGAAATGAGAATTTTTTTGCCAAGGGGCATTTTGAGAATTTTTAGGATTTTGGCTAATATTGGGAGATATTGGTTGAAGGTGGGCAATTTGAATAATTTAGAGTGGTTTTGAATGATTTTTGGTGACATCTTAAAATTTTGGAGATTTTTGAGATTTTGGAGGTTTTAAGGGTTTTTTTGGTAATTTAGGAGAATTTTGGTAAAAATTAGGTTATTTTGATTATTTTTTAGAATTTAGAGAAATTTGCCTAGTTTTGAGGAATGTGAAGTATAATTGGTTAATATGGAGAGGTTTAAAATGATATTGGTGAAGAGATGAGAATTTTCGGGCCATAGGAGCATTTTGAAAATTTTTTAGATTTTGGCTAATTTTTGGAGACTCTGGGAATTTGAGCAATTTGATTAATTTGGAGTGATTTAGAATGTTTCTTTGGTGGAATCTTACGAATTTAAATATTTTTGTGATTTTTAGGGTTTTTTGAGCATTTTGGTAATTTTGGAGAATTTTGGTGAAAATGAAGTTGTTTTGATATTTTTGTAGAATTTAAGGAAAATTGGCAAGTTCTAAAGAATGTAGAGTACTTTAGATCAATTGGGTAATTTGGAAATGTTTAAAATGATTTTGGTGAAGAAATGATACTTTTTGATCCATGGGGACATTTTTGGAATTTTTAGGATTTTTACTATTTTTAGGAGATTAGGAGTATATTTGTGCAGTTTGAATAATTAGGAGTGGTTTATAATGATTTTTAATGAAATCTCAGGAATTTAGATATTTTTGGGATTTTTAAAGTTTTAAGGGCATTTCGGTAATTATTGAGAATTTGGTGAAAATTGGGTTATTTTGGTAATTTGGGAGAATTCAGGAATATTTGGCTAGTTTTAAGGAACATGGAGTATTTAAGATTAATTGTGTAATTTGGAGAGGTTTAAAATGATTTTGGTGAAGAAATCGGAATTTTTTTTTGCCATAAAGACATTTTGGGAGTATTTTGGGAATTTAGGAAATTTTTGAAGATTTGGGGTGAATTTTAGTAATATGAATAATTTAGAGTAGTTTTGAATGATTTTTGGTGAAATAATAAAAATTTGGTGATTTTTTGGTTTTTTAGTGTTTTAAGGTTTTGTTAATTTTGGAGGATTTTGGTGGAAATTAGGTTATTTTTGTAGTTTTGGAGAATTTAGGGTAATTTGGCTAGTTTTTTGGAACGTGGAGTATTATAGATCACTTAAGTAATTTAGAGTGGTTTAAAATGATTTTGGTGAAGAAATGAGAATTTTTAGGACATAGGTGCATTTTAGGAATTTTTGGGATTTTGGCTAATTTTGGGATATTTGGGGTGAATTTGGGCTATTTGAATAATTTGAAGTGGTTTAGAATGATTTTTGTGAAATATTAGGAAATTGGAGATTTTTTTTATTTTTAGGGGTTTAAGGGCTTTTTTTTAATTTTGGAGAATTTTGGTGAAAATTGGCTAATTTTGGTAGGTTTGGAGAACTTAGGGATATTTGGCTAGTTTTAAGGAATGTGGAGGATTTTAGATTAATTGCGTAACTTGGAGACGCTTAAAATGATTTTGGTGAAGAAATGGGTACTTTTTGAGCCATAGGTTAAAGATTATAGATTATTTTTACTTTTAAGGGTAAAAAATATAATTGCTCATATTCTCACAATCTTTCTCGACACTTGTTTTACTTTTACACATGTCACTAATTTCATTGTATGAGGAAGAGTACTTTCAATATAATTAAACCCCACTTTCTGATTTTCATTAAGTAGTTTAACATTAAAAGTAGTATCGTAGTGATAATTGTAGTTTATAATCAAAACCAAAATTTTATCAAACATCAAAGCTAAGGCGGGTTATTGTAGACTAAAACTTCTCTTGAAAGCCGTTTTGATTAACTGTAATCTTCGTGGGATCAATATTCAGGGCTTAATCAGAAAGCTCTATATTAGTTGATAACGATGCATAAACATGCGTAGAATCCCCTTAAAGATATCAATTAAATTATCATTTTCATCAACATTAAGTTTTTGGCGTCGTTGTAAAGAAAGATATATAATTAAAAGGAGATATAATAAAAAAATGTAAGCATAAATATCTGGGATCAGTGGGCTAAATTTTTTATTGGGAAATATTGCATAAGTTCTCATCCTTCCTTGGCTACTAGGAAATTGGGTGACTCCGAACTCTGGGTGAATCTACTGAAGGTTAGAGCCCCTGTAGAAGAACTCTATATTTGGAAATTAGGGGATGGGTAGATTAATTTCTGGCTTGACAGTTGTCTCTGCAATGGCAGGCTTATCAGAGCTGCTTTAACTAGGATCAATAGAGATATGGGAGTGGCTGATTGTTGGAGTGAATTTACTTAGAATGAATCATTGTTTTCTTCTGTTGTTGATCCTGATCTGATTGCTGATATACTGAGAACTACCATCTATTTTCTAAATAAAGACTCTATTCATCTGAAAAACGGTAAGTCGCAAAGTACGTCAGCATTTATCTGTCAATCCCTTTTCAAGTGGACTACTACTCAATGGGGAGCTACCTGCTGGAATAAATTCTTCACTCCTTCAATTTCCTTTTTCTGTGGAGATTGTTCCACAAAGCCCTGCCAACTAATGATATCTTTAAACTGAAGGTATTAAGGGGTCCCTCCTGGTGTAGTTTGTTCTGTAAAGAAGAGGAATCATTAGATCATCTTTTATTCAAGTGTTCATTCTCCCAGCAAGTTTGGACTTCTCTTCTTGGTCAGGTGTCAATCTTAACTCTTCACCTCACCTGGGCATCTTTTTATAGCAGCTGCACTGAATTACGTTCTTCAAATATTTTCACTGTTTTGGGGAGTGTGGCATGGTTTATATGGATGGCAAGAAACCAGTGCAGGTATGAACAACTTTCTTTGCATTTCCATTAGTGTCAAGCCACTGCATAAGCTTCCTCAAGAGAATAATCAAACTGAAGAGGTTCCCTGATATCTTTAATCTGTCTGAGCAATCATCTTCTCCTCCTCCAGTTTCTTCAGTGTCTTTGGTTAGACCTGTTACCCCTTAGATAAAGGCTAATACTAATGGTAGCTTTTCCAACAGCTTTGTTGGAATTGGAGGTGTCTTTATGGATCCTCTGGGTATATTCATACTTTATTTTCAATCCTCTGTAGAAGCTAGGGATGCTTTGGAAGCTAAGGTAGTTGTTGTTTTTTGGGCCCTCAAAATTGCTATTCAATGTTAAATCAAGTTCCTTCTGATTGAATCTGATTCTTAAGTGGTTATCAACCTCTTAAAGAGTGGGGAATCTCCTCCTTGGTACATTCTTCATTGGACCCTCAAAATTAGGAAGCTTTCTTTGCAAATTACTACAAGTTTCTATTTTACAGCTAGAGAGGACAACAAAATGTCTAATTGGCTGGCTAGGCATAGTAGATGCAACGAGCTTGTTTCTTTGAATAGAAGTCCTCCCCCCTCTATCTCTTTTGCTTCATGGTGATAACCTTTCTATCTCCTTTATTAGACTTTATAATAGCTTTTTTAATATTAATAATACTGCTACCTAGGTACTGCCATTTTGGATACCTGAGGTAGTTTTTGGCAATATATATATATATATATATATATATATATATATATATATATATATATATATATATATATATATATATATATATATATATATAACATACTTAAAAAAATAAGTTTATATTAATTTTTAAATTATATTTAATAAACTTAAAATACATAATAAAAAGTATATTTAATTTTTTTTAATAAATAAATTTACTATTAATTATTAATTTTATAATTTAAATAATAATTAATTACTCTATAAAAATAATTTTATTTTAATATTTTTTATATAAGCATTTAAATAATTTAAATTTTATATTAGTATAATTTTCTTTAATTATAAAAATATAATAATCATTATATCTAATATTTAATTTTTTAATATATATTTATAAAACTAAATTTTTATTATTAAGAAACATAATACAATAGTAAAATTAATTAAATATATTATTAAATTAACTAAATATATAAATTTAATTTTTTGTAATTATATTAATTAAATATTTATAATAATTTAATTATAATATAATTTATTAAATTATTAAAATTTAGTTTATATTTATTAATTTAACTATATTATATGTATGTATATATGTATGTATATATATATATATATATACTTATATATATATATATTTATATATATATATATATATATATTAGTAAAATTTTCTTTAATAATTAATATGAAATTATTATTTTAACTAATATTTAATTTTTTAATATATGATTATATAAATAAATTATCATTATACTACTTTATTTCACTACTAATATTAATTAAATATGATATTAAATTAACTTAATATATAAATTTAATATTATATAATCACATTTATTAAATATTTATAATAATATAATTATGATGTACTTTATAAAATTGTTAAAATTTAAGTTATAATTATTAATATAACTATATTATATGTATGTATATATGTATATATGTATATCGATCAATATATAAACATCTATATATATGTTATTATATTTTAAAAATACATATAAATTATTATTTATTTAAATAAAATAGTTTATATTAATATTTAAAATAAATTTATTTAAATTAAAATATATGATTTATAAATATATTTAAATAATTTTTATTAATAATTAAATGTGTTAATAAATATTAACTTTATAATTAAAATAATAAATAAGTAATATTTGTAAGTTAATTTATTTAAATATTTTAATATAAGTATTTAATTAATTTATGTTACATATTAGTGTAATTTTCTTTAATTATTAATATATAATAACTATTATAACTAATTCTTAAATTATATGTATGTATATATATATATATATATATATATATATATATATATATATATATATATATATATATATATTAAATAGTTAAATCAATATTATATTTATATAATTTAATAATAATATTAAATAAACAAAGTATTAAATTAAATAAATATATAAATTTAATATTATATAAATATATTTATTTAAAATATTTATTAAATATTTATAATAATATAATTATAAAATACTTTATTAAATTCTTAAAGCTTCATTTTTAATTATTCATTTAACTATATTCTTTGTATGTATTTAGATATATATATATATATATTTATACATATATATATATATATATATATATATATATATATATATATATATATATATATATATATATATATATATATGAATATCTATGAATATATTTATATGTATATATACATAGATATATATATATATATATATATATATATATATATATATATATATATATATATATCTTTGTATATATACATATAAATATATTCATAGATATTCATATATATATATATATATATATATATATATATATATATATATTAAAATAATATACAAATTATAAAATATTTAATAAATATGTTTATAATAATATTTAAAATATATTTAATTAAATTAAAATACATAATCAATAAATATGTTTAAAAATCTTTTATTAATACCTAAAAGTATTATTAATTATTAATTTTATAATTTAAATAATCATTAAATACTATATATACACTAATTTATTTAAATATTTTTTATACAAGTAATTAATTAATTTAAGTTATATATTAGCATAATTTGTTGTAATCGTAAATATATAATAATTATTACCAAAATTATATAAAATAATCAAAATATATAAAATAAATATTAAGTTATATAATAGCATAATTCTCAAAAACTACCAAAATAACCCAATTTTTACCAAAATTCTCCAAAATAATCAAAATGCCCTTAAAATCCATAAATTCCAAAAATCTCCAAATTCATAAGATTTCACGAAAAATCATTTTAAACCACTCCAAATAATTCAAACTGCTCAAATTCACCTCCAATCTCTCAAAATTAGCCAAAATTTCGAAAATTCTCAAAATGCCCTTCTGGCCCAAAAATTCTCATTTCTTCACCAAAATCAATTGAAACATCTCCAAATTACCAACTTGATCTAAAAATCCCAAAAATCTCTAAATTTTTATAATTTCACCAATTATCATCTTAACCATTCCAAATTATTCAAATTCCCTAAACTTACCCCACATCTCCCAAAATTAGCCAAAATCCAAAAAATCCTCAAAATGTCCTTCTGGCCCAAAAATTTTCATTTCTTCACCAAAATCATTTTAAACCTCTCCAAATTACACAAGTGATTTAATATACTCCACTTTCCTTAATAATTGTTAAATTACCCTAAATTCACCAATACAACCAAATTAACCCAATTTTCACCAAAATTCTCTAAAAGTATCAAAATGTCCTTAAAACCTAAAAGTCATAAAAATCTCTAATTCCTAAGATTTCACCAAAAAATCACTCTAAACCACTCCAAATTGTTCAAATTGCCTAAAATTTACCACAAATCTCCAAAAAATAGCCAAAATACTAAAAATTCTAAAAATGCCTCTATGGCCCAAAAAGTCTCATTTCTTCACCAAAATCATTTTAAACACTCCAAATTTCCCAATTGAACTAAAATAATTCACAATCCTTAAAACTAGCTAAATTGCCCTAAATTCTCCAAATATACCAAAATAACCTAATTTTCTCTAAAGTTCTCTAAAAATACCAAAATGCCATTAAAAACCTTAAAATCCAGTAAAATCTCTAAATTCCTAAGTTTTCAACAAAGATTATTCTAAACCACTCCAAATTATTCGAATTACCTAAATTCAACCCAAATCTCCAAAAATTAGCCAAAATCCAAAAAAAATTCTCAAAACGCCCTTATGGCCAAATAATTCTCATTTCTTCACAAAAATAATTCTATGCCTCTCCAAATAAGCTAACTGAAATAAAATACTCCACATTATTTAAAACTAGCCATATTGCCCTAAATTCCCCAAAAACTAATAAAATAATCCATTTTTCACCAAAATTCTCCAAAATTACCAAAAAACCATTACAACTCTAAAAATCACAAAAATCTTGAAATTCGAAAAGTTTCAGCAAAAATCATTCTAAGACACTCTAAATTATTCAAATTGCTCGAATTCACCCCAAATCATTCAAAAATTAGCCAGAATCAAAAAATTTTAAAAATGCATCTATTGCCCAAAAAATCTCATTTCTTCACCTAAATCATTTTAAACACTCCAAATTACCCAATTGAACTAAAATAATTTACATTCCTTAAAAATAGCTAAATTGCCCTAAATTCACTAAATATACCAAAATAACCTAATTTTCACCAAAGTTCTCTAAAATAACCAAAATGCCATTAAAACCTTAAAATCCAGTAAAATCTCCAAATTCGTAAGTTTTCAACAAAAAATATTCTAAACCACTCCAAATTATTCAAATTGCCTAAATTCAACCCAAATCTCCAAAAATTTGCCAAAATCAAAAAAATTCCTAAAATGCCCTTATGGCAAAAAAATTCTCATTTCTTCACAAAAATAATTCTAAATCTCTCCAAATCAGCTAATTTAAATAAAATACTCCACATTACTTAAAACTAGCCATATTCCTTTAAATTCTCCAAAACTAATAAAATAATCTACCAAAATTCTCCAAAATTACCAAACAGCCATTACAACCCTAAAAATCCAAAATATCTTCAAATTCGTAAAGTTTTACCAAAAATTATTTTAAACCACTCTAAATTGTTCAAATTGCCCGAATTCACCCCAAATCTTTCAAAAATTAGTCAAAAATCCAGAAATTCCCAATATGCCCCTATGGCCCAAAAATTATCATTTCTTCGCGAAAATCATTTCAAACCTCTCAAATTACCTAATTGATCTAAAATACTCCAAATTCTTTAAAACTAGCCAAATTTCCCTAAATTCTCCAAATCTACCAAAATAGTCTAATTTTCACCAAATTATCAAAATGCTCTTAAAACCCTAAAAATTCTAAGAATCTCGAAAATCTTAAGAGTTCACCAAAATCAGTCTAAACCACTCAAAATTATTCAAATTGTTTAATTTCACAAAAAATCTCCCAAAATTAGCCGAAAGTCCAAAAGCTTCCAAAATGCCTCTATTGCTAAAAAATTCTCATTTCTTCATCAAAATTATTTTAAACCTCGCTAATTTACCCAATTGATCTAATACTAGCAAATACTATCCTAAATTCTCCAAAACTACCAAAGTACCCCAATTTCAGAAAAATTCTCCAAAATTACCAAAATTCTTTTAAAACCTGAAAAAAACCTTAAAATCACCAAATTCCTAAAATTTCACCAGAAATACTCTAAATAACACTAAATAAATCAAATTGCCTAAATTCACCTTAAATCACCTAAAATTTGCCAAAATCCAAAAAATTCTTAAAATAACCCTATGGCCCAATAATTATGATTTCCTCACCAAAATTATTTTAAACTTCTCCAAATTAGACAATTTATCTAAATTGCTCCACATTCCTGAAAACTAGTCAAATTGTACAGAATTCTCCAAAACAACCAAAATAACTCAATTTTCACCAAAATTCTCTGAAATTACCATAATACACTTAAAACCTTAAAAATCCAAAAAATCTCTAAATTCCAAGATTTCGCTAAAAATCTTTCTAAACCACTTCAAATTATTCAAAGTGCCAAATTCACCCCTAATCTCGAAAAATTAGCTAAAGCCCTAAAAATTCTCATAATGTCCATAGGGCCCAAAAATTCTCATTTCTTCACCAAAATCATTTTAAACATGTACAAAGTACCGAACTGATCTAAAATTCTCCACATTCCATAAAACAAGCCAAATTGCCCTAAATTCTCCAAACTACAAAATAAGGTGTTTTCCACCAAAATTCTCTAATATTACCAAGATGCCCTTAAAACCCTAAAAATCCTAAAATTCTCCAAATTCCCAAGATTTCACCCAAAATCATTATAAAAAACTCCAAATTATTGAAATTGCCCAAATTCACCAAAAATCTCAAAAAATTAGCCAAAATCCCAAAATTTTTGAAAATGCCCCTCTAGTCCATAAATTCTAAGTTCTTCACCAAAATCATTTTAAACCTCTCCAAATTACACAATTGATCTAAAATACTCCACATTCATTAAAACTAGCAAAATTGCCTAGAATTCTCCAAAACTATATAAATAATAGAATTTTCATCAAAAGTCACCAAATTTACCAAAATGTCCTAAAAATTAAAAAATTTTCAAATTCCTAATAATTCATCAAAAATCATTCTAAGCCACTCCAAATTATTCAAATTGACCAAATTCACCCCCAATCTCTGAAAATTAGCTAAAATTTTTAAAATTCCCAAAAAATGCCTGAATGCCCAAAAAATTCTCATTTCTTCCATCAAAATCATTTTAAAACTCTCCAATTTACCCAATTGATTTAAAATACTCCACATTCCTTAAAGCTAGCCAAATTGCCCTAAATTTTCAATAACTATCATAATTACCCAATTTCTAGAAAAATTTACCAAAATTACCAAAATGCCCTTAAAATACTAAAAATCCAAAAACTGCAAATTTCTAAAATTTCACTAAAAATTATACTGAATCACTCCAAATTATTCGAATTGCCCAAATTTACCCCACATCTCGCAAAATTAGCCAAAATCCCAAAAATTCCTAAATTGTCCCTACGGCCCAAAACTTCTCTTTCTTCACCAAAATCATTTTGCACCTCTCAAAAATACCCAATTGATCTAAAAAACTCCACATTGCTTAATATTAGATAAATTGTCCTAAATTCTTCAAAACTATCAAAATAACCTAATTTTCACGAAAAAAATCTTCAAAATTACCAAAATGTTTTAAAAACCGTAAAAATCCTAACAATCTCCAAATTCCTAAGATTTTACAAAAAAAAAATCACTTTAGTCCACTTCAAATTATTCAAAATACCCAAATTCACCCCATATCTTCAAAAATTAACTAAAATCTCAAAAATTCTCAAAATGCCCCTTTGGCCCAAAAATTCTCATTTCTTCACCAAAATCATTTTAATCCTCTCCAAATTACCCAAGGGATCTAAAATACTCCACATTCCATAAAACTAGCCAAATTATGCAAAATTTCCAAAACTACCAAAATAACCCAATTTACACCAAAATTCTCCAAAATTACCTAAACCTTAAAAATTCCAAAAATCTAAAAATATATAAGGGTTCACGAAAAAATTATTCTAAACTACTCCAACATATTCAAATTGACAAAATTCACCCCAAATCTTCAAAAATTGTTTATGACCCAAAAATTCTCATTTCTTCACCAAAATAATTTTAACACTCCAAATTACCCAATTGAACAAAAATACTTCACATTTCTTCAAACTAGCCAAATTGCATTAAATATTTAAAATCTACCAAAACAACTTAACTTTCACCAAAATTACCAAAATTCCATTAAAGTCCAAAAATTCTCTAAATTCCTCAGATTTCACGAAAAATCATTCTAAACTACTCTAAACTATTCAAGCCGACTAAATTCACCATAAATCTCCCAAAATTAGCGAAAATCGAAAAAATCCCAAAATGCCCATGTGATCAAAAAATTCCCATTTCTTCACTAAAATAATTTTAAACCACTCCAAATTACCTAATTGAAATAAAATACTTTACATTCTTTAAAACTAGCCATATTACCCTAAATTCTCCAAAACTACCAAAATAACCCAACTTTCACCAAAATTCTCCAAAATTACCAAAATGCAATTACAACCCTAAAAATCCCAAAAAATTCCAAATTCCTGAGATTTTTCCCAAAATCATTCTAAACCACTGTAAATTATTCAAATAACCCAATTCATCCCAAATCTCTAAAAATTAGCCAAAATCTAAAAAATTCTTAACATGCCCACTTGGCCCAAAAATTCTCATTTCTTCACCAAAAACATTTCAAATCTCTCATAATTACCAAATTGATCTTAAGTACTCAAAATTCATTAAAGCTTGCCAAATTTCCCTAAATTCTCCAAAACTACCAAAATAACCAAACTTTCACATAAATTCTCCAAAATTGCTTAAAATGCCGTTAATACCCTAGAAATCCCAAAATCTCCAAATTCGAAAGTTTTTGCCTAAAATCATTCTAAACAACTCCAAATTATTCAAATTGCTCAAATTCATGCTAACTCTCCCAAAATTAGTCGAAACCCTCAAAATTCCCAAAATCCCTCTATGGCTCAAAATTTCTCATTACTTAACCAAAATCATTTTAAACCTCTTTGAATTACCCAATTGATCTAAAATACTCCACAATCCTCAAAACTTACCAAATTACCTTATATTCTCTAAAATTACCAAAATAAATCAATTTTCAGCAAAAATCTCCAAAATTACAAACATGCCTTGAAAACCCAAAAAATCCCAAAAATCTCCAAATTTCTAGGATTTCAACAAAAATGCCCCTATGACCCCAAAATTCCCATGTCTTCACCAAAATCATCTTAGACCACTTCAAATTACCCAATTGATCAAAATATTTCACATTCTTTAAAACTAGCTAAATTGCCCTAAATTCTCAAAAACAACCATAATAACCCAAATTTACCAAAATTCTCCTAATAAACGAAAATAGCCTTAAAAACATATAAAATCCCAAAAATTTCTAAATCCTTCTGAATTCATAAAAAATCAATCTAAACCATTCTGAATTACTCAAATTCCCCAAGATCTCCCAAAAACTCCCAAAATTAGCCAAAATCACAAAATTTCTAAAATGCCTATATGGCCTGAAAATTCTCATCCCTTCACCAAAATTATTTTAAACCTCTCAAAATTACCCAATTTAAATAAAATAATCAACATAACTTAAAACTAGTCAAATTGCCCAAAATTCTTTAAACTACCCAATAAACCCAATTTTCAACAAAATTCTCCAGAATTACAAAATGCACTAAAAACCCTAAAAATTTCCAAAATCTCCAAATTTCTAAGATTTAAACAAAAATAATTCTAAACGACTCCATATTATTCAAATTTCCCTAATTTGCCCCAAATCTCTTTAGCTAAATTGCCTTGAATTCTCGAAAACTATAAAAATAACCCAATTTTCACCATTTTTCTCCAAAATTTCCAAAATGCCATTAAAAAACTAAAAATCCCAAAAATCACTAAATGTGTATGATTTCACTAAAAATCATTCAAAATCACTATAAATTATTTAAATTGACTAATTCACCCCAAATCTCTCAAAATTAGTCAAAATCACAAAAATTTCAAATATGGCCTTATGGCAAAAAAATTCTCATTTTTTCACCAAAATCATTTTAAACCTCTCCAAATCATCCAATTGATCTTAAATACTCCAAATTCAATAAAGCTAGCCAATTTTCCCTAAAATTTCCAAAACTACCAAATTAACCCAATTTGCACAAAAATTATCCAAAATTACCAAAATAACCTTAAAACCCTAAAAATTCTAAAAATCTCCAAATTCCTAGGATTTCACCTAAAATCATTCTAAACTACTACAAATTATTCAAATTGCCCAAATTCAAACCAAATCTTCAAAAATTAGACGAAATCTCCGAAATTCTCAAATTGCCACTATGGCTCAAAATTTCTCATTACTTCACCAAAATCTATTTAAACCTCTCTGAATTACACAATTGAGCTAAAATACTCCACATTTCTTAAAACTTACCAAATTTCCCTATATTGTCCAAAACTAACAAAACAAATAAATTTTCACCAAAATTCTTCAAAATTACCAAAATGTACTTAGAACCCAAAAAATCACAAAAAATCTCCAAATTTCTAAAATTTCACCAAAAATCATTCTAAACCACTCCAAATTACTAAATTGCCCAAATTAGCCCCAAAGCTCACAAAATTAGCCATATTCCTAAAAACACTAAAAATGCTCATATGGCCTAAGAACTCTTATTTCTTCAACAAAATCATTTTAAACATCTCTAAATGACCCTATTGATCTAAAATACTTCACATGCCTTAAAACTAGCCAAATTGCCCTAAATTCTCTAAAACTACCAAAATAAACAATTTTAACCAAAATTCACCAAAATTACAAAAATGCCCTTAAAATTCTAAAAATCCAAAAAATCTTAAAATTCCTAAAATTTCTTCAAAAATCATTCCAGACCACTATAGATTATTTAAATTGACTAAGTTTAGCCCAAATCTCCAAAAATTAGCCAAAATCCCAAATTTTCCCGAAATACCCCTATGGCTAAAATCATTTTAAACCTCTCCAAATAACCTAACTGTTCTAAAATACTCCACATTCCTTAAAACTAGCCAAATTTCCCTAAACACTTAAAAATACCAAAAATACCCAATTTTCACCAAAATTTTCCAAAATTACCAAACTTCCATTAAAACGCTAAAATCAAAATAATCTCCAAATTCCTTCACCAAAAATCATTCTAACCCACTTCAAATTATTCCAAAAATTTCCCAAAATTCTCCAAAAGAAACCAAAATCCCAAAAATTCCCAAAATGCCCCTATGGCCCAAAAATTTTCATTTCTTCACCAAAATCATTTTAAAACTCTCAAAATCACCTAATTGGTTTAAAATATTACACATTCTTTAAAACTATTCAAATTGCCCTATATTCTTCAAAACTACCAAAATAACTCAATATTCACCATAATTACCAAAAATTCGTCAAAATGCCCTTATGGCCCAATAATTCCCATTTCTTCACCAAAATCATTTTGAACCTCGCAAAACTATCCAATTAATCTAACATACTCCACATTCCTTAATACTAGACAATTTGCCCTAAATTCTCCAAAACTACCAAAATAACCCAATTTTCACCAAAATTGTCCAAAATTTCCAAAATGCCATTAAAACCTTAAAAATCCCAAAAATCTCTAAATGCCTAAAATTTCACAAAAAATCACTCTAAATCACTCAAAAGTATTTAAATTGCCCGTTTCACCCCAAATCAACCAAAATTTGCCAAAATACAAGAAATTCTTAAAATGCCCCTATGACACGACCGTCGCGCTTAACACAGTAATGTTTACTTGCAAAAGATAGCCAAAAAGCTTTGACTCGATTTATAAATAGTGACTCGTGTATAAAATTAATATTATATAATTTAGTAATATGTTTACACACTAGGGGTACTACGCAAGTATACGTATCGTTTCAAGTAATATAAGGTTTTTAAACAAAGACCTCAAGATATCGATCCCATGGGAAGATTTATAGAAATAAATTTTCTATAAAGTGAAAGCAAAATAAAATAGTAAAAATATTTTTATTTTGATTATAAATTACTATTAATTTATTAGATGCAATTAAAGAAAACAATAATAAGAAAATGATTTTATGAACTCTAAATAAAATAAACAACTTTCTTTCCTTTAATTAATCTAAGATTTTTAAGATAATTTAATATTCGTTGGAGAATTTAATTTATGGTATTGTGCCAAATAGAAGCATTCCTATTCTTTACCTTTTGATCCAGGTGCAAAGAACATTGACTAATTTATAGAATAGGAATGGGTTAATCTAGGCTCTCACTTCTAGATGTCCAAGGGTGGCTATGGTCGGCCCTACTAGTGACCCTTTCCTAGTCTATAAATCAAATTATAAGAATTTAGTCTATCACTCTAAAAACTTATCAATTCTACGCCCTTTAAATATTATCTTCCTATTTATTTACACTTCACCATGAATAGCCCGCACATGGCCTTCGACTATCCAAGGATTCTTGTGACATTTACAAGTTAAGAGTTCTTTTCCTTCAAGGTTTTCTAAACTTTTCAATAGGTTATAACAATTCAAACGACCAATTTAAAAAGTAAAGTAAGATAAGGTATTAATGTCATCACAATGTTTTGAAAATATTTTGAATTTTAATTCTCCATCGAATCTTTATATTATCTTATCTATCTCTTCATAATTGAAGTAAGAAAGTAACTAACTACACAGAACACATTGAAAATAAATAACAAAACATGATAATTAAACTTTGAATCAAATGTAAAAATATACTTATATGAAATATTTCTTCTACAGATCTTCTGATTCCTACTGACTCCACAGTGTAATGAACTCCAGATGCAATAACTTGAAAATAAACTCACTAAACTAAACAAAACTGGCCCTAAATTTCTCTCTCTAATTCTCTCTCTAAGGATGAGAGATCCTAAAGTAGATAAGAGAAAGGGGTATAATGGGAGGGGCGCATTTTTTTGAAGAAATGGACCTCTATTTATATGCTTCAAGAGTTGCCTTGAGGCACCTCTTCAAAACATGTCCACATTCAATGAATCTTCTAAAAGTTCGGTCTAGCGTTTAGGCGCCGGACACCGCGTCCAGTTCTTCACACCTCTTCACTTTGGCTTGCACCTCTTCACGATTAAAACCATTTTGGAGCATCCAAATGCAATGTATCACATGTCCTATTATCAATGAACAACTGCCAGCCTTCTAGAATATTTAATAACTGCTCACTCCGTCAAAATAACTGCTCAAACATTGTCAACAACTTGACAGTTTTTGTATCGAGTCTGGCGCTTAGGCGCCAGTTTCTGGCGCCTAGGCGCCAGGCCATATTTTTTTACTTTTGGTATTTTGCTCAATTTTTGCTCCTTTTTGCTCCTTTTTGCTTCTTTTTCCTTCTTAGACCTTTTTACATTACCTACATCTAAAAACACAAAAAATACCTTTCATTAAATCATAATATCCTTAGAAATTAATAAGAATTAAGACATAAAGAAATAGGTATTTTGATAGATCAAAATCCCCCAAACTTAAATGTTACTTGTCCTCAAGTAACTTTTTTTACTACATAAGATATAACTTTTGGAAATAAAAGATAAATATTTAAGATTCATTACAATTTTTGATTTTATAATGTCTTTAGTAAATTATTAACCCAAATTCACTAACTAGGTTTAATTTTAAGAATTTAAAGAATATTTAACTACCAAATCATAAGACTTCAAACTTTTCATTCATTTTGAAAATAATAGAAGTCTATTATATTAAGCTTTCATAGATTATTTACAAGAAAAAGATCTTCTTGAAAAATATTTTCCAAATAAATATTTATGCATAAAAATTAAGTAAAGTATGTAATTAGTTTTCTTCTTATAAGATAATTCAAGTGAAGCCAATTTTTGATTAGGCATTTCCTCAAGCTTCTCCTCTCTATCTCTTTTTATTTTTTTATTTTATATATATATAGAGAGAGAGAGAGGATTACTATATCTGGATAGCCTGTTAATGGTTTTGAACTTCACTATCCTTAACTTATATTTTTCAAAACTTATACATCTCCACTTAATTATTATAACATAAATAAAAATTCAAAAAGAATTCCAATCTTTTCTTTTTCAAGTGATAATTTTTGATTACTTAATATTTCTAAAATTCTATTATTTCTACCATGAATAGAAAAATTCTTTTTCTCATTCTTCTTTAAGTTAAATAATTCTATTCTTAAAATCAATCAAAGTTAGTAAAATTTTGGTTAATTTCACTAAATTGTTTTTAATTTCAAAAATAAAAGTGATCTCAAATAAATTCTTCATTCCTTAAGTTATGTTAAAAAGTTTCTATTTTTAAGAAAGTATTAGCTCTTTAAGGAAAAATAAAATTTAATTTTGAATGGATTTTCCCTTCCCGAAACTTAAGTTTTGATATACTATAACAATTTGAAAGTATGAGAGAAAGAAAATCATAAGTATTTTTAGTAAGTATATAAAAACAATCTTAAAAAGAAAAAATTAACTTCTAATCATGCTTTTATGAATAATTAAGATAAAATTGAAGCATGTATATAGAAAAGTAAGCAGACTAATTTTATGATGATATTAAATTTGAATCAGAATTAAAACAAAGCAAAATAATTAAGTACTAAACAATAAACTAAAACAACATATAAACTAATTCTAAATTCAGTCTCAATACAACAGAATCTTTATACTAAACAGTCAACATACATCAAATACAAAACTAACAAACAATCCAAATAAAACAAACTAACAGAGTAACACATCAAAGAAATCGATAACAACTAATCACTAGCTGTAGCCTCATCATCATCTTCATCACCAAAGGAAAATTCTACGTCCTTAGAATAAACAAATGGTGTGAATGTAGGAAAAGTAGGAAAACTAACATCATGTTCACCCTTCAGAAATCTGACTAGGGCTTCAACAAACTCAGCATCATAATTACTCTTCCTCTGGGTATAATCAGATAAATGATCTAGTTTTCTATCAATAGTATCAATCCTGTAGTGAATTTGAAATAACTCCGGCTGCTGCTCTAAAAATTGATCATGCATTGATTCCCAAAAATCTGATGGTGGCTCAGCAAAAGTAGAGGGACTAGAAGTAGAAGGTCTACCTGAAGTATGTGCAGAAGTAGAAGGAGCGGTCGATCTCTTCCCTCGAAGATAATCATAGATACTAACACTCTCCTGCCCAATTGGCTTAGTAGACTTCAGCTTCTCCTCAGAAATATCAACAGTGACTCCATTACTAACACATAGTGAATAGATCAAAGATGGAAATACCAATCCAATAGAAGTGCTGGATCTCGCAGTAGACTCCACATAATCATAAATAATGCTCCCAACATCAATAGGTTTCCTCTCCTGTATGCAGTAATTTAAGATCGCTCGATCTCTAGTCACTTCACTCAGGTGGTTGGAAGGTAACAATCTTGCAGAAATAAAGTAGGATCATGCTTTAGATACACCATTTAATTCAGAGGATTTGATGTTTACCCTCATTCCGTTCCTGATCTTCCAAGATCCAGTAGTCAGATAAGCAACAATCATGTCCAAATCTCCCTCAGATGGTGATAATCCACAATAATAGCACTTAATAGTCGGTGGCAGGCCATAGAATATGTTGCTTCTTTCTGGACTAAATCCTACTCCGATACCTCTGACAAAGACTTCATAATCCTCGGCATCCAGAAAATTTGCATAAAATTCTCGAACAATCGGGATAACATCAATAACAGTAAAGTAACAAAATATTTGCCAGTTGTACGCAACGATAGTGTTTTCGATCATCTCCCCAGGATGATAAAAACTTCATTCTGAGATGAACTTTCTCGACGACGCACGTTCGTGGAAGCGAAAATGCGTGACCGCAGTTGGAAATTTGTCGCTATCAAAATTTTCTCGTCCTTTCCCGCGCTTAGATTTTGGAGCCATCTAAACTTGAAAGAAAACAAGAACTAATTTAGGAATCAAAGATTTAAACTCTTTTTAAGTTTATAAAACTTAAAATTAGTTTAAAAATCCAAAGAAATTACTAAATATCAAATATTTTTTTTTCAAATTTTCGGTTCTTAGCAAAACTTAGGGAAATCTATGGTGAATATCGAAAATAAATGGTTTAAAGTGTAGATCCGACCTTGAGACGAAGAAATCGAGTGGTTTAGCACTCAAATCCTTGATGTTTTGACCTCAAAATGGATCTAGAGGATGTATTTTCGTGAAAATGGAGAAGAAGATGAAGCTTAGGCATCAAAAATGGCTTTTGGGGGTTATTTAAGTAAATTTTTGGGCACAGGCCGAACTGGCGCTTAGGCACCGAATTCTGGCGCCTAGGCGCTAGACTCTACTTTCACAAAAAAATTTTTTAAAATTTATTTTTCCACCAAAATTCATAAATTCAACTTCCAATTACTCATATCAGAGTAGAGCTTCAGTTTCTAACTTCCACAACATTTTTCAAAAATTTATAAAAATTAAATATTGAATCCACCAATCAAACATAAGGTTTTCAATCAAACTCACTAATTTCCATTTAAGATCTTCAATTTTGACTCAATACATTCCAGATAAGTACTACATTTGATTCAAGTTCCTAATACACACTAAATCATAGCAATTTCAAAGCAAATACAACACACATTGAACATGAAAGCAAATATACTAACAAACACAATTGATTCTCTAAATCGATACAACGACTCAACAAACCATAATAACTATCTCTTTACCAGAATATTCTAATCTTCACAAGGAGAATTGTGTATTCCACTTGGAAAGAATACTAACGCTCTCGGGAAATTCGATAGCCGTCTTTTCATCAATCCACTTGTTCTTCGCATACATTTCAACCTGAGCATCTTGATAAGCCGCAATATGATCAAATTGAAGTTCATTTGCCATTCTAGATGTTCAACTTGATGAAACATCTCATGTAGGCGATCTCCAATCCTTTTAAAATCTTCTTCAAACTTATCCAAATGACTAGAAATTTTCTCTAAACTTACAGCGATGAAACCATTGAAGTAGGGATGAGGATCCTTTGAGACCTTGTCCCTAGCCTCTTCTCCATGATTTCTCCTTTCCATTTCTTCAAAAATTTCTTAAATCTCTCAAGAATGAAATGTAAGGGACGTAATTTTGATTGTTTGATGGTTAGGGAAGAAGATGGGTTGATTTAGTGGGAAAAATCGTGTGAAAAATTGAAAATTTTCAGTTTTTGCACGACCCAGTAACCGTGGCGCTTAGGCGCCGAATCTGGCGCCTAGCCGCCGGACCTATTGATACATAGTTGATTTTGGCGCTTGTCGGCATATTTTTAGGTTATGTGTTTTATTTTGAAAAGAGGTCGCCAACAGAAATTGTCGGCGAATTTTTTAATTTAATTTAAATAAATAATTTGAAAAGTAGTATTTTATTTTAAAAATAATTTTAAATTTGAAAGTTTTAAGATATAAAATCAAACTGATCTCACATCCCGAATAGTTTATATAAACGAGCACCACATCACAAACCATGTATCTATCCCTAAGGATAGACACACTGCTTGATGGTGGGGCTCGGTTAAATAAACTAGAAGATTCGTGACATCCGTTTGGTCCGCGAACCGATTTTATAAGCCGACAAATTCCTCGCCTAATATGAAAACATTAAACGAGGTTTATATTACTCGGGTTTTTAAAATTCCTATAAGGGCAAGCCCCTATAGTTAATTACATCTTAAGTGACGGGAATCACCTAAGAAAACTCTCGATAATAATCAATAATTCCGCTCTCAAGAATTTCAAAGTTTAAGTTTTCAAAGAATTGAATTTTTTGAATCTCAATAGGGAATGGATCAAGTTTGGAACATTTTATTTTGGGAATTCAAAGGAAGAAAAGTAGGAGAAATTACAGATTCGAAGCGAACTTCGGTAATCTCCCGACTATCCTATTGTTTGGCTTGGATTTAAGAAAGTCCTAATGTTCATTTAATGTTTTAATCTTGCCAATTTTAGTTAATTAGGGCTTACATTTATATGATAGAATCATACAAATAGCCTGGAAGATATGAGGGTTTATGTCGTATCGGACGACTACCTCGGAATCTCTAAGACCGGTTAGGGCTTAATTTGCAATGCAAATGCCTAACGAAGGGTTGAGGATTTATGTTGCACTAGTGCAAACTACCTCGAAGTCCTATGGCTTTATTGTTTAATTCTAGGAAAGTTTTGCTGAAGTAGATTCAAGTTTTGCCGACGACGATGGCCGTGCCGCCCACCATGCTCCGAGCTCCTTGTTGTTGCAGAGGTTTAGTTTTAGAAATCATAAATCGTGGGATGAGAAAAGTGTTCCGGTTTAGAGAAGTCTTAATTTCCAAGTGTTTTTTGTGTTTTAATTAAAACAAATCTTAAAGTTGATTAAACGAACCGATTAAGATCCCACGGTTCCGTCATCCCGGCACCGTTATTTTCATCGAATTCACTTAGTCCGGATGAATTTGCTAAACTCAACTAAATGAGTTCCACACTTTCATTTAGACCGTGGGAAATCCCGTTAGCAACACGTGGGTTACATCATCCGAGGTATTCCCGATCATTCAATGAGACGTTTTAATTTAGTTGTAGTTGTAGTTTTGTTGTTCTGTTTGTGATTAAATTTTGATTTGTCTTATATTTTGGAATGTTGTGGAGGTGAATTTTATCTTGTAGTGTCTTTTAATTTAGTTATGGGTTTCAGTTTTGGTTTCTGTCCTAAAGGTGTAGGTTTTCGTGCAACTGTTGTTTATCATGCAAGAAAAGTAAAGTGCATGTGCAATAAAATAAATTGCAAGAAAGTAAATTGCAGGAAAGTAAATTGCGGTAAAATAAAAGCGTACCTGGAGGGTCTTCTCGTCATCCTAAGCTGCACTTAAAACACAGTTAGAATATTTAAGCAAGTTCCTAGGTAAAGCTAAGGTAAGGGTTATGGTTTTCTACCAAATTCCTAATCCTATAGCTAGTCATTTCCTATGACGTCTAGGTTCCTTGTGTTTTTAGTTTGAAGACGATTTTCTTCATCAAAGAACAATCAAGTTCAATTGTTCTTATAAATATCCTATCATATTGAGGAAGTGCTTAAGAAGAATCTTAAACATCTTTTCAATATTTCTAGGATTGTTTTAAGTCCAAGAGAATTTAATTATGTAAATGAATCGATCGTCCGAGGTTTTCAAGTTTTGTTAACTTGCTCAATGAACTAGGACATTTGAATGTCCTATAAGTGAAGTAACATTTCATTTGATACTCCATTTAGGAGTTATAATAGTAAAAGCTCCTAAGGGCAAAATGACATTTAATGATTTGTGATTCAAATTTAAGTTCAAATTAATGATTTAAGTTTGGAATAGTGTTCAAGTTATTTTAGATTTATTTCTTCATGTCTTAAGTGATGTTATTTAATTCAACTTAATTTAATTTAATTTAATTTTTTAAGTTGATTTAATTTAATTCAATTTATTTTGGTTCGATGTTACATTAAATTAATTTGATTTAATTTAATTTTTAATTTAATTTGATTTAATTTAATTTAATTTAATTTAATTTAATTTATTTTTTAATTTAATTTAATTTAATTTAATTCTTAATTTAATTCTTAATTTAATTTAAATTTTTTTTTAATTTAATTTTTAATTTGATTTAATTTTTAATTTAATTTAATTCTTAATTTAATTTAATTTAATTTATTTAATTTTATTTAATTTTATTTTATTCATTTTAATTTTAATTAAAGAGTTCAATTATTTAATTTTAGTTTAATGATTAAGTCTTTCAATGTTTTAAATTTGAATTATCATTTTAATTAAGAATTAAACATTAATGAAATGATTAATTTAGGGATTTTTTTTTAAATTAAAGAATAAATCTCTTCCTAATAATATCCCTATTTTAATAATTCCAATTTTATTATTCTTCCAAATTTAATCAATTATTTAATTAAAGTTTAATCATTTTAAATTGCTTGATGGGTTTCTACCCTTCAATTATTAAATTTCAATCATCCAAATCAGATTAGGATCAAATATTTTACTTATTAATTTTATTAAGCCTAAAGTTTTAATTAAAGGGTTAAGATTTTAATTACCATTTTGCCCTTCAAGCTTAATAATATCATAACTCAGTAAATTGAACTCAAATGAACTTGAAATTTTTATGTGACTTCACTCATATGTCAATAAAGACATTAGAGGAGAAAATGTGATTTTTCTGTATTTAATTTATTTATATAATTATTTTTCGTAGAAAATAGAGATTTCCAAGGAAAATTTAATAACATGACCAAGGAAAAGTTTCTATCCTTAAGAAAATTATGGGACATTCCTAATGACCAGAGGACCACTTGGACCAAATTTTGTGATTTTTTGAATTATATTTTATTTATTAGAATTATTTTAAGTTCTGGAGTATTAATTAATTTAAAAATAAAATAAATGTTGAAAAATGAATTTTATATTTTTCAAAAATCTCTCTGATACCAAGGAAACCAGAGAAGCAAATTTTACAATTTTCTGATTTTTCTATGATTTATTATAATTATTTTAGTGAAAATGCTAGAAAATACATTTTTTTAATTTTAAAATTACCCTAGAACTTTAAAAATTAATATCTCACCAAATAGGCCTAAGAAAAATATGGGGTTTGTTCCTAAGTGATTAAAATTCAAAATGTGACATTTTGGTGAATTTTATTATTTTTGTGATTTTTATTATTTTTTAATTATTAAAAATATTAAAATAATATTAAAAATCAACTTTTTTATAAAATTGAAATTTTAATTTTCTTAAATTCCGCTGATATCAGAGAGGCTCTAAAACCAATTTGGTGAATTTTTGAAAGGTATTTTGAAATTTATGAATTTTTAAAGTTTAAAATGACTAAATGGCTTAATCAACCCAATTAATAGGGCTAACCAAGTCCAATTAACTTCAAATTTTTATGGTGGGTTCCTCTGATCCTAAAGGTAAGTGGAGAATTGATTTCAAGTCAATTTGATGTATGGTTAGCTCTAATTAATTAGAGACCTATTTTGAGTGTTTAAACCAATTAGGGTTGTCTAAAATGAACTAACTCAAAACCTATTTTTCTTAGGGTTCTCTCGGTCATAAGGAGCATCACCAAATTTTCCTAGAATTTATCTCACAACATGCTATTTATTGGAATTAAAATACTCAAAACAGTGACATGAATTTGAAAAATCAATAACTCTTCATAGGGGTGGCCTCTGACTTTGGAAAATTTAGGGAATGTTCCCAAATTCAGAGGCTTCAAAAGCTCCTATGGTCTCATGCCATGGTGAATTGTATACATGCATGGAGAATTAAATGTATGCAGAGAGTAAATAAATTATAAAAAATAAAATACTTGATGAAATTAAATGATTTCTTTTCCACATTATTCTCCTCTCGTTCACTCGAGCAAGAGGGTATTTTTATTTTATTTTTATGATTTTCCTACACAAAGTTATGAATTTTTGAAGTTTAGGGAATTAAATAAATAGAAAATACCCCTAATTTTCTACTTATCCACGCGGCGCCGCGTCATCCTTAACATCTCCGAAGGCACACGCGTCGCGCCGTGATTGGGCGCCGCCATCCGAGTCGGCCATCCCGGGCCCGCCGTATCGCTCGGCCTTCCGATCCGACGCGATCCTGGCCGTCCGTCCGCGCGTGTATTAAATGGACGGCATCCGTTCATCGTCCCCAAGTATCCTCACCCGAGAGCCATCCACACTAAATCCCTAATATCTCACTCGATATTCAATGGATTTTCATGTTCTTATGCTCTATGGATTCATCTTGAAGAGACGAACACATCTATACGGTTATCATGCATTGAAATTAAAGCATTTGAAATGGAGAATCTCCGTAAGCTCGGGATAAAGAATTAGCTCATACCTTTGCTCGCAGAAGTGTGGCTTCGATCCGAGAGTTGTTGCACCTTCGATTGGATCCTAGCAAGCTCCGCATGAAGTCTCCCGGTCTCGGTGAATTGTCTAGGTTGGACTTCGACCACGCCCGATCACAAAGCTTGGAGTCCGGAACGGATGGGTGGCCCGGAGAGGGGCTTTCTTCGGTGGACTTCTTCCCTCGGTCCGGTGAAGGTGTAGGACCAATCAATTTGGGGATTGGTTCACCGTGGAGAAGTGTCCTGGTTTTGGGTGGGATTTCAGCTGAGAAATCGGATTTTGTCAGTGGGGATTAGGGCAAATCGACACCTGGGATCAACTCGCTCTAAGGGTGGAGAAGGGTTTGGAACAATTTTGGCGCAGTTTCGGCAAGGTTTGTGCAACTCTTTTTCATGGCCGCGAGGGGGTGGTGTTTAAATAGGAGAGGGTGGAGGGCTTCCTGTGGAGAGTCGTGGCTTTGGATCACCTGCTCCGGGCATGGGAAGAACGGCCATGCTATCCATTCGGGTCGAGACAAGTCAAGCAATGGAGAATTTCAATGTTGGCTCACATGTGAGCTTTCGGCCATGGTGTTTTCCGGCGACTGGGGTGGCTGGCCGGCAGGCAAGGGTCACCCTCAGGGTCGTGTGGGTCGTGGTCGGGTGTTTGTGCAAGCAATTGGCAAATGCCAAGTGTAAAAGGTTTGGATTAGAATGGAATGGGAGAGGGCTTATTTTGGTTCAAATTGGTCAACCCCTCTATTTGGGCTAGGTGCACCACCCAAGGTTTTGTTTAGGCTGAATAGAAAGTGATTTAGGTCAGCTTAATCAGTGGGGAATGGTCACCATCCAAGTACAATTAAGCTTAAGCAAGATTTAGTGGAATCATGGGAGTGGTTAATCACCTTTAGGAATTAAGGAAAGAGTCTCCTCCTTTTGCCCAAAATGGCATGGTGACATGTAAAGAGGCTCTCATGGCTTCCATGTGGCTCATGCATGGCTTCATGGCTCACTTTTGGCTTGGGAAAAGTCAAGTCAATTTCATGGAAATGGATTTAAGAAAAAAATTTGGCATTTAGGGGTGATTTGGCATGAGGCTTGATTTGTAATTATTTGATGATGGGATTATAACTTAGGGAATGGTTTTGATTAAATGGATGGAAAATGGAAATGTCATGTGGGCTTTAGGGCCAATTTTGGGCTTTTGTATTTGGTGGAAATGGGCTTTTAGGAAGGTTTAGGGAAGTGGGCTTTTGAATTTTAAAATGGATTTTGGGATGAAATTTTGGTAAAGGCTTGGGCCAAATAATTGTTGAGTTTGGTTTAGGGATGTGTCATGAGTGGTTTGAAACAAATTTGAGGTGATTTGGGTTTGAATTGGGTTGGATATGGCCTTTTTGGTAAAGAGGCTAAGGTGGGCCAAAATGGGCTACCATTGGCCAAAGTTGGGCTAGAGTTGAAATTGATGTAAAATTAATGTTGGGAAATGTTTATGGGAGTGTTTCAAAGAGGTTTTGGCTTAGGTTAGGTTTTGATTTTGAGGTTCGGGTCTATTTGGGCTAGGTTTAGGTTTAGGTCCAAATTGGGCTTTTTGATTTTGGGTTGAATTTGAGTGGGGTTTGGGTCTAAATTTTGGGCAAATCATGTTAGTGTTTTGTTTATGGGGATGTTAAGGAAGATTTAGAAAATATTTGGGGTTAATTGGAGTTGAATTGGGTGAGTTTGGGCTAAGTTTGGGTCATGGGTCCAAATTGGGTTTTAAGGCCAAAAGTGAAATTGGATCCAAATTTCAATCAAATTGGGCTTGGATTTGGTCTAAATTGGTGTTGGGGATGTTGAATTGAAGTTTAGAATTGAATTGGACCAGAATTTGGGTCAATTGGGTAGGTTAGGTTTGACATCGGGTTCACTTTGGGTTAAAATGGGTCAAATTGGGGGTTTTGATAAAAGTGGGGTAAATTGGCAAAATTGGCCCATGGTATAGTTGAACAAAATGAAATTGGGAATATTTGGGATTTTCTGGAATTTTCTGAGAATTTTCTGAATTTTTGGATTTTTTGGCTAGGAGGGGTATTTTGGGTATTTGGAGGGTATTGGGAGGTATTTTTTGGAATTTTTGACATTTTTTATTATGGATGATCAGTTTGAGTGAAGTGGAAATGTTTGGGAATGATTTTGGAGAATTTTGGGTGATTTGGAAATTTTTGAGAAATTTGGGCTATTCGAGCTTTCGGGTAGGTTAGCGGGTGTAGGTCCCGGGGTCAAAAATTGAAAATTTGGAAAATTGAAGATTGGGTGGATGTAAGTGGAATGAAATCATTTTTGTTGAGCCATGAAGCCATATCAAGCCCACATGAGCCATGAAGGGACTCATTTGAGGCATTCACTATGTTGTTCCTAACCCTCTTGCGCGAGGGCTTAGGGGTTAAGGACCATCCATGTGAATTACCTACATGAGTCAGGAGGTCAAGTTGGGTATGGGTGTGTTTTTAGGGAGTATGTGAAAGTGTAGTGTGTGTGCAAGTCAACCCTTCACCAGACCAGGCCACCCAGGGCAGTCCTAAAGCCAAAGAGTCCTATAGGAACTCATCCTTTAAACTTCCACATTTGATTTCAACCCTCTAGGTGATTAGGGGTTTATAGTCAAGTTTGTGGAGTTTGCAGGGAGTTTAGAAGTGGTTTGAATTTCTAAAAGGTGGGTCCCAATTCTAATCCTCTAAGATAGTCAAAGGAAAAGCCTAAGGCTAGATCCTAAGTACTAAAGAGAAGAAGAGAAGACCTCATCAAAAATGAGGTCAACAGCGCTTAGGCGCCGAATTCTGGCACCTATGCGCCGGAACTATATTCAACTTTGTTTCGCCTAATCGTCAAATATTCAAAATTTCGTTCTCCAAGATAGGTAAATTATACTGGTAAGAGTAATTTAGACTCGATAACTCACATTGTAAACTATCATAATGAAGGTTAACTTGATCTCCTTTTTACTCATATTTAAAATAGAGTGATCATATTTTTAAATCTTACATACCTCAAAATAAATTTCAGCCTAAGTCAACCAAGACTTATGAGCATCAAATTTTTCTAAAGTAATATAAAATTAATCAAGATCGAGGCATAACCTTACATTAAACACAAAAAAACAAGATAATAATGGGTTGCCTCCCACAAAGCGCTTGGTTTAACGTTTTCAGCTCGACTTAAGTAAATCTTTAATCAGGTTGACTCAATTCATAAGCCTCTTTATAAATCTTCTTAATATCTCCCAAATAAGGATTCAATCTTAATCCATTTACTTTTAAAATTTTTCCAGTTTTGGGATCTTTAATATCCACAGCTCCATAATGGTATACTTTCTCAAAAAAATAAGGTCCAATCCATTTAGATCTTAATTTTCCAGGAAAAAGTCTTAAACGAGAATTAAACAGTAAAACTTTTTGTCCAGGCTCAAAAATTTTTCCTGAAATTTTCTTTTCATGCAACATCTTCATTTTCTCTTTATAAATTCTCGCATTTTCATATGATTCGTTGATAATTTCTTTCATCTCATTTAGTTGCAATAATCATTTTTCTCGTGCTTTATTCAAATTAAAATTAAACTCCTTTATCGCCCAATAAGCTTTATGTTCAAGTTCTACAGGTAAGTGACAATTTTTACCATAAATTAACCGGTAAGGTGACATTCCGATTGGTGTCTTATAAGTCGTTCTATAAGCCCATAATGCGAGAATCAAGTCTATCAACCCAATCAGTTCTTTTAGGATTAACAGTCTTTTCTAAAATTCTTTTAATTTCTCTGTTAGATACTTCAGCCATTCCACTAGTTTGAGGGTGATAAGCAGTTGCAATTCTATGTTTGATTCCGAATTTTTGTAGTAATGATTGAATTCTTATATTCCTGAAATGACTTCCACCATTAGTGATAATTACCTTAGGCATTTCAAATCTTGAAAATATCATTTTCTTTAAAAATTTTGAAACACTTTTGGAATCACAGTTTGGTAAAGCAACAGCTTCAATCCACTTTGAAACATAATCAGCTGCTAATAAAATATAAATTTTTCCAGATGATGGAACAAATGGTCCCACAAATTCTAATCCCCATATATCAAAAATTTCAACTTCCAATATATAGTTTAACGACATTTCATCTTTCCAGATGTATTTCCCATCTTTTGACATCGATCATATGTTTTCACATATTGTCTGACATCTTTAAATAAGGTAGGCCAATAAAATCCAGAATTAAAAATTTTAAATGCAGTTTTATCTATGCCAAAGTGTCCTCCAAAATCAGAATCATGACATTTTTATTCATAGCAAAAGTTTCCTCATAAGGTACACATCTTCAAATCATAGAATCTCTACCAATTTTAAATAAATGAGGTTCTTCCCAAATATAAGATTTAGCATGATATTTAAATTTCTTAATTAATTTGTTATCCAAGTCATAAGGCAAAATATTGCTAACTAAATAATTAACAATATCAGCATACCACGGTGGTTTGTATCTTTGAATAACATATAAAGATTCATCAGGGAATTTCTCATTTATATTTTCTTCCGAAATAATATCATTTTAATTCTAGACAAATGATCGACAATTTGGTTTTCAGTTCCTTTTCTATCTACTATTTGAAAATCAAATTCTTGTGGAAGTAAAACCCATCTTATAAGTCTAGGTTTAGAATCCTTCTTAGATATTAGATATTTAATAGCAGAATGATCAGTACGAACTATGCATTTAGTACCAAGAAGATAAGGTCTAAATTTATCAAAGGCATATACTATAACTAGAAGCTCTTTCTCAGTGGTAGTGTAATTTCTTTGTGTTTCAGTGAGAGTTTTACTAGCATAATATACAACTTTGAAAACTTTCTCATATTTTTGTCCTAATACAGCTCCAATTGTAAAATCACTTGCATCACACATTAATTCAAAAGATTTATTCCAGTCAAGTGCAACAATGATAGGTGCAGTTATTAATTTTTCTTTTATAATATTAAAAGCATTAATACATTCTTCATTAAATTCAAATTGTGCATCTTTTTCTAATAAATGACAAAGAGGTTTAGCAATTTTAGAAAAATCCTTTATATATCTTCTATAAAATCCAGCATGACCTAGAAAACTTCTCACATCGATAACGATAGTAGGTGGTTGCAATTCAGCAATAATTTTTACTTTTTCTTGATCTACTTCCATCCCTTTCCGTGATACTTTGTGTCTAGTACAATGCCTTCTGTGACCATGAATTGACATTTTTCCCAGTTAAGAACTAAATTTGTTTCTTCGCATCTTTTCAGAACTTTGGCTATGTTTTCCAAACAAGATTCAAAAGAAGTTCCAAAGACTGAAAAATCGTCCATGAATATTTCAATTCCTTTATCAATCAAATCACAAAATATTGACATCATATATATTTGAAAAGTTGCAGGTGGATTACATAAACCAAAAGGTATTCTTCTAAAAGCAAATGTTCCATAAGGACTTGTAAATGTTGTCTTTTCTTGGTCCTCAGGAGCAATAAGTAATTGATGATAACCAGAATATCCATCCAGAAAACGGAAATATGAGTGTCCAGCTAATTTATCGAGCATTTGATCCAAGAAAGGTAAAGGAAAATGATCCTTTCTAGTGGCATTATTTAGTTTCCTATAGTCAATACAAATTCATCATTCAGTAACTTATCTTGTAGGAATAAGTTCATTTTTATCATTAAAAATGACAGCTACAGCTCCTTTCTTCGGAACACAATGAATAGGACTTACCCATTGACTATCCGAAATAGGATAAATAATAACAGCATCTAACCACTTAATAATTTCTTTTTTAACAACCTCTTTCAAAATAGGATTTAATCTTCTTTGTGATTCTATAGTAGGTTTAAAATTTTCTTCCATTAAAATTATATGCATGTAAATGGAAGGGCTTATTCCTTTTATATCAGCAATAGTCCAACCAGAAGCTTTCTTATAATTCTTTAACACACCTAGTAATTTTTCTTCTTGATCTTTACTCAGTTCAGAAGAAATAATAACAGGTAAAGTTAACGAATTTCCAAGAAAAGCATATTTTAAATGGGAAGGTAACATTTTTAATTCCAGTTCAGGTGTTTTTTATTTGAGGGTAAAAGTATATCATTTTGAGTTAAGTCTAAAGTTTCCCAATTATCTTTAATAAAATGAGACTCTTCTTCTTCTACTATTTCATCTTCATCAGTTAAAAATTCAAATTTTTCTTCAGAAATAACTTTACATTTTTCTTGATAATGTTTTTTCAATTAAATAATCAATTATATCAATTCGATAACATTTCTCTTTATCAGGGTACTTCATTGATTTAAGAACATTGAATTTAATTTCTTGATCATTGACTCTCATGGTTAATTCTCCTTTTTGCACATCAATCATAGCTCGTCCGGTAGCTAGAAAAGGTCTTCCTAAAATAATAGGTATCTCTTTATCTTCTTCCATATCAAGTACTATGAAATCTACAGAGAAGATAAATTTATCCACTTTAACAAGGACATCCTCTATAACTCCTTTAGGATAAGTGATAGATCTATCAGCTAACTGAAGAGTTACAGTGGTGGGAGTAATATCTCCTAAATCCAATCTTCGAAAGATAGAAAATGGCATGAGATTAATACTTGCTCCTAAATCACATAAAGCTTTTCCGCAAAATTTCTCTCCAATAGCACAGGGTATAGTGAAACTTCCAGGATCCTTAAGCTTTTCAGGTAATTTCTTTTGAATTATTGCACTGCATTCTTCACTTAATGAAACAGTTTCAAAAACTTCAAATTTTCGTTTTTTGCTTAAAATATCCTTCATAAATTTTGCGTAAGTTGGCATTTGTTCCAAAGCTTCAGCAAAAGGTATGTTAATAGTAAGTTTCTTAAAAATTTCAAAGAACTTAGAAAATTGATGATCATGTTTATGCTGTTTAAGTCTTTGAGGAAAAGGTGGTGGTGGTTTTTCAACTTCCACATTAACAGGTATAACAGTCTGATCTTGACTAGGAGAGAGAGTTTCTTTAGGTTTTTCAACCTTTTCAACCTCAATCTCTTTTTCAATTTCATTCTACAATCTTTATTTTAATTCCTTTCCACTTCTAAGTTGCACCGCTTTAACCTGTTCATGTCCTTTTCCAGTTTCCTTTGGATTGATTTCAACATTACTAGGAAGTATTCCTACAGGTCTGTTATTAATTAAAGTAGCAATTTGTCCCGTTTGATTTTCAATATTACGAATAGCAGTATTTTGATTTTATAATTGATTATTCATTTGCATACTTAATTCTTCTATTGATAACTTTTTCTGTTCATTATTAAATCTAGGAGGTTTATAATTTGAATTAACTTGATTATTCCAATTTCCAGTGGGATGAGATTGATTATTACCCTATTGTTGTTGTGAACTATTCCACTTAAAATTAGGATGATTTTTCCACCCAGGATTATAATAATTTGAATAAGGATTATTTTTACTTTGCAATAGCTTGTAAAGTTTCAATAGTTTGAGGATCTTCAATATTAGCAGAGTTATTATGTGAAATATTAATTGCAAAATTATCTAATTTATTAGACATTGCTGCAACTTGTGAAGCTAAGATAGCAAAGGCTTCATTATCTTGAATACTGGCCATCTTTTTAGGGTTAAACCTTTCGGAAGGCCCTTGAAAATTGTTATTAGTCATTTCTTCAATTAAAGTGTAAGCTTCTTCAAATGATTTAGACATTAAAGAACCTCCAGTAGTAGCATCAATAATTGATTTTAAAAATCCAATTAATCCATTATAAAATGTTTGAATAATCAACCAATCAGGTAAAGCAGGATGACAACATTTTCTTAATAGTTCTTTAAATCTTTCCCAAGTTTCATATATTGTCTCCCCGGCAAATTGACTAAACGAAGTAATATCATTTCTTAATTTAGCAGTTTTAGGAGGAAAAAATTTAGCAAGGAATTTTTGTGCCATTTCAGTCCATGTTTTAATAGAACCAGTCGCTAATGAGTTTAACCACATCTTTGCTTTATCTCTTAAAGAAAAAGGAAAGAGTATCAGTCTAATAGCATCATCAGAAACATTGTTATATTTAAAGGTAGCACAAAGTTCAAAAAAACTAACAAGATGTAAATTTGGATCCTCATTTGGTGATCCACCAAATTGATTGTTTTGCACCATTTGAATAATAGACGGTTTAAGTTCAAAAGAATTAGCATCTACAGTGGGTATTTGAATACTACTATGAAGTTCATCAATTGTAGGGTTAGCATAATCCCCGAATGGTTTATAAACATTTTGATCATTAAGTTCAATTGGATTTTGTAAAGTAACCATTTCTTGAAACTTTTGAATTTGTTTTCCCTTTTTAATTTTTCTAATTGTTCTTTCCAATTCAGAATCTAAAGGTATTAATCCTTCAGAACCAAATCTTCGCATAAAACAAGTAATAAATATAAAATTTAAATATTATATTTCATTCTTCCTTCGATTTCTTCCTCGGCAACGGCGCCAAAAACTTGACTCGACCGCCGCGCTTAACGCAGTAATGTTTGCTTCCAAAAGATTGCCAAAAAGCTTTGACTCGATTTATAAATAGCGGCTAGTGTATAAAATTAATATTATATAATTTAGTAATATTTTTACACACTAGGGGTACTACGCAAGTATACGTATCGTTTCAAGTAATATAAGGTTTTTAAACAAAGACCACAGTATCAATCCCACAGGGAAGATTTTTAGAAATAAATTTTCTATAAAGTGAAAGCGAAATAAAATAGTAAAAATATTTTTATTTTGATTATAAATTACTATTAATTTACTAGATGCAATTAAAGAAAACAATAATAAGAAAATGATTTTATGAACTCTATATAAAATAAACAACTTTCTTTCCTTCAATTAATCTAAAATTTTTAAGATAATTTAATATTCGTTGGAGAATTTAATTTATGGTATTGTGCCAAATAGAAGCATTCCTATTCTTTACCCTTTGATCCGAGTGCAAAGAACATTGACTAATTTACGAACGAGTACGGATGTATTGTTAGTAGAATGGGTTAATCTAGGCTCTCACTTCTAGATGTCCAAGGGTGGCTATGGTCGGCCCTACTAGTGACCCTTTCCTAGTCTATAAATCAAATTATAAGAATTTAGTCTGTCACTCTAAAAACTTATCAATTCTACGCCTTTTAAATATTATCTTCCTATTTATTTGCACTTCACCATGAATAGCCTGCACATGGCCTTCGACTACCCAAGGATTCATGTGACATTTAAAAGTTAAGAGTTCTTTTCCTTCAAGGTTTTCTAAACTCTTTAACAGGTTTTAACAATTTAAACGGCCAATTTAAAAAGTAAAGTAAGATCAGATATTAATGTCATCACAATGTTTCGAAAATATTTTGAATTTTAATTCTCCATCGAATCTTTATATTATCTTATCTATCTCTTCATAATTGAAGTGAGAAAGTAACTAACTACTCAGAACTCATTGACAATAAATAACAAAACATGATAATTATACTTTGAATCAAATGTAAAAATATACTTATCTCAAAAATTTCTTCTACAGATCTTCTGATTCCTACTGACTCCACAGTGTAATGAACTCCAGAAGCAATAACTTAAAAATAAACTCACTAAACTAAATAAAAGTGGCCCTAAATTTCTCTCTCTAATTCTCTCTCTAAGGATGAGAGATCCTAAAGTAGATAAGAGAAAGGGGTACAATGGGAGGGGCGCGCTTTCTGAAGAAATGGACCTCTATTTATATGCTTCAAGAGTTGCCTTGAGGCACCTCTTCAAAACATGTCCACATTCAATGAATCTTCTAGAAGGTCGGTCTAGCGCCTAGGCGCCGGACACCGCGTCCAGTTCTTCGCACCTCTTCACTTTGGCTCGCACCTGTGATTAAAACCTTTTTGTAGTGTCCAAATGCAATGTATCACATGTCCTATTATCAAGGAACAACTGCCATCTTTCTAGAATGTCCAATAACCGCTCACTCCGTCAAAATAACTGATCAAACGTTGTAAAAAACTTGACAGTTTTCGTATCGTGTCTGGCGCCTAGGCACCAGGCTATATTTTTTTATACTTTTGCTATTTTGCTCCATTTTTGCTCCTTTTTGCTCTTTTTTCCTTCTTAGACCTTTTTACATTACCTACATCCAAAAACACAAAAAATACCTTTCATTAAAGCATAATATCCTTAGAAATTAATAAGAATTAAGACATAAAGAAATAGGTATTTTTTTATAGATCACCATGCGGACCAAAATTTCTCATTTCTTCACCAAAATCATTTTAAACCTATCCAAATTACTCAAGTGATCGAAAATACAGTACATTTGATAAAACTAGGCAAATTGCCCTAAATTTTACAAAACTTCCAAAAAAAACCAATTTCAACCAAAATTCTCCAAAATTACCATATTGACCGTAAAACCTTAAAAATCCCAAAAATCTACAAATTTTTAAGATTTCACCAAAAATCATTCTGAACTACTCCAAATTATTCAGATTGACCAAATTCGTCCCGAATCTCCCAAAATTAGCTATAATCCTAAAAATTCCGAATATGCCTCAATGACCCAAAAATCCTCATATTTTCAGGAAAATCATATTAAACACTCTAAATTACCAAATTGATAAAAAAACTTCACATTTCCTAAAACTAGCAAAAATGCCCTAAATATTCTAAATCAACCAAAATAACTTAATTTTCACCAAAACTCTCCAAAATTACCAAAATGCTCTTAAAAACTTAAAAATTCAAATAAACTCAAAATTCCTAAGATTTCATCAAAAATCAATCTAACCACTCCAAATCATTCAAATTGCCTAAATTCACTCAAATTTTTCTAAAATAATCCAAAATCTAAAAAATTCCCAAAATGTCCTTATAGCTCAAAAACTTACATTTCTTAACGAGTATAATTTTAAACTTCTCAAAATTACCCAATTCAAATAAAATACTCCACATTCCTTAAAACTAGCCAAATTGATCGAAATTCTCCAAAACAACAAAATAACCCAATGTTCACCAAAATTCTCCAAAATTACCAAAATAACCCTAAAACTCTAAAAATCCAAAAAAATCTCTATTTTTCTGAGATTTCACCAAAAAACATTCTAAGCCACTGCAGGTTATTCAAATTGATTAAATTCACCCCAAATCTGAAAAAAATTAGCCAAAATCCCAAAATATCCCAAAATGCCCATATGGCCAAAATCATTTTGAAACCTCTCCGAATTAAACAATTGGTCTAAATTATTCAACACTCCTTAAAACTAGCCAAATTACACTAAATTCTCCTAAACTACCAAAATAACCCAATTTTCACCAAAATTCTCCAAAATTACCAAAATGTATTTAAAACCCTAAAATCCAAAAAATATCCAAATTCTTATAATTTCGCCAAAAATCATTCTAAATCACTTCAAATTATTTCAAAAATTGCCCTAAATTCTCCAAAATTAGCCAAAATCCCCAAAATTTCCAAAATACCCCTATGACCCAAAAATTTTCATTTCTTCACCATAATCATTTCAAACCTCTCTAAATTACCCAAGTGATCTAAAGTACTCTACATTCTTTAAGTGTAGCAAAATTGCCCAAAAATCTTTAAAACTCCCAGAAAAACCTAATTTCGACCAAAAATTCCAAAATGTCTTTAAAATCCTAAAAATCCAAAAATCTCCAAATTCATAAGATTTCAAGAAAAATCATTCTAAACCTCTCCAAATTATTCAAATTGCCTAAATTCACCCCAAATCTACCAAAATTAGCCAAAATCCCAAAATTTTCTTCACCAAAACAATTTTAAACCTCTCTAAATTGTCTTGTTGATCTAAAATACTTCACATTCCTCAAACCTAGCCAAACTGCCTTGTATTTTTTCAAAACTACCTATGTAACCCAATTTTCACAAAAATTCTCCAAAATTACCAATATTCCATTAAAACCCTAAAAATCCTAAAAATCTAGACATTCTTAACATTTCACTAAAAATCATTTTAAACTACTTCGAATTACTCACATTGCCCAAATTCACCCCAAATCATCCAAAAATCGCCAAAATCCCAAATATTCCTAAAATGTCTCTATGGCTTAAAAATTCTCATTTCATCATCAAAATCATTTTAAACTTATTCAAATTACACAATCGATCTATAATACTCCACATTCCTTAAAACTAGCCAAATTGCCTTGAATTCTCCAAAACTATTAAAATAAGCTAATTTTCACCAAAATTCTGCAAAACTACCAAAACAAGCCAATTTTCACCAAAATTCTCTAAAATTACCAAGATGTCCTCACAACCCTAACAATCCTAAAAATCTCTAAATTCCTAAAACTTCACCAAAATCATTCAAAACCACTGCAAATTATTCAAATTCCCCAAATTCACCCCCAATAATAAAAAATAAGCCAAAATCCCGAAAATTCTCACAATGCCTTTATAGCCCAAAAATTCTCATTTCTTCAGCAAAATCATTTTAAACATCTCCAAATTACCCAAGTGATCTAAAATACTCCACATTCCACAAAACCAGTCATATTGCCCTAAATTCTCCAAAACTACAAAAACAACACAATTTCCACCAAAATTGCCAAAAAGCCCATAAAATCCAAAAAATAAAAAATAATGTCCAAATTTTTAAGATTTCACCAAAATCATTTTAATTCACACTAAATTATTCAAATTACCCAACTTCACCTGAAATCTCCCAATATTATCCAAGATCCCAAAAATTTCGAAAATCACCCCAATAGCCCAAAAATTCTCATTTCTTCACCAAAATCATTTTCAACCTCTCTAAATTATCCAATTGATCTAAAATACTCCACATTCCTTAAAACTGGCCAAATTGCCCTAAATTCTCTAAAACTACCAAATTAACCCATTTTTTGCAAAAAATTCTCTAAAATTACCAATATGCCCTTAAAATACTAAAAATAGCAAAAATCTCCAAATTCCTAAGATTTCACCTAAAACATTTTTTACCACTCGAAATTACTTAAATTGTCTAAATTTACACATCTACCACAATTAGCCAAAATGCCTTTTTGGCCCAATAATTCTCATTTCTTCACTAAAATCATTTTGAACATTTCCAAATTACCCAATTGATCTAAAATAGTCGACATTCCTTAATACAAGATAAATTGCCCTAAATTTTCCAAAACTATCAAAATAACCCAATTTTCACCAAAATTCTCCAAAATTTCCAAATTGTCATTAAAACCATAAAATTCTCAAATATCTTCAAATGCCTTATTTTTCATCAAAAATCATTGTAAATAACTCTAAATTATTCAAATTGCCCAATTCACTCCAAATCTCCCAAAATTAGCCAAAATACCTAAAATTCTTAAAATAGCCTTATGGCCCAAAATTTCTCATTTCTTCACCAAAATCATTTTAAACCTCTCCAAATTACCCAAGTGATCAAAAATACTGCACATTTGATAAATTAGGCAAATTGCCCTAAATTCTACAAAATTACAAAAACAATCTAATTTCAACCAAATTCTCTAAAATTACTAGAATGTCCGTAAAACCTTAAAAATTCAAAACATCTACAAATTTTTTAGATTTCACCAAACATCATTCTAAACTACTCCAAATTATTCAGATTGACGAAATTCACTCCAACTCTCCCAAAATTAGCTATAATCCTAAAAATTCTGAAAATGCCCCAATGACCCAAAATTTCTCATTTCTTCAGCAAAATCATTTTTGACACTCCAAATTACCCAATTGATCTAAAATACTTCACATTTCTTAAAACTAGCCAAATTTCCCTAAATATTTTAAATATACCAAAATAACCTAATTTTCACCAAAATTCTCCAAAATTACCAAAATGCCATAAAAACCCTAAAAATCCAAAAAAAACCCAAATTGTTAAGATTTCTCCAAAAATCAATCTAAACCACTCCAAATCATTCAAATTGCCTAAAATCACTGCAAATCTCCCAATATTATCCAAAATCCAAAAATTCCCAAAATGCCCCTATGGCTCAAAAATTCACATTTCTTCACCAAAATTGTTTTAAACTTCTCAAAATTACCCAATTAAAATAAAGTACTCAAATTTCCTTTAAACTAGCAATATTGCCCAAAATTCTCTAAAACTACCAAAATAACCCAATTTTCACCAAAATTCTCCAAAATTACCAAAATGACATTAAAACATTAAAAATCCAAAAAACTCCATATTCCTAAGATTTCACCAAAATCATTCTAAACCACTCTAAATTATTCAAATTGCTTCAATTCTCCACAAATCTCGTTAAATAAACTAAAATTAAAAAAAAAACCCTAAATGCCCTTATGGCTTAAAAATTCTCATTCTTCACTAAAATCAGTTCAAACCTCTCCAAGTTACCCAATTGACCAAAAATACTCCAAATTCATTGAATAACAACCAAATTTTCCTAAATTCTCCAAGACTACCAAAATAATACAATTTTCACAAAAATTATCCAAACTTACCAAAATGCTCTTAAAACCCTAAAAATCCCAAATATCTCCTAATTCCTAAGAACTCACCTAAATCATTCTAAACAACTCCAAATTACTCAAATTGATATAAATCATGCCAAATCTCCTAAAATTTGACGAAATCCAAAACATTCCCAAAAATATCCCTTTGTCTTAAAATTTCTCATTACTTCACCAAAATTATTTTAAACCTACTCTGAATTACCCAATTGATCTAAAATACTCCACAATCCTTAAAACTTAACAAATTGCCCTACATACTCCAAAACTACCAAAATAAATCAAGTTTCACCAAAATTCTCCAAAATTGCCAAAATGCCCATAAAACAAAAAAACTCCCAAAAATCTCCAAATTTCTAAGATTTCACCAAAAATCAATCTAAACCACTCCAAATTATTCAAATCACCCAAAATCACCCAAAATTAACCAAAATGCCAAAAAGTCCAAAAATGCTCCTATGAACCGAAAAATTCTCATCTCGTCACCAAGATCGATTTAAACCTCTCTAAATTACCCAAATATTCTAAAATACTCCACGTTCCTTAAAATGAGCCAAACTACCCAAAATCCTCTAATACTAAAAAATAACCCAATTTTCACCAAAATTACCAAAATAACCTTAAAACCCTAAGAATCTAAAAAATCTCCAAATTTTAAGGATTTCACCAAAAATCATTCTAAACAACTCCAAATAATTCAAATTGCTATTATTTGCCCTAAATCTGCCAAAATTAGCCATAATCACAAAAATTTCAAAATGCCCTTATTGCCTAAAAATTCTTATTTCTTCACCAAAATCATATTAAACCTCGCCAAATTACGTAATTAATCTAAAATACTCCCCGTCTTTTATAACTAGCCAAATTGCCCGAAATTCTTCAAAACTACTAAAATATCTGAATTTACACCAAAACTCTCGAAATTTACCAAAATGCCATCAATACAGTAAAAATTCAAAAAATGACCAAATTCCTACAATTTCACAAAAAAAATTATTATAAGCCACTCCAAATTACTAAAATTGCACAAATTCACCCCACATCTCCCAATATTAGCCAAAATCCAAAAAATTGCCAAAATGCCCCTATGGCTTAAAGATTTTCATTTCTTCACCAAAATCATTTTAAACATCTCTGAATTACCTGATTGATCTAAAATACTATATATTCCTTAACACTTGATTAGTTGCCCTTAATTCTCCGAAACTTTCAAAATTTATCAATTTTCACCAAAATTCTCCAAAATTACCAAAATGCCCATAAAACCCTAAAAATTCCAATAATCTCTAAAGTTCTATGATTATAAAAAAAATAATACTTAACTACTCCAAATTATTCAAATTGCCTAAATTCACCCCAAATCTCCCAAAATTACCATAATCCAAAAAATCATAAAAAATGCCCCTATGGCATAATTCACATTTCTTCACCAAAATCATTTTAAAGATCTTCAAATTACACAAGTGATCTAAAATACTTCACATTCCTTAAAACTAGCCTCCAAAATAACCAAAATAACCCAATTTTCGCTAAAATTCTCCAAATTTACCAAATTTCCCTAAAAACTCTAAAAATCAAAAAAATCTCTAATTCCTAATATTTCACCAAAATTCAGTCTAAATCACTACAAATTATTCAAATTGACCAAATTCACACAAAATCTAAAAAAAATTAGCCAAAAGCCAAAAGATTCCCAAAATGCCCCTATGGCCAAAAATCAGTTTAATCCACTTCAAATTACACAATTGGTCTAGATTACTCCACATTCCTTAAAATTAGCCAAATTGCCCTAAATTCTCAAAGACTACCAAAATAACATAATTTTCACTAAAATTCTCCAAAATTACAAAATTGTTTTTAAAATCCTAAAATCCAAAAAATCTCCAAATTCCTAAAATTTCACGAAAAATCATTCTCAACCTATTCAAATTATTCCAAAAATTGTCATAGATTATCCAAAATTAGCTAAATTCCTAAAAAATCTCAAAATGCCCCTATGGCCAAAAAAATTTCATTTCTTCACTAAAATTGATTTAAACCCCTCCAAATTACCCAATTGTTCCAAAAAAACAACACATTCCCTTAAACTGGCCAAATCGTCTTGAATTCTCCAAAACATCCTAAATAACTCAATTTCACAAAAATTCTCCAAAATTACCAAAATGCCCTTAAAAACCTAAAAATCCAAAAAATCCCCAAATTCCAAAGTTTTCACCAAGAATCATTCTAAACCAGTCCAAATTATTTAAATTGTCGAAACTCAACCACAATCTCCTAAAATTAACCAAAATCCTAAAATTCCCAAAATGGCCCTCTAGCTCAAAAATTCTCATTTCTTCCCCAAAATCATTTTAAACTTCTCCAAATTACCCAATTGATCTAAAAAACTCTACATTTCATAGAACGACCCGAATTGCCCTAAATTCTTCAAAACTACCAAAATAACACAATTTCCACCAAAAATACTATAATATCGTTAAAAACCTAAAAATCCAAAAAATCTCCAAATTCCTAAAATTTTACCAAAAATCATTCTCAATTACTTCAAATTATTCAAATTGCCCAAATTCACCCCAAATCTCCCAAAATTAGACAAAATCCTAAAAATTCCCAAAATGCCGTTTGGCCCGAAAATTCTCATTTTATCAACAAAATCATTTTAAACCTCTCTAAATTACGCAACTGATGTAAAATACTTAACATTCCTTAAAACTGGGCAAATTGCCATGAATTCTCAAAAACTACAAAAATAACCAAAATTTCACCAAAATTCACCAATAATTCCAAAATGGCCTTAAATCTTAAAAGTCCCAAAAATCACAAAATTCCTAAGATTTGACCAAAAAATATACTAAACCTCTTCAATTTATTCAAAATGCCCAAATTCACCCTAATCTTCCAAAGTTAGCCAATATCATAAAAGTTTCCAAAATGCCCCTAAGGCCCAAAAATTCACATTTCTTCACAAAAAATTATTTTAAACTTCTCCAAATTACCCAAGTGATGTAAAATATACCACATTCCATAAAATTCATCATATTGCCCTAAATTCTCCAAAACTACAACAATAACCCAAATTCCACCAAAATTCTCCAAGATTACTAAAATGTATGTGAAACCCAAAATATCCCAAAAATCATCAAATTGCTATGATTTAACGAAAAATTATTCTAAACTACTACAAAATATTAAAATTGCCCAGATTCACCACAAGACTTCAAAAATTCTAGAAAACTGCAGAAATAACCCAAGTTTCATGAAAATTCTCCAAAATTATTAAAATATCATAAAAACACTAAAAAACCAAAAAAAATCCAAACTTTTATGATTTCACCAAAAATCATTCTAGACCACTCAAAATTGTTCAAATTGCCAAAATTTATACCACATCTCCCAAAATTATCCAAAATCCCAAAAATTCCCAAAATCCCCCAATGGCAAAAAAAATCTCATTTCTTTACCAAAATCATTTTGAACCTCTTCCAATTACCCAATTGATCTAAAATACTCCACATTATTTGTTACCAGACAAATTGCTCTAAATTCTCTTAAACTACCAAAATAACCTAATTTTAACCAAAATTCTCGAAAATCAACAAATTACTTTTAAAACTTAAAACCTATAAAAATCTCCAAATTCCTAAAATTTCACAAACTATCACTTTACACCACTTCAAATTAATCAAATTGCTCAAATTCACCCCAATTCTCCCATAATTAGCCAAAATCCCAGAAATTCCCAAAATGCCCCTGTGGCCCAAAAATTCTCATTTCTTCTCTGAAATCATTTTAAACATCTCCAAACTACCCAAGTGATCTAAACTAATCCACATTACATAAAACTAGCCAAATTGTCCAAAATTCTCCAAAACTAACGAAATAAACCAATGTCCACCAAAATTACCAAAATGCCCGTAAAACCCTAAAAATCCTAAAAATCTCCAAATTTCTAGGATAACACCAAAAATCATTCCAAACCACTCCAAACTATTTAAATTGTCCAAATTCACCCAAAATCTCCCAAAATTTTCATAATCCCCAAAATTCCCAAAATGCCCCAATGGCCTAAAAATTCTCATTTATTCATCAAAATCTTTTTATACATCTCCAATTATCCAATTGATCTAAAATACTTCCCATTCCCTAAAACTAGTCAAACTGCCCTATATTCTCTAAAACTAACAAAATAACACAATTTTCCCCAAAATTATCAAAATGTCCCAAAAACCCTAAAAATCCAAAAAATCGCCAAATTCCTACAATTTCACCAAAAATCATTCAAAACCACTCCATATTATTTAAATTTCCCAAATTCATCCCAAATCTGCAAAATTTGCCAAAATCCTAAAAGTTCCTAAAATGTCCCTATAACGAAAATCATTTTAAACCTCTCAAAATTATTCAAATTACCCAACTTCACACGAAATCTCTCAAGATTAGCCAAAATCTCAAAAGTTTTGAAAATACCACCATATATCTAAAAATTTCATTTCTTCACATTACCCAATTGATCTAAAATACTCCATATACCTATAAACTAGCCAAATTACCGTAAATTCTTCAAAACTACCAAGAAAAACTAATTTTTCACCAAAATTACCAAAATGCCCTTAAAACCCTAAAAATCTAAAAAATCTCTGAATTCCTAAGATTTCACCAAAAATCAATCTAAACAACTTCAAATTATTCAATTTGCCCAAATTCACCCCAAATCTCTAAAAATTAGCCAAAATCTCAAAAGTTCCCAAAATACCCCTATGGCCTAAAAATTCTCATTTCTTCACCAAAATCAATTTCAACCTCTTCAATTTACCCAAGTAATTTAAAATAATCCACTTTCCATAAACTAGCCAAATTGCCCTAAATTCACCAAAAATACAAAGATATTCCAATTTCCACCAAAATTCTCCAAAATTACCAAAACGCCTGTAAAACCTTAAAAATCCCAAAAATCTCCAAATTTTTAGGATTTCATCAAAAATAATTCTAAACTATTCCAAATTATTCAAATTGACCAAATTCGGCCAAAATATCCCAATATTAGGCATAATCTAGAAATTTTCAAAAATGCCACTTTCACCAAAAAAATCTCATTTCTTCACAAAAATCATTTTAAACACTCAAAATTACACAATTAATCTAAATTACATCTCATTTTTTAAAATAAGGAAAATTGCCTTAGGTGCTCTAAATCTAAAAAAATAACCTAATTTTGATAAAAATTCTCCAAATTACCAAAATGACCTTGATATCTTAAAAATCCAAAAAATCTCCAAATTCTTAAGATTTCCCCAAAAATCATTCTAAACCACTCCAAATTAATCAAACAACCTAAATTCACTCTAATTCTCCCTAAATTAACCAAAATACAAAAAAATCCCAAAATGCCCCTATGGCCCAAAAATTCACATTTCTTCAGTAAAATAATTTTAAACCTCTCAAAATTTCTCAATTGAAATAAAATACTCCTCATTCCTTAAAACTAACCATATTGCCCTAAATTCTCAGAAACTACCAAAATAACCCAATTTTCACCAAAATTCCTTGAAATTTCCAAAATGCCATCATAACCCTAAAAATCCTAAAATTCTCCAAATGACTAAAATTTCATCAAAAATCATTCTAAATCACTCTGGATTATTTAAATTGCCCAATTCACCTTAAATCTCCAAAAAATTAGCCAAAATCACAAAATCTCTCAATATGTCCCTATGGCATAAAAATTCTCATTACTTCATGAGAATCATTCCAAACCTCTCAAAATTTCTCAATTGATCATAAATACTTCGAATTCATTAAAGCTAGCCAAATTTCCCTACATTTTCTGAAATTACCAAAATAACAAAATTTTTACAAAAACTCTCTAAAATTACCAAAACAACCATAAAATCGTAAAAAATTTAAAAATTTGTAAATTCATAGGATTTCAACTAAAATTTTTCTAAACCACTCCAACTTTTTTAAATTGCCCATATTTAAGCCAAATCTCCCAATACTAGCCAAAATCCCCAAAATTCACAAAAAGCCACTATAGTTCAAATATTCTCATTACTTCACCAAAACCATATTAAACCTCTCCAAACTACCGAATTGATCTAAAATATTCCACATTCCTTTAAACTTGCAAAATTGCCCTATATTCTCCAAAACTACAAAAATAAATCATTTTTTCACAAAAATTCTCCAAAATAACCAAAATGTCCTTAAAACCCAAAAAATACCAAAAAAAAATCTAAATTTCTAAGATTTCACCAAAAATCATTCTAAACCACTCCAAGTTATTTAAATTCGCCCTAACTCTCTTAAAAGTAGCCATAATCCCAAAATTTTCAAAAATGTCCTGATGGCCTAAAAATTCTCATTTCTTCACCCAAATCATTTTAAACATCTCCAAATTACCTAAAAGTAGCCATTATAATGTTTCACATTCCCTAATACTAGCCATATTGCCTAAATTTTACCAAAACTACAAAAATAACCCAATTTTCACCGAAGTTCTCCAAATCTACCAAAATGCCCCAGAAACTCTACAAATCCAAAAAAAAACTCCAATTTCTTAAGGTTTCACCTAAAATCATTCTAAACCACTCCATATTATTTAAATTTCGCAAATTTATCCCAAATATCCAAAATTAGCCAAAATGCCCAAAACGCCCCTAAGGCCAAAATCATTTTTAACCTCTCCAAATTACACAATTGATCTAGAATACTCCACACTCCTTAAAAATATCCAAATTGCCCTAAATTCTTGAAAATTTAAACAATTCAAATTTCTTGATTGAATTAAAATGCTTCACATGTCCTAAAACTAGCAAAATTGCCCAAAATATTCCAAATCTACCAAATAACCCAATTTTCAACAAAATTCTCCAAAATTACCAAAATGCCTTTAAAACTCTAAAAATCCAAAAAAAGTTCAAATTCCAAAGATTTCACTGAAAATCATACTAAACCACTCCAAATTAATCAAATTGCATAAATTTACCCTAAATCTCCTCAAAATATCCAAAATACAAAAAATTACCAAATGCACCTATGGCCAAAAAGTTATCATTTCTTCACCAAAATATTTTTAAACCTCTCAAACCTATCCAATTTAAATAAAATACTCCACATTCCTTAAAACTAGTCATATTCCCCTAAATTCTCCAAATTAATCAAAATTACCCAATTTTCACCAAAAAACTCTAATTACCAAAAAGACATTTAAATCTTAAAAATCACAAAAATCTATAAATTCCTTAGATTTCACCAAAAATCATTCTAAATGCTCAAAATTATTCAAGCTGCTCAAATTCACCCTAAATCTCCCAAAATTAGCTAAAAGTCAAAAAATTCCCAAAATACCCCTATGACCTAATAATTTTCATTTCTTCAACAAAACCTTTTCAAACCACTACAAATTACCCATCTGATCTGAAATACTACAAATTCATTAAATTTACCCAAATTTCCATATATTCTCCAGAACCACAAATATAACCCAATTTTCATAAAAATTTTCCAAAATAACCAAAAAGCTTTCAAAACCCTAAAAATTTCAAAAATCTTCAGATTCTTAAGATTTGACCAAAAATAATTCTAAACCACTCTTAATTATTCAAATTGCTCAAATTCATCCCAAATCTCCCAAAATTATCCAAAATCCCAAAAATTACCATAATGCCCCTATGTCCCAACGATTTTCATTTCTTCACCAAAATTATTTTAAACCTCTTCAAATTACACAATTGATCTAAAATACCCGACATTCTAATAAAATTAGCTAAATTGCCCTAAATTCTTCAAAACTACCAAAATAATCTAATTTTCAACAAAATTACCAAAATTTTCTTAAAACCCTTGAAATCCTAAAAATCACAAAATTCCTAAGATTTCACGATAAATCATTCTAAACCACTCTAAATTATTCAAATTGCATAAATTCACCCTAAATCTCCCAAAACTAGCCAAAATCCAAAATTTTCGAAAATGCTTCTATGGCCCACAAATTCTCATTTTTTCACCAAAATAGTTTTAAACCTCTCCAAATTGTACAATTGATCTAAAATATTTCACAATCCTTAAAACTAGAAAAATTGCCAAAACTACCTAAGTAACCCAATTTTTAACAAAAGTTCTCCAAAATTACCAAACTACCAACCCTAAAAATCCCAAAAATCCTGAAATTCCTTAGATTTAATCATTGTAAATCACTTCAAATTATTTAAATTTCCCAAATTCACCCCAAATTATCCAAAATAGCCAAAATCTCAAAAATTTCCCAAAATGCTTCTATGGCCTAAAAATTCTCATTTCATCATCAAAATCACTTTAACTTCTCTAAATTACAAAGTTGATCTATAATAATCAATATTCCTTAAAACTAGACAAATTGCTTTGAATTCACCAAAGCTACCTAAATAAGTTGATTTTCACCAAAATTCACCAAAATTACCAAAATGCCCTCAAAACTTGAAAAATCCCTTAAATCTCTTTATTTATAAGATTTCACCAAAATCATTCAAAACCACTCCAAATTATTTAAATTACCCAAGTTCACTTCCAATTTTCAAAAAATAGCCAACATCCCAAAAATTCAAACAATGCCTTTATGGCCCAAAACTCTCAATTCTTCACCCAAATAATTTTAAATGTCTCCAAATTACCCAAGTGATCTAAAATACTCCACAGTCTATAAAACTAGTCATATTGCCCTAAGTTTTCCAAAACTACAAAAATATCCGAATTTCCCAAATTTTTCAAAATTACGAAAATGCCCGTAAAAGCTTAAAAATGCCAAAAATCTCTAAATTTCTAAGATTTCACCTAAAATTATTCTAAACCACTACAGAACATTCAATTTGCCCAAATTCACCACAAATCATCCAAAATTACCCAAATTCTCAAAAAATTCCTAAGATGCCCCTTTAGCAAAAAAATTCTCAGTTATTCATCAAAATCGTTTTAAGCCTCTCTAAATTACCCAATTGATCTAAAATACTCTACATTCTTTAAAACTAGCCAAATTAACCTAAATTCTCAAAAACTACCAAAATAACCGAACTTTAACAAAAGTTCACCAAAATTACCAATATACCCTTAAAAACTAAAAATCCCAAAAATCTCCAAGTTTCTATGATTACAACAAAAATCATTCTTAACCACTCCAAATTATTTCAATCGCTTAAATTCACCCCAAATCTCCCAAAATTACTATATTCCCAAAAACTCCAAAAATGCCCCTATGGCATAGAAATTTTCATTTCCTCACCCAAATCATTTTAAACATCTCCAAATTACCCAATTGATCAATAATACTTCACATTCCGTAAAACTAACCAAATTGACCAAAATTTTCAATAAGTACCAAAAAAACCCAATTTTCACCAAAGTTTACCAAATCTGCCAAAATGCTCCTAAAACTCTAAAAATCCAAAAAAAATCTCCAAACTCTTAAGATTTCACCTAAAATACTTCTAAACCACTCCAAATTATTCAAATTACTCAAATTCAGCCCAAATCTCAAAAATAGCAAAAATCCCCAAAATTCTCAAAATGCCCTTATGGCCAAAATCATTTTAAACCTCTCAAAATTACACAATTGATCAAAAAAACTCCACTTTCCTTGAAAGTAACCAAATTGCTATAACTTCCTGGGATTATGGCTAAATTACCCTAAAGAATTTAAATTCTTGAAAATTTAAATACTCCAAATTTCCCAATAGATGTAAAATACTTCTCAATTCTCAAAACTAGCCAAATTGTCCTATATATTCCAAAATTACCAAAATAACCGAATTTTCAACAAAATTCTCCAAAACTACCAAAATGCCCATAAAACTGTAAAAATCCAAAAAACTCCAAATTCCTAAGTTTTCACCAAAAATCATACCAAATCACTCCAAATTATTTAAATTGCCTAAATTAACCCAAAATCTCCCAAATTTATCCAATATCCAAAAAATTTCTAAAATGCACCTATTGCCCAAAAATTCTAATTTCTTCACCAAAATAATTTAAAACCTCTCCAAACTCCCCAGATTAAATAAAAAACTCCACATTCCTTAAAACTAGCCATATTGCTCCAAATTCTCCAAAACTATCAAAAATACCCATTTTTCACCAAAATTCTCCAATTACCAAATTGACATTAAATTCATAAAAATTAAAAAAATCTGTAAAGTCCTTAGATTTCACCAAAAATCATTCTAAACCACTATAAGTTTTTAAAGTTGTTGAAATTCACCCCAATTATCTCGAATTAGCTAAAAGTCAAAAAATTCCCAAACCTTATGAACTAATAATTATCATTTCTTCAACAAAATCATTTCAAAACTCTACAAATTACCCATCTGATATGAAATACTCCAAATTCATTAAATTTACCAATATTTCCTTATATTATTCAAAACCACAAAAATAACACAATTTCCACAAAACTTACCAAAAATAAGCAAAATGCCCTTAAAACCCTAAAAATCCCAAAATTCCTCAAATTCCTAAGATTTCACCATAAATCTTTCTAAACCACTCCAAATTACTCAAATTACACAAATTCATCCCCAATCTCCCAAAATTAGCCAAAATCCCAAAATTTTCCAAAATGCTTTTCTAGACTAATATTTTTCATTTCTTCACTAAAATCATCTTAAACCTCTCCAAATTATCCATGTGATCTAAAATATTTCACATTCCATAAAATTAGCCATATTGCCCTAAATTCTCCAACTGTACGAAGATATCCCAATTTCCACCAAAATTTTCGATAATTTCCAAAATGCCCACAAAACCCCAAAAATCCCAAAAATCTCCAAATTCTTTAGATTTCACAAAAAAATTATTCTAAACCGCTACAAAATATTGAAATTGCCCAAATTCACCATAAATCTTCAAAAATTAGCCAAAATACCAAAAATTTCTAAAATACCCCTATGGCCAAAAAAATATCATTTCTTCATCAAAATCATTTTAAATCTCTCTAAATTACCCAATTGATTTAAAAAACTCCACATTCCTTAAAACTAGCCAAATTGCCTAAAATTCTCTAAACCTACTAAAATAAACCAATTTTCACCAAAATTCTCCAAAGTTACCAAAATTCCCTTAAAACATTAAAAATCTCAAAAATATCCAAATTTCAAAGATTTCACCGACAATGGTTCTAAAGAACTCCAAATAATTCAAATTACCTAGATTTACCATAAATATCCCAAAATTAGCCATACTCACAAAAATTTCATAATGCCCCGATGGCTCAAAAATTTTCATTTCTACACCAAAATCATTTTGAACCTCTCCAAATTACCAGTTGATCTAAAATACTTGAAATTCCTTAAAACTAGCTAAATTGCCCTAAATTCTACAAAACTACCTAAATAACCCATTTTCACCAAAAATTCTCTAAATTTACCAAAATGCCTTTAAAACCATAAAAATCCAAAAATGTCAAAATTTCTAAGATTTCACTAAAAAATCATCTAAGCCAATCCAAAGTTCCAAAATTACACGAATTGACCCCACATCTCATAAAATTAACCAAAATCCTAAAAACTGCCAAAATGCCCTAATGGCTCAAATATTTTCATTTCTTCTCCAAAATATTTTTAAACCTCTCTGAATTACCCAATTGATCTAAAATACTCCACATTCCTTAACACTTGCTAAATTTCCCTAAATTCTCCAAAACTACAAAAATAACTCAACATTCCCCAAAAATACCAAAATGCCCATAAAACACTAAAAATTTCAAAAATAGGCATATTTCTATGGTTACACCAAAAATCATTCTCAAATACTCCAAATTATTTAAATTGCCTAAATTCTCCTCAAATTACCGAAAATTACTAAAATCCCAAAAAATCCAAAAATGCCCTTATGGTCTAAAAATACTCATTTCTTCACCAAAATTATTCTAAACAACTCCAAAATACTCAGTTGAGCTAAAATACTTCAAATTCTCTAAAGCTAGCCAAATTGCCCTTAATTCTCCAAAACTACCAAAATAACCCAATTTTTACCAAAACTCTATAAATTACGAAATTTTCCCTAAAACCCTAAAAATCCAAAAAATCTACAAATTCTTAAGATTTCACCTAAAATCATTCTAACCACTCCAAATTATTCAAATTGCCCAAATTCAGCCCAAATCTCCAAAATAGCCAAAATCCCAAAAATTCCCAAAATGCTCTTATGGCCAAAATCATTTTAAACCTCTCCAAATTACACAATTGATCAAAAATACTCCGCATTCCTTAAAAGTATCCAAATTGCTCTAACTTCATGGGATTATGACTAAATTACCCTAAAGAGTTTAAATTCTTGAAAATTAAAATTCTCTAAATTTCCCAATAGATCTAAAATACTTCTCATTTCTTAAAACTAGCCAAATTGTCCTAAATATTCCAAATCTACCAAAATACTTGAATTTTCAAAAAAAATCTTCAAAATACAAAAATGCCCATAAAACTCTACAAATCACTCCAAATTATTCAAATTGCCTAAATTCACCCAAAATCTTCCAAATTTATCCAAAATCCAAAAAATTTCTAAAATGCACCTATGGCCCAAAAATTCTCATTTCTTCACCAAATGAAATTTTAAACCTCTCCAAACTCTCCAATTTAAATAAAAAACTCCACATTCCTTAAAACTAGCCATATTGCCCTAAATTCGTCAAAACTATCAAAATTACCCAATTTTCACCAAAATTCTCCAATTACCAAATTGACATTAAATTTCTAAAAGTTAAAAAAATCTGTAAATTCCTTAGATTTCGCCAAAAATAATTCTAAACCACTCTAATTTATTAAAGTTGCTCATATTCACCACAATTCTCTCGAATTAGCTAAAAGTCAAAAAATTCCCAAACCTTATGACCTAATAATTATGATTTCTTCAACAAAATCATTTCAAAACTCTACAAATTACCCATCTGATCTGAAATACTCCAAATTCATTAAAGTTACCAATATTTCCTTATATTATTCAAAACCACAAAAATAACACAATTTCCACAAAAATTACCCAAAATAACCAAAATGCCCTTAAAACCCTAAAAATCCCAAAAATCTTCAAATTCCTAAGATTTCACCATAAATCATTCCAAACCACTCCAAATTACTCAAATTACCCAAATTCATCCCCAATCTCCCAAAATTAGCCAAAATCCCATTTTACATTTCTTCACTAAAATCATTTTACACCTCTCTAAATTACCCAAGTGATCTAAAATATTTCACATTCTATAAAATTAGCCATATTGCCCTAAATTCTCCAACAGTATGAAGATATCCCAATTTCCACCGAAGTTCTTGACAATTTCTGAAATGCCCACAAAACCCTAAATCCCAAAAATCTCCAAATTCTTTAGATTTCACAAAAAATTATTCTAAATCACTACAAAATATTGAAATTACCCAAATTCACCATAAATCGTAAAAAATTAGCCAAAATACCAAAAATTCCTAAAATACCCCTATGGCCAAAAAATTATCATTTCTTCATCAAAATCATTTTAAACCTCTCAAAATTACCCAATTGATTTAAAAAACTCCACATTCCTTAAAACTAGCCAAATTGCCTAAAATTCTCTAAAACTACTAAAATAAACCAATTTTCACCAAAAATCTCCAAAATTACCAAAATGGCCATAAAAATATTAAAAATCTAAAAAATATCCAAATTTCAAAGATTTCACCGAAAATGATTCTAAACAACTCCAAATAATTCAAATTATCTAGATTTGCCATAAATATCCTAAAATTAGCCATAATCACAAAAATTTTAAAAATGCCCCTATGGCTCGAAAATTTTCATTTCTACACCAAAATCATTTTGAACCTCTCCAAATTACCAGTTGATCAAAAATACTCCACATTCCTTAAAACTAGCCAAATTGCCGTAAATTCTACAAAACTACCAAAATAACCCATTTTCACCAAAATCTCTAAATTTACCAAAATGCCATTAAAACCATAAAAATAAAGAAATGTCAAAATTCCTAAGATTTCACTAAAAAATCATTCTAAACCAACCCAAAGTTCTAAAATTACGCCAATTCACCCCACATCTCCTAAAATAAGCCAAAATCCCAAAAACTGCCTGTTGATCAAAAGTACTCCACATTCCTTTAAACTAGCAATATTGCCCAAAATTCTCCAAAACTACCAAAATAACCCAATTTTCACCAAAATTCTTCAAAATTTCCAAAATGACACTAAAACCAAAAAAATCCCAAAAATCTCCATTTTCCTAAGATTTCACCGAAATTATTCTAAATTACTCAAATTGCATAAATTCTCCACAAATCTCGCAAAATTAACTAAAATTTAAAAAATTACCAAAATGCTCTTATGGCTTAAAAATTCTTATTCTTCACCAAAATCAGTTAAAACCTCTCCAAATTACCCAATTGACCAAAAATTCTCCAAATTCATTGAATAACAACCAAATTTTCCTAAATTCTCCAAAACTATCAAAATAATACTGTTTTCACAAAAAATATCCAAAAGTACCAAAATGCCCTTAAAACCCTAAAAATCCCAAAAATATCCTAATTCCTAAGAACTCACTTAAATCATTCTAAACAACTACGTATTACTCAAATTGACCAAAATCACGCCAAATCTCCCAAAATTTGACTCAATCCAAAAAATTCACAAAATTTCCCCTATGCCTTAAAAATTTTCATTACTTCACCAAAATTATTTTAAACCTACTATGAATTACCCAATTGATATAAAATACTCCACAATCCTTAAAACTTAACAAATTGCCCTACATACTCCAAAACTACCAAAATAAATCAAGTTTCACCAAAATTCTCCAAAATTACCAAAATACCCATAAAACAAAAAAACTCCCAAAAATCTCCAAATTTCTAAGATTTCACCAAAAATCATTCTAAACCAGTCCAAATTATTCAAATCACCCAAATTCACCCAAAATTAGCCTAAATGCCAAAAATTCCCAAAATGCTCCTTTTCCAAAAATTCTAATCTCTTCACCAAAATCAATTTAAACCTCTCCAAATTACCCAATTGTTCTAAAATACTCCACGTTCCTTAAAACGAGCCAAACTACACAAAATTCTTTAATACTAAAAAAATAACCTAATTTTCACCAAAATTACAAAAATAACCTTAAAACCCTAAAAATCTAAAAAATTTTCAAATTTCAAAGATTTCACAAAAAATCATTCTAAACAACTCCAAATAATTTAAATTGCTATTATTTGCCCTAAATCTACCAAAATTAGCCATAATCACAAAAATTTCAAAATGCCTTATGGCCCAAAAATTCTTATTTCTTCACCAAAATCATATTAAACCTCTCCAAATTACCTAATTAATCTAAAATACTCCACGTCTTTTATAACTAGCAAAATTGTCTGAAGTTCTCCAAAACTACTAAAATAACAGAATTTTCACCAAAACTATCTAAATTTACCAAAATGTCATCAAAATCGCAAAAATTCAAAAAATGTCCAAATTCCTACAATTTCACGAAAAAATTAATATAAGCCACTCCAAATTGATAAAATTGCACAAATTCACCCCCACACGTCCCAAAATTAGCCAAAATTCTAAAAATTGCCAAAATGCCCCTATGGCTTAAAGATTTTCATTTTATCACCAAAAACCATTCTCAACCTGTTTAAATTATTCCAAAAATTGCCCTAGATACTCCAAAATTAGCCAAAATCCCAAAAATTCTCAAAGTGCCCCTATGGTCCAAAAAAATTCATTTCTTCACTAAAATTAATTTAAATCTCTTCAAAATACCCAATTAATCTAAGAAATTACACATTCCTTTAAACTAGACAAATTGCCTTGAATTCTCCAAAACTTCATAAATAACTCAATTTCACAAAAATTCTGCAAATTTACCAAAATGCCCTTAAAACCCTAAAAATCCCAAAATCCCCAAATTCCTAAGTTTTCACCAAAAATCATTCTAAACCATTCCAAATTATTCAAATTGCCGAAGTTCAACCCCAATCTCCTAAAGTTAGCCAAAATCCCAAAATTCCCAAAATGCCCCTCTAGCCCAAAAATTCTCATTTCTTTACCAAAATCATTTTGAACTTCTCCAAATTACCCAATTGATGTAGAATACTCTACATTCCATAGAACAAACCAAATTGCCCTGAATTCTTCAAAAATACAAAATTAACGCAATTTACACCAACATTACTATAATATCTTTAAAACCCTAAAAATCCCAAAAATCTCTAAATTCCAAAAATTTAACTAAAAATCATTCTCAATCACTTCAAATTATTCAAATTGCATAAATTCAGCCCAAATCTTCCAAAATTAGCCAAAATCCAAAAAATTCCCAAAATGTCGTTTGGCCCAAAAATTCTCATTTTATCTCCAAAATCATTTTAAACCTCTCTAAATTACACAACAGATGTAAAATACTTCACATTCTCTAAAACTGGGCAAATTGCCATGAATTCTCCAAAACTACCAAAATAACCAAAATTTCACCAAAATTCACCAATATTTCCAAAATGGCCTTAAAATCTTAAAAGTCCCAAAAATCCCAAAATTCCTAAGATTTCACCAAAAATCATTCTATACTTCTTCAAATTATTCAAATTACCCAAATTCACCATAATCTCCTAAAATTAGCCAATATCATATAAGTTTCCAAAATGCCCCTGAGGCCTACAAATTCACATTTCTTCACAAAAAATTATTTTAAACTTCTCCAAATTACCCAAGTGATGCAAAATACACCACATTAAAATTACTCAAATTGCCTAAATTCACCCTAATCTCCCAAAATTAGCCAATATCGTAAAAGTTTCCAAAATGCCCCTCAGGCCCAAAAATTCACATTTCTTCACAAAAAATTATTTTAAACTTCTCCAAATTACCAAAGTGATGTAAAATACAGCACATTACAAAAAAATTGCCATATTGCCCTAAATTTTTCAAAACTACAACAATAACCCAATTTCCACCAAAATTCTCCAAGATTACTAAAATGCATCTGAAACCCAAAAAATCCCAAAAATCATCAGATTCCTATGATTTCGCAAAAATTTATTCTAAACTACAACAAAATATTAAAATTTCCCAAATTCACCACAAATCTTCAAAAATTCTAGAAAACTGCCGAAATAACCCAATTTTCATGAAATAATTCTCCAAAATTATTAAAATGCCCTAAAATCACTAAAAAAACTAAAAAATATCCAAATTTTTAAGATTTCACCAAAAATCATTCTAAACCACTCAAAATTGTTCAAATTGCCAAAATTTATCCCACATCTCCCAAAATTAACCAGAACCCCAAAAATTCCCAAAATACCCCAATGGCAAAAAAATTCTCATTTCTTCACCAAGTCATTTTGAACCTCTCCAAATTACCCAATTGATGCAAAATACTTCACATTCTTTATTACAAAACAAATTGCTCTAAATTCTCTATAACTACCAAAATAACCGAATTTTCAGCAAAATTCTCCAAAATCACCAAATTACTTTTAAAACGCTAAAACCTATAAAAATCTCAAAATTTCTAAGATTTCAGCAAAAAATCACTTTCCACCACTTCAAAATAATCAAATTGCTCAAATTCACCCCAATTCTTCCATAATTAGCCAAAATCCCAAAAATTCTCAAAATGCCCCTATGGCCCAAAAATTCTCATTTCTTCTCTGAATTCATTTTAAACCTCTCCAAACTACCCAACTGATCTAAACTAATCCACATTCCATAAAACTAGCCAAATTGCCCAAAATTCTCCAAAACTGGCGAAATAAACCAATTTCCACCAAAATTACCAAAATGCCCGTAAAACCCTAAAAATCCTAAAAATCTCAAAATTTCTAGAATAACACCAAAAATCATTCTAAACCACTCCAAACTATTCAAATTGTCCAAATTCACCCCAAATCTCCCAAAATTTCTGTAATCCCAAAAAATCTCAAAATGACCCAATGGCCTAAAAATTCACAATTCTTCATCAAGATATTTTATACATCTCCAATTATCCAATTGATCAAAAATACTTCCCATTCCTTAAAACTAGCCAAACTGCCCTATATTCTCTAAAACTACCAAAATAACCCAATTTTCACCAAAATTATTAAAAGTCCCAAAAACCCTAAAAATCCAAAAAATCGCAAAATTCCTACGATTTCACCAAAAATCATTCAAAACTACTCCAAATTAATCAAATTGCCCAAATTCATCCCAAATTTGTAAAATTAGCCAAAATCGTAAAGTTCCTAAAATGTCTTTATGGCCAAAATCATTTTAAACCTCTCCAAATTACACAATTGATATAAAATACTTCACATTCCGAAAACAAGTCAAATTGCCCAAAATTCTGCAAGACTACCAAAATAACCCAATTTTCACCAAAATTCTCAAAAATTACCAAAATTCATTTAAAGCCCTAGAAATAAAAAAAACATCCAAATTCTAAAGATTTCACCCAAAACCATTTTAAACCTCTCCAAATAATCCAAGTGATCTAAAATAATCCACATTCCATAAAACTAGCCAAATTGCCCCAAAATTCTCCAAAACTATTAAAATAACCTAATTTCCACCAAAATTATCAAAATCCCAAAAATCACCAAATTCTTATGATTTCAACAAAAATCATTCTAATCCGCTCAAAATTATTCAAATTACTCAACCTCACAAGAAATCTCCCAAGATTAGCCAAAATCTCAAAACTTTTAAAAATACCCCCATATATCTAAAAATCTAATTTCTTCACCAAAATCATTTTAAACCTTTCAAAATTACCCAATTGATCTAAAATACTCCATATTCTTGTAAACTAGCCAAATTGCCGTAAATTTTTCAAAACTACCAAAATAGTTTTGAGTGGATTAGAATGATTGAGAATGATTTTTAGTGAATTCTTAGAAGTTTAGAGAATTTTAGGATTTTAGGGTTTAAGTGCATTTTGGTAATTTTGGTGAAATATGGTGAAAATCGAGATATTTTAGTAATTTTGGAGAATTTAGGGCAATTTGGCTAGTTTTTTTGTAAAGTGGAGCATTATACATAACTTGGATGATTTGGAGAGGTTTAAAATGATTTCGGAGAAGAAATGAGAATTTTTGGGCCATAGGGCATTTTGGGATTTTTTTGGATCATGGCTAATTTTCGAAGATTTGCGATGAAATTGTGTAATTTGAATAGTTTGAAGTGGTTTAGAATGATATTGATGATATCTTCAGAATTTAGAGATTTTTTAGATTTTTAGGGTTCTAAGATAACCTTGTTAATTTTGGAGAATTTTGATGAAAACTAGGTTATTTTGGTAGTTTGAAAAGGATTTATTAAAATTTTCCTTGTTTTAAGGAATGTGGAGTATTTTTTATCACTTTGGTAATTTGGATAGGTTTAAACTTATTTTGGTGAAGAAATAAGAATTTTTGGGCCATATGAGCATTTTGGGAATTTTTAAGAATTTTGTTAATTCGGGATATTTGGTATAAATTTGGATAATTGGACCAAATTTGACGTGGTTTAGAATGATTTTTGGTGAAATCTCAGAAATTTGGAGGTTTTTTGGATCTTCAGGGTTTTAAAAGCATTTTGTTAATTTTGGAGAATTTTGGTGAAAAATAGGTTATTTTGGTAGTTTTGGAGAAATTACGGCAATTTGGCTAGTATTAAGAAATGTGGAGTATTTTGTATCAATTGAGTAATTTTGAGAGGTTCAAAATAATTTTGGTGAAGAAATAAGAATGTTGGGCCATATGGGCATTTTGGGGATTTTTTGAATTTTGCCTAATTTTGGGAGATGTGTGGGGTAATTTAGGCAATATGAATAATTCATAGGGGTTTAGAGTTATATTTGCTAAAATCTTAAAAATTGGAAGATTTATAGGATTTTTAGGGTTTTAAAGGCATTTTGGTAATTTTTGAGATTTGATGAAAGTTAGGTTATTTTGATAGTTTTCAAGAGTTTAGTGAAATTTGGCTAGTTTTAAGGAATGTGGAGTATTTTAGATCAATTGGGTAATTTGAAGAGGTTTAAAATGATTTTAATGAAGAAATGAGTATTTTTTTGCCATAGGGGCTATTTCGGAATTATTAGGATTTTGGCAAATTTTGGGAGATTTGTGGTGAATTTTGACAATTTGAATATTTTGTAGTTGTTTAGAATAATTTTTGGTGAAATCTTTTGAATTTGGAGATTTTTTGAATTTTAAAGGTTTTAAGGGCATTTTAGTAATTTAGGAATATTTTGGATAAAATTGGGTTATTTTGGTAGTTTTGGAAAATTTGGGGCAATTTGGCTAGTTTTAAAGAATGCTGAGTATTTTAGATCAATCAGGTAATTTGGAGAGGTTTAAATTGATTTTGGCAAATTAATTAGATTTTTCGGGCCATAGATTTAGGTTGAATTTGTGTAATTTGAATAAGTTGAAGAGCTTTAGGAAGATTATTGATGAAATCTTTGAAATTTGTAGATTTTCGGGATTTTTAGGGTTTTCAGGGCATTTTGGTAATTTTGGAAAATTTTGTAAAAATTGGGTTATTTTGTTAGGTTTGGAGAATTTTGCCCAATTTTGCTAATTTTAAGGAATGTATAGTATTTTAGACTAATTGTGTAATTTGGAGAGGTTTAAAATGATTTTGTTGGAGAGGTTTAAAATGATTTTGGAAATTTTTTGGACCAATAAGGCATTCTTGCAATTTTTTGTAATTTTTACTAATTTTGGGAATTTTAGGTGAATTTGAGCAATTTGAATAACTTGAAGTGGTTTAGAATGATTTTTCGTGAAATAACACGTTTTTTGAGATTTTGTGATTTTTATGATTTTAAGGGTATATTGGTAATCTTAGAGAATTTTGGTGAAAATTGGGTTATTTTTATAATTTTGAAGAATATAGGGCAATTTGGCTACTTTTAAGGAATGTGGAGTATTTAGGATCAATTGGTAGTTTGGCGATGTTTAAAATGATTTTGATGAAGAAATAAGAATTTTTTTTGCCACCAAGGCATTTTAGGAATTTTTGGGATTTTGGCTAATTTTGGGAAATTTATGGTGAATTTTGGCAATTACAATAGTTTCTAGTGGTTTGGAATAATTTTTTGTGAAATATTTGGAATTTGGAGATTTTTTGGATTTTTAGGGTTTTACAGACATTTTGGTAATTTTGGAGAAATTTTTATGGAAATTTAGTTATTTTTGTGTTTTTGAAAAATTTAGGACAATTTTGCTAGCTTTAAAGAATGAGATGTATTATAGATCAATTGGGTAACTTCGAGATGTTGAATATGATTTTGGTGAAGAAATAAGATTTTTTGGGCTATGGGGCCTTTTGGGACTTTTTTAGTTTGCCTAATTTTTTGAGATTGGGGGTGAATTAGACAATTTTAATAATTTTGAGTGGTTTAAATAAATTTTTCATAAGATCTTAAGAATTTAATGATTTTTATGATTCTTAGGGTTTTAAAAACATTTTGGTAATTTTGAAGAATTTTGATGAATATTGGTTTTTCGGTAGTTTAGAAAAATTTAGGGAAATTTGGCTAATAATAAGGAATGTGGTGTATTTTAGAACAATTAGGTAATTTGGAGAGGTTAAAACTGATTTTATTGAAGAAATAAGAATTTTTTGGCCATAGGGGCATTTTTAGAATTTTTGGGATTTTGAGTAATTTAGGGAGATGGGTAAATTTGGATAACTTGAATTATTTGGACTGGTTTAGAATGATTTTTGGTGAAATCTTAGGAATTTAAAAATTTTTAGGAATTTTTGGTTTTTAAGGTAATTTTGGTGAAAATTGGGTAATTTTGGTAGTTTTGGAGAATTTATGGCAATTTTGCTAACTTTAATGAAGGAGAAGTATTTTAGATTAATTGTGTAATTTGGAGATGTTTAAAATGATTTTGTGAAGAAATTATAATTTTTGGGACATAGGGGCATTTTTAGAGTTTTTGAGATTATGGCTAATTTTGAGAGAATTGGGGCGAATTTAAGCAATTTAAATAATTTGGATTGGTTTAGAATGATTTTCTGTTGAACTCTTAGGAATTGGAAATTTTTTGGATTTTTAGGGTTTTAAGGTCATTTTGGTAATTATGGTGAAAATTGGGTTAGTTTGGTATGTTTGGAGAATTTCGGGAATTTTACCATTTTTATGGAATGTGGAGTATTTAGATCATTGGGTAATTTGGAGAGGTTCAAAATGATATTGGTAATGAAATGAGAATTTTTTCGCTAAGGGGCATTTTGAGAATTTTTAGGATTTTGGCTAATATTGGGAGATATTGGTTGAAGGTGGGCAATTTGAATAATTTATAGTGGTTTTGAATGATTTTTGGTGACATCTTAAAATTTTGGAGATTTTTGGGATTTTAGGGGTTTTAAGGGTTTTTTGGTATTTTAGGAGAATTTTGGTAAAAATTAAGTTATTTTGATAATTTTTGAGAATTTAGAGAAATTTGCCTAGTTTTGAGGAATGTGAAGTATAATTGGGTAATGTGGAGAGGTTTAAAATGATATTGGTGAAGAGATGAGAGTTTTCAGGCCATAGGAGCATTTTGAAAATTTTTTAGATTTTGACTAATTTTTGGAGACTCTGGGAATTTGAGCAATTTGATTAATTTGGAGTGATTTAGAATAATTTTTTGGTGAAATCGAAGGAATTTAAATTTTTTTGTGGTTTTTAGGATTTTATGAGCATTTTGGTAATTTTGGATAATTTTGGTGAAAATGAAGTTGTTTTGATATTTTTAGAGAATTTAAGGAAAATTGGCTAGTTCTAAAGAATGTGGAGTACTTTAGATCAATTGGGTAATTTGGAAATGTTTAAAATGATTTTGGTAAAGAAATTATACTTTTTGGTCCATGAGGACATTTTTGGAATTTTTAGGATTTTTACTATTTTTAGGAGATTAGGGGTATATTTGTGCAGTTTGAATAATTAGGAGTGGTTAAGAATGATTTTTAATGAAATCTCAGGAATTTGGAGATTTTTGGGATTTTTAAAGTTTTAAGGGCATTTCGGTAATTATTGAGAATTTGGTGAAAATTGGGTTAATTTGGTAATTTGGGAGAATTTAGGAATATTTGGCAAGTTTTAAGGAACCTGGATTATTTAAGATTAATTGTGTAATTTGGAGAGGTTTAAAATGATTTTGGTGAAGAAATGGGAATTTTTTTGGCCATAAAGACATTTTGGGAGTATTTTGGGAATTTGGGAAATTTTTGAAGATTGGGGTGAATTTGGGTAATTTGAATAATTTAGAGTAGTTTTGAATGATTTTTGGTGAAATAATAATAATTTGGTGATTTTTTGGTTCATTAGTATTTTAAGGTTTTGTTAATTTTGGAGGATTTTGGTGGAAATTGGGTTATTTTTTAGTTTTGGAGAATTTAGGGTAATTTGGCTAGTTTTTTTGGAACGTGGAGTTTTATAGATCACTTAATTAATTTAGAGAGGTTTAAAATGATTTTGGTGAAGAAATGAGAATTTTTAGGACATAGGGACATTTTGGGAATTTTTGGGATTTTGGCTAATTTTGGGAGATTTGGGGTGAATTTGGCAATTTGAATAATTTAAAGTGGTTTAGAATGATTTTTGTGAAATATTAGGAAATTGGAGATTTTTTGGATTTTTAGGAGTTCATAGGCTTTTTTGTAATTTTGGAGAATTTTGGTGAAAATTGGCTAATTTTGGTAGTTTTGGAGAACTTGGGGATATTTGGCTAGTTTTAAGGAATGTGGAGTATTTTAGATCAATTGCATAACTTGGAGATGCTTAAAATGATTTTTGTGAAGAAATGGGTACTTTTTGAGCCATAGGGTAAAGAATATAGATTTTTTTAGTTTTAAGGGTAAAAAATATAATTGCTCATATTTGTCACAATCTCTCTCGGCACTTGTTTTACTTTTACACATGTCACTAATTTCATTGTATGAGGAAGAGTACTTTTAATATAATTAAACCCCACTTTTTGATTTTCAGTAAGTAGTTTAGCATTAAAAGTAGTATCGTAGTGATAATTGTAGTATATAATCAAAAACAAAATTTTATCGAACCTCAAAGCTAAGGCGTGTTATTGTAGACTAAAACTTCTCTTGAAAGCCGTTTTGATTAACTGTGATCTCCGTAGGATCAATATTCAGGGCTTAATCAGAAAGCTCTATATTTGTTGATAACGATACATATACTTGCGTAGAATCCCTTTAAAGATATCAATTAAATTATCATTTGCATCAGCATTAAGTTTTTGGCGTCGTTGTAAAGAAAGAGATATAATTGAGAGGAGACATAAAGTATAAAAAAATGTAAGCATAAATATCTGGGATCAGTGGGCTAAATTTTTTATTGGGAAATATTGCAGAAGTTCTCATCCTTCCTTGGCTACTAGGAAATTGGGTGACTCCAAACTCTGGGTGAATCTACTGAAGGTTAGAGCCCTGCAGAAGAACTCTATATTTGGCAATTAGGGGATGGGTAGATTAATTTCTGGCTTGACAGTTGTCTTGGCAAGGGCAGGCTTATAAGAGCTGCTTTAACTAGGATCAATAGAGATATGGGAGTGGCTGATTGTTGGAGTGAATTTATTTAGAATGAATCATTGTTTTCTGCGGTTGTTGATCCTGATCTGATTGCTGATATACTGAGAAATCCCATCTATTTTCCAAATAAAGACTCTATTCATCTGAAAAACGGTAAGTCCCAAAGTAAGTCAGCATTTATCTATCAATCCCTTTTCAAGTGGACTACTACACAATGGGGAGCTACTTGCTAGAATAAATTTTTCACTCCTTCAATTTCCTTTTTTTCTGTGGAGATTGTTCCACAAAGACCTGCCAACTGATGATATCCTTAAACTGAAGGGATTAAGGGGTCCCTCCTGGTGTAGTTTGTTCTGTAAAGAAGAGGAATCATTAGATCATCTTTTCTTCAAGTGTTCATTCTCCCAGCAAGTTTGGACTTCTCTTCTTGTCAGGTGTCATTTTTAACTCCTCACCTCACCTGGGCATCTTTTTATAGCAGTACGCACTGAATTGCATTCTTCAAATCTTTTCACTGTTTTGGGGAGTGTGGAATGGTTTATATGGATGGCAAGAAACCAGTGCAGGTATGAACAACTTTCTCTGCATTTCCATTGGTGTCAAGCCACTGCATAAGCTTCCTCAAGAGAATAATCAAACTGAAGAGGTTCCCTAATATCTTTAATCTGTCTGAGCAATCAGCTTCTCCTCCTCCTATTTCTTCAGTGTCTTTGGTTAGACCTGTTAACCCTTGGAAAAAGGCTAATACTAATGGTAGCTTTTCCAACAGCTTTGTTGGGATTGGTGGTGTCTTTAGAGATCCTCTGGGTATATGCATACTTTATTTTCAATCCCCTGTGGAAGCTAGGAATGCTTTGGAAGCTAAGGCGGTTGTTGTTTTTTGGGCCCTCATGATTGCTATTCAATGTTAAATCAAGTTCCTCCTGATTGAATCTGATTCTTAAGTGGTTATCAACCTCTTAAGGAGTGGGAAATCTCTTCCTTGGTACATTCTTCATTGGACCCTCAAAATTAGAAAGCTTTCTTTGCAAATTACTACATGTTTCTATTTTACAGCTAGAGAGGACAACAAAACGGCTAATTGGCTGGCTAGGCATAGTAGATGCAACCAGCTTGTTTCTTTGAATAGAAGTCCTCCCCCCTCTATCTCTTTTGCTTCATGGTGATAACCTTTCTATCCCCTTTATTAAACTTTATAATAGCTTTTTTAATATTAATAATACTGCTAACTAGGTACTGCCCTTTTGGGTACCTGAGGTAGTTTTTGGCAATATATATATATATATAACATACTTAAAAAAATAAGTTTATATTAATTTTTAAATTATATTTAATAAACTTAAAATACATAATAAAAAAATATATTTAATTTTTTTTAATAATTAAATTTACTATTAATTATTAATTTTATAATTTAAATAATAATTAATTACTTTATAAAAATAATTTTATTTTAATATTTTCTATATAAGCATTTAATTAATTTAAATTTTATATTTGTATAATTTTCTTTAATTTTAAAAATATAATAATTATTATATCTAATATTTAAATTTTTAATATATATTTATAAAACTAAATTTTTATTATTAAGAAACATAATACAATAGTAAAATTAATTAAATATATTATTAAATTATCTAAATATATAAATTTAATTTTTTTTAATTATATTAATTAATTATTTATAATAATATAATTATAATATAATTTATTAAATTATTAAAATTTAATTTATATTTATTAATTTAACTATATTATATGTATGTATATGTATCTTTATATATATATATATATATATATATATATATATATATATATATATATATATATATATATATGTATGTATATTCTTATATATATATTAGTAAAATTTTCTTTAATAATTAATATGAAATTATTATTTTAACTTATATTTAATTTTTTAATATATATTTATATAAATAAATTATCATTATACTAATATATTTCACTACTAATATTAGTTAAATATGATATTAAATAAACTTAATATAAAAATTTAATATTATATAATCACATTTATTAAAAATTTATAATAATATAATTATGATATGCTTTATAAAATTATTAAAATTTAAGTTATAATTATTAATATAACTATACTATATGTATGTATATATGTATATATGTATATCGATCTATATATAGACCTCTATATATATGTTATTTTATTTTAAAAATAAATATAAATTAAAATTTATTTAAATAAAATAGTTTATATTAATACTTAAAATATATTTATTTAAATTAAAATATATGATTTATAAATATATTTAAATAATTTTTATTAATAATTAAATGTGTTAATAAATATTAACTTTATAATTAAAATCATAATTAAGTAATATTTGTAAGTTAATTTATTTAAATATTTTAACATAAGTATTTAATTAATTTATGTTACATATTACTGTAATTTTCTTTAATTATTAATATATAATAACTATTATAACTAATACTTAAATTATATATATATATATATATATATATATATATATAATAGTTAAATCAATATTAGATTTATATAATTTAATAATAATATTAAATAAACAAAGTATTAAATTAAATAAATATATAAATTTAATATTATATAAATTTATTTATTTAAAATATTTATTAAATATTTATAATAATATAATTATAAAATACTTTATTAAATTCTTAAAGCTTAATTTTTAATTATTCATTTAACTATATTCTATGTATGTATTTACATATATATATATATATATATATATATATATATATATATATATTAAAATAATATACAAATTATAAAATATTTAAATAAATATGTTTATAATAATATTTAAAATAAATTAAATTAAATTAAAATACATAATCAATAAATATATTTAAAAATCTTTTATTAATACCTAAAAGTATTATTAATTATTAATTTTATAATTTAAATAATCATTAAATACTATATATACACTAACTTATTTAAATATTTTTTATACAAGTAATTAATTAATTTAAGTTATATATTAGCATAATTTTTTGTAATCGTAAATATATAATAATTATTACCAAAATTATATAAAATAATCAAAATATATAAAATAAATATTAAGTTATATAATAGCATAATTCTCGAAAACTACCAAAATAACCCAATTTTTACCAAAATTCTCCAAAATAATCAAAATGCCATTAAAATCCATAAATTCCAAAAATCTCCAAATTCATAAGATTTCACCAAAAATCATTCTAAACCACTCCAAATAATTCAAACTGAGCAAATTCACCTCCAATCTCTCAAAATTAGCCAAAATTCCGAAAATTTACAAAATGCCCTTCTAGCCCAAAAATTCTCATTTCTTCACCAAAATCAATTGAAACATCTCCAAATTACCAACTTGATCTAAAAATCCCAAAAATATCCAAATTTTACCAAATATCATTTTAACCATTCCAAATTATTCAAATTCCCTAAACTTACCCCACATCTACCAAAATTAGCCAAAATCCCATAAATTCTCAAAATGTCCCTGTGGCACAAAAATTTTCATTTCTTCACCAAAATCATTTTAAACCTCTACAAATTACACAAGTGATTTAATATACTCCACTTTCCTTAATAATTGCTAAATTACCTTAAATTCACCAATACAACCAAATTAACCCAATTTTCACCAAAATTCTCTAAAAGTATCAAAATGCCCTTAAAACCTAAAAATCATAAAAATCTCTAATTCCTAAGATTTCACCAAAAAATCACTCTAAACCACTCCAAATTGTTCAAATTGCCTAAAATTTACCACAAATCTCCAAAAATTAGCCAAAATACCAAAAAATCTAAAAATGCCACTATGGCCCAAAAAGTCACATTTCTTCACCAAAATCATTTTAAACACTCCAAATTTCTCAATTGAACTAAAATAATTCACAATCCTTAAAACGAGCTAAATTGCCCTAAATTCTCCAAAAATACCAAAATAACCTAATTTTCCCTAAAGTTCTCTAAAAATACCAAAATGCCATTAAAAACCTTAAAATATAGTAAAATCTCTAAATTCCTAAGTTTTCAACAAAGATTATTCTAAACCACTCCAAATTATTCGAATTACCTAAATTCAACCCAAATCTCCAAAAATTAGCCAAAATCCAAAAAAATTCTCAAAATGCCCTTATGGCCAAAAAATTCTCATATCTTTACAAAAATAATTCTATGCCTCTCCAAATAAGCTAATTGAGATAAAATACTTTACAATATTTAAAACTAGCCATATTGCCCTAAATTCTCCAAAAACTAATAAAATAATCCATTTTTCACCAAAATTCTCCAAAATTACCAAAAAACCATTACAACTCTAAAAATCACAAAAATCTTGAAATTCGAAAAGTTTCACCAAAAATCATTCTAAGACACTCTAAATTATTCAAATTGCCTGAATTCACCCCAAATCATTCAAAAATTAGCCATAATCTAAAAATTCTAAAAATACATCTATTGCCCAAAAGTCTCATTTCTTCACCTAAATCATTATAAACACTCCAAATTACCCAATTGAACTAAAATAATTTACATTCCTTAAAAATAGCTAAATTGCCCTAAATTCACCAAATATACCAAAATAACCTAATTTTCACCAAAGTTCTCTAAAATTACCAAAATGTCATTAAAACCTTAAAATCCAGTAAAATCTCCAAATTCGTAAGTTTTCAACAAAAAATATTCTAAACCACTCCAAATTATTCAAATTGCCTAAATTCAACCCAAATCTCAAAAAATTAGCCAAAATCCAAAAAGTTCCTAAAATGCCCTTATGGCCAAAAAAATTCTCATTTCTTCCCAAAAATAATTCTAAATCTCACCAAATCAGCTAATTGAAATAAAATACTGCACATTACTTTAAACTAGCCATATTCCTTTAAATTCTCCAAAACTAACAAAATAATCTAATTTTCACCAAAATCTCCAAAATTACCAAACAGCCATTACAACCCTAAAAATCCCAAATATCTTCAAATTCGTAAAGTTTTACAAAATACTATTTTAAACCACTTTAAATTGTTCAAATTGCCCGAATTCACCCCAAATCTTTCAAAAATTAGCCAAAAATCCAGAAATTCCCAATATGCCCCTATGGCCCAAAAATTATCATTTTTTCGCGAAAATCATTTCAAACCTCTCAAATTACCTAATAGATCTAAAATACTCCAAATTCTTTAAAACTAGCCAAATTTCCCTAAATTCTCCAAATATACCAAAATAGTTCAATTTTCACCAAATTATCAAAATGCTCTTAAAACCCTAAAAATCCTAAGAATCTCTAAAATCTTAAGAGTTTACCAAAATCAGTCTAAACCACTCAAAATTATTCAAATTGCTTAATTTCACAAAAAATCTCCCAAAATTAACTGAAAGTCCAAAAGTTTCCAAAATGCCTCTATTGCTAAAAGAATCTCATTTCTTCATCAAAATTATTTTAAACCTCCCTAATTTACCCAATTGATCTAAAATACACCACATTTCTTAATACTAGCAAAATTGTCCTAAATTCTCCAAAACTACGAAAGTACCCCAATTTCACAAAAATTCTTTTAAAACCTGAAAAAACCTTAAAATCACCAAATTCCTAAAATTTCACCAGAAATACTCTAAATAACATTAAATAAATCAAATTGCCTAAATTCACCTTAAATCTCCTAAAATTAGCCAAAATCCAAAAAATTCTTAAAATGACCCTATGGCCCAAAAATTATGATTTCCTCACCAAAATTATTTTAAACTTCTCCAAATTAGACAATTTATCTAAAATGCTCCATATTCCTTAAAACTAGTCAAATTGTGCATAATTCTCCAAAACAACCAAAATAACTCAATTTTCACCAAAATTCTCTGAAATTACCATAATACACTTAAAAACTTAAAAATCCCAAAAATCTCTAAATTCCAAGATTTCGCCAAAAATCTTTCTAAACCACTTCAAATTATTCAAAGTGCCAAATTCACCCCCAATCTCGAAAAATTAGCTAAAGCCCTAAAAGTTCTCAAAATGTCCATATGGCCCAATAATTCTTATTTCTTCAACAAAATCATTTTAAACATGTCCAAATTACTGAACTGATCTAAAATTCTCCACATTCCATAAAACAAGCAAAATTGCCCTAAATTCTCAAAACTACAAAATAATGTGTTTTCCACCAAAATTCTCTAATATTACCAAGATGACCTTAAAACCCTAAAAATCCTAAAATTCTCCAAATTCCAAATATTTCACCAAAAATCATTATAAACAACTCCAAATTATTGAAATTGCCCAAATTCACCCAAAATCTCAAAAAATTAGCCAAAATCCCAAAATTTTCGAAAATCCTCTAGTCCATAAATTCTAAGTTCTTCACCAAAATCATTTTAAACCTCTCCAAATTACACAATTGATCTAAAATACTCCACATTCATTAAAACTAGCAAAATTGCCTAGAATTCTTCAAAACTATAAAAATAATAGAATTTTCATCAAAAGTCACCAAATTTACCAAAATGTCCTAAAAATTAAAAAAAAATTAAATTCCTAATAATTCATCAAAAATCATTCTAAGCCACTCCAAATTATTCAAATTGACCAAATTCACCCCCAATCTTTGAAACTTAGCCAAAATTTTAAAAATTCCCAAAAAATGCCCGAATGCCCAAAAAAATCTCATTTCTTCCATCAAAATCATTTTAAAACACTCCAATTTACCCAATTGATTTAAAATACTCCACATTCCTTAAAACTTGCCAAATTGCCCTAAATTTTAAAAAACTATCATAATTACCCAACATCTAGAAAAATTTAAAAAATTTACCAAATTTACCAAATTGCCCTTAAAACACTATAAAACCAAAAAACTCCAAATTTCTAAAATTTCACTAAAAATTATTCTGAATCACTCCAAATTATTCGAATTGACCAAATTTACCCCACATCTCCCAAAATTAGCCAAAATCCCAAAAATTCCCAAAATGACCCTATGGCCCAAAAATTTTCTTTCTTCACCAAAATCGTTTTGTACCTCTCAAAAATACCCAATTGATCTAAAAAACTCCACATTGCTTAATACTAGATAAATTGTCTTAAATTCTTCAAAAATATCAAAATAACCTAATTTTCACAAAAAAAAATCTTCAAAATTACCAATATGTTTTAAAAAACTGTAAAAATCCTAACAATCTCCAAATTCCTAAGATTTTACAAAAAAATCACTTTAGTCGACTTCAAATTATTCAAAATACCCAAATTCACCCCATATCTCCCAAAATTAGCTAAAATCTCAAAAATTCTAAAAATGTCCCTTTAGCCCAAAAATTCTCATTTCTTCACCAAAATCATTTTAATCCTCTCCAAATTACCCAAGTGATCTAAAATACTCCACATTCCATAAAACTAACCACATTACGCAAAATTTCCAAAACTAACAAAATAACCCAATTTACACCAAAATTCTCCAAAATTACCTAAACCTTAAAAATTCCAATAATCTAAAAATATCTAAGAGTTCACGAAAAAATTATTCTAAACTACTCCAACATATTTAAATTGACAAAATTCACCCAAAATCTTCAAAAAATTATTTATGACCCAAAAATTCTCATTTGTTCACCAAAATAATTTTAACACTCCAAATTACCCAATTGATCAAAAATACATCACATTTCTTAAAACTAGCAAAATTGTATTAAATATCTAAAATCTACCAAAACAACTTAACTTTCACCAAAATTACCAAAATTCCCTTAAAGTCTAAAAATTCTCTAAATTCTTCAGATTTCACCAAATCATTCTAAGCTACTCTAAACTATTCAAGCCGCCTAAATTCACCATAAATCTCCCAAAATTAGCGAAAATCGAAAAAAATCCCAAAATGCCCATGTGACCAAAAAATTCCCATTTCTTCACTAAAATAATTTTAAACCACTCCAAATTACATAATTGAAATTAAATACTTTACATTCTTTAAAACTAGCCATATTATCCTAAATTCTCCAAAACTACCAAAATAACCCAACTTTCACCAAAATTCTCCAAAATTACTAAAATGCAATTACAACCCTAAAAATCCCAAAAAACTCCAAATTTCTGAGATTTTTCCTAAAATCATTCTAAACCACTCTAAATTATTCAAAGAACCCAATTCATCCCAAATCTCTAAAAATTAGCCAAAATCTAAAAAATTCTTAACAAGCCCACTTGGCCCAAAAATTCTCATTTCTTCCCCAAAAACATTTCAAATCTCTCAAAATTACCAAATTGATCTTAAGTACTCAGAATTCATTAAAGCTTGCCAAATTTTCCTAAATTTTCCAAAACTACCAAAATAAACAAACATTCACATAAATTCTCCAAAATTGCTTAAAATGCCGTTAAAACCCTAGAAATCCCAAAATCTCCAAATTCCAAAGATTTTGCCTAAAATCATTCTAAACAACTCCAAATTATTCAAATTGCTCAAATTCATGCCAACTCTCCCAAAATTAGTCGAAACCCTCACAATTCCCAAAATCCCTCTATGGCTCAAAATTTCTCATTACTTAACCAAAATCATCTATCTGAATTACCCAATTGATCTAAAATACTCCACAATCCTCAAAACTTACCAAATTACCTTATATTCTCCCAAACTACCAAAATAAATCAATTTTCACCAAAACTCTCCAAAATTACAAACAATCCTTTAAAACCCAAAAAATCCCAAAAATCTCCAAATTTCTTGGATTTCAACAAAAATGCCCCTATGACCCCAAAATTCCCATGTCTTCACCGAAATCATCTTGGACCTCTTCAAATTACCCAATTGATCAAAATACTTCACATTCTTTAAAACTAGCTAAATTGCCCTAAATTCTAAAAAACAACCATAATAACCCAAAATTTACCAAAATTCTCCTAATAAACGAAAACAACCTTAAAAACATATAAAATCCCAAAAATTTACAAATCCTTATAAATTCAGAAAAAATCAATCTAAACCATTCTGAGTTACTTAAATTCCCCAAGATCTCCCCAAAACTCCCATAATTAGCCAAAATCCCAAAATTTCCAAAATGTCCATATGGCCTGAAAATTCACATCCCTTCACCAAAACTATTTTAAAACTCTCAAAATTACCCAATTTAAATAAAATAATCAACATACAAACTAGCCAAATTGCCCAAAATTCTTTAAACTACCAAAAAAACCCAATTTTCAACAAAATTCTCCAGAATTACAAAATGCACTAAAAACCCTAAAAATTTCAAAAATCTCCAAATTTCTAAGATTTAAAAAAAATAATTCTAAATGGGTCCATATTATTTAAATTGCCCTAATTTGCCCCAAATCTTTTTAGCTGAATTGCCTTGAATTCTTGAAAACTATAAAAATAACCCAATTTTCACCATTATTCTCCAAATTTTCCAAAATGCCATTAAAAAACTAAAAATCCCAAAAATTTCTAAATGCGTACGATTTCACTAAAAATCATTCAAAATCACTCTAAATTATTTAAATTGACTAATTTACCCAAAATCTCTCAAAATTAGTCAAAATCATAAAAATTTCAAATATGGCCCTATGGCCGAAAAATTCTCATTTTTTCGCCAAAATCATTTTAAACCTCTCCAAATCATCCATTTGATCTTAAATACTCCAAATTCAATAAAGCTAGCCAATTTTCCATAAATTTTCCAAAACTACGAAATTAACCCAATTTGCACAAAAATTATCCAAAATTACCAAAATAACCTTAAAACCCTAAAAATTCCAAAAATCTCCAAACTCCTAGGATTTCACCTAAAATCATTCTAAACTACTACAAATTATTCAAATTGCCCAAATTCAAGCCAAATCTCCAAAAATTAGGCGAAATCTTTGAAATTTTCAAAATGCCACTATGGCTCAAAATTTCTCATTACTTCACCAAAATCATTTTAAACCTCTCTGAATTACACATCTGAGCTAAAATACTCCACATTTCTTAAAACTTACCAAATTGCTCTATATTCTCCAAAACTAACAAAACAAATAAATTTTCACCAAAATTCTTCAAAATTACCAAAATGCACTTAAAACCCAAAAAATCACAAAAAATCTCTAAATTTCTAAAATTTCACCAAAAATCATTCTAAACCACTCCAAATTATTAAATTGCCCAAATTTGCCCCAAAGCTCACAAAATTAGCCATAATCCCAAAAACACTAAAAATGCTCATATGGCCTAAGAACTCTTATTTCTTCAACAAAATCATTTTAACATCTCTAAATGACCCTATTGATCTAAAATACTTCACATGCCCTAAAACTAGCCAAATTGCCCTAAATTCTCTAAAACTATCAAAATAAACAATTTTCACCAAAATTCTCCAAAATTACAAAAATGCCTCTAAAACTCTAAAAATCCAAAAAATCTCAAAATTCCTAAAATTTCTCCAAAAATCATTCCATACCACTATAGATTATTTAAATTGACTAAATTCAGCCCAAATCTCCAAAAATTAGCGAAAATCCCCAATTTTCCCAAAATGCCCCTATGGCTAAAATCATTTTAAACCTCTCCAAATAACCTAAATGTTCTAAAATACTCCACATTCCTTAAAACTAGCCAAATTTCCCTAAACTCTCAAAAATTACCCAATTTTCACCAAAATTTTCCAAAATTACCAAAATTCCATTAAAACCCTAAAATCAAAAAAATCTCCAAATTCCTTCACCAAAAATCATTCTAAACCACTTCAAATTATTCCAAAAATTTCCCAAAAGTCTCCAAAAGAAACCAAAATCCCAAAAATTCCCAAAATGCCCCTATGGCCCAAAAATTTGCATTTCTTCACCAAAATCATTTTAAAACTCTCCAAATCACCTAATTGGTTTAAAATACTACACATTCTTTAAAACTATTCAAATTGCCCTAGATTCTCCAAAACTACCAAAATAACTCAATCTTCACCATAATTACCAAAATGTCCTTAGAACAAGAAAAATCCTCAAAATCTCCAAATTATTAAGATTTCACAAAAATCATTCTAAACCACTCCAAAATTTTCAAATTGCCTAAATTCACCCCAAATCTCCCAAAATTAACTAAAATCGAAAAAAATTCTGAAAATGCCCATATGGCCCAAAAATTCACATTTCTTCACTAAAATCATATTAAATCTCTCTAAATTACACTATTAATCTAAAATACTCCACATTCCTTAAAACTAGCCAAATTTCCTTGAATTCTATAAAATTACCTAAATAACCTAATTTTCACAAAAAGTCTCCAAAATTTCCAAAATGTCCTTAAAACCATAAAATTCCCAAAAATCTCTAAACTCGTATGATTTCGCCAAAAATCATTACAAATTACTTTAAAATTTTCAAATTGCATAAAGTCACCCTAAATAATCCAAAATTAGCCAAAATCCTACAAATTCCCAAAATGTCCTTATAGCCTAAAAATTCTCATTTCATCATCAAAATCATATTAAACTTCTCCAAATTACCCAATTGATATATAATACTTTGCATTCTATAAAACTAGCCAAATTGCATTGAATTCTTCAAACTACTAGAATAAGCTAGTTTTCACCAAAATTCAGTAAAATTACCGAAATGCCCTTAAAACCCTAAAAATCCCAAAAATCCCTAAATTCCTAAGATTTCACGAAAATTATTCTAAATTACTACAAATTATTCAAATTGCCCACATTCACCCACAACTTATCAAAACTAGCCAGAATCCTATAAATTACCATAACGCCCCTATGACCCAATAATTCTCATTTCTTCACCAAAATCATTTTAAAAAAGTCATATTGCCCTAAATTCTCCAAACTGCCAAAATAACCTAAATTCCACCAAAATTCTCAAAAATTACAAAAATGCCCGTAAAAACCCTAAAAATCACTAAAATCTCTAAAATTATATGATTTCACCAAAATTATTCTAAACCACTACAAAATATTCAAATTGCTGAAATTCACCACAAATCTTCCAAAATTAGCCAAAATCCAAAAAATTCCTAAAATGCCCTTGTGGCCAAATAAATTTTCTTTTCTTCATCAAAATTATTTTAAACCTCACCAAATTACCCGAATGATCGAAAATACTCTACATTCCTTAAAACTTGTCAAATTGCCCTAAATTCCATAAGACTACCAAAATAACCCAATCTTCAATAAAATTCTCCAAAATTACAAAAATGCACTTAAAAAACTAAAAATCCAAAAAATCTCAAAATTCCTAAGATTTCACCGATAATCATTCTTAACCACTCCAAATTATTTAAATTTCCCAAATTCCATTTCTTCACCAAAATCATGTTGAACCTCGCAAAATTATCCAATTAATCTAACATACTCCACATTCCTTAATACTCGAGAATTTGCCCTAAATTCTCCAAAACTACCAAAATAACCCAATTTTCACCAAAATTGTCCAAAATTTCCAAAATACCATTAAAACCTTAAAAATCCCAAAAATCTCTAAATGCCTAAAATTTCACAAAAAATCACTCTAAATCACTCAAAATTATTTAAATTGTCTGTTTCACCCCAAATAAACAAAAATTAGCCAAAATACAAGAAATTCTTAAAATGCCCCTACGGACCAAAATTTCTCATATCTTCACCAAAATCATTTTAAACCTATCCAAATTACTCAAGTGATCGAAAATACAGTACATTTGACAAAACTAGGCAAATTTCCCTAAATTTTACAAAACTACCAAAAAAACCAATTTCAACCAAAATTCTCCAAAATTACCAGAATGACCGTAAAACCATAAAAATCCCAAAAATCTACAAATTTTTAAGATTTCGCCAAAAATTATTCTGAACTACTCCAAATTATTCAGATTGACCAAATTCATCCCGAATATCCCAAAATTAGCTATAATCCTAAAAATTCCGAAAATGCCTCAATGACCCAAAAATCCTCATTTTTTCTGGAATATCATAATAAACACTCTAAATTACCCAATTGATAAAAAAACTTCACATTTCCTAAAACTAGTAAAAATGCCCTAAATATTCTAAATCTACCAGAATAACTTAATTTTCACCAAAACTCTCCAAAATTACCAAAATGCTCTTAAAACCCTAAAAATTCAAATAAACTCAAAATTCCTAAGATTTCATCAAAAATCAATCTAACCACTCCAAATTATTCAAACTGCCTAAATTCACTCAAATTTTTCTAAAATAATCCAAAATCTAAAAAATTCCCAAAATGTCCCTATAGCTCAAAAACTTACATTTCTTAACGAGTATAATTTTAAACTTCCAAAATTACCCAATTCAAGTAAAATACTCCACATTCCCTAAAACTAGCCAAATTGATCTAAATTCTCCAACACTACCAAAATAACCCAATATTCACCAAAATTCTCCAAAATTACCAAAATAACCCTAAAACTCTAAAAATCCAAAAAAATCTCTATTTTGCTGAGATTTCACCAAAAAACATTCTAAGCCACTGCAGATTATTCAAATTGATTAAATTCACCACAAATCTCAAAAAATTAGCCAAAATCCCAAAATATCCCAAAATGCCCGTATGGCCAAAATCATTTTGAAACCTCTCCGAATTAAACAATTGGTCTAAATTATTCAACACTCCTTAAAACTAGCCAAATTACACTAAATTCTCCAAAACTACCAAAATAACCCAATTTTCACCAAAACTCTCCAAAATTACCAAATTGTATTTAAAACCCTAAAATCCAAAAAATATCCAAATTCTTATAATTTCGCCAAAAATCATTCTAAATCCCTTCAAATTATTTCAAAAATTGCCCTAAATTCTCCAAAATTCGCCAAAATCCCCAAAATTCCCAAAATACCCCTATGACCCAAAAATTTTCATTTCTTCACCAAAATCATTTCAAACCTCTCTAAATTACCCAAGTGATCTAAAGTACTCTACACTCTTTAAGTGTAGCGAAATTGCCCAAAAATCTTTAAAACTGCCAAAAAAACCTAATTTTCACCAAAATTTCCAAAATGTCCTTAAAACCCTAAAAATCCAAAAATCTCCAAATTCATAAGATTTCAAGAAAAATCATTCTAAACCACTCCAAATTATTCAAATTGCCTAAATTCACCCCAAATCTACCAAAATTAGCCAAAATCCCAAAAGTTTCGAAAATGCCCCAATGGCCCACAAATTTTCATTTCTTCACCAAAACAATTTTAAACCTCTCTAAATTGTCTAATTGATCTAAAATACTTCACATTCCTCAAACCTAGCTAAATTGCCTTGTAAAACTACCTAAGTAGCCCAATTTTCACAAAAATTCTCCAAAATTACCAAAATTCCATTAAAACCCTAAAAATCCTAAAAATCTAGAAATTCCTAAGATTTCACTAAAAATCATTTTAAACTACTTCGAATTACTCACATTGCCCAAATTCACCCCAAATCATCCAAAAATCGCCAAAATCCCAAATATTCCTAAAATGTCTCTATGGCTTAAAAATTTTCATTTCATCATCAAAATCATTTTAAACTTCTTCAAATTACACAATCGATCTATAATACTCCACATTCCTTAAAACCAGCCAAATTGCCTTGAATTCTCCAAAACTATTAAAATAAGCCAATTTCACCAAAATTCTCCAAAACAACCAAAATAAGCCAATTTTCACCAAAATTCTCCAAAATTACCAAGATGTCCTCACAACCCTAAAAATCCCAAAAATATCTAAATTCCTAAAACTTAACCAAAATCATTCAAAACCACTCCAAATTATTCAAATTCCCCAAATTCACCCCTTATAATAAAAAATATGCCAAAATCCCGAAAATTCTCACAATGCCTTTATAGCCCAAAAATTCTCATTTCTTCACCAAAATCATTTAAACATCTCCAAATTACCCAAGTGATCTAAAATACTCCACATTCCACAAAACCAGTCATATTGCCCTAAATTCTCCAAAACTACAAAAATAACACAATTTCCACCAAAATTGCCAAAAAGCCCAAAAAATCCAAAAAAAAAAAATAATATCCAAATTTCTAGTTTTTCACCAAAATCATTTTAATTCACTCCAAATAATTCAAATTACCCAACTTCACCCGAAATCTCCCAATATTATCCAAGATGCCCAAAATTTCGAAAATCACCCCTATGGCCCAAAAATTCTCATTTCTTCACCAAAATCATTTTCAACCTCTCTAAATTACCCAATTGATCTAAAATACTCCACATTCCTTAAAACTGGCCAAATTGCTCTATATTCTCTAAAACTACCAAAATAACCCATTTTTCGCAAAAAATTCTCCAAAGTTACCAATATGCCCTTAAAATATTAAAAATACCAAAAATATCCAAATTCCTAAGATTTCACTTAAAATATTTTTTACCACTCGAAATTATTTAAATTGCTCGAATTTACACATCTACCAAAATTAGCCAAAATGCCCTGTTGGCCCAATAATTCTCATTTCTTTACTAAAATCATTTTTAACATTTCCAAATTACCCAATTGATCTAAAATAGTCGACATTCCTTAATACAAGATAAATTGCCCTAAATTTTCCAAAACTATCAGAATAACCCAATTTTCATCAAAATTCTCCAACATTTCCAAAATATCATTAAAACCATAAGAATCTCAAATATCTTCAAATGCCTAATGTTTCATCAAAAATCATTCTAAATAACTCCTAAATTGCCCAATTCTCTCCTAATCTCCCAAAATTAGCCAAAATACCTGAAATTCTTAAAATGGCCTTATGGCCCAAAATTTCTCATTTCTTCACCAAAATCATTTTAAACCTCTCCAAATTACCCAAGTGATCAAAAATACTGCACATTTGATAAATTAGGCAAATTACCCTAAATTCTACAAAATTACCAAAATAAATTAATTTCAACCAAATTCTCTAAAGTTACTAGAATGTCCGTAAAACATTAAAAATTCAAAAATCTACAAATTTTTTAGATTTCACAAAAAATCATTCTAAACTACTCCAAATTATTCAGATTGACCAGATTCACTCCAACTCTCCCAAAATTAGCTATAATCTTAAAAATTCTGAAAATGACCCAATGACCCAAAATTTATCATTTCTTCAGTAAAATCATTTTAGACACTCCAAATTATCAGATTGATTTAAAATACTTCACATTTCTTTAAACTAGCCAAATTCCCTAAATATTTTAAATCTACCAAAATAACCTAATTTTCAACCAAATTCTCCAAAATTACCAAAATGCCATAAAAACCCTAAAAATCCAAAAAACACCCAAAATCTTAGGATTTCACCAAAAATCAATCTAACCCACTCTAAATCATTCAAATTGCCTAACATCACCGCAAATCTCTCAATATTATACAAAATCCAAAAATTCCAAAAATGCCCCTAGGGCTCAAAAATTCACATTTCTTCACCAAAATAGTTTTAAACTTCTCAAAATTACCCAATTAAAATAAAGTTCTCAACTTTCCTTTAAACTAGCAATATTGCCCAAAATTCTCTAAAACTACCAAAATAACCCAATTTTCACCAAAATATTCCAATATTACCAAAATGACATTAAAACACTAAAAATCCCAAATATCCAAGACTACCATAATAATACAATTTTCACAAAAATTATCCAAAATTACCAAAATGCTCTTAAAACCCTAAAAATCCCAAATATCTCCTAATTCCCAAGAACTCACCTAAATCATTCTAAACAACTCCAAATTACTCAAATTGATAAAAAACATGCCAAATCTCCCAAAATTTGACGAAATCCAAAAAATTCCCAAAAATACCCCTTTGTCTTAAAATTTCTTATTACTTCACCAAAATTATTTTAAACCTACTCTGAATTACCCAATTGATCTAAAATACTCCACAATCGTTAAAACTTAACAAATTGCTCTACATACTCCAAAACTACAAAAATAAATCAAGTTTCACCAAAATTCTCCAAAATTACGAAAATGCCCATAAAACAAAAAAACTCCCAAAAATCTCCAAATTTCTAAAAATTCACCAAAAATCATTCTAAACCACTCCAAATTATTCAAATCACCAAAATTCACCCAAAATTAACCAAAATGCCAAAAAGTCCCAAAATGCTCCTATGAACCGAAAATTCTCATCTCGTCACCAAAATCGATTTAAACCTCTCTAAATTACCTAATTATTCTAGAATACTCCACGTTCCTTAAAATGAGCCAAACTACCCAAAATCCTCTAATACTAAAAAATAACCCAATTTTCACCAAAATTACCAAAATAACCTTAAAACCCTAAGAATCTAAAAAATCTCCAAATTTTAAAGATTTCACCAAAAATCATTCTAAACAACTCCAAATAATTCAAATTACTATTATTTGCCCTAAATCTACCAAAATTAGCCATAATCACAAAAATTTCAAAATGCCCTTATGACCTAAAAATTCTTATTTCTTCACCAAAATCATATAAAACCTCGCAAAATTACGTAATTAATCTAAAATACTCCCCGTCATTTATAACTAGCCAAATTGTCTGAAATTCTCCAAAACTACTAAAATAACCGAATTTACATCAAAACTCTCGAAATTTACCAAAATGCCATCAATACAGTAAAAATTCAAAAAATGTACAAATTCCTACAATTTCACAAATAAATTATTATAAGCCACTCCAAATTACTAAAATTGCACAAATTCACCCCACATCTCCCAATATTAGCCAAAATCCCAAAAATTGCTAAAATGCCCCTTTGGCTTAAAGATTTTCATTTCTTCACCAAAATCATTTTAAACATCTCTGAATTACCTGATTGATCTAAAATACTACATATTCCTTAACACATGATTAGTTGCCCTTAATTCTCCAAAACTTTCAAAATAGTTCAATTTTCACCAAAATTCTCCAAATTACCAAAATGCCCATAAAACCCTAAAAATTCCAATAATCTCTAAATTTCTATGATTATAAAAAAAATAATACTTAACTACTCCAAATTATTCAAATTGCCTAAATTTGCCCCAAATCTCCCAAAATTACCATAATCCAAAAAAACTTAAAAAAATGCCCCTATGGCATAAAAATTCACATTTCTTCACCAAATTCATTTTCAAGATCTTCAAATTACACAAGTGATCTAAAATACTTCACATTCCTTAAAACTAGCCTCGAAAATAACCAAAATAATCCAAGTTTCGCTAAAATTCTCCAAATTTACCAAACTTCCCTAAAAACTCTAAAAATCAAAAAAATCTCCAATTCCTAAGATTTCACCAAAATTCAGTCTAAATCACTACAAATTATTCAAATTGTCCAAATTCACATAAAATCTCAAAAAATTAGCCAAAATCCAAAAGATTCCCAAAATGCCCCTACGGCCAAAAATCAGTTTAGTCCTCTTCAAATTACACAATTGGTCTATATTACTCCACATTCCTTAAAACTAGCCAAATTGCCCTAAATTCTCAAAGACTACCAAAATAACATAATTTTCTCTAAAATTCTCCAAAATTGCCAAATTGCTTTTAAAATCCTAAAATCCAAAAAGTTTCCAAATTCCTAAAATTTCACGAAAAATCATTCTCAACCGGTTCAAATTATTCCAAAAATTGCCATAGATTATCCAAAATTAGCTAAATTCCTAAAAATTCTCAAAATGCTCCCATGGCCCAAAAAATTTCATTTCTACACCAAAATCATTTTGAACCTCTCCAAATTACCAGTTGATCTAAAATACTCCAAATTCCTTAAAACTAGCCAAATTGCCCTAAATTCTACAAAACTACCTAAATAAACCATTTTCACCAAAATTCTCTAAATTTACCAAAATGCCTTTAAAACCATAAAAATCCAAAAATGTCAAAATTTCTAAGATTTCACTAAAAAATCATCTAAGCCAATCCAAAGTTCTAAAATTACACGAATTGACCCCACAAGTACTAAAATTAACCAAAATCCCAAAAACTGCCAAAATGCCCTAATGACTCAAATAATTTCATTTCTTCTCCAAAATATTTTTAAACCTCTCTGAATTACCCAAATGATCTAAAATACTCCACATTCCTTAACACTTGCTAAATTTCCCTAAATTCTCCAAAACTACAAAAATAACTGAACCTTCCCCAAAAAGACCAAAATGCCCTTAAAACACTAAAAATTTCAAAAATAGACATATTTCTATGGTTACACCAAAAATCATTCTCAAATACTCCAAATTATTTAAATTGCTTAAATTCGCCTCAAAATACCGAAAATTACTAAAATCCTAAAAAATCCAAAAATGCCCCTATGGTCTAAAAATACTCATTTCTTCACCAAAATTATTCTAAACAACTCCAAAATACTCAGTTGAGCTAAAATACTTCAAATTCTCTAAAACTAGCCAAATTGCCCTTAATTCTCCAAAACTACCAAAATAACCCAATTTTTACCAAAACTCTGTAAATTACGAAATTTTCCTTAAAACCCTAAAAATGCAAAAAAATTACAAATTCTTAAGATTTCACCTAAAATCATTCTAAACCACTCCAAATTATTCAAACTACCCATATTCAGCCCAAATCTCCAAAATAGCCAAAATCCTGAAAATTCCCAAAATGCCCTTATGGCCAAAATCATTTTAAACCTCTCCAAATTACACAATTGATCAAAAATACTCCACATTCCTTAAAAGTATCCAAACTGCTCTAACTTCTTGGGATTATGGCTAAATTACCCTAAAGAGTTTAAATTCTTGAAAATTTAAATACTCCAAATTTCCCAATAGATCTAAAATAGTTCTCATTTCTTAAAACTAGCCAAATTGTCCTAAATATTCCAAATATACCAAAATAACTGAATTTTCAACAAAAATCTCCAAAAATACCAACATGCCAATAAAACTCTACAAATCCAAAAAACTCCAAATTCCTAAGTTCTCACAAAAAATCAAACCAAATCACTCCAAATAATTCAAATTGCCTAAATTCACCCAAAATCTTCCAAATTTATCCAAAATCCAAAAAATTTCTAAAATGCACCTGTGGCCCAAAAATTCTCATTTCTTCACCAAAATAATTTTAAACCTCTCCAAACTCCCCAAGTTAAATAAAAAACTCCACATTCCTTAAAACTAGCCATATTGCCCTAAATTCTTCAAAACTATCAAAATTACCCGATTTTCACCAAAATTCTCCAATTACCAAATTGACATTAAATTCCTAAAAATTAAAAAAATCTGTAAATTGCTTAGATTTCACCAAAAATCATTCTAAACCACTCTAAGTTATTAAAGTTGCACATATTCACCCCAATTCTCTCGAATTAGCTAAAAGTCAAAAAATTCCCAAACCTTATGACCTAATAATTATCATTTCTTCAACAAAATCATTTAAAAACTCTACAAATTACCCATCTGATTTGAAATACTCCAAATTCATTAAAGTTACCCAAATTTCCTTATATTATTCAAAACCACAAAAATAACACAATTTCCACAAAAATTACCCAAAATAACCAAAATGCCCTTAAAACCCTAAAAATCCCAAAAATCTTCAAACTCCTAATATTTCACCATAAATCATTCTAAACCACTCCAAATTACTCAAATTACCCAAATTCATCTCCAATCTCCCAAAATTAGCCAAAATCCCATTTTACATTTCTTCACTAAAATCATTTTACATTTCTCTAAATTACCCAAGTGATCTAAAATATTTCATATTCCATAAAATTAGCCATATTGCCCTAAATTCTCCAATAGTATGAAGATATCCCAAATTCCACCAAAGTTCTCGACAATTTCCAAAATGCCCACAAAACCCCTAATATCCCAAAAATCTCCAAATTCTTTTGATTTCACAAAAAAATTATTCTAAACCACTACAAAATATTGAAATTCACCAAATTCACCATAAATCTTCAAAAATTAGCCAAAATACCAAAAGTTCCTAAAATGCCCCTATGGCCAAAAAATTATCATTTCTTCATCAAAATCATTTTAAACCTCTCTAAATTACCCAATTGATTTAAAAAACTCCACATTCCTTAAAACTGGCCAAATTGCCTAAAATTCTGTAAAACTACTAAAATAAACCAATTTTCACCAAAAATCTCCAAAATTACCAAAATGGCCTTAAAATATTAAAAATCTCAAAAATATCCAAATTTCAAAGATTTCACCAAAAATGATTCTAAACAACTCCAAATAAATTAAATTACCTAGATTTGCCATAAATAACCCAAAATTAGCCATAATCTACACCGAAATCATTTTGAACCTCTCCAAATTACCAGTTGATAAAAAATTCTCCACATTCCTTAAAACTAGTCAAATTGCCGTAAAGTCTACAAAACAACCAAAATAACGCATTTTCACCAAAATCTCTAAATTTACCAAAATGCCTTTAAAACCATAAAAATAAAGAAATGTCAAAATTCCTATGATTTCACTAAAAAAACCATTTTAAACCAACCCAAAGTTCAAAAATTACGCCAATTCACCCCACATCTCCTAAAATAAGCCAAAATCCCAAAAACTGCCAAAATGCCTAATGGCTCAAAAATTTTCATTTCTTCTCCAATATCTTTTTAAACCTCTCTGAATTACCCAATTGTTTTAAAATACTCCACATTCCTTAATACTTGCTAAATTTCCTACAAAAATAACTCAACATTCACCAAAATTACCAAAATGCCTTTAAAATACTAAAAATTTTAAAAATAGGCATATTTTTATGGTTACACCAAAAATCATTCTCAAATACTCCAAATTATTTAAATTGCCTAAATTCACCCCAAATTTTACTAAAATCCCAAATAATCCAAAAATGCCTCTATGGTCTAAAAATACCATTTCTTCACCAAAATAATTTTAAACAACTCCAAAATATTCAGTTGAGCTAAAATACTTCAAATTCCCTAAAACTAGCTATGTTGCCCTTAATTCTCCAAAACTACCAAAATAACCCAATTTTTACGAAAACTCTGTAAATTGCCAAATTTTCCTTAAAACACTAAAAATGCAAAAAATCTACAAATTCCTAAGATTTCACCAAAAATCATTCTAAACCACTCTATATTATTCAAATTTCCAAAATTCACCCAAAATTTGTAAAAATTAGTCAAAATCCCAAAATTCCCAAAATACTTGGTAGTTTTCTAGAATATAGGGCAATTTGGCTAGTTTTAAGGAATGTATCTCTTGTGTAAATTTGAGAGGTTAAAATGATTTTGCTGAAGAAATGAGATTTTTTTGGGCAATAGGGACATTTTTGAAGTTTTTGGGATTTGGGCTAATATAGGAGATTTGGGGTGAATTTGAGCAATTTCAATAATTTGGAGTGGTTTAGAATGATTTTTTGTGTAATCCTAATAATATGGAGATTTCTTAAATTTTTAGGGTTTTAAGAGCAGTTTTGTAATTCTGGAGAAAATTTGGTTATTTTAGTAGTTTTGGAGAATTTATGACAATTTGGCTAGTTTCAAGGATTGTTGAGTATTTTAGATCAATTGGGCTTGTAGAGGTTTAAAATGACTTTAGTGTTGAAATGAGATTTTTTGGGCCAAGGGGCGCTTTCGTAATTTTTGAAATTTTAGTTAATTTTGGGAGATTTAGTGTGATGTTGGGCAATTTGATTAATTTTGAGTGGATTAGAATGATTTAGATTTATTCATGATGAAATCTAAGTAATTTATAGTTTTTTAGGATTTTTAGGGTTTAAGTACATTTTCGTAATTTTAGTAAAATTTGGAGGAAATTGAGTTATTTTTGGTAATTTTAGAGAATTTAGAGAAATTTGGCTAGTTGTATGGAATGTGAAGTATTTAAAATACCTAGATAATTTGGAGAGATTTAAAATGATTTTGGTGAAGAAATGAGAATTTTTGGGCCATAGGGGCATTTTGGGATTTTGGCTAATTTTGGAAGATTTGGGGTGAATTTCGGCAATTTTAATAATTTGAAGTGGTTTGGAATAATTTTGGTGAATTCTTAGGAATTTGGAGCTTTTTTTTTTTATTTGTAGGGTTTTAAAGGAATTTTGATAATTTTGGAGAATCTGGGTGAAAATTGGGTTATTTTGGATAATTTAGGGAAATTTGGCTACTTTTAAGGAATGTGGAGTATTTTATATCAATTGTGTACTTTGGAGAGGTTTAAATTGATTTTTTTGAAAAAATGAGATTTTTTTTGGGCGATAGGGACATTTTGGAAGTTTTTGGAATTTTGCCTAATTTTTAGAGATTTGGGGTGAATTTGGGCAATTTGAAAATTTTGGAGTGGTTTAGAATGATTTTTGGTGAAATCATAGGAATTTGGAGATTTTTTTTATTTTTAGGGTTTTAAGGTCATCTTGGTAGTTTTGTAGAATTTTGGTAAAAATTGATTTATTTTGGTAGTTTTGAAGAATTTAGTGCAATTTGACTAGTTTTAAGGAGTGTGAAGTATTTTAGATCAATTGGGTAATTTGGACATGTTTAAAATAATTTTGGTGAATAAATGAGAATTTTTAGGCCAAAGGGGCATATTCAGAATTTTTTGGATTATGGCTATTTTTGGGAGATTTTGGGCAAATTTGGGCAATTTGAATAATTTGTGGAGGTTTAGATTAATTTCTTGTGAAATTTTAGAAATTTGGAGATTTTTGGGATTTTTATGATTTTAAGGATGTTTTGGTAATTATGAAGAATTTTGGTGAAGATATTTTGGTAGTTTTGAGGAATTTACGGAAATATTGCTAGTTTTAAGGAATAAGAAGTATTTTTCATCACTTGGGTAATTTTGAGAGGTTTAAAATGATTTTGGTGAAGAAATGAGAAGTATAGGGCCATAGGGGCATTTTGGAAATTTTTAGGATTTTGTCAAAATTCGGGTGATTTGGTGTGAATTTGAGAGATTGACTAATTTGAAGTGGTTTAGAATGATTTTTGGCGAAATCTTAGGAATTTATTGATTTTTAGGATTTTTAGTGTTTTAAAAGTCTTTTGGTCATTTTGGAGAATTTTGGTGAAAAATGGGTTATTTTGGTAGTTTTTGAGAACTTAGGGCAATTTGGCTAGTATTAAGAAAAGTGGGGGTTTTTAGATCAGTTGGGTAATTTGGAGAGGTTCAAAATAAATTTGGTAAAGAAATGAGAATTTTCAGGCCATAGGGGCATTTTGGAAATTTTTTAAATTTTGCCTAATTATGGGAGATGTGGGGTAAATTTGGGCAATTTGAAAAATTTATAGTTGTTTAGAAGGATTTTTGGTGAAATCTTAGGAATTTGGAAAATTTTTGGATTTTTAGGGTTTTAAGGGCATTTTGGTCATTTTGGAGAACTTTTGTGATAATTGGGTATTTTTGGTAGTTTTCAAAAGTTTAGGACAATCTCGCTAGTTTTAAGGAATGTGGAGTATTTTAGATCAATAGGTTAATTTGGAGAGGTTTAAAATGAATTTGATGAAGAAATGAGTATTTTTTACCATAGGGACATTTTTTGAACTTTTGGGATTTTTGCTAATTTTAGGAGATTTCTAAATAATTTTGGCAATTTAAATATTTTGTAGCAATTTAGAATATTTTTTTGTGAAATCTTTTGAATTTGGAGATTTTTTGGATTTTTAGGTTTTTAAGGGCATTTTGGTAATTTCAGAGATTTTTGGTTAAAATTGCGTTATTTTGGTAGATTTGTATAATTTAGGGCAATTTGGCTAGTTTTAAGGTTTGTGGAGTGTTTTAGATTAATTAGGTAATTTTGAGAGGTTTATATTATTTTTGGTGAATTAGTGAGAATTTTTTGACCATAGGGCCATTTTGGGATTTTTTGGGGTTTTGGCTAATTTTAAGTGATTTGGGGTGAATTTGTGTAATTTGAATAAGTTGAAGAGTTTTAGAAAGATTTTAGGAGATTTCTTTTAAATTTGTAAATTTTCAGGATTTTTAGGGTTTTTAGTACATTTTGGTAATTTTGTTAAAATTGAGTTATTTTGTTTGTTTTGGAGAATTTTGGGCAATTTGGCTAGTTTTAAGGAATGTGGAATATTTTAGATTAAGAAATAAGAATTTTTTTGTTAAGAAATGGGAATTTTTTTGGCCATAAGGGCATTTTTGTAATTTTTTGGATTTCTGCTAATTTTGGGTGTTTTTGGGTGAATATGGGTTGTTTGGATAACTTAAAATGGTTTAGAATGATTTTTTGTGAAATAACACGTATTTGGAGATTTTGGAATTTTTAGGGATTTAAGGGCATTTACGTAATCTTGGAGAGTTTTAGTGAAAATTGGGTTGTTTTTGAAATTTTTGAGTGTTAAGGGAATTTTGCTAGTGTTAAATAATGAGGAGTATTTTACATTAATTGGGTAATTTGGCGAGGTTTAAAATTATTTTTATGAAGAAAAAAGATTTTTTTGACCATAGGGGAATTTTAGGAAGTTTTGGGATATTGGCTAATTTTCAGAGATTTGTGGTGAATTTTGGCAATTTCAATAGTTTGTAGTGGTTTAGAATAATTTTTATTCAAATATTTGAAATTTGGAGATTTTTGGATTTTTAGGGTTTTACGGGCATTTTGGTAATATTGGAGAATTTCTGTTGAAATTTAGTTATTTTTGTGTTTTTATAGAATTTTGGGCAATTTGGCTAGGTTTTAACAATGTGAAGTATTTTAGATCAATTTAATAACTTCGAGATGTTTAAATGCTTTTGGTGAAGAAATGAGGTTTTTTTAGGCCATAGGGGCATTTTAGAAATTTTTTAGATTTGCTAATTTTGGGAGATTGGGGGTTACTTTATGCAATTTGAAAAATTTAGAGTGGTTTGGAGCGATTCTTGGTGAAATCTTAGGAATGTGGAGATTTTCGGGATTTTTAGGATTTTAAGTGTGTTTTGGTAATTTTGGGGAATTTTGGTGAAAATTAAGACATTTTGCTAGTTTTGGTGAATTCAAGGCAACTTGGCTAGTTTAAGGAATGTGGTGTATTATAAATTTGGAGAGGTTTAAAATGATTTTGGAGAAGAAATGAGAATTTTCAAGCCATAGGGGCATTTTGGAAATTTTGGGGATTTTGACTAACTTTACGAGATTTGTGGTGAATTTGGGCAATTTCAGATATTTAGAGTGGTTTATAATTTTTTTTTGTGAAATCTTATAAATTAAGAGATTTTTGGATTTGTAGGTTTTTAAGGGCATTTTGGTAATCTTGAAGAATTTTGGTGAAATTGGGGTATCATGGTAATTTTGGAGAATTAAGGGCAATTTGGCTAGTATTAACGAATGTGGAGTACTTTAGATCAATTGGCTAATTTGTTGAGGTTTAAAATGATATTGATGAAGAAATAATAATTTTTTGGCCGTAGGGGCATTTTAGTAAGTTTTCTGATTTTGGCTAATTTTGGGAGATTTGGTGTAAAGTAAGGCAATTTGAACAAATTAGAGTGTATTAGAATGATTTTTGGTGGAATCTTAGGAATTTGGACATTTTTTGGATTGTTAGAGTCTTAAGGACATTTTGGTAATTTTGGTAGAAATTAGGTTACTTTGGTAGTTTTAGAAAATTTAGAGTAATTTGGCTTGTTTTATGGAATGTGGAGTATTACAGATCACTTGGGTAATTTGAAGAGTTTTAAAATGATTTTGGTTAAGAAATAAAAAATTTTGGGCCATAGGGGCATTTTGGGAATTTTTGGGATTTTGGCTAATTTTGGGAGATTTGGGTTGAATTTAGGCCATTTGAATAATTTGAAGTTGTTTAGAATGAATTTAGTGAAATATTAGCAATTTGGAGATTTTTGAGATTTTTATGTTTTAAGGGCATTTTGGTAATTTTGGAGAATTTTGGTGAAAATTTGATTGTTTTCGTAGTTTTTTAGAATTGAAGGCAATTTGGCTTGTAATAACGAATGTGGTGTATTTTACATCAATTGGGTAAGATAGAGAGGTCCATGATTTTAGTAAAGAAAAAAGAATTTTTGGTCAATAAGGGGCATTTTGGGAATTTTTAGGATTTTGCCTAATTTTGGGAGATGGGTAAATTTTTTGGATTTTGGCTAAATTTTGGGAGATGAATAATTTAACAAGTATAAAAAGATTTTTGGTGAAACCTTAGGATTTTGAAGATTTTAGGGATCTTTAAGGTTTTAAGATAATCTTGAAAATTTTGGTGAAAATTGGGAAATTTTGGTAGTTTTGGAGAATGAGGGCAATTAGGGTTGTTTTAAGGAATGTGGAGCATTTATATCACTTGTGTAATTTGGAGAGGTTTAAAATGATTTTGGTGAAGAAATGGGAATTTTTGTGGCATAGCGTCATTTTGAGAATTTTTGAGATTTTAGCTAACATTAAGATATTTTAGGAGAATTTGGGAAATTTAAATAATTTGAAGTGGTTTAGAATGGTTTTTGTTGAAATTTTAGGACTTTAGAGATTTTTAAGATTTTTTTGGGTTTAAAAGCATTTTGGTAATTTTGGAGAATTTTGGTGAAAAGTGGGTTATATTAGTAGTTTTAGAGAATTTATGGCAATTTTGTTGGTATTAAAGAATATGGAGTATTTTAGATCAATTGGGTAATTTGGAGAGGGTCAAAATGATTTTGGTAAAGAAATGAGAATTTTTGTGTCATAGGGGCATTTTGGGAATTTTTAGGATTTTGCCTAAATTTAAGATATGTGTTGGGCAATTTGAATTATTTTTGGTAAAATCTTAAATGTTTGGAGATTTTTGGGATTTTTAGAGTATTAAAGTCATTTCGGTAATTTTGTAGAATTTTGGTGAAAATTGAGTCCTTTTGTAGTTTTCGAGAATTTAGGGCAATTTAGCTAGTTTTAAGGAGTGTGGAATGTTTTAGATCAAATGAATAATTTGGGGAGATTTAAAATGATTTTGATGAAGAAATGAGAATTTTTTGGCCATGGGGCATTTTAGGTATTTTTTGGATTTTTGCTCTTTTTGGGAGATTTGTTGTGAATTTTGGCGATTTGAATATTTTATTGTTGTTTAGAATAAATTTTTGTCGAAATCTTTAGAATTTGAAGATTTTTGAAATTTTAGGGTTTGACAGGCATTTTGGTAATTTGTAAGAATTGTATTGGAATTTGGGTTATTTTGGTGTTTTTAGAGTATTTAGGGTAATTTCGCTAGTATTTTGGAATGAGGAGTACTTTAGATCAGTTAGGTAATTTCGAGAGGTTTAAAATGATTTTAATGAAGAATTGAGGATTTTTTGGCCATAGGTGTATTTTGGGAATTTTAGGAATTTTAGCTAATTTTAAAAGATTTAGGTGAATTTGGCCAATTTGAGTTATTTGAAGTGGTTTAGAATGATTTTTCGTGAAATCTTTAAAATTTGGAGATTTTTAGGGTGTTTATAGTTTTAAGAGCATTTTGGTAATTTCGAAGGATTTTGATGAAAATTGAGTTATTTTGTTAGTTTTGAAGAATTTAGGGCTATTTGGCTAGTAATAAGGAATGTGGTGCATTTTAAATCAATTGGGTAATTTGGAGAGGTTCAAGATGATTTTAGTGAAGAAAAAAGAATTTTTGGGACATATGGTCATTTTGGGAGTTTTGGGAGTTTGGTTAAATTTGGGAGATGGGTATATTTTTTGGATTTTTGGGATTTCTAGGGTTTTACAGACATTTCGGTCTTTTTGGAGAAATTTTTGTGGAATATTAGTTATTTTTGTATTTTTGTATTTTTGAAGATCTTAGGGCAATTTTGCTAGCTTTAAAGAATGTAATGTATTTTAGATCGATTGGGCAACTTAGAGATGCTGAAAATGATTTTGGTGAAGAAATGAGATTTTTTAGGCCATGGTGACCTTTTTGAAATTTTTTAGATTGGCTAATTTGGGAGATTGGGGGTGAATTGGGCAATTTTAATAGATTCGAGTGGTTTAGAACGACTTTTTGTGAAATCTTAAGAATTTCGAGATTTTTAGGATATTTAGAAATTTAAAAACATTTTGGTAATTTTGAAGAATTTTGATGAAAATTGGGTTCTTTTTATAGTTTTGAAAAATTTAGGGCAATTTGGCTAATAATAAGAAATGTGATGTATTTTAGTTCAATTGGGTAATGGAGAGGTTAAAATTGATTTTATTGAAGATTTAAGAATTTTTTTGCCATAACGGCATTTTGAGAATTTTTGGGATTTTGACTAATTTAGGGAGATGGGCAAATTTCGACAACTTGACTTATTTGAACTGGTTTAGAATGATTTTTGGTGAACTCTTAGGAATTCAGAAATTGTTAGGATTTTTAAATTTTTGAGGTAATTTTGGTAATTTTTGTAGTTTTGTAGAAATTATGGCAATTTGGCTATCTTTAAAGAATTTGAAATATTTTAGATCAATTGTGTAATTTGGAGATGTTTAAAATGATTTTGTGAAAAATTTAAAATTTTTAGGACATAGGGACATCTTCAGAGTTTTTGAAATTATGGCTAATTTTTAGAGATATGGGGCGAATTTGAGCAATTTGAATAATTTGGATTGGTTTAGATTGATTTTTGTTGAAATCTTAGAAATTTGGAAATTTTTGGGATTTTTAGGGTTTCTAGGGTATTTTGGTAATTTTGGTGAAAATCGGGTTATTTTAGTAGTTTAGGAGAATTTCAGGCAATTTTACTATTTTAATGGAATGTGGAGTAATTAGATCATTGGGTAATTGGAAGAGGTTTAAAATGATTTTTGTAATGAAATAAGAATTTTTTTGTGAGGCGACATTTTGGGAAGTTTTATGATTTCGGCTAATATTCGGATATTTTGGGTGATGGTGGGCAATTTGAATAATTTTGAGTGGTTTAGAATGATTTTTGGTGACATCCTAAATTTTGGAGATTTTTTTGGATTTTAAAGATTTTAAAGGCTTTTTGGTAATTTAGGTGAATTTTGGTGAAAATTAGGTTATTTTGGTAATTTTTGAGAATTTAGGGCAATTTGCCTAGTTTTGAGGAATGTGGAGTATTTTAAATAAATTGGGTAATATGTAGAGGTATAAAATGATATTTGTGACTTAATGAGAATTTTCAAGCCATAGGAGCATTTTGACAGTTTATGAGATTTTGGCTAATTTTGGGAGATTCTGGGAATTGGAGCAATTTGATTAATATGAGCGATTTAGAATGATTTTTGGGTGAAATCTTAGGAATTTAAATATTTTTGGGATTTTTAGGATTTTAAGAGCATTTTGGTAATTTTGGAGGATTTTGGTTAAAATTGAGTTGTTTTAATCTTTTGGAAAATTTAGAGAAAATTGGCAAGTTTTAAAGAATGTAGAGTATTTTAGATCAATTGGGTAATTTGGAATTGTTTAAAATGATTTTGGTGAAGAAATGATTATTTTTGGTCCGAGGGGACATTTTTGGAATTTTTAGGATTTTTGTTATTTTGGGAGATTGACGGGAAATTTAGGCAATTTGAATAATTTTGAGTGGTTTAGAATGATTTTTGGTGAAATCTTGGGAATTTGGAGATTTTTGGGATTTTTAGGGTTTTAGGGGCATTTTGGTAATTTGGCAAGTTTTATGTAAACATGGAGTATTATAGATCACTTGGGTAATTTGGAAAGGTTTAAAATGATTTTGGCGAAGAAATAACAATTTTTAGGACATAGGGTCATTTTGGGAATTTTTAGGATTTTTCCTAATTTTGGGAGGTTTGGGGTGAATTTGGGCAATTTGAATAAATTGAAGTGGTTTAGTAAGATTTTTGTGAAATATTACGAATTTGGAGATTTTTAGGGTTTTAAGGGCATTTTTGTAATTTTGGTGAAAATCGAGTAATTTTGGTAATTTTGGAGAATTTGGAGATATTTGGCTGTTTTATGGAATGTGGAGTATTTTAGATCAATTGTGTAATTTGGAAACGTTTAAAATAATTTTGAGAAGAAATGGGTACTTTTTGGGCCATAGGGTGATTTTGGGAATTTTTTGGATTTTGGCTAATTTTTTGAAATTTGGGGTGAATTTGGACAATTGTAATAATTTGGAGTTGTTTAGAATGTTTTTTTTTTGGGAAATTTTATTAATCCGGAGATTTTTTAGATTTTTATGATTTTAAAGGAATTTTCGTAATTTTGAGAACTTTGATGAAAATTCTGTTATTTTGGTATTTTATGAGAATTTAGGGAAATTTAGCTTCTTTTAAAGAATATGGAGTATTTCAGATCAACTGGATAATTTTGAGAGGTTTTAAATGATTTTGATGAAGAAATGAGATTTTTTTGGCCATCGAGGCATTTTAGAATTTTTTGGGTTTTGGTTAATTTTGGGAGATTTGTGGTGAGTTTGGGCAATATGAATATGTTGTAGTGGTTTAGTATAATTTTTGGTAAAATCTTTAAAATTTAGAGATTTATGATATTTTTAGGGTTTTAAGGGCATTTTGGTAGTTTGGAGAATTTAGGGCAATTTAGCTAGTTGTATGGAATCTGGAGTATTTTAGATCAATTGGGTAATCTAGAGAGGTTTAAAATGATTTTAGTGAAGAAATGAGAATTTTTGGGTCATAAGGGCATTTTGGATTTTTTTTAAATATTGACAAATTTTGGAAGATTTGAGGTGAATTTAGGCAATTTGAATCATTTGAAGTGATTTAGAACGAGTTTTGGTGAAACCTTATGCATTTTGATTTTTTTAAGTTTTTCAAGGTTTTAAAAGCATTTCGGTAATTGTAGAGAATTTTGGTGAAATTTGGTTTATTTTTGTATTTATGAAGAATTTAAGGCAATTTGGCTAGTATTATAAAATATTGAATATTTTAGATCAGTTGGGTAATTTGGAGAGGTTCAAAATGATTTTAGTGAAGAAATGAGAATTTTTTAGCCATAGGGGCATTTTAGAAATTTTTGGGATTTTGGCTAATTTTGGGAGATGTGTAAATTTTGACAATTTAAATAATTTGGAGTGGTTTAGAAAGATTTATGGTGAAATCTTAGAGATTTGGAGATTTTTAGGATTTTACATGTTTAAGGGCATTTGGTAATATTGTTGAAAATTAGGTAATTTATGTAGTTTTGGAGAATTTAGGGCAATTTGGGTAGTTTTAAGGAATTTGAATTATTTTAGATCAACTGGGTAATTTGGATATGTTTAAAATAATTTTGGTGAAGAAATGAGAATTTTTGGGGCATAGGGGTATTTTTGAAGTTTTTAAGATTATGGTTCATTTTGGGAGATTTGAGGTAAATTTGGCTAATTCGAATAATTTGGAGTGGTTTAAAATGATTTTTGGTGAAATCTTAAAAATTTGGAGATTTTTTGGGTTTGTACGGGTTTTAAGGGCATTTTGGTAATTTTGAAGAATTTTAGTGAAATTGGGTTGTTTTGGTAGTTTTCGAGAATTTAGGGTGCATCTTTGTATTTTTTGTGAAATATGGAGGATATTGGGTTATTTTGGTAGTTTTGGAGAATTTATGGTAATTTGGCTAGTTTTTTGGAATGTGGAGTATTATACAAAACTTGGGTAATTTGGAGAGGTCTAAAATGATTTTGGTGAAGAAATGAAAATTTTTGGGCCATAGGGGCATTTTGGGATTTTGGCTAATTTTGGATGATTTGGGGTGAATTTGGGCAATTTGAATAGTTTACAGTGGTTTAGAATGATTTTTTGTGAAATCTCAGGAATTTGGAGATTTTTGGAATTTTTAGGGTCTTAAAGGCATTTTGGTAATTTTGGAGAATTTTGTGAAAGTTGGGTTATTTTGTTAGTTTTCTTGAATTCAGAGCAATCTTGCTATTTTTAAACAATGTGGAGTATTTTAGATCAATTGTGCAATTCGAAGAGGTTTAGAATGATTTTGGTGATGAAATGAGAATTTTTGGGCCATAAGAGAATTTCTGAAAAATTTTGGGATTTTGGCTAATTTTTTGTGATTTGCTATGAATTTGGGCATTTTGAGTAATTTGAAGTGGTTTAGAATTATTTTTGGTGAAATATTATAAATTTAGAGATTTTTGGAAATTTTAGGGTTTTGGGTGCATTTTGGTACTTCTGAAAAATTTTGGTAGAAATTGAGCTATTTTGGTATTTCTCGAGAATTTAGGGCAATTTGGCTAGTTTTAAAGAATGTGGAGTATTTTAAATCAGTTAAATTGGAGAATTTTGGGGTTATGAGGGCGTTTTGAGAATTTACGGAATTTTGGCTATTTTTAGGAGATGGGGGGTGAATTTAGTCAATTTGAATTATTTAGTGTGGTTTAGAACGATTTTTGGTGAAATGTTAGGAATTTGGAGATTTATGTGATTTCTAAGGTTTTAAGGGCATTTTGGTAATTTTGAAGAATTTTGGTGAAAATTAGATTATTTTGGTTGTTTTGGATAATTTAGGGATATTTGGCCAGTTTTAAGAAATGTGGAGTATTTTAAATCAATTGTGTAATTTTGAGGTGTTTAAAATAAATTTGGTGAAGAAATCAATACTTTTTGGGCCATAAGGAGATTTTGGGCATTTTTTAGATTTTGGATAATTTTTGAAAATTTGGGGTGAATTTTGGCAATTTGAATTTTAGAGTGGTTTAGAGTGATTTTTTTGTAAAATCGTAGGAATTTAGAGATTTTATGAATTTTTAGGGTTTCAAGGGCATTTTGGTAATTTTGGAGAATTTTGATGAAAATTCAGTTATTTAGTTAGTTTTCGAGAAATTATAGCAATTTAGCTAGTTTTAAGGAATGAGGAGTATTTTGGATCAACAGGGTAATTGTAATTTGGATAGGCTTAAAATTATTTTGTTGAAAAAATGAGAAATTTTTAGCCATCGTGGCATTTTAGGAATTTTTGGGATTTTGGTTGATTTTAGGAATTTTGAATATTTGTAGTGGTTTAGAATAATTTTTGGTGAAATCTTTAGAATTTAGAGATTTCTGAGTTTTTTACGGTTTTACAGAAATTTTTGTAATTTTGGAGAATTTTACTAGAAATTGGGTTATTTTGGTAGTTTGGAGAAATTTAGAGCAATTTGGCTAATTGTACGGAATGTCGATTATTTTAGATCAGTTGGGTAATTTGGAGAGCTTTGAAATGATTTTCGTAAACAAATGAGAAATTTTTTGGCCATCAAGATATTTTGGGAATTTTTGAGATTTCGGCTAATTTTGGGAGATTTGAGGTGAATTTGAGAAATTTGAATCATTTGAAGTTATTTAGAAAGATTTTTCATGAAATCTTAGAAATTTAGATATTTTTAAGATTTATAGGGTTTTAAAAGCATTTTGGTAATTTTTGAGAATTTTGGTAAAAATTATGTTATTATTGTAGTTTTCAAGAATTTAGGAAAATTTTACTAGTATTAAAAAATGTCGAGTATTTTAGATCATTTGGGTAATTTGGAGAGGTTAAAAATGATTTTAGTGAAGTAATGAGAATTTTTGGGCCATATGAGCATTTTGGAATTTTTTGGAAATTTGTCTAATTTTGGGATATGGGTATGTATGGACAATTTGAATAATTTAGAGTTGTATAGAAAGATTTATGGTGAAATCTTTGGAATTTGGAGATTTCTGGGATTTTTAGTGGTTTAAGGGTATTTTGGTAACTTTGGTAAAAATTGAGTAATTTTTGTTGTTTTAGAGAATTAGGGCAATTTTGCTAGTTTTAAAGAATTAAAAGTATTTCAGAACAATTAGGTAATTTGGAGTTGTTTAAAATGATTTTGGCGAAGAAATGAGAATTTTTGGGGCATAGGGGGATTTTTGGAGCTTTGGGATTACGACAAATTGTGGAAGATATGGGGTGAATTTGAGCAATTTGAATAATTTGGAGTGGTTTAGAATGATTTTTTGTGAAATATTAGAAATTTGGGATTTTTGGGTATTTATAGTTGTTTTTAAGGTATTTTCAAAATTTTGAAGAATTTTAGAAATATTGGGTTATTTTGGTAGTTTTCGAAAATTTAGGGCAATTTAGTTATTTTTAAGGAATGTAGAGTATTTTAGATCAATTGGGTAATTTGAAGAGGTTTAAAATGATTTTATTGAAGAGATGAGAGTTTTTGGGCCACAGAGGCATTTGTATAATTTTTTAGATTTTAGCTAATTTAGGAGATTTTGGTTGAATTTGAGCAATTTGAGTAATTTGAGGTGGTATAGAATGAATTTTTTGTGAAATCTTATGAATTTGGATGTTTTTTGGATTTTTAGGGTCTTAAGAGTGTTTTGGTAATTTTAAAGAATTTCAGTGAAAATTGAGTTGTTTTGATATTTTTGTAGAATTTAGGATAATTTGGCTAGTTTTAAAGAATGTAGAGTATTTTAGATTAATTGGGTAATTTGGAGAAGTTTAAAATAATTTTGATGAAGAAATGATAATTTTTGGACCATAAGGACATTTTGGGAAGTTTTAGGATTTTTGGTATTTTTGGAAGATTATAGATGAATTTGGGTAATATAAATAATTTGGAGTGGTTTAGAATGATTTTCGGTCGAATCTTAGGAATTTGGAGATTTTTTAGATTTTTAGGGTTTTAAGGGCATTTTGGTAATTTTAGAGAAATCGGTGAAATTTGGGTTATTTTAGTAGTTTTTCTGAATTCGGGGCATTTTGGCTAGTATTAAGGAATGTGGAGTAATTTAGATCAATTTTGTAATTTGGAGAGGTTTAAAATATTTTTGGTGAAGAAATATGAATTTTTGGGCCATAAGAGAATTTTGAAAATTTTTGAGATTTTGTCAAATTTTGCGAGATTTTGGTCGAATTTCAGTAATTTGGAGTGGTTTATAATTACTTTTGATGAAATCTTATAAATTTAGTGATTTTTGGGATTTTTAGGGTTTTTAGGGCATTTTGGTAATTTTGGAGAATTTTTGTGAGATTTGAGTTATTTAGTTACTTTTGAAGAATTTCAGGCAATTTGGATAGTTTTAAGGAATATGGAGTATGTTAGATCGATTGGGTAATTTGAAGATGTTTATAATGATTTTGGTTAAAAAATGAGAATTGTGGGGTCATAAGGGAATTTTGTAAATTTTTGGAATTTTGGCAAACTTTCTGAGATTGTTGGTGAATTTAGTCAGTTTGATTTATTAAAAATTTGGAGATTTTTGGATTTCTAGGGTTTTAAGGGCATTTTAGTTATCTTGGAGAATTTTTATGAAAGTTGGGTTATTTTGGTAGTTTTCAAGAATTTAGGGAAATTTGGCTAGTTTTAAGGAATGGGCAGTTTTTAGATTAATTAGGTAATTTGAGAGGTTTTAAATGATTTTGTTGAAGAAATGCGAATTTTTTTATCACAGGGGCATTTCAGGGAATTTTGAGATTTTGGATAATTTTAGGAGATTGGAGGTGACCTTGAGTAATTTGAAATATTTGGTGTTGTTTAGAACAATTTTTGATGAAATCTTAGGAATTTGGAGATTTTTTAGATTTTTAGGTTTTTATGGGCATTTTTGTAATTATGGAGTATTTTGGTGAAAATTGGGTTATTTTTAAAGTTTTCGAGAGATTAGGGCAATTTCATGAGTTTTAAGGAACGTGAAGTATTTTAGATCAATTAGGTTATTTGGAGATGTTTAAAATGATCTTAGCGAAGAAATGAGAATTTTTAGGCCATAGGGACATTTGAATAAATTGGTGTGGCTTAGAGCGATTTTTAATGAAATCTTAGAAATTCGGAAAATTCTCGAATTTCTAAGGTTTTAAGGGCATTTTGGTAATTTTGGAGAACTTTACTGAAAATTGGGTTATTTTGGCATTATTCAATAATTTATGGCAATATGGCTAGTTTTAAAAATTATGGAGTAGTTTTGAACAATTGGGTAATTTTGAGAGGTTTTAAAAGATTTTGTTGAATAAATGCAAACTGTTTTGCCATAAGGGCATTTTAGGATATTTTGGGATTTTGTCTAATTTATGGAGATTTGGGGTGAATTTCGGTAATTTGAATAATTTGAGTGGTTATAGTGATTTTTTGTGAAATCCAACGAATTTAGAGATTTTTTTGATTTTTAGGATTTTAAATGCATTTTGATAATTTTGGAGAATTTTGGTGAAAACTGGGTCATTTTAGAAGTTTTAATGAATTTAGAGTAATATAGCTAGTTTTAAAGAATGTGGAGTATTTTAGATCAATTGAGTAATTTGGAGAGGTTTAAAATGATTTTAGTGAAGAAATGAGAATTTTTGGGCCATAGCGGCATTTAGGCGATTTTTTGGATTTTAACTAATTTTGGGAGATTTGGTGTGAATTTGGATAAATTGAGCAAATTTGAAATGGTTTAGAATGATTTTTGGTGAAATTTTAGGAATTTGGAGGTTTTTTGGATTTTTAGGGTTTCGAGGGCATTTTGGTAATTTTGGTGAAAATTGGTTTATTTGATAGTTTTGGAGACTTTAGGGCAATTTGTCTAGTTTTAAGGAATGTGGATTATTTTAGATCAATTGGGTAAGTTGTAGAGATTAAAAATGATTTTGGTGAAGAAATGAGAATTTTTCGGCCATAGGGGCATTTTCAGAATTTTTGAAATTTTGGCTAATTTTGGAAAATTTTGTTGGAAATTGAGTTATTTTGGTTGTTTTGGAGAATTTAGGTTAATTTCACTAGGTTTATGAAATGTTGAGTATTATAAATCGCTTAGTTAATTTGGAGAGGTTTAAAATGATTTTAGTGAAGAAATGAGAATTTTTCTGCCATAGGAGCATTTTGGGCATTTTTTGATTTTCTCTAATTTTGGGAGATTTGGGGTGAATTTGAGCAATTTGAATAATTTGAAGTAGTTTAGAATGATTTTTGTGAAATATTAGGAATTTAGAGATTTTTTGGATTTTTTAAGGTTTTAAGGACGTTTTGGTTATTTTGAAGAATTTTGGTGAAAATTAGGTAATTGTGGAAGTTTTGGAGAATTTAGGTATATTTGGCTAGTATTAAGGAATGTTGAGTATTTTAGATCAATTGTGTAATTTGGGGACTTTTAAAATGATTTTGGTGAAGAAATGTGAACCTTTTGGGCCATAGGGAGATTTTGTGAATGTTTTGGATTTTGGCTAATTTTTCAAAATTTGGGGTGAATTTGGGCAATTTGAATAATTTTGAGTTGTTTAAAAGATTTTTGGTGAAATCTTAAGTATCTGTAGATTCTTTGGATTTTTAATGATTTAAGGGTACTTTAGTAGTTTTGGAGAATTTTTGATGAAAAATTGGTTATTTTGATAATGTTTGAGAAATTAGGGCAAATTTGGCTAGTTTTAAGGAATGTGAAGCATTATAGATAAACTAGGTAATTTGGAGAGGTTTAAAATGCTTTTGATGAAGAAATGAGAATTTTTTGCCCATCAGGGCATTTTTTGGATTTCTAGGGTTTTTTTAAAATTTGGGTGATTTGTTGTGGATTTGGGCAATTTGAATATTTTTTAGTGATTTAGAATAATTTTCTAGTGAAATCTTTGGAATTTTGGTAATTTTGAAGAAATTTTTATGGAAATTTAGTTATTTTTTTGTTTTTGAAGAATTTAGGACAATTTTGCTAGCCTTATAGAATGTGATGTATTTTAGATTAATTGGATAACATCAAGATGTTGAATATGATTTTGGTGAAGAAATGAGATTTTTTGGGCCATGGGGCCTTTTGGGAATTTTTTAGATTGGGGGTGAATTAGGCAATTTTAATAATTTAGAGTGGTTTAGAATGATTTTTGGTAAGATCTGAAGAATTTGGAGATTTTTAGGATTTTTACAGTTTTAAAAACATTTTAGTAATTTCGAAGAATTTTGATGAAAATTGGTTCTTTGGTAGTTTTGAAAATTTTAGTGAAATTTGGCTAATAATAAGGAACGTGTTGGGTAATTTGGAGAGGTTAAAACTGATTTTATTCTAGAAATAAGAATTTTTTTGCCATAGGGGCATTTTGAGAATTTTTGGGATTTTGACTAATTTAGGGAGATGGGTAAATTTGGATAACTTGAATTATTTGGACTAGTTTAGAATGATTTTTGGTGAAATCTTAGGAATTTAGAAATTTATAGGATTTTTTGGTTTTTAAGGTAATTTTGGTGAAAATTGGGTAATTTTGGTAGTTTTGGAGAACTTATGGCCATTTTGCTATCTTTAATGAATTAGAATTATTTTAGATTAATAATGATTTTGTGAAGAAATTATAATTTTTGAGACATAGGGGCATTTTTAGAGTTTTTGAGATTATGGTTAATTTTGAGAGAATTGGGACAAATTTGAGCAAATTAAATAATTTGGATTGGTTCAGAATGATTTTTGGTTGAAATCTTACGAATTTGAATTTTTTGGGATTTTTAGGGTTTTAAGGGCATTTTGGTAATTATGGTGAAAATTGGGTTATTTTAGTAGATTTGGAGAATTTCGAGGAATTTTACCATTTTTATGGAATGTGGAGTATTTAGATCATTGGATAACTTGGAGAGGTTCAAAATGATATTGGTAATGAAATGAGAATTTTTTTGCCAACGGGCATTTTGAGAATTTTTAGGATTTTTGCTAATATTGGGAGATTTTGGGTGAAGGTGAGCAATTTGAATAATTTAGAGTGGTTTAGAATGATTTTCGGTGACATCTTAAAATTTTGGAAATTCTTGGAATTTTAGGGGTTTTAAGGGCTTTTTGGTAATTTAGGAGAATTTTGGTAAAAATTATGTTATTTTGAAAATTTTTTTGAATTTAGAGAAATTTTCCTAGTTTTGAGGAACGTGGAGTATAATTGGTTAATATAGAGAGGATTAAAATGATATTGGTGAAGAGATGAGAATTTTCGGGCCATAGGAGCATTTTGAAAATATTTGAGATTTTGGCTAATTTTGGGAGATTTTGGGAATTTGAGCAACTTGATTAATTTGGAGTGATTTAGATTGATTTTTTGGTAAAAGCTAAGGAATTTAAATATTTTTGGAATTTTTAGGATTTTATGAGCATTTTGGTAATTTTGGAGAATTTTGGTGAAAATTGAGTTGTTTTGATATTTTTGGAGAATTTAAGGAAAAATGGCTAGTTCTAAAGAATGTAGAGTATTTTAGATCAATTGGGTAATTTGGAAATGGTTTAAATGATTTTGGTGAAGAAATGATACTTTTTGGTCCATGGGTACATTTTTGGAATGTTTAGGATTTTTACTATTTTTAGGAGATTAGGGGTATATTTTGGCAATTTGAATAATTTGGAGTGGTTTAGAATGATTTTTAATGAAATCTTAGGAATTTAGAGATTTTTAGGATTTTTAAAGTTCTAAGGGCATTTTTGTAATTTTTGAGAATTTGGTGAAAATTGGATTATTTTGGTAATTTGGGAGAATTTAGGAATATTTGGCTAGTTTTAAGGAACCTGGAGTATTTAAGATTAATGTTGACCTCATTTTTGATGAGGTCTTTTGCTTCTCTCTTTAGTACTTAGGATCTAGCCTTAAGCTTTTCCTTTGACTAATCTTAGAGGACTAGAAATGGGACCTACCACTTAGAAATTCAAACTACTTCTTAACTCCCTGCAAACCCCACAAGCTTGATTGTAGACCCCTAATCACCTAGAGGGTTGAAATCAAATGTGGAGGTTTAAAGGATGAGTTCCCTATAGGACTTTTTGGCCTTAGGAAAACCCTGGATGGCCTTGTCTGGTGAGGGTTGACTTGCACATACAATACACTCTCACACATATTCCAAGTCCTAAAACCACACTCTCACCCAACTTGACTTCCTGACTCATGTAGGTAATTCATAGGGATGGTCCTTAACCCCTAAGTCCCTGACTAAGAGGGTTAGGAACAACATAGTGAATGCCCCAAATGAGTCCTCTCATGTCTCATATGGGCTTGATATGGCTTCATGGCTTAACCAAAGTGATTCCATTTCACTCACACGTGATCAATCTTCATTTTTCCAAAATTTTAATTTTTGACCCCCGGGGCCCCGGACCCACCAAACCTACCAAATACCCTTGAAATGACCCAAAACTTACAAAATTACCTAAGTTACCCAAAATTCCTCAAAATCAATCCCAAACACTTCCCACCACTCAAGTTGGCCATCTTTGGCCAAAAATACCAAAATTTCCAAAAATACCCCTAAAACCCCCAAAATTACCAAAATACCCTTTTACCCCAAAAATCCAAAAATTCTAAAAATTCCTAGAAAATTTCAAAAAATCCCAAATATTCCCAATTTCATTTTGTTCAATTACACCATGGGCCAATTTTACCAATTTACCCCACTTTTACCAAAACCCCCAATTTGACCCATTTTAAACCCAAGTGAACCCAATGTCAAACCAAACCACCCCAATTGACCCCAATTTTGTTCCAATTCAATTCTAGAATTCAATTCAATATCCTCAATATCAATTTAGACCAAATCCAAGTCCAATTTGAATGACATTTGGGCCCAATTCCAATTTGGGGCTTAAGGCCCAATTTTGGACCATGACTCGAACCTAGCCCAAACCTAGTCCAATTCAACCCCAATTGGCCCCAAATCTTTTCTAAAACCTTCCTAACATTCCCACAAACAAAACACTAACTTGATTTGCCCAAAATTTGAACCTAAACTCCACCCAAACCTAACCCAAAACCAAAATCCCTTAAATTGACCTAAGCCCAAACCTAGCCCAAATACCAAAATTAGAGCCCAACCAAAATTGAAAGCTCTTTGTAACACTCCCATAAACATTTTCCAACATTAAATTTACATCAAATCCAAGATTAGCCCAACTTTTTCCCAAGTTAGCCCAATTTGACCCACTTTGGCCCCTTTACCAAAAAAACCCAAATTCAACCCAATTCAATTCAAAATCACTTTAAACTTGTTCCAAACCACTCATGACACATATCTAAACCAATTGAAACATTTATTTGGCACAATCCTTTACAAAATTTTCATCCCAAATTTATTTTAAATCCAAAAGCCCACTTCCTTAAACCACTTTAAAAGCCCATCCCAAGACAATTTCAAAAGCCCAAAATTGACTCTAAAGCCCATATGACATTTTCATTTGTCATCCATTTAATCAAAATCATTCACTAAGTTCCAATTCCATCATCAAATAAATCTAAATCAAGCCTCATGCCAAAATACCCCTAAATTTCAAAAATCCCAAAATCCCTTTCTCATGCAAGTGAGCCAAGCCATTCCTAAGCCATGAGCAAGCCTTGGAGCCATGCACAAGCCACATGAGAGCCATGAGAATCTTAGGATTGTCAACACCCCATAAGTGGAAAAAGGAGGAAGGCCTTTAAGCACTCCTTAAGAGTCATTAACCATTCCCATGTCTCCCCTAACTCATGCTTAAGCCTAATTGTACTTGGATTGTGACTTGACCCCACTAATCAAGCTGATCCAAATGACTTTCTCTTCAGCCTAAACCAGCCTTGGGGAGGTGCACCTAGCTTAATACATGCATTGGACCAAATTAAGCCAAAATGAATTCTCCCCCATTCCATTTAAATCAAATCCTTTGCACATGTCCAAAGCCAATTGAACTCACCAAACCCCAGCCCTGACCTCACTGGTCAAGATGGTGACCAATGCCTGGCCAGCCAGCCACCTAGGTCACCGGAAAACACCATGGCCGAGAGCTCCATGTGAGCCAAAATTTCAAATTCTCCCTTGCTGAGCTATCCCAACCCTACTGGACACCAGAGCTCTTCTTCTCCTCCCCTGAGCAGCTGATCCCAGCCTCCAAATGCCCTTGGGAAGCCCTCCAGCCATGCCTATTTAAGCACCACCACCTCTCGGCCAAATAAGGTGATGAACAAAAACCTTGAGGAAACTCTGCCAAAATTGCTCCAGGACCTTCCTCTAACCCAGAGCAGTTGATCCCCAGTGTTCCTTTGCCCTAATCCCCATTAACAGAGCTCAATTCTCGAGTTGAAAATCCACCTAAAAATAGGACACTTCACTACAAATGAGCCAATCTCCAAATTGATTGACCCTACACCTTCACCAGACCAAGAGGAGAAGTTCCCCAGCAAATGCCTCCTCACCAGGCCAGCCATTGCTTCCAGCCTCCAAGCTTTGTGATAGGCTGTGGACACTTTCATACTTAGACTATTCCCAAGAGCCAGATACTTCATCTGGAGCTTTCTTGGACTCAATCGAAGGTGACACAACCCTCAGATCGAAGCTTCACTTCTATGAGCAAAGGTAAGAACTCATTCTTCCTCCCGAGCTTCCAGCAATTCCCCATTTTGTTTGAGTTAATTTCATAGCTTATAAACCGTATGGATGTGTTCGTCTCTTCAAGACAAATCCATAGAGCATAAGAACTCGAAAATCCAATGAGAATCGAGAGAGATTTTAGGGTTTGAGTGTGGACGGTCACGGGTGCACACCAGTCATAGACGATGACCAGGAGCCGTTGGATCGTGCGTGTATCGAGCGGACGGTCGAGATCAAGCCAGACAGCGGAATGTTACGTGAACCGTGGGCCCCTGGAGCGCTGAGTGAGATGGTTGCGTCGAATCACAGAGCGACGCGTGGGCTTTCGATCTGTCGTAGGATGACGCGTCGCCGAGTCGGATATGTAGGAAATTAGGGTATTTTTTAATTATTTAAATATCAGAACTTCAAAAAGTCATATCTTTGCATAGAAAAATCACAAAAATAAAATAAAAATACCCTCTTGCTCAGTGAATAGAGGAGAATAATGTGGAAAAGAAATAAAGTTAATTGAATGAGTATTTTATTTTTAATAATTTATTTACTGTTTTTAATCTTTTGATTCTCCATTTGCATAGACTATTCACCATGGCATGAGACCATAGGCCTTTTGAAGCCTCTGATCTTGGGAACATTTCCTTAATTTTTCAAGGTCAGAGGCCATCTTTGTGAAGAGTTACTGATTTTTCAAGTTCATGTTACTGTTTTAGGTATTTTAATTCTAATAATTAGCATGTTGTAAAATAAATTCTAGAAAAATTTGGTGGTGTTTCTTAGGACCAGGGGACCCTATAAAAAATGTATTTTGAGTTAATTCATTCATAATAACCTTAATTGGCCTAAACCCCTAAAATTGAATTTGAATTAATTAGGGTTAACCACACATCAAACTGACTTGAAAACAATTCTCCATTGCTCTTTAGGGCCAGAGAAACCTTACATAAAATTTTGAAATCAATTGGACTTGATTAACCCCACCAAATAGATTTATTAAGCCTCATAAGCAAAATGGAACTTTAAAAATTCATAACTCCAAAAATACTTTTCAAAAATTGACAAAAATGTTTTTGAGCTTCTCGATATCAGGGAAGTTCAGGAAAATTAAAATTGGAAGTTTCTAAAAAAGTTGATTTTTCACAATATTTTAATATATTAATAATTAAAAAATAATAAAAATCACAAAAATATTAAAAATCATAAAAATGTCACATTTTGACTCGTAATCATTTAGGAACAAACCAAATATTTTTCTTAAGTCCCTAGGTTAAGATATTGAATTTTAAAGGCTTAATGTAATTTTTAATATTAAAAAATGAATTTTCAACCTTCTTCACTAAAATAATTCTAATAAATAAAAAAAATCAGAAAATTATAAAATTTGTTTCTCTGGACTCCTTGAGGTCAGAGAAATTTATGAAAAATATAAAATCTATTTTTTAACCTTTATTTTATTTTAAAATTAATTAATACTCTAAAACTCAAAATTATTATAATAAATAAAATATAATTCAAAAAATCACAAAAAGTTTTCCATGTGGTCCTCTAGTCATTAGGAACATCCCATAATTTTCTTAAGGACGGAAATCTTTCCTTGGTTATGTTGTTGAATTTTCCTTGAAAACCTCTATTTTCTACTAAAAATATATATATAAATAAATTAAATTCAGAAAAATCACATTTTCTCCTCTAATGTCTTAATTGACATGTGAGTGAGGTGACATAAAAATTTCAAATTCATTTGAGCTCAATTTAGTGAGTTATGAAATAAATAAGCTTAAAAGGGCATAAAGGTAATTAAGAATTTTAACCCTTAATTAAAACTTTAGGTTTAATCAAGATGGAGGGTAAAATATTTGATTTTAATTTTCTCTTGGATGATTGAAACTTAGGGAAATTAAAAGGGGTAGAACCCCATTAAACACTTTTAAAAATTATCAAAGTGAAACTCTAATTAATTAAATAATTTGAATTTTGGAAAAAATACATTTAAATTTGGATTAATAAAATAGGGATATTATTAAGAGAATATTTATTCTTTAATTTAAAAATACCTAAATAAGTCACTTTAACAATATTTAGTTCTTAACTAAAAATTAAACTAATAATTAAAATCAAATTTAAAATCTTGGAATTAAATTAAATTAAATTAAATTAAGTCAAGTCAAAGTTTAAATTAAATTAAATTAACACCTTAAAAATTAAATTAAATTAAATTTAAAATATTGAAACTAAAATTAAATTAAAATTAAATTAAAATAATATTAAATTAAAATTAAATTAAATTAAAATTAAATTAAATAAAATAAAACTAAATTAAATTGAATTAAATCATATTAAATTAAATTAAATTAATATCACTTAACAACAAACCTAAATCAAATCATTAAGAGTTAAATCAAAACATATCAATAATTTCAACACCTCTTTCTATCTAAGTAAATTTAAAACATAAACAACAATCTGAAATACTAAGATAATTGAAAGTGTAGAGATTTAAATTAAATCTAAAATAATTTGAACACTATTCCAAACTTAAACTTATTAACTAAAACCTCATAATTAAATTAAATCACTTTAAATCATTAACTCAAACTTTAAATTAAGAATGATTAAAATTCTCAACAACCCAACTTGCCCTTAAAGGCTTTAATTATTATAACTCTTGAATAGAGCATTAAGTGAAATGTCACTTCACACATAAGATATTCAAATATCCTAGTTCACTGAACAAGAAACAGAACAAAAAATGAAAATCCTTGGATGATTGATTCATCAATATGATAAAATTTACTTGGACTCAAAATAATCCCAGAAGTATTGAAAAGATGTTTAGGACTCGTCCTAAGTACTTCCTCAATATGACGGGATGTATTAGAAGAACGATTGAATTTAATTGTTCTTTGATGAAGAAAATCATCCTTAAATCAAACCAACAACCTAGACGTCATAGGAGATGACTAGCAATAGGATTAGGAATTTGGTAGACAACCAAAACCCTTCTCTTAGCTTTACCTAGGTACTTATTGAAATATTTAAATGCCTTAACGTGTGTTTTAAGTGCAGCTTGGGATGATGGGAAGACCCTCCAGGTACGCTTTTATTTTATTGCAATTTACTTTATTTCAATTTACTTACATGCACGGTACTTTACTTTTTCTTGCATGTTAAACAAAACTGTTGCATGAAAACCAAAACCTTTAGAATAGTCCCTGAACTGAAACCAAAACTAAATTAAAAGTCACCACAAGATAAAATTCACCGCCACAAAATTCCAAAATATAAAACAACTCAAAATTTAATCGCAAACAGAACAACAAAACTACAATTGCAACTAACTTAAAACTTCTCGTTGAATGATCGGGAATACCTTGGATGATGTAACCCACGTGTTGCTAACGGGATTTCCCACGGTCTAAATGAAAGTGTGGAACTCATTCAGTTGAGTTTAGCAAATTCATTTGAACTAAGTGAATTCGATGAAAATAACGTCTGTTGGGATGACGGAACTGCGGGATCTTAATCGGTTCGTTTAAACAACTTTAAGATTTGTTTTAATTAAAATATTAAAAAACACTTGGATTTTAATATCCCTAAACCAAAACACTTCTCTCATCTCCCGATTTATGACTTCTAAAACTAAACCTCTGCAATAAGGAGCTCGGAGCATGGTGGGCAGCACGACCATCGCATCAGCAAAACTCGGGTCTACATCAGCAAAACATTCCTTAGAATTAAATAACCAAGCCATAGGATTTCGAGGTAGTTTTCCTAGTGCAACATAAATCCTCAACTTTTTGTTAGGCATTTGCATAATCATGTTATGAAAATTAAGCCCTAACCGGTCTTAGGACTCCGAGGTAGTCGTTCGGTACGACATAAACCCTCACATCTTCAAGGCTGTTTGTATGATTTTATCATACAAATATAAGTACAAATTAAATAATATTGGCAGGATTGCAACATTAAATAAACTCCCAAATTGAAGCCAAACAATAAGATAGTTTGGGAAGTTGCCAAGATTCTTCTTGGATCCTCAGCTTCTCCTACTTCTCTTCCTTCGGATTCTTGAAATAAAATGTTCCAAATTTGAGCTAATCCCTATTGAAATTTCCAAAATCCAATCCTTTGGAAACCTTAAACTTTGAAATTTATGAGAGCAAAACCACTGATCATTATCGAGAGTTTTCTTAAATGATTCCCGTCATTTAAGATGTAATTAACTATAAGGGCTTGCCCTTATAGGGAACTTTAAGAACCCATGTAATATAAACCCTGCTTATTCCTTTTATATTAAGTAGGGGAACTTGTCGGCTTATAAAATTGGTTCGCAGACCAAACGAATGTCACAAATCTTCTAGTTTATTTAATCGAGCCCCATCATCAAGTAGTGTGTCTATTCTTCAGGATAGATACACATCTTGTGATGTGGCACTCATTTATATAAACTATTTGGGATGTGAGATCAGTTTGATTTTATATCTTAAAATTTTCAAATTTAAAATTATTTTCAAAATCAAATGCTATCTTTTAAACTATATATATATTTAAATTAAATTTAAAATCTAAAATTCGCCAACAACTTCTGTAGGCGACACCTTTTTTAAAATACAATACACAAACCTAAAAATATGCCGACAGCTTCTGGTGACTCCGCTGGGGACTAGTTCCTCTCTCCATTTTGATCAGATGGTTTTGCTTTCATAAATCGATAGTGTATCCATGTCCCTAGTGGAGCAAACTACCATTTTTCCTTTGGAATGCCCGTTCATTTCTGTATTGAACGACTATAGCCAACTCCTCTCGGATTTAGGAGCCACTATTTAGACACTCCTAAACAGAGAGGTTCTGAGATCCTTTTACCTCTTTTTCTGAGATGGGGTGGACCCCCAATAGGTGTTAGCTTAGGAGCGGTCCTTTGGATCGAGAAGTCATATGAGACTTTCTCTTCCCTTCCAAGTCTGAATCGGATCCTTTACCTTTTTTATACCTTTAAACACTCTGTTCCTAACAAACAAATCCTCTAATAAACAACCTTCTAATAAATAATCTCTTTTAAAAATCACAAATACACTAAGATAAATGAAAATGTGTTCGGACTCTTTCTTTTTCGTCCTAAGTTTTGCGACAAAAGGAACTATAATTCGGGACTTACATTCGGAATTTGCCTTGTAGAAAATGACTGCCCCGAAGTTAATCTTTTCCTTCACCAATGGAATGGACTTCGTCGTTTACAAGGATGAGCTGCCTGACAATGGGATCATCCGTTTTGGACAAGGATTCGACAACACAGATATCAAGTTCGCTGGCGTCACTCTCTTCGCACTAATGGACAAAGTGCCAGAAACTGAAGAGCCCGTGATTGAGTTCAACTTGAAGTCGGCTCAAGAATTCCCTCCCTTACAAAGGGTTCCAGCTGAAAGGAGTACTACTGCTCGAAGGAGAACTGCTGTCTCTACCCCCACCGGTCTAGTCATCTCTGCACCTACCCCAACTTCTGCCAAACTGAAGGGGAAGAAATCCAAGTCTGTGATGAGCATGTCACCATTGAGGGTACAGATTTTGCTACAATACCGTCTGTTTTTGAAATTGGGTTCAAGTGTTGCACCCCTAACTCGGACTCAAAGAAGAAATAGAAGCAGAAAGATCACTAAGATCAAGAAAGCCAGAGCTGCTGAAGTTGCTTTTCTAGAAGAAATTCCTGAGGAAAGAGAAGAACTGCCATAGTATATACCTCTGTTGGAAGGAAGCAGGTTTCACCTTCTCTCTGCCGCATCAGATGAAGAGGATGTCCGTAGGATCACCGTTGCAATACCCCGACCTGCATACTACAACAATTACAAAAGGAAAAGCAATAGGACTACGCCATTTGCTCGACTGCAAGCTGTGATAGAAAGATTGGCAAAGAAAGAAAGATGCCCTGTGTCTTAAGAAGGATTGGACGGGAACCAGCTAAATCCCGCCTCGGACCGCGAATAGAGCCTGTTGCTGTCACATAGAAACCAAAGAAGAAGATAAGAGCCAGTTCACCTGTTATTGTATCAAGTTTGCAAATTAGGGAGGATACCACCTTCCAGCATGTAGCCGACAAACCATCTGATCCTAAGCTTCCGGCTGCAAGAAGGATGGTATGACGACCTACTACTGGTGAGCTAAAACCAAAACAATGTCCTGAGAAGAAAAGTCTCATCAGGAGACTTGAATCAGAAGGAAGTGCTACTGCGATAAAGGAAACCCCTGAAAAGGAAGTTCAACAACCGTCATATGACAACTGCGAGACCGTACGGAAAAGGCCATTAGAGGATTCCATGGAAAAGTTAAGGACCGATATCTGACAGTTAGCAAGAGAAAGAGAAGAAAAACTAGAAGATCAAGTTGATTCATCAGAATTCATGGATGACGAGTATCTTTGAAATCCACATGGTTGAGACACGAGCATCATCAGCTTCGCAAGGTGCTCCGGCAGCTGCGAAAAGAGATTAACCGGAAGTGATGAGAGCACAGCTTCGGGAAAGAGATGACACAATTTCCGAGATGGCAAAGAGGATGGAAGAGATGGCTGCCGCTTTAGCCACTCTCGCAGTCGGGTTCGACCTCGAAAAGACACCCACAGAGATCATCCATATTGCAGATGGAGGAAAAGAGATCACATCCGTCAACGGAGAGGGGCCACCAAAGAAAGATTTTGCACAAAGCATGATTCCAGAAAAGGACATTAAGAGCATGGTAGAACAGCAGGTGCGAGAAGCCCTAGCACAATCTAAGAGTGGAGCATCTATTCAGATGGGTAGACCTTACCCCAAAAAATTTGATGCGGTCCAATACCCAAAAGGCTTCGTACCACCTCTGTTCAAGACTTTTGATGGTACCGGAAACCCTCGACAGCACATTGCACATTTTCGTGCTAGTTGCTACAATGCCGGTGGGAGTGACGCTCTACTCTTCCGTCAGTTCGTCAGCAGTTTATCAGGGATTGCCTTCGACTGGTACACAGAATTGTCGAATGGTTCAGTAAAGACCTTTTCAGAACTAGAGAATCTCTTCGTTAAGCGGTTTGTCAGGGCTCAGCACCACATCACTATTGGTGATCTAGTGGTGGAGCAACAAAAGCCGAACAATACCTTAGTGGATTACATACTTCGATAGAGAAATTTAAGCATGAAGTGTGAACCATAGCTTCAAGAACAACATGCAGTCGGCATCTTGCTCAAGAGTATTCATGGCCCAATAGCACATCTCCTTAAAGGATTTACAATCAAGACTTTTGAGAAGTTGCTTAGCAAGGCCGGGAGCTTGCAAGAGGAGGCAAAGAAATTAAGTTTTGTGGACAAGAACGATAAGCAGAAGCCCGTGAAAACATTCGAAAAGAAATCTGGAATCATTGCGGCAGTAGATAAGGGCAAGCAGCCAATGCAGATACCGCCAGAGCGGCCACAACCTAGTTATCAACCACCGCAACAGACTTATCAGCAACCTCAGCAAGGCTATCAGCAACCTCAGCAGGGCTATCAGCAGCCTCGACCAAGCTATCAGTCGCCTCAGCATTATGAACAACCGCCTCGTTCATCGCGTACCTTAAGAGAACTTCTAAATAGAGAATACCCATTCAAAACTGAAGCAGTAGCGAAGATGTTCCGCAGCTTAATGAGGACACCAGATTTTCAGCTGCCAGAGTCTAAAAAGCCAGAGGAAGTCAATAAGAAAGATCATCCAAACTATTGCCCTTACCACCGGATGCTCGGACACAAGATAGAGGATTGCATCACATTCAAGAGTTGGCTTGATGACAATCTCTGTAAAGGGAACATAACGATCCCAAAGAAATACATGAAGGAAACCCAGAAAGGAGGTTCCGTCAATGTTATTTCAATGGATCGAATTGTTCTGATAAACCTGTACATGACTGATAATGGATGGAGTACTGTCTGGACAAAATCATCGAAGAAAATTTTGGATCACATCTAGGCCGCTTCGGTACGCGCTTCAACTCAGAGTTTGAAACCTATCGAGTCGACACTATCACTTGCGATTGAAGAACCGCCCCAGAAGGAGGAGAAGATCCTTGAAGAAAAGAAGACCGAGGCTCCGAAGGGTAGACTAGGGGTTACTTATCCTAGGATGGTTGCTTCTGATTCGAGGCAGAAATCCCTCGAACTCCTGACTCTATATGATTATCTGCTCACCCTGGCAGGATCTTGTAATGATAAGGGTTTTGGCGTTGGCTACGTTTTGACTATTTCTAACGATTACGTAACTAGCGACAACCAGCTTAATCCAGATCTCGATTCCAATAATAATAACGATTCTCAAATCATACATAACCTCGATGATAACGACGAAGAAGATGTTCACAAAGGAGGCTACGAAAGCTCAACAAGCAACGAGTCCATTTGTGAATTCCGGGGAGCTCCGATCACGATAGAATTAGAACCATCAGACACCGAAGCAACTTCAGAAGAGCCAGTTGTTCCGATTCAAGAGGAGACACCGGTAAATTTAGAAGAAATAACAGTGGTCAATCTAAGAAGCAGAAAAGTTCTACTCCTCAGAATGGGTCCAAAACATAAAGGAAAGCAGGTGGTTGCTCAGGAAGAGCCAACCCCAGCAGAGGAACTGCCCATTCGAGAAGAAACCGAGGAACATGGTAATAAAGTGGACTACAACGTGCTAGCCCATCCTAGGAAGTTACCAACCAAACTAAGCATATACGCCGCTCTGATCCTCTCAAAGGAGATGAGGGAGGCTCTGATCAAGGCTTTACTTGATTCAGAGATTTTTTTAGCTCAAATGGCTGGTAATTCCTTCGACGAGGTTTGCTCGTTAAGAGAACAACAAGGTGTTACCTTCATGGACAATGATCTATTACTGGGAACAGCCGATCACAACCGACCATTATATATTTCAGTAACTATTGGAAATTTTACGCTCTCTAGAGTGTTGGTTGATTCAGGAGCATCAATTAACATAATGAATCTTCGGAAGCTAGTAAATTTGAAAATTGATGCTCGCGAGCTTGAAGCAGACAAGATGTTATTAAGAGGCTTCAATCAAAAAGGAGAAAGAGCTCTTGGATCGATAACATTACTGATGAAGACCGGTGATTTAGCAAAGACAACTGCAAAATTCCATATAATTGATTCTGAAACATCGTTCAACGCTCTACTAGGTCGGCCATGGATCCATGAAAACTAGATGGTACCGTCGTCTTTACACTAGTGCATAAAGTATTACGATGGAGGAGAACAGTGTATCAAAGGTGACTTGCAACCATTCTCCGTACACGAGATCGGGATTCATGAAGATGCGGCCTACTACGCGCCCCCGAAGAAAACAATCTTTTCTAGAAAAACGATACCAAATGAAGCAAAATAAATTCGAGACGATGAAGAACCTGAAGTTCTAGTCCAACATTTACTCACCACTCCCTTACGGCGAGACGGTGAAGATTTCTCCAGAACTCGCACCCGAGGTCGAGGCCTGGGATGAGGACGTGGAAGAAACGTTGGAACAGTTGGACAGAAGAAACCAGTCATCAATGTTGATTGGGAGAATTGTTCCGAAGAAGAAGAAGAAATTGAGAAAGAAGCATCAATAGTAAATCAAAAGAAACCCCAGTTCAAGTTCTCTCTCAAAAATGAAAAGAAAAAAGAATATAAATCAATGTACGAGAAGATTAACCATTATGTTCATACTATGACCCTGACCCCGATCCATTCTAATAAGATCGAGGGTATGGTGGTCAAGGAAGTGCATGGTGGTCGTGCTAAGCCGATCAAGATTTACCGTGGTACTTCTTCTTCCAATACTGAAAAAGATGTACAATTTGAAGATTTTACTTCTTCCGAATTAATGGAACTTCCTTTGAGTGGTACTCTCACTGTGTTCAAAATTTAATTCAACATGGAGTCCTACCTCGATGATAGACAAAAGGTCAATCACAACATTTTGAAAAATTTTGGAATAATGCCATTCAGCCTCCCAATTCAAAACATGGTCTCGGATTCGGCACGGTAGGGTGTGTTGACGATACGGGATTTTGATTGGTTGTCACCTGCGAACCTAATGAAGACTGCTTGGAAGCTTCAGAAGACCTTGAAGATCTACCAATCGGAGATGCTCCGCCAAAATTTGAAGAAGAAATCAAATCTACAATAGACGAGTTAACGGAAGTTAACTTAGGTACTAGCGAAGAACCTAGACCTACCTTTGTTTGCTCCTTACTCAATAAAGAAGACTCCGAAGACATAATTAAGCTATTAATGGAATTCAAGGACTGTTTTGCTTGGAGTTACGACGAAATGCCAGTATTAGCTCCAGAAGTCGCAGTTCACAAATTAGGAGTGGATCCCACTGCTGTTCCGGTTAGACAAGCTTCGAGAAGAATGCGTCTAGAAATTGAACAACAAGTTATAGCCGAAGTTAAGAAGCTGATAGATGCTAAATTTGTCCGTGAAGAACAATACCTAACTTGGTTAGCCAACGTAGTACCAGTCAGAAAGAAGAATGGTCAGATTAGAATCTGCGTAGACTTCAGAGATTTGAATAAAGCATGTCCAAAGGATAAATTTCCACTACCAATCCCAGAACTGATGATCGACATCGCTTCAACACATGAAATCTTCTCATTTATGGATGGATCGTCGGGATACAAACAGATAAAGATGGCACCAGAAGACGAAAAGCTCACGGCATTCAGAACTCCGATCAGAGTGTACTGCTACACAGTAATGCCATTCAGACTAAAGAACGCAGGAGCAACATACCAAAAAGCGATGACGAAGATTTTTGATGATCTCATTTGCAACCAAGTCGAGTACTACGTGGATGATGTGGTCATCAAGAGCAAACTAAAAGAAGATCATTTGTATGATTTGAGAATTGTTTTCGAGCGATTAAGACAATTTAGTCTTAAGATGAATCCCTTAAAATGAGCCTTCGGCGTCACCTCTGGGAAATTCTTAGGATTTGTTGTCCGACATCGCGGAATTGAAATCAATCCGGAAAAGATTAAAGCTATCTTAGAAATGCCTCCTCCCAAAACTTTGAAACAACTACGATCCTTTCAAGGGAAGTTGGCATATCTTCGACGCTTTATCTCAAACTTGTCAGGTAGGTGTCAGCCCTTCTCGGCATTGGTTAAAAAGGACGCCAAATTAGTTTGGGATGAGAAATGACAGCGGGCTTTCAAGGACGTTAAGCAATATTTAATGACACCTCCTGTCTTAGCAGCCCCAGTCTCAGGTAGACCGTTGATACTTTATACCGCGGCCTTAGATGACTCTTTCGGAGCCCTGCTAGCCCAGGTCAATGACGAGGGAAAAGAAAATGCTCTCTACTACCTAAGCCGTCGTCTAATCCCGATGGAAGTAAAGTATCCTCCGATTGAGAAGCATTGTTTGGCCCTGATCTTCGCCGATCAAAAGCTCAGGCATTACATGCCTTCTCATAAGGTCAACCTTATTTCGAGAGTTAATCCGTTGCAATACTTGATGACCCGACTGACGCTTTCTGGAAGACATGCCAGGTGGTCGATGATACTATTGCAATTCAACATAACATTCGTTCCTCTTCGCGCCATAAAGGGACAAGTCATAGAAGACTTCCTTACAGCACACCCTCTACCGGCAAATTCGCCTCTCGACGATGATTTGCCTGACGAGCAGATAATGACCCTAGAAGACCCCGATGATCAGCGTTGGGAATTATATTTCGACGGTGCGTCCTCAGCACAGAAGAACAAAGAATTGCAAACGATAGTGCCCGGTAAGGCAGGAATCGGACTAATCTTTATAACACCGGAGCGGGGAATGTTAAGATACTCCTACCACTTGACAGAACCGTGTACAAACAACGAGGCAGAATACGAAGCCCTCATAACAGGACTGGAATTAACCATTCAGATGGGAATAACAGACATCAACATCTACGAAGATTCTCAGTTGATCATTCAACAAGTCGCCGGACAGTATAGGATTTTAAAGCCAAGGCTCGAGCATTACTTTCAGTATGCCATGAAACTGTTGGAACAGATTCCAAACGTAACAATCTAAAAGATTCCCAGAAAAGAAAATGCTCTCGCCGATGCGTTAGCCCACCTTGCAAAAGAATTTTTCTGCTTACAGGATGAGTCAGTTGAAGTGACAGTTCAAGATGACAGGTCCTATCACAGCTCGACATGGATACAATACATAAATCAGAAAGAAAAGCAGAAGAAGCAATTGCAGCAGTAACAGAAAATATAGAAGATTGGCGGCAACCACTAATAAACTACTTGCAGAAAGGAAACCTGCCTGACGATAAGTCGTTAGCCCATCAAATCAAGAAAAGAACTCTGTCTTACGCTTTAATAAATAATACGTTATACAGAAGGTCTTTTGATCAGATGTGGCTAAGATGCCCGAGCGGGTCTGAGGCTCGTGAAATTGTTAAAGAAGTACATTCAGGACTTTATGGCGCTCATCAGTCGGGTCCGAAAATGAAAATGAAGATTAAAAGAATAGGGTACTACTGGCCCTCAATGATGACCGACTGTATGAAAGTTGCCAAAAGCTGTCACCAGTGTCAAGTGCATGGAGTGGTTCTACACCAACCTCCAAATGTGCTACATCCGACAATCGCGTCGTGGCCATTTGAGTGTTGGGGTACAGATATAGTGGGTCCGATAGAACCGCCTTCTTCAAGAGGACATCACTTCATTCTTGCAGCTACACACTACTTTTCTAAATGGACAGAAGCTATACCACTCAGAGAAGTGAAGGCGAACCACGTGCTACAGTTTTTCAAGAACCAAGTCGTCTGCCATTTAGGGGTACCGTGCGGTATCATTTCAGATAATAGGTTTGCATTCAAAAGTACAAAGATCAACAATTTTGTCAGAAGACACGGGATTGATTAGCGCTATTCAACAATCTACTACCCAAGAGCGAATGGCTTGGCCGAGGCTTTTAATAAAACTCTCTTCCAAATCCTAAAGAAAACTTTGGACGACAATAAGAGAAAATGGCACGAGAAGTTGTTAGAAGCCTTATGGGCCTACAGGACGACTTTCAGAACTCCTACCCAGTCAACGCCTTACGCCTTAGTGTACGGGTCCGAGGCCGTTCTACTCTTAGAGGTTCAGCTTCCGTCTCTCAGAATTGCAGTTGTAGAAAAGATCACTACAGAAGAAAATGCCAGACTATGACTGGAAGAATTGGAAAGCTTGGAAGGGAAAAGACTTTCAGAACAGCAGAATTAGGAGCTGTATCAAGCCAAGATGATCGAGGCCAATGATAAACTGGTACGCCCAAGAACATTCAAAGTCGGTGACTTGGTTTTAGTTCTGAGAAGACCTATTCTTGCACATTGCAAGATAGGTTGTAAATTTGAACCGACATGGGAAGGACCGTTTGTGGTCGAGACAGTCTACTCTGGAGGTTCCTACCAAATGGTGAATTGCTGTGGAGAAAGACCTATGCTTCCAATCAATGGAAAATATTTAAAGAAATATTACGCAACCTGATGTTTGGAAGGGTGCCCTCTAAAGTAGAATCTTATCCCTAGAAACATGGGTGAAGTAATCACTTTGTGACTGGGTCCGAACCCAAAACAAAATAGAATGGATGACAAAAAAAAAATCTCATCAACGAAAATGTTAAAAAGATAACATGGCAAATCATAATAATAAAATGGCAATCTTTCCTTTTAAATCCATTCATTCTTGATATTTTCTCATCTTTTCCTACTTTCTGTAAATTTAAAAGAAGTGAATAAAAAAAATTTAAGTGTTTTTCTTATTGTTCTTGTTCTTAGTACAACCCCTGATCCTTTCCTTGTTTTTTCGCAGGGAAATGTTGAACGGGCGGTTGGTTCTAAACTTTAGAAATGGCGTGAGTCTAGCACTTGATGAAAAGAGGGTGAGGGATGGAGTAGTGATAGAGATTGACTCAGACTTCACACCAGCTGGCTTACAATATGAAGAAAATGATTAGATCCCAGTTGATCGAGAAGAACTTCACAGCCAGACAGTGATGAAAAGAAAAGAAAAGAAAACGCCGCACATGCAACCGAAGAAGATAAGAAAGTTAAGTCCATGGTTGCCACAGCAGAGGGTTGGCTTGTCAGCGCCGCGCCCGCAGAAATTCAAGGGGTAAGGAGAGCTACTCTCACTGATACCCAACGAAGAAATATGAATTGTCAAATTCGCAAAATGTTAACCAAGTTAGCAGGAGATCAACATAAAAAGACAGTGGATATCGTTAGTGCAAATGCTCCAAGGAGACCGGTTCGTCAGGAACCAGAAAGAAGAAAGCCAACTCCAAGAAGATCGAAACAGATAAAAGAAATACCAAGAAAAGAAAAAATAGAGTCGGTACCTCGACGCCGAGCAGATGTACAGGATCCAGAGAGTCTTGTTGCGAGAGCAACCCCGAAGGATGTCCCTACGAAGACTACCCCCGAGGAGCCGAGACATGTAGAAGAACGTGCTGGGGTTGAGCCATACATCCCGTAGTATGTTACTAGACACTGAGGAATTCAGATAATCCCGGAATATGAGATGGAGAAAATGCAACTAGTTGAGAAGAAAACCTTTGAATACTTTGAAAGAATTGGAAACAAGAGGGTCAACATCTTGGAAGGCCTCGAGCTGCATACAGATGTTTTCTCAGATTATGAGCAACAGCAAATTGTAGATTGCATCCTTGAATTACAAAAAATGGGCCGAGCTGGCCTCCTGAGCGAAAAGACATATTTAGAACCTCGAAGATGGATGCCAGGAAAGGGAAGAGTTACAATCCAATGCGGATGTTGCTACAATTTTGCCTTAGACAGAAAAAGAAATCCACTAGGGATACTCTGTCGCAGTGAGGTGGATCTGATGCCAAGAATCATTATAAGAATGGTAAAAAGGATGATAACATAAAGGTTATTGCCTGCAGATTGCATACCCAACAACTACATTATTAACATCTACAAAGAATGCGACTGCATACCTCCGCATATAGACCATCATGATTTGGTTAGACCCTTCTACACAGTGCCATTCGTCAACCAGTGCAACATCATGTTCGGATCTAACCTCCGGATTGTAGGCCCCGGTGAGTTCCGAGGGCCGGTGGAGATACCACTACCGGTACGTTCCGTCCTGGTGTTAAAAGGAAACGGAGCAGACGTTGCGAAACATTGCATTCCAGGAGTGCCTGTGGAGCGGATTTCAGTTACTTTTAGAAGAGTGGACGACAGCAAAATGCCTTACCACTTTCAGCCAGATCCAGAATTGGATAATCTTCGGCCCAACGAGCTGTGAGTTACATGGAAAATAGCATACCTCCAATAACACATCCATGCGACATTCCTGCCAAGGGTGGCTTGGAAGGTGATGTTATTGCCCATGTTTCTTACAATTCAGACATGGATTTTTGACAGACGCTTTTTGATGGATCAACAAGAAGTTTACACAGTCCGTTTTGGATTTACATGGATTTTATGAGACATTAAATTTCCAAGGAAAATGTCATCATGATTAGATCAAGTTGTATGATGTATTTTAAGCAAGTTGGAATGAAAACGACTATGTCATATTTTGCCTTCACCTCTTTTTGTGCAAATTGACTGGGAAATGCCATTAGATTTAAATGAACTTTGAACAAAGAACAGAAAAGAAAGGAAAATAAATGAGAACTTTTCCTAAAAATCTAAATATTAAAATGAACTTCAAATTCACATGAACACTAAATAAACAACAAAAAATAAAAATAGGATCGTTAAAGGATAAACAAAATGAATCTAAACTCCGAATTGAATTTCGATCTGAATCCTCTGATTCGAACCTTTCAGTTCTTTACTCAATTGAAATCTATTTGAAACTCTTTTGAAATTTGAATTTTTTCTTCGACTTGTCGTTAAGTCAAGTCTTTTCAGTTTGGTACGCTTACCAGTTCCTTTCAGTTCTTTTTCCTCTGTGTTTTAGAGGATCGACTAGTTCTGTTGACACGGAGCCACGAACTTTGTTCGATTTGGTTCTGATGGCTTGAGACTGGGTCCCTCTTCATACAGATAAATTCCTTCGAGGTCGGTACCTAAATTCCGACTGTCATTCGAGATCGATACCTAAATTCCAATTCACTTTCAAATTGATACCTAAATTTCAATTCTAAACTTTCGAGACTGGTACCTAAATTCCAGTTCTCATTTCGAGGTCGGTACCTAAATTCCGACTCTCATTTGAGATCGATACCTAAATTTAGATTCTCTTTCTAATTGATACCTAAATTTCAATTCTAAACTTCCGAGACTGGTACCAAAATTCCAGTTCTCATTTCGTGGTCGGTACCTAAATTCCGACTCTCATGCGATATCGATACCTAAATTTCGATTCTCTTTCGAATTGATACCTAAATTTCAATTCTAAACTTCCGAGACTGGTACTTAAATTCCAGTTCTCATTTCGAGGGTGGTACCTAAATTCTGACTCTCATTCGAGATCGATACCTAAATTTCGATTCTCTTTCGAATTGATACCTAAATTTCAATTCTAAACTTCTGAGACTGGTACCTAAATTCCAGTTCTCATTTCGAGGTCGGTACCTAAATTCCGACTCTCATTCGAGATCGATACCTAAATTTTGATTCTCTTTCAAATTGATACATAAATTTCAATTCTAAACTTCCGAGACTGGTACCTAAATTCCAGTTCTCATTTCGAGGTCGGTACCTAAATTCGGACTCTCATTCGAGAATGATACCTAAATTTTGATTCTCTTTCGAATTGATACCTTAATTTCAATTCTAAACTTCCGAGACTGGTACCTAAATTCTAGCTCTCATTTCAAGGTCGGTACCTAAATTCCGACTCTCATTCGAGATCGATACCTAAATTTCGATTCTCTTCCGAATTGATACCTAAATTTCAATTCTAAACTTCCGAGACTGGTACCTAAATTCCAGCTCTCATTTCGAGGTCGGTACCTAAATTCCGACTCTCATTCGAGATCGACACCTAAATTTCGATTCTCTTTCGAATTGAGACCTAAATTTCATTTCTAAACTTTTGAGACTAGTACCTAAATTCTAGTTCTCATTCCGAGATCAGTACCTAAATTCTGATTCTCATCGTTTTCGAGGTCGATACCTAAAATTCGACTCTCTTCCGAGACTGGTACCTAAATTCCAGTTCTCATTTCGAGACTAGTACCTAAATTCTAGTTCTCATTCCAAGATCAGTACCTAAATTCTGATTCTCATCCTTTCCGAGGTCGGTACCTGAATTCTGACTCTCTTTCCGAGATCGATACCTAAATTTTGATTCTCTTTCAGGTTTGATACTTAAATTTCAAATCTGAACCTCTCGACATCAGTACCTAAATTATGATTCTCATATTTTTTCTGTCGATACTTAAACTCTGATTCTCACTCCGATGCTGGTACCTAAATTCAAATATTCTTCGCAATCCAGGGGTTGAAACCCAGGTTTCAATTCTCATTTCAAATCCAAATTTCAAATTCAAAAATTTCCTTAAATCGATTTTAAATTAAACTTCAATCGAAATTGAAACTCGGAACAAATCAAAATCGAAACTCACACATTGAAACTTGAAATTTAAAGGTAAAATGAAATCTAAATCGAATTCCCCAGATCTTGTGATTTGGACTTCACCTCCTTCTCTTTTCCCCAGCGAGAGTACAGGAATCTCCAGTCTTGGAAATGTACCTGATACTCCCCAGCGGAAATTCTTCTACTTCGTCCTAAGTTCGTCACTTGGACATCTGTGCTGGTTTTGTTGATCTCTTCGGTCAACGCCAATACGCGCGGTGTGCTTGTTTAGTACACCACACCTATTGGGGGTCCATTTGTTGACCTCATTTTTGATCAGGTCTTTTGCTTCTCTCTTTAGTACTTAGGATCTAGCCTTAAGCTTTTCCTTTGACTAATCTTAGAGGAATAGAAATGGGACCTACCACTTAGAAATTCAAACTACTTCTTAACTCCCTGCGAACCCCACAAGCTTGATTGTAGACCCCTAATCACCTAGAGGGTTTAAATCAAATGTGGAGGTTTAAAGGATGAGTTCCCTATAGGACTTTTTGGCCTTAGGAATACCATGGATGGCCTGGTCTGGTGAGGGTTGACTTGCACATACAATACTCTCTCACACACATTCTAAGTCCTAAAACCACACTCTCACCCAACTTGACTTCCGGACTCATATAGGTAATTCATATGGATGGTCCTTAACCCCTAAGCCCCTGACTAAGAGGTTTAGGAACAACATAGTGAATGCCCCAAATGAGTCCTCTCATGGCTCATATGGGCTTGATATGGCTTCATGGCTTAACCAAAGTGATTCCATTTCACTCACGCTTGATCAATCTTCATTTTTCCAAAATTTCAATTTTTGACCCCCGGGGCCCCGAACCCACCAAACCTACCAAATACCCTTGAAATGACGCAAAACTTGCAAAATTATCTACGTTACCCAAATTTCCTCAAAATCAATCCCAAACACTTCCCACCACTCAAGTTGACCATCTTTGGCCAAAAATACCAAAATTTCCAATGATACCCCTAAAACCCCCAAAATTACCAAAATACCCTTTTACCCCAAAAATCCAAAAATTCTAAAAATTCCCAGAAAATTCCAGAAAATTCCAGAAAATCCCAAACATTCCTAATTTCATTTTGTTCAATTATACCATGGGCTAATTTTGTCAATTTACCCAACTTTTACCAAAACCCCCAATTTGACCCATTTTAAACCCAAGTGAACCCAATGTCAAACCAAACCACCCCAATTGACCCCAATTTTTGTCCAATTAAATTCTAGACTTTAATTAAATATCCCCAATATAAATTTAGACCAAATCCAAGTCCAATTTGATTGACATTTGGGCCAAATTCCAATTTCGGGCCTATGGCCCAATTTTGGACCATGACCTAAACCTAGCCCAAACCTAGTCCAATTCCCCTTCCTAACATTCCCACAAACAAAAGACTAACTTTATTTGTCCAAAATTTGAACCTAAACTCCACCCAAACCTAACCCAAAACCAAAATCCCTTAAATTGACCTAAGCCCAAACCTAGTCCAAATGGGCCCAAATCCCAAAATTAGACCCCAACCAAAATTGAAAGCTCTTTGTAACACTCCCATAAACATTTTCCAAAATTAATTTTACATAAAATCCAACATTAGCCCAACCTTAGCCCAAGTTAGCCCAATTTGACCCACTTTGGCCCCTTTACCAAAAAACCCAAATTCAACCCAATTCAATTCAAAATCACTTTAATCTTGTTCCAATCCACTCATGACACATTTCTAAACCAATTGCAACATTTTTTTGGCACAATCCTTTACAAAATTTTCATCCCAATTTTATTTTAAATCCAAAAGCCCACTTCCTTAAACTACTTTAAAAGCCCATCCCAAGTCAATTTCAAAAGCCCAAAATTGACTCTAAAGCCCATATGACATTTTCATTTGTCATCCATTTAATCAAAATCATTCACTAAGTTCCAATTCCATCATCAAATAAATCTAAATCAAGCCTCATGCCAAAATACCCCTAAATTTCAAAAATCCCAAAATCCCTTTCTCATGCAAGTGAGCCAAGCCATTCCTAAGCCATGAGCAAGCCTGCACAAGCCACATGAGAGCCATAAGAATCTTAGGATTGTCAACACCCCATAAGTAGAAAAAGGAGGAAGGCCTTTAAGCACTCCTTAAGAGTCATTAACCATTCCCATGTCTCCCCTAACTCATGCTTAAGCCTAATTGTACTTGGATTGTGACTTGACCCCACTAATCAAGCTATCCAAATGACTTTCTCTTCAGCCCAAACCAGCCTTGGGGAGGCGCACCTAGCTTAATCCATGCATTAGACCAAATTAAGCCAAAATGAATTCTTCCCCATTCCATTTAAATCAAATCCTTTACATATGTCCAAAGCAAATTGAACTCACCAAACCCCAGCCCTGACCTCACTGGTCAAGATGGTGACCAATGCCTGGCAGGCCAGCCACCTGGGTCACCGGAAAACACCATGGCCGATAGCTCCATGTGAGCCAAAATTTCAAATTCTCCCTTGTTGAGCTGTCCCAACCCTAGTGGACACCAGAGCTCTTCTTCTCCTCCCCTGAGCAACCGATCTCGGCCCTCCATCGCCCCCCGGAAGCCCTCCGGCCATGCCTATTTAAACACCACCACCTCTCGGCCAAATATGCTGATGAACAAAAACCTTGAGGAAACTCTACCAAAATTGCTCCAGGACCTTCCCCTAACCCAGAGCAGTTGATCCCCATGGTTCCTTTGCCCTAATCCCCATTAACAGAGCTCAATTTCTGAGTTAAAAATCCACCTAAAAAACAAAACACTTCACCACAGTGAGCCAATATCCAAATTGATTGACCCTACACCTTCACCAGACCAAGAGGAGAAGTTCCCCAGCAAAAGCCCACTCACCAGGCCAGCCATTGCTTCCAGCCTCCAAGCTTTTTGATCGGTTGTGAACACTTTCATACTTAGACAATTCACCAGAGCCAGAGACTTCATCTGGAGCTTGCTTGGACTCAATCGAAGGTGACACAACCCTCAGATCGAAGCTTCACTTCTCTGAGCAAAGGTATGAACTCATTCTTCCTCTCGAGCTTCCAACAATTCTTATTTTGTTTGAGCTAATTTCATATCTTATAAACCGTATGGATGTGTTTGTCTCTTCAAGACGAAGCCATAGAGCATAAGAACTCGAAAATCCATTAAGAATCGAGAGAGATATTAGGGTTTGAGTGTGGACGGTCACGGGTGCACACCAGTCGTAGACGATGACCAGGAGCCGTTGGATCGCACGTGTATCGAGCGAACGGTCGAGATCAAGCCGGACAGCGGAATGTTACGTGAACTGCGGGCCCCTACAGCGCTGAGTCAGATGGCGGCGCCGAATCACAGAGCGACGCGTGGGCATTCGGTCCGTCGTAGGATGACGCGGCGCCGAGTCGGATAAGTAGGAAATTAGGGTATTTTTGAATTATTTAAATACCAGAACTTCAAAAATTCATATCTTTGCATAGAAAAATCATAAAAATAAAATAAAAATACCATCTTGCTCAGTGAACAGAGGAGAATAATGTGGAAAAGAAATCAAGTTAATTGGATGAGTATTTTATTTTTAATAATTTATTTAGTGTTTCCAATGTTTTGATTCTCCATTTGCATAGAAAATTCACCATGGCATGAGACCATAGAGCTTTCGAAGCCTCTGATCTTGGGAACATTCCCTGAATTATTCAAGGTCAGAGGCCATCTCTGTGAAGAGTTATTGATATTTCAAGTTCATGTCATTGTTTTAGGTATTTTAATTCTAATAAATAACATGTTGTAAAATAAATTGTAGAAAAATTTGGTGGTGTTTCTTAGGCCAGGGGACCCTATAAAAAATGTATTTTGAGTTAATTCATTCATAATAACCTTAATTGGCCTAAACCCCTAAAATTGAATTTGAGTTAATTCGGGTTAACCACACATCAAATTGACTTGAAAACAATTCTCCATTGCTCTTTAGGGCCTGAGGAACCTTACATAAATTTTTGAAATCAATTGGACTTGATTAACCCCACCAAATGGATTGATTACGCCTCATAAGCAAAATGGAACTTTAAAAATTCATTACTCCAAAGATACTTTTCAAAAATTCACAAAAATGGTTTTGGAGCTTCTCTGATATTAGGGAAGTTCAGGAAAATTAAAATTGGAATTTTCTAAAAAAGTTGATTTTTCACAATATTTTAATATTTTAATAACTAAAAAATAATAAAAATCACAAAATATTAAAAATCATAAAAATGTCACATTTTGACTCCTAATCATTTAGGAACAAACCAAATATTTTTCTTAAGTCCCTAGGGTAAGATATTGAATTTTAAAGGCTTAATGTAATTTTTAATATTAAAAAATGAATTTTCAAACTTCTTCACTAATATAATTCTAATAAATCAAAGAAAAATTGAATTTAAAAAATTTAAGAAAAATATTTGTTTCTCTAACTTCAAAAGATGTTTAGGACTCGTCCTAAGCACTTCCTCAATATGACGGGATGTTTTAGAAGAAATATTGAATTTAATTGTTCTTAGATGAAGAAAATCATCCTTAAATCAAACCAACAACCTAGACGTCATAGGAGATGACTAGCAATAGAATTAGGAATTTGGTAGACAACCAAAACCCTTCTCTTAGCTTTACCTAGGTACTTGTTGAAATATTTAAATGCCTTAACGTGTGTTTTAAGTGCAGCTTGGGATGACGGGAAGACCCTCCAGGTACACTTCTATTTTATAGCAATTTACTTTATTGCAATTTACTTACATGCACAGTACTTTACTTTTTCTTGCATGTTAAACAAAAATGTTGCATGAAAACCAAAACCTTTAGGATAGTCCCTGAACTGAAACAAAAAATAAATTAAAAGTCACCACAAGATAAAATTCACCGCCACAACATTCTAAAATATAAAACAACTCAAAATTTAATCACAAACAGAACAACAAAACTACAACTGCAACTAAATTCTCGTTGAATGATCGGGAATACCTCGGATGATGTAAGCCACGTGTTGCTAACGGGATTTCCCACGGTCTAAATGAAAGTGTGGAACTCATTCAGTTAAGTTTAGCAAATTCATCTGGACTAAATGAATTTGATGAAAATAATGGTGCTGGGATGACGGAACCGTGGGATCTTAATCGGTTCTGTTTAAACAACTTTAAGATTTGTTTTAATTAAAATATTAAAAAACACTTGGATTTTAAGATCCCTTAACCAAAACGCTTCTCTCATCTCCTGATTTATGACTTCTCAAACTAAACCTCTACAACAAGGAGCTCGGAGCATGGTGGGCAGCACGGCCATCGTCATCAGCAAAACTCGGGTCTACTTCAGGAAAACATTCCTTATAATTAAATAACCAAGCCATAGGATTTCGAGGTAGTTTTCCTAGTGCAACATAAATCCTCAACTTTTCGTTAGGCATTTGCATAATCATGTTATGCAAATTAAGCCCTAACCGGTCTTAGGACTCCGAGGGAGTCGTTCGGTACGACATAAACCCTCACATCTTCAAGGCTGTTTGTATGATTTTATTATACAAATATAAGTCCAAATTAAATAAAATTGGCAGGATTGCAACATTAAATAAACTCCCAAATTGAAGCCAAACAATAGGATAGTTTGGGAAGTTGCCAAGATTCTTCTTGGATCCTCAGCTTCTCCTACTTCTCTTCCTTTGGATTCTTGAAATAAACTGTTCCAAATTTGAGCTAATCCCTATTGAAATTTCCAAAATCCAATCCTTTGAAAACCTTAAACTTTGAAATTCTTGAGAGCAAAACCACTGATCATTATCGAGAGTTTTCTTAAATGATTCCCGTCATTTAAGATGTAATTAACTATAGTGGCTTGCCCTTATAAGGAACTTTAAGAACCCAGGTAATATAAACCCTGCTTAATCCTTTTATATTAAGCAGGGGAGCTCATTTCGGCTTATAAAATTGGTTCGCGAATCAAACGGATGTCACAAATCTTCTAGTTTATTTAATCGAGCCCCATCATCAAGTAGTGTGTCTATTCTTCAGGATAGAAACACAGCTTGTGATGTGGCGTTCATTTATATAAACTATTTGGGATGTGAGATCAGTTTGATTTTATATCTTAAAATTTTCAAATTTAAAATTATTTTCAAAATCAAATTCTATCTTTTAACTATATATATATATAAATTAAATTTAAAATCTAAAATTCGCCGATAACTTCTGTAGGCGACAACTTTTTTAAAATACAACACACAAACCTAAAAATTTAAAAATTTGGCGATTTGTTGGTTTATTAGTGTTTTAAGGACATTTTGTTAATTTTGGAGGATTTTGGAGGAAATTGTGTTATTTTTGTTGTTTTGGATAATTTAGGGTAATTTGGCTAGTTTTATGGAACATGGAATAGTATAGATCACTTGGGTAATTTAGAGAGGTTTAAAATGTCTTTGGTGAAGAAATGAGAGTTTTTAGGACATAGGGGCATTTTGGGAATTTTTGGGATTTTGGATAATTTTAGGAGATTTGGGGTGAATTTGGGCAATTTGAATAATTTGAAGTGGTTTAGAATTATTTTTGGTGAAATAATAGGAATTTGGAGATTTTTTGGATTTATAAGAGTTCAAGGGTATTTTTGTAATTTTGGAGAATTTTAGTCAAAATTGGGTAGTTTTGGTAGTTTTGGAGAATTTGGGGATATTTGGCTAATTTTAAGGAATGTGGAGTATTTTAGATCAATTCCATAATTTGGGGAAGCTTAAAATGATTTTGGTGAAGAAATGGGTACTTTTTGGCCCATAGGGTAAAGAATATAGATTTTTTTACTTTTAAGGGTAAAAAATATAATTGCTCATATTTGTCACAATCTCTCTCGCTACTTGTTTTACTTTTACACATGTCACTAATTTCGTTGTATGAGGAAGAGTACTTTTAATATAACTAAAACCCACTTTTTGATTTTCATTAAGTAGCTTAGCATTAAAAGTAGTATTGTAGTGATAATTTTAGTATATAATCAAAACAAAAATTTTATCGAATTTCCAAGCTAGGGCGTGTTATTATAGACTAGTGTCGACATATTTTTAAGTTTGTGTTGTATTTTGAGAAGGGGTCACCTACAGAAGTTGTCAGCGAATTTTAGATTTTAAATTTAATTTAAATATGTACATATGGTTTAGAAAGTAGTATTTGATTTTGAAAATAATTTTGAGTTTGAAAATTTTAAGATATGAAATCAAACTGATCTCACATCCCAAATAGTTTATATAAATGAGCACCGCACCATAAACCATATATCTATCCCGAAGAATAGGCACACTGCTTGATGATGGGGCCTGGTTAAATAAACTAGAAGATTTGTGACATCCGTTTGGTCTGCGAACCAATTTAATAAGCCGACAAGTTCCCCTGTTTAATATAAATGAATTAAGCAGGGTTTATATTACCTAGGTTCTTAAAGTTCCCTATAAGGGCAAGCCCATATAGTTAATTACTTCTTAAATGATGGGAATCATTTAAGAAAACTCTCGATAATGATCAGTGGTTTTGCTCTCAAGAATTTCAAAGTTTAAGGTTTTCAAAGGATTGGATTTTGGAAATTTAAAAGGAATTTGCTTAAATTTGGAATAGTTTATTTTGGGAATCCAATAGAAGAGAAGTAGGAGAAGTCGAGGATCCAAGAAGAATCTTGGCAACTTCCCAAACTATCCTATTGTTTGGCTTCAATTTGAAATAATTATTCAATGTTTCCATCCTGCCCATTTTAATTAATTAGGACTTATATTTGCATGACATGATCATACAAATAGCCTCGAAGATGTGAGGGATTATGTCGTACCAAACGACTACCTCGGAGTCCTAAGACCGGTTAGGGCTTAATTTACATGACATGATCATGCAAATGCTTAACAAAGAGTTGAGGATTTAAGTTTCACTGGGCAAACTACCTCGAAGTCCTATGGCTTGGTTAATTCTAAGAATGGTTTTGCTGAAGGAGATTCAAGTTTTGCTGATGACGATGGCCGTGCTGCCTACCATGGTCCGAGCTCCTTATCGTTGCACAGGTTTAGTTTTAGAAGTCATAAATCAGGAGATGAGAGAAGTGTTTTAGTTTAGAGAAAATCTTAAAATCAAAGTGTTTTTAATATTTTAATTAAAATAAATCTTAAAGTTGTTTAAACAGAACCGATTAAGATCCCACGGTTCCGTCATCCCGACACCGTTATTTTCATTGAATTCACTTAGTCAAGATGAATTTGCTAAACTCAACTGAATAAGTTCCACACTATCATTTAGACCGTGGGAAATCCCGTTAGCAACATGTGGGTTACATCATCCGAGGTATTCCTGATCATTCAACGAGACGTTTTAATTTAGTTGCAATTGTAGTATTGTTGTTCTGTTTGTGATTAAATTATGAGTTGTTTTATATTTTGGAATGTTGTGGCAGTGAATTTTATCTTCCAATGACTTTTAATTTAGTTTTGGTTTCAGTTCAGGGACTATCCTAAAGGTTTTGGTTTTTATGCAACAGTCTTGTTTATCATGCAAGAAAAAGTAAAGTACAGTGCATGTAAGTAAATTGCGATAAAGTAAATCACCATAAAAGAAAAGCGTACCTGGAGGGTCTTCCCGTCATCCCAAGCTGCACTTAAAACACATGTTAATGCATTTAAATATTTCAACAGATACCTAGGCAAAGCTAAGGGAAGGGTTTTGATTATCTACCAAATTCCTAATCCTATAACTAGTCATCTCCTATGACGTCTAGGTTCTTGGTTTGGTTTAAGGATGATTTTCTTCATCAAAGAACAATTAAATTCAATTGTTCTTCTAAAACATCCCGTAGTATTGAAAGAAGTGCTTAAGACGAATTCTAAACATCTTTTCAATATTTCTGGGATTATTTTGAATCCAGATGAATTTCATTGTACTGGTGGATTGATCATCCAGGAGTTTTAGTTAAACTTTGTCTCTTGCTCAGTGAGCTTATGTATTTGATTACCTGATGAATGAAGTGACATTTCACTTAATACTCTATTTAAGAGTTATAATAATTAAAGCCTTTAAGGGCAAGTTGGTTTATTGAGAATTTTAATCATTCTTGATTTAAAGTTTCGAGTTAATGGTTTAGAGTGTTTTAGTTTAATTATGAGGTTTTAATTAATAATTTTAAGTTTGGAATAGTGTTCAAATTATTTTAGATTTAATTCTTAATGATTTCATTTAAGTTTGTTGTTAAATGATTTTAATTTAATTTAATTTAATTTAATTTAATTTGATTTAATTTAATTTAATTTAATTTAATTTTATTTTATTTAATTTTAATTTAATTTTAATTTGATTTTAGTTTTAATTTAACTTAAATTTAATTTAATTTAATTTTAGTTTTAATTTAATTTAAACTTAGTTTTAATTTTGATTTTAATTTTAACTTAACTTTATTTTTTTAATTTAATTTTATTTTTATTCAATTTGGATTTAATTTAATTTAATTTAATTTAATTTTAATTTAATTTTAATTTTAGTTTAACTTTAATTTTAATTTAATTTTAATTTTAATTTAATTTCAATTTAGTTTTAATTGTTAATTTGAATTATTATTTTAATTTCTTAATTAAGATTTAAATATTGTTAAAGTGACTTATTTAGGGATTTTTAAATTAAAGAATAAATATCCTCTTAATAATATCCCTATTTTAATAATCCAAATTTTAAATGTACTCTTTCCAAAATTTAGATTATTTAATTAATTAAAGTTTCATTTTGATATTTTCAAAGTGTTTAATGGGTTTCTACCCCTTAATTTCCCTATGTTTCAATCATCTAAGAGAAAATTAAAATCAAACATTTTACCCCCCATTTTGATTAAACCTAAATTTTTTAATTAAGGGTTAAAATTTTTTAATTACATTTATGCCCTATTAAGCTTATTTATTTCATAACTCATTAAATTGAGCTCAAATGAATTTGAAATTTTTATGTCACCCCACTCACATGTAAATTAAGACATTAGAGGAGAAAATGTGATTTCTCTGAATTTAATTTATTTATATAATTATTTTTTAGTAGAAAATAGGGGTTTTAAAAAAAAATTCAACAACATGACCAAGGAAAGGTTTATGTCTTTAAGAAAATTATGAGATGTTTCTAATGACCAGAGGACCACTTGGACCAAATTTTGTGATTTTTTGAATTATATTTTATTTATTATAATTATTTTGAATTTTGGAGTATTAATTAATTATAAAATAAAATAAAAGTTTAAAAATAGATTTTATATTTTTATTAAATCTCACTGACTTCAAGGAGTCTACAGAAACAAATTTTATAAATTTTTGATTTTTTGTTGATTTATTAGAACTATTTTAGTGAAAAAGGTTAAAAACTCATTTTTTTAATATTAAAAATTACATTAAGCTTTTAAAATTCAATATCTTATCCTAGGAACTTAGGAAAAATATTTGGTTTATTCCTAAGTGATTAGGAGTCAAAATGTGAAATTTTTATGATTTTTAATATATTTGTGATTTTTATTATTTTTTAATTATTAAAATATTCAAATATTGTGAAAAATCAACTTTTTTAGAAAATTCCAATTTTAATTTTCCTGAACTCTCCCAATATCAGAGAAGGTCCAAAACCATTGTTGTGAATTTTTTAAAAGTATTTTTGGAGTTATGAATTTTTAAAGTTTAATTTTAGTTATGTGACTTAATTAATCCATTTAGTGGGTTAGACATTTCCAATTGATTCCAAATTTTTATGTGAGGTCTCTCTGATCCTAAAGATCAGTGGAGAATTGTTTTTAAGTTAATTTGCTGTGTGGTTAGCCCTAATTAATTCAAATTTAATTTTAGGAGTTTAAGCCAATTAATGTTATTATGAATGAATCAACTCAAAATATATTTTTCATAGGGTCCCCTGGTGCTAAGAAACATCACCAAATTTTCCTAGAATTTAATTTACAACATGCTAATTATTGGAATTATAATACCTAAAACAGTGACATGAACATGAAAATTCAATAACTTTTCACAGAGGTGGCCTCTAACCTTGAAAAATTAGGGAATGTTCCCAAGATCAGAGGGTTCAAAAGCCCTATGGTCTCATGCCATGGTGAATTATCTATGCACATGAAGAATCAAAATACTGAAGACAGTAAATAAATTATTAAAAATAAAATACCCATCCAATTAACTTGATTTCTTTTCCACATTATTCTCCTCTATTCACTGAGCAAGAGGGTATTTTTATTTTATTTTTTTGATTTTTCTATGCAAAGATATGGATTTTTGAAGTTCAGGGCATTTAAATAATTCAAAAATACTCAATTTATCTACTTATCCAACTCGGCGCCGCACGCAACATCGGCAGCTCCGAAAGCCCATGCGGCGCATTCCCATTTGACGCTGCCACTTGAGTCAGCAGCCACGCATCCCCCGATTCATGTACCATCGTGCAGTCCGACTTGATCTCAACTGTCTGCTCGATACACGCGCGATCCAACGGCTCCTGGTCATCGTCTACGACTGGTGTGCACCTGTGACCGTCCACACTAAAACCCTAAGATCTCACTCGATTCTTAATGGATTTTTGTGTTCTTATGCTCTATGGATTCATCCTAAAGAGACGAACACATCCATATGGTTTATGGGCTATGAAATTAGCTTAAACAAAATGGAGAATCGCTGGAAGCTCGGGAGGAAGAGTGAGTTCATACCTTTGCTCAGAGAAGTGAAGCTTCGATCTGAGAGTTGTGTCACCTTCGATTGGGTCCAGGCAAGCTCCAGATGAAGTCTCTAGCTCTGGGGAATTGTCTAGGTGTGAAAGTGACCAAGCCTCATCACAAAGCTTGGAGGCTAGAAGCAATGGCTGGCCTGGTGAGGGGGCTTTTGCTGGGGAACTTCTCCTCTTAGTCTAATGAAGGTGTAGGACCAATCAATTTGGAGGTTGGCTCACTGTGGTGAAGTGTCCTGTTTTTTTAGGTGGATTTTCAATTCAGAAATTGAGCTCTATTAATGGGGATTAGGGCAAAGGAACATTGGGGATCAACTGCTCTGGGTTAGGAGAAGGTCCTGGAGCAATTTTGGCAGAGTTTCCTTAAGGTCTAGTTCATCTGACTTCTTTCTTTCTATAAACTTCGCGATGGAATGTTGGCGTGGCAACATACCCGAATTCACCTCACAAACAAAAACACAAAGAAGATTGTATGAGAATGTATTCATTCAATTTGAATATATGAAATGTATAATTGCAATTATGAAGGTACAAGGGATTTGAATTGCATAACATTGCTCAAACCTCCAGGCGTTCCATAAAATCAAAATAGCTAAAGCTCTTGATATCTCTCCAAATTTCGGAAAGGGATGCAACAAACATTTCAAATAACACATATCTGAATGCACCCTATTAATTAAGCATCAAATACATAATTAAACTCCTCAAATCCTCCTCTAAAACAAACTATGTTAATTTCAAATTCTTCAAAACATATTTCACAAGATCTTCAAATTTTACAAAAACCAAACCATGATTGTTTCGTTTTTCTCTAAACAACAGTTGGAAAATTTCCAAATTTTTTAAGGCCAGATCGTAATAATTTCATTGTCTTCCAAATCAAACACCTTGAAATTCCTCACTTTCTCTAAAGCAAAACCTCAACAATTTTACATTTCTCAAAACAATACATTGGACATTTATAAATTTTCATAAATGTGTCAAATTTAAACAAACTTTATGTAGGGATTCCAACGATCAGACACTACCTATATGAATATATACGAAGCTAACAATTTTGATGCACAAATCTTAAATTTAAAGTACTAGGGCTCAAGTGAAGCATACCAGAATTGAATGATTTACCAAGAAGAACCATGGAATGACACATAAGCATTTATATAAGGCCCTTATGTTCAAATTCTTGTAACATGCCATTGGAAAGACCTTAAAATGAGAATTAATGAAATCTGAAATATAATAAAATAAGAAATCACAGTTACTTTTGCATGTTCTGAATGCTATTTGTCTTACGATCGTTGGGGTTTGGTAAGACCCGAATGCAGTAGAGTTTGTCAGATCTCTTGGAGCGAGACCGGGATAGCGAGAAAAGTCACCTCACATTGCGGGAAGCTAGCTGCGTGCTTTGATCTCCACAAAAGGTTCCAATTAAAGCTCCAACAGTGTGGGAGAGAAGAATCCGAACATCAAATATATGGAAAAACAATTGGATTAAAAAATAACAAGATAATAAAATGTACATATTAATTTTTGTTAAGAAAAAGTATTGAGATTAGAAAAATAACAAATGATTATAATTTTTTTTTATTCAAATATGACTCAAGAAAGGCTGGAAATCTTCTTCTTCAAAAACCAAATGTTCATAATCAATGAAAGAAAAGATTGTTAAAATTTCTGTAGGAAAACCCATAAGTAATAAAGTAAATGGAATTGAACCTATATTAGCTTAGTTAGAGATTCAATCAGGTAAACATAGAGATGAATTATTAACATCCAGGAGAATGATGATTTGGGGAAGATTTGAAAAAAAAATAATAAATAAATAAAATAAAATTCCTTTATCATATTCAATGGCAAAAGAAAAAAGTCAAGCTAAATCACCTGAACTACATTTTATTATGACCAAGAAAATTTTAACAATCGGTTAACCTAAGGTTCCTTATAAACAACAATAAAATAAAGAAACATTAAGTTCCAACCACAAAGCATGCAATATACACATCAGAGATGTGTAGAAGGAGTTGTAAGCAATTATATGCAATGCAATAAGGAAATAAAAGTTTAGGTTTACCACATTTTGAAGTTTAGTGACATTTAACCAAAGAGGAGAGAGATCGACCTAGATGGTAGGAGGGGAAGGAGATCCACGTGGCTTGGACAATCAGAGGAAGAGGTCTGGTGAGCTTGAAGTTGGTGTCACCGGCCGAGATCCGAGGCGAAGCTGGCTCGATTCAGCAGCGATAGGTTGTATAGAGCGAAGTTCGGCCGAAAGGAAGAAGAAGAGGGGCAATGGTTCAGACGGGAAGAAAACTACCTCGCCGGCGGGAACCGCCGAGCAGGTCAGCGACGAAGAGGAAGGTTTGTGGCGAGGAGGAGGGGCGACGGGTTGGCTTCGTTCGCCGGTTCAGACGCGAGGGAGAAGATCTGGAGCTAGGGTTCACGAATGGCGGCCGTGGGATTTTCTTGCATAGCGATCCATTAGGGAGAGAGGGAGGAGCGATGCTTTCGGTGCTGGGAGGAGATGGGTTTTTGGCCGAATGAATCTTAGGGTTTAGAGAGTGTTGTGAGGTTTAAATAGGGGAGAAATCCTTTTTTTTATTATTTTTAAATAGCATGCTACGATTTCCGTGCAATTTGCTCGTGCACGGAACACTAGTAAAATGGGTATCCAACCCGGCTAAAATTGGCATTCCGGATGCAATGGCGCGGTCTGTTTCGTCATCCGAGGTCGTTCGGACAACCTTGTTGACGGTCATGTCAAAAATAGGTGGAATAGGTATTTTGATAAAATTGGGTCAAATTGACAAAATTGGCCTATGGTGTAGTTGAACAAAATAAAATTGAGAATATTTGGAGTTTTTTGGAATGTTCTGGGAATTTTTGGAATTTTTGGTTTTTTGGGTTAAAAAGGACATTTTGGGTATTTGGAGGTTATTTGGAGGGTATTGGGATATTTTGGAGGGTTTAAGAGGTGAGAATTGTGTGTGAGAGTGTGGTGTGTGCCAGCTTACCCTCACCAAGACCAGCCCATCCAGGGTATTCCTTAGGCCAAAAAGTCTTATAGGGAACTCATCCTTTAAACCTCCACATTTGATTTCAATCCTCTAGGTGATTAGGGGTCTACAATCAAGCTTGTGGGGTTTGCAGTGATTTAAGAAGTAGATTGAATTTCTAAATGGTGGGTTCCAATTCTAGTCCTCTAAGATTAGTCAAGTGAAAAGCCTAAGGCTAGATCCTAAGTACTAAAGAGAGAAGCAAAAGACCTCACCAAAATTGAGGTCAACAAATGGACCCCCAATAGGTGTGGTGTGCTAACCAAGCACACCGCGCGTATTGGCGTTGACCGAAGAGATCAACAAAACCAACACAGATGTCCAAGTGACAAACTTAGGACGAAGTAGAAGAATTTCCGCTGGGGAGTATCAGGTATATTTCCAAGACTGGAGATTCCTGAACTCTTGCTGGGGAATGGAAAAGGAGGTGAACTCCAAATCACAAGATCTGGGGAATTCGATTTAGATTTCATTTTAGCTTTAAATTTTAAGTTTCAATGTGTGAGTTTAAATTTCAATTTGTTCTGAGTTTCAATTTTGATTGAAGTTTAATTTAAAATCAATTTAAGGAAATTTTGAATTTGAAATTTGGATTTGAAATGAGAATTGAAACCTGTGTTTCAACCTCGGGATTGCGAAGAGAACTGGAATTTAGGTACAGCCTCGGTGTGAGAATCAGAGTTTAAGTATCGACAGAAAAAAGATGAGAATCAGAATTTTGGTACTGATCTCGAGAGAGTGAAATTTCAAATTTAAGTATCAAACCTGAAAGAGAATCGAAATTTAGGTATCAATCTCGGAAAAGAGAGTCGGAATTCAGGTACCGACCTCGAAATGAGAACTGAAATTTTGGTACCAATCTCGAAAGTGAGAATTGAAATTTAGGTATCAATCTCGGAAGAGAGTCAAAATTTAGGTATCGACCTCGAAAAGGATGTGAATCAAAATTCCGGTATGATCTCGGAATGAGAACTAGAATTTAGGTACTAGTCTCGAAAGAGAGAATTGAAATTTAGATATCAATTCGAAAGAGAATCGAAATTTAGGTATCGACCTCAAAAAGGATGAGAATAAGAATTTAGGTACTGATCTTGGAATGAGAACTAGAATTTAGGTACTAGTCTCGAAAGCGAGAATTGAAATTTAGGTATCAATTCCAAAGAGAATCAAAATTTAGGTATCGATCTTGAATGTGCGTCGGATTTTAGGTACCGACCTTGAAGGAAGAGAACTGGAATTTAGGTACCAATCTCAGAATTTAGAATTGAAATTTAGGTATCAATTCGAAAGAGAATCGAAATTTAGGTATCGATCTCGAATGAGAGTCGGAATTTAGGTACCGACCTTAAAGGAAGAGAACTGGAATTTAGGTACCAGTCTCGGAATTTAGAATTGAAATTGAGGTATCAATTCGAAAGAGAATCGAAATTTAGGTATCGATCTCGAATGAGAGCTAGAATTTAGGTACCAGTCTCGAAAGTGAGAATTGAATTTTAGGTATCAATCTCGGAAGAGAGTCAAAATTTAGGTATCGATCTCGAAAAGGACGAGAATCAGAATTTAGGTACTGATCTCGAAATGAGAAATGGAATTTAGGTACCAATCTCGAAAGTTTAGAATTGAAATTTAGGTATCAATTCGAAAGAGAATCGAAATTTGGTATCGATCTCAAAAAGAGAGTCGGAATTTAGGTACCGACCTCGAAATGAGAACTGGAATTTAGGTACCAGTCTCGGAATTTAGAATTGAAATTTAGGTATCAATTCAAAAGAGAATCGAAATTTAGGTATCGATCTCGCATGAGAGTCAGAATTTAGGTACCGACCTCGAAATGAGAACTGGAATTTAGGTACCAGTCTCAGAAATTTAGAATTGAAATTTAGGTATCAGTTCGAAAGAGAATCGAAATTTAGTTATCAATCTCGCATGAGGATCGAAATTTAGGTACCGACCTCGAAGGAAGAGAACTGGAATTTAGGTACCAGTCTAGGAAATTTAGTGAGAAATGGAAACTGGTTCCAATCTCGAAGATTTATCTGTATGAAGAGGGACCCAGTCTCATGCCATCAGAACCAAATCGAACAAAGTTCGTGGCTCCATGTCAATAGAACTAGTCGATCCTCTAAAACACAGAGGAAAGAGACCTAAAAGGAACTGGTAAGCGTACCAAGCTGAAAAGACTTGACATAGCGACAATTCGAAGAGAATATTCAAATTTCAAAAGAATTTCCAACAGATTTCGATGGAGGAAAGAACTGAAAGGTTCGAATCAGAGGTTTGAGATCGAAATTCAATTCAGAGATTTAGATTCATTTTTTTTTAGTGATTCAATTTCATTTTCTGTTTAATTAGAGCTCATGTCAATTTGGAATTCGTTTTGGCATTCGAATTTTTAAAAGAGTTTTCGTTCATCTTCTTTTCTTTCATTTTCATTTTATTTTCTCTTCTCTTTCCCTTTTTTATTTTTGTTCATTTTGTTTTGATCTTCAAATTTTGTTTAGATTAGGATTTTGAAAAGATAAACCTCGTCAAGAAAGAAGGGTTTGAGGACACCCCTAGGCTTATGAAGCTCAACTTGCTACAGAGTCAGGAGAGGAATTTAGATTTCTTATTTGTTTTTTTTTTACTTTTCTTTTGTTGTATTTTTTTTATTTTATTTTAGGATTTGGACCCAGTTACAAGCAAGTACAGCGTCTGTGCTTCATAGAACGAGGCTGTCTTTGAAACATCACGATGCGCAGTACTACATGAGCTATCACTCACTGATTGAAAGCACGTGTGGAGAATAACTCACTCTTTAAGGTGTTATTGGAATTATATTCTTTCAAGCACCTATAAAGATGTGTTATTTCTACAGCTGAAAAATTTGTAACTTTGTTGCTCCGTAGCAACGATCGTCATTTTTTTGACACTGATTTGTAAGGATTGTACAAGTTATCTTTGAGAAGTCATTCTGACGCTCTTCAAATTGATGTTGGGGTTGTATCTGCTGGGTACTGAACGATATGACTTCAGGGTTGAATTTCCCTCAATTAGTAATAACAGAGCCCTCTCTTCAATTCTTTCTTTCTGGGCCTAAGTAGATTAAAAATTTATGCTCATGTGATAGAACTATTTTTCATTGTCCAAAGATATTTCTAAGTCAATTAATGACCGACCAAAAGACCTAATTCACTTGACTCTCTTCAAAGCATAATATAAGAGGAGACTTCTTAAGGTAGTCTTTCAAGTTTTATCAATCGGGGGAGGATTATGACACCAATTTTTGATTATATGCTTGGCTCAAGCTTCTTCTCAGGGAGCCTTCTTTTTTTCTCTTCTTTTTTTTTCTTTTTCTTTTTTATTGAGTTTTTCGCTCTTCTTTTTTTATTGAGAATTACTATATCTGGTGGAGCACATGTTAAAGATTTTGAATGTCTGAATAGGGACACAAATTTTTGATTGTGTGCTTACCTCAAGCTTCTCCCCAATTGAATCTTTACTTTTTTTTGCTCCTTTTGTTTTCTGAGAATTACTGTATCTGGTAAGACATATTTTTGTTAAAGATTTTGAATGTCTAAATTCCCCTAATTAATAAATCTGAAATGGTTTCTTAACATGAATCCTAGGATATTATAACTCATCCAAAAGTCTGGACCCAATCACATGGCAGGAAATTAAAAGATCCTTGATATCACGGATCAATTACTCGTATTTCAGTCACATTGCTTCATTTTGAAATCTACTTAGGACCCAGTCTGAATTCCTTAAAGTGAAGGACTCGGTCATTAGGGGATTAATTTCATTCTATCCTAAAGTCATTCCTATTAAAATGTTGAAGTTTTACTATGTATCACCCCTTCTTGATTGTCTTTCTGCTGAACTTGGAACGTCCTCGAGCGTATTATTATTTTTATTTTTGCTGTGGTGGGAGGGCTGGGACCCAAGATCTATCATCAAGTTGTTGTCTCTTTTAACTGTTTTGTGGTGGGAGGGTCGAGACCCACTACCCATTATCCTTCTCATATCCATTTATTTGTCAATCCATGGCATTTGAACTTGTTGGCAGCTTCGTCACAGGACAGTCCTTCAGTGGATGTGTAGATTGTCTTTTGAAGAACATTCAGAAGTCAGTGACATCCTTTGCCTCGTAATTTCAACGGTAATACTCAAGTTAACGCACTTGTCCTGTAAATTGGGCATCCTTTAAAATTTATTCATGTGAATTTTTTTTATTTCAAAATTTTGCATTTTTTTTATTATTATGTATTCGTTGTGCTTTGAGGAGTTTTGTTTTGATTTGAATTTTAGACAATTTTATTTTATTTAGAGTTTATTAGAAGGTTGTTAGAGTGGAATTTCAGTTTGACATGTTTACAACAAGTCAAACCTAAATTGGAATGAAGTATCAGACCAAGTCCGAGATTTAGAGGAGGTTGAATTCACATTAAAATCACATCAATAGATTGCACCTATTCTAACATACCTATTGGGGGTCTACCTCGCCTCTTTGAGAGGCAGAAGGATTTGGGAACCTCCCTGTTTAGGGGTGTCTAAACAGTGGCTCCAGAATCCAAAAGAAGCTGACTATACCCGTTCAAGACAGAAATGAACGTGGTATGCCAACGGAAAGAATGGTAGTTTGGTCCACAAAGGGACATGGACTCTCTACCGATTTATGAAAGCAAAACCATGTGATTAAAATGGAGAGAGGAACTATTCCCCAGCGGAGTCGCCAGAAGTTGTCGGCATATTTTTAAGTTTGTGTTGTATTTTGAAAAGGGTTCGCCTACAGAAGTTGTCGGCGAATTTTAGATTTTAAATTTAATTTAAATATGTACATATGGTTTAGAAAGTAGTATTTGATTTTGAAAATAATTTTGATTTTGAAAACTTTAAGATATGAAATCAAACTGATCTCACATCCCAAATAGTTTATATAAACGAGCACCGCACCACAAACCGTATATCTATCCCAAAGAATAGACACACTGCTTGATGATGGGGCTCGGTTAAATAAACTAGAAGATTTGTGACATATGTTTAGTCTACGAACCAATTTTATAAGCCGACAAGTTCCCCTGTTTAATATAAATGAATTAAGCAGGGTTTATATTACCTGGGTTCTTAAAGTTCCCTATAAGGGCAAGCCCTTATAGTTAATTACTTCTTAAATGATGGGAATCATTTAAGAAAACTCTCGATAATGATCAGTGGTTTTGCTCTCAAGAATTTCAAAGTTTAAGGTTTTCAAAGGATTGGTTTTTGGAAATTTAAAAGGGATTAGCTTAAATTTGGAACAATTTATTTTGGGAATCCAATAGAAGAGAAGTAGGAGAAGCAGAGGATCCAAGAAGAATCTTGGCAACTTCCCAAACTATCCTATTGTTTGGCTTCAATTTGAAAGAATTATTCAATGTTTCCATCCTGCCCATTTTAATTAATTAAGACTTATATTTGCATGACATGATCATACAAATAGCCTCGAAGATGTGAGGGTTTATATCGTACCAAACGACTACCTCGGAGTCCTAAGACCGGTTAGGGCTTAATTTACATGACATGATCATGAAAATTCCTAACGAAGAGTTGAGGATTTATGTTGCACTAGGTAAACTACCTCAAAGTCGTATGACTTGGTTTTTTATTTCTAAGAATGGTTTTGCTGAAGGAGATTCAAGTCTTGCTGATGACGATGGCCGTGCTGCCTACCATGCTCCGAGCTCCTTGTCGTTGCACAGGTTTAGTTTTAGAAGTCATAAATCAGGAGATGAGAGAAGTGTTTTAGTTTAGAGAAAATCTTAAAATCCAAGAGTTTTTAATATTTTAATTAAAACAAATCTTAAAGTAGTTTACAGAACCGATTAAGATCCCACGGTTCCGTCATCCCGACACCGTTATTTTCATTGAATTCACTTAGTCCAGATGAATTTGCTAAACTCAACTGAATAAGTTCCACACTTTCATTTAGACCGTGGGAAATCCCGTTAGCAACACGTGGGTTACATCATCCGAGGTATTCCCGATCATTCATCGAGACGTTTTAATTTAGTTGCAATTGTAGTTTTGTTGTTCTGTTTGTGATTAAATTTTGAGTTGTTTTATATTTTGGAATGTTGTGGCGGTGAATTTTATCTTGAAATGACATTTAATTTAGTTTTGGTTTTAGTTCAGGGACTATCCTAAAGGTTTTGATTTTCATGCAACAGTCTTGTTTATGATGTAAGAAAAAGTAAAGTACAGCGCATGTAAGTAAATTGCGTTAAAGTAAATCACCATAAAATAAAAGCGTACCTGGAGGGTCTTCCCTTCATCCCAAGCTGCACTTAAAACACATATTAATGCATTTAAATATTTCAACAGATACCTAGGTAAATCTAAGGGAAGGGTTTTGGTTGTCTACCAAATTCCTAATCCTATAACTAGTCATCTCCTATGACGTCTAGGTTCTTGGTTTGGTTTAAGGATGATTTTCTTCATCAAAGAACAATTAAATTCAATTGTTCTTCTAAAACATCCCGTCGTATTGAGGAAGTGCTTAAGACGAATCCTAAACATCTTTTCAATATTTCTGGGATTATTTTGAGTCCAGATGAATTTCATTGTACTGGTGGATTGATCATCCAGGAGTTTTAGTTAAACTTTGTATCTTGCTCATTGAGCTAAGGTATTTGATTACCTGATGAATGAAGTGACATTTCACTTAATACTCTATTTAAGAGTTATAATAATTAAAGCCTTTAAGGGCAAGTTGGTTTAGTTGAGAATTTTAATCATTCTTGATTTAAAGTTTGAGTTAATGGTTTAGAGTGTTTTAGTTTAATTATGAGGTTTTAATTAATAATTTTAAGTTTGGAATAGTGTTCAAATTATTTTAGATTTAATTCTTAATGATTTAATTTAAGTTTGTGTTAAATGATTTTAATTTAATTTAATTTATTTTAATTTGATTTAATTTAATTTAATTTAATTTTAATAATATTTAATTTAATTTTAATTTAATTTTATTCAATTTTAATTTAATTTTAATTTGATTTTAGTTTTAATTTAACTTAAATTTAGATTAATTTAATTTTAGTTTTAAATTAATTTAAATTTAGTTTTAATTTTGATTTTAATTTTAACTTAACTTTAAATTTTTTTTAATTTAATTTTAATTTTTATTCAATTTGAATTTAATTTAATTTTATTTTATTTAATTTTAATTTAATTTTAATTTTAGTTTAACTTTAATTTTAATTTAATTTTAATTTTAGTTTAACTTTAATTTTAATTTAATTTTAATTTAGTTTTAATTGTTAATTTGAATTATTATTTTAATTTCTTAATTAAGATTTAAATATTGTTAAAGTGACTTATTTAGGGATTTTTAAATTAAAGAATAAATATCCTCTTAATAATATCCCTATTTTAATAATCCAAATTTTAAATGTACTCCTTCCAAAATTTAGATTATTTATTTAATTAAAGTTTCATTGTGATATTTTCAAAGTTTTTAATGGGTTTCTACCCCTTAATTTCCCTATGTTTCAATCATCCAAGAGAAAATTAAAATAAAATATTTTACCCCCCATTTTGATTAAACCTAAATTTTTTAATTAAGGGTTAAAATTTTTTAATTACCTTTATGCCCTTTTAAGCTTATTTATTTGATAACTCATTAAATTGACCTCAAATGAATTTGAAATTTTTATGTCACTCTACTCACATGTCAATTAAGGCATTAGAGGAGAAAATGTAATTTTTCTGAATTTAATTTATTTATATAATTATTTTTTAGTAGAAAATAGGGGTTTTCAAAGAAAATTCAACAACATGACCAAGGAAAGGTTTATGCCTTTAAGAACATTGTGGGATGTTCCTAATGACCAGTGGATCACTTGGACTAATTTTTGTGATTTTTTGAATTATATTTTATTTATTATAATTATTTTGAATTTTGGAGTATAAATTAATTATAAAATAAAATAAAAGTTTAAAAATAGATTTTATATTTTTATTAAATCTCTCTGACCTCAAGGAGTCCAGAGAAACAAATTTTTATAATTTTCTAATTTTTCCTTGATTTATTAGAATTATTTTGAGTGAAAAAGGTTAAAAACTCATTTTTTTAATATTAAAAATTACATTAAGCTTTTAAAATTCAATATCATATCCTAGGAACTTAAAAAAAATATTTGGTTTATTCCTAAGTGATTAGGAGTCAAAATGTAACATTTTTATGATTTTTAATATTTTATTATTATTATTATTATTTTTTAATTATTAAAGTATTCAAATATTGTGAAAAATCAACTTTTTTAGAAAAATCCAATATTAATTTTCCTGAACTCTCCTAATATCAGAAAAACTCCAAAACTATTTTTGTGAATTTTTTTAAAGTATTTTCGGAGTTATGAATTTTTAAAGTTTAATTTTAGTTATGTGACTTAATTAATCCATTTAGTGGGGTTAGACATTTCCAATTGATTCCAAATTTTTATGTGAGGTCTCTCTGCTCCTAAAGATCAGTGGAGAATTGTTTTTAAGTTAATTTGGTGTGTGGTTAGCCTAATTAATTCAAATTCAATTTCAGTGGTTTAAGCCAATTAAGGTTATTATGAATGAATCAACTCAAAATATATTTTTCATTGGGTCCCCTGGTCCTAAGAAACATCACCAAATTTTCCTAGAATTTAATTTACAACATGCTAATTATTGGATTTAAAATACATAAAAGAGTGACATGAACTTGAAAATTCAATAACTTTTCACAGAGATAGCCTCTGACCTTGAAAAATTAGGGAAAGTTCCCAAGATCAGAGGGTTCAAAAGCCCTATGGTCTCATGCCATGGTGAATTATCTATGAACATGAAGAATCAAAATACTAAAAATATTAAATAAATTATTAAAAATAAAATACTCATCGAATTAACTTGATTTCTTTTCCACGTTATTCTTCTCTATTCACTGAGCAAGAGGGCATTTTTATTTTATTTTTGTGATTTTTCTATGCAAAGATATGGATTTTTGAAGTTCAGGGCATTTAAATAATTCAAAAATACCCTATTTATCTACTTATCCGATTCGACACCAACGCAACATCGGCAGCTCCGAAAGCCCACGCGGCGCATTCCCATTCGACGTCGCCACTTGAGTCAGCAGCGACGCGTCCTGCGGTTCATGTACCATCATGCAGTCCGACTTGATCTCGACCGTTCGCTCGATACACGCGCGATCCAACGGCTCCTGGTCATCGTCTACGACTGGTGTGCACCCGTCACCGTCCACACTAAAACCCTAAGATCTCACTCGATTCTCAATGGATTTTTGTGTTCTTATCCTCTATGGAGTCGTCTTGAAGAGACGAACACAACCATATGATTTATGGGCTATGAAATTAACTTAAACAAAATGGAGAATCGCTGGAAGCTCGGGAGGAAGAGTGAGTTCATACCTTTGCTCAGAGAAGTGAAGCTTCGATCTGAGAGTTGTGTCACCTTCGATTGGGTCCAGGCAAGCTCCAAATGAAGTCTCTGGCTCTGGGGAATTGTCTAGGTGTGAAAGTGACCAAGCCCGATCACAAAGCTTGGAGGCTAGAAGCAATGGCTGGCCTGGTGAGGGGGCTTTTGCTGGGGAACTTCTCCTCTTGGTCTGGTGAAGGTGTATGGCCAATCAATTTGGAGGTTGGCTCACTGTGGTGAAGTGTCCTGTTTTTTAGGTGGATTTTCAACTCAGAAATTGAGCTCTGTTAATGGGGATTAGGGCAAAGGAACACTGGGGATCAATTGCTCTGGGTTAGGAGAAGGTCCTGGAGCAATTTTTGCAGAGTTTCCATAAGGTCTAGTTCATCTGACTTCTTTCTTTCTTTAAACTTAGTGATGGATTGTTGGCGTGGCAACATACCCGATTTCACCTCGCAAACAAAAACACAAAGAAGATTGTATGAGAATGTATTCATTCAATTTGATTATATGAAATGTATAACTGCAATTATGAAGGTACAAGGGATTTGAATTGCATAACATTGCTCAAACCTCCAGGCGTTCCATAAATTCAAAATAACTAAAGCTTTTGATATCTCTCCAAATTTCAGAAAGGGATGCAACAAACATTTCAAATAACACATATCTGAATGCACCCTGTTAATTAAGCATCAAATACATAATTAAACTCCTCAAATCCTCCTCTAAAACAAGCTATGTTGATTTCAAATTCCTCAAAACATATTTCACAAGATCTTCAAATTTTACAAAAACCAAACCATGATAGTTTCGTTTTTGTCTAAACAACAGTTGGAAAATTTCCAAATTTTGTAAGGCCGGATCGTAATAATTTCATTGTCTTCCAAATCAAACACCTTGAAATTCCTCACTTTCTCCAAAGCAAAACCTCAACGATTTTACATTTCTCAAAACAATACATTGGACATTTATAAATTTTCATAAATGTGTCAAATTTAAACAAACTTTATGTAGGGATTCCAACGATCAAACACTACTTATATGAATATATGCGAAGCTAACAATTTTGATGCACAAATCTCAAATTTAAAGTACTAGGGCTCAATTGAAGCATACCATAATTGAATGATTTACCAAGAAGAACCATGGAATGACATATAAGCATTTATTTAAGGCCCTTATGTTCAAATTCTTGTAACATGCCATTGGAAAGACCTTAAAATGAGAGTTAATGAAATCTGAAATATAATAAAATAAGAAATCACACTTACTTTTGCATGTTCTGAATGATATTTGTCTTACGATCGTTGGGGTTTCGTAAGACCCGAATGCAGTAGAGTTTGCCGGATCTCTTGGAGCGAGACCGGGATAGCGAGAAAAGTCACCTCACATCGCGGGAAGCTAGCTGCATGCTTTGATCTCCACAAAAGGTTCCAATGAAAGCTCCAACAGTGTGGGAGAGAAGAATCGGGACATCAAATATAATGAAAAATAATTGGATTAGAAAATAACAAGATAATAAAATGTACATATTAATTTTTGTTAAGAAAAGTATTGAGATTAGAAAAATAACAAATGATTATAATTTTTTTTTTATTCAAATATGACTCAAGAACGGCTGGAAATCTTCTTCTTCAAAAACAAATGTTCATAATCAATGAAAGAAAAGATTGTTAAAATTTCTGTAGGAAAACCCATAAGTAATAAAGTAAATGGAATTGAACTTATATTAGCTTAGTTGAGATTCAACTAGGTAAACATAGAGATGAATTATTAACATCCAGGAGAATGATGATTCAGGGAAGATTTGATAATAAATAAATAAATAAATAAATAAAATAAAATAAAATAAAATTCCTTTATCATATTCATTGGCAAAAGAAACAAGACAAGCTAAATCACCTGAACTACATTTTATTATGACCAAGAAAATTTTAACAATCGGTTTACCTAAGGTTCCTTATAAACTATAATAAAATAAAGAAACATTAAGTTCCAACCACAAAGCATGCAATATACACATCAGAGATGTGTAGAAGGAATTGTAAGCAATTATATGCAATGCAATAAGGAAATAAAAGTTTAGGTTTACCACATTTTGAAGTTTAGTGACATTTAACCAAAGAGGAGAGAGATCGACCTAGATGGTAGGAGGGGAAGGAGATCCTCGCGGCTTGGACAATCGGAGGAAGAGGTCTGGAGAGCTTGAAGTTAGTGTCACCGACCGAGATCCGAGGTGAAGCCGGCTCGATTAAGCAGCGATAGGTTGTATAGAGCGAAGTTCGTTCGAAAGGAAGAAGAGGAGGGGCAATGGTTCAGACGGGAAGAAAACTGCCTCACCGGCGGGAACCGACGAGCAGGTCAGTGGCGATGAGGAAGGTTGGTGGCGAGGAGGAGGGGCGACGGGTTGGCTTCGTTCGCCGGTTCAGACGCGAGGGAGAAGATCTGGAGCTAGGGTTCACGAATGGCGGCCGTGGGATTTTCTTGCGTCGCGATCCATTAGGGAGAGAGGGAGGAGCGATGCTTTCGGCGCTGGGAGGAGATGGGTTTTTGGCCGAATGAATCTTAGGGTTTAGAGAGTGTTGTGAGGTTTAAATAGAGGAGAAATCCTTTTTTTTTATTATTTTTAAATAGCATGCATCGATTTCTGTGCAATTTGCTCGTGCACGGAACACTAGCAAAATGGGTATCCTACCCGGCTAAAATCGACGTTCCGGATGCAACGGCGCGGTCTGTTTCGCCATCCGAGGTCGTTCGGACAACCTTGTTGACGGTCATGTCAAAAACAGGTGGAATAAGGATTTTGATAAAATTGGGTCAAATTGACAAAATTGGCCTATGGTGTAGTTGAACAAAATGAAATTGAGAATATTTGGGATTTTCTGGAATGTTCTGGGAATTTTTGGAATTTTTGGAATTTTGGGTTAAAAAGGGCATTTTGGGTATTTGGAGGTTATTTGGAGGGTATTGGGGTATTTTGGTGGGTTTAAGAGGTGAGAATTGTGTGTGAGAGTGTGGTGTGTGCAAGCTTACCCTCACCAAGAACAGACCATCCAGGGTTTTCCTAAGGCCAAAAAGTCCTATAGGGAACTCATCCTTTAAACCTCCACATTTGATTTCAACCCTCTAAGTGATTAGGGGTCTACAATCAAGCTTGTGGGGTTTGCAGGGATTTAAGAAGTAGTTTGAATTTCTAAATGGTAGGTTCCATTTCTAGTCCTCTAAGATTAGTCAAGGGAAAAGCCTAAGGCTATATCCTAAGTACTAAAGAGAGAAGCAAAAGACCTCACCAAAATTGAGGTCAACAACTAGAACTTCTCTTGAAAGCCATTTTGATTAACTGCGATCTCCGTGGGATCAATATTCGGGGCTTAATCAGAAAGCTCTATATTAGTTGACAACGATACATATACTTACGTAGAATCCCTTTAAAGATATCAATTAAACTATCATTTGCATCGACATTAAGTTTTTGGTGTCGTGGTAAAGAAAGAGATATAATTGAAAGGAAATATAAAGTATAAAAAAACATAAGCATAAATATCTTGGATCAATGGGCTAAATTTTTTATTGGGAAATATTGCAGAAGTTCTCATCCTTCCTTGGCTACTAGGAAATTGAGTGACTCGAAACTTTGGGTGAGTATACTGAAGGTTAGAGCCCCTGCAGAAGAACTCTACATTTGGCAATTAGGGGATGGGTAGATTAATTTCTGGATAGAAAGTTGTCTTGGCAAGGGCAGGCTTATCAGAGCTGCTTTAACTAGGATCAATAGAGATATGGAGGTGGCTGATTGTTGGAGTGAATTTACATGGAATGAATCATTGTTTCCTGCTGTTGTTGATCCTGATCTGATTGCTGATATACTGACAACTCCCATCTGTTTTCCAGATAAAGACTCTATTCATCTGAAAAATGGTAAGTCCCAAAGTACGTCAGCCTTTATCTATCAATTCCTTTTCAAGTGAACTACTACTCAATGGGGAGCTACCTGCTGGAATAAATTCTTCACTCCTTCAATTTCCTTTTTTCTATGGAGATTGTTCCACAAATCCCTGCCAACTTATGATATCCTTAAACTGAAGGGATTAAGGGGTCCCTCCGGGTGTAGTTTGTTCTGTAAAGAAGAGGAATCATTAGATCATCTTTTGTTCAAGTGTTCTTTCTCCCAGCAAGTTTGGACTTCTCTTCTTAGTCAGGTGTCATTCTTAACTCTTCACCTCACCTGGGCATTTTTTTATAGCAGCTGCACTGAATTGCATTCTTCAAATCTTTTCACTGTTTTGGGGAGTGTGGCATGGTTTATATAGATGGCAAGAAACCAGTGCAAGTATGAACAACTTTCTCTGCCTTACTCTTTGGTGTCAAGCCACTACATAAGCTTCCTCAAGAGAATAATCAATCTGAAGAGGTTCCCTGATATCTTTAATCTGTCTGAGCAATCAGCTTCTCCTCCTCCTGTTTCTCTGGTTTCTTGGGTTAGACCTGTTAACCCTTCGATAAAGGCTAATACTGATGGTAGCTTTTCCAACAGCTTTGCTGGGATTGGTTGTGTCTTTAGGGATCCTCCGGGTAAATGCATACTTTATTTTCAATCGCCTGTGGAAGCTAGGGTTGCATTGGAAGCTAAGGCAATTGCTGTTTTTTGGGCCCTCAAGATTGCTATTCAATGTTAAATCAAGTTCCTTCTGATTGAATCTGATTCTGAAGTGCTTATCAACCTCTTAAGGAGTGGGGAATCTCCTCCTTGGTACATTCTTCATTGGACCCTCAAGATTAGGAGGCTTTCCTTGCAACTTACTACAAGTTTCTATTATACAGCTAGAGAGGACAACAAAATGGCTAATTGGCTGGCTAGGCATAGTAGATGCAATCAACTTGTTTCTTTGAATGGAAGTCCTCCCCGCTCTTTCACTTTTGCTTCATGGTGATAGCCTTTCTATCCCTGTTATTAGACTTTATAATAGCTTTATAAATATTAATAATACTGTTACCTAGGTACTGCCCTTTTGGGTACCTGAGGTAGTTTTTGATAATATATATACATATATATATATATATATATATATATATATATATATATATATATATATATATATATATATATATATATATATATATATATATATATATATATATAACATACTTAAAAAAATAAGTTTATATTAATATTTAAAATATATTTAATAAAATTAAAATACATAATTAAAAAATATATTTAAATAATTTTTTTAATAATTAAATTTACTGTTAATTATTAATTTTATAATTTAAATAATAATTAATTACTATATAAAAATAATTTTATTTAAATATGTTTTATATAAGTATTTAACTAATTTAAATTTTTTATTAGTATAATTTTCTTTAATTATAAAATTATAATAATTGTTATATCTAATATTTACTTTTTTAATATATATTTATAAAACTAAATTATTATTATTAAGAAACATAATACATAAGTAATATTAATTAAATATATTATTAAATTAACTAAATTATTAAATTTAATTTTTTGTAATTACATTAATTAAATATTTATAATAATATAATTGTAATATACATTATTAAATTATTAAAATTTAATTTATATTTATTAATTTAACTATATTATATGTATGTGTGTGTGTGTGTGTGTGTGTGTGTGTGTGTGTGTGTGTGTGTGTGTATATTTTTTTTTTTGGGGGAAGGAGCTACACTTGGCTCCCTACATGTTGATTAAAAATATGAAGTTACAAAAGTGATCCCACAGGGATGAGGAACCCACTACAACTCCACACCAAAAAAGAAAAGTGACTAAGTAAAAGAAATAAACAAGTAAGAAATCAGCCACTCCCAAAAAGAGAGACAAATCAGCCCAGGAGAAAACACCCAAAAGCAAATAAACCAAGTAAAACTAAAAAATCTCCTACAGTAACTATAAACAGCCCATAGCAGGTGCAGGGAGAGTAACAAATGCTGGGACATTACTCCAAAATTCTGAAATGAGGAGCTTGGAAAGAGTCGACTGGATGAGTTGATGAAGCCGGGAGGTAGAGTAGAAGAGACCATTATCTTTTGGGAAGATAAATCTTTTTTAGCAATCCAATTAGCAGGTCTGTTACCTTCTCTGAAAGTAAAGTTAAATTGAACAGTAAGCTGGGGCAGCAAGGATCTGATTTTGTAAACCCAAGTGGAATGGTGCCATGGAGGGGGAAGGTCATTCTGAAAATACAGTAGTAATGTAGAAGAGTCACCCTCCACAATGATATATGACCACTCGAAAAAGAGTAGCAATGTGAAGAGCCCAAAAACAAGCAGACAATTCAGCTTCCAATGGATCGACTGCAGTAGTGGGAGCCCTGGAAGAAGAGCAAACCTTTCCCAATATGGTCTCCGAAAATACCTCCAATGCCAGCAATCTGATTTTTAAAAGCACCATCAGTATTGACTTTAATAAAAGGAGGGCTAGGAGCTTTCCAAAAGATCTTAATGACTTTGTGAGGCATAGGTCTATTGCGGACAAGGAAGATCGTAGGATATTTGGAAAGTTTTTAACGTAAATCAATTTTGAGATAAAAGTGAGGCGATGGGTAACAACCCTATCAGCTTTATGAAGCACCCCATCATATTTAACCCCATTTCGTGCATCCAAATGAACCAAGCCACAATACAAGGGATCTCCCCAACTTTAGCTTTCTCGCCAGGAGTTCCGGGAAGCATTAAATTCTTGCCAATCTAACAGAAGCTGATTAATTTTCAATTTGCTGATCAGACCTGACCAAACCTCTTGAGAGAAAGGGCATTTTAAAAAGAGATGACTCAGAGTTTCTGAATTAACAGCACAGAGAAGGCATTTAGAAGGGCCTCTCAAACCTTTGAGTTTTAGAATATCATCAGTTGGGAGGATCCCTTGGAAAATTCTCCAAATGAGGAAGGACATGGAGGGTGTAAGATATTTGTTCCATATGTTATTGCCCCAATCAACCTGATTCCAGGAGTTGATAGTAGAATAAATATGCTTGGTAATACTGCTATGTTTACCATTAATCCATCTGAGTTTATCAGGTTGAGACCTATCAAAAGGGATTTGAGCCACCTGATCCACAACAGTGTTAGCCAATAAAAGTTTCAGCTTAGGAATGGACCAATTCATGTTGTCCCAACAGCATGAAATAGGGAAATGGTCTTTGTTAATATTAGGTAGGGGAACCAAAAGTTCCCTTTGACACCAATTTTCTTGCCAGAACAGGATATCACCCTTGCCCAACTCCCAGTAAATAAGAGATTCAGCAGTATCTTTGTTGATTAGCATATGTTTCCAGATTCTAGAAATACCTGTTTTGATTTGAGAGGATAAGGGATGAGTGTTTCTGCAATATTTCCCTTTCATGAATTGAGCCCAAAGAGAATTCTGCTCCCTGAAATGAATCCATAGCTTACGTAAATTAACTTGTTGTAGATGTTTCAAGCCTTTAAAACCTAAACCACCGAGCAACTTTAGGCAAGGCTACCCTTTGCCGACTAGCTCAATGAAATTGTTTTCTTTGGCCGGACCAAAGAAATCACGTTAAAGATTCTTTCAATCGAATCTCGGAACTTTTCTTTAAACAAGCCATCCGTAACATATAAGAAGGGAAAGAGGTTAATATACTATTCGAAGTGTAATTACGCCACCAGATGAGAGGAAGGAATTGGACCAATTTGAGAGTTGAGTATTCAGCTTGGCAATGATCTCCTCAAAATGAGTTTGTTTAGATCTGCCTTTGATAAGAAGAACCCCCAAGTACTTTATAGGGAGGCTAGTTTTGACAAAGCCAGTGAATTCAGTGGTCCAGTGGATAATGTTAGGATGGATGTTGTTGGGGAATAGCAATTCACACTTATTTTTGTTGAAATGAAGGCCAGAAATCTGTTGAAACTTGTTGAGGCAGTACATCACCTTATTGACTGCAGCTTTAGAAGCTCTGGAAAATATCATTAAATCATCAGCATATAAAAGGTGAGAGATATTAATGTCTGACCTATGGTGGAATTGAGCATAAGGATGGTTAGAGACTTGAGTGTCCAGAAGCCTGGAGAGATAGTCCATAACAATGATAAAAATGGTGGGAGAGAGAGGATCTCCTTGTTTCAGCCCTCTAGTAGCTCTGAAATCACCCCAGCATTTGCCATTAATAAGGATAGAGTGGTTATTATTCTGAAGCCATCTCTTTATGAGTGAACAGAAATCCCTAGAGAAACCTCTAAAGATGAAGCACCCGAAGAATAAAGTTCCGATCAATAGTATCATAAGCCTTTTTAATGTCAAGTTTGTAAATCAAGTTACCACCCCTAACAGGTCTGTCCAGATCCAACAAAATTTCTTGAGCAAGGAGGGCATTATTAGCAATGGATCTGCCTTTAACAAAAGCTGATTTGTTGGGGCTGATAATTTGAGCAAGGTGAGGTTGCAATCTACCAACCAAGATTTTACTGATCACCTTACTAATAACAGTGGTTAGGCTAATTGGTCTATAGTGGTTCCAGCACTTGGGGGCATTGATCTTAGGCACAAGAACAATGGTGGATGCATGGAAGTATTGGGGAATGTCCTTTCCAGAGAAGAAGCTTTGGATAGCAGAGGTAACCTCAGCTTTACAAGTGTTCCAGGTTTTTTTATAAAAGTCAGCACTATACCCATCAGGTCCTGCTGTTTTAGAGCTGTCAATAGAGTTGAGTGCCACCCAAATTTCCTCCAGTGAGGGAATATCAGCTAATTGGAGAGACTGAGTGTAATTATATTCATTATCAAACAGGCTATCATCAATAGGAGATCTACTGTCAGGCTTAAAAGTAAGAAGTTCCCGGTAATACTTGACGAGCATCATTGGCAATAGCGACTTCCTCATTCAGTAAAAGACCTTGATAATTTAAAATGGAATGAATAGCATTACATTTCCTTTTGAATTTTATCCATGCATGAAAGAATTTAGTGTTCCTATCTCCATCTTTAAATTTAGAGGTAGCAGCTTTTTGTCTAAGGAGTTGGTCTTGCCGATCAATAAGAGTAAGAAGATGCTCTTGAGCAAGGACTATCCGGCAATATTTGGTATCATCGAAAGGGTAGCAACTTCCAAAGAAGAGAGATCCTTCTCAGCCTGTACAATGTTTTGAGTGATGTCACCAATAGTTTCCCAACTCCAGTGAGAGAGGACAGCAGCCAATTTCAGTTGAAGATTCTGAAGTCTGATAAAAGGATTGGAGTGGGGACAACCAGTCCACTGCTTAGAGACAATAGATTGAAATTGAGGGTGGGAAGACCAGAAATTTAAGAATCTGAAATGGGGGGAACTGGTTAGGTTGGGGGGAGTAGTAATGGAAATAAGTAATGGTCTCGTGATCGGACCCAAAGCAAAATTAAGATGTGAAATGGTAGTATGGAGAAAGGTATGGTGCCAAGAGTTATTTGCCAGGAATCTATCTAATCTCTCCCAAATTTTTCCCCTCCTCCAAGTAAAAGGGTTCCCTTGGAACCCCAAATCAAAAAGATTTGCTCTCTGGATATTATCATTAGACTCTGTAAGTTGGTTAAGATTAGGAGGCCTACCACCGCATTTTTCTATAGTAGAAGAAATGTTGTTGAAATGTCCACCCACAATCCAGCTAAGAGTTTCCCTTGAGTCGAGTAGATGAATTTCATGCCGCAGTTCTCTTCTTGCAGTTTTAGTGCAGCCTGCATAGACAAAAGTTGTAGCAAAAGTAATACCATTAACTGTACAGTGTAAATGAATTAGTTGAGGATGGTCCACAATAACTTTGCAATGGAGTTCCTGCCTGTTGAGAATCCAGATTTTATTTGAGGAGTTGGTAAAAATGGAACAGCCAACAAACCTGGAAAACAGTTTAGATTTGTGTTTGTGTACCAATGGTTCTAGGAGCACAATACCCCAAAGTTGGTGTTTCTTAAAGAGATGCAATAGCCTTTTAAGAGATGAGGGGTGGGCCACACCCCTAATATTCCAACATAAAAAGTTAAACATCTGGAGGTTTAGGCTGGGGTGGGGAGTGAGCTGGGGCAGATCTGGATCTAGATCTAGTTCTGCCACTTCTGGTGTCAGGGGGGGTAGTAACATTTTCCCCACCTTGGGTCAGTTTCTGAAGTTCAGACAACACCTTTTTTTCTTTTTTGCCTTTTGTTCCTCGCCGGGCAGCTTGAATATTGTTCGGGATGTAGATATTATATCTATGGAGGGTATAATGTCCCGTTCAATGATCTCTTGATCTGTGTGAATCTTTTAGAACTTTAATTGGGATTTCGGGGGTAATGTAGATGTGTCTTCTTGAACAAGATTTATCTGATCCTCTGGACTATTCTCTGGGTTAATTTCTCTATGCAATCTGGAGTCATCAACCAAAGAATCTAGAGCAATAGGTTCTTCTAATGAGTTCCCTTTAACAGTATCTTTAGTCTGTTGCACTAAAGGCTGTGATCTGACTGGCTTCTTGAAAGAGGGTTTTAATCTGTAACAGTTCTCCATTAAATGACCAAACATTCTACAGTGTTTGCAAAACACTGGTTTAGTTTCCATTTGGACTTCTTGCCAGAAACCCTCACCACTGTCTGAGATGGTAATCCACAATTTATCTAACTGCGGGAGAGAGACATCTCTCTCAATCGAGCACTCTAGCTCCATGGATGTTCCCCAAGTCGAAGTGGAGGGGTCAACTTTAAGGGGAGTCCCTAATGCTCTACTAATCTGAAATAGAGCATTAGTGTGAAACAGTTCAATAGGTAGATTACGAAATTTAAACCACATAGGTTTAAGTGGAGGTTCTTTTGCTGGATCAAAACCAAGGTACCATTTGATGAGTTTCATCTGGGTGTTAGCTATTTGCATAATCTGCATTCCAATTAATCTTGCATAGTCTTCTTCCGTGGATAATATGATAAGGAGGTGTCTTCCATCCATCACTCCAAGTTTCCATTGACCCACAAAGGGGATCTGCTCAAAACAATTCCTGACTAATTCCATCTTAGGGTGGCCATATTGAAATTGACCCACAATGGAGAATTTAATTGCTTCGACAAGAGATTCCATTTCCTTAGTAGTGAAAATAATGGCCGGTCCGCCCTCCTTGGAGCCAAGAGGTCTAATGAAAGGGCAATCAGATTTCCCAGCAAGTCGCATCATGTAAATTTTGGGGGAAGAGTAATTTATCTGCGACCTTAGTAGGAGGCGAGCCCTTACTAAGTGCGAAGCATAAGAGGTGGAAATGTTAATCCCAGCCATGGCAGCAGAATGCCAGAGCTAAATTAACATCAGAAAACACAAAGGAGGAAGAAGCTACTGGGAGGAAAAGACAGCAAGCAGCTGAACCCAACCAATGGAACAGTAATAATTCAAAAACTTTGCCCGGGAAAGATCAAAAACCCCTCGAAAGAGCCTTACCGACCACCTGCCACCACCCGAGAAGGCAAACCCGAGAACCAAACAAGCACCCCGACCTTGGAGAATCGACCAAAGTGCCCACCGCCACCAGGGAAGCCATCACCAGCCAAACCCTAGCAGAGCAAAGGAGCCGACCGCCATCACATCACTTATATATATATATATATATATATATATATATATATATATATATATATATATATATATATATATATATATATATATATCGTAAAATTTTCTTTAATTATTAATATGAAATTATTATTTTAACTAATATTTAATTTTTTGCCCAAATTCACCCCAAATCATTAAAAAATTAGCCAAAAACCTAGAAATTACCAATATGCCCCTATGGACCAAAAATTCTCATTTCTTCGCGAAAATCATTTCAATACTCTCAAAATTACCTAATTGATCTAAAATACTCCAAATTCTTTAAAACTAGCCAAATTTCCCTAAACTATCCAAATCTACCAAAATAGTCAAATTTTTACCGAAATTATAAAAATGCCCTTAAAACTATAAAAATCCTAAGAATCTCCAAAATCTTAAGAGTTCACCAAAAATCAATCTAAACCACTCAAAATTATTCAAATTGTTTAGTTTCACAAATAATCTCCCAAAATTAGCCGAAATCCCAAAAGCTTCCAAAATGCCTTTATTGCTAAAAAATTCTCATTTCTTCATCAAAATAATTTTAAACCTCGCTAATTTAGCCAATTGATCTAAAATACACCACATTTCTTAATACTAGCAAAATTGTCCTAAATTCGCCAAAACTACCAAAGTACCCCAATTTCACCAAAATTCTCCAAAATTACCAAAATTCTTTTAAAACCTTAAAAAAACTTTAAAATCACGAAACACCTAAAATTTCACCAGAAATACTCTAAACAACACTAAATAAATCAAATTGGATAAATTCACCTTAAATCTCCTAAAATTAGCCAAAATCCAAAAAATTCTGAAAATGACATTATGGCCCAAAAATTATGATTTCCTCACCAAAATTATTTTAAACTTCTCCAAATTAGATAATTTATCTAAAATGCTCCACATTCCTTAAAACTAGTCAAATTGTGCAGAATTCTTCAAAACTACCAAAATAACTCAATTTTCACCAAAATTCTCCAAAATTACCATAATACACTTAAAACCTTAAAAATCCCAAAAATATCTAAATTCCTAAGATTTTGCCAAAAATCGTTCTAATCCACTTCAAATTATTCAAGTTGCCAAATTCACCCCCAATCTCGAAAAATTAGCTAAAGCCCTAAAAATTCTCAAAGTGCCCCTAGGGCCCAAAAATACTCATTTCTGCACCAAATCATTTTAAACATGTCCAAATTACCGAACTTAACTAAAATTCTCCACATTCCAAAAAACAAGCCAAATTTCCTTAATTTCTCCAAACTACAAAATAACTCGTTTTCCACCAAAATTCTCTTAAATTACCAAGAGGCCCTTAAAACCCTTAAAATCCTAAAAGTATCCAAATTCCCAAGATTTCATTAAAAATCATTATAAACAACTCAAAGTTATTAAAATTGCCCAAATTCACCCAAAATCTCCAAAAATTAGCCAAAATTCCAAAATTTTCGAAAAAGCCCCTCAAGTCCATAAATTCTAATTTCATCACCAAAATCATTTTAAACATCTCCAAATTACACAATTGATCTAAAATACTCCACATTCATTAAAACTAGCGAAATTGCCTAGAATTCTCCAAAACTACAAAAAAATAAAATTTTCATCAAAAGTCGCCAAATTTACCAAAATGTCCTAAAAATTTAAAAAATTTCAAATTCCTAATAATTCATCAAAAATAATTCTAAGCCACTTCAAATTATTCAAATTGACCAAATTCACGCCCAATCAGTGAAAATTAGCCAAAATCTTAAAAATTCCCAAAAAATGCCCAAATGCCAAAAAAATTCTCATTTCTTCCATCAAAATCATTTTAAAACTCTCCAAATTACCCAATTGATTTAAAATAATCCACATTCCTTAAAAGTAGCCAAATTGCCCTAAATATTCAAAAACTATCATAATTACCCAATTTCTACAAAAATTCACCAAAATTACCAAAATACCCTTAAAACACTAAAAATCCAAAAAATCTCTAAATTCCTAAAATTTCACCAAAAATTATTCTGAATCACTCCATATTATTTGAATTGCCCAAATTTACCCCACATCTCCCAAAATTAGCAAAAATCCCGAAAATTCCCAAAATGTCCCTATGGCCCAAAAATTCTCTTTCTTCACTAAAATCATTTTGCATCTCTCAAAAATACCCAATTTATCTAAAATACTCCACATTGCTTAATACTAGACAAATTGTCCTAAATTCTTCAAAATTACTAAAATAACCCAATTTTCACAAAAAAATCTTCAAAATTACCAAAATGTTTTAAAAACCCTAAAAATCCTAACAATCTCCAAATTCTTAAGATTTTTCAAAAAAAATCACTTTAGTCCACTTCAAATTATTCAAATTGCCCAAATTCACCCCATATCTCCGAAAATTAGCCAAAATCTCAAAAATTCTCAGAATGCCCCTATGGCCCAAAAATTCTCATTTCTTCATCAAAATCATTTTAAACCTCTCGAAATAACCCAAGTGATCTAAAATACTCCACATTCCATAAAACTAGCCAAATTGCACAAAATTTCCAAAACTACCAAAATAACCCAACTTACACCAAAATTCTCCAAAATTACCTAAACCTTAAAAATTCAAAAAATCTACAAATATCTAAGAGTTCACGAAAAATTATTCTAAACTACTCCAACATATTCAAATTAACAAAATTCACCCCAAATCTTTAACAAATCCTTTATGACCCAAAAATTCTCATTTGTTCACCAAAATAATTTTAACACTCCAAATTACCTAATTGATCAAAAATACATCACATTTCTTAAAACTAGTCAAATTTCCTTAAATATTTAAAATCTACCAAAACAACTTAACTTTCACAAAAATTACCAAAATTCCATTAAAGTCCAAAAAATCTCTAAATTCCTCAGATTTCACAAAAAATCATTCTAAACTACTCTAAGCTATTCAAACCGCCTAAATTCACCCTAAATATCCCAAAATTAGTGAAAATAAAAAAATCCCTAAATGCCTAAGTGACCCAAAAATTCCCATTTCTTCACTAAAATAGTTTTAAACCACTCCAAATTACCTGATTGAAATAAAATACTCTACATGCTTTAAAACTAGCCATATATCCCTAAATTCTCCAAAACTACCAAAATAACCCAACTTTCACCAAAATTCTCCAAAATTATCAAAATGCAATTAAACCCTAAAAATCCTAAAAAACTCAAAATTCCTGAGATTTTACCTAAAATCATTTTAAACCACTCTAAATTATTCAAATAACCCAATTCACCGCAAATCTCTAAAAATTAACCAAAATCTAAAAAATTTCTAAAATGCCCACTTGGCCCAAAAACTCTCATTTCTTCACCAAAAACATTTCAAGCCTCTCAAAATTACTTAATTAATCTTAAGTACTCAGAATTCATAAAAGCTAGCCAAATTTCCTTAAATTCTCCAAAATTACCAAAATAACCAAACTTTCACATAAATTCTCCAAAATTACCTAAAATGCCTTTAAAACCCTAGAAATCCCAAAATCTCCAAATTCCAAAAATTTTACCTAAAATCATTCTAAACAACTCCAAATTATTCAAATTGCTCAAACTCATGCCAACTCTCCCAAAATTACTCGAAACCCTCAAAAATCCCAAAATCCCTCTATGGCTCAAAATTTCTCATTACGTACCCAAAATCATTTTAAACCTCTATGAATTACCCAATTGATCTAAAATACTCCAAAATCCTCAAAACTTTCCAAACAGCTTTATATTCTCCAAAACTACCAAAATAAATCAATTTTCACCAAAATTCTCCAAAATTCTCCAAAATTACAAACATGCCATAAAAACACAAAAAATCCCAAAAATCTCGAAATTTCTATGGTTTCAACAAAAATGCACCTATGACCCCAAAATTCCCATGTCCTCACCGAAATCATCTTAGAACTCTTCAAATTACCCAATTGATCAAAATACTTCACATTCTTTAAAACTAGCTAAATTCCCCAAAATTCTTAAAAACAACCATAATAACCCAAAATTTACCAAAATTCTTCTAATAAACAAAAACAGCCTTAAAAACATAAAAAATCCAAAAATTCCAAATCCTTATGAATTCATAAAAAATCATTCTAAACCATTCTGAATTTCTCAAATCCGCTAAGATTTCCCCAAAAATTATCCAAAATTATCCAAAATTACCAAAATAACTTTAAAACCTTAAAAATTCCAAAACTCTCCAAATTCCTTAGATTTCACCTAAAATCATTCTAAACTACTACAAATTATTCAAATTGCCCAAATTCAAGCCAAATCTCCCAAAATTTGACGAAATCTCTGAAATTCTCACAATGCGACTATGGCTCAAAATTTCTCATTACTTCACCAAAATCGTTTTAAACCTCTCTGAATTACACAATTGAGCTAAAATACTCCACATTTCTTAAAACTTACCAAATTGCCCTATATTCTCCAAAACTAACAAAATAAATAAATTTTCACCAAAATTCTCCAAAATTACTAAAATGTCCTTAAAACCCAAAAATTCTCTAAATTTCTAAAATTTCACAAAAAATCATTCTAAACCACTCCCAATTATTAAATTGCCCAAATTCGCCCCAAAGCTTACAAAATTAGCCATATTCCCAAAAACACTAAAAATGCTCATATGGCCTAAGAACTTTTATTTCATCAACAAAATAATTTTAAACAATTCTAAATGTCCCTATTGATCTAAAATACTTCACATTCCCTAAAACTAGCCAAATTACCCCTAATTCTCTAAAACTACCAAAATTCTCCAAAATTACAAAAACGCTCTTAAAATTATAAAATTCCAAAAAATCTCAAAATTCCTAAGATTTCTCCAAAAATCATTCCATACCACTATAGATTATTCAAATTGACTATGTTTACCCCAAATCTCCAAAAATTAGCTAAAATCCCAAATTTTCCCAATATGCCCCTATGGCTAAAATCATCTTAAACCTCTCCAAATTATCCAACTCTTCTAAAATAGTCCACAATCGTTAAAACTAGCCAAATAGCCCTAAACTCTCAAAAATACCAAAAATACCCAATTTTAACCAAAGTTTTCCAAAATTACCAAAATTCCTATAATTATTTTGGTTTAGATTGATTATTTGGATTTGGTGAACTTTTGGTAATTCTATGGCTAAAATCCAAAAAATCTCCAAATTCCTATATTTTCACCATAAATCAATCTAAACCACTTCAAATTATTCCAAAAATTTTCCAAAATTCTCCAAAACAAACCAAAATCCCAAAAATTCCCAAAATGCCCCTATGGCCCAAAGAAATTTCATTTCTTCACCAAAATCATTTTAAAACTCTCCAAATCACCCAATTGATTTAAAATACTACACATTCTTTAAAACTAGTCAAATTGCCCTAGATTCTCCAAAACTACTAAAATAACTCAATCTTCACCATAATTACCAAAATGTCCTTAGAACCATAAAAATCCCCAAAATCTCCAAATTATTAAGATTTCACAAAAAATCATTCTAAACTACTCCAAAATTTTCAAATTGCCTAAATTCACCCCAAATCTCCCAAAATTAGTCAAAATCCCAAAAAATTTTGAAAATGCCCATATGGCTCAAAAATTCACATTTCTTCACCAAAATCATATTAAATCTCTTCAAATTACACAATTAATCTAAAATACTCCACATTCCTGAAAACTAGCCAAATTTCCTTGCATTCTATAAAATTACCTAAATAACCTATTTTTCACGAAAAGTCTCCAAAATTACCAAAATGTCCTTAAAACCATAAAATTCCCAAAAATCTCCAAACTCGTAAGATTTCACAAAAAATCATTATAAATTACTTTAAATTATTCAAATTGCATAAAGTCACCCTAAATAATCCAAAATTAGCCAAAATCCTAAAAGTTCCCAAAATGTCCTTATAGCCTAAAAATTCTCATTTCATCATTAAAATCATATTAAACTTCTCCAAATTACACAATTGATATATAATACTTTGCATTCTATAAAACTAGCCAAATTGTATTGAATTCTCCAAACTACTAGAATAAGCCAATTTTCACCAAAATTCACTAAAATTACCAAAATGCCCTTAAAACCCTAAAAATCCCAAAAATCCATAAATTTCTAAGATTTCACCAAAATCATTCTAAATCAGTAAAAATTATTCAAATTGCCCACATTCAACCACAACATATCAAAATTAGCCAGAATCCTAAAAATTACCATAACGCCCCTATGACCCAATAATTTTCATTTCTTCACCAAAATCATTTTAAACAAGTCATATTGCCCTAAATTCTCCAAACTCCCAAAATAACCCAAATTCCACCAAAATTCTCAAAAATTACTTAAATGCCCGTAAAAACCCTAAATATCACAAAATTCTCTAAAATTCTAAGATTTCACCAAAATTATTCTAAACCACTACAAAATATTCAAATTGCTGAAATTCACCTGGAATCTTCCAAAATTAGCCAAAATCCAAAAAATTCCTAAAATGCCCTAGTGGCCAAATAAATTTTCATTTCTTCATCAAACTTATTTTAAACCTCACCAAATTACTCGATTGATCTTAAATACTCTTGATTCCTTAAAACTTGCCAAATTGCCCTAAATTCCTCAAAACTACCAAAACAACCCAGTCTTCACTAAAATCTCCAAAATTAACAAAATGCCCTTAAAAAACTAAAAATCCAAAAAATCTCCAAATTCCTAAGATTTCACCAAAAAACATTCTTAACCACTCCAAATTATTTAAATTTCCCAAATTTACACATCACCCAAAATTAGCTAAAATGCCCTTATGGCCCAACAATTCTCATTTCTTCACCAAAATCATGTTGAACCTCTCAAAATTATCCAATTGATCTAACATACTCCACATTCCTTAATACTGGACAATTTGCCCTAAATTCTCCAAAACTACCAAAATAACCCAATTTTCACCAAAATTCTCTACAATTTCCAAAATGCCATTAAAACCTTAAAAATCCCAAAAATCTCTAAATACCTAAAATTTCACAAAAAATCACTCTAAATCACTCAAAATTATTTAAATTGCCCGTTTCACCCAAACCAACCAAAATTAGCCAAAATACAAGAAATTCCTAAAATGCCCCTATGGCCCAAAATTTCTCATTCTTCACCAAAATCATTTTAAACCTCTCTAAATTACCCAAGTGATCGAAAATATAGTACATTTGATAACACTAGCAAAATTTCCCTAAATTCTACAAAACTACCAAAAAAATCAATTTCAACCAAAATTCTCCAAAATTACTAGAATGTCTGTAAAACCTTAAAAATCCTAAAAATCTACAAATTTTTAAGATTTCACCAAAAATCATTCTGAACTACTCCAAATTATTCAGATTGACCAAATTCGTCCCAAATCTCTAAAAATTATCTATAATCATAAAGATTCTGAAAATGCCTCAATGACCCAAAAATTCTCATTTTTTCAGGAAAATCATATTAAACACTCTAAATTACCCAATTGGCAAAAAAACTTCACATTTCCAAAAACTAGCCAAAATGCCTTAAATATTCTAAATCTACCAAAATAACCTAATTTAAACCAAAACTCTCGAAAATTACCAAAATGCCCTTAAAACCCTATAATTTTAAATAAACTCCAAATTCCAAAGATTTCACCAAAAATCAATCTAACCACTCCAAATCTTTCAAATTGCCTAAATTCACTCAAATTTTCCTAAAATAATCTAAAATCTAAAAAATTCCCAAAATGTCCCTATAGCTCAAAAATTCACATTTCTTCACGAGAATAATTTTAAACTTCTCAAAAATACCCAATTAAAATAAAATACTTTACATTCCCTAAAACCAGCCAAATTGCTCTAAATTCTCCAAAACTACCAAAATAACCCAATATTCACCAAAATTCTCCAAAATTACCAAACTAACCGTAAAACTCTAAAAATCCAAATAAATCTCTAAATTCCTGAGATTTCATCAAAAAACATTCTAAGCCACTGCGAAATATTCAAATTGACTAAATTCACCCCAAATGTCAAAAAATTAGCCAAATTCCCAAAAATTCCCAAAATGCCCATATGGCTAAAATCAATTTGAAACCTCTCTGAATTAAACAATTGGTCTAAATTGTTCAAAACTCCTAAAAACTAGCCAAATTACAGTAAATTCTCCAAAACTTCCTAAATAACCCAATTTTCACCAAACTTCTCTAAAATTACCAAAATGCAAATAAAACCCTTAAATCCAAAAAAATATCCAAATTCTTATAATTTCGCCAAAAATCATTCAAAATCACTTCAAATTTTTTCAAAAATTGCCCTAAATTCTCCAAAATTAGCCAAAAACCCCAATATTCCCAAAATACCCCTATGACACAAAAATTTTCATTTCTTCACCAAAATCATTTCAAACCTCTCTAAATTACCCAATTGATCTAAAGTACTCTACATTCTTTAAGAGTAGCCAAATTGCCCAAATATCTTCAAAACTGCCAAAAAAACCTAATTTTCACCAAAATTTCCAAAATGTCCTTAAATCCTTAAAAATCCCAAAAATCTCCAAACTCTTAAGATTTCACGAAAAATCATTCAAAACCACTCCAAATTATTCAAATTGCCTAAATTCACCCAAAATCTACCAAAATTAGCCAAAATCGAAAAAGTTTCGAAAATGCCCCAATGGCCCACAAATTCTCATTTTTTCACCAAAATAATTTTAATCCTCTCTAAATTATAGAATTGACCTAAAATACTTCACATTCCTCAAACCTAGCCAAATTTCCTTGAATTTTCCAAAAATACCTATGTAACCCAATTTTCACGAAAAATCTCCAAAATTCCATTAAAACCCTAAAAATCTTAAAAATCTAGAAATTCCTAAGATTTTACCAAAAATCATTCTAAACCACTTCGAATTACTCAAATTGCCCAAATTCACCCCAAATCTTCCAAAAATCGCCAAAATCCCAAATATTCCTAAAATGTCCCTATGGCTTAAAAATTCTCATTTCAGCATCAAAATCATTTTAAACTTCTTCAAATTACACAATTAATCTATAATACTCCACATTCCTTAAAACTAGCCAAATTGCCTTGAATTCTCCAAAACTATTAAAATAAGTCAATTTTCACCAAAATTCTCCAAAACTACCAAAATAAGCCAATTTTCACCAAAATTCTCCAAAATTACCAAGATGTCCTCACAACCCTAAAAATCCCAAAAATCTCTAAATTCCTAAAATTTCACAAAAATCATTCAAAACCACTCCATATTATTCAAATTCCCTAAATTCACCCCCAACAATAAAAAATTAGCCAAAATCTCGAAAATTCACATAATGCCTTTATAGCCCAAAAATTCTCATTTCTTCACCAAAATCATTTTAAACATCTTCAAATTAACCAAGTGATCTAAAATACTCCACATTCCACAAAACCAGCCATATTGCCCTAAATTCTCCAAAACTACAAAAATAACCCAATTTCCACCAAAATTGCCAAAAAGCCCATAAAATCCTAAAAATAAAAAATAATATCCAAATTTCTAAGATTTCACGAAAATCATTCTAATTCACTCCAAATTATTCAAATTACCTAACTTCACCCAAAATCTCCCAATATTATCCAAGATCCCAAAAATTTTGAAAATACCCCTATGGCCCAAAACTTCTCATTTCTTCATCAAAATCATTTTCGACCTCTCCAAATTACGCAATTGATCTAAAATACCCCACATTCCTTAAAACTAGCCAAAAATGCCCTAAATTATCAAAAACTTCCAAAATAACCCATTTTTCACAGAAAATTCTCCAAAATTACCAAAATGCCCTTAAAATACTAAAAATACCAAAAATCTCCAAATTCTTAAGGTTTCACCTAAAACATTTTTTACCACTCGAAATTATTTAAATTGCCCAAATTTACACATCTCCCAAAATTAGCTAAAATGCCCTTTTGGCCTAACAATTCTCATTTCTTCACTAAAATCATTTTGAACATCTCCAACTTACCCAATTGAGCTAAAATTGTCCACATTCTTTAATATAAGACAAATTGCCCTAAATTTTCCAAAACTATCAAAATAACCCAATTTTCAACAAAATTCTCCAAAATTTCCAAACTGTCATTAAAACATTAAAAATCCCAAATATCTTCAAATGCCTAAGATTTCATCAAAAATCATTCTAAATAACTCTAAATTATTCAAATTGCCCAATTCACTCCAAATCTCCCAAAATTAGCCAAAATATTCGAAATTCTTAAAATGCCCTTATGGCCCAAAATTTCTCATTTCTTCACCAAAATCATTTTAAACCTCTCCAAATTACCCAAGTGATCGAAAATACTGCACATTTGATAAAATTAGTAAAATTACCCTAAATTCTACAAAACTACCAAAATAAACCAATTTCAACCAAATTCTCTAAAATTACTAGAATGTCCGTAAAAGCTAAAAAATTCAAAAAATCTATAAATTCATAAGATTTCACCTAAAATCATTCTAAAAAACTCCAAATTATTCAGATTGACCAGATTCACTTCAACTCTCCCAAAACTAACTATAATCCTAAAAATTCTGAAAATGCCCCAATGACCCAAAATTTTCTCATTTCTTCAGCAAAATAAATTTAGACTCTCCTAATTACCCAATTGATCTAAAATACTTCACATTTCTTAAAACTACCCAAAGTGCCCTAAATATTTTAAATCTACCAAAATAACCTAATTTTCACCAAAATTCTCCAAGTGTACCAAAATGCCCTTAAAACCCTAAAAATCCAACAAAAAAACCAAATTCTTAAGATTTCACCAAAAATCAATCTAAACCACTCCAAATCATTCAAATTGCCTAAAATCACCGCAAATTGTCGGCATATTTTTAGGTTTTGGTGTTTTATTTGGAAAAGGGGGTCGCCTACAGAAATTATCGGCGAATTTTAATTTAATTTAAATAAATAATTTGAAAAGTAATATTTGATTTTGAAAATAATTTTAAATTTGAAAATTTTAAGATATGAAATCAAACTGATCTCACATCCCGAATAGTTTATATAAACGAGCACCGCATCACAAACCATGTATCTATCCCGAAAAATGGACACATTGCTTGATGATGGGGCTCGATTAAATAAACTAGAAGATTTGTGACATCCGTTTGGTCTGCGAACCAATTTTATAAGCCGACAAATTCCCCTGTTTAATATGAAAACATTAAACGGGGTTTATATTGCCTGGGTTCTTAAAATTCCCTATAAGGGAAAGCCCCTATAGTTAATTACATCTTAAGTGACGGGAATCACCTAAGAAAACTCTCGATAATAATCAGTAGTTCTGCTCTCAAGAATTTCAATGTTTAAGTTTTAAATGGATTGAGTTTTGGAATTTCAATAGGGAATGGATCAAATTTAGAGCATTATATTTTGGGAATCTGAAGGAAGAAAGGTAGGAGAAATCACAGATTCGAAGCGAACTTCGGTAATTTCCCGACTATCCTATTTGTTTAGCTTGAATTTAGGAAGGTCCTAATGTTTATTTAATGTTTTGATCTTGCCAATTTTAATTAATTAGGACTTATATTTGTATGATAAAATCATACAAATAGCCTTGAAGATATGAGGGTTTATGTCGTACCAAACGACTACCTCGGAGTCCTAAGACCTAGGTTAGGGCTTAATTTACATGACATGATCATGCAAATGCCTAACAAAGAGTTGAGGATTTATGTTCCACTAGTGCAAACTACCTCGAAGTCCTATGGCTTGGTTATTTAGTTCTAAGGAAAGTTTCTGTGAAGTAGACTCGAGTTTTGCTCGATGACGATGGCCGTGCCGCCCACCATGCTCCGAGCTCCTTGTTGTTGTAGTGGTTTAATTTTAGAAATCATAAATCAGGAGGTGAGAAAAGTGTTCGAGTTTAGAGAAAATCTTAAAATCTAGGTGTTTTTAATATTTTAATTAAACAAATCTTAAAGTTGATTATAACAACACCGGTTAAGATCCCACGGTTCCATCCTTCCGGCATCGTTATTTTTATCGGATTCACTTAGTCGAGATGAATTTTCTAAACTCAACTGAATGAGTTCCACACTTTCATTTAGACGGTGGGAAATCCCGTTAGCAACACGTAGGTTACATCATCCGAGGTATTCCCGATCATCCAACAAGACGTTTTAATTTAGTTGTAGTTGTAGTTTTGTTGTTCTGTTTGTGATTAAATTTTGAGTTGTTTTATATTTTGAAATGTTGTGGCGGTGAATTTTATCTTGTAATGACTTTTAATTTAGTTTTGGTTTCAATTTTAGGGACTATCCTAAAGGTGTAGGTTTTCATGCAACAGTTGCTTATCATGCAAGAAAAGTAGGTACGATGCGATTAAATAAATTGCGGTAAAGTAAATTGCAATAAAATAAAAGCGTACTCGGAGGGTCTTCCCGTCATCTCAAGTCGCACTTAAAACACGAGTCGAATATCTAAGCATTTAAAGTAAGTTCCTTGGTAAAGCTAAGGGAAGGGTTATGGTTTTCTACCAAGTTCCTAATCCTATAACTAGTCATTTCCTATGACATCTAGGTTCTTGTATTTTAGTTTGAGGACGATTTTCTTCATCAAAGAACAACTAAGTTCAATTGTTCTTATAAATATCCTATCATATCGAGGAAGTGCTTAAGACGAATCTTAAACATCTTTTCAATATTTCTAGGATTATTTTAAGTCCAAGAGAATTTAATTATACAAATGAATTAATCGTCCGGGAGTTCAAGTTTTGTTATCTTGCTCAGTGAACTAGGACATTTGAATATCCTATAAGTGAAGTAACATTTCATTTAACACTCCTCTTAAGAGTTATGACATCACTAGCTTTCGAGGGCAAATGGATGTTCAAGGGGTTCATGATTTAATTTTAGTTAATGGATTTAAGTTTGGAATAGTGTTCAAGTTGTTTTAGATTTATTTTGAATTTCTTTATGTCTTAAGTGATGTTATATTTAATTTAATTTATCCTAATTCAATGTGGTTTAATTTAATTTAATTTAATTTAAGTTAATTTAATATAATATGATTTAGCTTAATTTAATTTAATTTGATTTAATTTAATTTGATTTAGTTTTAATTTAATTTAATTTAATTTATTTTGATTTAATTTAATTTAATTTAATTTAATTTAATTTAATGTAATGTAATTTAATTTAATTTAATTTGATTTAATTTAATTTGATTTAATTTAATATGTTTTAATTTAATTTAATTTAATTTAATTTAATTTGTTTTAATTTAATTTAATTTAATTTAATTTAATTTAATTTAATTTAGTTTAATATTTTATTTTAAAAGGGTTTGCTTTAAATAATTTAACCTTAACTTAATTTAATGATTAAGTCTTTTAGCATTTTAAATCTTAAACTTGGATTATCATTTTAATTAGGAATTAAATATTATTGGGATGATTAATTTAGGGATTCTTAAATTAAAGAACAAATCTTTTCCTAATAATATCCCTATTTTAATAATTCAAAATTTTATTATTCATCCCAAATTTAAGTAATTATTTTATTAAGGTTTATTTTAATTATTTTTGAATTGTTTAATAGGTTTCTACCCTTTAATTATTTAAATTTCAATCATCCAAATCAGATTAAGATCAAATATTTTACTCTTTCATTTTATTAAGCCTAAAGTTTTAATTAAGGGTTAAAATTTTAATTACCATTTTGCCCTTCAAGCTTAATAATTTCGTAACTCACTAAATTGAGCTCAAATGAATTTGAAATTTTTATGTGACTTTACTCATATGTCAATAAAGATATTAGAGGAGAAAATGTGATTTTTCTGTATTTAATTTATTTATGTAATTATTTTTGGTGGAAAATAAGGATTTCCAAGGAAAATTTAGTAATATGACCAAGGAAAAATTTCTGTCCTTAAGAAAATTATGGGACATTTCTAATGACCAGAGGACCACTTGGACCAAGTTTGGTGATTTTTTGAATTGTATTATTTTTATTATAATTATTTTGAGTTTTGGAGTATTAATTAATTTAAAAATAAAATAAAGTTTGAAAAATGAATTTTATATTTTTCAAAAATCTCTCTGATATCAAGGAAATCAGAGAATCAATTTTTATAATTTTTTTATTTTTCTTTGATTTATTAGAATTATTTTAATAGAAATGCTTAGAAAATACATTTTTTTATTTTAAAATTACCCTAGGGCTTTAAAATTTAATAACTCATCATAGAGACCTAGGAAAAATATGGGGTTTGTTCCTATGTGATTAAAATTCAAAATGTGACATTTTGGTGAATTTTATTATTTTTGTGATTATTATTATTTTTTTTAATTATTAAAATATTAAAATAATACAAAAAATCAACTTTTTTAGAAAATTGAAATTTTAATTTTCTTAAATTTTCCTAATATCAGAGAGGCTCCAAAACCAATTTGGTGAATTTTTGAAAAGTATTTTTGAAAGTTATGAATTTTCAAAATTTAAATTAGCTAAATGGCTTAATCAACCCATTTGATAGGGCTAACCAAACCCAATTGACTTCAAATTTTTATGGTGGATTCCTCTTATCCTAAAGGTCAGTGGAGAATTGATTTCAAGTCAATTTCATGTATGATTAGCTCTAATTAATTAAGAACCTATTTAGGTTGTTTAAGCCAATTAGGGTTATTCCAAGTGAATTAATTCAAAACCTATTTTTCCTAGGGTCCTCTGGTCATAAGAAACATCACCAAATTTTTCTAGAATTTATTTCACAACATGCTAATTATTGGATTTAAAATACTCAAAACAGCAACATGAATTTGAAAAATCAATATCTTCTCATAGGGATGGTCTCTGACTTTGGAAAATTCAGGGAATGTTCCCAAATTCAGAGGCTTCAAAAGCCCTATGGTCTCATGCCATGGTGAATTTCCTATATGTGTGGAGAATTAAAACAATGCAGAGGGTAAATAAATCATTAAAAATAAAATACTGGATGAAATTAAATGATTTTTTTTCCACATTATTCTCCTCTGTTCACTGAGCAAGAGGGTATTTTTATTTTATTTTTCTGATTTTTCTACACAAAGTTATGAATTTTTGAAGTTTAGGGAATTAAATAAATCAGAAAATTCCTATTTTTCTACTTATCCGAGTCGGCGCCGCGTCAACCTTAGCATCTCCGAAGCGCCGCGTGTCGTCTTCTAATTCAGCGCCGCCATCCGACTCAGCCGTCCCGGGACCCGCCTTTCACGTAACATCTTCCGGTCCGACGCGATCCGAGCCGTCCATCCGATACACGCGCGATCCAACGGTTCCCAGTCATCGTCTACGGCCGGTGCGAACCCGTGACCGTCGACCTTCTAACCCTAATTTCTCACTCGATTCTCAACGGATTTTCGTGTTCTTATGCTTCTATGGATTCGTCTTGAAGAGACGAATACATCCATACTGGTAAACATGCATTGAAATTGATTCAAATTAAATGGAGAATCTCTGTAAGCTCGGGAAGAAGAGTGAGTTCATACCTTTGCTCGGAGAAGTGAAGCTTCGATGCGAGAGTTGTGTCACCTTCGATTGGGTCCAAGTAAGCTCCGGATGAAGTCCCTTGGCACGGTGAATTGTCCAGCTATGAAAGTGACCACGGCTCGATCACAAAGCTTGGAGGTCGGAACAAGCTGGGAGGCTTCGGGGATGGGGCTTTCGGTGGGAAACTTCTCCTCTTGGTACGGTGAAGGTGTAGGACCGGTCAATTTGAAGATTGATCCACTTGTGAAGAAGTGTCCTAGTTTTTGGGCTAAAGTTTGAGCTCGAAATTGAGCTCGAATTGGAGAGAATTAGAGGTTGGAATTCGGTGGGGATCAAGTGCTCTATGTGTGGAGAGTGATGCGGAATGATTTTGGCGAGTTTCCTTAAGGTTTGGTTCAGCACCCTCCATGGCCGAGAGGGGGTGGTGTTTAAATAGGCATGGTCGGAGGCTCTCCCGAGGGGAGTTAGGGCTTGGGATCGTTGCTTAGGTCAGAGAGGAACAGCCATGGTGGCCATTGGGCATGGGGCGGCTCGGCGAGGGAGAATTGAATTTTTGGCTCCTCCCAAGGTCTCGGCCATGGTGTTTTCCGGCGGCCCGGTGCTCGGCCGGCCGAGCACGCGGTCACCATCTTGTTCAGGTGGGTCAGGGCTGGGGTTTAGTGCAATCAATTGGCCATGGACATGTGTAAAGGAGTTTGATTTAAATGGAATGGGAGAACACTCATTTTTGGCTTGGTTTGGGTCAACCCATGGAAATAGGCTTGGTGCACCTCCCCAAGACCTGATTTTGAGCTGAGGGAATCATTTAGGTCAGCTTAGAAGGAGTGGTGAAGTCTCCATCCATGGTGAGGTGGCTAAGCATGGTTTAGTGTGTGACATGATTAAGGTAAAAAGGGTTTAAAAGGGTTTAAGAAAGAGATCCCTCTCTTTCCATTAATGGTTTAGTGAGGTGGAAAGTAGATTCCATGGCTCTCATGGCTCCCATGGGGCTCATGCATGGCTTCATGGCTCACCTTTGGCTTGGGGAAAAGCCAAGTCAATTTCATGGAAATGGGTTTAAGGAAATTTTGGCATGTTGATGGGAATTTGGCATATGGCTTGATTTGGAACCATTTGATGATTGATTTGAACTTAGGGATGATTTTAATTGAAGTCATGATGAAGAGAATTTGTCATATGGGCCTTGGATTGATTTTGCCCCTTTGGATTTTGGTGGAGATGGGCTTTAGGAAGGTTTAAGAAAGTGGGCTTTTGGTTTGGAAATAAATTTATGGATGGGAAATTTGTGAAGGATTGGGCCAAACAAATGTTGGTTTTAGCTCATGGATGGGTCATGAGTGATTTGGAGCAAATTTGGGGTGGTTTGGGTTTGAATTGGGTTGGATTTGGGTTTTTTGGTGAATGGGCCAATATAGTTCAAATTGGGCTAACTTGGGCCAATGTTGGGCTAGGGTTGAAATTGATGTAAAATAAATGTTTGGAAATGTTTATGGGAGTGTTTCAAAGAGGTTTTGTCTTTGGTTGGGTTTTGATTTTGAGGTTTGGGCCTATTTGGGTTAGGTTTGGGTTTAGGTCAAAATTGGGCTTTTTGATTTTGGGTTGAATTTGAGTGGGGTTTGGGTCTAAATTTTGGGCAAATCATGTTAGTGTTTTTTTTATGGGGATATTAAGGAAGGTTTAGAAAAGATTTGGGGTTAATTGGAGTTGAATTGGATGAGTTTGGGCTAAGTTTGGGTCATGGGTCCAAATTGGGCTTTAAGGCCAAAAGTGAAATTGGATCCAAATGTCAATCAAATTGAACATGGATTTGGTCTAGATTGGTGTTGGGGATGTTGAATTGAAGTTTAGAATTGAATTGCACCAGAATATAGGTCAATTGGGTAGGTTTGGTTTGACATTGGGTTCATTTTGGGTTAAAATGGGTCAAATTGGGGGTTTTGATAAAACTAGGGTAAATTGACAAAATTGGCCCATGGTGTAGTTGAACAAAATGAAATTGAGAATATTTGGGATTTTCTGGAATTTTCTGGGAATTTTCTGAATTTTTGGATTTTTTGGCTAAGAGGGGTATTTTGGGTATTTGAAGGGTATTGGGAGGTATTTTTGGAATTTTTGGTGTTTTTGGGTATGGATGATCAATTTGATTGGTGAGGCAATGTTTAGGATTGATTTTGGAGAATTTTGGGTAATTTAGGTGATTTTGCAAATTTTGGGGGGGTTTCAAGGGTTTTGGGTAGGTTGGCGGGTGTAGGGTCCCGGGGGTCAAAAATTAAAAATTTGGAAAATTGAAGATTGGGTGAATGTAAGTGGAATGAAATCATTTTGGTTGAGCCATGAAGCCACATCAAGCCCACATGAGCCATGAAGGGACTCATTTGAGGCATCCACTATGTTGTTCCTAACCCTCTTACCGAGGGCTTAGGGGTTAAGGACCATCCATATGAATTACCTACATGAGTCAGGAAGTCAAGTTGGATGAGAGTGTGGTTTTAGGACTTGGAATGTGTATGAGAGTGTAGTGTATAGGTGTAGTGTGTGTGTAAGTCAGCCCCTTCACCAGACCAGGGCCACCTGGGGCGATCCTAAGGCCAAAGAGTCCTATGGGAACTCATCCTTTAAACCTCCGCATTTGATTTCAACTCTCTAGGTGATTAGGGGTCTACAATCAAGCTTGTGGGGTTTGCTGGGAGTTAAGAGGTGTTTGAATTTCTAATGGGTGGGTCCCAATTCTAATCCTCTAGGATAGTGAAAGGAAAAGCCTAAGGCTAGATCCTAAGTACTAAAAAGAAGGAGAGAAGACCTAATCAAGAATGAGGTCAACAAATGGACCCCCAATAGGTGTGGTGTTCTAACCAAGCACACCGCGCGTATTGGCGTTGATCGAAAAGATCAACAAAACCAACACAGATGTCCAAGTGACAAACTTAGGACGAAGTAGAAGAATTTCCATCTGGGAGTGTCGAGTATATCTGCGAGACTCGGAGATTCTCGAACTCTCGGCTGGGGAAAGGAAAAGGAGGTGAATCCCAAATCACATGATGCGGGGAATTTCGATTTAGATTTTCGTTTTGTTTTAGTTTAAGTTTTGATGTGTAAGTTTAGATTTTGAGTTTTCACTTAGATTGAAGTTTGATAAAAAAAATCAATTTGAGGAAATTTGGATTTGAAGTTTGGATTCGAAACGAGGTTCCAATCCCGGGATTGTGAAGAAAACTGGAATCGGGGTACCAGCTAGCGAGAATGAGAATCGGAGTTTAAGTGTTGATTGAAGGGGTTAGAATCGGGATTTATGTACCGATCTCGAAAAGAGGTGAGGATAGAAATTTAAGTATCAATCCTCGAAGAGAGTCAAAGTTTAAGTATTAATCTTGGAATGAGGACTGGAATTTAGGTACCATTCTCGAAAATTTAATGAGAATTGGAATTGAACTCCAATCTCGAAAGTTCAATGAGAATTGGAACGAGGTTCCAATCTCGGAAGTTTAATGAGAATTGGAAATGGATTCCAATCTCGAAAGTTTAATGAGAATTGGAACGAGGTTCCAATCTCGGAAGTTTAATGACAATTGGAACGAGGTTCCAATCTCGGAAGTTTAATGAGAATTGGAAATGGATTCCAATCTCGAAAGTTTAATGAGAATTGGAACGAGGTTCCAATCTCGGAAGTTTAATGAGAATTGGAAATGGATTCCAATCTCGAAAGTTTAATGAGAATTGGAAATGGATTCCAATCTCGAAAGTTTAATGAGAATTGGAAATGGATTCCAATCTCAGAAGTTTAATGAGAATTGGAACGAGGTTCCAATCTCGAAAGTTTAATGAGAATTGGAAATGGATTCCAATCTCGAAAGTTTAATGAGAATTGGAACGAGGTTCCAATCTCGAAAGTTTAATGAGAATTGGAAATGGATTCCAATCTCGAAAGTTTAATGAGAATTGGAAATGGATTCCAATCTCGAAAGTTTAATGAGAATTGGAAATGGATTCCAATCTCGAAAGTTTAATGAGAATTGGAACGAGGTTCCAATCTCGAAAGTTTAATGAGAATTGGAACGTGGTTCCAATCTCGGAAGTTTAATGAGAATTGGAACGAGGTTCCAATCTTGAAAGTTTAATGAGAATTGGAAATGGATTCCAATCTCGAAAGTTTAATGAGAATTGGAACGAGGTTCCAATCTCGAAAGTTTAATGAGAATTGGAAATGGATTCCAATCTCGAAAGTTTAATGAGAATTGGAAATGGATTCCAATCTCGAAAGTTTATTTGTGTGAAGAGGGACCCAGTCTCATGCCATCGGAACCAAATCGACAAAGCTCGTGGCTCCGTGTCGATAGACCTAGTCGATCTCCATACGGGAAGAAAGGTAGGCCACAAAAGTCGAAATGATTTCGATGTGACGAAAAAAGGTTTAGGGTTACGAAATTGAAGTGTGGGTCTCTTGTGAGGAAGAGTTGTCCCAACGGAGAATTTCAAAGCTTCTTGAGATAAATTTCGATTTGGAGATGATTTGAAATGTTTGAAAAGATGAATTTAGAGTGGGATCCGATTTGAGATTCATTTTCATTTTGTTTGTCCTTTAACTTTCCAAATTTTTTTTAATTTGTGTATTTAATGTTCATGTGAATTTTATTTAGCGTTCACGTGGATTTTGAAGTTGTTTTTATGTTTGGATTTTTAAGGAAAAATAATTCTCATTTATTATTTATATTTTTATTTTCTTTTTTTTATTTTATTTTATTTTTATTATTATTATTATTTTTTTTCTTTTCTATTTCTTTGTTCGAAGTTCGTTTAACTTTAATGGCGTTTCCCGATCAATTCACACAAAAGAGGTGAAGGCCAAAAATGTGACATCATCACTTTCATTCCAATCATGCTTGAAGATACATCATACAACTCGATCCGGAATACATCTCATACAATCCATATAGACTCAAAACGGACTATGTATGATCTTTGTCGATCCATCCAAAAGGGTATCACGTCAAAAATCCGTGTACGAATAGTGAGTACATGGTCAATAACATCACCTTCCAAGCCATCCTTGGCAAGGATGCCGTAGGGATGTACGTTGGAGGTGTGATATTTTCCATGTAACTCACGGCTCGTAAGGTCGGAGGCTCTCTAACTCCGGGTCCGGGCTGGAAGTGGTAAGGTGCTTTCCGTCGTCCATCCTTCGAAAGTAGCCGAGATCCGCTTCATCTGGTACTCCCGGTATGCAATGTTTAGCGACATCCGCTCCGTTGCCCTTCGGTATCATGACGGAACCTACCGGTAATGGTATCTTTGCTGGCCCTCGGAACTCACTCAGGCTCGCTATCCGGAGGTCGGACCCGAACATGATATTACACTCGTTCGGAAAAGAAAGCTGTGCGAAAGGTCCGACAAAGTCGTGGTGATCTATGTGCGGGGGTATGCGGTCACCCTTCTTGTAAATATTAATGATGCAAGCTGTTGGGTATGCAATCTGTGGCGATACCCTCCATGTTATCATTCTTTTTACCATCCTTTTAATGACTAATGGCATTGGATCCACTCGGCCATGACGGAGTATCCCGGTGGGTTTCCCTTCCTGTCTTCCGCGAAGTTGTAGCAACATCCACATTGTATTGTAATTCTCCCCTTCCCCGGCATCCATCTCTAGGGTTCGAGTAAGTGTTTTCTCTTAAGCAACTCGCTCGGCCCATCTTTTTCAAATCCCGGATGCAGTCCACGATTTGTTGTTGTTCGTATTCTGAGAACACGTCTGTATGTAACTCGAGGCCTTCTAGTATATTGATCCTCACTGCCTCTGATTCTCTCGAAGTATTCAAAAGTTTTCTTCTGGACATTCTGTATTCTCTCTAGCTCGTATTCTGGGATAATTTGCAAATGGCGAGGCCTAGTGACGTACTGTGGGATATATGGCTCAATCCCTTCACGTTCTCCTGCATACCTCGGCTCCTCGGGGATGATGTCCGTCGGGACATCCTCCGGGGTTGCTACGCAACAAGGTCATGCATTGCGGTGGCTTTGTCCGGTGGCGTTGTGGCCTTCTTTCTTCTGTTCTTCTCGAGATTTCCACTGGTCTCTTACGTTATCCTCGGAGCTGGTCTCCTTTCTTCGGAGTTCCTGGTGAATTGGTGTCCTTGAAGTGTATGTGCGCGGTAGCAAGCTTGCCTCGTCGCGCTGGTCCGCTGCTAATTTAGTTAACATCTTGCGGATACGGCGATTTTTGTTTCTTTGTTGAGTTCTTTGTGAGAGTAGCTCTTCGTATTTCCTGAATTTATGTGGGCGTGGCGCTGACAAGCCTGCCCTCTGTTGTAGCGACTACAGATTTGATTATCTTGTCTTCTTCAGTGTTTGTTTTTCTTTTCTTACTGCTGGATTGGTGGCTTGGGCCACCCACTTTCATTACTGTCCGACTGGGCGGTTCTTCTCGGTCAGTGGGACCCGAGTCACTTTCCTCGTATTGCGAGGCCTGCTCGGTGCGAAGTCCGAGTCGATCTCTATTATCGCTCCATCTTTCACCCTCTTTTCGTCGAGTGCAAGGCTTACGCCATTTCTAAAGTTCGGGACCAACCGCCCGTTCGACATTTCCCTGCGAAAAGACAAGGAAAAGGATCGGGGGTCGTACTTAAGAACAAGAACATTAAGAAAATGTTTATTAAAGACGAGTTTTTTATTATTTTTATATTTTTAAATTCAACGGGAATGAAGTGGGAAAAGATCAGGAAAGAGATTTTGATTTGGGAAAGAAAACAAGGAAAACTTTATTATCATGATTTTATTTATCTTAGCACATTTTTATTATTTTGGGTTCGGACCCAGTCATAAGTAATTACTTCACCCGTGCTTCTAGGGATGAAAAATTCATTCTTTCGAAACATCAGGTAGCGTAGTACTTTTCGAAGTATCGTCCATTGATCGGAAGCATATGTCGTTATCCTTGGCGATTCACTAGCCGGTAGGAGCCTCTGAGTAGATCGCCTCGACTACGAAACGGTCCCTCCAAGTGGGTTCAAATTTTCCTCCTATCTTGCGGTGTGCAAGAATAGGTCTTTTGAGAACGAGAACTAAATCACCAACTTTGAAGGTTCTTGGGCGGACCAGTCTGTCATGGGCTTGAACCATCTTAGCTTGGTATAGTTCTAAATTCTGCTCATGTTGCGAGTCTTTTTCCTTCCAGGCTTTCCAATTCTTCTAGTCGTAATCTGGCATTTTCTTCTGTCGTGATTTTGTTCGCAAGCTGCGATCCCGATCGAAGGAAGTCTGGACTTCTAAAGGTAACACTGCCTCGGACCCATACACCAGAGCGTAAGGTGTAGATTGAGTAGGAGTTCTGAAGGTTGTCCGGTAGGCCCATAAGGCTTCTAACAATTTCTCGTGCCAATTTCTCTTATTATCGTCCAAAGTCTTCTTTAAAATTTGAACGAGAGTTTTATTAAAAGCATCAGCCAATCCGTTTGCTCTCGGGTAGTAAATTGTTGAATAGCGCCAGTCGATTCCGTGTCTCCTGACAAAATTGTTGATTTGTGTGCTTCGAATGCGACCCATTATACGAGATGATCTGCGCGGCACTCCGAAACGGTAGACAACTTGGTTCTTGAAAAGCGTAGCACGTGGTGTGCTTTCACTTGTCTCAAGTGGAGCGCCTCTCTGCCCACTTTAAAAAGTAATATGTAGCCGCAAGAATGAAGCGATGTCCTTTTGAAGATGGTGGTTCTATTGGACCCACTATGTCCGGTGCCTCAACATTCGAATGGCCACGACGCAATTGTCGGATGTAGCACATTTGGAGGTTGGTGTAAAACCACTCCGTGTACTTGGCATTGGTGACGGCTCTTGGCGATTTTCATGCGGTCGGTCATCATCGAGGACCGAGTAGTACCCTAGTCTTTTAATTTTCATTTTCATCTTCGGACCCGGCGGTGAGCGCCACAAAGTCCCGAATGCACCTCTTTAACGATTTCACGAGCCTCGGACCCGCTCGGGCATCTTAGCCACATTTGATCGAAAGACCTTCCGTATAATGTGTTGTTTATTAATGCGTAGGACGAGTTCTTTTCTTGATACGATGGAGCTAACGACCTATCGTCCGGTAATTTTCCTGTTTGCGGGTAGTCTATTAATGGTTGTCGCCGATCTTCGTGTTTTCTGTTACTGCTGCAATTGATCTTTTTTCCTTTTCTGATTTGTGTATTGTGTCTATGTCGAGCTGTGATAGGACCTGACGTCCGTGAACTGACACTTCCACTGATTCATCTTGCAAACAGGCAAATTCTTTTGCGAGACGGGCTAGCGCATCCGCTAAAACATTTTCTTTTACGGGAATTTTGTAGATTGTCACATTCGGAATCTGTTGCAACAGCTGTATGGCATACTGGAAGTATTGCTCGAGTCTTGGTTTTAAAATTCTGTATTGTCCGGCGATCCGTTGAATGATTAGCTGCGAATCCCCGTAGATGTTGATGTCCGTTATACCCATTTGAATAGTTAATTCCGGTCACTGTTATGAGGGCTTCGTATTCCGCTCGTTATTTGTACACGACTCTGTCAAGTGGTAGGAGTATCTTAACATCCCCCGCTCCGGTGTTATAAAGATTAGTCCGATCCCTGCCTTATCGGGCACTATCACTTGCGATTCTTCGTCTTTATGTGCTGAAGATGCTCCGTCGAAATACAATTCCCAACGTCGATCATCAGGGTCTTCTAGGTTCATTATTTGTTCATCTGGCAAGTCGTCATTGAGAGGAGATTCTGCCGGCAAAGGGTGTGCTGCGAGGAAGTCTGCTAGGACTTGTCCTTTTACGGCACGAAGAGGCACGGAAGTTAAATCGAATTGCAATAATATCATTGACCATCTGGCAAGTCTGCCGGAAAGCGTTGGACGGGTCATCAAGTATTGCAATGGATTAAATTTCGAGATCAGGTTGACCTTATGAGAAAGCATGTAGTGCCTGAGCTTTTGAGCGGCGAAGATCAGGGCTAAACAGTGCTTTTCAATTGCGGGATACCTTATTTCCGTTGGCGATGAACGACGGCTTAGGTAGTAAAGAGCATTTTCTTTACCCTCATCATTGACACAGGCTAACGGGGCTCCGAGAGAGTCGTCTAAAGCCGCGGTAAAAAGTATCGCGGTCTACACGAGGCCGGGGCTGCTAAGACAGGAGGTGTCACCAAATATTGTTTAATGTCCTCGAAGGCCCTCCGGCATTTCTCTTCCCAAATAAATTTGGCGTCCTTTTTAACTAGTGCCGAGAAAGGTCGACACCTACCGACAAGTTTGAGATAAAGCATCGAAGATATGCCAACTTCCTTGAAAAGATCGTAGTTGTTTTAAGGTTATGGGAGGTGGCATTTCTAAGATGGCTTTAATCTTTTCCGGGTCGATTTCAATTCCACGATGTCGGACAACGAATCCTAAGAATTTCCCGGAGGTGACGCCGAAGGCGCATTTTAAGGGATTCATCTTAAGGTTAAATTGTATTAATCGTCCGAAAACAATTCTCAAATCATACAGGTGGTTTTCCTTTACGTTGCTTTTGATGACCACATCATCCACGTAGCATTCGACTTGATTGTGGATGAGATCATCAAAAATTCTTGTAATCGCTCTCTGGTAGGTTGCTCCTGCGTTCTTCGATCCGAATGGCATCACCGTGTAGCAATATACTCCGATCGGCGTTCGAATGCTCGTAAGTTTTTCATCTTCCGGAGCCATTTTTATCCGGTTGTATCTCGAAGATCCATCCATGAATGAGAATATTTCATGTGTTGAAGCAATGTCAATCATTAATTCCGGGATCGGTAGAGGAAATTCATCTTTTGGACATGCCTTGTTTAAATCTCCGAAATCCACACAAATTCGATCCGACCATTCTTCTTCTCGATCGGTACCACGTTGGCTAACCAAGTCGGGTATTGTTCTTCACGGACAAATTTAGCGTCTATTAGCTTTTTTATCCTCAGCTATGACTTGTTGTTCGATTTCTAGACGCATTCTTATGGGACCTTGTCTGTCTGGGACAGAAGCAGGATCCACCCCTAGCTTATGGACTGCGACCTCTGGAGCTAAACCTGGCATCTCATCGTAGCTCCAAGCAAAACAGTCTTTAAATTCCAATAATAACTTGATTATTTCTTCGGAGTCTTCTTTATTGAGTAAGGAGCTAACAAAGGTAGGTCTAGGTTCTTCGCTAGTACCTAAGTTAACTTCTGTTAACTCATCTATTGTAGATTTGATCTCTTCTTCGAATTCTGGTGGAGCGTCTCCAATTTGTAAATCTTCGAGTTCTTCTATAGTTTTCATGCAGTCTTCATTAGACTTGCAAGTGACAACCATGCAAATTTCAGTATCGTCAACTGATCCTACTGTGCCGAATCCGAGACCATGCTTTGAATTAGGTGGATGACCGGAGTTATTCCATAAATTTTCAAAACGTTGTGATCGACCTTTTGTCCATTGTTGAGGTAAGAAACCACGCTGAATTAAATTTTGAACACAGGGAGAGTACCACTCAAAAGGCAATTCCATTAATTCTGATGAAGTAGCATCTTCAAATTGTACATTATTTTCAGTTTTGGAGGAAGGAGCACCACGGTAGAATTTGATGGGCTTTGCACCACCGCTACGTACCTCTTTGACCTCCATACCCTCGATCTTATTAGAGTGGATCGGGGTCAGGGTCCTAGTATGTACATAGTGGTTAATCTTCTCGTACATCGATTTATATTCTTCGTTTCTTTCATCTTCGAGAGGGATTCTGAATTGCGGCTTCTTCCGACTTATTGTCGCTGCTTCTAGTTTTATTTCTTTTTCATCTTCAGAACTATCTTCCCAATCAACATTGATGGTCGGTTTCCTCTCGTCCAATCGTCCTAACGTCTCTGCCACGACCTCGTCCCCGGCCTCGACCTCGGATGCGAGTTGTGGAGAAACCTTCACCATCTCGCCGTAAGGGAGTGGTGAGTGACTCGTTGGACTAGAATTTCAGGTTCTTCGTTGTCCCAAATTTCCTTTGCTTCATTTGTTATGGTATCTCCGGAGAAGATTGTTTTCTTCGGAGGTGCATAATAAGTTGCATCTTCATGGATTCCGATTTCATGTACGGAGAACGGTTGTAAGTCACCTTTAATACACTCGTTCCCCTCCATCGTAGTATTTAATGCATTGATGTAGAGATGATGGTACCATCCTCGTTTTCATGTATCCATGGTCGGCCCAAGTAGAGCGTTGAACGACGTTTCGAATCAATTATGTGAAATTTCGCGGTTGTCTTTGCTAAGTCACCGGTCTTCATTAGCAGTGTTATTGATCCGAGGGCTCTTTCTCCTTCTCGGTTGAATCCTCTTAATAACATTTTATCCGCTTCGAGCTCGCGAGCATCAATTTCCAAGTATGCTAGCGTTCGAAGATTCATTATATTGATTGATGCTCCCGGATCCACCAATACTGCGGAGAGTGTAAACTTCCCGATTGTAATCGAAATGTACAAGGGTCGGTTGTGGTCTGCTGTCCCAAGTAGTAGGTCGTTGTCCGTGAAGGTAACACCTCGTTGTTCCTTTAACGAGCAAACCTCATCTAGGGAATCTCCAGCCATTTGAGCTAAGCAAATTTCTGGATCAAGTAAGGCCTTGATCAGAGCTTCTCTCATCTCCTTTGATAAGATGAGAGCGTCGTAGATGCTCGGTTGGGTCAGTAGTTTCCTAAGATGGGCTAGCACATTGTAGTTCACTTTGTTTTCATGTGCTTCTTTTCTTCTCGAATGGGTATTTCTTCCGGCGGGGTTGGTTCTTCCCGAACAACCACCGCTTTCCTTTGTCCTTTGGACCCATTCTCGGAGGTAGAACTCTTCCACTTCTTAAGTTGACTTCTGTGATTTCTTCTGAATTTAGCATTGAGTTTGCTGGTGTCTCCTTCTGAATTGGAATGACAAGTTCTTCAGGATTGGCTTCGGAGTCTGAAGGCTCTAACTCTATTGTGACTGGAGCTCCTCGAAACTCGCAAATAGATTCGTTGCTTGTTGAACTCTCGTAGCCTCCCTGGTGGATGTCTTCTTCATCATTATGATCGTCGAGATTGTGTATGATTTGAGAATTGTCATTTGTATCGGAATCGATGTCCGGATTAGGTTGATTATCGCTAGTTACGTAATCGTTAGAAATAGTCAAAACGTAGCCAACGCCATAATCCTCATCATTATAAGATCCCACCGGAGTGGGCAGATAATCATACAGAGTCAGAGGTTCGAGGGATTTCTCCCTCGAATCGAAACAACTATCCTAGGATAAGCGGCCCCTAGTCTAGCCTTAGGTGCCTCGGTCTTCTCTTCTTTGTCAATTTTCTTGTTTTCTTCAATTGTCTCTTGTTGAGGTGGTTCTTCTATCGCAAGTGATAGCACCGACTTGACAGTTTTCGAACTCTGAATTGAGGCTCGCACCGAAGCGGTTTGGATGGGATCCAAAACCTTCTTCGAAGACTTTGTCCAAGCGGTAGTCCATCCATCATCAGTCGCATAGGGATCTATCGGAACAATGAAATCCGTCGAGATAACATTGATGGAACCTCCTTTCTGGGGTTCCTTCATGTATTCTTTCGGGATCGTTATATTCCCTTTCCGAAGATTGTCGTTGAGCCAACTTTTGAAGGTAATACAATCTTCTATCTTGTGCCTAAGCATCCGGTGGTAAGGGCAAAAGTTGGGATCACCTTTCTTGTCGACTTCTTCTGGTATTTTAGGCTCGGCGAGTTGAAAATCCGGAGTCTTCATCGGTCGCGGAACATTTTCGGCATCGCCTCATTCTTGAACGGATACTCCTCGCTCGGGAACTCCCTAAACGTACGTTGTGGACGAGGCGGTTGTTCATATTGTTGAGATGACCGATAGCTGGGTCGGGGTTCGTCGGTAATTTTGTTGAGGTTCGTTGCGGCCGTTCTGACGATAGTTGTATCGGTTGCTTGCCTTTATCGACTCGTCTGCGACGATCCCGGACTTCTTTTCAAAAGTTTTCACGGGCTTCTGTTTGTCTGCTTTATCGGTGAAACTTAATTGCTTCGCCTCCTCTTGCAAGCTTCCGGCCTTTCTTAACAACTTCTCGAAAGTCTTAATAGTAAATCCCTTGAGGAGAAGCGCTATCGGGCCATGGATGCTTTTAAGTAAAATACCGACTGCGTGCTGTTCTTGTAACTGTGGCTCACACTTCATACTTAGGTTCCTCCATCGAAGTATGTAGTCCACCAAGGTTTCATTCGGCTTCGCTTCTCTACCACTAAATCACCTATAGTGATGTGGTGCCGAGCTCCGACAAATCGCTTGATGAAGAGGTTTTCTAATTCTGAAAATGTCTTCACCGAGTCGTGTGGTAATTACGCATACCAATCAAAGGCGATCCTCGACGAGCCGTCGACAAATTGTCGGAAGAGTAAAGCATCACTTCCGCCGGCATTGCAACAAGCGGCACGAAAATGTGCAACATGCTGCCGAGGGTTTCCAGTTCCATCAAAGGTCTTGAACAGAGGTGGTACAAAGCCTTTCGGATATTGGACAGCGTCGAATTCTTCGGGGTAAGGTCTACCCATCCGAATGGATGTCCTGCTCTTTGGTTGTGCCAAGGCTTCTCGCACCTGCTGTTCCACCAAGCTCTTGATATCCTTTTCCGGAATCATACCTTGTTGTATCCTTCTTTAATTGATCATCCCCGTTGACGGATGTAATCTACTTTCCTCCGTCTACAATGTGAATAACTTCCGGGGGTGTTTCTCTTTGGGGTTGAACCTGACTCGGAGAGTGGCTAGGGCTACGACCATCTCTTCCATCCTTTTCGCCATTTGGGCGATCGTATCATCTTTCTCTTGAAGCCGCCTCCTCATTACTTCGGCTCCTCTCTTCTCGCGATCGCGAGAGCACCTTGTGAAGCCGACGAAGCTTGCATTTCAACCATGTTAATTTCTGCATATTCATCATCCATGAACTCTGACGAGTCAACTTCATCTCCGAATTTCTCTTCTCTTTCTCTTGCTAGTCGCCGAATATCAGTTCTTAGCTTTTCCATAGCATCTTCTAGTGGTCTTTTCTGTACATCCTTGTAGTTGTCATGTGATAATTGTCGGGTTTCTTTCGCATGAGTCCCCTTTACTGCGGTAGCACTTTCTTCGGACTCAAGTCTCCTGACGAGACTTTCCTTTTATGGTCATTGTTTCGGTCTTAATTGGCCGGTAGTGGGACGCCATACCATCCTTCTAGCAGTAGAAGGCCTAGGACCGGATGGACTCGTCGCCGAATGCTTCGGAAGGTGGTATCCTCCCCGATCCGTAAACTCGAAACAACAACGAGTGGACTAGCCTTCATCTTCTTATTAGGCTCTTCCGCAGCGATAGCATATTATACTCGTGGCCCAAGACGGGATTTGGCCGGCACCCGCCCTATCCTTCTTAAAATTTCAGATACGGGGCATTTTTCTTTCTTTGCTAACTTCTCAATCACAGTCTGTAGTTGGGCAAATGGTGTAACCCTTGCCCTTTTCTTTCTGTTGTCGCTATAATATACGGGTCGAGGTAATGTAAAAGCAATCCTGCGGACATTTTCCTCGTCAGCTGCGGCTGAAAGGGGATGGAATCTACTTCCTTCCAAAAGGGGTGTATATTCGAGCAATGGTATGTATTCGAGTAGTGGTGTGTACTCGGGGATCTCTTCTAAGAAAGCGACTTCGGCATCTCCGGCCTTCCCGGCAATCTTCCTACCTCTGTTTCTTCTCTGAGTCCGTGTTAGGGGTGGAACCCTTGAGCTGGACCCAATTTCAAAAATAGAAGGTCTTGCACGAAAATCGTACCCTCCACGGTAACATGCTCGTTACAAATTTGAACTTCCTTCCAGTTCGGCTTGGCCGAAGCCGGGGTAGGTGCGGAGACGACTAGACCAGGTGGGGGTAGAGATAACGGTCCTCCTATGGACAGTAGTATTCCTCTCAGCTGGAACCCTTCGCAGAGGAGGAAACTCTTGAGTTGACTTAAGGTTGAACTCCATCATGGGTTTCTCAGTTTCTGGCACTTTGTCCATCAGTGCGAAAAGGGTAACGTCAGTGATCTTGACATTTGTGCTCTCGAATCCTTGTCCAAACCGGATGATCCCATTGTCGGGCAGCTCATTCTTGTAAACAGCGAAGTCCAGTCCATTGGTGAAGGAGAATATCAGCTTTGGGGCTTCCATTTCTGCAGGGTAGATTCTGATTGTCAGTCCCATGTTATGCTTCTTCTCATCAGGACGAAAAGAAAGGAAACAAAAAGTGTCCGAACACATTCTTGTTCATGTATATTTGTTAAAAGAGTCATTTATTAGAGGGTTTGTTTATTTAGAACGGAATGTTCAAAGGTGTAGAGAAGGTAATGAATCGATTCAGAGTTGGAAAGGAAAAGAAAGTCTTATGCAAGACTTCTCGACTCGAAGGATCACTCCTAAACTAACACCTATTGGGGGTCCACCCCACCTCAGAAATGAGGTAAAAAGGATCTTGGAACCTCTCTGTTTAGGGGTGTCCAAACAGTGGCTCCTAAATCCGAGAGAATGTTGGCTATACTCGTTCAAGGTAGAAATGAACATAATATTCCAATGGGAAGAAGGGTAGTTTGATCCATTAGGGACATGGATACACTACCGATTTTTGAAAGCAGAACTATTTGATTAAAAATAGAGAGAAGAATTGTCCCCAGCGGAGTCGCCAGAAATTGTCGGCATATTTTTAGGTTTTGGTGTTTTATTTGGAAAAGGGGGTCGCCTACAGAAATTGTCGGCGAATTTTAATTTAATTTAAAAAAATAATTTGAAAAGTAATATTTGATTTTGAAAATAATTTTAAATTTGAAAATTTTAAGATATGAAATCAAACCGATCTCACATCCCGAATAGTTTATATAAACGAGCACCGCATCACAAACCATGTATCTATCCCGAAGAATGGACACATTGCTTGATGATGGGGCTCGATTAAATAAACTAGAAGATTTGTGACATCCGTTTGGTCTCGCGAACCAATTTTATAAGCCAACAAATTCCTCGTTTAATATGAAAACATTAAACGGGGTTTATATTACTCGGGTTCTTAAAATTCCCTATAAGGGCAAGCCCCTATAGTTAATTACATCTTAAGTGACGGGAATCACCTAAGAAAACTCTCGATAATAATCGGTAGTTCCGCTCTCAAGAATTTCAAGGTTTAAGTTTTCAATGGATTGAGTTTTGGAATTTCGATAGGGAATGGATCAAATTTAGAGCATTATATTTTGGGAATCCGAAGGAAGAAAGGTAGGAGAAATCACAGATTCGAAGCGAACTTCGGTAATTTCCCGACTATTCTATTTGTTTGGCTTGAATTTAGGAAGGTCCTAATGTTTATTTAATGTTTTGATCTTGCCAATTTTAATTAATTAGGACTTATATTTATATGATAAAATCATACAAATAGCCTTGAAGTTATGAGGGTTTATGTCGTACCAAACGACTACCTCGGAGTCCTAAGGCCGGTTAGGGCTTAATTTACATGACATGATCATGCAAATGCCTAACGAAGAGTTGAGGATTTATGTTGCACTAGGCAAACTACCTCGAAGTCCTATGGCTTGGTTATTTAGTTCTAAGGAAAGTTTTGTTGAAGTAGACTCAGGTTTTGCTGATGTCGATGGCCGTACTGCCCACCATGCTCCGAGCTCCTTATTGTTGTAGTGGTTTAATTTTAGAAATCATAAATCAGGAGGTGAGAAAAGTGTTCGGGTTTAGAGAAAATCTTAAAATCCAGGTGTTTTTAATATTTTAATTAAACCAATCTTAAAGTTGATTATAACAACACCGGTTAAGATCTCACGGTTCCATCCTTCCGGCATCGTTATTTTTATCGGATTCACTTAGTCCAGATGAATTTGCTAAACTCAACCGAATGAGTTCCACACTTTCATTTAGACCGTGGGAAATCCCGTTAGCAACACGTAGGTTACATCATCCGAGGTATTCCCGATCATCCAACAAGACGTTTTAATTTAGTTGTAGTTGTAGTTTTGTTGTTCTGTTTGTGATTAAATTTTGAGTTGTTTTATATCTTGAAATGTTGTTGCGGTGAATTTTATCTTGTAATGACTTTTAATTTAGTTTTGGTATCAGTTTTAGGGACTATCCTAAAGGTGTAGGTTTTCATGCAACAGTTGTTTATCATGCAAGAAAAGAAGGTGCGATGCGATTAAATAAATTGCAGTAAAGTAAATTGCAATAAAATAAAAGCGTACCTGGAGGGTCTTCCCGTCATCCCAAGCTGCACTTAAAACACGGTTAGAATATTTAAGCATTTAAAGTAAGTTCCCGGGTAAAGCTAAGGGAAGGGTTATGGTTTTCTACCAAGTTCCTAATCCTATAACTAGTCATTTCCTATGACATCTAGAGTTCTCGTATTTTAGTTTGAGGACGATTTTCTTCATCAAAGAACAACTAAGTTCAATTGTTCTTATAAATATCCTATCATATCGAGGAAGTGCTTAAGACGAATATTAAACATCTTTTCAATATTTCTAGGATTATTTTAAGTCCAAGAGAATTTAATTATACAAATGAATTAATCGTCCGGGAGTTCAAGTTTTGTTATCTTGCTCAGTGAACTAGGACATTTGAATATCCTATAAGTGAAGTAACATTTCATTTAACACTCCTCTTAAGAGTTATGACATCACTAGCTTTCGAGGGCAAATGGATGTTCAAGTGGTTCATGATTTAATTTTAGTTAATGGATTTAAGTTTGGAATAGTGTTCAAGTTGTTTTAGATTTATTTTGAATTTCTTTATGTCTTAAGTGATGTTATATTTAATTTAATTTAATTTAATTTAATTTATCTTAATTCAATGTGGTTTAGTTTAATTTAATTTAATTTAAGTTAATTTAATATAATATGATTTAGCTTAATTTAATTTAATTTGATTTAATTTAATTTGATTTAGTTTTAATTTAATTTAATTTAATTTAATTTGATTTAATTTAATTTAATTTAATTTAATTTAATTTAATGTAATTTAATTTAATTTAATTTAATTTAATTTGATTTAATTTGATTTAATTTGATTTAATTTAATATGTTTTAATTTAATTTAATTTAATTTAATTTAATTTAATTTAATTTGTTTTAATTTAATTTAATTTAATTTAATTTAATTTAATTTAATTTAGTTTAATATTTTATTTTAAAAGGATTTGCTTTAAATAATTTAACCTTAACTTAATTTAATGATTAAGTCTTTTAGCATTTTAAATCTTAAACTTGGATTATCATTTTAATTAGGAATTAAATATTATTGGGATGATTAATTTAGGGATTCTTAAATTAAAGAACAATTCTTTTCCTAATAATATCCCTATTTTAATAATTCAAAATTTTATTATTCTTCCCAAATTTAAGTAATTATTTTATTAAGGTTTATTTTAATTATTTTTGAATTGTTTAATAGGTTTCTACCCTTGAATTATTTAAATTTCAATCATCCAAATCAGATTAAGATCAAATATTTTACTCTTTCATTTTATTAAGCCTAAAGTTTTAATTAAGGGTTAAAATTTTAATTACCATTTTGCCCTTCAAGCTTAATAATTTCATAACTCACTAAATTGAGCTCAAATGAATTTAAAATTTTTATGTGACTTCACTCATATGTCAATAAAGACATTAGAGGAGAAAATGTGATTTTTCCGTATTTAATTTATTTATGTAATTATTTTTGGTGGAAAATAAGGATTTCCAAGGAAAATTTAATAATATTACCAAGGAAAATTTTCTGTCCTTAAGAAAATTATGGGACATTCCTAATGACTAGAGGACCACTTGGACCAAGTTTGGTGATTTTTTGAATTATATTATTTTTATTATAATTATTTTGAGTTTTGGAGTATAAATTAATTTAAAAATAAAATAAAGTTTGAAAAATGAATTTTATATTATTCAAAAATCTCTCTGATATCAAGGAAATCAGAGAATCAATTTTCATAATTTTCTGATTTTTCTTTGATTTATTAGAATTATTTTAATAGAAATGCTAGAAAATACATTTTTTTATTTTAAAATTACCCTAGGGCTATAAAATTTAATAACTCATCATAGAGACCTAGGAAAAATATGGGGTTTATTCCTATGTGATTAAAATTCAAAATGTGACATTTTGGTGAATTTTATTATTTTTGTGATTATTATTATTTTTTTTAATTATTAAAATATTAAAATAATACAAAAATCAACTTTTTAGAAAATTGAAATTTTAATTTTCTTAAATTCCCCTAATATCGAGAGGCTCCAAAACCAATTTGGTGAATTTTTGAAAAGTATTTTTGAAAGTTATCAATTTTCAAAGTTTAAATTGGCTAAATGGCTTAATCAACCCATTTGATAGTAGCTAACCAAACCCAATCGACTTCAAATTTTTATGGTGGGTTCCTCTCGATCCTAAAGGTCACCTGGAGAATTGATTTCAAGTCAATTTGATGTATGACTAGCTCTAATTAATTAAGAACCTATTTAGGGTGTTTAAGCCAATTAGTGGTTATTCCAAGTGAATTAATTCAAAACCTATTTTTCCTAGGGTCCTCTCGGTCATAAGAAACATCACCAAATTTTTCTAGAATTTATTTCACAACATGCTAATTATTGGATTTAAAATACTAAAAACAGCAACATGAATTTGAAAAATCAATAACTTCTCATAGGGATGGCCTCTGACTTTGGAAAATTCAGGGAATGTTCCCAAATTCAGAGGCTTCAAAAGCCCTATGGTCTCATGCCATGGTGAATTTCCTATATGTGTGGAGAATTAAAATAATGCAGAGGGTAAATAAATCATTAAAAATAAAATACTAGATGAAATTAAATGATTTCTTTTCCAAATTATTCTCCTCTGTTCACTGAGCAAGAGGGTATTTTTATTTTATTTTTCCGATTTTTCTACACAAAGTTATGAATTTTTGAAGTTTAGGGAATTAAATAAATCAGAAAATCCCTATTTTTCTACTTATCCGAGTCGGCGCCGCGTCAACCTTAGCATCTCCGAAGCGCCGCGTGTCGTCTTCTGTTTCGGCGCCGCCATCTGACACAGCCGTCCCGGGACCCGCCTTTCACGTAACATCTTCTGGTCCGACGCGATCCGAGTCGTCCATCTGATACACGCGCGATCCAATGGTTCCCAGTCATCGTCTACGACTGGTGCGAACCCGTGACCGTCGACCTTCTAACCCTAATTTCTCACTCGATTCTCAACGAATTTTCGTGTTCTTATGCTCTATGGATTCTTCTCGAAGAGACGAATACATCCATACGGTAAACATGCATTGAAATCGATTCAAATTAAATGGAGAATCTCCGTAAGCTCGGGAAGAAGAGTGAGTTCATACCTTTGCTCGCAGAAGTGAAGCTTCGATCCGAGAGTTGTGTCACCTTCGATCGGGTCCAAGTAAGCTCCGGATGAAGTCCCTCGGCCCGGTGAATCGTCTAGCTATGAAAGTGACCACAGCCCGATCACAAAGCTTGGAGGCCGGAACAACCGGGTGGCTCGGGGATGGGGCTTTCGGTGGGAAACTTCTCCTCTTGGTCCGGTGAAGGTGTAGGACCGATCAATTTGAAGATTGATCCACTCGTGAAGAAGTGTCCTGGTTTTGGGCTAAAGTTCGAGCTCGAAATCGAGCTCGACTCTGGAGAGAATTGGGGCTGGAACTCAGTGGGGATCAAGTGCTCTATGTGTGGAGAGTGATCTGGAATGATTTTGGCAGAGTTTCCTTAAGGTTTGGTTCAGCACCTTCCATGGCCGAGAGGGGGTGGTGTTTGAATAGGCATGGCTGGAGGCTCTCCCAAGGGGAGTTAGGGCTTGGGATCGACTCGCTTAGGTCAAGAGAGGAACAACCATGGTGGCCATTGGGCATGGGGCAGCTCGACGAGGGAGAATTGAATTTTTGGCTCCTCCCAAGGTCTCGGCCATGGTGTTTTCCGGCGGCTCGGTGGTCGGCCGGCCGTGCACCGGTCACCATCTTGTTCAGGTGGGTCGTGACCGGGGTTTAGTGCAATCAATTGGCCATGGACATGTGTAAAGGAGTTTGATTTAAATGGAATGGGAGAAGGCTCATTTTTGGCTTGGTTTGGGTCAACCCATGGAAATAGGCTTGGTGCACCTCCCCAAGACCTCATTTTGAGTTGAGGGAATCATTTAGGTTAGCTTAGAAGGAGTGGTGAAGTCTCCATCCATGGTGAGGTGGCTAAGCATGGTTTAGTGTGTGACATGATTAAGGTAAAAAGGGTTTAAAAGGGTTTAAGAAAGAGATCCCCTCTCTTGCCATTAATGGTTTGGTGAGGTGGAAAGTAGATTCCATGGTTCTCATGGCTCCCATGGGACTCATGCATGGCTTCATGGCTCACCTTTGGCTTGGGGGAAAAGCCAAGTCAATTTCATGGAAATGGGTTTAAGGAAATTTTGGCATGTTGATGGGAATTTGGCATATGGCTTGATTTGGAACCATTTGATGATTGATTTGAACTTAGGGATGATTTTAATTGAAGTCATGATGAAGAGAATTTGTCATATGGGCCTTGGATTGATTTTGCCCCTTTGGATTTTGGTGGAGATGGGCTTTAGGAAGGTTTAAGAAAGTGGGCTTTTGGTTTGGAAATAAATTTATGGATGGGAAATTTGTGAAGTATTGGGCCAAACAAATGTTGGTTTTAGCTCATGGATGGGTCATGAGTGATTTGGAGCAAATTTGGGGTGATTTTGGTTTGAATTGGGTTGGATTTGGGCTTTTTTGGTGAATGGGCCAATATAGGTCAAATTGGGCTAACTTGGGCCAATGTTGGGCTAGGGTTGAAATTGATGTAAAATAAATGTTGGGAAATGTTTATGGGAGTGTTTCAAAGAGGTTTTGGCTTTGGTTGGGTTTTGATTTTGAGGTTTGGGCCTATTTGGGTTAGGTTTGGGTTTAGGTCAAAATTGGGCTTTTTGATTTTGGATTGAATCTGAGTGGGGTTTGGGTCTAAATTTTGGGCAAATCATGTTAGTTTTTTGTTTATGGGGATGTTAAGGAAGGTTTAGAAAAGATTTTGGGTTAATTGGAGTTGAATTAGATGAGTTTGGGCTAAGTTTGGGTCATGGGTCTAAATTGGGCTTTAAGGCCAAAAGTGAAATTGGATCCAAATGTCAATCAAATTGAACTTATATTTGGTCTAGATTGGTGTTGGGGATGTTGAATGGAAGTTTAGAATTGAATTGGACCAGAATTTAGGTCAATTGGGTAGGTTTGGTTTGACATTGGGTTCATTTTGGGTTAAAATGGGTCAAATTGGGGGTTTTGATAAAAGTGGGGTAAATTGACAAAATGGGCCCGTGGTGTAGGTGAACAAAATGAAATTGGGAATATTTGGGATTTTCTGGAATTTTTTGGGAATTTTCTGAATTTTTGGATTTTTTGGCTAAGAGGGGTATTTTGGGTATTTGGAGGGTATTGGGAGGTATTTTTGGAATTTTTGGTGTTTTTGGGTATGGATGATCAATTTGATTGGTGAGACAATGTTTAGGATTGATTTTGGAGAATTTTGGGTAATTTAGGTGATTTTGCAAATTTTGGGGGGTTTCAAGGGTTTTGGGTAGGCTAAGCGGGTGTAGGGTCCCGGGGGTCAAAAATTGAAAATTTGGAAAATTGAAGATTAGGTGAATGTAAGTGGAATGAAATCATTTTGGTTGAGCCATGAAGCCACATCAAGCCCACATGAGCCATGAAGGGACTCATTTGAGGTATCCACTATGTTGTTCCTAACCCTCTTAGCCAAGGGCTTAGGGGTTAAGGACCATCCATATGAATTACCTACATGAGTCGTGAAGTCAAGCTGGATGAGAGTGTGGTTTTAGGACTTGGAATGTGTATGAGAGTGTAGTGTATAGGTGTAGTGTGTGTGTAAGTCAGCCCCTTCACTGCACCGGGCCACCTGTAGGCGGTCCTAAGGCCGAAAAGTCCTATAGGAACTCATCCTTTAAACCTCCACATTCGATTTCAACCCTCTAGGTGATTAGGGGTCTACAATCAAGCTTGTGGGGTTTGCAGGAGTCAAGAGGTGTTTGAATTTCTAATGGGTGGGTCCCAATTCTAATCCTCTAGGATAGTCAAAGGAAAAGCCTAAGGCTAGATCCTAAGTACTAAAAAGAAGGAGAGAAGACCTCATCAAGAATGAGGTCAACACAAATCTCCTAATATTATCCAAAATCCATAAATTCCCAAAATGCCCCTATGGTTCAAAAATTCATATTTCTTCACCAAAATAGTTTGAAACTTCTCAAAATTACCCAATTAAAATAAAGTACTCCACTTTCCTTTAAACTAGCAATATTGCTCAAAATTCTCTAAAATTACCAAAATAACCCAATTTTTACCAAAATGACATTAAAACACTAAAAATCCAAAAAACTCCATATTCCTAAGATTTCACCAAAATCATTCTAAACCACTCTAAATTATTCAAATTGCTTAAATTCTCCACAAATCTTGCAAAATTAACTAAAATTTAAAAAATTACAAAAATGCCCTAATGGATTAAAAATTCTCAGTCTTCACCAAAATCAGTTCAAACCTCTCCAAATTACCCAATTGACCAAAAAAACTCCAAATTCATTGAATAATAACCAAATTTTCCTAAATTCTCCAAAACTACCAAAATAATAATATTTTCACAAAAATTATCCAAAATTACCAAAATGCCCTTAAAACCCTAAAAATCCCAAAAAAACTCCTAATTCCTAAGAACTCACCTAAATCATTCTAAACAACTCCAAATTACTCAAATTGACCAAAATCATGCCTAATCTCCCAAAATTTGATGAAATCCAAAAAATTCCCAAAAATTCCCCTATGTCTTAAAATTTCTCATTACTTGACCAAAATTATTTTAAACCTACTATGAATTACCCAATTGATCTAAAATACTCCACAATCCTTAAAACTTAACAAATTGCCCTACATACTCCAAAACTACCAAAATAAATCAAGTTTCACCAAAATTCTCCAAAATTACCAAAATGCCCATAAAACAAAAAAACACCCAAAAATCTCCAAATTTCTAAGAATTCACCAAAAATCATTCTAAACCAGTCCAAATTATTCAAATCACCCAAATTCACCCAAAATTAGCCAAAAGTGCCTAAAAGTCCCAAAATGCTCCTATGAACCGAAAATTCTCATCTATTCACCAAAATCAATTTAAACATCTCAAAATTACCCAATTATTCTAAAATACTCCACATTCCTCAAAACGAGCCCAACTACCCAAAATTCTCTATTACTAAAAAAATAACCCAATTTTCACCAAAATTTCCAAAATAACCTTAAAACCCTAAAAATCTAAAAAATCTCCAAATTTCAAAGATTTCACCAAAAATATTTCTAAACAACTCCAAATAATTCAAATTGCTATTATTTGCCATAAATCTACCAAAATTAGCCATAATCGCAAAAATTTAAAAATGCCCTTATGACCCAAAAATTCTTATTTCTTCTCCAAAATCGTATTAAACCTCTCCAAATTACCTAATTAATCTAAAATACTCCCCGTCTTTTATAACTAGCCAAATTGCCTGAAATTCTCCAAAACTACTAAAATAACCGAATTTACACCAAAACTCTCTAAATTTACAAAAATGCCATCAAAACTGTTAAAATTTAAAAAATGTCCAAATTCCTACAATTTCACGAAAAAATTATTATAAGCCACTCCAAATTACTAAAATTGCACAAATTCACCCCACATCTCCTAAAATTAGCTAAAATCCTAAAAATTGCCAAAATGCCCCTATAGCTTAAAGATTTTCATTTCTTCACCAAAATCATTTTAAACATCTCTGAATTACCTGATTGATCTAAAATACTACATCTTCATTAACACTTGATTAATTGCCCTTAATTCTCCAAAACTACCAAAATAATTCAATTTTCGCCAAAATTCTCCAAAATTACCAAAATACCCATAAAACCCTAAAAATTCCAATAATCTCTAAATTTCTATGATTACAAAAAAATCATTGATAACCACTCCAAATTATTCAAATTGCCTAAATTCGCCCCAAATCTCCCAAAGTTACCATAATCCAAAAAATCTAAAAATGCCCCTATGGCCTAAAAATTTGCATTTCTTCACCAAAATCATTTTAAAGATCTCCAAATTACCCAAGTGATCTAAAATACTTCTCATTCCTTAAAACTAGCCTCAAAAACAACCAAAATAACCCAATTTTCGCTAAAATTCTCCAAATTTACCAAACTTCCCTAAAAACTCTAAAAATAACAAAAATCTCCAATTATTATGATTTCACCAAAATTCATTCTAAATCACTACAAATTATTCAAATTGAACAATTCACACAAAATATCAAAAAATTATCCAAAATCCCAAAAATTCCCAAAATGCCCCTATGGCCAAAAATCATTTTAATCCTCTTCAAATTACACAATTGGTCTAAATTACTCCACATTCCTTAAAACTAGCCAAATTACCCTAAATTCTCAGATTGCCAAAATAACATAATTTTCACTAAAATTCTCCAAAATTACCAAAATGCTTTTAAAATCCTAAAATCCAAAAAATCTTCAAATTCTTAAAATTTCACCAAAAAACATTCTCAACCTGTTCAAATTATTCCAAAAATTGCCATAGATTATCCAAAATTAGCCAAAATCCTAAAAATTCTCAAAATGCCCCTATGGCCCAAAAAATTTCATTTCATAAACCTCTTCAAATTACCCAATTGATCTAAATAACTACACATTCCTATAAACTAGCCAAATTGTCTTAAATTCTCCAAAACTTCCAAATAATTCAATTTCACAAAAATTCTCCAAAATTACCAAAATGCCCTTAAAACCCTAAAAATCCCAAAAATCCCCATATTCCTAAGTTTTCACCAAAAATCATTCTAAACCACTCCAAATTATTCAAATTACTGAAATTCAACTACAATCTCCTAAAATTAGCCAAAATCCCAAAGTTCCCAAAATGGCCCTCTAGCCCAAAAATTCTCATTTCTTCACCAAAATCATTTTAAACTTCTCCAAATTACCCAATTGATCTATAATACTCTACATTCCATAGAACGAGCCAAATTGCCCTAAATTCTTCAAAACTATCAAAATAACACAATTTCCACCAAAAATACTATAATGTCGTTAAAATCCTAAAAATACCAAAATCTCCAAATTTCTACAATTTTACCAAAAATCATTCTCAATTACATCAAATTATTCAAATTGCCCAAATTCGCCCCAAATCTCTCAAAATTAGCCGAAATCCTAAAAATTCCCAAAATGCCGTTTGGCCCGCAAATTCTCATTTTATCACCAAAATCATTTAAAACTTATCTAAATTACACAACTGATGTAAAATACTTCACATTCCCTAAAACTAGGCAAATTGCCATGAATTCTTAAAAACTACCAAAATAACCAAAATTTCACCAAAATTCACCAATATTTCCAAAATGGCCTTAAAATCTTAAAAGTCCCAAAAATCACAAAATTCCTAAGATTTCACCAAAAATTATTCTAAACCTCTTCAAATAATTCAAGTTGTCCAAATTCTCCCTAATCTCCCAAAATTAGCCAATATCGTAAAAGTTTCCAAAATGCCCACATAGCCCAAAAATTCACATTTCTTCACAAAAAATTATTTTAAACTTCTCCAAATTACCCAAATGATGTAAAAGACACCACATTCCATAAAATTTGTTATATTTCTCTAAAATCTCTAAAACTACAACAATAACCCAATTTACACCAGAATTCTCCAAGATTACTAAAATGCATGTGAAACCAAAAAAATCCCAAAAATCATCAAATTCCTATGATTTCACAAATAATTTATTCTAAATTACTACAAAATATTAAAATGGCCCAAATTCACCACAATTCTTCAAAAATTCTAGAAAACTGTCGAAATAACCTAATTTTCATGAAAATTCTCCAAAATTATTAAAAATGTCCTAAAAACACTAAAAAACAAAAAAATATCCAAATTTTTAAGATTTCGCCAAAAATCAATCTAAACCACTCAAAATTTTTCAAATTGCCAAAATTTATGCCACATCTCCCAAAGTTATCCAACAACAACAACTACAACAACAAAGCCTTAATCCCACTAAGTGGGGTCGGCTACATGAATCCTTTTTCTCTATTGCGTCCTATTTTGTGTCAAATTTTCGTTTAATTCTAATAATTTAAGATCATTTTTTACGCAATAAGCCCAAGTTTTCCATAAAAAATGATCTCCCAAAATTATCCAAATCCTAAAAATACCCAAAATTCCCCAATGGCAAAAAAATTCTCATTTCTTCACAAAAATTATTTTGAACCTCTCTGAATTACCCAATTGGTCTAAAATACTCCACATTCTTTATTACTAGACTAATTGCTCTAAATTCTCCAAAACTACCAAAATAACCTAATTTTCACCAAAATTCTCCAAAATTAGCAAATTACTTTTAAAACCCTAAAACCTATAAAAAATCTCCAAATTCCTAAGATTTCACAAAAAAATCACTTTACACCACTTCAATTAATCAAATTGCTCAAATTCACCCCAATTCTCCCACAATTAGCCAAAATCCCAGAAATTCCCAAAATGCCCATGTGGCCCAAAAATTTTCATTTCTTCTCTGAAATCATTTTAAACCTCTCTAAACTACCCAAGTGATCTAAATAAATCCGCGTTACATAAAACTAGCCAAATTGCACAAAATTCTCCAAAACTAACAAAATAAACCAATTTCCACCAAAATTACCAAAATGCCCGTAAAACCCTAAAAATCCTAAAAATCTCCAAATTTGTAGGATAACACCAAAAATCATTCTAAACCACTCCAAACTATTTAAGTGGTCCAAATTCACCCCAAATATCCCAAAATTTCCATAATCCCCAAAATTCCAAAAATGCCTCAATGGCCGAAAAAATTTCATTTATTCATCAAAATCTTTTTATGCATCTTCAATTATTCAATTGATCTAAAATACGTCCCATTCCCTAAAACTAGTGAAACTACCCTATATTCTCTAAAACTAACAAAATAACACAATTTTCACCAAAATTATTAAAATGTCCCAAAAACCCTAAAAATCCAAATAATCGATAAATTCCTACGATTTCACCAAAAAACATTCAAAACCACTCCAAATTATTTATATTGCCCAAATTCATCCCAAATCTGCAAAATTAGCCAAAATCTTAAAAGTTCCTAAAATGTCCCTATGGCCAAAATCATTTAAACCTCTCCAAATTGCACAACTGATCTAAAATACTCCATATTCCTAGAACAAGTCAAATTGCCCAAAATTCTGCAAGACTACCAAAATAACCCAATTTTTACCAAAATTCTTCAAAATTCAGTTAAAGCCCTAAAAGTCAAAAAAACTTCCGAATTCCAAAGATTTCACCCAAAATCATTTTAAACCTCTCCACATTTCGATAAAACTAGCCAAATTGCCCCAAAATTCTCCAAAACTACTAAAATAACTTAATTTCCACCAAAATTATCAAAATCTGAAAAATCTCCGAATTCTTATGATTTCAAAAAAAATCATTCTAATCCACTCAAAATTATTCAAATTACCCACCTTCACACGAAATCTTCCAAGATTAGCCAAAACCTCAAAAATTTTTAAAATACCCCATATATCTAAAAATCTCATTTCTTCACCAAAATCATTTTAAACCTTTCCAAATTACCCAATTGATCTACAATACTCCATATTCCTGTAAACTGGCCAATTTACCGTAAATTTTTCAAAACTACCAAGAAAACTCAATTTTTCACCAAAATTACCAAAATGCCCTTAAAACCCAAAAAATCTCAAAAATTTATGAATTCCTAAGATTTCACCAAAAATCAATCTAGAAAACTTCAAATTATTCAGTTTGCCCAAATTCACCCCAAATCTCTAAAAATTAGCCAAAATCTTAAAAGTACCCAAAATACCCCTATGGCCTAAAAATTCTCATTTCTTCACCAAAATCATTTTCAACCTCTTCAAATTACCCAAGTAATTTAAAATAATCCACATTCCATAAACTAGTCAAATTGCCCTAAATTCACCAGACCTACGAAGATAATCCAATTTGCACCAAAATTTCCCAAAATTACCAAAATACCCGTAAAACCTTAAAAATCCCAAAAATCTCCAAAATTTTTAGATTTCGCCAAAAATAATTCTAAACTACTCCAAATTCTTCAAATTGACCAAATTCGGCCAAAATATTCCAAAATTAGCCATAATCAAGAAATTTTTGAAAATGCCACTTTCACAAAAAAAATCTCATTTCTTCACAAAAATCAATCTAAACACTCAAAATTACCCAATTCATCTAAAATACATCTCTTTTTTTAAAACAAGGAAAATTTCCTTAAGTACTATAAATCTACCAAAATAACCTAATTTTCACAAAAATTCTCCAAAATTACCAAAATGACCTTAAAATCTTAAAAGTCCAAAAAATCTCCAAATTCTTAAGATTTCACCAAAAATCAATCTAAACCAGTACAAATTAATCAAACAACCTAGATTCACTCCAATTCTCCCTAAATTAGCCAAAATGCAAAAAATTCCCAAAATACCACTATGACCCAAAAATTCACATTTCTTCAGTTAAATAATTTTAAACCTCTCCAAATTTCTCAATTGAAATAAAATACGCCACATTCCTTAAAACTAACCATATTGCCGTAAATTCTCCAAAACTACCAATATAACCCAATTTTCACTAAAATTCCTTGAAATTTCCAAAATGCCATTAAAACCCTAAAAATCCCAAAAATCTCCAAATGACTAAAATTTCATCAAAAATCATTCTAAATCACTCTAGATTATTCAAATTGCCCAATTCACCCCAAATCTCCAAAAATTAGCCAAAATCACAAAATTTTTCAATATGTCCCTATGACATAAAAATTCTCATTTCTTTATGAGAATCATTCCAAACCTCTCGAAATTTCTCAATTGATCATAAATACTCCAAATTCATAAAAGCTAGCCAAATTTCCCTAAATTTTCTGAAATTAACAGAATAACCAAATTTTTACAAAAATTCTCCAAAATTACCAAAACGACCATAAAACCGTAAAAATTTCAAAAATCTCTAAATTCCTAACATTTCAACTAAAATTATTCTAAACCACTCCAACATATTTAAATTGTCCAAATTCAAGCCAAAACTCCCAATACTAGCCAAAATCCCAAAAATTCACAAAATACCACTATGGTTCAAATATTCTCATTACTTCACCAAAACTATTTTAATCTTTAACTACCTAATTGATCTAAAATACTCCACATTCCTTTAAACTTGCTAAATTTACCTATATTCTCCAAAACTACAGAAATAAATCATTTTTTCACAAAGATTCTCCAAAATAACCAAAATGCTCTTAAAACCTAAAAATACCAAAAAAAATCTAAATTTCTAAGATTTCACCAAAAATCATTCTAAACCACTCCAAGTTATTTAAATTTGCCCTAAAACTTTTAAAATAAGCCATAATCCCAAAATTTTCAAAAATGTCCTGATGGCCAAAAAATTCTCATTTCTTCACCCAAATCATTTTAAACATCTCCAAATTACCTTGATCTATAATGTTTCACATTCCGTAATACTAGCCATATTGCCTAAATTTTACCAAAACTACCAAAATAACCCAATTTTCACCAAAGTTCTCTAAATCTACCAAAATACACCAAAAACTCTACAAATCCGAAAAAAACTCCAATTTCTTAAGGTTTCACATAAAATCATTCTAAACCACTCAAAATTATTGAAATTTCCAAAATTTAACCCAAATCTCCAAAATTAGCCAAAATACCCAAAATGCCCCTAAGGCTAAAATCATTTTAAATCTCTCCAAATTACACAATTGATCTAGAATACTCCACATTCCTTACAAGTATCCAAATTGCCCTAAATTCTTAAAAATTCAAACAGTTCAAATTTCTTGATTAATTTAAAATACTTCACAAGTCTTACAACTAGCATAACTGCCTAAAATATTCCATATCTACCAAATAACCCAATTTTCAACAAAATTCTCCAAAATTACCAAAATACCTTTAAAACTCTAAAAATCCAAAAAAAGTTCAAATTCCAAAGATTTCACTAAAAATCATTCTAAACCACTCCAAATTAATCAAATTGCTTAAATTTACCCTAAATCTCCTCAAAATATCCAAAATACAAAAAATTCCCAAATGCACCTATGGCCAAAAAATTCTCATTTCTTCACCAAAATAATTTTAAACCTCTCAAAGCTACCCAATTAAATAAAATACTCCACATTACTTAAAACTAGTCATATTCCCCTAAATTCTCCAAAATCATCAAAAATACCCAATTTTCACCAAAATTCTCTAATTACCAAAAAGACATGAAAATCCTAAAAATCACAAAAATATCTAAATTCATTAGATTTCACCAAAAATCATTCTAAATGCTCAAAATTATTCAAGTTGCTCAAATTCACCCTAAATCTCCCAAAATTAGCTAAAAGTCAATAAATTCCCAAAATACCCCTATGACGTAATAATTTTCATTTCTTCAACAAAATCTTTTCAAACCTCTACAAATTACCCATCTGATCTGAAATACTACAAATTCATTAAATTTACCCAAATTTCACTTTAATCTCCGAAACCACAAATATAACCCAATTTTCATAAAAATTTTTCAAAATAACTAAAAAGCCCTTAAAACCCCAAAAATTTCAAAAATCTTCAGATTCTTAAGATTTGACCAAAAATAGTTCTAAACCACTCTTAATTATTCAAATTGCTCAAATTCATCCCAAATCTCCCAAAATTATCCAAAATCCCAAAAATTACCATAATGCCCCTATGTCCCAACAATTTTCATTTCTTCACCAAAATCATTTTAAACCTCTCCAAATTACACAATTGATCTAAAATACTCGACATTCTAATTAAATTAGCTAAATTGCCCTAAATTCTTCAAAACTACAAAAATAATCTAATTTTTAGCAAAATTACCAAAATTTTCTTAAAACCTTTGCTAAAAATCAAAAAATTCCTAAGATTTCACGATAAATCATTCTACACCACTCTAAATTATTCAAATTACATAAATTCACTCTAAATCTACCAAAACTAGCCAAAAACCAAAATTTTCGAAAATGCCTCTATGGCCCACAAATTCTCATTTTTTCACCAAAATTGTTTTAAACCTCTCCAAATTGTACAATTGATCTAAAATATTTCACAATCCTTAAAACTAGCAAAATTGCCAAAACTACCTATGTAACCCAATTTTTAACAAAAGCTCTCCAAAATTACCAAAATGCCATTAAAACCCTAAAAATCCCAAAAATCCTGAAATTCCTTAGATTTAACCAAAAATCATTGTAAGTCACTTCAAATTATTTAAATTTCCCAAATTCACCCCAAATCATCCAAAATAGCCAAAATCTCAAAAGTTTCCCAAAATGCTTCTATGGCCTAAAAATTCTCATTTCATCATCAAAATCACTTTAACTTCTCTAAATTACAAAGTTGATCTATAATAATCAATATTCTTTAAAACTAGACAAATTGCTTTGAATTCACCAAAGCCACCTAAATAAGTTGATTTTCACCAAAATTCACCAAAATTACCAAAATGCCCTAAAAATTTTAAAAATCTCAAAATCTCTTTATTTATAAGATTTCACCAAAATCATTCAAAACCACTCCAAATTATTTAAATTACCCAAGTTCACTTCCAATTTTCAAAAAATAGCCAAAATCCCAAAAAATTCTAACAATGCCTTTATGGCCCAAAAATTCTCAACTCTTCACCCAAATCATTTTAAATGTCTCCAAATTACCCAAGTGATCTAAAATAATCCACAGTCCATAAAACTAGTCATATTGCCCTAAATTTTCCAAAACTACAAAAATAACCCAATTTCCAAAAATTTTCCAAAATTACGAAAATGCCCGTAAAACCTTAAAAATGCCAAAAATCTCTAAATTTCAAAGATTTCACCTAAAATTATTCTAAACCACTACAAAACATTCTATTTGCCCAAATTGACCACAAATCATCCAAAATTACCCAAATTCTCAAAAAATTCCTAAGATGCCCCTTTAGCCAAAAAATTCTCATTTGTTCATCAAAATCATTTTAAGCCTTTCTAAATTACCCAATTGATCTAAAATACTCTACATTCTTTAAAACTAGCCAAATTAACCTAAATTCTCAAAAACTACCAAAATAACCCAACTTTAACAAAAGTTCACCAAAATTACCAATATACCCTTAAAAACTAAAAATCCCAAAAATCTCCAAGTTTCTATGATTACAACAAAAATCATTCTTAACCACTCCAAATTTTTTAAATTGCTTAAATTCGCCCCAAATCTCCCAAAATTACTATAATCCCAAAAACTCCAAAAATGCCCTTATAGCGTAGAAATTTTCATTTCCTCACCCAAATCATTTTAAACATCTCGAAATTACCCAATTGATCAATAATACTTCACATTCTCTAAAACTAACCAAATTTCCCAAAATTCTCAATAAGAACCAAAATAACCCAATTTTCACCAAAGTTTACCAAATCTGCCAAAATGCTCCTAAAACTCTAAAATTCCAAAAAAAATCTCCAAATTCTTAAGATTTCACCTAAAATCATTCTAAATCACTCCAAATTATTCAAATTACTCAAATTCAGCCCAAATTTCCAAAATAGCCAAAATCCCAAAAATTCCCAAAATGCCCTTATGGCCAAAATCTTATTAAACCTCTCAAAATTACACCATTGATAAAAAATACTCCACATTCCTTAAAAGTAACCAAATTGCTCTAAATTCTTAGGATTATGGCTAAATTACCCTAAAGAATTTAAATTCTTGAAAATTTAAATACTCCAAATTTCCCAATAGATGTAAAATACTTCTCAATTCTCAAAACTAGCCAAATTGTCCTAAATATTTGAAAATTACCAAAATAACCGATTTTTCAACAAAATTCTCCAAAATTAACAAAATGCCCATAAAAGTTTAAAAATCCAAAAAACTCTAAATTCCTAAGTTTTCACCAAAAATCATACCAAATCACTCCAAATTATTCAAATTGCCTAAATTAACCTAAAATCTCCCAAATTTATCCAAAATCCAAAAAATTTCTAAAATGCACCTATGGCCCAAAAATTCTCATTTCTTTACCAAAATAATTTAAAACCTCTCCAAACTCCCCAGTTTAAATAAAAAACTCTACATTCCTTAAAACTAGCCATATTGCCCTAAATTCTCCAAAACTATCAAAAATACCCAATTTTCACCAAAATTCTCCAATTACCAAATTGACATTAAATTCCTAAAAATTAAAAAAATAGGTAAATTCCTTAGATTTCACCAAAAATCATTCTAAACCACTACAAGTTATTAAAGTTGCTGAAATTCACCCCAATTCTCTCGAATAAGCTAAAATTCAAAAAAATCCAAAACCTTATGAACTAATAATTATCATTTCTTCAACAAAATCATTTCAAAACTCTACAAATTACACATCTGATCTGAAATACTCCAAATTCATAAAAGTTACCCAAATTTCCTTATATTCTTCAAAACCACTAAAATAACGCAAATTCCACAAAAATTATCCAAAATAACCAAAATGCCCTTAAAACCCTAAAAATCCCAAAAATCATCAAATTCCTAAGATTTCACCAAAAATCATTCTAGACCACTCCAAATTACTCAAATTACACAAATTACACAAATTCATCCCAAATCTCCCAAAATTAGACAAAATCCCAAAAATTTCCGAAATGCTTTTTTAGCCTAATATTTTTCATTTCTTCACTAAAATCATCTTACACTTCTTGAAATTACCCAAGTGATCTAAAATATTCCACATTCCATAAAATTAGCCATATTGCCTTAAATTCTCCAACTGTACGAAGATATCCTAATTTCCACCAAATTTCTCGACAATTTCCAAAATGCCCACAAAACCCCCAAAATCCCAAAAATCTTTAAATTCCTTAGATTTCACAAATAAGTATTCTAAACCGCTCCAAAATATTGAAATTGCCCAAATTCACCATAAATCTTCAAAATTAGCCAAAATACCAAAAATTCCTAAAATGCCCCTATGGCAAAAAAATTATCATTTCTTCACCAAAATCATTTTAAATCTCTCTAAATTACCCAATTGATTTAAAAAACTCCACATTCCTTAAAACTAGCCAAATTACCTAAAATTCTCTAAACCTACTAAAATAAACCAATTTTCACCAAAATTATTAAAATGCCCTTAAAACATTAAAAATATCAAAAATATCCAAATTTCAATGATTTCACCGAAAATGATTCTGAACAACTCCAAATAATTCAAATTACCTAGATTTGCCATAAATATCCCAAAATTAGCCATAATCACAAAAAATTCATAATGCCCCATTGACTCAAAAATTTTCATTTCTACACCAAAATCATTTTGAACCTCTCCAAATTACGAGTTGATCTAAAATACTCCAAATTCCTTAAAACTAGCCAAATTGCCCTAAATTCTACAAAACTACCTGAATAACCCATTTTCACCAAAATTCTCTAAATTTACCAAAATGCCTTTAAAACCATAAAAATCCAAAAATGTCAAAATTTCTAAGATTTCACTAAAAAATCATCTAAGCCAATCCAAAGTTCTAAAATTACACGAATTAACCCCACATCTCTTAAAATTAACCAAAATCCCAAAAACTGCCAAAATGCCCTAATGGCTCAAATTTTTTCATTTCTTCTCAAAAATATTTTTAAACCTCTCTGAATTACCCAATTGATCTAAAATACTCCACATTCCCTAACACTTGCTAAATTTCCCTAAATTCTCCAAAACTACAAAAATAACTCAACATTCCCCAAAAATACCAAAATGCCCTTAAAACACTAAAAATTTCAAAAATAGGCATATTTCTATGGTTACACCAAAAATCATTCTCAAATACTCCAAATTATATAAATTGCCTAAATTCGCCTGAAATTATCGAAAATTACTAAAATCCCAAAAAATCCAAAAATGCCCCTATGGTCTAAAAATACTCATTTCTTCACCAAAATTATTCTAAACAACTCCAAAATACTCAGTTGAGCTAAAATACTTCAAATTCTCTAAAACAAGCCATATTGCCCTTAATTCTCCAAAACTACCAAAATAACCCAATTTTTACCAAAACTCTATAAATTACGAAATTTTCCCTAAAACCCTAGAAATGCAAAAAAATCTACAAATTCTTAAGATTTCACCTAAAATCATTCTAAACAACTCCAAATTATTCAAACTGCCCAAATTCAGCCCAAATCTCCAAAATAGCCAAAATCCGAAAAATTCCCAAAATGCCCTTATGGCCAAAATCGTTTTAAACCTCTCCAAATTACACAATTGATCAAAAATACTCCACATTCCTTAAAAGTATCCAAATTGCTCTAACTTCTTCGGATTATGGCTAAATTACCCTAAAGAGTTTAAATTCTTGAAAATTTAAATACTCCAAATTTCCCAATAGATCTAAAATACTTCTCATTTCTTAAAACTAGCCAAATTGTCCTAAATATTCCAAATCTACCAAAATAACTGAATTTTCAACAAAAATCTCCAAATTTACCAAAATGCCCATAAAACTCTACAAATCCAAAAAACTCCAAATTCTTAAGTTTTCACAAAAAAGCATACAAAATCACTCCAAATTATTCAAATTGCCTAAATTCACCCAAAATCTTCCAAATTTATCCAAAATCCAAAAAATTTCTAAAATGCACCTACGGCCAAAAAATTCTCATTTCTTCACCAAAATAAATTTAAACCTCTACAAACTCCCCAATTTAAATAAAAAACTCCACATTCCTTAAAACTAGCCATATTGCCCTAAATTCTTCAAAACTATCAAAATTACCCGATTTTCACCAAAATTCTCCAATTACCAAATTGACATTAAATTCCTAAAAATTAAAAAAATCTGTAAATTCCTTAGATTTCACCAAAAATCATTCTAAACCACTCTAAGTTATTAAAGTTGCTCATATTCACCCCAAATCTCCAAATTCCTAAGATTTAACAAAAAAATCACTTTACACCACTTCAAATTAATAAAATTGCTCAAATTCACCCCAATTCTGCCACAATTAGCCAAAATCCCAGAAATTTCCAAAATGCCCATGTGGCCCAAAAATTCTCATTTCTTCTCTGAAATCATTTTAAACCTCTCTAAACTACCCAAGTGATCTAAATAAATCCACGTTACATAAAACTAGCCAAATTGCATAAAATTCTCTAAAACTACCAAAATAAACCAATTTCCACCAAAATTACGAAAATGCCCGTAAAACCCTAAAAATCCTAAAAATCTCCAAATTTCTAGTATAACACCAAAAATCATTCTAAACCACTCCAAATTATTTAAATGGTCCAAATTCACCCCAAATATCCCAAAATTTCCATAATCCCCAAAATTCCCTAAATGCCTCAATGGCCGAAAAATTTTCATTTATTCATCAAAATCTTTTTATACATCTTCAATTATTCAATTGATCTAAAATACGTCCCATTCCCTAAAACTAGCCAAACTGCCCTATATTCTCTAAAACTAACAGAAAAACACAATTTTCACCAAAATTATCAAAATGTCCCAAAAACCCTAAAAATCCAAATAATCGACAAATTCCTACGATTTCACCAAAAATCATTCAAAACCACTCCAAATTATTTAAATTGCCCAAATTCATCCCAAATCTGTAAAATTAGCCAAAATCTTAAAAGTTCCTAAAATGTCCCTATGGCCAAAATCATTTTAAACCTCTCCAAATTGCACAACTAATCTAAAATACTCCATATCCCTAAAACAAGTCAAATTGCCAAAAATTCTGTAAGACTACCAAAATAACCCAATTTTTACCAAAATTCTACAAATTTCAGTTAATGCCCTAAAAGTCAAAAAAACTTCCAAATTCCAAAGATTTCACCCAAAATCATTTTAAACCTCTCCAAATAAGCCAAGTGATCTAAAATAATCCACATTCCATAAAACTAGCCAAATTGCCCCAAAATTCACCAAAACTACTAAAATAACTTAATTTCCACTAAAATTATCAAAATCCGAAAAAACTCCAAATTCTTATGATTTCAACAAAAATCATTCTAATCCACTCAAAATTATTCAAATTACCCAACTTCACACGAAATCTTCCAAGATTAGCCAAAACCTTAAAAATTTTGAAAATGCCCCCATATATATAAAAATCTCATTTCTTCACCAAAATCATTTTAAACCTTTCCAAATTACCCAATTGGTCTAAAATACTCCATTTTCCTGTAAACTGGCCAATTTACCGTAAATTTTTCAAAACTACCAAGACAACTCAATTTTTCACCAAAATTACCAAAATGCCCTTAAAACCCTAAAAATCTCAAAAATCTCTGAATTCCTAAGATTTCACCAAAAATCAATCTAGAGAACTTCAAATTATTCAATTTGCCCAAATTCACCACAAATCTCTAAAAATTAGCCAAAATCTTAAAAGTACCCAAAATACCCCTATGGCCTAAAAATTCTCATTTCTTCACCAAAATCATTTTCTACCTCTTCAAATTACCCAAGTAATTTAAAATACTCCACATTCCATAAACTAGTAAAATTGCCCTAAATTCGCCAAACCTACAATGATAATCCAATTTGCACCAAAATTACCAAAATACCCATAAAACCTTAAAAGTCCAAAAAATCTCCAAAATTTTTAGATTTCGCTAAAAATAATTCTAAACTACTCCAAATTATTCAAATTGACCAAATTCGGCCAAAATATCCCAAAATTAGCCATAATCAAGAAATTTTTGAAAATACCATTTTCACAAAAAAATCTCATTTCTTCACAAAAATCATTCTAAACACTCAAAATTACCCAATTCATCTAAAATACATCTCATTTTTTAAAACAAGTAAAATTTCCTTAAGTACTCGAAATCTACCAAAATAACCTAATTTTCACAAAAATTCTCCAAAATTACCAAAATGACCTTAAAATCTTAAAAATCCAAAAATTCTCCAAATTCTTAAGATTTCACCAAAAATCATTCTAAACCAGTCCAAATTAATCAACAACCTAGATTCACTCCAATTCTCCCTTAATTAGCCAAAATACAAAAAATTCCCAAAATGCCACTATGGCCCAAAAATTCACATTTCTTCAGTTAAATAATTTTAAACCTCTCCAAATTTCTCAATTGAAATAAAATACTCCACATTCCTTAAAACTAACCATATTGCCCTAAATTCTCCAAAACTACCAATATAACCCAATTTTCACTAAAATTCCTTGAAATTTCCAAAATGCCATTAAAACCCTAAAAATCCCAAAAATCTCCAAATGACTAAAATTTCATCAAAAATCATTCTAAATCACTCTAGATTATTCAAATTGCCCAATTCACCCCAAATCTCCAAAAATTAGCCAAAATCAAAAAATTTTGTCAATATGTCCCTATGGCATAAAAATTCTCATTTCTTTATGAGAATCATTCCAAACCTCTCGAAATTTCTCAATTGATCATAAATACTCCAAATTCATTAAAGCTAGCCAAATTTCCCTAAATTTTCTGAAATTAACAAAATAACCAATTTTTTACAAAAATTCTCCAAAATTACCAAAACGACCATAAAACCGTAAAATTTTCAAAAATCTCTAAATTCGTAAGATTTCAACTAAAATTATTCTAAACCACTCCAACTTATTTAATTTGCCCAAATTCAAGCCAAATCTCCCAATACTAGCCAAAATCACCAAAATTCACAAATTGCCACTATGGTTCAAATATTCTCATTACTTCACCAAAACTATTTTAATACTCTCTTAACTACCGAATTGATCTAAAATACTCCACATTCCTTTAAACTTGCTAAATTGTTCTATATTCTCCAAAATTACAAAAATAAATCATTTTTTCACAAAGATTCTCCAAAATAATCAAAATGCTCTTAAAACCTAAAAATACCAAAAAAAAATCTAAATTACTAAGATTTCAACAAAAATCATTCTAAACCACTCCAAGTTATTTAAATTCGCCCTAAATCTTTTAAAATAAGCCATAATCCCAAAATTTTCAAAAATGTCCTGATGGCCTAAAAATTCACATTTCTTTACCCAAATCATTTTAAACATCTCCAAATTACCTTGATCTATAATGTTTCACATTCCGTAATACTAGCCATATTGCCTAAATTTTACCAAAACTACCAAAATAACCCAATTTTCACCAAAGTTCTCCAAATCTACCAAAATACACCAAAAACTCTACAAATCCAAAAAAAACTCCAATTTCTTAAGGTTTCACTTAAAATCATTCTAAACCACTCAAAATTATTGAAATTTCCAAAATTTAACCCAAATCTCCAAAATTAGCCAAAATACCCAAAATGCCCACAAGGCTAAAATCATTTTAAATCTCTCCAAGTTACACAATTGATCTAGAATACTCCACATTCTTTAAAAGTATCCAAATTGCCCTAAATTCTTGAAAATTTAAACACTTCAAATTTCTTGATTAATTTAAAATACTTCACAAGTCTTAAAACTAGCATAACTGCCTAAAATATTTCATATCTACCAAATAACCCAATTTTCAACAAAATTCTCCAAAATTACCAAAATACCTTTAAAACTCTGAAAATCCAAAAAAAGTTCAAATTCCAAAGATTTCACTAAAAATCATTGTAAACCACTCCAAATTAATGAAATTACTCCAAATCTCACCAAAATATCAAAAATCCAAAAAATTCCCAATTTCATCTATGGCCAAAAAATTCTCATTTCTTCACCAAAATAATTTTAAACCACTCAAAACTACCCAATTTAAAAAGAAATACTCCACATTCCTTAAAACTAGTCATATTGCCCTAAATTCTAAAAAATAATCAAAATAACCCAATATCCAAAAAAATTCTCTAATTACCAAAAAGACATTAAAACCCTAAAAATCACAAAAATCTATAAATTCCTTAGTTTTCACCAAAAATCATTCTAAACAGCTCAAAATTGTTCAAGTTGCTCAAATTCACCCCAAATCTCCCAAAATTAGCTAAAAGTCAAAAAATTCCCAAAATACCTCTATGACGTAATAATTTTCATTTCTTCAACAAAAGCTTTTCAAACCTCTACAAATTACCAATCTCATCTGAAATACTAAAAATTCATCAAAGTTACCCAAATTTCCCTATATTCACCAAAACCACAAAAATAACCCAATTTTCATAAAAATTTTCCAAAATAACTAAAAAGCCCTTAAAACCCTAAAAATTTAAAAAATCTTCAGATTCCTAAGATTTGGCCAAAAATAATTCTAAAATTATATTTATTCAAATTGCTCAAATTCACCCGAAATCTCCCAAAATTATCGAAAATCCCAAAAATTACAATAATGCCCCTATGGCCAACAATTTTCATTTCTTCACCAAAATCATTTTAAACCTTTCCAAATTACACAATTTATCTAAAATACTCTACATTCTAATAAAATTAGCTAAATTGCCCTAAATTCTTCAAAACTACCAAAATAACCAAATTTTTAATAAAATTACCAAAATGTTCTTAAAACCTTAGAAATCCCAAAAATCTCAAAATTCCTAAGATTTCACCATAAATCATTCTAAACCACTCTAAATTATTCAAGTTGCATAAATTCACCCTAAATCTCCCAAAACTAGCCAAAATCCAAAATTTTTGAAAATGCCTCTATGGCGCACAAATTCTCATTTTTTCACAAATATAATTTTAAACCTCTCCAAATCATAAAATTGATCTAAAATATTTCACTTTCCTTAAAACTAGCCAAATTGCCAAAACTACCTAAAGTAACCTAATTTTTCACAAAGTTCTCCAAAATTACCAAAATGCCATTAAAGCCCGAAAAATCCCAAAAATCTTGAAATTCCTTAGATTTATCCAAAATCATTGCAAATCACTTCAAATTATTCAATTTTCCTAAATTCACCCCAAATCATCCAAAATAGCCAAAATCTTAAAAAATTCCCAAAATGCTTTTATGGCCTAAAAATTCTCATTTCATCATAAAAATCTCTTTAACTTCTCTAAATTACAAAGTTGATCTATAATAATCAATATTCTTTAAAACTAGCCAAATTGCCTTGAATTCACCAAAACTCCCAAAATAAGTTGATTTTCGCCAAAATTTAACAAAATTACCAAAATGCCCTCGAAACTTTAAAAATCCCAAAAATCTCTGAATTTCTAAGATTTGACCTAAATCATTCAATACCACTACAAATTATTCAATTTACCCAAGTTCACCCCAAATTTTCCAAAAATAGCCAAAATCCCAAAAACTCCAACAATGCCATTATAGCCCAAAAATTCTCAATTCTTCACCCAAATCATTTTAAATGTCTCCAAATTACCCAAGTGACTAAATACCACAGTCCATAAAACTAGTCATATTGCTCTGAATTCTCCAAAAATACAAAAATAACCCAATTTCCACCAAAATTTTCCAAAATTACAAAAATCCTCGTAAAACCTTAAAAATGCCAAAAATCTCCAAATTTATAAGATTTCACCAAAAATTATTCTAAACCACTACGAAACATTCAATTTGCCCAAATTCACCACAAACCATCCAAAATTACCTAAATTCTCGAAAAATTCCTAAGACGCCCCAATGGCAAAAAATTCTCATTTATTCATCAAAGTTGTTCTAAACCTCTCCAAATTACCTAATTGATCTAAAATACTCTACATTCTTTAAAACTAACCAAATTAACCTAAATTCTAAAAAACTACCGAAATAACCCAACTTTCGCAAAAATTCACCAAAATTACCAATATAACCTTAAAAAACTAAAATTCCAAAAAATCTCCAAGTTTCTTTGATTACAACGAAAATCATTCTTAACCACTCAAAATTATTTAAATTGCTTTAATTCGCCCCAAATCTCCCAAAATTACTATAATCCCAAAAAGTCCAAAAATGCCCCTGTGGCATAGAAATTTTCATTTCCTCACCCAAATCATTTTAAACATCTCTAAATTACCCAACTGATCAATAGTACTTCACATTCCGTAAAACTAACCAAATTGCCCAAATTTCTCCATAAGTACCAAAATAACCCAAATTTCACCATAGTTTACCAAATCTACCAAAATTCTCCTAAAACTCTAAAAATCTAAAAAAAATCTCCAAATTCTTAAAATTTCACCTAAAATCATTCTAAACCACTCCAAATTATTCAAATTGCCTAAATTCAGCCCAAATCTCCAAAATAGCCAAAATCCCAAAAATTCCCAAAATGCCCTTATGGCCAAAATCATTTTAAACCTCTCCAAATTACACAATTGATCAAAAATACTCCACATTCCATAAAAGTATCCAAATTGCTCTAACTTCTTGGGATTATGGCTAAATTACCCTAAAGAGTTTAAACTCTTGAAAATTTAAATACTCCAAATTTCCAAATAGATCTAAAATACTTCTCATTTCTTAAAACTAACCAAATTGTCCTAAATATTCCAAATCTATCAAAATAAACGAATTTTCAGCAAAATTCTCCAAAATTACCAAAATGCCCATAAAACTCAAAAAATCCAAAAAACTCCAAATTCCTAAGTTTTCACCAAAAATCATACCAAATCACTCCAAATTATTCAAATTTCCTTAATTCACCCAAGATCTCCCAAATTTATCCAAAATCTAAAAAATTTCTAAAATGCACCTATGGCCAAAAAATTCTCATTTCTTCACCAAAATAATTTAAACCTCTCCAAACTCCCCAATTTAAATAAAGAACTCCACATTCCTTAAATCTAGCCATATTGCCATAAATTCTCCAAAACTATCAAATTTACCCTATTATCACCAAACTGACATTAAATTCCTTAAAATCAAAAAAATCTGTAAATTTCATAAATTTCACCGAAAATCATTCTAAACCACTCTAAGTTATTCAAGTTGCTCAAATTCACCCCAGTTCTCTCGAATTAGCTAAAAGTTAAAAAATTCCCAAACCTTATGACTTAATAATTATCATTTCTTCAACAAAATCATTTCAAAACTCTACAAATTACCCATCTGATCTGAAATACTCCAAATTCATTAAAGTTACCCAAATTTCCTTATATTCTACAAAACCAGAAAAACAACACAATTTCAAAAAAAATTATCCAAAATAACCAAAATGCTCCAAAAACAACCCATCTGATCTAAACCACTCCAAATTACTCAAATTACCCAATTTCATCCCCAATCTCCCAAAATTAGCCAAAATCTCAAAAATTTCTAAAATGTTTTTTTAGCCTAAAATTTCACATTTCTTCACTAAAATCATTTTACACTTCTCGAAATTACCCAAGTGATCTAAAATACTCCACATTCCATAAAATTAGCCATATTTCCCTAAATTCTCCTACAGAACGAAGATATCCCAATTTCCACCAAAATTCTCAATAATTTCCAAAGTGCCCACAAAACCATTAAAATCCAAAAAATCTCCAATTCTTTAGATTTCACAAAAATATTTTAAACCACTAAAAAATATTGAAATTGCCCAAATTCCCCATAAATCTTAAAAAATTAGCCAAAATACCAAAAATTCCTAAAATGCCCTTTGGCAAAAAAATTATCATTTCTTCATCAAAATCATTTTAAACCTCTCTAAATTACCCAATTGATCTAGAAAACTCCACATTCCTTAAAACTAGTCAAATTGCCTAAAATTCTCTAAATATACTAAAATAAACCAATTTTCACCAAATTTCTCTAAAATTACCAAAATGTCCTTAAAACTTTAAAAATCTCATAAATATCCAAATTTCAAAGATTTCACCAAAATCATTCTAAAAAACTCCAAAAAATTCAAATTAACTAGATTTTCCATAAATATCCCAAAATTAGCCATAATCACAAGAATTTGAAAATGCCCCAATGGCTCGAAAATTTTCATTTCTACACCAAAATCATTTTGAACCTCTCCAAATTACCAGTTGATCTAAAATAGTCTACATTCCTTAAAACTAGCCAAATTGCCCTAAATTCTACAAAACTACCAAAATAACCCATTTTCACCAAAATTCTCTAAATTTACCAAAATGCCTTTAAAACAATAAAAATCCAAAAATGTCAAAATTCCTAATATTTCTCTAAAAAATCATTCTAAGCCAATCCAGAGTTCTAAAATTACACAATTCACCCCACATCTCCTAAAACTAGCCAAAATCCCAAAAACTGCCAAAATGCCCTAATGACTCAAAAAATTTCATTTCTTCTCCAAAATCTTTTTATTCCTCTCTGAATTACCCAATTGATCTAAGATACTCCACATTCCTAAACACTTGCTAAATTTCCCTAAATTCTCCAAAACTACAAAAATAACTCAACATTCACCAAAATGCCCTTAAAACTCTAAAAAGTTCAAAAATAAGCATATTTCTATGGTTACACCAAAAATCATGCTCAAACACTCCAAATTATTTAAATTGCCTAAATTCACCCCAAATTACCCAAAATTACTAAAATCCCAAAAATTCCAAAAATGCCCTATTGTTTAAAAATACTCATTTCTTCACCAAAATTATTTTAAACAACTCTAAATTACTCAGCTGATCTAAAATACTTCAAATTCCCTAAAACTAGCCAAATTGCCCTTAATTCTCTAAAACTACCAAAATAACCCAATTTTACCAAAACTCTATAAATTACAAAATTTTCCCTAAAACCCTAAAAATGCAAAAAATCTACAAATTCCTAAGATTTCACTAAAAAACATTCTAAACCACTCTAAATTATTCAAATTTCCAAAATTCACCCAAAATTTGTAAAAAATAGACAAAATCCCAAAAATTTAGTTTGTAGAGGTTTAAAATGACTTTGGTGTTGAAATGAGAATGTTTGGGCCAAGGGACATTTTTGTAATTTTTGAAATTTTGGTTAATTTTGGGAGATTTAGTGTGAAGTTGGGAAATCTGATTAATTTGGAGTGGATTAGAATGATTTAGATTTATTCTTGATGAAACCTAAGTAATTTACAGATTTTTGAGATTTTTAGGGTTTAAGTGCATTTTGGAAATTTTGGTGAAATTTGGTGGAAATTGAGTTATTTTTGGTAATTTTGGAGAATTTAGAGCAATTTGTCTAGTTGTATGGAAGGTGAAGTATTTAAAATTCATAGGTAATTTGAAGAGATTTAAAATGATTTTAGTGAAGAAATGAGAATTTTTGGGCCATAGGGGCATTTTGGGATTTTGACTAATTTTGGAAGATTTGGGGTGAATTTCAACAATTTTAATAATTTAAAGTGGTTTGGAATGATTTTGGTGAATTCTTAGGAATTTGGAGCTTTTTTTATTTTTAGGGTTTTAAGGGAATTATGAAAATTTTGGAGAATTTGGGTGAAAATTGGTTATTTTGGATAATTTAGGGATATTTGGCTACTTTTAAGGAATGTGGAGTATTTTATATCAATTGTGTAATTTGGAGAGGTTAAAATTGATTTTTGTGAAGAAATGAGAATTTTTTAGGCCATAGGGACATTTTGGGAGTTTTTAGAATTTTGCCTAATTTTTTGAGATTTGGGGCGAATTTGGGCAATTTGAAAATTTTGGGGTTTAGAATGATTTTTAGTGAAATCATAGGAATTTGGAGATTTTTTAGATTTTTAAGGTTTTAAGGTGATCTTGGCATTTTGGAGAATTTTGGTAAAAAATGATTTATTTTGGTAGTTTTGAAGAATTTAGTGTCACTTGACTAGTTTTAAGGAATGTGAAGTATTTTAGATTAATTGGGTAATTTTGATACGTTTAAATTAATTTTGGTGAATAAATGAGAACTTTTAGGCCAAAGGGGCATATTTGCAGTTTTTTGGATTATGGCTAATTTTGGGAGATTTGGAGTGAATTTTGCCAATTTGAATAATTTATGGAGGTTTAGATTAATTTTTTGTGAAATCTTAGAAATTTGGAGATTTTTGGGATTTTTATGGTTTTAAGGATGTTTTGGTAATTATGAAGAATTTTGGTGAAATTCTTTTGGTAGTTTTGAGGAATTTACGAAAATCTTGCTAGTTTTAAGGAATAAGAAGTATTTTTCATCACTTGGGTAATTTTGAGAGGTTTAAAATGATTTTGGTGAAGAAATGAGAAGTATAGGGCTATAGGGGCATTTTGGAAATTTTTAGGATTTTGGTAAAATTCGGCTGATTTGGTGTGAATTTGGGAAATTTAACGAATTTGAAATGGTTTAGAATGATTTTTTGCGAAATCTTAGGAATTTAATGATTTTTAGGGTTTTTAGTGATTTAATAGTGTTTTGGTAATTTTGAAGAATTTTGGTGAAAAATGGGTTATTTTGACAGTTTTGGAGAGTTTAGGGCAATTTCGCTAGTATTAAGAATAGTGGAGTATTTTAGGCCAGTTGGTAATTTGGAGATGTTAAAAATAAATCTGGTGAAGAAATTAGAATTTTTGGGCCATAGGGCCATTTTGGAAATTTTTTAAATTTTGCCTAATTTTGGGAGATGTGGGGTAAATTTGGGCAATTTGAAAATTTTGGAGTTGTTTAGAAGGATTTTTGGTGAAATCTTAGGAATTTGGAGATTTTTAGGATTTTTAGGGTTTTAAGAGCATCTTGGTCATTTTGGAGAATTTTTGTGATAATTGGGTATTTTTGTTATTTTTTAATACATTAGGACAATTTGGCTAGTTTTAAGGAATGTGAAGTATTTTTGATCAATAGGTTGATTTGTAGAGGTTTAAAATGATTTTGATGAAGAAATGAGTATTTTTTTACCATAGGTGCATTTCTAGAACTTTTGGGATTTTTACTAAATTTGGGAGATTTCTAATGAATTTTGGCAATTTAAATATTTTGTAGTGATTTAGAATAAATTTTTGTGAAATCTTTTAAATTTGGAGATTTTTTGGATTTTTAGGTTTTTAAAGGCATTATGGTAATTTGAGAGAATTTTGGTTAAAATTGCGTTATTTTGGTAGTATTGTATAATTTACGGCAATTTGGCTAATTTTATGGATTGGGAGTATTTTAGATCAATTAGGTAATTTTGAGAGGTTTAAATTGATTTTGGTGAATTAGCGAGAATTTTTTGACCATAGAGCCATTTTGGGATTTTTTGGGGTTTTGGCTAATTTTAAGCGATTTGGGGTGAATTTGTGTAATTTGAATAAGTTGAAGAGTTTTAAAAAGATTTTAGGAGATTTCTTTTAAATTTGTAAATTTTCAGGATTTTTAGGGTTTTTAGTGCATTTTGGTAATTTTGTAGAATTTTGTAAAAATTGGGTTATTTTGTTAGTTTTGCAGAATTTTAGGCAATTTGGCTTGTTTTAAGGAATGTGGAGTATTTTAGATTAAGAAGTGAGAATTGTTTGGGTTAAGAAATGGGAATTTTTTTGGCCATAAGGGCATTTTTGTAATTTTTTGGATTTCTGCTAATTTCTGGTGTTTTTCGGTGAATATGGGTTATTTGAATAACTTGAACTGGTTTAGAATATTTTATTGTGAAATAACACGTATTTGGAGATTTTGGAATTTTTAGGGATTTAAGGTCATTTACGTAATCATGGAGAGTTTTGGTGAAAATTGGGTTATTTTTGTACTTTTGAAGTGTTAAGGGAATTTGGATAGTATTAAGGAATGAGGAGTATTTTACATTAATTAGGTAATGTGGCGAGGCTTAAAATTATTTTCATGAAGAAATAAGAATTTTTTGACCATAGGGGCATTTTAGGAAGTTTTAGAATATTTGTTAATTTTGGGAGATTTGTGGTGAATTTTGGAAATTTCAATATTTTGTAGTGGTTTAGAATAATTTTTGGTCAAATATTTGAAATTCAGAGATTTTTGGATTTTTAGGGTTTTACGGACATTTTGGTAATATTGGAGAATTTCTGTGGAAATTTAGTTATTTTTGTATTTTTGGTGAATTTAGGGCAATTTGGCTAGTTTTTAAGAATGTGAAGTATTTTAGATCAATTGAATAACTTCGAGATGTTTAAATGCTTTTGTCGAAGAAATGAGATTTTTTAGGCCATAAGGGCATTTTGGAAATTTTTAAGATTTGCTAATTTTGGGAGATTGGGAGTTAATTTATGCAATTTGAATAATTTAAAGTGGTTTGGAGCGATTCTTGGTGAAATCTTAGGTAAGTGGAGATTTTCGGGATTTTTAGGATTTTAAGTACGTTTTGGTAATTTTGGAGAATTTTGGTGAAAATGGGTACATTTTGGTAGTTTTGGTGAATTCAAGGCAATTTGGCTAGTTTAAGAAATGTGGAGTACTATAGATTTGGAGAGGTTTAAAATGATTTTGGAGAGGTTTAAAATGATTTTGGAGAAGAAATGAGAATTTTTAGGCCATAGGGGCTATTTGGAAATTTTTAGGATTTTGGCAAATTTTGTGAGATTTGTGGTGAATTTGGGCAATTTGAGTTATTTAGAGTGGTTTATAATGTTTTTTTTGTGAAATCTTATAAATTAATAGATTTTTTGATTTGTAGGGTTTTAAGGGCATTTTGGTAATCTTGAAGAATTTTTGTGAAATTGGGTTATCATGGTAATTTTGGAGAATTAAGGGCAATTTGGCTAGTATTAACGAATGTGGAGTACTTTAGATCAATTGCCTAATTTGTTGAGGTTTAAAATGATATTGATGAAGAAATAAGAATTTTTTGGCCATAGGGGCATTTTTAGTAAGTTTTCTGATTTTGGTTAATTTTGGGAGATTTGGTGTGAAGTAGGAAAATTTGAATAATTTAGAGTGTATTAGAATGATTTTTGGTGGAATCATAGGAATTTGGACATTTTTGGGATTGTTAGTCTTAAGGACATTTTGGTAATTTTGGTGGAAATTGGGTTATTTTGGTAGTTTTAGAGAATTTAGAGTAATTTGTCTTGTTTTATTGAATGTGGAGTATTACAAATCACTTGAGAAATTTGAAGAGTTTTAAAATGATTTTGGTGAATAAATGAGAAATTTTGGGCCATAGGGGCATTTTGGGAATTTTTGGGATTTTGGCTAATTTTGGGAGAATTAGGTTGAATTTAGGCCATTTAAATAATATGAAGTTGTTTACAATGATTTTAGTGAAATATTAGTAATTTCGAGATTTTTGGGATTTTTAGGTTTTAAGGGCATTTTGGTAATTTTGGAGAATTTTGGTGAAAATTTGATTGTTTTTGTAGTTTTTTAGAATTGAAGGCAATTTGGCTTGTAATAACGAATGTGGTGTATTTTACATCAATTTGGTAATTTAGAGAGTTCCATGATTTTAGTAAAGAAAAAAGAATTTTTTGTCCTTAGGGGCATTTTGGATATTTTTGGGATTTTGGCTAATTTTGGGAGATGGGTAAATTTTTGGGATTTTGGCTAAATTCTGGGAGATGAATAATTTCACTAGTTTAAAAAGATTTTTGGTAAAACCTTAGGAATTTGAAGATTTTAGGGATGTTTAAGGTTTTAAGGTAACTTTAATAATTTTGGTGAAAATTGGGAAATTTTGGTAGTTTTGGAAAATCAGGGTAATTTAGCTTGTTTTAAGGAATGTGGAGTATTTAGATCACTTGTGTAATTTGGAGTGGTTTAAAATGATTTTGGTGAAGAAATGAGAATTTTTGTGGAATAACGGCATTTTGAGAATTTTTGAGATTTCAGCTAACATTGAGAGATTTTAGGAGAAATTGGAAAATTTAAATAATTTGAAGTGGTTTAGAATGATTTTTGGTGAAATTTTAGGAAATTGGAGAATTTTAAGATATTTTGGGTTTAAAAGCATTTTGGTAATTTTGAAGAATTTTGGTGAAAAGTGGGTTATATTGGTAGTTTTAGAGAATTTAAGGCAATTTTGCTGGTTTTAAAGAATATGGAGTGTTTTAGATCAATTGGGTAATTTGGAGAGGGTTGAAATGATTTTGGTAAAGAAATGAGAATTTTTGTGTCATAGGGGCATTTTGGGAAATTTTAGGATTTTGACTAATTTTAGGATTTTTGGTAAAATCTTAAAAATTTGGAGAATTTTGGGATTTTGAGAGTTGTAAAGTCATTTCGGTAATTTTGCAGAATTTTGGTGAAAATTGAGTCATTTTTGTAGTTTACGAGAATTTAGGGCAATTTAGCTAGTTTTAAGGAATGTGGAATGTTTTAGATCAAATAAATAATTTGGGGAGATTTAAAATGATTTTGATGAAGAAATGAGAATTTTTGGCCATGGGGCATTTTAGGTATTTTTTGGATTTTACCTACTTTTGTGGGATTTGTGGCGAATTATGGCGATTTGAATATTTTATTTTGGTTTAGAATAAATTTTTGTCAAAATCATTAGAATTTGGAGATTTTTGCAGTTTTAGGGTTTTATAGGCTTTGGTAATTTGTGAGAATTGTATTGGAAATTGGGTTATTTTGGTAGTTTTAGAGTATTTAGGGCAATTTGGCTACTATTTTGGAATGAGGAATTGAGGATTTTTTGGCCATATGGATATTTTGGGAATTTTAGGATCTTTAGCTAATTTTGGGAGATTTAGGTGAATTTGGGCAATTTGAGTTATTTGAAGTGGTTTAGAATGATTTTTGGTGAAATTTTTTGAATTTGTAGATTTTTAGGATTTTTATAGTTTTAAGAACATTTTGGTAATTTCGAAGAATTTTGATGAAAATTGGGTTATTTTGTTAGTTTTGAAGAATTTAGGGCTATTTGGCTAGTAATAAGGATTGTGGTGTATTTTAAATTAATTGGGTAATTTGGAGAGGTTCAAAATGATTTTAGTGAAGATAAAAGAATTTTTTGGACATATGGTAATTTTGGGAATTTTGGGATTTTGGTTAATTTTGGGAGATGGGTATATTTTGGGATTTTTGGTTAAAATTTTGGAGATGAATCATTTGATATGGTTTAGAAAGATTTTTGGTGAAATCTTAGTGAAATCTTAAAAAATTATAGATTTTTGGTATTTTCATGGTTTTAAGGTCATTTCAGTAATTTTCGTGAAAATTGAATATTTTTTGTAATTTTGGAGAATTTAGGGTAACTTTGCTCGTTTTAAGGAATTAAAGTATTTTGGATCAATTGTGTAATTTTGAGACTTTTAAAACAATTTTGGTAAAGAAATGAGAATTTTTAGGACATTGGGGCATTATCGGATTTTTTGAGATTATGGCTAATTTTGGGAGATTTGGGGCGAATTTTGGAAATTTGAATAAATTAAAAAGTTTTAGAATCATTTTTGGTGAAATCTTAAGAATTCGGAAATCTTTGGGATTTTTAGTGTTTTAAGGGCAGTTTGGTAATCTTCTTTGAAAAATTGGGTTATTTTGGTAGTTATTGAGAATTTTGGGTAATTTGGCTAGTTTTAAGAAATTTGGATGATTTTAGATCGTTGGGTAAATTGGAGAGGTTTAAAGTGATTTGTTAAAGAAATGAGAATTTTTTGGCCACATGGGCATTTTGAGAATTTTTTTGGATTTTTGGCTAACTTTGGGAGATTTGGGGTGTAGGTGGGCAATTTGAATAATTTGGAGTAGTTTAAAATGATTTTGGATGAAATCTTAGAAATTTAGAGATTTTTGGGGTTTTGCGGGGTTTAGGGGTTTTAAGAGCTATTCTGTAATTTAGGAGAATTTTGGTAAAAATTGGGTTAATTTTGTAGTTTTTAGGAATTTAGGATAGTTTGGCTAGTTTTACTGAATATTGAGTATTTTAAATCAACTTGGTAATTTACAGAGGTTTAGAATGGTTTTGGTGAAGAGATGAGAAATTTCGGGCCATAGGTATGTCTTGAAAATTTTTGAGATTTTGGCAAATTTTCAGAGATTTTGGATGAATTTAAGTAATTCGAGTAATTTAGAGTGGTATAGAATGACTTTTTTTGAAGTCTTAGGAATTTGGATTTTTTAGGGATTTTTAGGGTGTTAAGAGTGTTTTGGTAATTTTGGAAAATTTCAGCAAAAAATTGAGTTATTTTGATACTTTTAGAGAATTTAGGGTAATTTGGCTAGTTTCAAAGAATGTAATGTATCTTAGATCAACTAGGTAATTTGGAGATCTTTAAATTGACTTTGGTGAAGAAATGATAATTTTTGGGCCATAGGGACATTTTGGGAATTTTTAGGATCATTGTTATTTTTGGGAGATTGTGGGTGAATTTGGGCAATTTGAATAATTTGGACTGGTTTTTGGGGTTTTAAAGGCATTTTAGTAATTTTTGAGATTTTTAGTGGAAATTGGGTTATTTTTCCTGTTTTAGAGAATTTAAGGTAATTTGGCTAGTTTTATAGAATGTGGAGTATTATAGATCGCATGGGTAATTAACAGATGTTAAAAAAATTTTGTGAAGAAATGAGAATTTTTGGGCCATAAGTACATTTTTGGAATTTTTGGGTTATTGGCTTATTTTATGAGATTTGGGGTGAATTCGGGCAATTTGAATAATTTGAAGTGTTTAGAATGATTTTTGGTGAAATCTTAGGAATGTGGTGATTTTTTGGATTTTTAGAGTTTTAAGGGCATTTTGGTAATTTTGGAGAAATTTGATGAAAATTTGGTTATTTTTATAGTTCTCGAGAATTTAGGGAAATAGGACTTGTTTTAAGGAATGTGGAGTCTTTTAGATCAAGTGGGTAATTTGCAAAGGTTTAAAATGATTTTGATGAAGAAATGAGTATATTTTGGCCATCGTGGCATTTTGAGAATTTTTGGGATTTTGGTTAATTTTGGGAGATTTGTTGTGAATTTGAGCAATTTAAATATTTTATTGTGGTTTAGAATAATTTTTGGTAAAATCTTTAAAATTTAGAGATTTCTGAGATTTTTTGGGTGTTTCGGGCGTTTTGGTTATTTTGGAAAATTTTAGTAAAAATTGAGTTATTTTACTTGTATTGGTGAATTAAGAGATATTTGGCTAGTTGCATGGAATGTGAACTATTTAAATCACATGGGTAATTTGGAGATGTTTAAAATGATTTTGGTGAAGAAACGAGAATTTTTGGGCGATAAGGGCTTTTTGGAAATTTTTATGTTTTTGGCTAATTTTGGGAGATTTGAAGTGAATTTGGCCATATTGAATAATTTGAAGTGACTTGAATGATTTTTAGTGAAATATTAGGAAATTAGAGATTTTTATGATTTTTAGGGTTTTAAAAGCATTTTGCTAATTATGTAGATTTTTGGTTAAAATTAAGTTATTTTTGTAGTTTTAAAGAATTTAGGGCAATTAGGATAGTATTAAAAAATGTAGAGTATTTTAGATCAACTGGGTATTTTGGAGAGGTTCAAAATGAGTTTGGTGATGAAATGAGAATTTTTGGCCCATAGAGGCTATTTGGGAATTTTTTGATTTTGGCTAATTTTGGGAGATGGGTAAATTTGGACAATTTGAATAATTTAGAGTTCTTTAGAAAGATTTTTGGTGAAAACTTATGACTTCGAAGATTTTTGGGATATTTAAGGGTTTTAGGGCATTCTCATTTTTTTGAGAATTTTGGTTGAAATTGGGCAGTTTTGGTAGTTTTGGAGAATTTAAGACAATTTGGCCAGTTTTAAGGAATGTGGTGTATTTTAGATCAACCGAGTAATTTCGAGATGTTTAAAATGATTATGGTGAAGAAATGAGAATTTTTGGGCCGTAGGGGCATTTTCAAAATTTTTGGGATTATGGCTAATTTTGGGAGATTTGGGGTGAATTTGGGCAATTTGAATAATTTGGAGTCGTTTAGAATGACTTTTTGTGAAATCTTAGAAATTTGGAGATTTTCAAGATTTGTCGGGGTTTTAAGGGAATTTTGGTATTTTTAAAGAATTTTAGTGAAGTTGGTTTATTTTGGTAGTTATGGAGAACTTTGGCAATTTATGTAATTTGGAGTGGTTTAGAAAGGTTTTTTGGTAAAATCTTATAAATTTGGAGATTTTTGGGTTTTTTTTTTGGGAATAAGGGCTTTCTAGAAAATTTGGCGAATTTTGGTCAAAATTAGGTTATTTGGAAATTTTGGAGATTTTAGCGCAATTTGGCTAGTTTTAAGGAATAAAGAGTATTTTAGATCAAGTTGGTAATTTAGAAATGTTTCAAATGATTTTGGTGAAGAAATTAGAATTTTTTAGCCATAGGTGCATTTTATAAGCTTTTCAAATTTTTGCTAACTTTGAGAGATTGGGGTTGAATTTGCGTAATTTTATTTATTTGGTTTGTTTTAAAGTGATCTTTTGGTGAAATCTTATGAATTTAGAGATTTTTTGAATTCTTGGATTTTTAAGGGCATTTTGGTTATTTTGGAGAATTTTGGCGAAAATTAGGTTATTTTGGTAGTTACAAAAAATTTAGGGCAATTTGGCTAGTTTTAAGGAATGTGGAGTATTTTAGATCAATTAGGTAATTTGAGAGGTTTTAAAAGATTTAGTTGAAGAAATGCAAATTTTTATGGCCATATGGGCATTTTAGGAAATTTTGGGATTTTGTCTTATTTTGGGTAATTTTGGGTGAATTTGGGCAATTTGAATAATTTGGAGTGGTAAGACTGATTTTTGATGAAATCTTAGGAATTTGGATATTTTTGGGATTTTTTGGGTTTTAAGGGCAGTTCGATAATTTTGGAGGATTTTGGTGAAAATTGGGTTATTTTGGTAGTTTTTAAGAATTTAGTGTAAAAAGGCTAGTTTTAAGGAATGTGGAGTATTTTAGATAAATTGGGCAATTTTAGCAAATTTAAGGTGATTGAGAATGGATTTTGATGAAATCTTAGGAATTTGGAGATTTTTTGGATATTTATGGTTTTAAGGGTATTTTGGTAGTTTTTTAGAATTTTAATGAAAATTGAGTTATTTTGGTAGCTTTAGAGAATTTAGGGCAATTTGGCTAGTTTTAAGAAATGTGGAGTAGTTTTGATCAATTGTGTAGTTTGGAGAGGTTTAAAATTTTTTTGGTGAAAAAAAGAGAATTTTTTATGCCATAAGGGTACTTTTGGAATTCTTGGGTATTTTGCTAATTTTGGTAGATTTGGGGTCAATTTGAGCAATTAAAAAAACTTGGTGTGGTTCGGAATTATTTTTGGTGAAATCTTAGAAATTTGGAGATCTTTTGGATTTTTATGGTTTGTTTGGGTAATTCTGAATAACACTAGGTTAATTTGGTAGTTTTGGAGAATTTTGAGGAAATTAGCTAGTTTTAAAAAATATGGAGTATTTTAGATCAATTGGGTAATTTGGAGAGGTTTAAAATGATTTTGGTGAAGAAATGAGAATTTTTGTACCACAAGGTGATTTTCATAATTTTTGGAATTTTGGATAAATTTTTGAGTTTTTTTGTGAAGTTTTGCAATTTGAATAACTTGGAGTGGATTAGAATGATTGAGAAGGATTTTTGGTGAAATCTTAGAAGTTTGGAGATTTTTGGGATTTTTAGAATTTAAATGTATTTTGATAATTTTGGTGTAATTGGGTGAAAATTGAGTTATTTTGGAAGTTTTGGAGAATGTAGGGCATTTTGGCTAGTTTTTTGGAATGTGAAGCATTATAGAAAATTTGGGTAATTTGGAGAAGTTTAAATGATTTCGGTGAAGAAATGAGAATTTTTGGGCCATAGGGGCATTTTGGGATTTTTTTTTATCTTGGCAAATTTTGGAAGATTTTGGGTGAATTTGTTCAATTTGAATAATTTGAAGTGGTTTAGAATGATATTAGTGAAATCTTCAGAATTTGAAGATTTTTTGGATTTTTTGGCTTCTAAGAGCACTTTGGTAATTTTGAGAATTTTGGTAAAAATTGGGTTATTTTGATAGTTTTGAAGGATTTATGGAAATTTTACTAGTTTTAAGAAATGTGGAGTTTTTTAAATCACTTTGGTAATTTTGAGGGGATTAAATTAATTTTGGTGAAGAAATAAGAATATTTGGGCCTTGTGGGCATTTTAGGATTTTTTGAGAATTTGGTTAATATGGGATATTCGGTGTAAAATTGGAAAATTTAAGCAAATTTGAATTGGTTTAGAATGATTTTGGTGAAATCTTAAGAATTTGGAGGTTTTTTTGGATTTTTAGGGTTTTAAAAGCATTTTGTTAATTTTGGAGAATTTTGGTAAAAAATGCGTTATTTTAGTAGTTTTGGAGAATTTACAGCAATTTGGCTAGTACTAAGAAATGTGGAGTTTTTTAGATCAATTGAGTAATTTGGAGAGGTTTAAAATAATTTTGGTTAAGAAATGAGAAATTTGGGCCATATAGGCATTTTGGGAATTTTTTGAATTTTGCCTAATTTTAGGAGATGTGTGGGGTAAATTGGGGCAAATGAATAATTTGGTTGGTTTAAAATTATTTTTGGTGAAATCATAAAAATTTGGAGTTTTGTGGAATATCTAGGGTTTTAAGGGTATTTGGTAACTTTCAAGAATTTTGGTGAAAATTGGGTTATTTTGGTAGATTTGAGAGTTTTGGGAAATTTGGCTAGTTTTAAGAAATGTGGAGTATTTTAGATCAATTTGGGAATTTGAAGAGGTTTAAAATGATTTTGATGAAGAAATGAGTATTTTTTTTTCATAGGGGTATTTTTGGAACTTTTCGGATTTTGGCTAACATTAGGAGATTTGTGGTGAATTTTGGCAATTTAAATAGTTTGTTGTGGCTTAGAGTAGTTTTTGGTGAAATCTTTTGAATTCCGATATTTTTTAGATTTTGAAAAATTTAAGGGCATTTAGTTAATTTAGGAAAATTTAGGTTAAATTGGTTTATTTTTGTAGTTTTAGAGAATTTAAGGCAATTTGGCTTGTTTTGAGGAATGCAGAAAATTTTAGATCGAGCAGGTAATTTGGAGAAGTTTAAATTGATTTTGGCGAATTAATGAGATTTTTTGGGGCATAGATTTAGAGTGAATTTGTGTAATTTGAATAAGTTGAAGAGTTTTAGAATGTTTTTTGGCGAAATCTTTGTAATTTGTAGATTTTCGAGATTTTTGGGGTTTTTAGGGCATTTTGATAATTCTGGAGAATTCATAAAAATTTGGTTATGTTGTTAGGTTTGGAGAATTTTGTGTAATTTTGCTAGTTTTAAGGAGTGTGGAATATTTTAGATTAATTGTGTAATTTGGAGAGGTGTAAAATGATTTTGTTGAAGAAATGGAAAATTTTTGGGCCAATAGGGCATTCTGACAATTTTTGGGATTTTTGCTAATTTTGGAAGTTTTGGGTGAATTTGGGCAATTTGAATAACTTGAAGCTGTTTAGAATAATTTTTTGTGAAATAACACGTATTTGTAGATTTTGAGATTTTTAAATTTTAAAGGGCATTTTGGTAATCTGAGTGAATTTTGGTGAAAATTGGGTTATTTTTATAGTTTTGGAGAACTATGGGCAATTTGTTAAGTATTTAGGAATGTGGACTTTTTTGGATCAATTGGGTAGTTTGGCAATGTTTAAAATGATTTTAATGAAGGAATGAGAATTTTTTTTGCCAGAGAGGCATTTTAGGAAATTTTGGGATTTTGGCTAATCTTAGGAGATTTCTGGTGAACTTTGGCGATTTCAATATTTTCTAGTAGTTTGGAATAATTTTTGGTGAAATATTTGGAATTTGGAGATTTTTTGGGATTTCTAGAGTTTTATGGACATTTCGGTATTTTTGGAGAAATTTTTATGGAATATTAGTTATTTCTATATTTTTGAAGAACTTAGGGCAATTTTGCTAGCTTTAAAGAATGTGACGTACTTTAGATTTATTGGGTAACTTCGAGATGTTGAAAATGATTTTGGTGAAGAAATGAGATCTTTTGGGCCATGGGGCCTTTTTGGAATTTTTTAGATTAGCTAATTTTGGGAGATTGGGGGTGAATTGGGCAATTTTAATAATTTGGAGTGGATTAAAATGATTTTTGGTGAAATCTTAAGAATTTGGAGATTTTTAGGATTTTTAGAGTTTTAAGAACATTTTGGTAATTTTGAAGAATTTTAGTGAAGATTGGGATCTTTTGGTAGTTTTGAAAAATTTAGGGCAATTTGGTTAATAATAAGGAATGTGATGTATTTTAGATCAATTGGGTATTTTGGAGAGGTTAAAAATGATTTTATTGAAGATTTAAGAATTTTTGGGCCATAACGACATTTTGAGAATTTTTGGGATTTTGACTAATTTAGGGAGATGGGCAAATTTGGACAACTTGAATTATTTGGACTGGTTTAGAATGATTTTTGGTGAACTCTTAGGAATTCAGAAATTGTTGGGATTTTTAAGTTTTCAAGGTAATTTCAGTAATTTTTGTAGTTTTGTAGAATTTATGGCAATTTAGCTATCTTTAAAGAATTAGAAATATTTTAGATCAATTGTGTAATTTGGAGATGTTTAAAATGATTTTGTGAAGAAATTAAAATTTTTAGGACATAGGGACATCTTCAGAGTTTTTGATATTATGGCTAATTTTGAGAGATTTGGGGCGAATTTGAGCAATTTGAATAATTTGGATTGGTCTAGAATGATTTTTGTTGAAATCTTAGAAATTTGGAAATTTTTGGGATTTTTAGGGTTTCAAGGGTATTTTGGTAATTTCGGTGAAAATTGGGTTATTTTCGTAGTTTTGGAGAATTTCAGGCAATTTTACTATATTAATGGAATGTGGAGTATTTAGATCATTGGGTAATTTGGAGAGGTTTAAAATGATTTTGGTAATGAAATGAGAATTTTTTTTTCGAGGCGCCATTTTGGGAATTTTCAGGATTTTTTGCTAATATTGGGATATTTTGGGTGAAGGTGGGCAATTTGATTTATTTTGAGTGGTTTAGAATGATTTTTGGTGACATCCTAAATTTTGATGATTTTTGGGATCTTAGGGATTTTAAAGGCTTTTTGGTAATTTAGGTGAATTTTGGTGAAAATTACATTATTTTGGTAATTTTTGAGAATTTAGGGCAATTTGCCTAGTTTTGAGGAATGTGGAGTATTTTAAATCAATTGGGTAATATGTAGAGGTTTAAAATGATATTGGTGAATAAATGAGAATTTTCAGGCCATATGAGCATTTTGAAAGTTTTCGAGATTTTGGCTAATTTTGGGAGATTTTGGGAATTTGAGCAATTTAATTATTTTGGAGTGATTTAGAATGATTTTTGGGTAAAATCTTAGGATTTTAACATTTTTGGGATTTTTAGGATTTTAAGAGCGTTTTGGTAATTTTGAAGAATTTTGGTTAAAATTGTGTTGTTTTGATATTTTTGGAAAATTTAGGGAAAATTGGCTAGTTTTAAAGAATGTAGAGTATTTTAGATCAATTGGATAAATTGGAATTGTTTAAAATGATTTTGGTGAAGAAATGATTATTTTTGGTCCATGGGGACATTTTTGGAATTTTTAGGATTTTTACTATTTTGGGAGATTGGCGGTAAATTTAGGCAATTTGAATAATTTGGAGTGGTTTAGAATGATTTTTGGTGAAAGCTTCGGAATTTGGAGATTTTAGGATTTTTAGGGTTTTAAAGGCATTTTGGTAATTTTTAGGAATTTGGTGAAAATTGGGTTATTTTGGTAGTCTTGGATAATTTAGGAATATTTGGCTAGTTTTAAGAAACTTGGAGTATTTAAGATTAATTGTGTAGTTAAGAGAGGTTTAAAATGGTTTTGGTGAAGAAATGATATTTTTTTGCCATAAAAAAATTTTGGGAGTTTTTTTGGGAATTTGGTAAATTTTTAGAGATTTGGGGTGAGTTTGGGAAATTAGAATAATTTAGTGTGGTTTAGAATGATTGTTGGTGAAATAAAAAAAAATTGCAGATTTTGTAGAATATTAAGATTTTAATGACGTTTTGGTAATTTTGGAGGATTTTGGTGGAAATTGGGTTATTTTTATAGTTGTGGAGAATTTACGATAATTTGGCAAGTTTTATGGAAACGTGGAGTATTATAGATCACTTGGGTAATTTGGAAAGGTTTAAAATGATTTTGGCGAAGAAATGAGAATTTTTAGGACATAGGGGCATTTTGGGAGTTTTTAGGATTTTTGCTAATTTTGGGAGATTTAGGGTGAATTTGGGCAATTTGAATAATTTGAAGTGGTTTAGGAAGATTTTTGTGAAATATTAGGAATTTGGAGATTTTTTGGATTTTTAGGCATTTAAGGGCATTTTTGTAATTTTGGTGAAAATTGAGTAATTTTGGTAGTTTTAGAGAATTTGGAGATATTTGGCTGTTTTATGGAATGTGGAGTATTTTAGATCAATTGTGTAATTTGGAGACGTTTAAAATGATTTTGGTGAAGAAATGGGTACTTTTTGGGCCATAGGGCGATTTTGGGAATTTTTTGGATTTTGGCTAATTTTTTGAAATTTGGGGTGAATTTGGAAAATTTTTATAATTTAGAGTGGTTTAGAATGTTTTTTGTGAGAAATCTTATGAATTTGGAGATTTTTTAGATTTTTATGGTTTTAAAGGAATTTTCGTAATTTTGAGAACTTTGATGAAAATTCTATTATTTTGGTATTTTCTGAGAATTTAGGGAAATTTAGCTGGTTTTAAAGAATATGGAGTATTTCAGATCAACTAGGTAATTTTGAGAGGTTTAAAATGATTTTGATGAAGAAATGAGAATTTTTTTGGCCATCGGGGCATTTTGGGAATTTTTGGGATTTTGGTTAATTTTGGGAGATTTGTGGTGAGTTTGGGCAATATGAATATGTTGTAGTGGTTTAGTATAATTTTTGGTGAAATCTTTGAAATTTAGAGATTTATGATATTTTTGGGGTTTTAAGGGCATTTTGGTAGTTTGGAGAATTTAGAGGAATTTGGCTAGTTGTATGGAATCTGGAGTATTTTAGACCAGTTGGGTAATCTGGAGAGGTTTAAAATGATTTTTGTGAAGAAATGAGAATTTTTGGGTCATAAGGGCATTTTAGAAACTTTTGTGATTTTGAAAAATTTTGGAAGATTTGAGATGAATTTGGGCAATTTGAATCATTTGAAGTGATTTAGAATTAGTTTTGGTGAAACCTTATTCATTTAGACATTTTTAGGGTTTACAGGGTTTTAAAAGCATTTCGGTAATTCTAGAGAATTTTGTTGAAATTTGGTTTATTTTTGTATTTTTGAAGAATTTAAGGCAATATGGCTAGTATTATAAAGTATTGAATATTTTAGATCAGTTGGGTAATTTGAATAGGTTCAAAATGATTTTAGTGAAGAAATGAGAATTTTTTGGCTATAGGGGCATTTTAGAAATTTTTGGGATTTTAGCTAATTTTGGCAGATGGGTAAATTTGGACAATTTAAATAATTTGGAGTGGTTTAGCAAGATTTTTGGTGAAATCTTAGAGATTTGAAGATTTTTAGGATTTTAGGTGTTTAAGGGCATTTGGTAATATTGGTGAAAATTAGGTAATTTATGTAGTTTTGGAGAATTTAGGGCAATTTGGGTAGTTTAAAGGAATTTGAATTATTTTAGATCAACTGGGTAATTTGGTGATGTTTAAAATAATTTTTGTTAAGAAATGAGAATTTTTGGGGCATAGGGGCATTTTCGAAGTTTTTAAGATTATGGTTCATTTTGGGAGATTTGAGGAAAGTTTAGCTAATTCGAATAATTTGGAGTGGTTTAAAATGATTTTTGGTAAAATCTTAAAAATTTAGATATTTTTTGGGTTTGTACGGGTTTTAAGGGCATTTTTTTAATTTTGAAGAATTTTAGTGAAATTGGGTTTTTTTGGTAGTTTTCGAGAATTTAGGGTGTTTTGGCTAGTTTTAAGGAATGTGGAGTATTATACATCAACTGGGTAATTTGGAGAGGTTTAAAATGATTTTAGTGATAAAATGAGAATTTTTTGGTTATATTGGCATTTTAAGAATTTTTGGTAATTTTTGTTAATTTTTTGAAATTTTTTGTGAAGTTGGGTAATTTAAATAATTTGGAGTGGATTAGGATGATTTAGAATGATGTTTGGTAAAATCTTAAGAGTTCGAATATTTTTGTGATTTTTAGAGTTTAAGTGTATTTTTGTATTTTTGGTGAAATATGGAGGATATTGGGTTATTTTGGTAGTTTTGAAGAATTTAGGGCAATTTGGCTAGTTTTTTGGAATGTGGAGTGTTATACAAAACATGGGTAATTTGGAGAGGTCTAAAATGATTTTGGTGAAGAAATGAAAATTTTTGGGCTATAGGGGAATTTGGGATTTTGACTAATTTTGGAAGATTTGGGGTGAATTTGGGCAATTTGAATAGTTTGTAGATTTTGGTCTAATCTCAGGAATTTGGAGATTTTTAGTATTTTTAGGGTTTTAAAGGCATTTTGGTAATTTTGGAAAATTTTGTGAAAGTTGGGTTATTTTGTTAGTTTTCTTGAATTCAAAGCAATTTGGCTATTTTTAAACAATGTGGAGTATTTTAAATCAATTGTGCAATTCACAGAGGTTTAGAATGATTTTGGTATGAGAATTTTTGGTCCATAAAGGAATTTCTGAAAATTTTCGGATTTTAGCTAATTTTCTGAGATTTGCTGTGAATTTGGGCATTTTGAGTAATTTGGAGTGGTTTGGAATTATTTTTGTTGAAATCTTATAAATTTAGAGATATTTGGAATTTTTAGGGTTTGGAGTGCATTTTGGTAATTTTGAAAAATATTGGTGGAAATTGAGTTATTTTGGTACTTCTCGAGAATTTAGGGCAATTTGGCTAGTTTTAAGGAATGTGGAGTATTTTAAATCAGTTAATTTAGAGATGTTTAAAATGAATTTTGTGAAGAATTGAGAATTTTGGGATCATGAGGGCATGTTGAGAATTTACAGAATTTTGGCTAATTTTGGGTGATGGGGGGTGAATTTAGTCAATTTGAATTATTTAGTGTGGTTTAGAACGATTTTTGGTGAAATGTTAGGAATTTGGAGATTTATGGGATTTCAAAGGTTTTAAAGGCATTTTGGTTATTTTGGAGAATTTTGGTGAAAATTAGAATATTTTGGTTGTATTGGACAATTTAGGGATACTTGGCTAGTTTTAGGGAATGTGGAGTATTTTAAATCAATTGTGTAATTTTGAGACGTTTAAAATAAATTTGGTGAAGAAATGAGAACTTTTTGGGCCATAGGGAGATTTTGGGCATTTTCTAGATTTTGGATAATTTTTGAAAATTTGGGGTGAATTTTGGCAATTTGAATTTTGGAGTGGTTTAAAGTGATTTTTTTTGTAAGATCGTAGGAATTTAGAGATTTTTTGAATTTTTAGGGTTTTAAGGGAATTTCGGTAATTTTGGAGAATTTTGATGAAAATTTAGTTATTTTGGTGGTTTTCGAGAATTAATAGCAATTTGGCTAGTTTTAAGGAATGAGGAGTATTTTAGATCAATTGGGTAATTTGGATAGGCTTAAAATTATTTTGATGAAGAAATGCAAAATATTTGGCCATCGTGGCATTTTAGGAATTTTTGAGATTTTGGTTAATTTTATGAATTTTGAATATTTGTAGTGGTTTAGAAAAATTCTTGGTGAAATCTTTGGAATTTAAAGATTTCTGAGTTTTTTACGTTATACGGGCATTTTGGTAATTTTGGAGAATTTTACTATAAATTGGATTATATTGGTAGTTTGGAGAAGTTTAGAGCAATTTGGCTAGTTGTATGGAATGTGGATTATTTTAGATCGGTTGGGTAATTTGGAGAGCTTTAACATGATTTTGGTGAAGAAATGAGAAATTTTTTGGCCATAAAGGCATTTTAAAAATTTTTGAAATTTTGGATAATTTTGGGAGATTTGAGGTGAAGTTATTTGAATCATTTGAAGTTATTTAGAATGATTTTTCGTGAAATCTTAGAAATTTAGAGATTTTTTGGATTTATAGGGTTTTAAAAGCATTCTGGTAATTTTTGAGAATTTGGTAAAAATTAGGTTATTTTGGTAGTTTTCAATGATTTAGGAAAATTTGGCTAGTATTAAAAAATGTAGAGAATTTTAGATCATTTGGGTAATTTGGAAAGATTCAAAATGATTTTAGTGAAGTAATGAGAATTTTTGGGCCATATGGGCATTTTGAAAATTTTTGGAATTTTGTCTAATTTTGGGATAGGGGTATGTTTGGACAATTTGAATAATTTGGATTGGTTTAGAAAGATTTGTGGTGAAATCTTTGGAATTTGGAGATTTTTGGGATTTTTAGTGGTTTAAGGGTATTTTGGTAACTTTGGTAAAAATTGAGTAATTTTAGTTTTTTTAGAGAATTTAGGGCAATTTTGCTAGTTTTAAAGAATTAGAAGTATTTCAGAACAATTAGGTAATTTGGACTTATTTAATGATTTTGGTAAAGAAATGAGAATTTTTTGGGCATAGGGGGATTTTTGGAGTTTTGGGATTGTGGCAAATTTTGGGAGATATGGGGTGAATTTGGGCAATTTGAATAATTTGGAGTGGTTTGGAGTGGTGAAATCTTAGAAATTTAGGATTTTTTGGGATTTATAGTGGTTTTTAAGGCATTTTCAAAATTTTGAAGAATTTTAGAAATATTTGGTTATTTTGGTATTTTTCGAGAATTCAGGGCAATTTGGTTATTTTTAAGGAATGTAGAGTATTTTAGATCAATTGGGTAATTTGAAGAGGTTTAAAATGATTTTAGTGATGAGATGAGAATTTTTGGGCCATAGGGGCATTTGTATAATTTTTGATATTTTAGCTAATTTAGGTGATTCTGGTTGAATTTGAGCAATTTGAGTAATTTGAAGTGGTTTAGAATGAACTTTTGGTGAAATCTTATGAATCTGGATGTTTTTTTAGATTTTTAGGGTATTAAGAGTGTTATGGTAATTTTAAAGAATTTTAGTAAAAATTGAGTTGTTTTGATATTTTTTAAGAATTTAGGATAATTTGGCTAGTATTAAAGAATGTTGAGTATTTTAGATCAGTTGGATAATTTGGAGATGTTTAAAATAATTTTGATGAAGAAATGATAATTTTTGGACCATAAGGACATTTTGGGAAGTTTTAGGATTTCTGCTATTTTTGGGAGATTATAGATGAATTTCAGTAATATAAACAATTTGGAGTGGTTTAGAATGATTCTCGGTGGAATCTTAAGAATTTGTAGATTTTTAGATTTTTAGGCTTTTAAGGGCATTTTAGTAATTTTATAGAAATCAGTGAAATTTGGGTTATTTTAGTAGTTTTTGTGAATTAAGGCCAATTTGGCGAGTATTATGGAATGTGGAGTAATTTAGATCAATTGTGTAATTTGGAGAGGTTTAAAATGTTTTTGGAGAAGAAATATGAATTTTCGGGCCATAAGGGAATTTTAAAATTTTTTGGGATTTTGTCAATTTTTGCGAGATTTAGGTTGAATTTGGGCATTTTCAGTAATTTGGAGTGGTCTAGAATTACTTTTGATGAAATCTTATAAATTTAGTGATTTTTGGGATTTTTATGGTTTCGAGGGCATTTTGGTAATTTTGGAGAATTTTTATGAAAATTGAGTTATTTAGTTACTTTTGAAGAATTTCGGGCAATTTGGATAGTTTTAAGGAATATAGAGTATGTTAGATCGATTGGGTAATTTGGAGATGTTTACAATTATTTTGGTTAAGAAATGAGAATTGTGGGGTCATAAGGGCATTTCGTAAATTTTTGGAATTTTTGCAAATTTTCGGAGATTGGTGGTGAATTTAGTCAATTTGACATATTAGGAATTTGGAGATTTTTGGATTTCTAGGGTTTTAAGGGCATTTTAGTTATCTTGGAGAATTTTTATGAAAGTTGGGTTATTTTGGTAGTTTTCAAGAATTTCGGGCAATTTGGCTAGTTTTAAGGAATGTGCATTATTTTAGATCAATTGGGTAATTTGAGAGGTTTTAAATGATTTTGTTGAAGAAATGCAAATTTTTGTCATAGGGTTATTTTAGGGAATTTTGAGATTTTGGATAATTTTAGGAGATTGGAGGTGACTTTGAGCAATTTGAAATATTTCTTGTTGTTTAGAACAATTTTTGGTGAAATCTTAGGAATTTGGAGATTTTTTGGATTTTTTGGTTTTTAAGGGCATTTTGGTAATTATGGATTTGGTGAAAATTGGGTTTTTTAATAGTTTTGGAGAGATTAGGGCAATTTCATGAGTTTTAAGGAACGTGAAGTATTTTAGATCAATTGGATTATTTGGAGATGTTTAAAATGATCTTGGTGAAGAAATGAGAATTTTTGGGCACTAGGGACATTTTGAGAATTTTTGTGATTTTGACTAATTTTGGGAGATTCTGAGTAGATTTGGGCAACTTGAAAAATTTGGTCTAGATTAGAATGATTTTTAATGAAATCTTAGAAATTTAGAAATTTTTCAGTTTTCTAAGGTTTTAAGGGCATTTTGGTAATTTTTGAGAACTTTACTGAAAATTGGGTTATTTTGGCATTTTTCAATAATTTAGGGCTAGGGCTGTAAACGAGCCGAGCTTGAGGGAGCTCAGGCTTGGCTCGTGTTCGGCTCGTTTGAAATTAGCTTGGCTCGCAATCGGCTCGTGTTCGAAATGGCTCGTGAAAGGTGTGTTCGTGTTCGGCTCGAATTAAATATTCTTGTTCGTGTTCGGCTCGTGTTCGGCTCGAAATTGGCTCGTTAAAATTAATTGGAAAAATATATGTCTAGCGCCGGATTCGAACTTGGACCAAATGAATGGAAACAATATGCATACCCACGCTACCACACAAGCAATTATGATTTAAACTTAAATATAAATATTTATAATATATTAATATATAATTAATATATATAATAAATTATTATATAAATAATTATATGATTCTTTTGTTATTTCGAGCCAATTCGAGCCGAACACGAGCGAACAAATAGTTGTTCGTGTTCGGCTCGTTTACATTTCAAGCTTAAAAATTTGTTCGTGTTCGACTCGTTAGGCTTAACGAACAAGCCGAACACGAGCTACTTAATGAGCCGAACACGAGCTGTTCGCGAACAATGAGCCAAATTGCCAGCCCTATTTAGGGCAATATGGCTAGTTTTAAAAATTGTGGAGTAGTTTTGATCAATTGGGTAATTTTGAGAGGTTTTAAAAGATTTTGTTGAAGAAATGCGAACTCTTTTGCCATAATAGCATTTTAGGAAATTTTGGGATTTTGTCTAATTTATGGAGATTTGGGGTGAATTTGGATAATTTGAATAATTTGAGTGGTTATAGTGATTTTTTGTGAAATCCAACGAATTTGGAGATTTTTTGGATTTTTAGGATTTTAAATGCATTTTGATAATATTGGAGAATTTTGGTGAAAATTGGGTTACTTTAGCAGTTTTAAAAAATTTAGAGTATTATGTCTAGTTTTAAATAATGTGGAGTTTTAGATTAATTGGGTAATTTTGAGAGGTTTAAAATGATTTAGGTGAAGAAATGAGAATATTGGGCCATAGGGGCATTTTGGGGATTTTATGGATTTTGGCTAATTTTGGGAGATTTGGTGTGAATTTGGATAAATTGAGCAAATTTGAAGTGGTTTTGAATGATTTTTTGTGAAATTTTAGGAATTTGGAGGTTTTTTAGATTATTAGGGTTTCAAGGGCATTTTGGTAATTTTGGTGAAAATTAGTTTATTTGATAGTTTTAGAGACTTTAGGGAAATTTGTCTAGTTTTAAGGAATGTGGATTATTTTAGATCAATTGGGTAAGTTGGAGAGATTCAAAATGATTTTGGTGAAGAAATGAGAATTTTTCGGCCATAGGGACATTTTCAGAATTTTTGAAATTTTGGCTAATTTTGGAAAAGTTTGGTGGAAATTGGGCTATTTTGGTAATTTTGGAGAATTTAGGGTAATTTCGCTAGGTTTATGAAATGTCGAGTATTATAAATCACTTAGTTAATTTGGAGAGGTTTAAAATGATTTTGGTGAAGAAATGATAATTTTTCGGCCATAGGAGCATTTTGGGCTTTTTTTTGGATTTTCTCTAATTTTGGGATATTTGGGATGAATTTGGGCAATTTGAATAATTTGAAGGGGGTTTAGAATGATTTTTTTGAAATATTAGGAATTTGGAGATTTATTGGATTTTTTAAGCTTTTAAGAACATTTTAGTAATTTTGGAGAATTTTGGTGAAAATTAGGTAATTGTGGAAGTTTTGGAGAATTTCCGTATTTTTGGCTAGTATTAAGGAATGTTGAGTATTTTAGATCAATTGTGTAATTTGGGGACTTTTAAAATGATTTTGGTGAAGAAATGTGAACCTTTTGGGCCATAAGGAGATTTTGTGAATGTTTGGATTTTGGCTAATTTTTTAAAATTTTGGGTGAATTTGGGCAATTTGAATAATTTTGATTTGTTTAAAAGATTTTTGGTGAAATCTTAAGAATCTGTAGATTCTTTGGATTTTTAAGGATTTAAGGGTATTCTAGTAGTTTTGGAGAATTTTGATGAAAAATTGGTTATTTTGATCATTTTTTAGAAATTAGGGCAAATTTGGCTAGTTTTAAGGAATGTGGAGTATTGTAGATCAACTTGGTAATTTGGAGAGGTTTAAAATGATTTTGACGAAGAAATGAGAATTTTTTGGCCATCAGGGAATTTTTGGGATTTCTAAGGTGTTGTTTAAATTTGGGAGATTTGTGGTGGATTTGGGCAATTTGAATTTTTTTTAGTGATTTAGAATAATTTTTGGTGAAATCTTTGGAATTTAGGGATTTCTAAGATTTTGAGTGTTTTACGAGAATTTTGGTAATTTTGGAGAATTTTACTAGAAATTGAGTTATTTTGGTAGTTTTGAAAAATTTTGAGCAATTTGGCTAGTTCTATGGAATGTGGAGTGTTTTAGATCACTTTGGAAATTTGGAGGGATTTTAAATGATTTTGGTGAAAAAATGAGAGTTATTGGGCCATAGTGGCATTTTGTGAATTTTTTAGGTTTTGGCTAATTTTGGGAGATTTAAGGAGAATTTGGGTAATTTGTATCATTTGTAGTGATTTAGAATGATTTTTGGTGATATCTTAGGAATTTAAAGATTTTTAGGATTTTTAGGGTTTTAAAAGCATCTTGATAATTTTTGAATTTTGGGGAAAATTGGGTTATTTTGGTAGTTTTGAAGAATTCATGACAATTTTGTTAGTATTCGGAAATGTGGAGTATTTTAGATCAGTTGGCTAATTTAGAGAGGTTCAAAATGATTTTAGTGAAGAAATGAGAATTTTTGGACCATAAGGGCATTTTGGAAAATTTTAGGATTTTTGGCTAATTTTGGGAGATGCTTAAATTTAGATAATTTGAATAATTTAGAGTATTTTAGAAAGATTTTTTGCTGAAATCTTAGGAATTTTGAGATTTTTAGGAATTTTAGGGGTTTAAGTGCATGTTGTTAATTTCAAAGAATTTTAGTAAAAATTGGATAATTTTGTTAGTTTTGGAGAATTTAGGGCAATTTATCTAGCTTTAAGGGCGTAGAAGTATTTTAGACCAATTGGGTAATTTGGAGATGTTTAAGATGATTTTGATGATCAAATGAGAATATTGGGGCATAGGGGTATTTTCGGAGTTTTTGAGATTATGGCTAGTTTTTGGGAGATTTTGGGTGAATTTGGGCAATTTGAATAATTTCGACTCGTTGAAATTGATTTTTGGTGAAATCATATAAATTTGGAGATTTTTAGTATTTGTAGGGATTTTAAGGATTTTTTGTTAATTTGGAAGAATTTTAGTGAAATTGGGTTATTTTAGTAGTTTTGGAGAATTTATGGCAATTTGACTTGTTTTAAGAAATGTGCAGTATTTTAGATCAATCGGGTAATTTCGAGAGTTTTAAAATAGTTTTGGTGAAGAAATGAGAATTTTGGGATTATGTATTATTTTGGAAGATTTGGAGCGAATTTGGGCAATTTGAATAATTTGAAGTGGTTTAGAATGATTTTTGGTGAAATTTTAGTTATTTGGAAATTTTTTATATTTTTAGGGTTTTAAAGCCATTTTTGGTAATTTTGGTGAAAATTGGGTAATTTTGGTAGTTTTGGAGAATTTAGGGAAATTTGGCTAGTTTTAAGGAATGTGGAGTATTTTTGATCAATTGGGTAATATGTGGATATTTAAAATGATCTTGGTGGAAAAATGAGAATTTTTGAGCCATAGGGGCATTTTGAGAATTTTTGGAATAATGGCTAATTTTGGGAGATTGAGGGTGAATTTGGGCAATTTCAACAATTTGGTGTGGTTCAAAATAGTTTTTAATAAAATCTTAAAAATATGGAAATTTTTGGAATTTTCAAGGGTTTTAAGAGCATTTTAATAATTTTGGAGAATTTTGGTGAAACTTGGGTTATTTCGGTAGTTTCCAAGAATTCACGACAATTTGGCTAGTTTTAAGGAATTTTAAGTAGTTTAGATATATTTGGTAATTTTGATAGGTTTTAAATGATTTTGTTGAAGAAATAAGAATTTTTTTCGATAGGGGCATTTTACGAAATTTTGGTATTTTGTTTAATTTTGTGAGACTTGGGGTGAATTTAGGTAATTTGAATAATTTGGTGTGGTTAGAATGACTTTCAGTGAAATCCTAGGAATTTAGAGATTTTTGGAATTTTTTGTGTTTTAAAGTGAATTATGATAATTTTGTAATTTTGGTGAAAATTGGGTTATTTTGGTAGTTTTGAAGAATTTACGGTAGAATAGCTAGTTTTAAGGAATGTTGAGTATTTTAGATCAATTGGGTAATTTGAAGATGTTTAAAATGATTTATGTGAAGAAATTAGAATTTTTGGGTCATAGCGACATTTTGGAAACTTTTGGGATTTTGGCTAATTTTGGGAGATTTGGGGTGACTTTGGGCAATTTGCGCAAATTTCAAGTGGTTTAGAATGATTTTTGGTGAAATCTTAGGAATTTAGAGGTTCTTTGGATTTTAGGGTTTTAAGGATATTTTGGTAATTTTGGTGAAAATTAGGGTATTTTAATAGTTTTGAAGAATTTAGGGCAATTTGGCTAGTTTAAGGAATGTGGATTATTTTAGATAATTTAGGAAATTTGGAAAGGTTTAAAGTGATTTGATGAAGAAATGAGAATTTTTGGGCCATTGGGGTGTTTTCAAAGTTTTTTGGATTTTGGCTAATTTTGGGAGATTTGGAGTGAATTTGAGCAATTTGAGTAAATTGGAGTGGTTTGGAATGATTTTTGGTGAAATCATAGAAATTTGGAGATTTTTAGATTTTTAGGGTTTTAAGAGCATTTTGGTAGCTTTGATGAAAATTGAGTTATTTTGATAGTTCAGGAAAATTTTGGGCAGTTTTGCTAGTATTAAGAAATGTGAAGTATTTTAGATCAATTGGGTAATTTGGAAATGTTAAAAATGATATTGGTGAAGAAATGAGAATTTTTGGGCCATAGATGCATTTTGAGAATTTTTAGATTTTGGCTAATTTTTGGAGATTTGGGGTGAAATTGGGCAATTTGAATAATTTTGAGTGGTTTAAAATGATTTTAAGTGAAATCTTAGAAACTTTAAGATTTTTTTGGATTTTTAGCGTTTAAAGGCATTTTGATAATTTTGGAAACTTTTTAGTAAGGTGAACATGCAAGCCATAAAACATTTACAAAGTCACAAGGTCCATAGAAGAGCTTATTTTGGATCCACGACATGTTGATCCTAGCCATCATAACCAAAGGCTAAGGGCTTGGGACTACCCACATGAGTTTCCAAAAGAGTTAGGAGGTTAGTCAACTATGACTGATTTAGGGTTTGAGTTACGTGGGAAATTGTAATATGTTTAAGTGCATATGTGTGAGAGGCCAAAACTAAGCCCCCCAGGGTCATCCGAAGGCTTCATTGATCCTATAAAAATTCATTTTTTAGTCTTCACATGTTGGTCCTATCCATCTTAGCCAAAGGCTAAGGGCTTGGGACCACCCATGTGACACTTCACAAGAAGAGTCAATAACTGATTAGAATTTCTATACGAGATGGTCCCATCATTAGTCCTTTAGGTTAGTCAACAAAAAAGTGATATGGTTAGATCCTAGGATTCCAAGTAAGAAAGATCGGACCTCATAAAAAATGAGGTCAACACGAAGCAACATTGGATTTTAGAGAAAAAGCTGTGTTGTATCTTGCAATTAGGAAGAACAATAAAAGAACTACTTTGTTTCCTACAGGAAAGTCCTATGGGTAAGAACAATGGAGAGGTCCTGCAACTGGGAAGGACAGCAGAAAAGCCATCGGCACACAACTTATCAGAAAAGTGTCGCCAGTGAGAGGAAGAGACGACCGACAGAGGTCCGAACGAAATCTTACTTTGAGAAGCCGCTTGTGAGAGGGCAGCAGTAATCTATGGTTGGTTGCCAATGAGATATACCCTCAATGAGGATCTCAAGGACGTCGTCACTCTAGATGCTCTCCAGTCTCGCAACAAGAAGGTCTGAGACTGAAATCCAGAAATCAACTCTTCAAAGGAGGGAGACCCGACGGCTGGAATTACCTGTCAGAAGGATCGACTGCATAAACCTTTAGCAAGCCGGTACGGAAGAGGGGAACCGTCAACAGTTAGGGTGAAAAATCGTAGTAGCTAGAGGAACCAATGATTATAGATCTACACGATATATATGTAATAGTTCTTTATGGGAAAAAAAATTATTGGGCTCTGATACCAAGTTGAAATTCAGAATAATGTAGAATATCTTTATTTATATGAAAATGGGGCATAAATCCTAGAATAGGAAGGACAATAAAAAAGAAATGCCAAAAAAGGAAAGATATAAAGCTTAATATCTCTGATTAATCAACTCATATTGATTATTTTTTAGATGTAGAAAATAACATGAAATAGAAAAGCCTAACATAAGTCCCCTTGGTTCAAGTGTTCGATCCCGCCTGAGTGCTTCTGCCTTGCAGCGCGGGATCGAGGGGCTAGGCACATGAGAATGGCTAGGGGCTCGTATCATAGCCTTAAACCATTTCTTAATACACACACACACACACACACACACATACAATAAACATTGAATTCTTATTTTTTCTTAAGCTTTGTGACATTTAAAAGCCTAAATGACATAATTAGAAAATGCAATTAATTAAAAGGTTGTCAAGCTCGACAAGGTGATTAAAATTCACCTTGTAAATTTAAAAATGGAATTATAAATGTTAAATATAAAATCAAATTATAAAGCAAAAAAAATATAGAAAATAAAAAAACTTGATGAAAGCAAATAGATTCCTTTGAATAATATGCAATAATAATGAAATTTCAAAATTAACTATAACAGTAAAGGACATAATGAATTATTGATTTGGAATTTTTTGTATATGGTTTTGATAATGGGATGGCGAGTTTATGACAATAAACCTAACAATATAGTCTAGCATAAAATATACAATTTAACACAAAGCTAAAAGATTTGAAAAAATGTTGTCTGCTTCAATACCAATTATGATGCAAAACAAAATGAAACTAATAGCTAATATAAAATAAATGCAAATGCAAATGCAAATCCGAATCTTTAATGATTAAGCTCACTTTTTCTCAAATTTCTTATGAGTGAACAATGATTAAAGCATGATTACTATTAAGCATAAATGGAATAATAAAGAATAATGAGGATGTGGTAATTCAAACACTGTTTTGTATCTCTAATATTACAAAACAAAGGAAAAAAATATATGGATAATCTTCTTAGTGTTTTTTGGTGTTTCTGGAAGTTTGTCCCTTCCTTGGCTCCCTTTTTTAAATTTTCTTGTTGTTTTATTGGTGCTGAGTGTTTTTATGGAGACTCCCATAAACTTGCACACCAATGCCAAATGGACCAAAGCTACTTATGTTGGGGTTGCTGGGTAGGGCCATGCCCCTATTAATGACCCCAACCTCCTTTTTTCCCTCAGGTCCTACAAGATGCAGCAGCAGGAAAAAGGTCTTGCCCCTTCATTCATCCTCTTAGAGAGAGGGATGGCCTTCCTACCATCTTCTTTATTGAACATGAACTGGAGGCTTTAAATGAGGAAGTGAAGTTAACTTTTATTGGAAAATTTGCTTTGGGTCATCCTAATATGGATTTGGAAAGAAACTACTTTGATTCCTTACATTTTTCTAGAGCATTGAAGATGGGACTTTTAGATGGCCGGCACCTGTTATTCCATTTCACTAATGAGGAGGACTATGCAAAGCTATTTACAAAACATTCCATTGCCATTACTAAAACTGAAATGAAGATTCAAAAATGAACACCTGACTTTGACCCAAGTAAAGACCCCACTGTTGTCCCTATTTGGTTTAAATTTCCCAAACTTCCCTACAGATTCTTCTATAAGAATGTTCTCTTCTAAATCAGTAGAGCCTTAGGCACTTCTTTGCAGCTGGATACTCCCACTGTAAAAAGAGCCAGACCTGTAGCTGTTAGGGATCTTATAGAGAGAGATGTTACAGTACTTGAACATAAAAAGATTTGGGTTGGCTCTGCCTTGGATGGAGCCTAGCAGGAAGTGGTCATGGAATAGAAACCATACTATTGTTCTCACTGCAAAATGTTTGGCCATACAAAAGAAAAATGTTTTAGGCTTCATCCCCCTTCAAAGAGGGTCCCTATTCCTAGAGGACTAACTAATACATCAATTGGGAGAACTGCTAATGGTGATGTTGCTTAAGCACCTTCAGTGGTTAGAGACAGCATTATTATCCCTTCTGTTGAACCAAATCCTACTATGGTTGAGACTGTTTCAGATCCAGAACATAATGTAACTATTAGCCCCCTCCCCCCCACCCTGCTCCCTGTGACTGTAATGCAGGTGGGTGCAGAACATGAGGTGATTACAGAGATTTCTATGGCAAAGTCCCCTTTAAAGGATATTTCTATTATTGAGGAAGACATAGCTGAGTTGCAGAAGGAACTAGATGTAGAATTTTAAGTCAAAAGATCTAGGAAAAGCAAAACCCAAGTATCTTCTTGTATTGTGGCTGAAAAAGAAGAGCTGAATATTCACCCTGATGATCCTGATCAAGCATTGGATGGGGAAGCTCTCAGTCTTGCCAAGAATTGTAATCAAGGCAAAAGGAAGAAAAAAGGCTACAAGATGATACTTTTGTATCGTCAAGTAGCAACTCTTATAATCAGTTACTAGACTCCCTTTCCAGGACTAGAGGAAAGGGTAAATCTATTCATCATGATTAACTTACTATGTTAGAATGTAAGGGGAATTGCTCACCCCAATTCCCTAGATAGATTACTTAATCTTACAAGGTTGAATAGATTATGGTGTGTAGCCCTTTTGGAACCTATGGTCTCTAAAAGCTATCAATCTGTTACTAGGAAGTTTAAGGAAATTCAGGTCTTTGTCAATACAAATCAAAAGTTTGGCTCCTGTTTAGGAATGAAGTTACTTGGTCTATTCTGATGGATCACTCTCAGTTTGTACATTGAAGGATTACCATTGGTGATTTTTAATGCTATGCTACAATTGTTTAAGTTCGCTGGTCTCATGCCTCTCAGACTAATTTGTAGACACAACTCCGTCAAATTAGTCAAGCTATGCCTTATAGCTGGATTGTTGGAGGAGATTTCAACTACATTGCCTCTCCTGCTGAAAATTTTGGGGGTAGAGTTGGGGATATCAATAAGATGACAAGATTTGCTAATTCCATTTAAGATGCTGGGTTGATGGCGATCAAATTGGACTCACATGTCGACGCCGTCAATTCTCAAGTCATGCCAATGTCATGGAGTCGCCACTCTCTTTCTCTATCTATCACCCTAATTCTTATCCTGCTTAGACTTATTGTCATAAGTCTTTGAAGAATTTAAAGAAGGATTAATCATGATAGAGATTGATAGAAAAATAGATCAAAATGATAATCTAATAGAAAAAGTCTTCAGATTGTGTAATTACTAAAGTTTTTCATATAAGAAAATCATATAAAGATCTTGGATAACCAGAGAGGTCTTGTAGGTGAAATACCTATCCTGAGTTCTTTAATCTCCTACAAGAGCAAGTGCCTATAGTTAATTACATCCTGAGTAATTAATATTGCCTAGGAAAACTCCCGATTAAGGTTAACATTTATCCTCGAAAAAGAGTAAGTGTTAGTGTGTTAAGTTCGATTTAAGTCGAACTTAATAAATACGTTGGTTTGTGTCATGTTAAGTTTGATTTAGGTCAAATTTATGTCGTTTTTGTCAAATCATGCCGATTTATGTTGAATGTCGAATTATGCTAAGTTTAGTTTGAAATGTCAATTAATATCATTTAATGTCGGTGATCGTCGAATTTGATTTGAAATGTCGATTAATGTCATTTAATGTCGGTGATTGTTTAATTTGGTTTGAAATGTCGATTAATATCATTTAATGTTGGTGTTTGTTGAATTTGGTTTGAAATGTCGATTAATGTCATTTAATGTGAGTGATTGTTGAATTTAGTTTGAAATATTGATTAATGTCGGTTTGTGTTTGGGAATGTTGATTAATGTCGAAAAATTTAATTTGAAATGTCAAATTTGCTGAGTTTCGTTTGGAATGTCAGATTTATGTTGATTTCTGTTTGAAATATCGAATTTATGTCGGTTATGTTGATTTATGTTTAAAATGTCAAATTTATGTCGATTATGTCGATTTTAGTTTAAAATGTCGATTTTATGTCAGTTATGTTTGAAATGTCGAATTTATGTCGATTATGTCGATTAATTATTTGGAATGTCAAATTTATGTCGATTAGGTCAATTTTGGTTTAGAATATTGATTTTATGTCAGTTATGTTGATTTTGGTTTAAAATGTCGAATTTATGTTAGTTTTGTCGATTTTTGTTTGAAATGTCAAATTTATGTCGATTATGTAGATTTTGGTTTAGAATGTCGATTTTATGTCAGTTATGTTTGAAATGTCGAATTTATGTCGGTTTTATCGATTTTTGTTTGAAATGTCAAATTTATGTTGATTATGTCGATTAATTGTTTGGAATGTCAAATTTATGTCGATTATGTCGATTAATTGTTTGGAATGTCAAATTTATGTCGATTATGTCGATTTTGGTTTAGAATGTCGATTTTGTCGGTTATGTTTGAAATGTCGAATTTATGTTGGTTTTGTTGATTTTTGTTTGAAATGTCAAATTTATGTTGATTATGTCGATTAATTATTTGGAATTTCAAATTTATGTCGATTATGTCGATTTATTGTTTAGAATGTCGATGTCAATTTAAACTTAAATCTTGTGTTCATGTCTGTTTGCACTTAAGTTGAATTAGATTAACTTGAGTTCATGTATGTTTGAACTTAAGTTGAATTAACTTGAGTTCATGTCTGATTGAACTTAAGTTGAAATAGATTAACTTGAGTTCATGTCTGTTTGAACTTAAGTTAAAGGGTTTTAAAGTTAGATTCAATATTGATTGAATTAACTTGAGTTCATGTCTGGTTGAACCTAAGTTAAATTCAATGTTGATTGAATCTAACTAACTTGAGTTCATGTCTGTCTGATCTTAAGTTAAAAGGTTTACAGTTAGATTCAATATTGATTGAATTAACTTGGGTTCATGTCTGGTTGAACCTAAGTTTGGTTTGACTTAAGTCTAACATGGGTTAGACTTAAGTTAGGTTTAGGTTAGAATTAGGTTCATGTCGGGTTGAACCTAAGTTTGGTTTGAATTAAGTCTAATGTGGGTTAGACTTAAGTTAGGTTTAAGTTGGATTTAGGTTTGAATTAAGTTAGGTTGGACCTAGACTTAAAGTTGACTTAAGTTCAATATGGGTTGAACTCAAATTAAGGTTTAACTTAGGTTAAGTTAGGTTCAAGTTAGGTTGAACCTAGACTTAGAGTTGACATAAGTTCAATATGGATTGAACTTAAGTTAAGTTTGAACTTAGGTTTGGGTTTGGTTAGACCTTAGTTAGTTAAGGCTTAATGATTTAATTAGGTCTAACGGGTTAAACCTAATTAGGGTTTATGTTTGATTAAACCATAGTTAGTTAAGGTTTAATAGTTTAATTAGGTCTAATGGGTTAGACCTAATTAGGGTTTATGTTTGATTAAACTTAGTTAGTTAAGGTTAATGGTTTAATTAGATCTAATGGGTAAGACCTAAATAGGGCTTGTGTTTGATTAAACCTAATGTTTAAGGTTTAATGGTTTAATTTGGTCTAATGAGTTAGACCTAATTAGGGTTTGTGTTTGATTAAACCTTAGTTAGTTAAGGTTTAATGGTTTAATTAGGTCTAATGAGTTTGACCTAATTAGGGTTTATGTTTGATTAAACCTTAGTTAGTTAAGGTTTAATGGTTTAATTAGGTCTAATGAGTTAGACCTAATTAGGGTTTATGTATGCCTTAAACCTAATGTTTAAGGAGGTTAATTTAGTTTAATATGTCCTTAAGCTTAATTAAAGATTTGATTTGTATTAAACCTAATTCAGTTAAGGTTTAATTGGTTAATTAGTTTAATATGTCCTTAAACTTAGTTAAAGATTTGATTTTGGTTAATTAAGTCTAATATGTCCTTAAACTTAGTTAAAGAGTTTGATTTTGATTAATTAAGTCTAATATGTCCTTAAACATAATTAAAGATTTTGATTTTTATATTAAACCTAATTTAGGTAAGGTTTAATGGGTTAATTAAGTTTAATATGTCCTTAAACTTAATTAAAGATTTGATTTTGGTTAATTAAGTTTAATATGTCCTTAAACTTAATTAAAAGGTTTGATTTTTGTATTAAACCTAATTTAGGTAAGGTTTAATGGGTTAATTAAGTTTAATATGTCCTTAAACTTAATTAAAGATTTGATTTTTGTATTAAACCTAATTTAGGTAAGGTTTAATGGGTTAATTAAGTTTAATAGGACCTTAAACTTAATTAAAGATTTGATTTTGGCTAATTAAGTCTAATATGTCCTTAAACTCAATTAAAGATTTTGATTTTGGTTAATTAAGTTTAATATGTCCTTAAACTTAATTAAAATGTTTGATTTTTGTATTAAACATAATTTAGGTATGGTTTAATGGGTTAATTTTGTTTAATATGTCCTTAAACTTAATTAAAGATTTGATTTTTGTATTAAACCTAATTTAGGTAAGGTTTAATGGGTTAATTAAGTTTAATATGTTCTTAAACTTAATTAAAAGAGTTTGATTTTTGTCTTAAAACCTAAGGTTTAATGGTTTAGCTAGGTTTAAGTTAACTTTAAACCTAATTATTATTTGATTTGAGTTGGATTCATCACTTGCTTAATCCATGATGAGATGGATTAAATATGTGAAGAGAAGGTTTTGAATTATTAATTTTAAAATTAACAAATCTTAACCTTATTTCAAAATGTCTTTTAGATTGTTTTGATGACTTGAGAATTGTTGTTTTAGGATTGTTGTCTGTTATCCTAATGTTCTCAATCATATTGCATTTAAATTTTCCAATTTTTCCAAATTTTATAATTATTTTTGAAAATAATTACAAAATTTCATGGAAATTAGGAAATCATATCCTAGAGAGCTATCCTAGCCTTAGAAAAATCAGAAGATGTGCCTAAGGACTTAAAGGTAATTCCCTAAAAATTTCATATTTTTTTGACTTGTAAATAATTTTTAATAATTAAAATACTCAAGAGAGTATTTAATTAACTAAAAATTAAATACTGAGAATAAAGTTATGATTTTGGTCTCATAATTTTCTTCTCTTCAAGAGCTTTCCAGAGGTATTTTTATTTTATTTTTGTGACCTCTAGATCAAAAGATGTGGATTTTTGAAGTAATTAAGGTTTCCCTGAATTAATCCAGCCCAGAAAAATCCAAGCGCTGCCACGCATCCTCGTACCGTCAAACAGGCGGAAGGATCCGGTGCGCAGCGCGGAACAACGAACACAGGATGCGTATGTCATGTTGATCTCATTTTTTATTAGGTCCGAACTCTCTCCTTAGTACTTAAGATCTAGCCTTAGGCTTTCCCTTTGACTATAATAGAGGACTAGAGATGGAACCCGCCACTTAGAAATTCAAAACACTTCTTGACTCCTTTCAAACCCCACAAGTTTGACTATAAACCCCCAAACTCGACATTAAAACTTCAAATAGAAAATGAAACAAAATCTTAATCAAATTTCCCCAGATCTTATGATCTGGAATTCACCTCCTTTTCTTTTCCCCAACGAGAGTTCAGGGATCTCCATTCTTGGAGATATACCTGTTACTCCCCAGCGGAAAATTTTCTATACTTCATTCTAAGTGTGTCACTTAGACGTCTGTGTTGGTTCTGTTGATATTTTCGGTCAACGCCAATACGCGCGGTGTGCTTAGTTAGCACACCACACTTATTGGGGGTCCATTTGTTGACCTCATTTTTGATGAGGTCTGATCTCTCTCCTTAGTACTTAGGATCTAGCCTTAGGCTTTCCCTTTGACTATCCTAGAGTACTAGAGATGGAACCCGCCACTTAGAAATTCAAAACACTTCTTGACTCCCTTCAAACCCCACAAGTTTGACTATAAACCCTCAAGCCACTTGCAGGGTTAAAGTCAAATGTGAAGGTTTAAAGGATGAGTTTCCTATAGGACTCTTTGGCCTTAGGATTACCCTGGGTAGCCTGGTCTAGTGAGGGTAAGTTTGCACACATCACACTCCCACACACACACATTCCTAACCCTAAAACTACCGTTAGCCAATTTGACTTCCCGACTCATGTAGGCAATTCATATGGATGGACCTCAACCCCTAGGCCCCTGGCTAAGAGGGTTAGGAACAGCATAGTGAATGTCTAAAATGAGTCCTCTCATGGCTTTTGTGAGCTTAATATGGCTTCATGGCTCAACCAAATTGATTTCGTTTCACTCACACTTAATCAATCTTCATTTTCCAAAAATTTCAATTTTTGCCCCCCGGGGCCCTAAACCCACCAAACATACCAAACACCCTTGAGATTGCGTAAAATTTGCAAAATTGCCTAAATTACCAAAATTCCTCAAAATCAGTCCTAAACATTTCCCACCATTCAAATTGATCATCCTTAGCCAAATATACAAAAAATTTCCAAAAATACCCCCCAATACCCTCCAAATACCCAAAATGCCCCTCTTAACCAAAAATTCCATAAATTCCAAAAATTCCTAAAAAATTAAAGAAAATCCCAAATATTCCCAATTTCATTTTGTTCAACTACACCATAAGCCAATTTTCTCAATTTAACCCACTTTTGCCAAAACCCCCAATTTGACCCATTCTTAACCCAAATGGACCCAATGTCAAACCAAATCAACTCAATTGACCTCAACTTTGACCCAATTCAATTCTAATCTTCAATTCAATATCCCCAATATTAGTTTAGACCAAATCCAAGCCCAATTTGATTGAAATTTGGATCCAATTCGAATTTGAAGCCTAAAGCCCAATTTTGGCCCATGACCTAAACTTAGCCCAAACCAACCCAATTCAACTCTAATTTACCCTAAATATTCTCTCAAAACCTTCCTAACATCCCCACAAGAAAAACACTAACAATATTTACCCCAAATTTGAACCTAAAACTCCACAGTAACCTAACCCAAAAAATCAAAATCTCCATTTTGGGCCTAAACCCAAGCCTAACCCAAATGGGCCCAAATCCCAAAATCAAAGCCCAAACAAAGTTGAAAACTCTTTGTGACACTCCAATAAGCATTTCCTAACATTAATTTTACATCAAATCCAACCTTAGCCTAACCTTAGCCCAAGTTAGCCCAATTTGACCCACTTTGGCCCCTTTATAAAAAAAAGCCCAAATTAAATCCAATTCCACTCTAAATGACACCAAACCTTTTCTAAAATGTTCATGACACATCCCTAAACTAAACCCAGTATTTGTTTGGCCCAAACCTTCACAAAATTTCCATCCATCAATTTGTTTTCAAACCTAAAGGCCCACTTTCTTAAACCATCCTAAAAGCCCATTTTCACAAAATCCAAAAGCCCAAAATTAACTCCAAAGCCCACATGACAATTTCTTCTCATCATACCTTTAATTGATATCATCCCTAAGTTCTAAATCAATCATCAAATAAATCCAAATCAAGTCTCATGCCAATTTCCCTTAAACTCATCAAAAATCCCAAAACCCACTCCTATGAAAATAAGCCAACCTTTTCCCAAGCCATGAGCAAGCTAAATGAAGCCATTTACAAGCCATATGAAGCCATGAGAGCTTTAACACCTCACCAAGCCATTAATGGCAAGAAGAGGGGGCTCTTTTTTAAACCTTCATTAAGCATTTTTAACCTCATCCATGCTACACTCTAAACTAAAATTAGCCACATCACCTTGGATGGGGACTTCACCACCCCTTCCTAGTTGACCCAACTGATCCCCTTGAGCCCAAATCAGATCATGGGGGGTGAACCTGCCCAAATACATGATTTGAAGCAAACCAAGCCAAAATGAGCCCTCTCTCATTCCATTTAAATTAAACACCTTTACACATGTCCATGGCCAATTGACTGCACTAAACCCCAGCCTTGACCTCCCTGACCTTGAGGGTGACCTGACCCTGGCCGGCCAGCCACCACAGTCGCCAAAAAACACCACGCCGAGAGCACCCATTTGGTTCAAAAATTCAATTATTCCTTGCAGAGGTGTCCCAACCTAATTAGACACCATGGCTGTTCTTCCCTTAACCAGAACAGCTGATCCCAAGCCTCAACTCCTCCTGGGAGGTCCTCCAGCCATGTCTATTTAAACCCACCACCCTCTCGGCCAAAGGAGGTGATGAACCAGACCTAAACAAAACTCTGCCAAAATTGCTTCAGGACCTTATCCTCACCTAGAGCAATTGATCCCCACTGTTCTCCTACCCTAAACCCCATTGGTTGAGCTCAATTTTGGAACTCAATTCTCAGCCCAGAACCAGGACATCTCCTAAACCTCCACCAAATCCAAATTAAACTCACCCACACCTGCACAGGACCAAGAGAAGGAGTTCCCCAGTGAAAGCCCCTTCTCTAGGCCACCAAGTTGCTCTAGCCTCCAAGCTTTGAAATCGTCTGTGGACACTCTCATACCCAGACAATTCCCCAGAGCTAGAGACTTCATCTGGAGCTTCCTTGGGTGCAATCGAAGGTGACACAACTCTCTGATTGAAGCTACACTTCTCAGAGCAAAGGTATGGATCATTCCTTCCTCCCGAGCTTCCATTGATTCTCCATTTTGTTTTACTTAATTTCTTAGCATGTAAACCATATGGATGTGTTTGTCTCTTCAAGACAAATCCATAGAGCATAAGAACACAAAAATCCATTGAGAAATGAGAGAGTTCATAGGGTTTTAGTGTGGACGGTCACGAGTGCACACCAGTCGTAGACAATGACCAGGCACCGTCCGATCGAGCGTGTATCGAGTGGATGGTCCAGATCGCACCGGATCGAAGAACATTACATGAACTGTGGGCCCCTGGAGCGCTGAGTCAGATGGCGGCGTCAAATGGGAGCGCGACGCGTGGGCATTCGGAGCTGCCGAGGATGAGTCGGCGCCACGTGGATAAGTAGGAAAATATGGATTTTTTGATTTATTTAAATACCCAGAGCTTATAAAATCCATATCTTTGTGTAAAAAAATCATAAAATTAAACTAAAAATACCCTCTTGCTCAGTGAACAGAGGAGAATAATGTGGAAATAAAATCAAGTTATTTTGATGAGTATTTTATTTTTAATTAATTATTTACTCATTTCAGTATTTTGATTCTCCATTTGCATAGACAATTCACCATGACATGAGACCATAGGGCTTTTGAAGCCTCTGATATTGGGGACATTCCCTGAATTTTTCAAGGTCTGAAGCCATCTCTATGGAAATTTATGCATTTTTCAAATTTATGTCACTATTTTTGGTATTTTAATTCCAATAATTAGCATATTGTTCAATAAATTCTAGGAAAATTTGGTGAAGTTTCATAGGACCAGAGGACCCGAGGATAATTATGGTTAGGTTTAATTCATTAAGTATAACCTTAATTGACCTAATTACTCAAAACTTAATTTTAATTAATTAGGGCTAACCACACATTAAAAACAACTTGAAATAATTCACCATTGATCTTTAGGATACAGAGAACCTTGCAAAAAAATTTGAAGTCAATTGGAAATGATTAGCCCCACTAAATGAATTAAAAAAGCCACATGATTAAAATTAAACTTTAAAAATTCATAAACCTAAAAGTACATTCCAAAAATTCACCAAAATTGGTTTTTTGGGCTCTCTGATATTAGAGGAGTCTACCAAAATAAAAATTGGAATTTTCTAAAATTTTTCATTTTTGATGATATATTTAATATTTTAAAAATTAAAAAATAATAAAAATCATAAAAATATTAAAAATCATAAAAAATGTCACATTTTGACTTCTAATCACTTAAAAACAAACCAAATATTTTTCCTAAGTCTCTAAGTTAAGATATTGAATTTTAAAGGCTCAAAACAATTTTTAATATTAAAAAATGTATTTTCCAACCTCTTCACTAAATTAATTCCAATAAACCAAAGAAAAATCAAAAAATTGTAAAATTTATTTCTCTGAACTCCTTGAGGTCAGAGAGATTTAAGAAAAATATAAAATCTATTTTTCAACTTCAATTTTATTTTATAATTAATTAACACTCCAAAACTCAAAATAATTATAATAAATAAAATATAATTCAAAAAATCACTAAAATTGGTTCAAGTGGTCCTCTGATCATTAGGTACTCCCATAATTTTCTTAAGGACAAAAACCTTTCTTTGGTCGTGTTGTTTAATTTTCCTTGAAATCCCTTATTTTTCATTAAAAATAATTATATAAATAATTAAATTTAGAAAAATCACATTTTCTCCTCTAATGTCTTAATTGACATGTGAGTGAGGTGACATAAAAATTTTAGGTTCATTTGAACTCAAATTAATAAGTTATGAAATAAATAAGCCTAAAAGGGCATAAAAGTAATTAAAGAATTTGAACCCCTTTAGTACAATTTTAGGTTTAATTAAAATGGAGGGTAAAATATTTGATTTTATCTTTCTTGGATGATTGAAACTTTGGGAAATTAAAAGGGTAGGAACCCATTAATCACTTTTAATAAACCAAAATGAAACTTTAATTATTTAAACATTTTAAAATTTTGGAAGATTAATGAAAATTTGAATTATTAAAAATAGGGATATAATTTGAAAGGATATTAATTCTTTAATAAAAAATCCCTAAATAAATCATTTCAATAATATTTAACTTTAATTAAGATTTAAATGATAATCCAAACTAAGTAAATTAAAAATAAAAAAAACAAATAACCCTTAAATTAAAGAAAAGTTCAAAATATTAAATAATTTAACAATTAAATTAAATTAAATTAAATTAAATTAAATTAAATTAAGTAAAAATTAAATTAAAATTAAAATTATATTAAATTAACATTTTAACATTTAAGTTAAGTTAAATTAAAAAATATTTAAATTAAATTAAATTCAATTCAATTAAATCAAATTTAAATTAAATTAAAGTTAACACCATTCAGTAATAAAAGTAAAACAAATTTTAAATATTAAGATCATTTAAAGTATAAAGATTTAAACAAAAAAAAAATTTGAACACTATTCCAAAGTTAAAATTATTAATTAAAGCCTCATAATTAAACTAAATTACTTTAAACCTTTAACTCAAACTTCAAATTAAGAATGATTAAAATTCTCAACAAACCAACTTACCCCTAAAGGCTTTAATTATTATAACTCTTAAATGGAGTATTAAGTGAGATGTCACTTCATTCATCGGGTAATCAAATACCCAATTCACTGAGCAAGAGGCAAAGCTTAACTAAACTCTTGGATGATTAATTCACCTGTGCAATTAAATTTACTTGGACTCAAAATAATCTCAAAAATATTGAAAAGATGTTTAGGACTCGTCCTAAGCACTTTCTCATTATGATGAGATGTTTTAGAAGAACAATTAAATTTAATTGGTCTTTGATGAAGAAAATCATCCTTAAACAAAATACAAGAACCTAGACGTCATAGAAAATGACTAGTTATAGGATTATGATCTTGGTAGACAACTAAAACCTTCCCTTAGCTTTACCTAGGTACTTGTTGAAATATTTAAATGCCTTATCATGTGTTTTAAGTGCAGCTTGGAATGACGGGAAGACCCTCCAGGTACGCTTTTATTTTATTGCAATTTACTTTATTACAATTTACTTACATACACTGCACTTTACTTTTTCTTGCATGTTAAACAAGATTGTTGCATAAAAACTAAAACCTTTAGGATAGTCACAAAACTAAAACCAAAACTAAATTAAAAGTCACCACAAGATAAAATTCACCGCTACAACATTCCAAAATATAAGACAACTCAAAATTTAATCACAAACAGAACAACAAAACTACAATTGCAACTAAATTAAAACGTCTCGTTGAATGATCGGGAATACCTCGGATGATGTAACCCACGTGTTGCTAACGGGATTTCCCACGGTCTAAATGAAAGTGTGGAACTCGTTCGATTGAGTTTAGTAAATTCATCTGGACTAAGTGAATTCGATGAAAATAACGGTGCCGGGATGACGGAACCGTGGGACCTTAATCGGTTTTGTTTAAACAACTTTAAATTTGTTTTAATTAAAATATTAACAATATTTGGACTTTAAGATTTCTAAACCAAAACAATTCTCTCATCTCCTAATTTTCACCTTCTAAAACTAAACATCTGCAACAACAAGGAGCTCAGAGCATGGTGGGTAGCACGACCATCGTCATCAGCAAAACTTAGGTCTACTTCGGCAAAACTTCCTTAGAATTAAATAACAAAGCCATAGGATTTCGAGGTAGTTTACCTAGTGCAACATAAATCCTCAACTTTTTGTTAGGCATTTGCATAATCATGTTATGCAAATTATGCCCTAACCGGTCTTAGGACTCCGAGGTAGTCGTTCCGTATGACATAAACCTCCACATCTTCGAGGCTATTTGTATGATTATGTCATACTAATATAAGTCCTAATTAATTAAAATTGGCAGGATTGCAACATTAAATAATTTTCCTAAATTGAAACCAAACCATAGGATAGTTTGGGAAGTTGCCAAGATTCTTCTTGGATCCTCAGCTTCTCCTACTTCTCTTTCTTTAGCTTCCTAAAATAAACTGTTCCAAATTTGAGCTCATCCCTTTTTGAAATTTCCAAAATTAAATTGTTTGAAACCTTAAACTTTGAAATTCTTGAGAGCAAAACCACTTATCATTAGTGAGAGTTTTCTTAAATGATTCCCGTCATTTAAGATGTAATTAACTATAGGGGCTTGCCCTTATAGGGAACTTTAAGAACCCAGGTAATATAAACCCTGCTTAATTTCTTCATATTAAACAGGGGAACTTGTCAGCTTATAAAATTGGTTCGCAGACCAAACGGATGTCACAAATCTCTAGTTTATTTAACCGAGCCCCATCATCAAGCAGTGCGTCTATTCTCCGGGATAGATATACAGTTTGTGGTGTGGTGCTCGTTTATATAAACTATTCTGGATGTGAGATCAGTTTGATTTCATATCTTAAAATAATTTTAAACTTAAAGTTATTTCGAAAATCAAATGTTTCTTTCTAAAACTATATATATATTTAAATTAAATTAAAAATTTGAAATTCGCCGAAAACTTCTTTAGGCGACACCTTTTTTAAAATACAACACACAAACCTAAAAATATGCCGACAATTTCTGGCGACTCCGCTGGGGACTAGTTCCTCTCTCCATTTTGATTAGATAGTTTTGCTTTCATAAATCGATAGTGAGTCCATATCCCTAGTTGACCAAAACTATCATTCTTCCGTTGGCATACTACGTTCATTTCTATCTTGAACAAGTATAGTCAACTTCTCTCGGATTTTGGAGCCACTGTTTAGACACCCCTAAACAAAGAGGTTCTGAAATCCTTTTACCTCTTTTCTGAGGTGGGTGGACCCCCAGTAGGTGGTAGCTTAGGAGCGGTCCTTCAGGTTGAGAAGTTTTGCAAGAATTTATCTTCCTTCTCAATTCCGAACTAGGTCCCTTCCCTTTTCTATAAACTCCATTCTTTAAACATTTCATTCCTAATCAACAAATCTTCTAATAAACGACCCTTTTTATAAACAAACTCTCTTAAATCATAAATACGTTAACATAAACGAAAATGTGTTCGGACTCTTTCTTTTTCTTCCTAAGTTTTTTGATAAAAGGAAGCTTAACTCGGGACTAATACTCAGAATCTACCCTGCAGAAAATGACTGCGCCAAAGTTAATTTTCTCCTTCACCAATGGAATGGACTTCGCCATCTATATGGATGAGCTGCCTGACAATGGGATCATCCGTTTTGGACAAGGATTTGACAACACAGATATCAAGTTCGATGACGTCACTTTTTTCGCACTAATGGACAAAGTGCCAGAAACTGAAGAGCATGTAATTGAGTTCAACTTGAAGTCGGCTCAAGAATGTCCCTCCCCTGCAAAGGGTTCCAGCTGAAAGAAGTACTGCTATTCGTAGGAGGACTGTTGTCTCTACCCCCACTGGTCTAGTCATCTCTGCACCTACCTTGGCTTCTGCCAAACTAAAGGGGAAGGAAATCCAAGTCTATGGTGAGCCTATCACCGTGGAGGGTACAGATTTTGCTACAATACCATCTGCTTTCGAGATTGGGTCCAGTTCAAGATTTTCACCCCTAACTCGGACTCAAAGGAGAAATAGAAGTAGAAAGATAGCCAGGATTGAGAAGGCCAAGGCTGCTGAAGTTGCTTTCTAGAAGAAATTCCTGAGGAAAGAGAAGAACTGCCTGAGTATGTACCTCTGTTGAAAGGGAGTAGGTTTCACTCTCTCTCTGCTGCATCAGATGAAGAAGATGTCCGAAGGATTACCGCTACACTACCCCGACCAGCATACTATAGTAACTGCAAAAGAAAAAGGGTTAAGACTACGCCATTCACTCGGCTACGAGACGTGATAGAAAAATTGGCAAAGAAAGAAAGATGCCCCGCATCAGAAATCCTAAGAAGAATGGGACGAGTGCCAACTAGATCCCGCCTCGGACCACGAGTAGAGCCTGTCACTGCCATAGAGAAACCAAGGAAGAAAATGAGAGCTAGTTCACCTGTTGTTGTATCGGGCCATCACATTAGGGAGGACACCACCTACCAGCATATAGCCGATAGACCTTCCGGGCCTAGGCCTTCTGCTGCAAGAAGGATGGTGTGGCGACCTATTATTACTGAGCCGAGACCAACACAACGCCCTGAGAAGAAAATTCTTGTCAAAGAGCTTGAATCTGAAGGAAGTGCTACTGCAATAAAAGAAACTCCTGAAAAAGAAGTTCAACAGCCATCGCACGACAACTGTGAGACCGTCTGGAAGAGACCCCTCGAGGATGCTATAGGAAAGCTAAGGACGTATATCCGCCGGTTGGCAAAAGAAAGGGGAGAAAAGTTGGAAAAGAAAGTTGATTCATCAGAGTTCATGGATGAGGAGTATGCCGAGATCAAAATGGTTGAAACACGAGCGTCGTCATCCTCGTAGGGTGCTCCGGCAGCTGCGGAAAGAGATGAACCGGAAGTGATGAGAGCACAGCTTTGGGAAAGAGATGACACAATTTCCTAGATGGCAAAGAGGATGGAAGAGATGGCTGCTGCTTTAGCCACTCTCCAGATTCAGGAGCAACCTCAGAAAGAGACACCCCTAGAGATCATCTAAATTACAGATGGAGGAAAAGAGATCACATCCGTCAACGGAGACGAGCCACCAAAGAAGGATTCTGCACAGAGCATGATTCCCGAAAAAGACATTAAAAACATGGTAGAACAGCAGGTGCGAGAAGCCCTAGCACAATCTAAGAGTGGAGCATCTGTTCAGACACCCCGAAGAGTTTGATGCAGTCCAATACCCAAAAAGCTTCGTACCACCTCTGTTTAAGACTTTTGATGGAACGGTAAACCCCCGGAAGCATATCGCACATTTTCGTGCTAGTTCCTGCAATGCCAGTGGGAGTGAAGCTTTACTCTTTCGTCAGTTTGTCAGCAGTTTGTCAGGGATTGCCTTTGACTGGTACGCAGAACTGCCAAATGGTTCAGTTAAGACCTTTTCAGAGTTAGAAAACCTTTTAGTTAATAGGTTTGTCGGGGCTCGGCACCACATCTCCATCGGTGATCTAGTGGTGGAGCACCAGAAACCGAACGATACTTTAGTGGATTACATACTTCGATGGAGAAATTTAGGCATGAAGTTGTTGACCTCATTTTTGATGAGGTCTTCTCTTCTCTCTTTTGTACTTAGGATCTAGCCTTAGGCTTTTCCTTTGAATATCTTAGAGGACTAGAGATGGAACCTACCCCTTTAGGAACTCAACCACTTCTTAACTCCTCGCAAACCCCACAAGCTTGATTGTAAACCCCTAATCACCTAGAGGGTTGAGATCAAATGTGGAGGTTTAAAGGATGAGTTCCCTATAGGACTCTTTGGCCTTACGATTACCCTGGGTGGCCTGGTCTGGTGAGGGCAAGCTCACATACACAACATTCTCACACAAATTCCAAATCCCTAAGAAGAGCACCTATACCTAACTTGACCTCCTGACTCATGTGAGTAATTCATATGGATGGTCCTTAACCCCTAAGCCCTTGGCTAAGAGGGTTAGGAACAACATGTTGAATGCCTCAAATGAGTCCTTTCATGGCTCATGTGGACTTTATATGGCTTCATGGCTCAACCAGAATGATTACATTTCACTCACACTTGGTCAATCATCATTTTGCCAAAATTTCAATTTTTGACCCCCGGGACCCCGGACCCGCCTAACCTACTAAATGCTCTCGAAACTACCCAAATTCTTCAAAATTTCCAAATCACCCAAAATTTCCTAAAATTAATCTCAAACATTTCCCCCACTACTCAAATTGACCATCTCCAACCAAATATACCAAAAATTCCAAAAATACGCCCAATACCCTCCAAATTACCAAAATGCCCCTCTTGACCCAAAAATCCAAAAATTCCAAAAATTCCTAGAAAATTCCATAAAATTCTAAATATTTCCAATTTCATTTTATTCAACTACACCATGGGCCAATTTTTTATATTTACCCCACTTTTTTCAAAACCCCCAATTTGACCCATTTTAAACCCAAATGAACCCAATGTCAAACCAAATCACCCCAATTGACCTCAATTTTGGTCCAATCCAATTCTAAACTTCAATTCAATATCCCCAATATCAATCTAGACCAAATCCAAGCCCAATTTGATTGACATTTGAATCCAATTTCATTTTTAAGCTTAAAGCCCAATTTTGGCCCATGACCAAAAGTTAGCCCAAACCAACCCAATTCAACTCCAATTAACCCCAAACCTTTTCTAAACCTTCCCTAACATCCCCACAAACAAAGCGCTAACATAATTTTCCCAAAATTTGGACCCAAATCCTACTCAAATTCAACCCAAACCCAAAATCCCTTAGATGGACCTACACCCAAACCTAACACAAATAGACCCAAATCCCAAAATCAAAACCCAACCAAAGTTGAAACCTCTATGAAACACTCCCATAAACATTTCTTAATGTTAATTTTACATAAATTTCAACATTAGCCCAACTTTAGCCCAAGTTAGTCCATTTTGACCTATTTTGACCCTATCACTAAAGAGACTCAATTTAGACCCAACTCAATTCCAAATCACCTCAAGTTCGATCCAAATCACTCATGACACATCCTTAAACTAAACCCAACATTTATTTGGCATGGCCCTTTGCAAAATTTTCATCTAAAAGCCCACTTCCAAAAGACATTCAAAAGCCCATTCCTAACCAAACTCAAAAGCCCAAGCCCATCCTAAAGCCCACATTACAATCTCATCTCATCCTCACTTAATTAAAATCATTCCTAAGTCCTAAATCAGCAATCAAACCTTTCTAAACAAAGCCATATGACAAACCATCCAAATTTTACACCAAAATACCAAAATTCCTTAAACCCATTTCCATGAAACCAAGCCAACTTTTCCCAAGCCATATAAGAGCCATTAAGCCATCCTTAAGCCCCATGTGAAGCCATGAGGGGTTTGACATGTGACCAAGCTATTAATGGCAAAAGGAGGGCCCCTTTCCTAATCCTTCATTAAGCCTTTTTAGCCATATCTATGTCACACACTAAACCATGTTTTGCCACCTAATCCTTGATGGAGACTCCACCACACATGGGAGGTTGACCCAACTGATTGCCTCAGCCCAAAATCAGGTTATGGGAGAGTGAACCCAATCCATTTGGATGAGTTAACCAAACCAAGCATAAAATGGCCTTATTCCCATACCACTTAGAGCCAACTCCTTTACACATGTCGAAAGCCAATTCACTTCACCAAACCCCAGCCCTGACTTCCCTGGTCAAGATGGTGACCCATGCCTGGCCGGCCAGCCACCACAGCCGCCGGAAAACACCATGGTCGAGACCTTGGAAGGAGGCAAACATTGAAATTTCATCTTGCTGAGCTGCCCCATGTCCAATGGCTGCCATGGCTGTTCTTCCCTTGATCTAAGCAGCTGATCCAAGCCTTCAACCCTCCCTGGGAAGCCCTCCAGCCAGCCCTATTTAAACACCACCTCCTCTCGGCCAAGGAAGGTGCTGAAACAAACCATACAGAAACTCTGCCAAAATCATTCCAGACTCTCCTCCACACCTAGAGAACTTAATCCCCACTAAAATCCCCATGCCATTTCTTCTCTGTGAGTTAATTTCAGAGTTGAAATCCAAGGCCAAAACCAGGACCCTTCACTACAGTGAGTCAATCCTCAAATTGATTGACTCTACACCTTCACCAGACCAAGAGGAGAAGTTCCCCAGCAAAAGCCCCCTCACCGGAGCCGACCATTACTTCCAGGCCTCCAAGCTTTGTGATCGAGCCGTGGTCACTTTTGTACCTAGGCAATTCACCAGGCCAAGGGACTTCATCTGGAGCTTGCTTGGACCCAATCGAACGTGACACAACTCTCAGATTGAAGCTTCACTTCTCTGAGCAAAGGTATGAGCTCTCTCTTCCTCCCGAGCTTCTGGAGATTCTCCATTTGATATGAATCGATTTCAATGCATATTTACCTTATGGATGTGTTCGTCTCTTCATGAAGAATCCATAGAGCATAAGAACATAAAAATCCATTGAGAAATGAGGGAGATATTAGGGCTAGAAGGTCGACGGTCACGGGTTCACACTAATCGGAGACGATGACCAGGAACCGTTGGATCGCGCGTGTATCGGATGGACGGCCAGGATCGCGTCGGACCGGAGGATGTTACATAAATGGCGGGCCCCGGGACGGCTGACTCAGATGGCGGCGCCCAATCACAGCGCGACACGTACCCCCTTCGGAGCCGCCGAGGTTGACGCGGCGCCGCGTAGGATAAGTAGAAAATTAGGGATTTTTCTTATTTATTAAATACCCAGAACTTCAAAAATGCATAACTTTGTGTAGAAAAATCCTAAAAATAAAATAAAAATACCCTCTTGCTCAGTGAACAAAGGAGAATAATGTGGAAAAGAAATCAAGTCATTTCATTATGTATTTTATTTTTAATTAATTATTTACTCTCTACACTATTTTGATTCTCCATGCATGTAGACAATTCATCATGGCATGAGACCATAGGGCTTTTGAAGCCTCTGAACTTGGGAACATTCCATGAATTTTCTAATGTTAGAGGCCATCCTTATGAGAAATTATTGATTTTTCAATAGCATGTTACTTTTTTGAGTATTTTAATTCCAATAATTAGCATGTTGAGAAATAAATTCTAGGAAAATTTGGTGATGTTTCTTATGACCAGATGAACCTAGGAAAAATAGGTTTTGAGTTAATTCACATGGAACAACCCTAATTGGCCTAAATACCCAAATTTGAATTTTAATTAATTAGGGTTAACCACACATTAAATTGACTTGAAAATAACTCTCCACTGATCTTTAGGATCAGAGGAATATCACATAAAAATTTGAAGTCAATTGGATTTGATTAGCCTCACCAAATGGGTTGATTAAGCCTCTTAAGCAAAATAGATAAAATTAAATTTTAAAAATTCATAACTCACAAAATACTTTTCAAAAATTCACAAAAATGGTTTTGTAGCTTCTCTAATATCAGAGGAACTTAGGAAAACTAAAATTGTAATTTTCTAAAAAAGTTGATTTTTATCATTATTTTAATATTTTTAATAATTAAAAAATAATAAAAATCATAAAAATATTAAAAATCACCAAAATGTCACATTTTAACTTCTAATCACCTAGGAACAAACCAAATATTTTTCCTAAGTCTCTAGGGTAAGATATTGAATTTTAAAGGCTTAAAACAATTTTTGAATTAAAAAATGATTTTCTTTAACATTTCCACTAAAATAATTCCAATAAATCAAAGAAAAATCAAAAAAATATAAAATTTTGTTCTCTGACTTCCTTGATATCAGAGAGATTTTTAAGAAAAATATAAAATCCATTTTTTGACTTTTATTTTATTTTAAAATTAATTAATGCTCCAAAACTCAAAATAATTCTAATAAATAAAATATAATCCAAAAATCACCAAATTTGGTCCAAATGGTCCTCTGGTTATTAAGAACACCCCATAATTTTCTTAAGGACAGAAACATTTTTTTGGTCATGTTATTGAGTTTTCCTTGAAAACCCCTATTTTCCATTAAAAATAATTACATAAATAAATTAAATACAAAAAATCACATTTTCTCCTCTAATGTCTTAATTGACATGTGAGTGAGGTTACATAAAAATTTCAAGTTCATTTGAGCTTAGTTTAGTGAGTTATAGAATTATTAAGCTTGAAGGGCAAAAGGGTAATTAAAAATTTCAACCCTCAATTAAAATTTTAGGAATAATCAAAAAGGGGAAGGTAAAATATTTGATTTTAAACTGATTTTGGATGATTGAAATTTAAACAATTGAAGGATAGAAACCTACTAATCATTTTAAGAATAATTGAAATAAACTTTAATTAATTAATTAATTAAAATTTTGGAAAAGTAATGGAAATTTGAATTATTAAAAGTAGGGATATTATTAAGAGGATATTTATTCTTTAATTTAAAAATCCCTAAATAAATCACTTCAATAATACTTAATTCTTAATTAAAAATAATAATTAAAATGACAATCCAAATTAATAATTACAACTAAAATTAAACTAAAATTAAATAAAAATTAAATTTAAACTAAATTAAAAAAATTAAATCAAATTAAATTAAAATTAAATTAAATTAAACGAAATTAAATTAAATTAAATAAAAGTTAAAATTAAACTAAATTTAAATTAAAATTAAATTAAATTAAAATTAAGATTAAAATTAAGTTAAATTAAATTAAATTAAATTAAAATTTAAATTAAATTAAATTAAACCAAATTAAATTAAAATCAAAATCAAATCAAATTAAGTTAAAATTAAAACAAATTAAATTAAAATAAAGTTGAATTAAATCAAAAATCATTTAACAAAAAACCTAAATGAAATCATTAATAATTAAATCTAAAATAATTTGAACACTATTCCAAACTTAAAATTGTTAAATTAAAATACTTTAAACCATTAACTCAAACTTTCAATTAATTTGATAAACCAACTTGCCCTTAAAGGCTTTAATTATTATAACTCTTAAATAGAGTATTAAGTGAGATGTCACTTCATTCATCGGGTAATCAAATACCCAAGTTCATCGAGCAAGAGACAAAGCTTAACTAAACTCCCGAATGGTTAATTCACCCGTGCAACTAAATTTACTTGGACTCAAAACAGTCCCAGATATATTGAAAAGATGTTTTGGACTGGTCCTAAGCACTTCCTCAATATGATGGGATGTTTTAGAAGAACAATTGAATTTAATTGTTCTTTGATGAAGAAAATCATCCTTAAACCAAACCAAGAACCTAGACGTCATAGGAGATGACTAGCAATAGGATTAGGAAATTGGTAGACAACCAAAACCCTTCACTTAGCTTTACCTAGGTATCTGTTGAAATTTTTACATGCCTTAACATGTGTTTTAAGTGCAGCTTGGGATGACCGGAAGACCCTCCAGGTACGCTTTTATTTAATTGCAATTTACTTTATTGCAATTTACATACATGCACCGTACTTTACTTTTTTCTTGCATGATAAACAAGACTGTTGCATGAAAATCAAAACCTTTAGGATAGTCCCTAAACTGAAACCAAAACTAAATTAAAAATCATTGTAAGATAAAATTCACCGCCACAACATTCAAAATATAAAACAACTCAAAATTTAATCACAAACGTAACAAACAAAACTACAATTGTAACTAAATTAAAACGTCTCGTTGAATGATCGAGAATACCTCGGATGATGTAACCCACGTGTTGCTAACGGGATTTCCCACGGTCTAAGTGAAAGTGTGGAACTCATTCAGTTGAGTTTAGCAAATTCATCTGGACTAAGTGAATTCGATGAAAATAACGGTGCCGGGATGACGAACCGTGGGATCTTAATTGGTTCTGTTTAAACAACTTTAAGATTTGTTTTAATTAAAACACTAAAAAACGCTTGGATTTTAAGATTTCTAAACCAAAACACTTCTCTCATCTCCCGATTCATGACTTCTAAAACTAAACCTCTGCAACAAAAAGGAGCTTGGAGCACAGTGGGCAGCACGGCCATCGTCATCAGTAAAACAACTCTACATCAGCTAAACATTCCTAGAATTAAACAACAAAGCCATAGGATTTTGAGGTAGTTTGCCTATTGCAAAATAAATCCTCAACTCTTCGTTAGGCATTTGCATGATAATGTCATGTAAATTAAGCCCTAACCGGTCTTAGGATTCCGAGGTAGTTGTTTGGTACGACATAAACCCTCACATCTTCGAGACTATTTGTATGATCATGTCATACAAATGTAAGTCCAAATTAATTAAAATTGTCAGGATTGCAACATGAAATAAATTCCTAAATTGAAACCAAACAATAGGATAGTTTGGAAAGTTGCCAAGATTCTTCTTGGATCCTCAGCTTCTCCTACTTCTCTTCCTTTGGACTCCTAAAATAAACTTGTTCCAGATTTTAGATGATCCCTATTGAAATTTCCAAAATCCAATCCTTTGAAAACCTTAAACTTTGAAATTCTTGAGTGCAAAACCACTGATCATTATCGAGAGTTTTCTTAAATGATTCTCGTCATTTAAGATGTAATTAACTATAGGGGCTTGCCCTTATAGCGAACTTTAAGAACCTGTGTAATATAAACACCGCTTAATTCATTTATATTAAGCAGTGGAACTTGTCGGCTTATAAAATTGGTTCGCAGACCAAACGGATGTCACAAATCTTTTAGTTTATTTATTCGAGCCCCATCATCAAGCAGTGTGTCTATTTTTTGGAATAAATACACAGTTTGTGGTGTGGTGTTCATTTATATAAACTATTCAGGATGTGAGATTAGTTTTGATTTCATATCTTAAAATCTTCAAATTTAAAACTATTTTCAAAATCAAATACTTCTTTCCAAATTATATATATATATATATATATATATATATATATATATATATATATATATTTAAATTAAAATTAAAATCAATAAAAATCCGACGACAACTTCTGTAGGCGACCCCTTTTAAAATACAACACAAACCTAAAAATATGCCGACAGCTTCTGGCAACTCCGCTAGGGAGTAGTTCCTCTCTCCATTTTGATCAGATGGTTTTGCTTTCATAAATCGGTGGTGAGTCCATATCCCTAGTGGACCAAAACTACCATTCTTTCGTTGGAACACCTCGTTCATTTCTGTCTTGAACGAGTATAACCAACTCCTCTCGAATTTAGGAGCCACTGTTTAGACACACCTAAACAGAGAGGTTTCGAGATTATTTTACCTCTTTTCTGAGGTGGGGTGGACCCCCAATAGGTGTTAGTTTAGGAGCGATCCTTCGAGTCGAGAAGTCTAGCATAAGACTTTCTCTTCCTTTCCAATTCTAAATCGTGTCCTTTACCTTTTCTATAGCCTTTTTTCCTTTAATCGTTTTGTTTCTAACAAACGAACCTTCTAATAAACAATCTCTTTTAAAAATTACAAATACACTAAGATAAACGAAAATGTGTTCGGACTCTTTCTTTTTCGTCCTAAGTTTTTCAACAAAAGGAAGCATAATTCGGGACTAATGCTCAAAATCTACCCTGCATAAAATGACTACCCCAAAGTTAATCTTTTCCTTCACCAATGGAATGGACTTCGCCGTTCACAAGAATGAGCTACCCGACAATGGGATCAACCGTTTCAGACAAGGATTTGGCAACACAGATGTTAAGTTCGCTGACGTCACTCTCTTCACACTAATGGAAAAAGTGTCAGAAACTGAAGAGCCCGTGATTGAGTTCAATTTGAAGTCGGCTCAAGAATTCCCTTCCCTGCAAAGGGTTCCAGCTGAAAGGAGTACCACTGTTCGTAGGAGGACTGTTGTCTCTACCCCCACCGGTCTAGTCATCTCAGCACCTACCCCGACTTCTGCCAAACTGAAGGGGAAGGAAATCCAATTCTGTGATGAGCCTGTCACTGTGGAGGGTGTAGAGTTTGCTACAATACCATCTCTTTTTAAGATTGGGTCCAGTTCAAGAGTTGCACCCCTAACTCGGACTCAAAGGAGAAATAGAAGCAGGAAGATCGCCAAGAAAGCTAGAGCTGCTGAAGTTGCTTTTCTAGAAGAAATTCCTGAAGAAAGTGAAGAACTGCCTGAGTATAAACCTCTGTTGGAAGGGAGCAGGTTTCACCCCCACTCTGCCGCATCAGATGAAGAGGATGTTCGTAGAATCGCCACCGCATTACCACAACCTGCACACTACAACAATTACAAGAGGAAAAGGGATAAGACTACGCCATTTGCCCGACTGCAACCTATGATAGAAAGATTGGCAAAGAAAGAAAGATGCCCTGTGTCAGAAATCTTAAGAAGGATAGGACGGGTACCAGCTAAATCCCGCCTCGGACCGCGAATAGAACCTGTTGTTGCCACAGAGAAACCAAAGAGGAAGATAAAGGCCAGTCCACCTGTTGTTGTATCAGGTCTAGAGATTAGGGAGGATACCACCTTCTAGCATATAGCCGACAGACCATCCGGTCTTAGGCTTCCGGCTGCAAGAAGGATGGTGTGGCGACCTACTACCGGCCAGCTAAGACCAAAATAATGTCCTGAGAAGAAAAGTCTCGTCAGGAAACTTGAATCAGAAGAAAGTACTACTGCAATAAAGGGGACTCCCGGGAAGGAAGTTCAACAACCGTCACGAGACAACTGCGAGACCGTACGAAAAGGGTCACTAGAGGATGCCATGGACAAGTTAAGGACCGACATCCGACGGTTAGCAAAGGAAAGAGAAGAAGAATTAGGAGACGAAATTGACTCATCAGAGTTCATGGATAAGGAGTATGCCGAGATCAACATGGTTGAGACACGAGCATCGTCAGCTTCGCAAGGTGCTCCGGCAGCTGCGGAAAGAGATGAACCGGAAGTGTTGCGAGCACAGATTCGGGAGAGAGATGATACCATTTCCCAGATGGCAAAGAGGATGGAAGAGATGGCTGCTGCCTTAGCCACTCTCCAGAGTCAGGCCCAGCCTCAGAAAGAGACACCCCCAGAAATTATCCATATTGTAGATGGAGGAAAAGTGATCACATCCGTCAACAGAGAAGAACTACCAAAGACGGATTCTAAACAAAGCATGATCCCAAAAAAGGATATTAAAAACATGGTAGAACAGCAGGTGCGAGATGCCTTAGCACAATCCAAGAGTGGAGAATCTATTCAGACGGGTAGACCTTACCCCGAAGAGTTCAATGCAGTCCAATACCCGAAAGGCTTCGTACCACCTCTGTTTAAGACTTTTGATGGAATAGGAAACCCTCGGCAGCATGTCACACATTTTCGTGCTAGTTGCTGCAATGCCGGTGGGAGCGACGCTTTACTCTTCCACCAGTTCATCAGCAGTTTATCAGGGATTGCCTTCGACTGGTACGCAGAATTGCCGAACGGTTCAGTAAAGACCTTTTCAGAACTAGAAAATCTCTTCGTGAAACGATTTGTCGGGGCTCAACACCACATCACTATTGGTGATCTAGTGGTGGAGCAGCAAAAGCCAAACGAGACTTTAGTGGATTACATACTTCGATGTAGAAACCTAAGCATGAAGTGTGAACCACAGCTTCAAGAACAACATGCAGTCGGTATCCTGCTTAAAAGTATCCATGGCCCGATAGCACTTCTCCTTAAAGGGTTTACAATCAAGACTTTCGAGAAGTTACTTAGCAAGGTCGGGAGCTCGCAAGAAGAGGCAAAGCAGTTGAGTTTCACGGACAAGAATGATAAGCAGAAGCCTGTGAAAACATTCGAGAAGAAATCTGGAATCGTCGCGGCAGTAGATAAGGGCAAGCAGCCAATGCAGATACAATCAGAGCGGCCACAGTCTAGTTACCAACCACCGCAACGAACATACCAACAACCTCATCAAGGCTATCAGCAACCTCGTCCGAGCTATTAGTCGCCTCAGCATTATGAACAACCTCCTCGTTCGTCGCATACTTTAAGAGAAATTCTAAATAAAGAATACCCATTCAAAACTGAAGCACTAGTGAAGATGTTCCGCAGCTTAATGAAGACACTGGATTTTCAGCTACTGTAGCCCAAGAAGCCGGAGGAAGTCAATAAGAAAGATCATCCGAACTATCGCCCTTACCACCGGATGCTTCGGACACAAGATAGAGGATTGTATCACTTTCAAGAGTTGGCTTGATGACAATCTCTCGAAAAGGGAACGTAACGATCCCAAAGGAATACATGAAGGAACCCCGTAAGGAGGTTCCGTCAATGTTGTCTCAACGGATCCCATTGTTCTGATAGACCCTTACACGACTGATGATGGATAGAGTACTGTCTGGACAAAATCATCGAGGAAAATTTTGGATCACATCCAGGCCGCTTCGGTACGTACTCCAACTCAGAGTTTGAAACCTATCGAGCCGGCACTATCACTTGTGATTGAAGAACCGCCCCAAAAGGAGGAGAAGATCGTGGAAGAGAGGAAGAGCGAGGCTCCGAATGGTAGACTAGGGACTGCTTATCCTAGGATGGTTGTTTCTGATTCAGGGGAAAAATCCCTCGAACTCCTGACTCTGTATGATTATCTGTCCGCCCCGGCGGGATCTTATAATGATAAGGGTTATAGCGTTGGCTACGTTTTAACTGTTTCTAACGATTACATAACTAGCGACAATCGGCTTAATCTGAATCTCGATTCCAATACAAATAACAATTCTCAAATCATACACAACCTCGATGACCACGACGAAGAAGGTGTTCACAAAGGAGGCTACCAAAGCTCAACAAGCAATGAGTCCATTTGTAAATTCCGAGGGGCTCCGATCACAATAGAATTAGAACCATCAGACACCGAAGCAACTTCAGAAGAGCCAGTGGTTCCAATTCAAGATGATACACCGGCAGATTCAACACCAAATTTAGAAGAAATAACTGAAGTAAATTTAAGAAGTGGAAAAGTTATACCCCTGAGAATGGGTACAAGGGATAAAGGAAAGGTGTGGTTGGTCAGGAAGAACCAACCCCGGCAGAGGAATTGCCCATTCGGGAAGAAACCGAGGAACATGGCAATAAAGTGGACTACAACGTGCTAGCCCATCTTAGGAAGCTACCAGCCAAACAAAGCATATACGATGCTCTGATCCTGTCAAAGGAGATGAGAGAAGCTCTGATCAAGGATTTACTTGATCCAGAGATTTGTTTAGCTCAAATGGCCGGCGATTCCTTCAACGAGGTTTGCTCGTTAAAAGAACAGCGAGGTGTTACCTTCACGGACAATGATCTATTGCTGGGAACAGCAGATCACAACCGAACGTTATACATTTCAGTCACTATCGGAAAGTTTACACTCTCCAGAGTGTTGGTTGATCCAGGAGCATCAATCAACATAATGAATCTTCGGAAGCTAGCATATTTGGAAATTAATGCTCGCGAACTTGAAGCAGACAAGATGCTATTAAGAGGCTTCAATCAAAAAGGAGAAAGGGCTCTTGGATTGATAACACTACTAATGAAGATTGGTGATTTAGCAAAGAAAACCGCAAAATTCCACATAATTGATTCTAAGACATCGTTCAACGCTCTACTGGGTCGACCGTGGATCCATGAAAACCGGATGGTACCGTCGTCTCTACACCAGTGCATAAAGTATTACGAAGGAGTGGAACAGTGTATCAAAGGTGATTTGCAACCATTCTCCGTATATGAAATTGGAATTCATGAAGATGCAGCCTACTACACCCCCAAAAAAAAAACAATCTTTTCCAAAAATACCATACCAAATGAAGCAAAAGAAATTCGAGACGATGAAGAACCTGAAGTTCTATTCCAATAGGTACTCACCACTCCCTTACGGCGAGATGGTGAAGATTTCTCCAGAACACGCACCCGAGGTCGAGGCCGGGGACGAGGACATGGAAGAAATGTTGGAACAGTTGGACAGAAGAAACCGATCATTGATGTTGATTGGAAGAACACTTCCGAAGAAGAAGAAGAAATCAAGAAAGAAGCAGCGACAATAAGTCAAAAGAAACCCCAGTTCAAGATCTCTCTCGAAGATGAAAAGAATGAAGAATATAAATTAATGTACGAGAAGATTAACCATCATGTACATACTATGACCCTTTCCCCGATCCATTCTGATAAGATCGAGGGCATGATAGTCAAGGAAGTGCATGGTGGTGGTACCAAGCCAATCAAGTTTTACCGTTGTGCTTCTTCCTCCAATAATGAAAAAGATGTACAATTTGAAGATGTTACTTCATCTGAATTAATGGAATTACCTTTGAGTGGTACTCTCCCTGTGTTCAAAATTAATTCAACGTGGTGTCTTACCTCGACAATGGACAAAAGACCGATCACAACACTTTGAAAAATTATGGAATAATACCGGTCGGTTTCCCAATTCAAAACATGGTCTCAGATTCGGTACAGTAGGATCAGTTGAAGATACGGGATTTTGCTTGGTTGTCACTTGCGAACCTAATAAAGACTGCTTGGAAGCTTCAAAAGATCTCGAAGATCTACCAATCGGAGATGCTCCACCAGAATTCGAGGAAGAAATTAAATCTACAATAGACGAGTTAATGGAAGTTAACTTAGGTACTAGCGAAGAGCCTAAGCCAACCTTTGTTAGCTCCTTACTCAATAAAGAAGACTCCGAAAACATAATCAAGCTACTAATGGAATTCAAGGATTGTTTTGCTTGGAGTTACGATGAAATGCCAGGATTAGCTCTAGAAGTCGCAGTTCACAAGTTAGGAGTGGATCCCACTGTCGTTCCAGTTAGACAAGCTCCCAGAAGAATGCATCTAGAAATTGAGCAACAAGTAATAACTGAAGTTAAGAAGCTAATGAGACGCTAAATTTGTCCGTGAAGAACAATACCCTACTTGGTTAGCCAATGTGGTACCAATCGTAAAGAAGAACTGATCGATCAGAATCTGCGTAGACTTTAGAGATTTAAAAAAAGCATGTCCAAAGGATGAATTTCCACTGCCAATCCCAGAACTGATGATCGACATTGCTTCAACACATGAAATTTTTTCATTCATGGATGGATCATCAGGATACAACCAGATAAAGATGGCACAAGAAGACGAAAAGCTCACGGCATTCAGAACGCCGATCGGAGTATATTGCTACACAAGAATGCCATTCGTACTAAAGAACGCAGGAGCAACATACCAAAGAGCGATGACGAAGATTTTTGAGGATCTCATTCACAACCAAGTTGAGTGCTACGTGGATGATGTGGTCATCAAAAGTAAACTGAAAGAAGATCACCTGTATGATTTGAGAATTGTTTTCGAGCGACTAAAATAATACAATCTTTAGATGAAACCCTTAAAATGCGCTTTCGGCGTCACCTCCGGGAAGTTCTTAGGATTTGTTGTCTGACATCGTGGAATTGAAATTGATCCGGAAAAGATTAAAGCTAACTTAGAAATGCCACCTCCTAAAACCTTGAAACAGCTACGATCCTTTCAAGGAAAGTTGGCATATCTTCGATGCTTTATATCAAATTTGTCAGGAAGGTATCAGCCTTTTTCTGCTTTGATTAAGAAGGATGCCAAGTTTACTTGGGACTCCAAATATCAACATGCCTTTGATGACATCAAACAATACTTAATGACACCTCCTGTCTAAGCAGCCCTAGTCTCAGGTAGACCGTTGATACTTTATACCGCGGCTTTAGACGACTCCCTTGGAGCCCTTCTAGCTCAGGTCAATGATGAGGGAAAAGAAAATGCTCTCTACTACTTAAGCCGTCGTCTAATTCTGACGGAAGTAAAGTATCCTCCTATTGAGAAGCATTGTTTGACCCTGATCTTCGCCGCTCAAAAGCTCAGACATTACATGCTTTCTCATAAGGTCAACCTTATTTCGAGAGTTAATCCGTTGCAATACTTGATGACCCGACCGACGCTTTCTGGCAGACTTGCCTGGTGGTCGATGATACTATTGCAATTTGACATAACTTTCGTTCCTCTTCGCGCCGTAAAGGGACAAGTCCTAGCGGACTTCCTTGCAAGCACACCCTTCTATCGAGATTCGCCTCTCGACGACGATTTTCCTGACGAGCAGATAATGAGCCTAGAAGACATTGATGAACGACTTTGGGAACTATACTTCGACGGTGCGTCCTCAGCACAGAAGAACAAAGAATTGCAAACGATAGTGCCTGGTAAGGCAGGAATCGGACTAATCTTTATAACGCCGGAGCGGAGGATTTTAAGATACTCCTACCTCTTAACAGAACCATGCACAGACAACGAGGCAGAATACGAAGCCCTTATAACAGGATTGGAACTAACCATTCAAATGAGAATAACGGACATCAACATCTACCGGGATTCTCAGTTGATCATTCAACAGGTTTTCAGACAGTACAGAATTTTAAAGCCAAGACTCAAGTAGTACTTTCAGTATGCCATGAAACTGTTGGAACATATTCCAAATGTAACGATCTACAAGATCCCCAGAAAAGAAAATGCTCTTGCAGATGCGTTAGCTCGCCTTGCAAAGGAATTTGCCTGCTTACAAGATGAGTCAGTTGAAGTGTCAATTCAAGGACGACAGGTCCTATCACAGCTCGACATGGATACAATACACAAATCAGAAAAAGCTGAGGAATCAGTTGCAGCAATAACAGAAAACACAGAAGATTCGCGTCAATCGCTAATAAACTACTTGCGAACAGGAAGCCTACCGGACGATAAGTCATTAGCCCATCAAACCAAGAAAAGAACATTGTCTTACGCATTAATAAATAATACGTTATACATAAGGTCTTTTGATCAGATGTGGCTAAGATGCCTGAGCGGGTCCGAGGCTCGTGAAATCGTTAAAGAAGTACATTCAGGACTTTGTGGCACTCATCAGTCGAGTCCAAAAATGAAAATGAAGATTAAAATACTAGGGTACTACTGGCCCTCAATGATGACCGACTGTATGAAAGTTGTCAAAAGTTGTCACCAGTGCCAAGTGCACGGAGTGGTTCTACACCAACCTCGAAATGTGCTACATCCGATAATCACGTCGTGGCCATTTGAGTGTTGGGGCACATATATAGTGGGTCCGATAGAACCACCATCTTCAAGAGGACATCGCTTCATCCTTGCAGCTACAGACTACTTTTCTAAATGGGCAGAAGCAGTTCCACTCAGAGAAGTAAAGGCACACCACGTGCTACAGTTTTTCAAGAACCAAGTTGTCTACCGTTTTGGGGTACCGAGCAGAATGATTTCAAATAATAGTCTGCATTCAAAAGTACAAAGATCAACAATTTTATCAGAAGACACGGGATCGATTGGCGATACTCAACCATCTACTATCCAAGAGCAAACGGCTTGGCTGAGGCTTTCAATAAAACTCTCATCTAAATTCTAAAGAAAACTTTGGATGACAACAATAGAAATTGGCATGAGAAGTTGTTAGAAGCCTTATGGGCTTACAGGACTACTTTCAGGACTCCTACTCAGTCTACGCCTTACACTTTAGTGTACGGGTCTGAGGCAGTTTTACCTTTGGAGGTTCAACTTCTATCACTCGGAATTGCAGCTTGCAAATAAAATTACTACGAAGAAAATGCCAGATTACGACTGGAAGAACTGGAAAGCTTGGAAGGGAAAAGACTTGCAGCGCAGCAAAACTTGGAACTGTACCAAGCTAAGATGATCCAGGCCCATGATAAACTGTCCGCACAAGAACTTTCAAAGTTGGTGACTTAGTTCTTGTCCTCAAGGACCTATTCTTGCACACCGCAAGATAGGAGGTAAATTTGAATCAACTTAGGAAGGGCCGTTTATGGTCGAGACAGTCTACTAAGGAGGCTCCTACCAACTTGTGAATTGCCAAGGAGAACGACAAATGCTTCCAATCAACGGACGATATTTGAAGAAGTAATACGCAACCTGATGTTTCAGAGGAATGAATTCTCATCTCTAGAAAAACGGGTGAAGTAACCACTTGTGACTGGGTCCGAACCCAAAAACATAAATATGGATGATAAATAAATCATTAACAAAAAAAAATATGTGCTAAAAATAAAATATGTGAAATCATAATAATAATGTTTTATCCTTCCTTTCAAATCAAATCTTGTTCCTGATCTTTCCTTATCTTTTCCTACATTCCTTAAAATTAAAATATGTGAATAAGAATCTTCAGTGATAAATATTTTCTTAATGTTCTTGTTCTTAGTACGAACTCCGATCCTTTCCTTGTCTTTTTCGCAGGGAAATGTCGAACGGGCGGTTGGTCCTAAACTTTAGAAATAGTGTGAGTCTCGCACTCGATGAAAAGAGGGTGAAGGATGGAGCAGTGATAGAATTTGATTCTGACTTCACACCAACCAACCCTTCGCACGAAGAAAATGATCGGGTCCCGCTGACCGAGAAGAGCTTCACGACCGGACGAGTGATGAAGATGGGTGGTCCAAGCCACCAATCCAGCAACAAGAAAAGAAAGAAAAACACCGAGGAAAGCAAGAAAATCAAGTCTGTAGTTACCACGACAGAGGGCAGGCTCGTCAGCGCCGCGCTTGCAGAAATTCAAAGGGTAAGGAGAGCTACTCTCACTGCTACCCAAAGAAAGAATAAGAATCGCCGTATCCGCAAGATGTTGACTAAACTAGCAGCAAATCAACCCGAGGAAATAGCCGCTTTTGCCAGCACACACATTTCAAAGATACCGGTTCGTCAGGAACCAGAAAGAAGAAAGTCAACGATAAGAAAATCAGAACAAATCGAAAAAGTGTCAAGAAGAACAGAAATAGAGTCAGTGCCTTGATGCCGGACAGAGAGACCAGATCTGAAGAACCTTGTTGCGGAAGCAACCCCGGAGGATGTCCCGACAGAGACAATCCCCGAGGAGCTAAAGTATACAGGAGAACGTGACGGGATTGAGCCATACATCCCGCAGTACGTTACTACGCCTCATCACTTGCAGATCATCCCAGAATATGAATTAGAAAGAATGCAAAATGTTGAGAAGAAGAATCTCGAATACTTCGAAAGGATTAAAGGCAAGAGAATCAACATTTTGGAAGGCCTCGAGTTACACACAGATGTATTCTCAGAACATGAGCAACAACAGATTGTGGATTGCATCTTAGAACTTCAGAAGATGGGTCGAGCAGGCCGTCTGAGGGAAAAGACTTATTCAGAACCCCAGAGATGGATGCCAGGGAAAGGAAGTGTCACAATACAATGCGGATGTTGCTATAACTTCGCAGAGGAGAGAAAAGGAAATCCACCAGGGATACTCCATCGCAATGAGGAGGATCCAATGCCGAGGATAATTAAAAGAATGGTGAAAAGAATGATAACGTGGAGGGTATTACCAGCAGACTGCATACCCAACAGTTGCATCATCTACATCTACCAGAAAGGCGACTGCATACCTCCACACATAGACCACCACGACTTTGTCAGACCTTTCTGCACAGTTTCATTGGTCAACCAATGCAATATCATGTTTGGATCTGACCTCCGGATAGCAGGCCCGGGTAAGTTCCGAGGGCCGGTGGAGATACCACTTCCGGTAGGTTCCGTCATGATATTAAAAGGAAATGGAGCAAACGTCTCAAAACATTGTATACCGGGAGTGCCAGTGGAGCGGATCTCAGTTACTTTTAGAAGAATGGACGACAGAAAAATCCCTTACCACTTTCAGCTAGATCCAGAACTGGAGAGTCTCCGGCCCTATGAGCTGTGAGTTACATGGGAAATAGACACCTTCAATGCACATCCATGCCGCATTCCTTCCAAGGATGGCTTAGAAGGTCATGTTATTACCCATGTTTCTTACTATTCAGACATGGATTTTTGACAAACGCTTTTTGGATGGATCAACAAGAAACTTACACAGTCCGTTTTGGATTTACATGGATTGTATGAGACATTAAATTTCTGAGAAAAATGTCATCATGACTAGATCAAGTTGTATGATGTACTTTCCGCAAATTGGAATGAAAACGACTACGTCATATTTTGCCTTCACCTCTTTTTGTGCAAACTGACTGGGAAACGCCATTAGAGTTAAACGAACTTTGAACGAAGAACAAAAAAGAAAAATAATAATAATAAATGAGAACTTTCCTAAAAATCTAAATAGTAAAATGAACTTCAAATTCACATGAACACTAAATGAACAACAAAAATAAAATCAGATCGCTAAAGGGCAAATGAAATGAACCTAAATCTCAAACTGAATTCCAGTCTAAATCCATCTTTTCAAACCCTCCATTTCTTCTTCAAATCGAGATCTACTTCAGACCTCCTTTGAAACTCTCTCTCGGGATGATTTCAGAACCACGAAAAATTTTCGATTTGGTGGCATAGATTCATACTCTTCGCGAAATAATAAAACTTTGATTGATTCTCGTGGGATATGGAACACTTTCACATCTCATTTCAATCTCCCGCTAAATCCAAACCGCCACAGTACATTTCAATTCAAAATTTCTGAGACTGGTACTTACATTCCAGTTCTCATTTCGAGATCGATACCTACATTTCGATTCTCATCTGAATTGATACCTACATTTCAATTTAAAATTTCCGAGATTGGTACCAACATTCCAGTTCTCATTTCGAGATCGATACCTACATTTTGATTCTCATCTGAATTGATACCTACATTTCAATTCAAAATTTTCGAGACTGGTACCTACATTCCAGTTCTCATTTCGAGATCGATACCTACATTTCGATTCTCATCTGAATTGATACCTACATTTCAATTCAAAATTTCCGTGAATGGTACCCACATTCCAGTTCTCATTTCGAGATCGATACCTACATTTTGATTCTCATCTGAATTGATACCTACATTTCAATTCAAAATTTCTGAGACTGGTACCTACATTCCAGTTCTCATTTCGAGATCGATACCTACATTTCGATTCTCATCCGAATTGATACCTACATTTCAATTCAAAATTTTCGAGACTCGGTACCTACATTCCAGCTTCTCATTTCGAGATCGATACCTACATTTCGATTCTCATCCGAATCGATACCTACATTTCAATTCAAAATTTCCGAGACCGGTACCTACATTCCAGTTCTCATTTCGAGATCGATACCTACATTTAGATTCTCATCTGAATTGATACTTACATTTCAATTCAAAATTTCTGAGACTAGTACCTACATTCCAGTTCTCATTTCGAGATCGATATCTACATTTCGATTCTCATCTGAATCGATACCTACATTTCAATTCAAAATTTCCGAGACTGGTACCTAAATTCTAGTTCTCTTTCAACATCAGTACCTAAATTCTGATTCTTATCCTTTTCAATCGACACTTAAACTCAGACGCTTACTCCGAGGCTGCTACCTAAAATCCAATTTTCTTCGCAATCCCGAGGTTGGAACTCGGGTTTCAATTCTCATTTCAAATCCAAATTTCCTTAAACTGATTTTAAATCAAACTTCAATCTAAATTGGAACTCCACATCAAAAATCTAAACTCACACATCAAAACTTGAAATTTAAAAGTAAAATGAAATCTAAATCGAATTCCCTAAATCTTGTGATTTGGAGTTCACCTCCTTTTCCATTCCCCAGCGATAGTTCAGAAATCTCCAGTTTTGGAAATATACTTGATACTCCCTAACAGAAATTTTTCTACTCTGTCCTATGTTTGTCACTTGGACATCTGTGTTGGTTTTGTTGATCTCTTCGGTCAACGCCAATATGCGCGGTGTGCTTGGTTAGCACACCACACCTATTGGGGGTCCATTTGTTGACCTCATTTTTTATGAGGTCTTATCTTCTCTCTTTAGTAATTAGGATCTAGCCTTAAGCTTTTCCTTTGACTATCTTAGAGGACTAGAGATGGAACCTACCCCTTTAGGAACTCAACCACTTCTTAACTCCCTGCAAACTCCACAAGCTTGATTGTAAACCTCTAATCACCTAGAGGGTTGAGATCAAATGGGAGGTTTAAAGGATGAGTTTCCTATAGGACTTTTTGGCCTTAGGATTACCCTGGGTGGCCTGGTCTGGTGAGGGCAAGCTCACATACACCACATTCTCACACACATTGAAAATCCCTAAGAAGAACACCTATACCTAACTTGACCTCCTGACTCATGTGAGTAATTCATATGGATGGTCCTTAACCCCTAAGCCCTTGGCTAAGAGGGTTATGAACAACATGTTGAATGCCTCAAATGAGTCCTTTCATGGCTCATGTGGACTTAATATGGCTTCATGGCTCAACCAGAATGATTCCATTTCACTCACACTTGGTCAATCATCATTTTGCCAAAATTTCAATTTTTGACCCCCGGGACCCCGGACCCGCCTAACCTACTAAATGCCCTTGAAACTACCCAAATTCTTCAAAATTTCCAAATCACCCAAAATTTCCTAAAATTAATCTCAAACATTTCCCCACTACTCAAATTGACCATCTCCAACCAAATATACCAAAAATTCCAAAAATACGCCCAATACCCTCCAAATTACCAAAATGCCCCTCTTGACCCAAAAATCCAAAAATTCCAAAACTTCCTAGAAAATTTTATAAAATCCCAAATATTCCCAATTTCATTTTGTTCAACTACACCATGGGCCAATTTTGTCAATTTACCCCACTTTTGTCAAAACCCAAATGAACCCAATGTCAAACCAAATCACCCCAATTGACCTCAATTTTGGTCCAATCCAATTCTAAACTTCAATTCAATATCCCCAATATCAATCTAGACCAAATCCAAGCCCAATTTGATTGACATTTGAATCTAATTTCATTTTTAAGCTTAAAGTCCAATTTTGGCCCATGACCCAAACTTAGCACAAACCAACCCAATTCAACTCCAATTAACCCCAAACCTTTTTTAAACCTTCCCTAACATCCCCAAAAACAAAACACTAATATAATTTGCCCAAAATTTGGACCCAAACCCTACTGAAATTCAATCCAAACCCAAAATCCCTTAGATGGGCCTACACCCAAACCTAACCCAAATAGGCCCAAATCCCAAAATCAAAACCCAACCAAATTTGAAACCTCTTTGAAACACTCCCATAAACATTTCTTCATGTTAATTTTACATCAATTTCAACATTAGCCCAACCTTAGCCCAAGTTACTCCATTTTGACCTATTTTGACCCTAACATTAAAGAGACTCAATTTAGACTCAATTCAATTCCAAACCACCGCAAGTTTGATCCAAATCACTCATGACACATCCTTAAACTAAACCCAACATTTATTTGGCATGGCCCTTTGCAAAATTTTCATCTAAAAGCCCACTTCTAAAAGACATTCAAAAGCCCATTCCTCACCAAACTCAAAAGCCCAAGCCCATCCTAAAGCCCACATTACAATCTCATCTCATCCTCACTAAATTAAAATCATTCCTAAGTCCTAAATCAGCAATCAAACCTTTCTATACAAAGCCATATGTCAAACCATCCAAATTTTACACCAAAATACCAAAATTCCTTAAACCCATTTCCATGAAACCAAGCCAACTTTTCCCAAGCCATATAAGAGTCATGAAGCCATCTTTAAGCCCCATGTGAAGCCATGAGGGGTTTGACATGTGACCAAGCTATTAATGGCAAAAGGAGGGCCCCCTTTCTTAATCCTTCATTAAGCCTTTTTAGCCATATCTATGTCACACACTAAACCATGTTTTGCCACCTAATCCTCGATGGAGACTCCATCACACATGGGAGGTCGACCTAACCGATCGCCTCAGCCCAAAATCAGGTTATGGGAGAGTGAACCCAATCCATTTGGATGAGTTGACCAAACCAAGCCTAAAATGGCCTTATCCCCATACCACTTAGAGCCAACTCCTTTACACGTGTCCAAAGCCAATTCACTTCACCAAACCTCAGCACTGACTTCCCTGGTCAAGATGGTGACCCATGTCTGGCCAGCCAGCCACTACAGCCACCGGAAAACACCATGGCCGAGACCTTGGAAGGAGCTAAACAATGAAATTCCATCTTGATGATCTGCCCCATGTCCAATGGCTGCCATAACTGTTCTTCCCTTGATCTAAGAAGCTGATCCAAGCCATCAAACCTCCCTGGGAAGCCCTCCAGCCAGCTCTATTTAAACACCACCTCCTCTCGGCCAAGGAAGGTACTGAAACAAACCATACAGAAACTCGGCCAAAATCATTCCAGACTCTCCTCCACACCTAGAGAACTTAATCCCCACTAAAATCCCCCAGCCATTTCCTCTCTGCGAGCTCAATTTCGAGTTCGAAATCCAAGCCCAAAACCAGGACACTTCACCACGCAGAGTCAATCCTCAAATCGATCGACTCTACACCTTCACTCGTACCAAGAGGAGAAGTTCCCAAAGCAAAAGCCCCTCACTGAAGCCGACCATTACTTCCAGCTCTCCAAGCATTGTGATCGGCCGTGGTCACTTTTGTACCTGTGCAATTCACTGTGCCAAGGGACTTCATCTGGAGATTGCTGGGACCCAATCGAACGTGACACAACTCTCAGATCGAAGCTTCACTTCTCTGAGCAAAGTTATGAGCTCTCTTTTCCTCCCGAGCTTCTGGAGATTCTCCATTTGATATGAATAGATTTCAATGCATATTTACCGTATGGATGTGTTCGTCTCTTCAAGACAAATCCATAGAGCATAAGAACATCAAAATCCATTGAGAAATGAGGGAGATATTAGGGCTAGAAGGTCGACGGTCACGGGTTCACACCAGTCGGAGACGATGACCAGGAACCGTTGGATCGCGCGTGTATCGGATGGATGGCCAGGATCGCATCGGACCGGAGGATGTTACATAAATGGCAGGCCTCGGGACGGCTGACTCGGATGGCGGCGCCCAATCACAGCGCGACACGTACCCCCTTCGGAGCCGCCGAGGTTGACGCGGCGCCGCGTAGGATAAGTAGAAAATTAGGGATTTTTCTTATTTATTAAATACCCAGAACTTCAAAAATGCATAACTTTGTGTAGAAAAATCCTAAAAATAAAATAAAAATACCTTCTTGCTCAAAGAATAGAGGAGAATAATGTGGAAAAGAAATCAAGGTATTTCATTGATTATTTTATTTTTAATTAATTATTTACTCTCTGCACTATTTTGATTCTCCATGCATGTAGACAATTCATCATGGCATGAGACCATAGGGCTTTTGAAGCCTCTGAACTTGGGAATATTCTCTGAATTTTCCAAGGTCAGAGGCCATCCCTATAAGAAGTTATTGATTTTTCAATTGCGTGTTACTGTTTTGAGTATTTTAATTCCAATAATTAGCATGTTGAGAAATAAATTCTAGGAAAATTTGGTGATGTTTTTTATGACCAGATGAATCTAGGAAAAATAGCTTTTGAGTTAATTCACATGGAACAACCCTAATTGGCCTAAATACCCAAAATTGAATTTTAATTAATTAGGGTTAACCACACATTAAATTAACTTGAAAACAATTCTCCACTGATCTTTAGGATCAGAGGAACATCACATAAAAATTTGAAGTCAATTGGAGTTGATTAAGCCTCTTAAGCAAAATGGATAAAATTAAATTTTAAAAATTCATAACTCACAAAATACTTTTAAAAAATTCACAAAAATGGTTTGGAGCTTCTCTAATATCAGAGGAACTTATGAAAATTAAAATTGTAATTTTCGAAAAAAGTTGATTTTTATCATTATTTTAATATTTTTAATAATTAAAAAATAATAAAAATCATAAAAATATTAAAAATCACCAAAATGTCACATTTTCACTTCTAATCACCTAGAAAAAACCAAATATTTTTCCTAAGTCTCTAGGGTATGATATTGAATTTTAAAGGCTTAAAACAATTTTTGAATTAAAAAATGATTTTCTTTAACATTCCCACTAAAATAATTCCAATAAATCAAAGAAAAATAAAAAATATATAAAATTTTGTTCTCTGACTTCCTTGATATCAGAGAGATTTTTAAGAAAAATATAAGATACATTTTTCAACTTTTATTTTATTTTAAAATTAATTAATGCTCCAAAACTCAAAATATTCTAATAAATAAAATATAATCCAAAAAATCACCAAATGGTCCTCTGGTCCTCTGGTCATTAAGAACATCCAATAATTTTCTTAAGGACAGAAACAATTCCTTGGTCATGTTATTGAATTTTTCTTGAAACCCCCCCATTCTATTTTCCATTAAAAATAATTACATAAATAAATTAAATACAAAAAATCACATTTTCTCCTCTAATGTCTTAATTGACACATGAGTGAGGTTACATAAAAATTTCAAGTTCATTTGAGCTTAGTTTAGTGAGTTATAGAATTATTAAGCTTGAAGGGCAAAAGGGTAATTGAAAATTTTAACCCTTAATTAAAATTTTAGGAATAATCTAAAAGGGGAGGGTAAAATATTTGATTTTAAACTGATTTTGGATGATTGAAATTTAAACAATTGAAGGGTAGAAACCTACTAATCATTTCAAGAATAATTGAAATAAACTTTAATTAATTAATTAATTAAAATTTTGGAAGAGTAATGGAAATTTGAATTATTAAAAGTAGGGAAATTATTAAGAGGATATTTATTCTTTAATTTAAAAATCCCTAAATAAATCACTTCAATAATACTTAATTCATAATTAAAAAAAATAATTAAAATGATAATCCAAATTAATAATTAAAACTAAAATTAAACTAAAATTAAATAAAAATTAAATTTAAACTAAATTAAAAAAATAAATCAAATTAAATTAAAATTAAATTAAATTAAACTAAATTAAATTAAATTAAATTAATTAAATTAAAAATTAAATTAAAGTTAAAATTAAACTAAATTTAAGTTAAAATTAAATTAAATTAAAATTATGATTAAAATTAAGTTAAATTAAATTAAATTAAAAATTAAAATAAATTAAATTAAACCAAATTAAGTTAAAATCAAAATCAAATCAAATTAAGTTAAAATTAAAACAAATTAAATTAAAATTAAGTTGAATTAAATCAAAAATCATTTAACAACAAACCTAAATGAAATCATTAAGAATTAAATCTAAAATAATTTGAACACTATTCCAAACTTAAAATTGTTAAATTAAAACACTTTAAACCATTAACTCAAACTTTCAATTCATTTGATAAACCAACTTGCCCTTAAAGGCTTTAATTATTATAACTCTTAAATAGAGTATTAAGTGAGATGTCACTTCATTCATCGTGTAATCAAATACTCAAGTTCACTGAGCAAGAGATAAAGCTTAACTAAACTCCTGGATGATTAATTCACCTCTGCAACTAAATTTACTTGGACTCAAAACAATCCCAGAATTATTGAAAAGATGTTTAGGACTCGTCCTAAGCACTTCTTTAATATGATGAGATGTTTTAGAAGAACAATTGAATTTAATTATTCTTTGATGAAGAAAATCATCCTTAAACCAAACCAAGAACCTAGACGTCATAGGAGATGACTAGCAATAGGATTAGGAATTTGGTAGACAACCAAAACCCTTCCCTTAGCTTTACCTAGGTATCTGTTGAAATATTTAAATGCCTTAACATGTGTTTTAAGTGCAGCTTGGGATGACGAGAAGACCCTCCAAGTACGCTTTTATTTAATTGCAATTTACTTACATGCACCGTACTTTACTTTTTTTCTTGCATGATAAACAAGACTGTTGCATGAAAATCAAAACCTTTAGGATAGTCCCTGAACTGAAACCAAAACTAAATTAAAAGTCATTGCAAGATAAAATTCACCGCCACAACATTCAAAATATAAAACAACTCAAAATTTAATCACAAACAGAACAACAAAACTACAATTGTAACTAAATTAAAACGTTTCGTTGAATGATCGGGAATGCCTCGGATGATGTAACCTATGTGTTGCTAACGATATTTACCACGGTCTAAATGAAAGTGTGGAACTCATTCAGTTGAGTTTAGTAAATTCATCTGGACTAAGTGAATTCGATGAAAATAACGGTGCCGGGATGACGGAATCGTGGGATCTTAATCGGTTCTGTTTAAACAACTTAAAGATTTGTTTTAATTAAAACACTAAAAAACGCTTGGATTTTAAGATTTCTAAACCAAAACACTTCTCTCATCTCCCGATTCATGACTTCTAAAACTAAACCTCTGCAACAACAAGGAGCTTGGAGCACAGTGGGCAGCACGACCATCGTCATCAGCAAAACAACTCTACATCAGCTAAACATTCCTAGAATTAAACGACAAAGCCATAGGATTTCAAGGTAGTTTGCCTATTGCAACATAAATCCTCAACTCTTTGTTAGGCATTTGCATGATCATGTCATGTAAATTAAGCCCTAACCGGTCTGAGGATTCCGAGGTAGTTGTTTGGTACGACATAAACCCTCACATCTTCGAGACTATTTGTATGATCATGTCATACAAATGTAAGTCCTAATTAATTAAAATTGTCATGATTGCAACATTAAATAAATTCCTAAATTGAAACCAAACAATAGAATAGTTTGGAAAGTTGCCAAGATTCTTCTTGGATCCTCAACTTCTCCTACTTCTCTTCCTTTGGACTCCTAAAATAAACTTGTTCTAAATTTGAGCTGATCCCTATTGAAATTTCCAAAATGCAATCCTTTGAAAACCTTAAACTTTGAAATTATTGAGAGCAAAACCACTTATCATTATCGAGAGTTTTCTTAAATTAATCTCGTCATTTAAGATGTAATTAACTACAAGGGCTTGCCCTTATAGGGAACTTTAAGAACCCATGTAATATAAAACCTGCTTAATTCATTTATATTAAGCAGGGAAACTTGTCGGCTTATAAAATTGGTTCGCAGAACAAACGGATGTCACAAATCATTTAGTTTATTTATTCGAGCCCCATCATCAAGCAGTGTGTGTATTCTTCGGAATAAATACACGGTTTGTGTGCGGTGCTCGTTTATATAAACTATTCGGGATGTGAGATTGGTTTTGATTTCATATCTTAAAATCTTTAAATTTAAAACTATTTTCAAAATCAAATACTACTTTCCAAATTCTATATATATATTTAAATTAAAATTAAAATCTAAAAAAATCCGCCGACAACTTCTATAGGCGACCCCTTTTTAAAATACAACACAAACCTAAAATATGCCCACAGAAGTGTGAACCAAAACTTTAGGAACATCATGCAGTCGGCATCTTGCTTAAAAGAATCCATGACCCAATAGCACTTCTCCTTAAAGGATTTACAATCAAGACTTTCGAGAAGCTGCTTAGCAAGGCCGGGAGCTTACAGGAGGAAGCAAAGCAGCTAAGCTTCGTGGACAAGACCGATAAACAGAAGCAAGTAAAAGCATTCGAAAAGAAGTCCGAAATCGTCGCGGTAGTAGATAAGGCCAAGCAGCCAATGCAGATACAACCAGAGCGGCCACACCCTAGCTATCAATCACCGCAACGTACTTACCAACAACCTCAGTAGGGTTATCAACAGCCTCGACCGAGCTATCAGTCGCCTCAGCATTATGAGCAACCGCCTCGTCCATCTCGTACCCTGAAAGAACTTCTAAATAAGGAATATCCATTCAAAACGGAAGCAGTAGCGAAAATGTTCTGCAGTTTAATGAAGACACCAGATTTTCAGCTACCAGAGCCCAAGAAGCCGGAAGAAGTCAATAAGAAAGATCATCCAAACTATTGCCCTTACCATCGGATGCTCGGGCATAAGATAGAGGATTGCATCACTTTCAAGAGTTGGCTTGACAACAATCTCCGGAAAGGGAACATAACGATCCCGAAGGAATACATGAAGGAACCCCAAAAGGGAGGTTCCGTCAATGTTATTTCAACGGATCCCATTGTTCCAATAGACCCTTACACAACCCAGGATGGATGGAGTACCGTCTGGACAAAGTCTTCAAGGAAAATTTTAGATCACAACCAAACCGCTTCGGTGCGTGCTTCAACTCAAAGTTTGAAACCTGCCGAGTCGGCACTATCACTTGCAATTGTAGAATCGCCACAAAAGGAAGAGAAAATCGTAGAAGAGAAGAAAACTGAGGCTACAAAGAGTAGACTAGGGGCTGGTTATCCTAGGATGGTTGTTTCCGATTCGGGGGAGAAATCCCTCGAACCTATGACTCTGTATGATTATTTGCTCGCCCCGGCGGGATCTTATAATGATAAGATTTTTGGCGTTGGCTACGTTTTGACTGTTTCTAACGATTACGTAACTAACGAAAACCAACCTAATACGGATCTCGATTCCGATATAAATAATGATTCTCAAATCATACTAAACCTCGATGACCAGGACAAAGGAGAAGACGTTGACAAGGATGGCTACGAAAGCTCAACAAGCAACGGGTCCATTTGTGAATTTTGAGGAGCTCCAATCGCGATAGAATTGGAGTTATCAGATTCCAAAGCAATGCCAGAAGAGCCAATCGTTCCGATTCAAGGGGAGACACTGTCAGATCCAGCATCAAATTCAGAAGAAATAACTGAAGTCAATCTAAGGAGCGGAAAATTTCTACCTCCGAGAATGGGTCCAAAGGATAAAGGAAAGCAGGTGGTTGCTCAGGAAGAGCCAACCCCAGCAGAGGAATTGCCCATTTGGGAAGAAACCGAGGAACATGGTAATAAAGTAGACTACAACGTGCTAGCCCATCTTAGGATGCTACCAGCCAAACTAAGCATATACGACGCTCTGATCCTGTCAAAGGAGATGAGGGATGCTCTGATCAAGGCTCTACTTGATCCAGAAATTTTTTTAGCTCAAATGGCTAGTAATTCCTTCGATGAGGTTTGTTCGTTAAAAGAACAACGAGATGTTACCTTCGCGGACAATGATTTACTACTCGGAACGGCTGATCACAATCAACCACTGTACATCTCAGTCACTATTGCAAAGTTTACGCTCTCTAGGGGGTGTTAGTTGATCCTGGAGCATCAATCAACATAATGAATCTTCGGACGTTAGCATATTTGAAAAGTGATGCTCGCGAACTTGAAACGGACAAGATGTTATGAAGAAGGTTCAATCAGAAAGGAGAAGGAGCCCTTCGATTGATAACACTATTAATGAAGATTGGTGATTTGGCAAAGACAACCGCAAAATTCCACATAATCGATTCTGAGACATCATTCAACGCTCTACTGGGTCGGCCATGGATCCATGAAAACCGGATGGTACTGTCGTCTCTGCACCAGTGCATAAAGTATTACGAAGGAGGAGAACAGTGTATCAAAGGTGATTTGCAACCGTTCTCCGTGCATGAAATCGGAATTCATGAAGATGCAGCCTACTACGCGCCTCCAAACTAAACAATATTTTCCAGAAATGTCATACCAAATGAAGCAATAGAAGTTCAAGACGATAAAGAGCTGGAAATTCTAGTCCAACAGTTACTCACCACTCTCTTACGGCGAGATGGTGAAGGTTTCACCAAAACTCGCACCCGAGATTGAGGCCGGGGACGAGGTCATGGAAGAGACGTTGGAACAGTTGGACGGAAGAAACCAGTCATCAACGTTGATTGGGAGACCAGTTTCGAAGGAGAAGAAATCAAGAAAGAAGCAGGAACAGTAAATCAAAAGAAACCCCAGTTCAAGATCTCTCTTGAAGATGAAAAGAATGAAGAATACAAATCAATGTATTAGAAGATTAACCATTATGTACATACTATGACCCTGACCCCGATCCATTCTAATAAGATCGAGGGTATGGTGGTCAAGGAAGTGCATGGTGGTGGTACTACACCGATCAAATTCTACCGTGGTGCTTCTTCTTCCAATACTAAAAATGATGTACAATTTGAAGATGTTACTTCTTCCGAATTAATGGAACTGCCTTTTGAGTGGTACTCTCCCTGTGTTCAAAATTTAATTCAACGTGGTGTCTTGCCTCGACGATGGACAAAAGGCCAATCACAACACTTGGAAAAATTATGGAACAATGCTAGTCGGCCTCCCAATTCAAAACATAGTCTCGGATTCGGCACAGTAGGATCATTTGACGATACGGGATTTTGCTTGGTTGTCACTTGAGAGCCTAATGAAGACTGCTTGGAAACCTCAGATGATCTCGAAGATCTACCAATCGGAGATGCTCTGCCAGAATTCAAAGAAGAAATTAAATCTACAATAGACGAGTTAAAGGAAGTTAACTTAGGCACTAGCAAAGAGCCTAGGCCGACCTTTGTTAGCTCCTTACTCAATAAAGAAGACTCCGAAGAGATAATCAAGCTATTGATAGAATTCAAGGATTGTTTTGCTTGGAGTTATGATGAAATGCCAGGATTAGCTCCAGAGGTCGTAGCTCACAAGTTAGGAATGGATCCCACTGCCGTTCCAGATAGACAAGCTCCGAGAAATGCGTCTAGAGATTGAACAACAACTTATAGCAGAAGTTAAGAAGCTAATAGACGCTAAATTTTTTCGTGAAGAACAATACCCGACTTGGTTAGCCAATGTGGTACCAGTCAGAAAGAAGAATGGTTAGATCAGAATCTGCGTGGATTTCAGAGATTTGAATAAAGCATGTCCAAAGGATGAATTCCCGCTAACAATTCCAGAATTGATGATCGACATTGCTTCAACACATGAAATCTTTTCTTTCATAGATGGATCTTCAGGATACAACCAAATAAAGATGGTACCAGAAGATGAAAAGCTTACAGCCTTCAGAATGCCGATTGGAGTGTACTGCTACGCAGTGATGCCGTTTGGATTAAAGAACGCAGGAGCAACCTATCAACGAGCAATGACAAGAATTTTCGATGATCTCATTCACAACCAAGTCGAGTGCTACGTAGATGATGTGGTCATCAAAAGCAAACTAAAAGAGGATCACCTGTATGATTTGAGAATGGTTTTCGAGCGATTAAGATGATATAACCTTAAGATGAATCCCTTGAAATTCGCCTTCGGCGTCACCACTGGGAAATTCTTATAATTTGTTGTTCGACATCGTGGAATTGAAATCGATCCGGAGAAGATTAAAGCTATTTTAGAAATGCCACCTTCTAAGACCTTGAAACAATTACGATCCTTTCAAGGAATATTGGCATATCTTCGACGCTTTATCTCGAATTTGTCAGGAAGGTGTCAGCCTTTTTCTGCTTGGGTTAAGAAGGATGCCAAGTTTACTTGGGACTCCAAATGTCAACATGCCTTCGATGACATCAAACAATAATTAATGACACCTCTTGTCTTAGCAGCCCTAGTCTCGGGTAGACCGTTGATACTTTATACCGCAGCTTTAGACGACTCTCTCGGAGCGCTGCTAGCCCAGGTCAATGATGAGGGAAAAGAAAATGCTCTCTACTACATAAGCCGTCGTCTAATTCTAACGGAAGTAAAGTATCCTCCAATTGAGAAGCATTGTTTAGCCCTGATCTTCGCCGCACAAAAGCTCAGGCATTACATGCTTTCTCATAAGGTCAACCTTATTTCGAAGTTTAATCCATTGCAATATTTGATGACCCGTCCGACACTTTCCGGCAGACTTGCCAGGTGGTCAATGATACTATTGCAATTCGATATAACTTTCATTCCTCTTCGTGCCGTAAAGGGACAAGTCCTAGCAGACTTCCTCGCTGCACACCCTTTACAGGCAGAATCGCCTCTCAACGATGACTTGCCAAACGAGCAGATAATGAGCCTAGAAGACCCCGATGATCAGCGTTGGAAATTGTACTTCGACGGAGCATCTTCAGCACAGAAAGACAAAGAATTGCAAACGATGGTGCCAGGTAAGGCAAGTATCAGACTAATCTCTATAACACCGGAGCGGGGAATGCTAAGATACTCCTACCACTTAACAGAACCGTGTACAAATAATGAAGCAGAATACGAAGCCCTCATAACCGGATTGGAATTAACCATTAAGATGGGGATAATGGATATCAACATCTATGGGGATTCTCAGTTGATCATTTAACAAGTTGCCGAATAATACAGAATTCTAAAGCCAAGACTCGAGTAGTACTTTCAGTATGCCATGAGACCGTTGGAACAGATTCCAAATGTAACAATCTATAAGATTCCCAGAAGAGAAAATGCTCTCGCAGATGCGTTAGCCCGCCTTGCAAAGGAATTTGCTTGCTTGCAGGATGAGTCAGTTGAAGTGTCGGTTAAAGGACGACAGGTCCTATCACAGCTCCACGTGGATACAATGCACAAATTAGCAGAAAAAGCAGAAGAAACAATTGCGGAAGTAACAGAAAATGCAGAAGACTGGCGGCAGCCACTGATAGACTACTTGCAAACAGGAAACTTATTGGACGATAAGTCATTAGCCCATCAAATCAAGAAAAAAACTCTGTGTTACGCATTAATAAACAATACATTATACAGAAGGTCTTTTGATCAGATGTGGCTAAGATGCCTGAGTGGGTCCGAGGCTTGTGAAATTCTTAAAGAAGTACACTCAGGACTTTGCGTCGCTCATCAGTCGGGTCTGAAAATGAAAATGAAGATTAAAAGACTAGGGTACTACTGGTACTCAATGATGACCGACTGCATGAAGATTGCCAAAAGTTGTCACCAGTGCCAAGTGCATGGAGTGGTTCTACATCAACCTCCAAATGTGCTACATTCGACAATCGCGTCGTGGCCATTTGAATGTTGGGGCATAGATATTGTGGGTCCGATAGAACCGCCTTCTTCAAGAGGACATCGCTTCATTCTTGCAGCTACAGATTACTTTTCCAATGCGGCGGAGCGATGCACGTTCGTAGAAGTGAAAGCACATCATGTGCTACGCGCTCTTCAAGAATCAAGTTGTCTACTGTTTTGGGGTACCGCGCAGAATTATCTCAGATAAGGGGTCTGCATTCAGAAGCACAAAGATCAACAATTTCATCAGAAGACATGGGATCTACTAGCGCTATTCGACAATCTATTACCCAAGAGCGAACGGCTTGGCCGAGGCTTTTAATAAAAATCTCGTCCAAATCCTAAAGAAAACTTTGGACGACAACTAAAGAAATTGGCACGAGAAGTTGTTAGAAGCCATATGGGCCCACAGGACGACTTTCGGAATGCCCACCCAGTCTACGCCTTATGCCTTAGTGTTCGGGTCCAAGGCCGTTCTACCCTTAGAGGTTCAGCTTCCTTCTCTATGAATTGCAGTTGTAAAAAAGATTACTACAGAAGAAAATGCCAAATTACGACTAGAAGAATTGGAAAGCTCGGAAGGGAAAAGACTTTCAAAGACAACGATAATTTGGAACTGTATCAAGCCAAGATGATCCAGACCCATGATAAATTAGTTCGTCCCAGGAAATTCAAAGTCGGTGACTTGGTTTTGGTTCTCAGAAGACCTATTCTTGCACATCGCAAGATAGGAGGTAAATTTGAACCAACATGGGAAGGGCCATTTGTGGTCGAGACAGTCTACTCAGGAGCTTCCTATCAGCTTATAAATTGCCGTGGAGAGCGACCTATGCTTCCAGTTAATGGATGATATCTCAAGAAGTATTACGCAACCTGATGTTTCAAAGGATGAATCCTCATTCCAAAAAGCACAGGCACAGTAATTACTTATGACTGGGTCTGAACCAAAAAATATAAATAAAAAAAGTGGATGATAAAGAAAAACGTTAAAAAAAATGTTAGAAGAAAACATGTAAAATCATGATAATAAAGTCTTTATCCTTCCTTTTAAATCGAGTCTCACCCTTGATCTTTTTCCTACATCTATTTAAATTTAAAATAAATGAGTAAAAGTTCTTCATTAATAAACATATTATTTTTCTACTATTCTTGTTCTTAGTACAGCCCCTGATCCTTTCCTTGTTTTTCGCAGGGAAATGTCGAACGGGCGGTTGGTTCTGAACTTTAAGAATGGCGTGAGTCTAGCACTTGATTAAAAGAGGGTGAGGGATGGAGCCGTGATCGAGATTGACTTTAACTTCACACCAACTGGGCTACAATATGAAGAAAATGATTGGACCCCGATCGATCAGGAAGAACTCCGCAGCCATACAGTGATGAAATTGGGTGGCTCAAATCAACCATCTACCAGCAAAAAGAGAAAAGCAAACGTTGCTCATGCAACAGGAGAAGATAAGAAAGTTAAGTCTGTTGTTGCTACAGCAGAGGGCAGACTTGTCAGTGTCGTGCCCACAGAAATCCAAGGGGTAAGGAGAGCTACTCTCACAGCCACTTAGTGAAGGAACAAGAACTGTCGCATTCGCAAGATGCTGACCAAGTTAGCAGCAGATCAACATGAAGAGATAGTTGCTACCAGCAATACAAATACTCTGAAGAAATTGGTTCATCAGGAACCGGAAAGGAGGAGATCCACTCCAAGGAAAGCAGAACAGATAAAGGAAATCCTGAGAGGAGAAAAAATAGAATCAGTGCCTCGACGCTAGATAAATGCACCAGTTTTGAAGAGTCTTGTTGCGAAAGCAACCCCGGAGGATGTCCCGACAAAGACTACCCCCGAGGAGCCAAGACATGTAGGAGAGCGTGTCGGGGTGGAGCCATACATTCCCCAGTACGTTACTAGACCTCGCCAGTTGCAGATAATTCCAGAATATGAGTTAGAAAGAATGCAGAATGTTGAAAAGAAAACTTTCGAATACTTTGAGAGAATTTGACGCAAGAGGATCAATATCTTAGAAGGCCTCGAGCTGCATACAGATGTGTTCTCAGATCACGAACAACAAAAAATTGTAGACTGCATACTTGAACTCCAGAAAATGGGCCGAGCCAGTCGTTTGAGGGAAAGGACTTATTCAGAACCCCGAAGATGGATGCTAGGGAAAGGAAGAGTTACGATCCAGTGCGGATGTTGCTGCAACTTCGTGGTAGACAGAGAAGGAAATCCACTAGGGATACTCCATCGCAGTGAGGTGGATCTGATGCCAAATGTTATTAAAAGAATGGTAAAGAGGATGATAACATGGAGGGTATTGCCTACAGATTGCATACCCAATAGCTGCATCATTAACATCTACAACGAGGGCGACTGCATACCTCCACATATTTTGTGGATCATGATTTCGTTACACCATTCTGCATAGTGTCTTTTGTCAACCAGTGCAATATCATGTTCGGATCTGACCTCCGGATAGCAGGCCCTGGTGAGTTCTGAGGGCCAGTGGAGATACCACTACCGGTAGGTTCCGTCATGGTGTAAAAAGGGAATGGAGCGGACATCGCATTCTAGGAGTGCCTGTTGAGCGGATCTCTGTTACTTTTAGGAGTATGGACGACAGAAAAATGCCTTTCCATTTTTGAGTCAGATCCAGAGTTAGAGAGTCTCCGGCCTTACGAGCTGTGAGTTACATGGGAGATAGCACACCTCCGATGCACATCCATACGACATTTCTGCCAAGGATGACTTGGAAGGTGATGTTATTGTCCATATATCTCACTATTCAGACATGGATTTTGACGATACTGCTTTTAGAAGAAACTTGAAGAATCTTACACAATCCGTTTTGGATTTATATGGATTATATGAGATATGAAATTCTCAAAGAAAATATCATCATGTTTTGGATCAAGATGTATGATGTATTTTCAACAAGATTGGAATGAAAGTGACCATGTCATGTTTTGCCTTCTCCTCTTTTTGTGCAAATTGACTGGGAAACGCCATTAAATTAAAAGAACTTCGAGCAAAGAACAAAGGGAAAATGAAAATAAACGAGAACTCTTTAAAAATCTAAATGTCGAAATGAATTCTAAACTGACACGAACTCCAAATATTTTTGAAATTGAATCACCAAAACGAACAAAATGAATTTAAATCTCAATCTGAATCCTTCAATCTGAATCCTTCGATCTGAATCCTTCATTCTAAATCCTTCGATCTGAATCCTTCGATCTAAATCCTTCAATTATTCTTCAAAAGGAAAGTTGTTTGAAACTCTTCTGAAATTCAAATCTTTCCTCGACTTGTCACCAGGTCGAGTCTTTTCCTACTTGGCACACTTACCAGTTCTTTTTTAAATCTTTTCTCTGTGTGTTAGAGGATCAACTAGTTCTATTGACACGGAGCCACGAACTTTGTTCGATTTGGTTCTGATGGCATGGGATTGGGTCACTCTTCATATAGATAAAACTTCGAGATTCGAACCTGTTTCCATTTCTCATTAAATCTTTGAGATTGGAACAAGTTTCCATTTCTCATTAAATCTTCGAGATTGGAACCAGTTTCCATTTCTCAATAAATCTTTGAGATCGGAACCAGTTTCCATTTCTTATTAAACTTTTGAGATTGGAACCAGTTTCTGTTTCTCATTACACCTTCGAGACTGGTACCAAATTCTACTTCTCTCCTTTCGAGGTTGGTACCAAATTCCGACTCTCTGTCCGAGATTGATACTAAATTTCAATTCTCTCTTTCGAGACTGGTACCAAATTCCAGTTCTCTCCTTTCGAGGTCGGTACCAAATTATAACTCTCTTTTCGAGATTGATACCAAATTTCAATTCTCTCTTTCGAGACTGATACCAAATTCCAGTTCTCTCCTTTCGAGGTCGGTACCAAATTCCGACTCTCTTTCGAGATTGATACTAAATTTCAATTCTCTCTTTCTAGACTGGTACCAAATATAGGTTCTCATTTCGAGATCAGTACTTAAATTCTGATTCTCATCCTTTTCAATCGATACTTAAATTTCAATTCTCTCTTTCGAGACTAGTACCAAATTCCAGTTCTCTCCTTTCGAGGTCGTTACCAAATTACGACTCTCTTTCGAGATTGATACTAAATTTCAATTCTCTCTTTTGAGACTGGTACCAAATTCCAGTTCTCATTTCGAGATCAGTACATAAATTCTGATTCTCATCCTTTTCAATCGATACTTAAATTTCAATTCTCTCTTTCGAAACTGGTACCAAATTCCAGTTCTCTCCTTCCGAGGTCGGTACCAAATTCCGACTCTCTTTCGAGATTGATACTAAATTTCAATTCCCTTATTCGAGACTGGTACCAAATTCCAGTTCTAATTTCGAGATCAGTACTTAAATTTTGATTGTCATCCTTTTCAATCGATAATTAAATTTCAATTTTCTCTTTCGAGGCTGGTACCTAAATTCCAGTTCTCTTTATAAATCTCGAGGTTAGAATCTAGATTCCAATTCTCATTTCAAATTCAGAATTTTCTTGAATAGATTTTAAATTAAACTTCGATTGAAATTGAAACTCGAAACAAATCGAAATCCAAACTCGACATTAAAACTTCAAATAGAAAATGAAACGAAATCTAAATCAAATTTCCCCATATCTTATGATCTGGAATTCACCTCATTTTCTTTTCCCCAACGAGAGTTCAGGGATCTCCAGTCTTGGAGATATACCTGTTACTCCCCAGTAGAAAATTTTCTATACTTCATTCTAAGTGTGTCACTTAGACGTCTGCGTTGGTTCTGTTGATATTTTTGGTCAACGCCAATACGTGCGGTGTGCTTAGTTAGCACACCACACCTATTGGGGGTCCATTTGTTGACCTCATTTTTGATGAGGTCTGATCTCTCTCCTTAGTACTTAGGATCTAGCCTTAGGCTTTCCCTTTGACTATCCTAGAGGACTAGAGATGGAACCCGCCACTTAGAAATTCAAAACACTTCTTGACTCCCTTCAAACCCCACAAGTTTGACTATAAACCCTCAAGTCACTTGGAGGGTTAAAGTCAAATGTGAAGGTTTAAAGGATGAGTTTCCTATAGGACTCTTTGGCCTTAAGATTACCCTGGGTGGCCTGGTCTGGTGAGGGTAAGTTTGCTCACACCACACTCCCACCCTCACACATTCCAAACCCTAAAACTACCTTTAGCTAATTTGACTTCCCGACTCATGTAGGCAATTCATATGGATGGACCTCAACCCGTAGGCCCCTGGCTAAGAGGGTTAGGAACAGCATAGTAAATGCCTAAAATGAGTCCTCTCATGATTTTTGTGAGCTTAATATGGCTTCATGACTCAACCAAAATGATTTCATTTCACTCACACTTAATCAATCTTCATTTTCCCAAAATTTCAATTTTTGTCCCCTGGGGCCCTAAACCCACCAAACCTACCAAACACTCTTGAGATTGCCCAAAATTTGCAAAATTGCCTAAATTACCCAAAATTTATCAAAATCAGTCCTAAACATTTCCCACCATTCAAATTGATCATCCTTAGCCAAATATACCAAAAATTTCCAAAAATACCCCCCACTACCCTCCAAATACCCAAAATGCCCCTCTTAACCAAAAATTCCATAAATTTCAAAAATTAACAGAAAATTCCAAAAAATCCCAAATATTTCCAATTTCATTTTGTTCAACTACACCATAAGCCAGTTTTGTCAATTTAATCCACTTTTGCCAAAACCCCCAATTTGACCCATTCTTAACCCAAGTGGACCGAATGTCAAACCAAATCAACTCAATTGACCTCAACTTTCACCCAATTCAATTCTAAACTTCAATTAAATATCCCCAATATCAATTTAGACCAAATCCAAGCCCAATTTGATTGACATTTGGATCTAATTCCAATTTGAAGCCTAAAGCTCAATTTTTGCCCATGACTTAAACTTAGCCCAAACCAACCCAATTCAACTCCAATTAACCCCAAATCTTCTCTAAAACCTTCCTAACATCCCCACAAGAAAAAATCTAACAAAATTTACCCTAAATTTGAACCTAAAACTCCACCCAAACCTAACCCAAAAAACCAAAATCTCCATTTTGGGCCAAAACCTAAACCTAACCCAAATGGGCCCAAATCCCAAAATCAAAGCCCAACCAAAGTTGAAAACTCTTTGTGACACTCCCATAAGAATTTCTCAACATTAATTTTACAACAAATACAACCTTAGCCCAACCTTAGCCCATGTTAGCCCAATTTGACCCACTTTGGCCCCTTTATAAAAAAAAGCCCAAATTAAATCCAATTCCACTCTAAATGACACCAAACCTTTTCTAAAATCTTCATGACACATCCCTAAACTAAACCCAATATTTTTTTGGCCCAATCCTTCACAAAATTTCCATCCACCAATTTGTTTTCAAACCAAAAGGTCCACTTTCTTAAACCATCCTAAAAGCCCATTTTCACCAAATCCAAAAGCCCAAAATTAACTCCAAAGCCCACATGACAATTTCTCCTCATCATACCTTTAATTGATATCATCCCTAAGTTCTAAATCAATCATCAAATAAATCCAAATCAAGCCTCATGCCAATTTTCCTTAAACTCGTCAAAAATCCCAAAACCCATTCCTATGAAAATAAGCCAACCTTTTCCCAAGCCATGAGCAAGCCAAATGAAGCCATTTACAAGCCATATGAAGCCATGAAAACTTTGACACCTCACCAAGCCATTAATGGCAAGAAGATGGGGCTCTTTATTAAACCTTCATTAAGCATTTTTAACCTCATCCATGCTACACTCAAAACTAAAATTAGCCACATCACCTTGGATGGGGACTTCACCACCCCTTCCCAGCTGACCCAACTGATCCCCTTCAGCCCAAATAAGATCATGGGGGGTGAACCTAGCCCAAATACATGATTTGAACCAAACCAAGCCAAAATGAGCCTTCTCCCATTCCATTTAAATCAAACTCCTTTACACATGTCCATGGCCAATTGACTGCACTAAACTCCAGCCTTGACCTCCCTGACCTTGAGGGTGACCTGACCCTGGCCGGCCAGCCACCACAGTCACCGGAAAACACCAGGCCGAGAGCACCCATTTGGTTCAAAAATTCAATTCTTCCTTACTGAGGTGTCCCAACCTAATTAGACGCCATGACTGTTCTTCCCTTGACCAGAACAGCTGATCCCAAGCCTCAACTCCCCCTGGGAGGTCCTCCAGCCATTTCTATTTAAACCCACCACCCTCTCGGCCAAAGGAGGTGATGAACCAGACCTAAACAAAACTCTGCCAAAATTGCTCCAAGACCTTATCCTCACCTAGAGCAATTGATCCCCACTGTTCTCCTACCCAAAACCCCACTGATTGAGCTCAATTTTGGAGCTCAATTCTCAGCCCAGAACCAGGACATCTCCCAAACCTCCACCAAATCCAAATTAAACTCACCCACACCTAGACAGGACCAAGAGAAGGAGTTCCCCAGTGAAAGCCCCTTCTCCAGGCCACCCAGTTGCTCTAGCCTCCAAGCTTTGAAATCGTCTGTGGACACTCTCATCCCCAGACAATTCCCCAGAGCTAGAGACTTCATCTGGAGCTTCCTTGGGTGCAATCGAAGGTGACACAACTCTCTGATTGAAGCTACACTTCTCAGAGCAAAGGTATGGATCATTCCTTCCTCTCGAGCTTCCAGTGATTCTCCATTTTTTTTTACTTAACTTCATAGCATGTAAACTGTATGGATATGTTTGCTTCTTCAAGACGAATCCATAGAGCATAAGAACACGAAAATCCGTTGAGAAATGAGAGAGTTATTAGGGTTTTAGTGTGGAAGGTCACGGGTGCACACCAGTCGTAGACGATGACCAGGCGCCGTCCGATCGAGCGTGTATCGAGTGGACGGTCCAGATCGCGCCGGATCGAAGAACATTACATGAACCGCAGGCCCCTGGAGCGTTGAGTCAGATGGAGGTGTCGAATGGGAGTGCGACGCGTGGGCTTTCAGAGCTGCCGAGGATGAGTCGGCGCCGCATGGATAAGTAGGAAAATATGGATATTTTGATTTATTTCAATACCCAGAACATAGAAAATACATATCTTTGTGTAAAAAAATCATAAAAATAAACTAAAAATACCCTCTTGCTCAGTGAACAGAGGAGAATAATGTGGAAAAGAAATCTAGTTATTCTGATGAGCATTTTATTTTTAATTAATTATTTACTCATTTCAGTATTTTGATTCTCCATTTGTATAGACAATTCACCATGGCATGAGACCATAGAGCTTTTGAAGCCTCTGATCTTGGGGACACTCCATGAGTTTTTCAAGGTTAGAGGCCATCTCTATGGAAAGTTATGTATTTTTGAAATTTATGTCACTATTTTTGGTATTTTAATTCCAATAATTAGCATATTATTCAATAAATTCTAAGAAAATTTGGTGAAGTTTCTTAGGACCAGAGGACCCTAGGATAATTATGGTTAGGTTTAATTCATTAAGAATAACCCTAATAGACTTAATTACTCAAAACTTAATTTTAATTAATTAGGGCTAACCACACATTAAAATAAGTTGAAATTAATTCTCTATTGATCTTTAGGATAAAGAGAACCTTACATAAAAATTTGAAGTCAATTGGAAATGATTAACCCCACTAAATGAATTAATTAAGCCACATGATTAAAATTAAACTTTAAAAAATTCATAACCCCAAAAATAAATTTCAAAAATTCACAAAAATTGGTTTTGTAGGCTCTCTGATATCAGAAGAGTCTACAAAAATTAAAATTGGAATTTTCTAAAGTTTTTCATTTTTGATGATATATTTAATATTCTAATAATTAAAAAATAATAAAAATCATAAAATTGTCACATTTTGACTCCTAATCACTTTAAAAGCAACCAAATATTTTTCCTAAGTCTCTAAGTTAAAATATTGAACTTTAAAGGCTCAAAACAAATTTTAATATTAAAAAATGTATTTTCCAACCTTTTCACTAAATTAATTCCAATAAATAAAAGAAAAATCAAAAAATTGTAAAGTTTATTTCTCTCAACTCCTTGGGGTCAGAGAGATTTAAGAAAAATATAAAATCTATTTTTTAAATTCAATTTTATTTTATAATTAATTAACACTCCAAAAATCAAAATAATTATAATAAATAAAATATAATTCAAAAAATAACGAAAACTGGTCCAAGTGGTCCTCTAGTCATTAGGAACATTCCATAATTTTCTTAAGGACAGAAACCTTACTTTGGTCATGTTTTTAAATTTTCCTTGAAATCCATTATTTTTCATTAAAAATAATTATATAAATAAATTAAATTCAGAAAAATCACATTTTCTCCTCTAATATCTTAATTGACATGTGATTTAGAAGACATAAAAAATTTCAAGTTCATTTGAACTCAATTTAATGAGTTATGAAATAAATAAGCCTAAAAGGGCATAAACGTAATTGAAGAATTTAAACCCCTTTATTAAAATTTTAGGTTTAATTAAAATGGAGGGTAAAATATTTGATTTTATCTTTCTTGGATGATTGAAACTTTGGGAAATTAAAAGGGTAGGAACCCATTAATCACTTTTAATAAACCAAAATGAAACTTTAAATATTTAAACATTTTAAAATTTTGGAAGATTAATGAAAATTTGAATTATTAAAAATAGGGATATTAATTCTTTAATAAAAAATCCCTAAATAAATCATTTCAATAATATTTAACTTTTAATTAAGATTAAAATGATAATACAAACTAAGTAAATTAAAAATAAAAAAATAAATAACCCTTAAATTAAAGAAAAGTTTAAAATATTAAATAATTTAACAATTAAATTAAATTAAATTAAATTAAATTAAATTAAATTAAGTAAAAATTAAATTAAAATTAAAATTAAATTAAATTAACTTTTTAACAATTAAGTTAAGTTAAATTAAAAAATATTTAAATTAAATTCAATTAAATTCAATTAAATCAAATTTAAATTAAATTAAAGTTAACACCATTCGATAATTGAACTAAAAGAAATTTAAAATATTAAGATCATTTAAAGTATAAAGATTTAAACCAAAAATAATTTGAAAACTATTCCAAACTTAAAATTATTAATTAAAGCCTCATAATTAAACTAAATTACTTTAAACCTTTAACTCAAACTTCAAATTAAGAATGATTAAAATTCTCAACAAACCAACTTGCCTCTAAAGACTTTAATTATTATAACTCTTAAATGGAGTATTAAGTGACATGTCACTTCATTCATTGGGTAATCAAATACCCAAGTTCACTGAGCAAGAGACAAAGCTTAACTAAACTCTTGGATGATTAATTCACCTGTGCAATTAAATTTACTTGGACTCAAAATCATCTCGAAAATATTGAAAAGATGTTTAGGACTCGTCTTAAGAACCTTCTCAATATGATGAGATGTTTTAGAAGAATAATTGAATTTAATTGTTCTTTGATGAAGAAAATCATCCTTAAACAAAATACAAGAACCTAGACGTCATAGGAAATGACTAGTTATAGGATTATGATCTTGGTAGACAACCAAAACCTTCCCTTAGCTTTACCTAGGTAGTTGTTGAAATATTTAAATGCCTTAACATGTGTTTTAAGTGCAGCTTGGAATGACGGGAAGACCCTCCAGGTACGTTTTTATTTTATTGCAATTTACTTTATTACAATTTACTTACATGCACTGCACTTTACTTTTTCTTGCATGTTAAACAAGAATGTTGCATGAAAACTAAAACCTTTAGGATAGTCACAAAACTGAAACCAAAACTAAATTAAAACTCACCACAAGATAAAATTCACTGCCACAACATTCCAAAATATAAGACAACTCAAAATTTAATCACAAACAGAATAACAAAACTACAATTGCAACTAAATTAAAACATCTCGTTGAGTGATCGGGAATACCTCGGATGATGTAACCCACGTGTTGTTAACGGGATTTCCCACGGTCTAAATGAAAGTGTGGAACTCATTCAGTTGAGTTTAGCAAATTCATCTGGACTAAGTGAATTCGATGAAAATAATGATGTCGGGATGACGGAACCGTGGGATCTTAATCGGTTCTGTTTAAACAATGTTAAGATTTTTTTAATTAAAATATTAAAAATATTTGGACTTTAAGATTTCTAAACCAAAACACTTCTCTCATCTCTTGATTTTCACCTTCTAAAACTAAACCTCTGCAACAACAAGGAGCTCGGAGCATGGTGGGCAGCACGACCATCGTCATCAGCAAAACTCGGGTCTACTTCAGCAAAACTTTCTTAGAATTAAATAACAAAGCCATAGGATTTCGAGGTAGTTTGCCTAGTGCAACATAAATCCTCAACTTTTTGTTAGGCATTTGCATAATCATGTTATGCAAATTAAGCCCTAAAAGGTCTTAGGACTCCGAGGTAGTTGTTCGGTACGACATAAACCCTCACATCTTCGAGACTATTTGTATGATTATGTCATACTAATATAAGTCCTAATTAATTAAAATTGGCAGGATTGCAATATTAAACAAATTTCCTAAATTGAAACCAATACATAGGATAGTTTAGGAAGTTGCCAAGATTCTTCTTGGATCCTCAGCTTCTCCTACTTCTCTTTCTTTGGATTCCTAAAATAAACTGTTCCAAATTTGATCCATTCCCAATTGAAATTTCCTAAAATCCAATCCTTTGAAAACCGTAAACTTTGAAATTCTTGAGAACCACTGATCATTATCGAGAGTTTTCTTAAATGATTCCCGTCATTTAAGATGTAATTAACTATAAGGGCTTGCCCTTATAGGGAACTTTAAGAACCCAGGTAATATAAACCTTGCTTAATTCATTTATATTAAGCAGGGGAACTTGTCGGCTTATAAAATTGGTTCGCAGACCAAATGGATGTCACAAATCTTCTAGTTTATTTAATCGAGCCCCATCATCAAGTAGTGTGTCAATTCTCCGAGATAGATATATAGTTTATGGTGCGGTGCTCGTTTATATAAACTAATCGGGATGTGAGATCAGTTTAATTTCATATCTTAAAATAATTTTAAACTTAAAGTTATTTTCAAAATCAAATGTTTCTTTCTAAAACTATATATATATTTAAATTAAATTTAAAATTTAAAATTCACCGACAACTTCTGTAGGCGACACCTTTTTTAAAATACAACACACAAACCTAAAAATATGCCGACAGATCAGCACCGTCCGTTCCAAAACTGGGGAATGGACGACGGAGATAATTCCCCATTTAATTCGAAAATTTTCGAACAGTTAAACTTCAAACTTCAATATCTCACTCATTTCTCAACGAAATTGAGTGATTTTTGAACCTACGGAGTCATCTCGACGTATAGATTGTATTTATACGGTGATGATACATTTCTGGGCTAGTATAACCCATGATATTTCAAAAATATGAATTATTTTGGAGAAAATAAATCCATACCTTGGTCAAAAGTTTGTCGAGCTTGATCAGACCTGATGGTCAGCTTCTAGGACTCCCAAAGAAGATCTTTGTCACTCCAATTTGATTTTGTAGCTACCCTTGGTGAGCAATTTGGGCAAAATGGCCAAGTTTGGCTGATTTGGGATTTTGGCCATATTGGCTTGATTGGGCTAACCCTAAGGCTTAGGCTTGGTTGGAATAGGTTGCTAAGGTCCCCAAGAAGATTTTTTGTGTTGGGAGCCAAGGGAATTGGGCAGCCTGTAGGATTCTATGGGTTAATTCTCTCCTCTTGGATATTTTGGCCAAGGGGGGTATTTAAAACCATGAATGGCTATGGATTAACCTTGGTTGGCTTGGATTTGACCAGGTTATTGTTAGGGTTGTAGAGTACAACCTCCCCATGTAAAGCAAGCTTCACCTCTTCTTTCTCCATGAGAATTTTGCCACTTAAGCAAGTGCACATTTCATGGCAATTTTGGCATAAATCTTGTCATGATGGATTTTAGCCACTTTGTTTCCATTACATTGGCTAAGTGGGAGGTTAATGATGACTCAAATGGTTGAGACCCTCTCCTTGCAACACCTCATTTACCATTTCATGAGGTGGTGACACATTAGCCCCTCTCTTAATATTTTTCATGAAATATCATTATGGTTTTAACCATGGTGTGAACGATGGTTAAAGCTTTGTCTCCTCACTATTGGATGGCTAGGGAGGTGGCTAAACTAACCTCACCATGACAAGACACCTCACACTTTAAATTACCATGATTTTGCCACCTAATTTTTAATGTCATGGCGGCCTTTACCATGGTTAAATGTGAGTGATTTATGAATTGATTTTTCTTTAATGGATCATGTGTGATGTCATAAAAGAGTTTTAGAATTTTTAGAAAACCATATGTCATAGGTTTTAAAAATTCCATTTAATGCCCTCTTCATTTTAATTTCCATATTTAATTAATTATGTCATTAATTAAATATTGAAAATTCATTTCTTAATCAATAATTAATTGATAATAATTCTAAATTAATTATTTGATTCATATCCATGTCATTAAAATTGATTTTTGTCTCTTTTCATGACTTTTTAATTTAATTTTCATTTTAATTAATTATGTCATTAATTAAAATATGAAAATTAAATTATTGATCAATTAATTAATTAAAAATAATTTTGGAATCATTTATTTGAGTAATTCCATTATTTTTAATCAATTTGTGGATTTTGTGATTTTATGGCTTTTGAATTTAATTTATCATTTTAATTAATTAGGTCATTAATTAAAATTTTAAAATTAATTCATTAGCCAATTAATTAATCAAAATAATTTTGAAATCAATTATTTGATTAATTTAGTTATTTTATAACTTTTAATTTAATTTTTATTTTAATTAATCATGTCATTTGATCAGTTAAAATTTTGAAAATCAAATTATTATTCAATTTAATTAATCAAAATAATTTTTTTTTGAAATTAATTTGATTAATTTTTGTCATTGTGGGGTTTTAAACATGTCATTGGTTGTTTGATAAAAAATTGATCATTTTAGCCAAAATTGACTTTTTAGGTCACGTGTTGACCCATTGGGTCAATAAGGTTGGTGATTGGATCTGGATTGGTTATTTTGACCAAAATTGACATTTTAGGTCAAAAAGTTGACTTGTGGGGTTAACAGGATTGGTCATAGGGTCTGGATTGACCATTTTGACCAAGATTGTCATTTTAGGCCAAAAGGTTGATCTGTGGGATCAACAGGGTTGGTCATTGGGTCAGGATTGACCAATTTGACCAAAATTATCATTTTGGGTCAAAAGGTTGACCTGTGGGGTCAACAGGGTTGGTCATTGGGTCAGGATTGACCATTTTGACCAAGATTATCATTTTGGGTCAAAAGGTTGACCTATGGGGTCAACAGGGTTGGTCAGGGTTGACCATTTTGACCAAAATTGTCATTTTGGGTAAAAAGGTTGACCTGTAGGGTCAATAGGGTTGGTCATTGGGTCTGGATTGACCGTTTTGACCAAGATTGTCATTTTGGGTCAAAAGGTTGACCTGTGGGGTCAACAAGGTTGGTAATTGGGTTAGGATTGACCATTTTGACCAAAATTGTCATTTTAGGTTAAAAGGTTGACCTGTGGGGTCAATAAGGTTGGTCATTGGGTCTAGATCGACCATTTTGACCAAAATTGTCATTTTAGGTAAAAAGGTTGACTTGTGGGGTCAACAGGGTTGGTCATTGGGTCAGGATTGACCATTTTGACTAAAATTGTCATTTTAGGTAAAGAGGTTGACCTGTGGGGTCAACAGGGATGGTTGTTGGGTCAAGATTGACCATTTTGACCAAAATTGTCATTTTAAGTAAAGAGGTTGACCTGTGGGGTCAACAGGGTTGGTCATTGGGTCTGGATTGACCATTTTGACCAAAATTGTCATTTTGGATAAAAAGGTTTTGACCGATTATAAAAATGAATTCAACAAATGGGCCCCCAATATGTGTAGAATACTGTAGAAGTATTCTGCACATATTGGCGTTGACCGAAGTAATCTGATCAAATGTCTCATGATAATCAAGAAAGGAGTAGGTGTCATACCGTTCTTAGTGAATGTCAGATGTCTCAAATGTTGGTTCTGAGAAGGAACGTTCTTCTCGTGTCTTAAAAGAATTTACTGAGATAGAAAATGAATGTCATATTCCATTTCTCAAAATTTCAATGTCAAGATTTGGTTAGAGGAAAGCCATAATTTTCGTGTCAGAAAAGGACTTATATCTAATAACCAGAGAGAGAAAATGGATGTCATTTTCCATTTTTCGAAATGTCAATGTCGATATTTGGTTAGAGGAAAGCCATAATTTTCGTGTCAGGAAAGGACTTATATCTAATAACCAGAGAGAGAAAATGGATGTCATTTTCCATTTTTTGAAATGTCAATGTCGATATTTGGTTAGAGGAAAGCCATAATTTCCGTGTCAGGAAAGGACTTATCTAATAACCAGAGAGAGAAAATGGATGTCATTTTCCATTTTTTGAAATGTCAATGTCGATATTTGGTTAGAGGAAAGCCGTCATTTCCGTGTCAGGAAAGGACTCACATCCAATAACCGGAGAGAGAAAATTGATGTCATTTTCTATTTTTCAAAATGTCAATGTCGGTATTTGGTTAGAGGAAAGCCATGATTTCCCTATCAAGAAAGGACTTACATCCAATAACCGGAGAGAGAAAATGGTTGTCATTTTCCATTTCTCAAAATGTCAATGTCGGTATTTGGTTAGAGGAAAGCCATGATTTCCGTGTCAGGAAAGGACTTACATCCAATAACCGGATAGAGAAAATGGACGTCATATTCCATTTCTCGAAATGTCAATGTCGGAATTTGGTTAGAGGAAAGCCGTGATTTCCGTGTCAGAAAAGGACTTACATCCAATAACGGGAGAGAAAAAATGGATATCATTTTCCATTTCTCAAAATGTCAATGTCGATATTTGGTTGAAGGAATGCCGTGATTTTCGTGTCAGGAGAGGACTTACATCTAATAACTAGAGAGAGAAAATGGATGTCAATTTCCATTTTTTGAAATGTTAATGTCGATATTTGGTTAAAGGAATGCCGTGATTTTCGTGTCAGGAAAGGACATACATCCAATAACTGGAGAGAGCAAATGGATGTCATTTTCTATTTTTCGAAATGTCAATGTCGATATTTGGTTAGAGGAAAGCCATAATTTCTGTGTCTGGAAAAGACTTATATCTAATAACCAGAGAGAGAAAATGGATGACATTTTCCATTTTTTAAAATGTCAATGTGTCGGCATATTTTTAGGTTAGTGTGTTGTATTTTGAAAAGGGGTCGCCTACAGAAGTTGTCGGCAAATTTTAAATTTAATTTAAATATATATATAATTTAGAAAGTTGTATTTGATTTTGAAAGTAATTTTAAGTTTGAAAAATTTAAGATATGAAATCAAACCGATCTCGCATCCCAAATTGTTTATATAAACGAGCACCGCACCGCAAACCGTACATCTAACCCGGAGGATAGACACACTACTTGATGATGGGGCTCGGTTAAATAAACTAGAAGATTTGTGACGTCTGTTTGGTCTGCGAACCAATTTTATAAGCTGACAAGTTCCCCTGCTTAATATAAATGAATTAAGCAGGGTTTATATTACCTGGGTTCTTAAAGTTCCCTATAAGGGCAAGCCCCTATAGTTAATTACATCTTAAATGACAGGAATCATTTAGGAAAACTCTTGATAATAATCAGTGGTTTTGCTCTCAAGAATTTCAAAATTTAAGGTTTTCAAAGGATTGAATTTTTGGAAGTTTCAATAGAGAATGGATCAAATTTGGAATAGTTTATTTTAAGAGTCCAAAGAAACGAAAGGTTGGGGATGTCACGGATTCGAGACAAGTCTCGGTGACTACCCAACTATCCTATTTGTTTGGCTTGAATTTGAGAAGATTATTTAATGTTGCAATCCTGCCAATTTTAATTAATTATGACTTATATTTGTATGATATAATCATACAAATAGCCTTGAAGATGTGAGGGTTTATGTCGTACCGAACAACTACCTCGGGATCCTAAGACTGGTTAGGGCTTAATTTACATGATATGATCATGCAAATGCCTAACAAAAGGGTTGAGTATTTATGTTGCACTATGCAAACAGCTCGAAATCCTATGGCTTGGTTGTTTAAAACTAAAGAAAGTTTTGTTGAAGTAGACCCGAGTTTTGCTGATGAAGATGGCCGTGCTGCCCACCGTGCTCCAAGCTCCTTATTGTTGCAGAGGTTTTAGTTTTAGAAAATGATAATCAGGAGATGAGAAAAGTGTTTTGGTTTAGAGAAAATCTTAAAATCAATGTGTTTTTTTTTTTAATGTCTTAATTAAAACAAATCTTAAAGTTGGTTAAACAGAACCGATTAAGATCCCACGGTTCCGTCATCCCGGCACCGTTATTTTCATTGAATTCACTTAGTCCAGATGAATTTACTAAACTCAACTGAATGAGTTCCACACTTTCATTTAGACCGTGGGAAATCCTGTTAGCAACACGTGGGTTACATCATCCGAGGTATTCCCGATCATTCAACGAGACGTTTTAATTTAATTGCAATTGTAGTTTTGTTGTTCTATTTGTGATTAAATTTTGAGTTGTTTTTATATTTTGAAATGTTGTGGCGTTGAATTTTATCTTGCAATGACTTTTAATTTAGTTTTGGTTTCGGTTTAGGGACTATCCTAAAGGTTTTGGTTTTCATGCAACGAGTTGTTTATCATGCAAGAAAAGTAAAGTACGAGTGCATGAAAGTAAATTGCAATAAAGTAAATTGCAATAAAATAAAAGCGATACTCGGAGGGTCTTCCTGTCATCCCAAGTCGCACTTAAAACACATGTTAAGACATTTAAATGTTTCAACAAGTACCTAGGTAAAGCTGAGGGAAAGGTTTTGGTTATCTACCAAAGTCCTAATCCTATAGCTAGTCATCTCCTATGACGTCTAGGTTCTTGTGTTTTGTTTTAAGGATGATTTTTTTGTTCCACCAAAGAACAATTAAATCTAGTTGTTCTTATAAACATCATATCATATTGAGGAAATGCTTAAAACGAGACTTAAACATCTTTTCAATACCTCGAGGATTGTTTTAAGTCCAAGAGAATTTAATTATACAAGTGAATTAATCATCCAGGAGTTTAAGTTTTGTTATCTTGCTCAGTGAACTAGGACATTTGAATATCCTATAAGTGAAGTAACACTTCACTTGATGCCTCATTTAAGAGTTATAATAATAAGAGCTTTAAAAGGGCAAATCAAATTATTAAGTATTTTAATGATTTAAACTTAATGATTTAATTTTAATTTTGACTTAATTATAAAAAGTTATTTTAAGTTTGGAACAGTGTTCAAGTTACTTTAGATTTAATTCTTAATGATTTCTTTTAGGTTTGTTGTTAAATGATTTTAATTTAATTTAATTCAATTTAACTTTATTTCAATTTAATTTAATTTTAATTTAATTTAATTTGATTTTAATATATTTAATTTAATTTAATTTAATTTAATTTAATTTTAATTTAATTTAATTTAATTTAATTTAATTTTAATTTAATTTTATGTTAATTTTAATTTAACTTAATTTTAATTTAGGTTTAATTTAGTTTAATTTAATTTTAATTTAATTTAATTTAATTTAATTTTAATTTTAATTTTCGTTTAATTTACTTTAATTTTAGTTTAATTTTAATTTGGATTATTATTTTAATTTTTTTTTAATTAAGAATTAAGTATTATTGAAGTGGTTTATTTAGGGACTTTTAAATTAAAGAATAAATATCCTCTTAATAATATCTCTACTTTAATAATTCCAATTTCTATTATTCTCACAAAATTTCAATTAATTAATTAATTAAAGTTGTATTTTAATTATTTTTGAAATTGTTAGTAGGTTTCTACCCTCAATCATTTATGTTTCAATCATCCAAAATCAGTTTAAAGTCAAATATTTTACCCTTCCCCCTTTTGATTAATCCTAAAATTTTAATTAAAGGTTGAAAATTTTAATTACAATTTTGCCCTTCAAGTTTAATAATTCTATAACTCACTAAATTAAGCTCAAATGAACTTGAAATTTTTATGTAACCTCACTTACATGTCAATTAAGACTTTAGAGGAGAAAATGTGATTTTTCTGTATTTAATTTATTTATGTAATTATTTTTAATGGAAAATAGAGGTTTTCAAGGAAAATTCAATAACATGACCAAGGAAATGTTTCTATCCTTATGAAAATTATGGGATAATCCTAATGACCAGAGCACCATTTGAACCAATTTTTATGATTTTTTGAATTATATTTTATTTATTAGAATTATTTTTTTTGGAGTATTAATTAATTTTAAAATAAAATTAAAGTTGAAAAATGGATTTTAAATTTTTCTTAAATCTCTCTGACCTCAAGGAGTTCAGAGAAATAAATTTTATATTTTTCTTATTTTTCTTTGATGTATTAGAATTATTTTAGTGAAAAGGTTGGAAAATACATTTTTTAATATTAAAAATTACATTAAGCCTTTAAAATTCAATATCTTATCCTAGGGACTTAAGAAAAATATTTGGTTTGTTCCTTAGTAATTAGAATTCAAAATGTGACATTTTGGTGATTTTTAATATTTTTATGATTTTTATTATTTTTTAATTATTAAAAATATTAAATAATGATAAAAATCAACTTTTTTAGAAAATTACAATTTTAATTTTCCTAAGTTCCTCTGATATCAGAGAAACTTCAAAACCATTTTTGTGAATTTTTGAAAAGTATTTTGTGAGTTATGAATTTTCAAAGTTTAATTTTACCAATTTTGCTTAAGAGGCTTAATCAACCCATTTGGTGGGGTTAATCAAGTCCAATTGATTTTAAATTTTTAATGAGATGTTCCTCTAATCTCAAAGATCAGTGGATAATTTTTTTAAGTTAATTTAATCTGTAGTTAACCCTAATTAATTAAAATTCAATTTTTGGTATTTAGACCAATTAGGGTTATTCCAAGTGAATTAACTCAAAAATTATTTTTCCTAGGTTCCTCTGGTCATAAGAAACATCCCCAAATTTTCCTTGACTTTATTTCTCAATATGCTAATTATTGGAATTAAAATGTTCAAAACAGTAGCATGCAATTGAAAAATCAATAACTTCTCATAGGGATGGCCTCTGACCTTGGAAAATTCAGGGAATGTTCCCAAGTTCAGAGGCTTTAAAAGCCCTATGGTCTCATGCTATGATGAATTGTCTATGTGCATGGAGAATTAAAATAGTGCAGAGAGTAAATAAATTATTAAAAATAAAATACTTAATGAAATTAATTGATTTCTTTTCCACATTATTCTCCTCTGTTCACTGAGCAAGAGGGTATTTTTATTTTATTTTTAGGATTTTTCTACACAAAGTTATGCATTTTTGAAGTTCTGGGTATTTAATAAATAAGAAAAATCCCTATTTATCTACTTATCCACGCGGCGCCACGCAATCCTCGGCAGCTCCAAACGCCCACGCGGCGCATTCCTATTCGACGCCGCCATCCGACTCAACGTTCCAGGGGCTCGTGGCTCATGTACCATTGCGCTGTCCGGCTCGATCTCGACCATCCGTTTGATACACGCTCGATCCGACGGCTCTTGGTCATCGTTTACGACTGGTGTGCACCCGTGACCGTCCACACTAAAACCCTAAGAACTCACTCGGTTCTCAACGAATTTTTGTGTTCTTATGCTCTATGGATTCGTCTTGAAAAGACAAACACATCCATACGGTAAACATGAATTGAAATTGATTCATATCAAATGGAGAATCTCTAGAAGCTCGGGAAGAAGAGAGAGTTCATACCTTTGCTCAGAGAAGTGAAGCTTCGATCTGAGAGTTGTGTCACATTTGATTGGGTCCAAGCAAGCTCCAGATGAAGTCCCTTGGCCTGGTGAATTGCCTAGGTACAAAAGTGACCACACCCGATCACAAAGCTTGGAGGCTGGAAGCAATGGCTGGCCTGGTGAAGGGGCTTTTACTGGGAAACTTCTCCTCTTGATCTGGTGAAGGTGTAGAGCCAATCAATTTGGGGATTGACTCACTGTGGTGGAGTGTCCAGGTTTTAGGCTTGGATTTCAACTCTAAAATTGAGCTTACAGAGAGGAAATGGCGGGGGATATCAGTGGGAATCAAGTGCTCTAGGTGTGGGGGAGAGTCTGGAGTGATTTTGGCAGAGTTTCCTTAAGATTTTTGTTCAGCCACTCTCATGGCCGAGAGAGGTGGGGTTTAAATAGGAGAGGCTGGAGGGCCTCTTAGGGGGGGTTTGAAGGCTTGGATCAGCTACTCAGGGGAAGAGAAGAACAGCCATGGTGGCCATTGGGCATGGGGCAGTTCAGCAGGGGAGAATTTCAATGTTAGGATCACATGGTGTTTTCGGGTGTGGTGTTTTCTGGCGATCCAGGCGACTGGCCGGCAGGCATGGGTCACTGTTGTCATCAGGAGGTTCAGAGCTTGATGTTTGTGAGTCCAATTGAGCTTTTCCATGTGTAAAGTAGTTGAATTAAAATGGCATGGGTGAAGCTATTTTGGCTTGGTTTGGGTCAACCCAACACTTTGGGCTTGGTTCACCTTCCAAGATAGCTTTGGGTGCTGTGGGGAGTCAAAGGAATCGACTTGGTTTGGAAAGGAGAAGTCCCTATCCAAATATATTTGGATTAAATTTGGGTTATGGGGAAACATGTTTAGGGTTAATGACTTTTAGGAGGTACTTAAAGGACCCCCTTCTTTTGCCATTTAAGTAGAGTTGACAAATTATAGATTCTCATGGCTTGCCAATGGCTTACATGTGGCTTCATGGCTCCATATGGCTTGGGGAAAAGATGGCTCACTTGCATGAGAAAGGGTGTTGGAATTTTTGATGAATGTATGAGGAATTAGCATGAAGCTTGATTTAGAATAATTTGATATTTGATTGGAACTTTAGGGATGGTTTTAATTGAAGTCATGATGAAGAAGAGTGTCATATGGGCTTTGGATGAATTTTTGGGCTTTTGAATTTGTTTTGGATGGGCTTTAGGTTTGAAAATGGGCTTTATGCTTTTAAAATAAATTTATGGATGGGAATTTTATAAAAGGTTGGGCCAAATAATTGTTTGGGTTTGGTTTAGGGATGTATCATGAGTGATTTGAAACAAATTTGAGGTAATTTGGAATTGAATTGGGTTGGATTTGGGCTTCTTTGGTAAAGGGGCCAATGTAGGTGAAATTGGGCTAATTTGGGCCAATGTTGGGCTAAGGTTGAAATTGATGTAAAATTAATGTTTAAAAATGTTTGTGGTGGTGTTACAAATTGGTTTCAGCTTTGGTTGGGTTTTGATTTTGGGATTTGGGCCCATTTGGGTTAGGTTTGGGTGTAGGCCCATTTAAGGAATTTTGGGTTAGGGTTGAATTTGAGTATGGTTTGGGTGGTCCAAATTTTGGGCAAATCATGTTAGTGTTTAGTTTGTGGGGATGCTAGTAAGGTTTTAGAAAAGATTTGGGTCAAATTGGGATTGAATTGGGTTAGTTTGGGCTTGGTTTAAGTCATGGGTCAAAATTGGGTCTTAAGCTTAAAAATGAAATTGGATTTATATGCCAATCAAATTGGGCTTTAATTTGGTCTAGATTGATATTGGGGATATTGAATTGAAGTTTAGAATTGAATTGGACCAATATTGAGGTTAATTGGGGTGATTTGGTTTGACATTGGGTTCATTTGGGTTTAAAATGGGCTAAATTGGAGGTTTTGGTAAAAGTAGGGTAAATTGACAAAATTGGCCCATGGTGTAGTTGGACAAAATGAAATTAGGAATATTTAGGATTTTCTGGAATTTTCTGGTAATTTTTGGAATTTATAAAAGTTTGGCCAAAAGTGTATTTTTAGTGTATTTGGAGTGTATTTTTAGAAATTTTGGTATATTTGGCTATGGATGATCAATTTGAGTGATGTGGCAATGTTTGGGATTGGTTTTGAGGAATTTTGGGTGATTTCGAGATTTTGGAAAATTTGGGCAATTTCAAGGATTTTTGGTAGGTTTGATGGGTGTAGGGTCCCCGGGGTCAAAAATTGAAATTTTGGAAGAATGAATATTGATCAAATGTGAGTGAAATGGAATCACTTTGATTGAGCCATGAAGCCATATTAAGCCCATATGAGCCATGAGAGGACTCATTGGAGGCATTCACTATGTTGTTCCTAACCCTCTTAGCCAGGGGCTTAGGGGTTAAGATTCATCCATATGAATTACCTACATGAGTCAGGGAGTCAAGTTGGGTATAGGTGTGGTTTTAGGATTTGGATTATGTGTGTGAGAGTGTAGAGTGTGAGTGTAGTGAGTCTGTAAGTCAACCCTCACTGCGACCGAGCCACCTGGGGTAGTTCTAAGGCCAAAGAGTCCTATAGGGAACTCATCCTTTAAACCTCCACATTTGATCTCAACCCTCTAGGTGATTAGGGGTCTACAATCAAGCTTGTGGGGTTTGCGGGGAGACAAGAAGTGGTTTAAATTTCTAAGGGATGGGTCCCAATTCTAGTCCTCTAAGATAGTCAAAGGAAAAGCCTAAGGCTAGATCCTAAACACTAAAGAGGGAAGAGAAAACCTCATCAAAAATGAGGTCAACAAATGGACCCCCAATAGGTGTGGTGTGCTAACCAAGCACATCGCACGTATTGGCATTGACTGAAGAGATCAACAAAACAAACACAGATGTCCAAGTGACAAACTTAGGACGAAGTAGAAGAATTTCCGTTGGGGAGTATCAGGTATATTTCCAAGACTAGAGATTCCCGAACTCTCGCTGGGGAATGGAAAAGGAGGTGAGCTCAAAATCACAAGATCTGAGGAATTTGATTTAGATTTCATTTTAGTTCATGTTCAAGCTTTGATGTGTGAGTTTAGATTTTGATTGAAGTTTGATTTAAAATCGATTTAAGGAAATTTTGAATTTGAAATTTGGATTTGAAATGAGAATTGAAACCTGGGTTTCAACCTCGGGATTGCGAAGAGAACTGGAATTTAGGTACCAGCCTCAGAGTGAGAATCAGAGTTTAAGTGTTGATGTAAAAAGGATGAGAATCATAATTTAGGTACTGATCTTGAATGAGAGTGAAATTTGAAATTTAAGTATCAAATCTGAAAGAGAATCAAAATTTAAGTATCGATCTCGAAAAGGATGAGAATCAGAATTTAGGTACTGATCTTGAAATGAAGTCAGAATTTAGGTACCGACCTCGAAATGAGAATTAAAATTTAGGTACCAGTCTCGGAAGTTTAGAATTGAAATTTAGGTATCAATTCGAAAGAGAATTGAAATTTAGGTATCGATCTCGAATGAGAGTCGGAATTTAGGTACCAACCTTGAAATGAGAACTGGAATTTAGGTACCAGTCTCGGAAGTTTAGAATTGAAATTTAGGTATCAATTCGGAAGAGGATCGAAATTTAGGTATCGATCTCGAAAGGAGAGTCGGAATTTAGGTACCGACCTTGAAATGAGGACTGGAATTTAGGTACCAGTCTCGAAAGTTTAGAATTGAAATTTAGGTATCAATTCGAAAGAGAATTGAAATTTAGGTATCGATCTCAAAAGGAGAGTCAGAATTTAGGTACCGACCTCGAAATGAGGACTGGAATTTAGGTACCAGTCTCGGAAGTTGTAATGTTTGAAGAAGGACCCATTCTCATGCCATCAGAACCAAACCGAACCAAGTTCGTGGCTCCATATCAATAGACCTAGTCAATCTCCGTACAAGAGGGGAAGGAGATCACAGAAAATCAAAAAGATTTCGATGTGACGAAAAAAAGGTGTAGGATTTTTGAAATTTGAAGTGTGAGTTTTTCGTGAGGAAGAACCATCCCGAAAGAGGGTTTCAAAGTAGTTCGAAGTAGATTTTGATCTGAGGAAGAATTCAAGGATTTGAAAGAGATAGATTGAGATTGTAATTCCATTTGAGATTCATTTTTCATTTTGTTTTTCCTTTAATGATCCAATTCTATTTTTGTTGTTTATTTGATATTCACGTGAATTTTATTTGGTGTTCTTGCGGATTTGAAGTTCATTTGAATATTTGGATTTCTAAGAACGGTTCTTATTTATTTCTCTTTTCTTTTCTGTTCTTTGTTCAAAGTTCATTTAACTCTAATTGTGTTTCCTAGTCAATTTGCACAAAAAGAGGTGAAGGCAAAATGTGACATGGTCACTTTCATTCCAATCTTGTTGAAGATACATCATACAACTCGATCTGAAATATTTCTCATACAATCCATGACTCAAAACGGACTATGTATGATCCTTGTTGATCCATCCAAAAAGTATCTGTTAAAAATCCATGTCTGAATAATGAGATAAACGGTCAATAACATCACCATCCAAGCCATCCTTGGCAGGAATGCCGCATGGATGTGCATTGGAGGTGTGCTATTTCCCGTGTAACTCACAGCTCGTAGGGCCGGAGACTCTCCAATTCTGGATCTGGCTGGAAGTGGTAAGGCGCCTTTCTGTCGTCCATTCTTCTAAAAGTGATGGAGATCCGCTCCATTGGTATTCCCTGTATACAATGTTTTGCGATGTCTGCTCCATTTCCTTGTGAAATCATGACGGAACCTACCGGAAGTGGTATCTCCACCGGCCCTCGGAACTTACCCGGGCCTGCTATCCGGAGGTCAGATCCGAACATGATATTGCATTGGTTGACGAACAAACCGTGCGTAAAGGTCCGACAAAGTCATGGTGGTCTATGTGTGGCGGTATGCAGTCGCCCTTCTGATAAATGTTGATGATGCAACAGTTGGGTATGCAGTCTGCTGGCAGTACCCTTCATGTTATCATCTTTTCACCATTCTTTTAATTATCCTCGGCATTGGATCCACCTCACCGTGACAGAGTATCCCTGGTGGATTTCCTTTTCTATCCTCTGCGAAGTTATAGCAACATCCGCATTGTATTGTGACTCTTCCTTTCCCTGACATCCATTTTCGGGGTCCGAATAAGTCTTTTCTCTCAGATGGCCTGCTCAACCCATCTTCTGAAGTTCTAAGATGCAATCCACAATTTGCTGTTGCTCGTACCCTGAGAATACACCTGTGTGTAACTCGAGGCCTTCCAAAATGTTGATTCTTTTGCCTCTAATCCTTTCAAAGTATTCGAAAGTCCTCTTCTCAACATTTTGCATTCTTTCTAGTTCATATTCTGGGATGATCTGCAAGTGACGAGGCCTAGTAACGTATTGCGGGATGTATGGCTCAATCCCATCACGTTCTCCTGCATACCTTGGCTCCTCAGGGATTGTCTCTGTCGGGACATCCTCCGGGGTTGCTTCCACAACAAGGTTCTTCAGATATGGTATCTCTGTCCAGCGTCGAGGCACTGATTCTATTTCTGTTCTTCTTCGCACTTTTTTGATTTGTTCTGATTTTCTCGGCGTTGACTTTCTTCTTTCTGGTTCCTGATGAACCAGTATCTTTGAAATGTGTGTATTGGCGAAGGTGATTTTTTCCTCGTGTTGATATGCTGCTAGTTTAGTCAAGATCTTGCGGATACAGCGATTCTTATTCCTTCTTTGGGTAGCAGTGAGAATAGCTCTCCTTACCCCTTGAACTTCTGCAAGCGCGGCGCTGACAAGCTTGCCCTCTGCCGTGGCAACTATTGACTTGATTTTCTTGCTTTCCTCGGTGTTTGTCTTTCTTTTCTTGTTGCTGGATTGGTGGCTTGGGCCGCCCATCTTCATCACTGTCTTGCTATGAAGCTCTTCTCGGTCCATTAGGACCCAATCATTTTCTTCATACTGTAGGTTGGCTGGTGTGAAGTCAGAATCAATTTCTATCACTGCTCCATCCTTAACCCTCTTTTCATCGAGTGCGAGACTCACGCCATTTTTAAAGTTTAGGACCAACCGCCCATTCGACATTTCCCTGCGAAGAAGACAAGGAAAGGATCAGGGGCTGTACTAAGAACAAGAACATTAAGAAAATATTTATCACTGAAGATTCTTATTCTCTTATTTTAATTTTAATTTTTAAGGAAAGTAGGAAAAGATGAAGAAAGATCAGGAAAAAGATTTGATTTGAAAGGAAGGGTAAAACTTTATTATTATGATTTCACATATTTTATTTTTAGCACATTTTTTTTTAATGATTTTTATTTTTATTTTTATCCATTTTTATGTTTTTTGGGTTTGGACCCCGTCACAAAGTGATTGCTTCACCCGTGTTTCTAGGGATAAGATTCTATTTTAGAGGCCACCCTTCGAAACATCAGGTTGCGTAATACTTCTTTAAATATCGTCCATTGATTGGAAGCATTTGTCGTTCTCCTTGGCTATTCACAAGTTGGTAGGAGCCTCCTGAGTAGGCTGCCTCGACCACAAACGGCCCTTCCCAAGTCGGTTCAAATTTACCTCCTATCTTGCGATGTGCAAGAATAGGTCTTCGAGAACAAGAACTAAGTCACCAACTTTGAAAGTTCTTGGGCGGACCAGTTTATCATGGGTCTGGATCATCTTAGCTTGGTACGAGTTCCAAATTTTGTTGCGCCGCAAGTCTTTTCCCTTCCAAGCTTTCCAGCTTTTCCAGCCGTAATCCGGCATTTTCTTCTGTAGTAATTTTATTTGCAACTGTAATCCTGAGTGATGGAAGCTGGACCTCCAAAGGTAAAACGGCCTCGGACCCGTACACTAAAGTGTAAGGCGTAGATTGAGTAGGAGTCCTGAAAGTTGTCCTGTAGGCCCATAAGGCTTCTAACAACTTCTCGTGCCAATTTCTCTTGTTGTCATCCAAGGTTTTCTTTAAAATCTGAACGAGATTTTTATTAAAAGCCTCGGCCAAGCCGTTTGCTCTTGGGTAGTAGATCGTTGAGTACCACCAATCGATCCCGTGTCTTCTGACAAAATTGTTGATCTTTGTACTTTTGAATGCAAACCCATTATCTGAAATGATTCTACGCGGTACTCAGAAACGGTATACAACTTGATTTTTGAAAAACTGTAGCACGTGGTGTGCCTTTACTTCTCTGAGTGGAACTGCTTCTGCCCATTTAGAAAAGTAGTCTGTAGCTGCAAGGATGAAGCGATGTCCTCTTGAAGAAGGCGGTTCTATCGGACCCACTATATCTGTGCCCCAACACTCAAATGGCCACGACGCAATTGTCGGATGTAACACATTTGGAGGTTGGTGTAGAACCACTCCATGCACTTGGCACTGGTGACAGCTCTTGGCGACTTTCATACAGTCGGTCATCATTGATAGCCAGTAGCAACCTACTCTTTTAATTTTCATTTTCATTTTCGGACCCGACTGATGAGCGCCACAAAGTCCTGAATGCACTTCTTTGACAATTTCACGAGCCACAGACCCGTTCAGGCACCTTAGCCACATATGGTCAAAAGACCTTATGTATAACGTATTGTTTATTAATGCGTAAGACAGAGTTCTTTTCTTGATTTGATGGGCTAATGACTTATCGTCCGGTAATTTACTTGTTTGCAGGTAGTCTATTAGCGGTTGACGACAATCTCCTGTGTTTTCTGTCACTGCTGCAACTGATTCCTCTACTTTTTCTGATTTTTGTATTATATCCATGTCGAGCTGTGATAGGACCTGTCATCCTTGAACTGACACTCCAACTGACTCATCTTGTAAGCAAGCAAATTCATTTGCAAGGCGAGCTAGTGCATCTGCGAGAGCATTTTCTCTTCTAGGGATCTTGTAGATTGTTACATTCGGAATTTGTTCCAACAGTTTCATGGCATAATGAAAGTATTGCTCGAGTCTTAGCTTTAAAATTCTGTATTGTCCGGCGACCTGTTGAATGATCAACTGAGAATCTCCGTAGATGTTGATATCCGTTATTCCCATTTGAACGGTCAGTTCTAGTCCTGTTATGAGGGCCTCGTATTCTGCCTCGTTGTTTGTGCACGACTCTGTTAAGTGGTAGGAGTATCTTAACATCCCCCGCTCCGGTGTTATAAAGATTAGTCCGATTCCTGCCTTACCGGGCACTATCGTTTGCGATCCTTTGTCTTTCTGTGCTGAGGACGCTCCGTCGAAGTATAGTTCCCAACATCGATCATCGGGGTCTTCTAGGCTCATTATCTGCTCGTCAGGCAAATCATCGTCGAGAGGTGAATTTGCCGGTAAAGGATGTGCTGCAAGAAAGTCAGCTAGTACTTGTCATTTTACGACGCGAAGAGGAACGAAAGTTATGTCAAATTACAATAGTATCATCGACCACTTGGCAAGTCTGCCAGAAAGTGTCGGTCGGGTCATCAAATATTGCAAAGGATTAACTTTCGAAATGAGGTTGATCTTATGAGAAAGCATGTAATGCCTGAGTTTCTGTGCGGCGAAGATCAGGGCCAAACAATGCTTCTCAATCGGAGGATACTTTAATTCCGTCGGGATTAGACGACGGCTTAAGTAATAAAGAGCATTTTCTTTTCCCTCGTCATTGACCTGGGCTAGCGGAGGCTCCGAGAGAGTCGTCTAAAGCCACGGTATAAAGTATTAACGGTCTACCCGAGACTGGGGCTGCTAAGACAGGAGGTGTCGTTAAATATTGCTTAATGTCCTCGAAGTCCCGTTGGCATTTCTCTTCCCAAACGAATTTGGCGTCCTTTTTAACTAATGCCGAGAAGGGCTGACACCTACCTGACAAGTTTGAGATAAAGCGTCGAAGATATGCCAGCTTCCCTTGAAAGGATCGTAGCTGTTTTAAGTTTTTGGGAGGCGGCATCTCTAAGATAGCTTTAATCATTTCCGGATCAATTTCAATTTCGCAATGTCGGACAACAAATCCTAAGAATTTTCCAGAGGTGACGCCGACGGCGCATTTTAAGGGATTCATCTTAAGGTTGTATTGCCTTAGTCGCTCGAAAACAATTCTCAAATCATACAGGTGATCTTCCTTCAGTTTGCTTTTGACGACCACATCGTCCACGTAGCACTTGACTTGGTTGTGAATGAGATCATCAAAAATCTTTGTCATTGCTCTTTGATATGTTGCTCCTGCGTTCTTTAGTCCGAATGGCATTACTGTGTAGCAATACACTCCGATCGGCGTTCTGAAAGCTGTGAACTTTTCGTCTTCTGGTGCCATCTTTATCTGGTTGTATCCTGATGATCCATCCATGAATGAAAATATTTCATGTATTGAAGCAATGTCGACCATCAGTTCTGGGATTGGCAGTGGAAATTCATCCTTTGGACAAGCTTTATTTAAATCCCTGAAGTCTATGCAGATTCTGATCTGACCATTTTTCTTTCTAACGGGTACCACGTTGGCTAACCAAGTAGGGTATTATTCTTCACAGACAAATTTATCGTCGATTAGCTTCTTAACTTTGGCTATTACTTGTTGCTCAATTTCTAGACGCATTCTTCTGGGAGCTTGTCCGACTAGTAACGAGTAGGATCTTCTCCTAACTTGTGAACTGCGACTTCTGGAGCTAATCCTGGCATTTCGTCGTAACTCCAAGCAAAACAGTCCTTGAATTCCATTAATAGCTTGATCATTTCCTAGGAATCTTCTTTATTAAGTAAGGAGCTAACAAAGGTTGGTCTAGGCTTTTCGCTAGTACCTATGTTAACTTCCATTAACTCGTCTATTTTAGATTTGATTTCTTCTTCGAATTCTGGTGGAGCATCTCCGATTGGTAGAGCTTCGAGGTCCTCTGCAGCTTCCAAGCAGTCTTTATTAGGCTTGCAAGTGACAACCAAGCAAAATTCCGTGTCGTCAACTGAACCTACTGTGTCGAATCCGAGACCATGTTTTGAATTGGGAGGCCGACCGGCATTGTTCCATAGTCTTTCAAAATGTTGTGATTGACCCTTTGTCCATTGTCGAGGTAAGACACCACATTGAATTAAATTTTGAACACAGGGAGAGTACCACTCAAAAGGTAATTCCATTAATTCGGAAGAAGTGACATCTTCAAATCGTACATCTTTTTCATTATTGGAAGAAGAAGTTCCACGGTAAAATTCGATTGGTTTAGCACCACCGCCATGCACTTCCTTGACCACCATACCCTCGATCTTATTAGACTGGATCGGGGTCGTGGCCATAGTGTGTACATGGTAGTTAATCTTCTCGTACATTGATTTATATTCTTTATTCTTTTCATCTTCGAGGAGATCTTAAATTGTGGTTTCTTCGGTTTATTGTAGTCGCTTCTTTCTTGATTTTTTCTTCTTCTTCAGAGCTGTTCTCCCAATTCACGTTGATTACCGGCTTTCTCTGTCCAACTGTCCCAACGTTTCTGCCACGACCTCGTCCCCAGCCTCGACCTCGGGTGCAAGTTTTGAAGAAACCTTCACCATCTCGCCGTAAGGGAGTGGTGAGTGATTTTTGGACTAGAACTTCAGGCTCTTCGTCGTCTTGAACTTCTTTTGCTTCATTTGGCATGGTATTTCTGGAGATGATTGTTTTCTTTGGAGGCGCGTAGTAGGCTGCATCTTCATGAATTCCAATTTCATGTATGGAGAAAGGTTGCAAGTCACCTTTAATGCACTGTTCTCCTCCATCGTAGTATTTTATGCACTGATGCAGAGAAGACGGTACCATTCGGTTCTCATGTATCCACGGTCGGCCCAGTAGTGCGTTGAACGATGTTTCAGAATCAATTATATGGAATTTTGCGGTTGTCTTTGCTAAATCACCAGTCTTCATCGACAGTGTTATTGATTCGAGGGCTCTTTCTCCTTTCTGGTTGAATCCTCTTAGTAACATCTTGTCCGCTTCAAGCTTGCGAGCATCAATTTCCAAGTATGCTAACGTCCGAAGATTCATTATGTTGATTGACGCTCCTGGATCCACCAATACTCTGGAGAGCGTAAACTTTCCGATTGTAACTGAAATGTACAACGGTCGGTTGTGATCGACTGTCCCAAGTAATATATCACTATCCGCGAAGGTAACACCTCGCTGTTCCTTTAACGAGCAAACCTCGTCTAAGGAATCTCCGGCCATCTAAGCTAAACAAATCTCTGGATCAAGTAAGGCCTTGATCAGAGCTTCCCTCATCTCTTTTGATAAGATGAGAGCATCGTAGATACTCAGTTTGGCTGGTAGTTTCCTAAGATGGGCTAGCACGTTATAGTCCACTTTATTACCATGTGTTTCAGTTTCTTCGCGAATGGGCAATTCTTCTACCCGGGTTGATTCTTCCTGAACATCCACCTGCTTTCCTTTGTCTTTTGAACCCATTCTCGGAGGTAGAACCCTTCTGCTCCTTAAGTTGACTTCTGTGATTTCTTCTGAATTTGGTACTGAGTTTACTGGTGTTTCATTTTGAATCGACATGACAGGTTCTTCTGGAATCGCTTCAGAATCTGAAAGCTCTAACTCTATTGTGATTGGAGCTCCTCGAAATTCACAAATAGATTCATTGCTTGTTGAACTTTTGTAACCTTCTTGGTGAATGTCTTCTTTATCATCGTGATTGTCAAGGTTGTGTATGATTTGAGAATTGTTATTTGTATCAGAATCGAGATCCGGATTAGGTTGGTTGTCGTTAGCTGCGTAATCGTTAGAAACAGTCAAAACGTAGCCAACGACATAACTCTTATCATCATAAGATCCCGCCGGGGCGAGCAAATAATCATACGGGGTCAGGAGTTCGAGGGATTTCTCCCCCGAATTGGAAACAACCACCCTAGGATAAGCAGCCCCAAGTCTACCTTTCAGAGTTTCGGTCTTGTTTTCTTCCACGATCTTCTCCTCCTTCTGGGGCAGTTCTTCAATCGCAAGTGATAGTGCCGGCTCGACTGGTTTCAAACTCTGAGTCGAAGCACGCACCGAAGCGGTTTGGATGCGATCCAAAATTTTCTTCGATGACTTCGTCCAAGCGGTACTCCATCCATCATTCGTCGTGTAGGGATCTATAGGAACAATAGGATCCGTTGAAATAACATTGACGGAACCGTTATGTTCCCTTTTCGGAGATTGTCGTAGAGCCAAGTCTTGAAGGTAATGCAATCCTCTATCTTGTGCCCGAGCATCCGGTAGTAAGGGCAATAGATGGGATGGTCTTTCTTATTGACTTCTTCTGGCTTCCTGGGTTATGGCAGTTGAAAGTCCGGAGTCTTCATCAAACTGTGGAACATCTTTGGCACTGCCTTATTCTTGAACGGATATTCTCTATTTATAAGCTCCTTTAACGTGCGTTGAGGGCGAGGCGGTTGCTCATACTGTTGAGTTGGCTGATAACCGGGTCGAGGTTGTTGGTAGTTCTGCTGAGGTTACTGATACGTCTGTTGCGGGGGCTGATAGCTGGACTGCGGCTGCTCCGGCTGTATTTGCATTGGCTGCTTGCCCTTATCGACTGCCGCGACGATCCCGGATTTCTTTTCAAATGTCTTCACAGGCTTCTGTTTGTCTGTCTTGTCGACAAAACTTAGTTTTTTCGCTTCCTCTTGCAAGCTTCCGGCCTTGCTTAACAACTTCTCGAAAGTCTTAATCGTAAATCTCTTAAGGAGAAGTGCTATCGGGCCGTGAATGCTTTTAAGCAAGATACCGACTGCATGCTGCTCTTGTAGCTGTGACTCACACTTCATGCTTAGATTCCTCCATCGAAGTATGTATTCCACTAAAGTTTCGTTCGGTTTCTGTTTCTCTACCACTAGATCACCGATGGTGATATGGTGTTGAGCTCCGGCAAACCGTTTCATGAAGAGGTTCTCTAAATCTGAAAATGTCTTTATCGAACTGTTCGGTAACTCTGCGTACCAATCGAAGGCGATCCCTGACAGGCTACTGACGAACTGTCGGAAGAGTAAGGCGTCACTTCCACCGGCGTTGCAACAACTAGCGCGAAAATGTGTAACATGCTCTCTAGGGTTTCCGGTACCATCAAAAGCTTTGAACAGAGGTGGTACGAAGCCTTTTGGGTATTGTACTGCATCAAATTCTTCGGGGTAAGGTCTACCCTTCTGAATAGATGTTCCGCTCTTAGACTGTGCTAAGGCTTCGCACTCTGCTCGTTCTACCATGCTCTTGATGTCCTTCTCCGGAATCATGTTCGGGTAGAATCTTTCTTTGGCCGATCATCTCCGTTAACGGATGTAATCTCTTTTCCTCCGTCTGTAATATGAATAACTTCTGGAGGCGTTTCTCTTGGGGGTTGAACCTAACTCTGAAGAGTGGCTAGGGCTGCAGCCATCTCTTCCATCCTTTTCGCCATTTGAGAGATTGTATCATCTTTTTCTCGAAGTTGTGCTCTTAACATTTCCGGTTCATCTCTTTCCGCAGCTGCCGGAGCACCTTGCGAAGTTGGCGATGCTCGTGTCTCAACCATGTTGATCTCCACATATTCGTCATCCATCAATTCCGACGAATCGACTTCATCTCCAAAATTTTCTTCTCTTTCTCTTGCTAATCGTTGAATGTCGGTTCTTAGCTTTTCCATATGGTCCTCTAATGGTCTTTTTCGTACGGTTTCGCAGTTATCATGCGATGGCTGTTGGATTTCCTTCTTGGGAGTCCCCTTCATCGCAGTGGCGCTCTCTTCGGACTCAAGTCTTCTGACGAGACTTTCCTTTTCAGGTCGTTGTTTCGGTCTTAATTGGCCAATAGTAGGACGCCATACCATCCTTCTAGCAGCAGAAGGCCTAGGATCGGATGGTCTGTCGGCTGAATGCTGAAAGGTGGTATCCTCCCTGATCTGTGAACTTGAAACAAAAACAGGTGGACTAGCTTTCATCTTCTTATTCGGCTTTTCTATGGCGTTAACGGGTTCTACTCGCGGCCCAAGACGGGATTTGGCTGGCACCCACCCTATCCTTCTTAAAATCTCTGATACAGGACATTTCTCTTTCTTCGCTAACTTCTCTATCACAGTCTGCAGTCAAGCAAATGGTGTAATCCTAGCCTTTTCTTTCGGTACGTTGCTATAGTATGCGGGTTGAGGTAATGTAGAAGCAATCTTGCGGACATTTTCCTCGTCAGCTGCGGCAGAGAGGGGATGGAATCTACTTCCTTCCAAAAGTGGTGTATACTCAGGCAATGGTATGTACTCAGGCAATGGTGTGTACTCAGGGATCTCTTCTAAGAAAGCGACTTCAGCAGCTCTGGCCTTTCTGGCAATCTTTCTACTTCTATTTCTCCTCTGAGTCCGTGTTAGGGGTGGAACCCTTGAGCTGGACCCAATTTTGAAACAGAAGGTCTCGCAGGGAAATCTGTACCCTCCACGGTAACAAGCTCATTACAAACTTCGACTTCCTTCCCCTTTAGTTTAGCGGGAGCCGGGGTAGGTGCAGAGACGACTAGACCGGTGGGGGTAGAGACAACAGTCCTCCTACGAACAGTAATATTCCTCTCAGCTGGAACCCTTTGCAGGGGAGGGAACTCTTGAGCTGACTTCAGGTTGAATTCAATCACGGGCTCTTCAATTGCTGACATTTTGTCCATTAGTGTGAAGAGAGTGACGTCAGCGATCTTGACATCTGTGTTGCCAAATCCTTGTCCAAAACGGATGATCCCATTGTCGGGCAGCTCATCCTTGTAAACAGCGAAGTCCAGTCCATTGGTGAAGGAGAAGATTAACTTTGGGGCATCCATTTTCTACGAGGCGGATCTCGAATGTCGGTCCCGAATTATACTTCCTTTCGTCGTAAAGTTTAGGACGAAAAAGAAAGAGTCCGAACACATTTTCGTTTATGTTAGTGCATTTGTGATTTATAAAAAAGGTTGTTTATTAGGTAGTTCGTTTGTTAGAAACAAAATGATTAAAGGAAAAAGGTTATAGAAAAGGTAAATGGCCTGATTTAGAATTAGAAAGGAAGAGAGAGTCTTATGTAAGACTTCTCAACTCGAAGGACCGCTCCAAAGCTAACACCTATTGGGGGTCCACCCCACCTCAGAAAAGAGGTAAAAGGATTCTGGAACCTCTCTGTTTAGGGGTGTCTAAACAGTGGCTCCTAAATCCGAGAGGTGTTGGCTATACTCGTTAATGAAAGAAATGAACGGGGTATTCCAACGGAAGAATGGTAGTTTTGGTCCACTAGGGACATGGATACAATACCGATTTATGAAAGCAAAACCATCTGATTAAAAATGGAGAGAGGAACTAGTCCCCAGCGGAGTCGCCATAAGTTGTCGGCATATTTTTAGGTTAGTGTGTTGTATTTTGAAAAGGGGTCGCCTACAGAAGTTGTCGACGAATTTTAAATTTAATTTAAATAAATATATAATTTAGAATGTAGTATTTGATTTTGAAAGTAATTTTAGATTTGAAAATTTTAAGATATGAAATCAAACCAATCTCACATCCCAAATTGTTTATATAAATGAGCACCGCATCACAAACCGTACATCTATCCCGGAGGATAGACACATTGCTTGATGATGGGGCTCGGTTAAATAAACTGGATGATTTGTGACATCCGTTTGGTCTGCGAACCAATTTTATAAGTCGACAAGTTCCCCTGCTTAATATAAATGAATTAAGCGGGGTTTATATTACCTGGGTTCTTAAAGTTCCCTATAAGGGCAAGCCCCTATAGTTAATTACATCTTAAATGACGGGAATCATTTAAGAAAACTCTCGATAATGATCAGTGGTTTTGACCTCAAGAATTTCAAAGTTTAAGGTTTTCAAAGGCTTGAATTTTTGGAAGTTTCAATAGGGAATGGATCAAATTTGGAACAGTTTATTTTAAGAGTCCAAAAGAACGAAAGGTAGGGGATGTCACGGATTCGAGACAAGTCTCGGTGACTTCCCAACTATCCTATTTGTTTGGCTTGAATTTGAGAAGATTATTTAATGTTGCAATCCTGCCAATTTTAATTAATTATGACTTATATTTGTATGATATAATCATACAAATAGCCTTGAAGATGTGAGAGTTTATGTCGTACCGAACAACTACCTCGGAATCCTAAGACTGGTTAGGGCTTAATTTACATGATATGATCATGGAAATGCCTAACAAAAGGGTTGAGGATTTATGTTGCACTAAGCAAACTACCTCGAAATCCTATGGCTTGGTTGTTTAAAACTAAAGAAAGTTTTGCTGAAGTAGACCCGAGTTTTGCTGATGAAGATGGCCGTGCTGCCCACCGTGCTCCAAGCTCCTTGTTGTTGCAGAGGTTTTAGTTTTAGAAAATGATAATCAGGAGATGAGAAAAGTGTTTTGGTTTAGAGAAAATCTTAAAATCAAAGTGTTTTTTTTTAATGTCTTAATTAAAACAAATCTTAAAGTTGGTTAAACAGAACCGATTAAGATCCCACGGTTCCGTCATCCCGGCACCGTTATTTTCATTGAATTCACTTAGTCCAGGATGAATTTGCTAAACTCAACCGAATGAGTTCCACACTTTCATTTAGACCGTGGGAAATCCCGTTAGCAACACGTGGGTTACATCATCCGAGGTATTCCCGATCATTCAACGAGACGTTTTAATTTAATTGCAATTGTAGTTTTGTTGTTCTATTTGTGATTAAAATTTGAGTTGTTTTTATATTCTGAAATGTTGTTGCGGTGAATTTTATACTGCAATGACTTTTAATTTTGTTTTGGTTTCAGTTTAGGGACTATCCTAAAGGTTTTGGTTTTCATGCAACAGTTGTTTATCATGCAAGAAAAGTAAAGTACAGTGCATGTAAGTAAATTGCAATAAAGTAAATTGCAATAAAATAAAAGCGTACCTGGAGGGTCTTCCCAGTCATCCCAAGCCGCACTTAAAACACATGTTAAGACATTTAAATGTTTCAACAAGTACCTAGGTAAAGCTAAGGGAAAGGTTTTGGTTGTCTACCAAAGTCCTAATCCTATAGCTAGTCATCTCCTATGACGTCTATGTTCTTGTGTTTTGGTTTAAGGATGATTTTTTTTCTTCACCAAAGAACAATTAAATCCAGTTGTTCTTAAAAACATCATATCATATTGAGGAAGTGCTTAAGACGAGTCTTAAACATCTTTTCACTACCTTTAGGATTGTTTTAAGTCCAAGAGAATTTAATTATACAAGTGAATTAATCATCCAGGAGTTTAAGTTTTGTTATCTTGCTCAGTGAACTAGGACATTTGAATATCCTATAAGTGAAGTAACACTTCACTTGATGCCTCATTTAAGAGTTATAATAATAAGAGCTTTAAAAGGGCAAATCAAATTATTAAGTATTTTAATGATATAAACTTAATGATTTAATTTTAATTTTGACTTAATTATAAAAAGTTAGTTTAAGTTTGGAATAGTGTTCAAGTTATTTTAGATTTAATTCTTAATGATTTCATTTAGGTTTGTTGTTAAATGATTTTAATTTAATTTAATTCAATTTAACTTTAATTCAATTTAATTTAATTTTAATTTAATTTGGTTTGATTTTAATTTAATTTAATTTAATTTAATTTAATTTAATTTAATTTAATTTGATTTAATTTAACTCGTAATTTAATTTAATTTAATTTAATTTAATTTTAATTTAATTTTAATTTAATTTTAATTTAAATTAATTTTAATTTAATTTAAATTCAGTTGAATTTAATTTTAATTTAATTTAATTTAATTTAATTTTAATTTTAATTTTAGTTTAATTTACTTTAATTTTAGTTTAATTTAAATTTGGATTATTATTTTAATTTTTTTTAATTAAGAATTAAGTATTATTGAAGTGGTTTATTTAGGGACTTTTAAATTAAAGAATAAATATCCTCTTAATAATATCCCTACTTTAATAATTCCAATTTCTATTATTCTCTCAAAATTTCAATTAATTAATTAATTAAAGTTGTATTTTAATTATTTTTGAAATGGTTAGTAGGTTTCTACCCTCAATCATTTAAGTTTCAATCATCCGAATCAGTTTAAAGTCAAATATTTTACCCTTCCCCCTTTTGATTAATCCTAAAATTTTAATTAAAGGTTGAAATTTTTAATTACCATTTTGCCCTTCAAGCTTAATAATTCTATAACTCACTAAATTAAGCTCAAATAAACTTGAAATTTTTATGAAACCTCACTTACATGTCAATTAAGACTTTAGAGGAGAAAATGTGATTTTTCTGTATTTAATTTATTTATGTAATTATTTTTAATGGAAAATAGGGGTTTTCAAGGAAAATTGAATAACATGACCAAGGAAATGTTTCTACCCCTAATAAAATTATTGGATATTCCTAATGACCAGAGGACCAATTGAACCAATTTTGATGATTTTTTGAATTATATTTTATTTATTAGAATAATTTTGAGTTTTGGAGTATTAATTAATTTAAAATAAAATTAAAGTTGAAAAAAGGATTTTATATTTTTTTTAAATCTCTCTAACCTCAAGGAGTTCCGAGAAACAAATTTTATATTTTTCTTATTTTTCTTTGATTTATTAGAATTATTTTAGTGAAAATGTTGGAAAATACATTTTTTAATATTAAAAATTACATTAAGCCTTTAAAATTCAATATCTTATCCTAGGGACTTAAGAAAAATATTTGGTTTGTTCCTAAGTAATTATAATTCAAAATGTGACATTTTGGTGATTTTTAATATTTTTATGATTTTTATTATTTTTTAATTATTAAAAAGATTAAAATAATGATAAAAATCAACTTTTTTAGAAAATTACAATTTTAATTTTCCTAAGTTCCTCTGATATCAGAGAAGCTCCAAAACCATTTTTTGTGAACTTTTGAAAAGTATTTTGTGAGTTATGAATTTTTAAAGTTTAATTTTACCCATTTTGCTTAAGAGGCTTAATCAACCCATTTGGTGGGGTTAATCAAGTCAAATTGATTTCAAATTTTTATGAGATGTTACTCTAATCTCAAAGATCAGTGGAGAATTATTTTTAAGTTAATTTGATGTGTAATTAACCCTAATTAATTAAAATTCAATTTCGGGTATTTAGACCAATTAGGGTTATTCCAAGTGAATTAACTCAAAAATTATTTTTCCTAGGTTCCTCTAGTCATAAGAAACATCCCCAAATTTTCCTAGAATTTACTTCTCAATATGCTAATTATTGGAATTAAAATGTTCAAAACAGTAACATGCAATTGAAAAATCAATAACATCTCATAAGGATGGCCTCTAACCTTGGAAAATTCAAGGAATGTTCCCAAGTTCAGAGGCTTTAAAAGCCCTATGGTCTCATGCTATGATGAATTGTCTATGTGCATGGAGAATTAAAATAGTGCAGAGAGTAAATAAATTATTAAAAATAAAACACTTAATGAAATTAATTGATTTCTTTTCCACATTATTCTCCTCTGTTCACTGAGTAAGAGGGTATTTTTATTTTATTTTTAGGATTTTTCTACATAAAGTTATGCATTTTTGAAGTTATGGGTATTTAATAAATAAGAAAAATCCCTATTTGTCTACTTATCCACGCGGCGCCACGCAATCCTCGGCAGCTCCGAACGCCCACGCGGCGCATTCCTATTCGACGCCGCCATCTGACACAGCACTCCAGGGGCCACGGTTCTTGTACCATTGCGCTGTCCGAAACAATCTCGGCCGTCCGCTTGAAACACGCTCGATCCGACGGCTCCTGGTCATCGTGTGTGCACCCGTGACCGTCCATACTAAAACCCTAAGAACTCACTCGATTCTCAACGGATTTTTGTGTTCTTATGCTCTATGGATTCGTCTTGAAGAGACGAACACATCCAAATGGTAAACATGCATTGAAATCGATTCATATCAAATGGAGAATCTCCAGAAGCTCGAGAAGAAGAGAGAGTTCATACCTTTGCTCAGTGAAGTGAAGCTTGGATTTGAGAGTTTCTCACGTTCGATTGGGTCCAAGCAAGCTCCAGATGAAGTTCCTTGGCCTGGTGAATTACCTAGGTACAAAAGTGACCACAGCCGATCACAAAGCTTGGAGGCTGGAAGCAATGGCCGGCTCGGTGAAGGGGCTTTTACTCGGGAAACTTCTCCTCTTGGTCCGGTGAAGGTGTAGAGCCAATCAATTTAGGGATTGACTCACCGTGGTGAAGTGTCCTAGTTTTAGGCTTGGATTTCAACTCTGAAATTGAGCTTATAGAGAGGAAATGCAGGGGGATTTCAGTGGGGATCAAGTGCTCTAGGTGTGGGGGAGAGTCTAGAGTGATTTTGGCAGAGTTTCCTCAAGATTTTTGTTCAGCCTCTCTCATGGCCGAGAGAGGTGGAGTTTATATAGGAGAGGCTGGAGGGCCTCCCAGGGGGGTTTGAAGGCTTGGATCAGCTGCTCAGGGGAAGAGAAGAACAACCATGGTGGCCATTGGGCATGGGGCAGCTCAGTAGGGGAGAATTTCAATGTTAGGCTCACATGGTGCTTTTGGGTGTGGTGTTTACCGACGATCCGAGCGGCTGGCCCGAGAGCATGGGTCATCGTTGTCATCGTGAGGTTCGAGCTTGATGTTTGTGAGTCCAATCGAGCTTTGCCATGTGTAAAGTAGTTGAATTAAAATGGCATGGGTGAAGGCTATTTTGGCTTGGTTTGGGTCAACCCAACACTTTGGGCTTGGTTCACCTTCCAAGGTAGCTTTGGGTGCTTGTGGGAGTCAAAGGAATCGACTGGTTTGGAAAGGAGAAGTCCCTATCCAAATATATTTGGATTAAATTTGGGTTAAGGGGAAACATGTTTAGGGTTAATGACTTTTAAGAGGTACTTAAAGGACCTCCTTCTTTTGCCATTTAAGGAGAATTGACAAATTATAGATTCTCATGGCTTGCCAATGGCTTACATGTGGCTTCATGGCTCCATATGGCTTCGGGAAAAGATGGCTCACTTGCATGAGAAAGGGTGTTGGAATTTTTGATGAATGTATGAGGAGTTAGCATGAAGCTTGATTTAGAATAATTTGATATTTGATTGGAACTTTAGGGATGGTTTTAATTGATGTCATGATGAAGAAGAGTGTCATATGGGCTTTGGATGAATTTTTGGGCTTTTGAATTTGTTTTGGATGGGCTTTAGGTTTGAAAATGGGCTTTAGGATTTTAAAATAAATTTATGGATGGGAATTTTATAAAAGTTTGGGCCAAATAATTGTTTGGGTTTGGTTTAGGGATGTATCATGAGTGATTTGAAGCAAATTTGAGGTAATTTGGAATTGAATTGGGTTGGATTTGGGCTTCTTTGGTAAAGGGGCCAATGTAGGTCAAATTGGGCTAATTTGGGCCAATGTTGGGCTAAGATTGAAATTGATGTAAAATTAATGTTGAAAAATGTTTGTGGAGGTGTTACAAATATGTTTCAACTTTGGTTGGGTTTTGATTTTGGGATTTGGGCCCATTTGGGTTAGGTTTGGGTGTAGGCCCATTTAGGGAATTTTGGGTTTGGGTTGAATTTGAGTAAGGTTTGGGTCCAAATTTTGGGCAAATCATCTTAGTTTTTTGTTTGTGGGGATGCTAGGAAGGTTTTAGATAAGATTTGGGTCAAATTGGGATTGAATTGGGTTAGTTTGGGCTAGGTTTAGGTCATGGGTCAAAATTGGGTCTTAAGCTTAAAAATGAAATTGGATTTAAATTCCAATCAAATTGGGCTTGAATTTGGTCTAGATTGATATTTGAGATATTGAATTGAAGTTTAGAATTGAATTGGACCAAAATTGAGGTCAATTTGGGTGATTTGGTTTGACATTGGGTTCATTTGGGTTTAAAATGGGCTAAATTGGGGGTTTTGGTAAAAGTAGGGTAAATTAACAAAATTGGCCCATGGTGTAGTTAGACAAAATGAAATTGGGAATATTTGGGATTTTCTGGAATTTTCTGGGAATTTTTGAAATTTATAAAAGTTTGGCCAAAAGTGTATTTTTAGTGTATTTGGAGTGTATTTTTGGAAATTTTGGTATATTTGGCTATGGATGATCAATTTGAGTGATGTGGCAATGTTTGGGGTTGGTTTTGAGGAATTTTGGGTGATTTGGAGATTTTGGAAAATTTGGGCAATTTTAAGGACTTTTGGTAGGTTTGATGGGAGTGAAATGGAATCACTTTGATTGAGCCATGAAGCCATATTAAGCCCATATGAGCCATGAGAGGACTCATTAGAGGCATTCACTATGTTGTTCCTAACCCTCTTAGCCAGGGGCTTAGGGTTAAGGTCCATCCATATGAATTACCTACATGAGTCAGGGAGTCAAGTTGGGTATAGGTGTGGTTTTAGGATTTGGATTATGTGTGTGAGAGTGTAGAGTGTGAGTGTAGTGAGTGTGTAAGTCAACCCTCACCAGACCAGGCCACCCAGGGTAGTCCTAAGGCCAAAGAGTCCTATAGGGAACTCATCCTTTAAACCTCCACATTTGATCTCAACCCTCCAGGTGATTAGGAGTCTACAATCAAGCTTGTGGGGTTTGCGGGGAGACAAGAAGAGGTTTAAATTTCTAAGGGATGGGTCCCAATTCTAGTCCTCTAAGATAGTCAAAGGAAAAACCTAAGGCTAGATCCTAAACACTAAAGAGGGAAGAGAAGATCTCTTCAAAAATGAGGTCAACACAATGTCGGTATTTTGTTAGAGGAAAGCCGTGATTTTCGTGTCAGGAAAGGACTTACATCCAATAACCGGAGAGAGAAAATGGATGTCATATTCCATTTCTTGAAATGTCAATGTCGATATTTGGTTAGAGGAAAGCCATAATTTCCGTGTCAAGAAAGGACTTATATCTAATTACCAGAGAGAGAAAATGGATGTCATTTTCCATTTTTCGAAATGTCAATGTCGATATGTGGTTAGAGAAAAGCGTGATTTCCGTGTCAGGAAAGGACTTACATCCAATAACAGGAGAAAGAAAATGAATGTCATTTTCCATTTTTCAGAATGTCAATATCGGTATTTGGTTAGAGGAAATCCGTGATTTCCGTATCAGGAAAGGACTTACATCCAATAATCGGAGAGAGAAAATGGATGTCATATTCCATTTCTCAAAATGTCAATGTCGGTATTTGGTTAGAGGAAAGCCATGATTTCTATGTCAGGAAAGGACTTACATCCAATAACTGGACAGAGAAAATGGATGTCATTTTCCATTTCTCGAAATGTCAAAGTCGGTATTTGGTTAGAGGAAAGCCGTGATTTCCGTGTCAGGAAAGGACTTACATCCAATAACTACAGAGAGAAAATAGATGTCATAGTTCATTTCTCAAAATGTCAATGTCGATATTTGGTTAGAGGAAAGCCGTGATTTCGGTGTCAGGATAGGACTTACATCCAATAACCGGAGAGAGAAAATGGATGTCATATTTCATTTCTTGAAATGTCAATGTCGATATTTAGTTAAAGGAATGCCGTGATTTCCGTGTCAGGAAACAACTTACATCCAATAACTAGAGAGAGAAAATGGATGTCATTTTTCATTTCTCAAAATGTCAATGTCAAGATTTGGTTAGAGGAAAGCCATAATTTCCGTGTCAGGAAAGGACTTACATCCAATAACCGGAGAGAGAAAATTTATGTCATTTTCCATTTCTAAATATTTTATGTTAGTTAGAGGAAAGCCATGATTTCCGTGTCAGGAAAGGACTTACTTCCAATAATTGGAGAGAGAAATGGATGTCATATTCTATTTCTCAAAATGTCGATATTAGTTAGAGGAAAGCCATGATTTCTGTCTTAGGAAAGGACTTACTTCCAATAATTGGAGAGAGAAATGGATGTCATATTTCATTTCTCAAGATGTCGAAATGTTGATGTTGTGATAAAAGAATGCAATTTTCGTCTCTAGAAAGGACTTACTTCCGATAGCAAAGGAGAGGATGAGTGTCAAACGTTGATATGTCAAATGTCGCAATGTCGATATGTCAGAAGTCGATAATAATTATTGATATATTAAAGGTCAAAATATAGATGTGTCAAATGTTGATAACGATTGTTGATATGTTGAAATGTTGATATTTTAAATGTCGAAAGATCGATATCTCAAATGTCGATAACAATTGTCGATATGTCAAATGTCGATATGTCAAACGTCAAATGTCGAGATGTTGATATGTCAAATGTCGAAAGATCGATATCTCAAATGTTGATAACAGTTGTCGATATGTCAAAGGTCGAAAGGTCGATATGTCACATGTTGAAATGTCTGTCAAATGTTGATATGCTAAATTATGGGAATGTCATAATTTCCATAGCAGGAAAAGGACATTCATCCGAAAGTTATAAAGAGAAAATGGATGTCCTATTCCATTTCTCAAAAATGTCAAATGTCAATGTCGAGTTATAGGAATGCCATAACTTCCGTGTCATGAAAGGACTTACATCCGATAACTGGGACGAGAAAATGGATGTCATATTCCATTTCTCAGGAACGTCAAATGTCGGTGTCAAGTCAGAGGAATGCCATATTCCGTATCAGGAAAGGACTTATATCCAATAACTAGAAAAGAGTGGCAAACTCAAGATGAAGAGTGTATCCGCTGGGGATTTGACCTTTACAGGTCGAAATATATTAATCATCACAAGTTGTTTGTCATTTTTAATTCAAAATCCTTGTTTTGGCATTTTTGGAACTGTCGATGTATTGTAGATAATTGAGGAAAGAGAACAAATGTCATATTCAATTTTCTCTAAAAAGGTGTCAATGTCAAAACGTCGATTTTGGAATAGGAATGCGTATCCAAAGAAAGATTGCTAAAGGAAAGCCAACGTCATGATGGTCTTACATCCAATAGCGAGAAAGAGAGTAGATGTCGTCTTCCATTTAAGGAGGTCTTACACTACCTCTTAGAAATGTCGATTTTGTTTTCTTTTGTCTTGGTTATTTGTTTCCCAATTTACAAAACAAGTCATTCATATTTGTTTATGTCGCATCTTTTTCAAATACTTCCCATTGATTGGGTGTATTATGTTTTCTTAATAGTCTACCAACTGATAGGATTTCCCCAAATGTGTCTTCTTAACAGCATATGGGCCCTCCCATGAGGATAGGTGTTTGAAGTACTAAATCCAAATCCCTGATCTGACTGTCCTAGGGTGAACCAATTTATCATGGGCCCGTACAATGCTTGTCAGTCATCTTGGTTCATAAAGCTTCCATTAATCACCAATTCTATAAAGATCATTCAGATTGTCCTTCAAAAATCACTTTAACATTTCCAAATTGGGATTGGGGTTGGATCTTTGGAAAATTATGACTTCAGAGTATAATTTCCATTAATCTCCAATAACAGAGCCATTTACCTTAGTTCTTTCTTTATGGGTCTTAGGAATTTTTCGAAATTGTGATCAAAATATCTTTTATTTTCTAAAGATATGTATGAACCAATTAATAGTCAACCAAAAGACGAGATCACTTAATTCTTTCCTGAATATAATATCAGAAGAATTTTCTTAAGACTTCTTTCAAGATTTATCAATTAGGGGATAATTTGGACACCAATTTTTAATTTTATGCTCACCTCAAGTTCTTCTCAGAGAATTACTATATCTGGTTGAGCATGCTAAAGATTTTGAATGTTTGAATTGAGACACCAATTTTTGATTTTGTGCCCACCTCAAGCTTCTTTTTAGAAACCTTTTTTTTGGTAGGGCAATCTTTAATGATTTTGAATGCCTAAACTCAAACACCAATTTTTGATTTGCTACTCACCTCAAGCTTCTTCTCAAGGAATTACTATATCTGGTAGAGCATGTTTTAAGGTTTTTGAATGTCCAAACTCCCATAATTAATAATTCTCAAATATTTCTTAAGACGAATTATGGGATATTATAACTCATTCAGATGTCAGGACCCAATCACATGGCAGAAGATTAAGAGGCTCGTGACTTCTTTAGTCAATTACTTGCATTTTGATCACAATATTTTATTTTTCATTTAGGACCCAGTCTGAAGATTTAAGATAAAGGGCCCAGTTATTAGGGCATTAATTTCATTTTACCCTTGAAATCATAATTTTCTTGTCAAAATGTCAGAATTTTTGTCTTTAATTCTTCCTTTCTGAATTTTCTTTTTTTCAATAGGTGAATGAGAAGAATATTTCCAAAGATATTAAATCTAAAGATTTGAAATTTCATTCTACCTCACAGATCAATTTGGGTGTTATTTCCAAAGATATTAGATCCAAAGAATTCAAATTTCATCCCTCGTCACATATCAATTTTCATTTCTCCACAAAGGACATGCTAGTTAACTAGTCCTAGAACTAGACTCAACATAGATCAGATCTTCAGTCGATCTCTTTCTTTCTACAAAGCTGTCCTAAGGGAAACCCTTAATGGAATTCATCCAAAAGCAATCGTCTTCCCAAAATTTGATTAATGATTTTGATTTTTAGAGTCTTTGGTAGATTGACAAATCAGAACCTTGTGGGTAAGAAAAAGATCAACTAAAGGAGTGGTTCAGAGGCTGTGAAAAGCATAACCATGAAGAATAGGTTCATAAGCCATAAAAAGCATAACCTAGGGGAGTGGTTCAGAGGCTATAAAAAGCATAACCACGAAGAATAGGTTCAGAGGCCATAAAGACATAACCTAGGGAAATGTTTAGAGGCTGTAAAAAGCATAACCACGAAGAATAGGTTCATAGGCCATAAGGGCATAACCTAAGGGAGTGGTTCAGAGGCTGTAAAAAGCATAACCACGAAGAATAGGTTCAGAGGTCATTAAGGCATAACCTAGGGAAGTGGTTCAGAGGCTGTAAAAAGCATAACCACGAAGAATAGGTTCAGATGCAATAAGGGCATAACCTAAGGGAGTGGTTCAGAGGCTATAAAAAGCATAACCACCAAGCCAGATAAACTGAACATGTTTGGCTGAGAAAGTATTTGCCTCAACTTATTCAAAACGGCAATATCGGTCGGTCTAACAATATAATCGATGAACACTCCGTACCTGGGTGGGAAGGGAGGGAACACATGTTGTTTTTGTATGTCTTTTGTGTCATTTTGGTCTGTCGATTATGGAAATGTAAGATTCTAGGATTTGTTTGTCGTGAACAAATCTTTGAATCTAAGAGGTATTAGTTTTATTTTACTCGAGATTGAGTAAGATATAGAACTAAAGAAAGGATTATTTAGTCTTTCAAAAGACAAATTGTCATAGTCATGAGGGCAAAATGATTAACCAAAGATTGGGAGAGAGAATGTCCCCAACAGAGTCGCCACTCTTTGATGGCGATCAAATTGGAGTAACATGTGGACGCCGTCAAATCTCATGTCATGTCAATGTTATGGGTCGCCACTCTCTTTCTCTATCTATCACCCTAATTCTTATCCTTCCTAGAATTATTGTCAGAAGTCTTTGGAGAATTTAAAGAAGGATTAATCATGATAGAGATTGAGAGGAAAAGAGATCAAAATGATAATCTCATAGAAAAAGTCTTCAGATTGTGTAGTTACTGAAGTTTTTCAAATAAGAAAATCATATGAAGATCTTGGATAACCAAAGCGGTCTTGTAGGTGAAATACCTATCATGAGTTCTTTAATCTCCTATAAGAGCGAGCTCCTATAGTTAATTACATCCTGAGTAATTAATATTGCCTAGGAAATCTCCCGATTAAGGTTAACATTATCCTCGAAAAAGAGTAAGTGTTAGTGTGTTAAGTTCGATTTAAGTCAAACTTAAGAATTATGTCGGTTCGTGTCATGTTAAGTTTGATTTAGGTCAAACTTATGTCAGTTTATGTCACATAATGCTGATTTATGTTGAATGTCGAATTATGTAAGTTTGGTTTGAAATGTCAATTAATATCATTTAATGTCGTTGATTGCTGAATTTGATTTGAAATGTCGATTAATGTCATTTATTTTCTGTGATTGTTTAATTTGGTTTGAAATGTCGACTAATGTCATTTAATGTTGGTGTTTGTTGAATTTGGTTTGAAATGTTGATTAATGTCATTTAATGTCAGTGATTGTTGAATTTAGTTTGAAATGTCGATTAATGTCGGTTTGTGTTTGGGAATATTGATTAATGTTGAAAAATTTAATTTGAAATGTCAAGTTTGTCGAGTTTCGTTTGGAATGTCGGATTTATGTTGATTTATGTTTGAAATGTCGAATTTATGTCGGTTATGTTGATTTATGTTTGAAATGTCAAATTTATGTCGATTATGTCGATTTTGATTTAAAATGTCGATTTTAATGCAGTTATGTTTGAAATGTCAAATTTATGTCGACTAATTGTTTGGAATGTCAAATTTATGTCGATTATGTCAATTTTGGTTTAAAATGTCGATTTTATGTCAGTTATGTTGATTTTGTTTTAAAATGTCGATTTTATGTCAGTTATGTTTGAAATGTCGAATTTATGTCGGTTTTGTCGATTTTTGTTTGAAATGTCAAATTTAAGTCGATTATGTCGATTAATTGTTTGGAATGTCAAATTTATGTCAATTATGTCTATTTTGGTTTAGGATGTCGATTTTATGTCGGTTATGTTTGAAATGTCAAATTTATGTCGATTATGTCGATTAATTTTTTGGAATGTCAAATTTATGTCGATTATGTCGATTATGTCGATTTTGGTTTAAAATGTCGATTTTATGTCAGTTATGTTGATTTTGGTTTAAAATGTCAATTTTATGTCTGTTATGTTTGAAATGTCAAATTTATGTCGGTTTTGTCGATTTATCTTTGAAATATCAAATTTACGTCGATTATGTCGATTAATTGTTAGGAATGTCAAATTTATGTCGATTATGTCGATTTTGGTCTAGAATGTCGATTTTATGTCGGTTATGTTTGAAATGTCGAATTTATGTCGGTTTTGTCGATTTTTGTTTGAAATGTCAAATTTATGTAGATTATGTCGATTAATTGTTTTGAATGTCAAATTTATGTCAATTATGTCGATTTTGGTTTAGAATGTCAATTTTTTGTCGGTTATGTTTGAAATGTCGAATTTATGTCGGTTTTGTCGATTTTTGTTTGAAATGTCAAATTTATGTTGATTATGTCGATTAATTGTTTGGAATGTCAAATTTATGTCGATTATGTCGATTTGTTTACAATGTCGATGTCAATTTAAACTTAAAAATCTTGAGTTCATGTCTGTTTGCACTTAAGTTAAATTTGATTAACTTGAGTTCGTGTCTGTTTGAACTTAAGTTGAATTAACTTGAGTTCATGTCTTTTTGAACTTAAGTTGAATTAGATTAACTTGAGTTCATGTCTGTTTGAACTTAAGTTAAAAGGTTTTACAGTTAGATTCAATATTTATTGAATTAACTTAGGTTCTTGTTGGTTGAACCTAAGTTAAATTCAATGTTGATTGAATCTAATAAACTTGAGTTCATGTCTGTGTGAACTTAAGTTAAATGGTTTAAAGTTAGATTCAATATTGATTGAATTAACTTGGGTTCATGTCTGGTTGAACCTAAGTTTGGTTTGACTTAAGTCTAACATGGGTTAGACTTAAGTTAGGTTTAGGTTAGACTTAGGTTCATGTCGGGTTGAACCTAAGTTTGGTTTGACTTAAGTCTAATGTGGGTTAGACTTAAGTTTGGTTTAAGTTGGATTTAGGTTTGAATTAAGTTAAGTTTGACCTAGACTTAAAGTTGACTTAAGTTCAATATGGGTTGAACTCCAATTAAGATTTAACTTAGGTTAAGTTAGTTTCAATTTAGGTTGAACCTAGACTTCGAGTTGACTTAAGTTCAATATGGGTTGAACTTAAGTTAAGTTTGAACTTAGGTTTGGGTTTTGGTTAAACCTTAGTTAATAAGGCTTAATGATTTAATTAGGTCTAATGGGTTAAACCTAATTAGGGTTTATGTTTGATTAAACCTTAGTTAGTCAAGGTTTAATTGTTTAATTAGGTTTAATTGTTTAATTAGGTCTAATGGGTTAGACCTAATTAGGGTTTATGTTTGATTAAACCATAGTTAGTTAAGGTTTAATGGTTTAATTAGATCTAATGGGTTAGACCTAATTAGGGTTCGTGTTTGATTAAACATAAATTTTAGGGTTTAATGGTTTAATTAGATCTAATAAGTTAGACCTAATTAGGGTTTGTGTTTGATTAAACTTTAGTTAGTTAAGGTTTAATGGTTTAATTAGGTCTAATGAGTTAGACCTAATTGAGGTTTATGTTTGATTAAACCTTAGTCAGTTAAGGTTTAATGGTTTAATTAGGTCTAATGAGTTAGACCTAATTAGGGTTTGTGTTTTCCTTAAACCTAATGTTTAAGAAGGTTAATTAAGTTTAATATGTCCTTAAATTTAGTTAAAGATTTAATTTGTATTAAACCTAATTTAGTTAAGGTTTAATGGGTTAATTAAGTTTAATATGTCCTTAAACTTAATTAAAGATTTGATGTTGGTTAATTAAGTCTAATATGTCCTTAAACTTAATTAAAGAGTTTGATTTTGATTAATTAAGACTAATATGTCCTTAAACTTAATTAAAGAGTTTGATTTTTATATTAAACCTAATTTAGGTAAGGTTTAATGGGTTAAATAAGTTTAATATGTCCTTAAACTTAATTAATGATTTGATTTTGGTTAATTAAGTTTAATATGTCCTTAAACATAATTAAAAGGTTTGATTTTTGTTTTAAACCTAATTTACGTAAGGTTTAATGGGTTAATTAAGTTTAATATGTCCTTAAACTTAATTAAAGATTTGATTTTTGTACTAAATCTAATTTAGGTAAGGTTTAATGGGTTAACTAAGTTTAATATGTCCTTAAACTTAATTAAAGATTTGATTTTGGTTAATTAAGTCTAAAATGTCCTTAAACTTAATTAAAGATTTTGGTTTTGTTTAATTAAGTTTAATATGTCCATAAACTTAATTAAAATGTTTAATTTTAGTATTAAACCTAATTTAGGTAAGGTTTAATGCGTTAATAAAGTTTAATATGTCCTTAAACTTAATTAAAGATTTGATTTTTGTATTAAACCTAATTTAGGTAAGGTTTAATGGGTTAATTAAGTTTAATATGTCCTTAAACTTAATTAAAGATTTGATTTTTTTATTAAACCTAATTTAGGTAAGGTTTAATGGGTTAATTAAGTAATATGTTCTTAAACTTAATTAAAAGAGTTTGATTTTTGTCTTAAAACCTAAGGTTTAATGGTTTAGCTAGGTTTAAGTTGTCTTTAAACCTAATTATTATTTGATTTGAGTTGGATTCATCACTTGCTTATTCCATGATGAGATGGATTAAATATGTGAAGAGAAGGTTTTGAATTATTAATTTAAAAATTAATAAATCATAACCTTATTTCAAAATGTCTTTTAGATTGTTTTGATGACTTGAGAATTGTTTTTTTAGGATTGTTGTCTGTTATCCTAATGTTCTCAATCATATTGCATTCAAATTTTCCAATTTGTCCAAATTTTATAATTATTTTTGAAAATAATTACAAAATATCATGGAAATTAGGAAATCATATCCTAGAGAGCTATCCTAGCCTTAGAAAAATCAGAAGATGTGCCAAAGGACTTAAAGGTAATTCCCTAAAAAATTCATATTTTTCTGACTTGTAAATAATTTTTCATAATTAAAATACTCAAGACAGTATTTAATTAATTAAAAATTAAATACTGAGAATAAAATTATGATTTTGGTCTCATAATTTTCTTCTCTTCAAGAGCTTTCCAGAGGTATTTTTAGTTTATTTTTGTGACCTCTGGATCAAAAGATATGGATTTTTGAAGTTATTACGGTTTCCCTGAATTAATCCAGCCGAAAAAATCCAGCCGCTGCCACGCATCCTCGTACCGTCGAAATTGAGTGATTTTTTAAACTATGGAATCATCTCGACGTATAGATTGTATTTATACGGTGATGATACATTTATGGGCTAGTATAACCCATGATATTTCGAAAATAAGAATTATTTTGGAGAAAATAAATCCATACATTGGCCAAAAGTATGTCGAGCTTGATCAGGCCTGATGGTCAGCTTCTAGGACTCCCAAAAAAGATCTTTGTCACTTCAATTTGGTTTTGTAGCTAGCCTTGGTGAGCAATTTGGGCAAAATGGCCAAGTTTGGCTGATTTGGGATTTTGGCCAAATTGGCTTGATTGGGCTAGCCCTATGGCTTCGGCTTCGTTGGAATAGGTTGTTGAGGTCCCCAGGAAGATTTTTGTGTTGGGAGCCAAGGGATTTGGGCAGCCTATAGGATTCTATGGGTTAATTCTCTCCACTTGGATATTTTGGCCAGGGGGGTATTTATAGCCATGAATGGCTATGGATTAACCTTGGTTGGCTTGGATTTGACAAGGGTATAGTTAGGCCTGTAGAGTACAACCTCCTCCATGTAAACCAAACTTCACCTCTTCTTCCTCCATGAGAATTTTGCCACTTAAGCAAGTGCACATTTCATGGTAATTTTGGCTTATATCTTGTCATGATGGATTTTAGCCTCTTTGTTTCCATTCCATTGGCTAAGTGGGAGGTTCATGGTGACTCAAATGGTTGAGACCCTCTCCTTGCAACACCTCATTTACCATTTCATGAGGTGATGACACATTAGCCCCTCTCTTAATATTTTTCATGAAATATCATTATGGTTTTAACCATGGTGTGAAGGATGGTTAAAGCTTTGTCTCTTCACTATTGGATGGCTAGGGAGGTGGCTAAACTAACCTCACCAAGGCTAGACACCTCACACTATAAATTACCATGGTTTTGCCACCTAATTTTTCATGTGATGATGGCCTTTACCATGGTTAAATATGAGTGATTTATGAATTGATTATTCTTTGCTGGATCATGTGTGATGTCATAAAAGAATTTTAGAATATTTAGAAAACCATATGTCATAGGTTTTAAAAATTCCATTTAATGCCCTCTTCATTTTAATTTTCATTTTTAATTAATTATGTCATTAATAGAATATTGAAAATTATTTTATTAATCAATAATTAATTGGAAATAATTCCAAATTAATTATTTTATTAATATCCATGTCATTAAAATTGATTTTTGTCTCTTCTCATGACTTTTCAATTTAATTTTCATTTTAATTAATTATGTCATTAATTAAAATATGAAAATTAAATTATTGATCATTTAATTAATTAAAAATAATTTTGGAATCAATTATTTGATTAATTCCATTAGTTTTAATCAATTTATGGATTTTGTGATTTTATGGCTTTTGAATTTAATTCTTCATTTTAATTAATTAGGTCATCAATTAAAATTTTAAAATTAATTCATTAGCCAATTAATTAATTAAAATAATTTTGAAATCAATTATTTAATTAATTTTGTCATTTTATGACTTTTAATTTAATTTTCATTTTAATTAATCATGTCATTTAATTAATTAAAATATTAAAAATCAAATTATTAGTCAATTTAATTAATCAAAATAATTTTTTTGAAATTAATTTGATTAATTTTTGTCATTGTGAGGTTTTAAACATGTCATTGGTTGTTTGATCAAAAATTGATCATTTTAACTAAATTTGACTTTTTAGGTCATGTGTTGACCCATTGGGTCAATAAGGTTGGTGATTGGATTTGGATTAGTTATTTTGACCAAAATTGTCATTTTAGGTCAAAAGGTTGACCTGTGGGTGTCGACATATTTTTAGGTTATGTGTTGTATTTTGAAAAGGGGGTCGCCTACAGAAATTGTCGGCGAATTTTCATATTTTAAATTTAATTTAAATATATATATAGTTTAAAAGATAACATTTGATTTTTTGAAAGTAATTTTAAGTTTAAAAGTTTTAAGATATGAAATCAAACCGATCTCACATCCAAAATAATTTATATAAACGAGCACCACACCACAAACCGTGTATCTATCCCGAAGAATCGACACACTGCATGATGATGGGGCTCGATTAAATAAACTAGGAGATTTATGACATCTGTTTGGTCTACGAACCAATTTTATAAGCCGACAAGTTCCCCTGCTTAATATAAATGAATTAAACAGGGTTTATATTACCTGGGTTCTTAAAATTCCCTATAAGGGCAAGCCCCTATAGTTAATTACATCTTAAGTGACGGGAATCACCTAAGAAAACTCTCGATAATAATCAATAGTTCTGCTCTCAAGAATTTCAAAGTTTAAGTCTTCAAGGGATTGAATTTTGGAATTTCAATAGGGAATGGATCAAATTTAGAACATTTTATTTTGGGAATCCAAAGGAACAAAGGTAGGAGAAATCACAGATTCGAAGCGAACTTCGGTAATTTCCCTACTATCCTATTTGTTTGGCTTGGATTTAGGAAAGTCCTATTGTTTATTTAATGTTTTGATCTTGCCAGTTTTAATTAGTTAGGACTTATATTCATATGATGCGATCACACAAATAGCCTTGAAGATGTGAGGGTTTATGTCGTATCGGACGACTACCTCAGAGTCCTAAGACCGGTTAGGGCTTAATTTACATGACATGATCATGCAAATGCCTAACGAAGAGCTGAGGATTTATGTTGCACCAGGCAAACTACCTCGAAGTCCTATGGCTCGGTTGTTTAATTCTAAGAAAGTTTTGCTGAAGTAGACTCAGGTTTTGCTGATGACGATGGCCGTGCTGCCCACCATGCTCCGAGCTCCTTGTTGTAGAGGTTTAGTTTTAGACGTCATAAATCAGGAGATGAGAGAAGTGTTCTGGTTTAGAGAAAATCTTAAAATCCAGGTGTTTTTTATGTTTTAATTAAAAAAAATCTTAAAGTTGATTATAACAACACCGGTTAAGATCCCACGGTTCCATCCTTCCGGCATCGTTATTTTTATCGGATTCACTTAGTCCAGATGAATTTGCTAAACTCAACTGAATGAGTTCAACACTTTCATTTAGACCGTGGGAAATCCCGTTAGCAACACGTAGGTTACATCATCCGAGGTATTCCCGATCATCCAACAAGACATTTTAATTTAGTTGCAGTTGTAGTTTTGTTGTTCTGTTTGTGATTAAATTTTAAGTTGTTTTATATTTTTAAATGTTGTGGCGGTGAATTTTATCTTGTAATGACTTTTAATTTAGTTTTGGTTTCAGTTTTAGGACTATCCTAAAGGTGTAGGTTTTCATGCAACAGTTGTTTATCATGCAAGAAAAGTAAGTGCGATGCGATTAAATAAATTACAATAAGGTAAATTGCAATAAAATAAAAGCGTACCTGGAGGGTCTTCTCATCATCCCAAGCTGCACTTAAAACACCATTAGAATATTTAAGAATTTAAAGCAAGTTCCTAGGTAAAGCTAAGGGAAGGGTTATGGTTTTCTACCAAGTTCCTAATCCTATAGCTAGTCATTTCCTATGACGTCTAGGTTCTTGTATTTTGGTTTGAGGACGATTTTCTTCATCAAAGAATAACTAAGTTCAATTGTTCTTATAAATATCCTATCATATCGAGGAAGTGCTTAAGACGAATCTTAAACATCTTTTCAATACTTTTAGATTGTTTTAAGTCCAAGAGAATTTAATTATACAAATGAATTAATCGTCCGGGAATTCAAGTTTGTTGTCTTGCTCAGTGAACTAGGACATTTGAATATCTTATGAATGAAGTAACACTTCGCTTAACACTCCATTTAGGAGTTATGACAACAAGAGCTTTCGAGGGCAAATTGATGTTCAAATGATTTATGATTTAACTTAATTTCAATTAATGGGTTTAAGTTTGGAATAGTGTTCAAGTTGTTTTAGATTTATTTTGAATTTTTTTTTTATGTCTTAGGTGATGTTATTTTTAATTTAATTTAATTTGATTTAGTTCAATTTAATTTAATTTAATTTAATTTAATTTAATATGGTTTAATTTAATTTAATTTAATTTAATTTAATTTAATACAATATGATTTAATTTAATTTAATTTAATTTAATTTAATTTAATTTGATTTAATTTAATTTAATTTAATTTAATTTAATTTAATTTAATTTAATTTAATTTAATTTAATTTAATTTAATTTAATTTAATTTGATTTAATTTAATATGTTTTAATTTAATTTTATTTAGTTTAATTTAAATTTTAATTTAATTTTATTTTTAATTTTAATTTAATATTTTATTTTATTTTTTTCTTTATGTTTTAAAGATGATTTAATTTTAATTGTTAAAGTATTAATTTAATTGAAATTTTAAAAGGATTTAATTAAAATAATTTAACTTTAATTTAATTTAATGATTAAGTCTTTTTAGCATTTTAAATCTTAAACTTGGATTATCATTTTGATTAGGAATTAAATATTATTGAGATGATTAATTTAGGGATTCTTAAATTAAAGAACAAATCTCTTCTTAATAATATCCCTATTTTAATAATTCTAATTTTATTATTCTTCCAAATTTAATTAATTATTTGATTAAGGTTTATTTTGATTATTTTTAAATTATTTAGTAGGTTTATACCCTTTAATTATTTAAATTTCAATCATCCAAACCAGATTAAGATCAAATATTTTAATTTTTCATTTTATTAAGCCTAAAGTTTTAATTAAGGGTTAAAATTTTAATTACCATTTTGCCCTTCAAGCTTAATAATTTCATAACTCACTAAATTGAGCTTAAATGAACTTAAAATTTTTATGTGACTTCACTCATATATCAATAAAGACATTAGAGGAGAAAATGTGATTTTTCTGTATTTAATTTATTTATGTAATTATTTTTGGTGGAAAATAGGTATTTCCAAGGAAAATTTAATAATATGACCAATGGGAAGTTTATGTCCTTAAGAAAATTATAGGACATTCCCAATGACCAGAGGACCACTTAGATCAATTTTGGTGATTTTTTGAATTATATTCTTTTTATTATAATTTTTTTGAGTTTTGGAGTATTAATCAATTTAAAAATAAAATAAAGGTTGAAAAATGAATTTTATATTTTTTTAAAATCTCTCTGATATCAAGGAAATCAGAGAACCAATTTTCACAATTTGCGGATTTTTCTTTGATTTATTAGAATTACTTTAGTGGAAATGCTAAAAAAATACATTTTTTTAATTTTAAAATTACCTTAGGGCTTTAAAATTTAATATCTCATCATATAGATTTAAGAAAAATATGGGGTTTGTTCCTAAGTGATTAAAATTCAAAATGAGACATTTTGGTGAATTTTATTATTTTTGTGATTTTTATTATTTTTTAATTATTAAAAATATTAAAATAATGCAAAAAATCAACTTTTTTAGAAAATTGAAATTTTAATTTTCTTAAATTCCCCTGATATCATAGAGGCTCCAAAACCAATTTGGTGAATTTTTGAAAAGTATTTTGAAAGTTATGAATTTTTTAAGTTTAATTTTGGCTAAATGGCTTAATCAACCCATTTGATAAGGCTAACCAAACCCAATTGACTTCAAACTTTTATGGTGGGTTCCTCTGATCCTAAAGGTCAGTGGAGGATTGATTTTAATTCAATTTGATGTATGATTAGCTCTAATTAATTAGAACTCCATTTTGGGTGTTTAAGCCAATTAGGGTTATTCCAAGTGAGTTAACTCAAAACCTATTTTTCCTAGGGTCCTCTCGGTCATAATAAACATAACCAAATTTTCCTAGAATTTATTTCACAATATGCTAATTATTAGAATTAAAATACTCAGAATAGTAACATAGAATTGAAAAATCAATAACTCTTCATAGGGATGGCCTCTGACTTTGGAAAATTCAGGGAATGTTCCCAAATTCAGAGGCTTCAAAAGCCCCATAGTCTCATGCCATGGTGAATTGTGTACATGCATGGAGAATTGAAAATGTGCAGAGAGTAAATAAATAATTAAAAATCAAATACTTGATGAAATTGAATGATTTCTTTTCCACATTACTCTCCTCTGTTCACTGAGCAAGAGGGTATTTTTATTTTATTTTTCTGATTTTTCTACACAAAGTTATGCATTTTGAAGTTTAGTGGAATTAAATAAATAGGAAAAATAACCTAATTTCCTACTTATCCACGCGGCGCCGCGTCAACCTAGGCATCTCCGAAGCTCCACGCGGCGTCTCCCGATTCGGCGCCGCCATCCGACTCGGCCGATCTAGGGCCCCGCGGTCACGTACCAACGCGCCGTCCGACTCAATCCAGACCGTCCACTCGATACACGCTCGATCCGACGGCTCATGGTCATCGTCTACGACTGGTGTGCACCCGTGACCGTCAACCTTCTAACCCTAATTTCTCACTCGATTCTCAACGGATTTTCGTATTCTCATGCTCTATGGATTCGTCTTGAGGAGACGAACACATCCATACGGTAAACATGTATTTAAATTGACTCAAATGAAATGGAGAATCTCTCGTAAGCTCGGGAAGAAGAGTGAGTCCATACCTTTGCTCGCAGAAGTGAAGCTTCGATCCGAGAGTTGTGTCACCTTCGATCGGGTCCAAGCAAGCTCCAGCATGAAGTCCTCGGCTCCGTGAATCGCTCTAGCTATGAAAGTGACCACAGCCCGATCACAAAGCTTGGAGGCCGGAACAACCGGGTGGCCCGGGGATGGGGCTTTCAGTGGGAAACTTCTCCTCTCGGTCCGGTGAAGGTGTAGGACCAATCAATCTGGGGATTGATCCACCGTGGAGAAGTGTCCCGGTTTTCGTGCTGAAGTTCGAACTCAAAATCGAGCTCACCGGAGGGAATCGGGCCGGAATCCAGAGTGGGAATCAAGTGCTCTATGTGTGGAGAGTGGTCCGGAATGATTTTGGCAGTACTTTCCTTAAGGTTTGGTTTAGCACCTCTCATGGCCGAGAGGGGGTGGTGTTTAAATAGGAGAGGGTCGAGGGCCTCCTGTGGGGAGTTAGGGCTTGGGATCACCTGCTAGGTCAAGGGAAGAATCGCCATGGTGGCCATTGGGCATGGGGCATCTCAGCGAAGGTGGAATTCCAAAGTTTGGCTCCTCCCAAGGTCTCGGCCATGGTGTTTTCCGGCGACCCGTGCGGCCGGCCTGCAGCATGGGTCACTCTCGTGTCCAGTGGGTCGTGGCTGGAGGTTTGTGCAATCAATCGCCATGGACATGTGTAAAGGGTTTGAATCAAAGTGGAATGGGAAAGGGCTAGTTTTGGGTCTAAATGGGTCAACCCTTGGTTTTGGGTTAGGTTCACCCTCCAAGGCCAATTTGGTCGAAGGAAAGTCACTTGGATCGCCTCGATTAGTGGGGTCAAGTCACAATCCAAGTACAATTAAGCTTAAGCAAGAGTTAGGGGAGACATGGGAGTGGTTAATCACTCTTAAGAGAATCATTAAAGGGTCCCCTCTTCTTGCCATTGTGGGTATGGTGAAGTGTCCAAGTCTTTCATGGCTCACATGTGGCTCATGCATGACTTCATGGCTCACCTTTGGCTTGGAAAAAGCTAAGTCAACTTTCATGAAAGAGGTTTTTATGAATTTTGGTAATTTAGGAGTGATTTGATGGGATTTGGAATATGGCTTGATTTGGAACCATTTGATGATTGATTTGAACTTAGGGATGATTTTAATTAAGGGTATGATGAGAAGAATTTGTCATATGGGCTTTAGCATGAAGTTTGGGCTTTTAGGAAGGTTTAAGAAAATGGGCTTTTGGTTTGAAAATAAATTTATGAATGGGAATTTTGGGAAGGATTGGGCCAAAAAAATGTTGGGTTTAGCTCATGGATGTGTCATGAGTGATTTGAAGCAAGTTGGGAGTAATTTGGGTTTGAATTGGGTTGAATTTGGGCTTCTTTGGTGAATGGGCCAATTTAGGTCAAATTGGGCTAACTTGGGCCAATGTTGGGCTAGGGTTGAAATTGATGTAAAATAAATGTTGGGAAATGTTTATGGGAGTGTTTCAAAGAGGTTTTGGCTTTGGTTGAGTTTTGATTTTGAGGTTTGGGTTATTTGGGTTAGGTTTGGGTTTAGGTCAAAATTGGGCCTTTTAGCTTTGGGTTGAATTTGAGTGGGGTTTAGGTTTAAATTTTGGGCAAATCATGTTAGTGTTTTGTTTGTGGGAATGTTAAGGAAGGTTTAGAAAAGATTTGGGGTTAATTGGAGTTGAATTGGGTTAGTTTGGGTCATGGGTCCAAATTGGGCTTTAAGGCCAAAAGTGAAATTGGATCCAAATGTCAATCAAATTGGACTTGGATTTAGTTTATATTGGTGTTGGAAATGATAAATTGAAGTTTAGAATTGAATTGGACCAGAATTTGGGTCAATTGGATAGGTTTGGCTTGACATTAGGTTCATTTTGGGTTAAAATGGGTCAAATCGGGGGTTTTGACAAAAGTGGGGTAAATTGAAAAACTTGGCCCATGGTGTAGTTGAACAAAATGAAATTAGGAATATTTGAGATTTTCTGGAAATGATAAATTGAAGTTTAGAATTGAATTGGACCAGAATTTGGGTCAATTGGATAGGTTTGGCTTGACATTAGGTTCATTTTGGGTTAAAATGGGTCAAATTGGGGGTTTTGACAAAAGTGGGGTAAATTGAAAAACTTGGCCCATGGTGTAGTTGAACAAAATGAAATTAGGAATATTTGAGATTTTCTGGAATTTTCTGGGAATTTTCTGAATTTTTGGATTTTTTGGCTAAGAGGGGCATTTTGGGTATTTGGAGGGTATTGGGAGGTATTTTTGGAATTTTTGGTATTTTTGGGTATGGATGATCAATTTGAGTAATGTGGGAATGTTTGGGATTGATTTTGAGGAATTTTGGGTAATTTAGGTGATTTTGCAAATTTTTGGGTAGTTTTAAGGGTTTTGGTTTAATAGCAGGTGTAGGGTCCCTGGGTCAAAAATCGAAAATTTGGAAAATTTAAGATCGGGTGAATGTAAGTGGAATGAAATCATTTTGGTTGAGCCATGAAGCCACATCAAGCCCACATGAGCCATGAAGGGACTCATTTGAGGCATCCACTATGTTGTTCCTAACCCTCTTAGCCAAGGGCTTAGGGGTTAAGGACCATCCACGTGAATCACCTTCATGAGTCAGGAGGTCAAGTTGGATATGAGTGTAGTTTTAGGAGGTGCGTGTGAAAATGTAGTGTATAGGTGTAGTGTGTGTGTAAGTCAACCCTTCACTGCACCGTGCCACCTGTGAGGGCCCTAAGGCCAAAGAGTCCTATAGGAACTCATCCTTTAAACTTCCACATTTGATTTCAACCCTCTAGGTGATTAGGGGTATACAATCAAGTTTGTGGAGTTTGCAGAGAGTTAAGAACTGGTTTGAATTTCTAAGTGGTGGGTCCCAATTCTAATCCTCTAGGATAGTTAAAGGAAAAGCTTAAGGCTAGATCCTAAGTACTAAAGAGAAGAAGAGAAGACCTCATCAAAAATGAGGTCAACAAATGGACCCCCAATAGCTGTGGTGAGCTGACGGAGCACACCGCGCGTATTGGTGTTGACCGAAGCGATCAACAAAACCAACACAGATGTCCAAGTGACAAACTTAGGACGAAGTAGATGAATTTTCGCTGGGGAGTGTCAAGTATATCTCTGGGACTGGAGATTCCCGAACTCTCGCCTGGGGAAAGGAAAAGGAGGTGAATCCCAAATCACATGATTTGGGGGAATTTCGATTTAGATTTCAGATTGTTTCAGCTTAAATTTTGATGTGTGAGTTTAGATTTTAGTTTGAGTTTCAATTTAGATTGAAGTTTTGTTAAAATTAATTTGAAAGGATTTGAACTTGAAATGAAAATTGAAATTTTGTGGCTTTAGATGTAACATCTTCAACCTCAAAAAGAATTGAATTGATTAGATTGAACCATTACAATGAGGAAAGAACTCAGAGCAATGCGGTATTGGATGTAAAATCCTTAACCTCAAGAGTCTGATTTTGATGTTTTTCATTGCAACAGGGAAAGAACCTAAAGCAATGCAGTCTCGGATGTAAAATCCTCAACCCCAAGAATTTGATTTTGATGTATTTCATTGCGATAGGGAAAGAACCTAAAGCAATGCAGACTCGGATGTAAAATCCTCAACCCCAAGAATTTGATTTTGATGTATTTCATTGCGATAGGGAAAGAACCTAAAGCAATGCAGTCTCGGATGTAAAATCCTCAACCCCAAAAGTTTGATTTTGATGTATTTCATTGCAATAGGGAAAGAACCTAAAGCAATGCAGTCTCGGATGTAAAATACTCAACCACAAGAATTTGATTTTGATGTATTTCATTGCGATAGGTAAAGAACCTAAAGCAATGCAGTCTCGGATGTAAAATCCTCAACCCCAAAAGTATGATTTTGATGTATTTCATTGCGATAGGGAAAGAACCTAAAGCAATGCAGTCTCGGATGTAAAATCCTCAACCCCAAAAGTTTGATTTTGATGTATTTCATTGCGATAGGGAAAGATCCTAAAGCAATGAAGTCTCGGATGTAAAATCCTCAACCCCAAAAATTTGATTTTGATGTATTTCATTGCGATAAGGAAAGAATCCTAAAGCAATGCAGTCTCGGATGTAAAATCCTCAACCCCAAAAATTTGATTTTGATGTATTTCATTGCGATAATGAAAAAATCCTAAAGCAATGCAGTCTCGGATGTAAAATCCTCAACCCCAAAAATTTGATTTTGATGTATTTCATTGCGATAGGGAAAGAATCCTAAAGCAATGCAGTCTCTGATGTAAAATCCTCAACCCCAAAAGTTTGACTTTGATGTATTTCATTACGATAGGGAAAGAACCTAAAGCAATGCAGTCTCGGATGTAAAATCCTCAACCCCAAGAATTTGATTTTGATGTATTTCATTGCGATAGGGAAAGAACCTAAAGCAATGCAGTCTCGGATGTAAAATCCTCAACCCCAAAAGTTTGATTTTGATGTATTTCATTGCGATAGGGAAAGAACCTAAAGCAATGCAGTCTCAGATGTAAAATCCTCAACCCCAAGAATTTGATTTTTGATGTAGTAATTGATTTTGCAAAGATTTGTAGTGTTGATTTGAAAAGTGTGGAATTTTGGTGTTTCGAGAATTTCATGAAAGTTGTAAAAGACTTTCATGGAAGGAAATAGATTAGAGGGAATATGTAGGTGCTACATATCCCATTCAAAAGAGTTGATCGGAAGTTACTCGGTTTGGATTGGATACAATTCCTCGCCATCGATTCGATCCGTGTTAATGGAATCAACCGCTTCCATCCCGTACAAGGGAGAGTAGAACGGATTGGATTTCGCATTTGGAAGATCGAGTTTGAATTCGATTGAGATTTGATTTGAAATTTGGAAGGTTGAATTTGAATTTGATTGAGATTTGATTTGAAATTTGGAAAGATCGAATTTGAAATTTGATTTAAAATTTGTGGTCATTTTGTTTGTCTTTTAACGATTCAAATTTTATTTTATCGTGAATTTGGAGTTTATCATTTTTTAGATTTTTAAGGAAAGTTTTCTTTTATTCTTTTTGTTTCTTTTCTCGTTCTTTGTTCTAAGTTCATTTAACTTTAATGGCATTTCCCACCAACTCGCACAAAAGAGGTGAAGGCCAAAAATGTGACATGGTCACTTTCATTCCAATCATGTTGAAGATACATCATACAACTCGATCTGGAATACATCTCATACAATTCATATAGACTCAAAACGGACTATGTATGATCTTCGTCGATCTATCCAAAAAGGTATCTGTCAAAAATCCATGTCTGAATAGTGAGGTACATGGTCAATAACATCACCTTCCAAGCCATCTTTGGAAAGGATGTCGTATGGAAGTACGTTGGAGGTGTGATATTTTCCATGTAACTCACAGCTCGTAAGGCCGGAGGATCTCTAGCTCCGGGTCTGGCTGGAAGTGGTAAGGTGTTTTCCCGTCGTCCATCCTTCCGAAAGTAACCGAGATCCGCTTCACCGGTACTCCCGTATGCAATGTTTAGCGACATCCGCTCCGTTGCCCTTCGCATCATGACGGAACCTACCGGTAATGGTATCTTTAGTGGCCCTCGGAACTCACCCGGGCCTGCTATCCGGAGGTCAGATCCGAACATGATATTACATTCGTTCAGAAATGAAACTATGCAGAAAGGTCTGACAAAGTCGTGGTGATCTATGTGCGGGGGTATGCAGTCACCCTTCTTGTAAATGTTAATGATGCAACCGTTGGGTATGCAATCCGCCGGCGTACCCTCCATGTTATCATTCTTTTTACCATCCTTTTAATGACTAATGGCATCGGATCCACTCGGCCATGACGGAGTATCCCCGTGGGTTTCCCTTCCCGTCTTCTCGCGAAGTCGTAGCAAAGCATCCACATTGTATTGTAATTCTCCCTTCCCTGGCATCCATCTCCGGGGTTCTGAGTAAGTGTTTTCTCTTAGGCGGCTCGCTCGGCCCATCCTTTTCAAATCTCAGATGCAGTCCACGATTTGTTGTTGTTCGTATTCTGAGAACACGTCTATATGTAGCTCGAGGCCTTCAAGTATATTGATCCTCCCCGCTCCGATTCTCTCGAAGTATTCAAAAGTTTTCTTCTTGACATTCTGCATTCTTTCTAGCTCGTATTCTGGGATAATTTGCAAATGGCGAGGCCTGGTGACGTACTGTGAGATATATGGCTCAATCCCTTCACGTTCTCATGCATACCTCGGCTCCTCGGGGATGATGTCCGTCGGGACATCCTCCGGGGTTGCTTCTGCAACAAGGTCATGCATTACTGGTGACTTTATCTGGTGGCGTAATAGCCTTCTCTTCTTCGTTCTTCTTGAGATTTCCCCGGTCTCTTCGTTATTCTCGGAGCCGGTCTCCTTTCTTCGAGTTCCCGGTGAACCGGTGTCCTCGAAGTGTATGTACCGGCAGTAGCAACCGCCTCGTCGCGCCGGTCCGTCGCTAATTTAGTTAACATCTTGCGGATACGGAGATTTTTATTTCTTCGTTGAGTTGCCGTGAGAGTAGTTCTTCGTATTTCCCGAGTTTCGCGGGCGCGGCGCCGACAAGCTCGCCCTCCGCCGTAGCGACTACGTACTCGATTCTCCCGTTCTCCTCGGTGTTTGTTTTTCTTTTCTTGTCGTCGGATTGGTGGCTCGGGCCACCCACTTTCATTACCGTCCGATCGGGCAGTTCCTCTCGGTCAATTGGGACCCAGTCACTTTCCACGTATTGCAGGCCTGCTGGTGCGAAGTCTGAGTCAATCTCTATTATCGCTCCATCTTTCACCCTCTTTTCGTTGAGTGCATGGCTTACGCCATTTCTAAAGTTCAGGACCAACCGCCCGTTCGACATTTCCCTGCGAAAAGACAAGGAAAAGGATCAGGGGCTGTACTAAGAACAAGAACATTAAGAAAATGTTTATTAAAGACAGTTTTTTTTATTATTTCTTGTATTTTTAAATTTAACAGGAAAGAGATTTTCATATGGAAGAGAAAACAAGGAAAACTTTATTATCATGATTTTATTTATTTTAGCACATTTTTTATTATTTTTGGGTTCGGACCCGACCATAAGTAATAACTTCACCCGTGCTTCTAGGGATGAAAAATTCATTCTTTTGAAACATCAGGTAGCGTAATACTTTTTCAAGTATTGTCCGTTGATCGGAAGCATATGTCGTTCTCCTTGGCAGTTCACTAGCTGGTAGGAGCCTCCTGAGTAGACTGCCTCAACCACAAGCGGTCCCTCCCAAGTGGGTTCAAATTTTCCTCCTATCTTGCGGTGTGCAAGAATAGGTCTTTCGAGAACGAGAACTAAGTCACCAACTTTAAAGGTTCTCGGCGGACCTAGTCCGTCATGGGCTTGAACCATCTTAGCTCGGTATAGTTCTAAATTTTGCTGCGCCGCAAGTCTTTTTCCTTCCGTGCTTTCCAATTCCTCTAGTCGTAATTTGGCATTCTCTTCTCGTTGTGATTTTGTTTGCAAATCGCAATCCGAGTGAAGGAAGCGGGACCTCTAAGGGTAACACTCGCCTCGGACCCATACACCGCAGCGTAAGGTGTAGCTTCGAGTAGGAGTTCTGAAGGTTGTCCGGTAGGCCCATAAGGCTTCTAATAACTTATCGTGCCAATTTCTCTTATTATCGTCCAAAGTCTTCTTTAAAATTTGAATGAGAGTTTTATTAAAAGCCTCAGCCAGGCCGTTTGCTCTTAGGTAGTAAATTGTTGAATACCGCCAGTCGATTCCGTGTCTCCTGACAAAATTGTTGATTTGCGTGCTTCCGAATGCCGACCCATTATCCGAGATGATCCCGCGCGGCACTCCGAAACGGTAGAACAACTTGGTTCTTGAAAATTGTAGCACGTGATGTGCTTTCACTTCTCCGAGTGGAACCGCTCTCGCCCACTCGGAAAAGTAATCTGTAGCCGCAAGAATGAAGCGATGTCCTTTTGAAGATGGTGGTTCTATTGGACCCACTATATCCGTGCCCCAACATTCAAATGGCCACGACGCAATTGTCTGGATGTAGCACATTTGGAGGTTGGTGCAGAACCACTCCGCGCACTCGGAACCGGTGACAGCTCTCGGCGATTTTCATGCGATCGGTCATCATCGAGGGCCGATAGTACCCTAGTCTTTTAATTTTCATTTTCATCTTCGGACCCGACCGGTGAGCGCCACGGAGTCCCGAATGCACCTCTTTAACAATTTCACGGGCCTCGGACCCGCCTAGGCACCTTAGCCACATTCGATCAAAAGACCTTCCGTATAACGTGTCGTTTATTAATGCGTAGGACGAGTTCTTTTCGATCCGATGGGCTAACGACCTATCGTCCGGTAGTTTTCCCGTTTGCGTGTATTCTATTAATGGCCGTCGCCAATCTTCCGTGTTTTCTATCACTCGTTGCAACTCGATTCTTCTTCTTTTCCGATTTGTGTATTGTGTCTATATCGAGCCGTGATAGGACCCGACGTCCGTGAACCGACACTTCCACCGATTCATCTTGTAAGCGGGAAAATTCTTTTGCGAGGCGGGCTAACGCATCCGCTAAAGCGTTTTCTTTCTGGGAATTTTGTAGATCGTCACATTCGGAATTTTTCCAACAGCTTTCATGGCATACCGGAAGTATTGTCGAGTCTCGGCTTTAAAATTCGTACTCGTCCAGACGATCCGTTGAATGATTAACTGCGAATCCCCGTAGATGTTGATGTTTGTTATCCCCATTTGAATAGTTATTTCAAGTCCTGTTATGAGGGCTTCGTATTCTGCTTCGTTGTTCGTACACGGCTCTGTTAAGTGGTAGGCATATCTTAACATCCCCCGCTCCGGTCTTATAAAGATTAGTCTGATTCCTGCCTTACCGGGCATAATCACTTGCGACTCTTCGTCTTTATGTGCTCAAGATGCTCCGTCGAATTATAATTCCCAACGTCGATCATCAGGGTCTTCTAGGCTCATTATTTGTTCATCTGGCAAGTCGTCATTGAGAGGCGATTCTGCCGGCAAAGGGTGTGCTGCGAGGAAGTCTGCTAGGACTTGTCCCTTTACGGCACGAAGAGGCACAAAAGTTATATCGAATTGCAATAATATCATCGACCATCTGGCAAGTCTGTCGGAAAGCATTGGACGGGTCATCAAGTATTGCAATGGATTAAATTTCGAGATCGGTCGACCTTACGAGAAAGCATGTAGTGCCCGAGCTTTCGAGCGGTGAAGATCGTGGCCAAACAGATGCTTTTCAATTGCGGGATACCTTATTTCCGTCGGAAGTAAACGACGACTTAGGTAGTAAAGAGCATTTTCTTTACCCTCATCATCGACTCTGGCTAACAGGCTCCGAGAGAGTCGTCTAAAGCCGCGGTATAAAGTATCGCCGGTCTACCCGAGACTCTGGGTCGCTAAGACAGGAGGTGTCATTAAATATCGCTTAATGTCCTCGAAGGTCCTCTCGGTATTTCTCTTCCCAAATAAATTTGGCGTCCTTTTTAACTAGTGCCGAGAAAGGCCGACACCTACTCGACAAGTTCGAGATAAAGCGTCGAAGATATGCCAACTTCCCTCGAAAAGATCGTAGTTGTTTTAAGGTTTTCGGGAGGCGGCATTTCTAAGATAGCTTTAATCTTTTCCGAGTCGATCTCAATTCCACGATGTCGGACAACGAATCCTAAGAATTTCCGGAGGTGACGCCGAAGGCGCATTTTAAGGGATTCATCTTAAGGTTAAATTGTCTCAATCGTTCGAAAACAATTCTCAAATCATACGAGTGGTTTTCCTTTACTTTGCTTTCGATGACCACATCATCCACGTAGCATTCGACTTGATTGTGGATGAGATCATCAAAAATTCTTGTCATCGCTCTCCGGTAGGTTGCTCCCGCGTTCTTCGATCCGAATGGCATCACCGTGTAGCAATATACTCCGATCGGCGTTCCGAATGCCGTAAGTTTTTCATCTCCCGGAGCCATTTTTATCCGGTCGTATCTCGAAGATCCATCCATGAATGAGAATATTTCATGTGTCGAAGCAATGTCGATCATTAATTCTGGATCGGTAGAGGAATTCATCTTTCGGACATGCCTTGTTTAAATCTCTCGAAATCCACACAAATTCCGATCCGACCATTCTTCTTCCCGATCGGTACCACATTGGCTAGCCAAGTCGGGTATTGTTCTTCACGGACAAATTTAGCGTCTATTAGCTTATTAACTTCAGCTATGACTTGTTGTTCGATTTCTAGACGCATTCTTCCGGGACCTCGTCCGACCGGGACGTGCAGTGATCCACTCCTAGCTTATGGATCGCGACTTCGGAGCTAAACCCGGCATCTCATCGTAGCTCCAAGCAAAACAGCCTTTAAATTCCATTAATAACTTGATTATTTCTTCGAGTCTTCTTTATTGAGTAAGGAGCTAACAAAGGTAGGTCTAGGCTCTTCGTTAGTACCTAAGTTAACTTCCGTTAACTCATCTATTGTAGATTTAATCTCTTCTTCGAATTATGGTGGAGCGTCTCCAATTTGTAAATCTTCGAGTTCTTCTGTAGTTTCCATGCAGTTTCCATTAGACTCGCAAGTGACAACCAAGAAAAATTCAGTATCGTCGACTGATCCTACCGTGCCGAATCCAAGACCATGCTTTAATCGGGTGACGACCGGAGTTATTCCATAATTTTTCAAAATGTTGTGATCGGCCTTTTGTCCATTGTCGAGGTAAGAAACCACGCTGAATTAAATTCTAAACACAAGGAGAGTACCACTCAAAAGGTAATTCCATTAATTCTGATGAAGTGACATATTAAAATTGTACATTATTTTCAGCTTTGGAGGAAGGAGTACCACGGTAGAATTTGATGAGCTTCAGACCGCCGCTATGTACCCTTTCGACCACCATACCCTCAATCTTATTAGAATGGATCGGGGTCGTGGTCATAGTATGTACATAGTGGTTAATCTTCTCGTACATCGATTTATATTCTTCATTCTTTTCATCTTCAAGCGGGATCCCGAATTGCGGCTTCTTCCGACTTATTGTCGTCGCTTCTTGTTTCGATCTTTTTTCTTCTTCGTAACTATCTTCCCAATCAATATTGATGGCCGGTTTCCTCCGTCCAATCGTCCTAACGTCTCGCCACGACCTCGTCCCCGGCCTCGACCTCGGATGCGAGTCGTGGAGAAACCTTCACCATCTCGCCGTAAGGGAGTGGTGAGTGACTCGTTGGACTAGAACTTCAGTGTTCTTCGTTGTCCCGAACTTCCTTCGCTTCACTCGTTATGGTATCTCCGGAGAAGATTGTTTTCTTCGGAGGTGCGTAATAAGCCGCATCTTCATGGATTCCAATTTCATGTACGGAGAATGGTCGTAAGTCACCTTTGATGCACTCGTTCTCCTCCATCGTAGTATTTGATGCACCGATGTAGAGATGATGGTACCATCCGGTTCTCATGTATCCATGGTCGGCCCAAGAGAGCATCGAATGACGTTTCGAATCAATTATGTGGAATTTCGCGGTTGTCTTTGCTAAGTCACCGGTCTTCATTAGCAGTAGTTATCGATCCGAGGGCTCTTTCTCCTTTCTCGGTCGAATCCTCTTAATAACATCTTGTCCGCTTCGAGCTCGCGAGCATCAATTTCCAAGTATGCTAGCCGTTCAAAGATTCATTATATTGATCGATGCTCCCGGATCCACCAATACTCCGGAGAGTGTAAACTTCCCAATCAGTAATCGAAATGTACAACGGTCGGTCGTGGTCTCGTCGTCCCAAGTAGTAGATCATCGTCCGTGAAGGTGACACCTCGTCGTTCTTTTGACGAGCAAACCTCATCTAAGGAATCTCCGGTCATTCGAGCTAAGCAAATTTCCGGATCAAGTAAGGCCTCGATCGAGCTTCTCTCATCTCCTTTCGATAATATGAGAGCGTCGTAGATGCTCGGCTTCGTCGGTAGTTTCCTAAGATGAGCTAGCACGTTGTAGTCCACTTTGTTTTCATGTGTCTCGGCTTCTTCCCGAATGGGTATTTCTTCCGTCGTGGTTGATTCTTCCGAACAACCACCTGCTTTCCTTTGTCCTTCGGACCCATTCTCGGAGGTAGAACTCTTCCACTTCTTATGTTGACTTCCGTGATCTCTTCCGAATTTAGTATCGAGTTTGCTCGGTGTCTCCTCCGAATCGGAATGACAGTTCTTCCGGATTGGCCTCGGAATCCGAAGGCTCTAAATCTATCATGATCGGAGCTCCTCGAAACTCGCAAATAGATCCATTGCTTGTCGAACTCTCGTAGCCTCCCCGGTGGATGTCTTCTTCGTCATCGTGTTCGTCGAGATTGTGTATGATTTGAGAATTGTCGTTTGTATCGGAATCGATGTCCGGATTAGTCGATTGTCGCTAGTTACGTAATCGTTAGAAACAACCAAAACTTAGCCAACGCCATAACCCTCATCATTATAAGATCCCACCGGAGTGAGCAAATAATCATACAGAGTCAGAGGTTCGAGGGATTTCTCCCCCAAATCAGAAACAACTATCCTAGGATAAGCAGCCCCTAGTCTAGCCTTAAGAGCCTCAGACTTCTCTTCTTCGTCGATTTTCTTCTTTTCTTCAATTGTCTCTTGTTGAGGTGGTTCTTCTATCGCAAGTGATAGCGCCGACTTGACAGGTTTCGAACTCTGAATTGAGGCTCGCACCGACGTGGTTTGGATGCGATCTAAAATCTTCTTTGAAGACTTTATCCAAGCGGTAGTCCATCCATCGTCCGTCGCATAGTGATCTATCGAACAATGAAATCCGTCGAGATAACATCGACGAAACCTCCTTTCCGGGGTTCCTTCATGTACTCCTTCGGGATCGTTATATTCCCTTTCCGAAGATTGTCGTCGAGCCAACTTTCGAAGGTAATACAATCTTCTATCTTGTGTCCAAGCATCCGGTGATAAGGGCAAAAGTCGGGATCACCTTTCTTGTCGACTTCTTCCGGTCTTTTAGGCTCGCGCACTGGAAATCTGGAGTCTTCATCGAATGCGGAACATTTTCGCACCGCCTCATTCTTGAACGGATACTCCCCGCTTAGAAGCTCCCTCAACGTACGCTGTGGACGAGGCGGTTGTTCATACCGTCGAGATGACCGATAGCCGGGCCGGGGTCGCCGGTAATCTCGTCGAGGTTGCCGCGGTCGTTCGACGATATTTGTATTGGTTGCTTGCCTTTATCGATCGCCGCGACGATCCCGGACTTCTTTTCAAAAGTTTTTACGGCTTCGTTTGTCCGTTTTATCTCGTGAAACTTAATTGCTTCGCCTCCTCTCGCAAGCTTCCCGCCTCGCTTAACAACTTCTCGAAAGTCTTAATAGTAAATCCTCGAGGAGAAGTGCTATCGGGCCATGGATGCTTTTTAGTAGAATGCCGACTGCATGTTGTTCTTGTCGCTGTGGCTCACACTTCATACTTAGATTCCTCCATCGAAGTATGTAGTCCACCAAGCTTTCGTTCGGCTTCTGCTTCTCTACAACTAAATCACCTATAGTGATGTGGTGCCGAGCTCCGCAAATCGCTCGATGAAGAGGTTCTCTAATTCTCGAAAATGTCTTCACCGAACCGTTCGGTAATTCCGCATACCAATCAAAGGCGATTCCCGACAGTGCCGTCGACAAATTGTCGGAAGAGTAAAGCATCACTTCCGCCGCGTTGCAACAACCGGCACGAAAATGTGCAACATGCCGCCGAGGGTTTCCTGCTCCATCAAAGGTCTCGAACAGAGGTGGTACAAAGCCCTTCGGATATCGGGACGACGTCGAATTCTTCGGGTAAGGTCTACCCGTCCGAATGGATGTCCCGCTCTTCGATTGTGCCAAGGCTTCTCGCACTCGTCGTTCCACCATGCTCTTGATATCCTTTTCCGGAATCACGCTTCGTGTTGTATCCTTCTTTAATCGATCATCCCCGTTGACGGATGTAATCTCCTTTCCTCCGTCTACAATGTGAATAACCTCCGGGGTGTTTCTCTTCGGGGTTGAACCCGACTCGGAGAGTGGCTAGTGGCTACAGCCCATCTCTTCCATCCTTTTTGCCATTCGGGCGATCGTATCATCTTTCTCTCGAAGCCGCCTTCTCATTACTTCCGGCTCCTCTCTTTCCGAGGCCGCAGGAGCACCTCGTGAAGCCGACGAAGCTCGCGTTTCAACCATGTTAATTTCTCGCATATTCATCATCCATGAACTCGACGAGTCAACTTCATCTCCGAATTTCTCTTCTCTTTCCCTTGCTAGTCGCCGAATATCGCTCTTAGCTTTTCCATAGCATCTTCTAAGTGGTCTTTTTCGTGCATCCTTGCAGCTTGTCATGTGATAATTGTCGGGTTTGTTTCTCATGAGTCCCCTTCATCGCGGTAGCACTTTCTTCGACTCAAGTCTCCCGATGAGACTTTCCTTTTCCGGTCGTTGTTTCGGCCTTAATCGACCTGGTAGTGGGACGCCATACCATCCTTCTAGCAGAGAAGGCCTATGGACCGGATGGTCCGTCTACCGAACGCCGGAAGGTGGTATCCTCCCCGATCCGTAAACCTCGAAACAACAACAAGTGGACTAGCCTTCATCTTCTTATTCGGCTCTTCCGCAGCGATAAGCAGGTTCTACTCGTAGCCCAAGACGGGATTCGGCCGCACCCGCCCTATCCTTCTTAAAATCTCCGATACAGGGCATTTTTCTTTCTTTGCTAACTTCTCAATCACAGTTTGTAGTTGGGAAAATGGTGTAATCCTTGCCCTTTTCTTTCTGTTGTCGCTATAGTATGCGGGCCGAGGTAATGTGGAGGAAATCCTGCAGACATTTTCCTCGTCAGCTGCGGCGGAACGGGGATGGAATCTACTTCCTTCCAAAAGGGGTGTATATTCAGCAATGGTATGTATTCAGTAGTGGTGTGTACTCGTGGATTTCTTCTAAGAAAGCGACTTCAGCAGCTCCGGCCTTCCTGGCAATCTTCCCGCCTCTCGTTTCTTCTCCGAGTCCGTGTTAGGGGTGGAACCCTCGAGCCGGACCCAATTTCAAAAATGTAGGTCTTGCACGGAAATCCGTACCCTCCACGGTAACATGCTCGTTACAAATTCGAACTTCCATCCCCTTCGCTCGCGGGAGCCGGGTAGGTACGAGACGACTAGACCAGATGGGGGTAAAGATAACGGTCCTTCTATCGGACAGCGAGTACTCCTCTCACCGGAACCCTTTGCAGAGGAGGAAACTCTCGAGCCGACTTAAGGTCGAACTCGATCAAAGGTCTTTCGATTTCGTATACTTTGTCTGTCGCTGCGAAAAGGGTAATGTCATCGATCTTGACATTTGTGTTCTCGAATCCTTGTCCAAACCGGATGATCCCATTGTCGGGCAGCTCATCCTTGTAAACAGCGAAGTCCACTCATCGGTGAAGGAGAAAATCAGCTTTGGGGCTTCCATTTCGCAGGTAGATTCTGATTGTCAGTCCCAAGTTATGCTTCTTCTCATCAGGACGAAAAGAAAGGAATCGAAAAGTGTCCGAACACATTCTTGTTCATGTATTTATAAAAAGGAGTTATTTGTTAAAAGAGTCATTCATTAGAGGGTTTGTTTATTTAGAACGGAATGTTCAAAGGTGTAGAGAAGGTAATGAATCAGATTTAGAGTTGAAAGGAAAAGAAAGTCTTATGCAAGACTTCTCGACTCGAAGGATCACTCCTAAACTAACACCTATTGGGGTCCACCCCTCCTCGTAAATGAGGTAAAAGGATCTCGTAACTTCTCCGTTTAAGGGTGTCTAAACAAAGTGGCTCCTAAATCCGAGAGAATGTCGGCTATACTCGTTCAAGGTAGAATTGAACATAGTATTCCAACGGAAAGAAGGGTAGTTTGATCCATTAGGGACATGGATACACTACCGATTTTGAAAGCGTAACTATCCGATTAAAAATGGAGAGAGGAATTATTCCTCACGTGAGTCGCCGTAAATTGCTTCGGCATATTTTTAGGTTATGTGTTGTATTTTGAAAAGGGGGTCGCCTACAGAAATTGTCGGCGAATTTTCATATTTTAAATTTAATTTAAATATATATATAGTTTAAAAGATAACATTTGATTTTTTGAAAGTAATTTTAAGTTTAAAAGTTTTAAGATATGAAATCAAACCGATCTCACATCCCAAATAATTTATATAAACGAGCACCGCACCACAAACTGTGTATCTATCCCGAAGAATAGACACACTCGCTCGATGATGGGGCTCGATTAAATAAACTAGGAGATTTATGACATCCGTTTGGTCTCGCGAACCAATTTTATAAGCCGACAAGTTCCCCGCTTAATATAAATGAATTAAACAGTGGTTTATATTACTCGGGTTCTTAAAATTCCTATAAGGACAAGCCCCTATAGTTAATTACATCTTAAGTGACGGAATCACCTAAGAAAACTCTCGATAATAATCAATAGTTCTGCTCTCAAGAATTTCAAAGTTTAAGTCTTCAAGGGATTGAATTTTGGAATTTCAATAGGGAATGGATCAAATTTAGAACATTTTATTTTGGGAATCCAAAGGAAGAAAGGTAGGAGAAATCACAGATTCGAAGCGAACTTCGGTAATTTCCCGACTATCCTATTTGTTTCGGCTTCGGATTTAGGAAAGTCCTATTGTTTATTTAATGTTTTGATCTTCGCCAGTTTTAATTAGTTAGGACTTATATTCTTATGATGCGATCACACAAATAGCTCTCGAAGATGTGAGGGTTTATGTCGTATCGGACGACTACCTCGGAGTCCTAAGACCGGTTAGGGCTTAATTTACATGACATGATCATGCAAATGCCTAATGAAGAGCTGAGGATTTATGTTGCACTGTGCAAACTACCTCGAAGTCCTATGGCTCGGTTGTTTAATTCTAAGAAAGTTTTGTCAAGTAGACTCGTGTTTTGCCGATGACGATGGCCGTGCCGCCCACCATGCTCCGAGCTCCTCGTCGTAGAGGTTTAGTTTTAGACGTCATAAATCAGGAGATGAGAGAAGTGTTCTGGTTTAGAGAAATCTTAAAATCCAGGTGTTTTTTATGTTTTAATTAAAACAAATCTTAAAGTCGATTATAACAACACCGGTTAAGATCCCACGGTTCCATCCTTCCGCATCGTTATTTTTATCGGATTCACTTAGCCCGTATGAATTTCGCTAAACTCAACCGAATGAGTTCCACACTTTCATTTAGCACCGTGGGAAATCCCGTTAGCAACACGTAGGTTACATCATCCGAGATATTCCCGATCATCCAACAAGACGTTTTAATTTAGTTGTAGTCGTAGTTTTGTTGTTCCGTTTGTGATTAAATTTCGAGTTGTTTTATATTTTCGAAATGTCGTGGCGGTGAATTTTATCTTGTAATGACTTTTAATTTAGTTTTGGTTTCAGTTTTAGGGACTATCCTAAAGGTGTGGGTTTTCATGCAACAGTTGTTTAACATGCAAGAAAAGTAAGTGCGATGCGATTAAATAAATTACAATAAGGTAAATTGCAATAAAATAAAAGCGTACCTGGAGGGTCTTCCCGTCATCCCAAGCTGCACTTAAAACACCATTAGAATATTTAAGAATTTAAAGCAAGTTCCTAGTAAAGCTAAGGGAAGGGTTACGGTTTTCTACCAAGTTCCTAATCCTATACCTAGTCATTTCCTATGACGTTTAGGTTCTCGTATTTCGTTCGAGGACGATTTTTTTCATCAAAGAACAACTAAGTTCAATCGTTCTTATAAACATCCTATCGTACTGATGAAGTGTTTAAGACGATTCTTAAACATCTTTTCAATACTTTTAGCATTGTTTTAAGTCCAAGAGAATTTAATTATACAAATGAATTAATCGTCCGGAAATTCAAGTTTTGTTGTCTCGCTCGATGAACTGAGACATTCGAATATCTTATGAATGAAGTAACACTTCGCTTAACACTCCATTTAGGAGTTATGACAACAAGAGCTTTCGATGGCAAATCGATGTTCAAATGATTTATGATTTAACTTAATTTCAATTAATGGGTTTAAGTTCTGAATAGATGTTCAAGTTGTTTTAGATTTATTTTGAATTTTTTTATGTCTTAAGTGATGTTATTTTTAATTTAATTTAATTTGATTTAGTTCAATTTAATTTAATTTAATTTAATTTAATTTAATATGGTTTAATTTAATTTAATTTAATATAAGTTAATTTAATATAATATGATTTAATTTAATTTAATTTAATTTAATTTAATTTAATTTAATTTGATTTAATTTAATTTAATTTAATTTAATTTAATTTAATTTAATTTTATTTAATTTAATTTAATTTAATTTAATTTAATTTAATTTAATTTGATTTAATTTAATATGTTTTAATTTAATTTTATTTAGTTTAATTTAAATTTTAATTTAATTTAATTTTTAATTTTAATTTAATATTTTATTTTTTATTTTTTTATGTTTTAAAGATGATTTAATTTTAATTGTTAAAGTATTAATTTAATTGAAATTTTAAAAGGATTTAATTTAAATAATTTAACTTTAATTTAATTTAATGATTAAGTCTTTTTAGCATTTTAAATCTTAAACTTGGATTATCATTTTAATTAGAATTAAATATTATCGAGATGATTAATTTAGGGATTCTTAAATTAAAGAACAAATCTCTTCCTAATAATATCCCTATTTTAATAATTCCAATTTTATTATTCTTCCAAATTTAATTAATTATTTGATTAAGGTTTATTTTGATTATTTTTAAATTATTTAGTAGGTTTCTACCCTTTAATTATTTAAATTTCAATCATCCAAATCAGATTAAGATCAAATATTTTACTTTTTCATTTTATTAAGCCTAAAGTTTTAATTAAGGGTTAAAATTTTAATTACCATTTTGCCATTCAAGCTTAATAATTTCATAACTCACTAAATTGAGCTTAACTGAACTTGAAATTTTTATGTGACTTCACTCATATATCAATAAAGATATTAGAGGAGAAAATGTGATTTTTCTGTATTTAATTTATTTATGTAATTATTTTTGGTGGAAAATAGGGATTTCTAAGGAAAATTTAATAATATGACCAAGGGGAAGTTTCTGTCCTTAAGAAAATTATGGGACATTCCTAATGACCAGAAGACCACTTGGATCAATTTTGGTGATTTTTTGAATTATATTCTTTTTATTATAATTATTTTGAGTTTTGGAGTATTAATTAATTTAAAAATAAAATAAAGGTTGAAAAATGAATTTTATATTTTTTAAAAATCTCTCTGATATCAAGGAAATCAGAGAAACAATTTTCACAATTTTCTGATTTTTTTTTATTTATTAGAATTATTTTAGTGGAAATGCTAAAAAATACATTTTTTTTAATTTTAAAATTACCTTAGGGCTTTAAAATTTAATATCTCATCATATAGATTTAAGAAAAATATGGGGTTTGTTCCTAAGTGATTAAAATTCAAAATGAGACATTTTGGTGAATTTTATTATTTTTGTGATTTTTATTATTTTTTAATTATTAAAAATATTAAAATAATGCAAAAAATCAACTTTTTTAGAAAATTGAAATTTTAATTTTCTTAAATTCCCCGATATCGTGAGGCTCCAAAACCAATTTGGTGAATTTTTGAAAAGCATTTTGAAAGTTATGAATTTTTTAAGTTTAATTTTGAGCAAATGGCTTAATCAACCCATTGATAGTGCTAACCAAACCCAATCGACTTCAAACTTTTATGGTGGGTTCCTCTGATCCTAAAGGTCAGTGGAGGATTGATTTCAAGTCAATTTGATGTATGATTAGCTCTAATTAATTAGAACTCCATTTTGGGTGTTTAAGCCAATTAGTGGCTATTCCAAGCGAGTTAACTCAAAACCTATTTTTCCTAGGGTCCTCTCGGTCATAATAAACATCACCAAATTTTCCTAGAATTTATTTCACAATATGCTAATTATTAGAATTAAAATACTCGAATAGTAACCTAGAATTGAAAAATCAATAACTCTTCATAGGATGGCTTCTCGACTTCGGAAAATTCAGTGAATGTTCCCAAATTCGTAGGCTTCAAAAGCCCCATGGTCTCATGCCATGGTGAATTGTATACATGCATGGAGAATTGAAAATGTGTGGAGAGTAAATAAATAATTAAAAATCAAATGCTTGATGAAATTGAATGATTTCTTTTCCACATTACTCTCCTCTGTTCACTGAGCAAGAGGGTATTTTTATTTTATTTTTCTGATTTTTCTACACAAAGTTATGCATTTTTAAAGTTTAGGGAATTAAATAAATAGGAAAAATAACCTAATTTCCTACTTATCCACGCGGCGCCGCGTCAACCTAGGCATCTCTGAAGCTCCACGTGGCGTCTCCTGATTCGGCGCCGCCATCCGACTCGCCGATCCGAGGCCCCGCGGTCACGTACCAACGCGCCGTCCGACTCAATCCGCACCGTCCACTCGATACACGCTCGATCCGACGGTCATGGTCATCGTCTACGACCGGTGTGCACCCGTGACCGTCAACCTTCTAACCCTAATTTCTCACTCGATTCTCAACGGATTTTCGTGTTCTTATGCTTCTATGGATTCGTCTCGAGGAGACGAACACATCCAAATGGTAAACATGTATTTAAATCGACTCAAATTAAATGGAGAATCTCTCGTAAGCTCGGGAAGAAGAGTGAGTCCATACCTTTGCTCGCAGAAGTGAAGCTTCGATCCGAGAGTCGTGTCACCTTCGATCGGGTCCAAGCAAGCTCCGCATGATGTCCCCGGCTCCGTGAATCGCTCTAGCTATGAAAGTGACCTCAACCGATCACAAAGCTTCGAGGCCGGAACAACCGGGTGGCCCCGGGATGGGGCTTTCAGCGGGAAACTTCTTCTCTCGTCCGGTGAAGGTGTAGGACCAATCAACTCGGGGATCGATCCACCGCGGAGAAGTGTCCCGGTTTTGGCTGAAGTTCGAACTCAAAATCGAGCTCAACTCGGAGGGAATCGAGGCCGGAATCCAGTGGGAATCAAGTGCTCTATGTGTGAAGAGTGGTCTGGAATGATTTTGCGCAGTTTCCTTAAGGTTTGTTCAATACCTCTCATGGCCGAGAGGGGGTGGTGTTTAAATAGAGAGGGCGGAGGGCCTCCTGTGGGGAGTTAGTGGCTCGGATCACCGCTAGGTCAACGGAAGAACAACCATGGTGGCCATCGGGCATGGGGCATCTCAAGCAAGGTGGAATTCCAAAGTTCGGCTCCTCCCAAGGTCTCGGCCATGGTGTTTTCCGGCGACCTGTGCGGCCGGCCGACTAGCATGGGTCACTCTCGGTCCAGTGGGTCGTGGCCGAAGGTTTGTGCAATCAATCGCCATGGACATGTGTAAAGGGTTTGAATCAAAGTGGAATGAGAAAGGGCTAGTTTTGGGTCTAAATGGGTCAACCCTTGGTTTTGGGTTAGGTTCACCCTCCATGGCCAATTTGGGCCGAAGGGAAAGTCACTGGATCAGCTCGATTAGTGGGGTCAAGTCACAATCCAAGTACAATTAAGCTTAAGCAAGTGTTAGGGGAGACATGGGAGTGGTTAATCACTCTTAAGAGAATCATTAAAGGGTCCCCACTTCTTGCCATTTTGGGTATGGTGAAGTGTCCAAGGCTTTCATGGCTCACATGTGGCTCATGCATGACTTCATGGCTCACCTTTGGCTTCGGAAAAGCTAAGTCAACTTTCATGAAAGAGGTTTTTATGAATTTTGGTAATTTAAGAGTGATTTGATGGGATTTGGCATATGGCTTGATTTGGAACCATTTGATGATTGATTTGAACTTAGGGATGATTTTAATTAAGGGTATGATGAGAAGAATTTGTCATATGGGCTTTAGCATGAAGTTTCGGCTTTTAGGAAGGTTTAAGAAAATGGGCTTTTGGTTTGAAAATAAATTTATGAATGGGAATTTTGTGAAGGATTGGGCCAAACAAATGTTGGGTTTAGCTCATGGATGTGTCATGAGTGATTTGAAGCAAGTTGGGAGTAATTTGGGTTTGAATCGGGTTGAATTCGGGCTTCTTTGCGAATGGGCCAATATAGGTCAAATTGGGCTAACTTGGGCCATTGTTGGGCTAGGATTGAAATTGATGTAAAATAAATGTTGGGAAATGTTTATGGGAGTGTTTCAAAGAGGTTTTGGCTTTTGTTGAGTTTTGATTTCGGGGTTCTGGGCTTATTTGGGTTTGGTTTGGGTTTAGGTCAAAATTGGGCCTTTTAGCTTTGGGTTGAATTTGAGTGGGGTTTAGGTTTTAATTTTGGGCAAATCATGTTAGTGTTTTGTTTTTGGGAATGTTAAGGAAGGTTTAGAAAAGATTTGGGGTTAATTGGAGTTGAATCGGGTTAGTTTCGGGTTAGGTTTGGGTCATGGGTCCAAATCGGGCTTTAAGGCCAAAGTGAAATCGATCCAAATGTCAATCAAATTGGACTTGGATTTAGTCTAGATTGGTGTTGTAAATGATAAATTGAAGTTTAGAATTGAATTGGACCAGAATTTGGGTCAATTGGATAGGTTTGGCTTGACATTAGGTTCATTTTGGGTTAAAATGGGTCAAATTGGGTGTTTTGACAAATGTGGGGTAAATTGACAAAATTGGCCCATGGTGTAGTTGATCAAAATGAAATTAGGAATATTTGGGATTTTCTGGAATTTTCTGGGAATTTTCTGAATTTTTGGATTTTTTGGCTAAGAGGGGCATTTTGGGTATTTGGAGGGTATTGGGAGGTATTTTTGGAATTTTTGGTATTTTTGGGTATGGATGATCAATTTGAGTAATGTGGGAATGTTTGGGATTGATTTTGAGGAATTTTGGGTAATTTAGGTGGTTTTGCAAATTTTTGGGTAGTTTTAAGGGTTTTGGTTAAAGGTAAGTGTGTAGGGTCCCTGGGTCAAAATCGAAAATTTGGAAAATTTAAGATTGGGTGAATGTAAGTGGAATGAAATCATTTTGGTTGAGCCATGAAGCCACATCAAGCCCACATCAAGCCCACATGAGCCATGAAGGGACTCATTTGAGGCATCCACTATGTTGTTCCGCCAAGGGCTTAGGGGTTAAGGACCATCCACGTGAATCACCTTCATGAGTCATGAGGTCAAGTTGGATATGGGTGTAGTTTTAGGAGGTGCGTGTGAAAATGTAGTGTATAGGTGTAGTGTGTGTGTAAGTCAACCCTTCACCAGACCAGGCCACCCAGGGTAGTCCTAAGGCCAAAGAGTCCTATAGGAACTCATCCTTTAAACTTCCACATTTGATTTCAACCCTCTAGGTGATTAGGGGTATACAATCAAGTTTGTGGAGTTTGCAGTGAGTTAAGAAGTGGTTTGAATTTCTAAGTGGTGGGTCCCAATTCTAATCCTCTAGGATAGTTAAAGGAAAAGCCTAAGGCTAGATCCTAAGTACTAAAGAGAAGAAGAGAAGACCTCATCAAAAATGAGGTCAACAAATGGACCCCCGATGAGTGTGGTGAGCCGACGGAGCACACCGCGCGTATCGGTGTTGACCGAAGCGATCAACAAAACCAACACGATGTCCAAGTGACAAACTTAGGACGAAGTGAAGAATTTCCGCCTGGGAGTGTCAAGTATATCTCCGGGACCGGAGATTCCCGAACTCTCGTCTGGGAAAGGAAAAGGAGGTGAATCCCAAATCACATGATTTGGGGAATTTCGATTTAGATTTCAGTTGTTTCAGTTTAAATTTTTATGTGTGAGTTTAGATTTTAGTTTGAGTTTCAATTTAGATTGAAGTTTTGTTAAAATTAATTTAAAAGGATTTGAACTTGAAATGAAAATTGAAATTTTGTGGCTTTAGATGTAACATCTTCAACCTCAAAAAGAATTGAATTGATTAGATTGAACCATTACATTGAGGAAAGAACTCAGAGCAATGCGGTATTGGATGTAAAATCCTTAACCTCAAGAGTTAACCTCAAGAGTCTGATTTTGATGTATTTCAATGCAACAGGGAAAGAACCTAAAGCAATGCAGTCTCGGATGTAAAATCCTCAACCCCAAGAATTTGATTTTAATGTATTTCATTGCGATAGGGAAAGAACCTAAAGCAATGCAGTCTCGGATGTAAAATCCTCAACCCCAAGAATTTGATTTTGATGTATTTCATTGCGATAGGGAAAGAACCTAAAGCAATGCAGTCTCTGATGTAAAATCCTCAACCCCAAAAGTTTGATTTTGATGTATTTCATTGCAATAGGAAAGAACCTAAAGCAATGCAGTCTCAGATGTAAAATACTCAACCCCAAGAATTTGATTTTGATGTATTTCATTGCGATAGGGAAAGAACCTAAAGCAATGCAGCCTCGGATGTAAAATCCTCAACCCCAAAAGTTTGATTTTGATGTATTTCATTGCGATAGGGAAAGAACCTAAAGCAATGCAGTCTCGGATGTAAAATCCTCAACCCCAAAAGTTTGATTTTGATGTATTTCAATGCGATAGGGAAAGAACCTAAAGCAATGAAGTCTCAGATTTAAAATCCTCAACCCCAAAAATTTGATTTTGATGTATTTCATTGCGATAAGGAAAGAATCCTAAAGCAATGCAGTCTCGGATGTAAAATCCTCAACCCCAAAAATTTGATTTTGATGTATTTCATTGCGATAAGAAAAGAATCTTAAAGCAATGCAGTCTCGGATGTAAAATCCTCAACCCCAAAAATTTGATTTTGATGTATTTCATTGCGATAGGGAAAGAATCCTAAAGCAATGCAGTCTCGGATGTAAAATCCTCAACCCCAAAAGTTTGACTTTGATGTATTTCATTGCGATAGGAAAGAACCTAAAGCAATGCGACTTCGGATGTAAAATCCTCAACCCCAAGAATTTAATTTTGATGTATTTCATTGCGATAGGGAAAGAACCTAAAGCAATGCAGTCTCGAATGTAAAATCCTCAACCCAAAAAGTTTGATTTTGATGTATTTCATTGCGATAGGGAAAGAACCTAAAGCAATGCAGTCTCGGATGTAAAATCCTCAACCCCAAGAATTTGAATTTTGATGTAGTAATTGATTTTGCAAAGATTTGTAGTGTTGATTTGAAAAGTGTGGAATTTTGGTGTTTCGAGAATTTCATGAAAGTTGTAAAAGACTTTCATGGAAGGAAATAGATTAGGAGGGAATATGTGGGTGCTACATATCCCATTCAAAAGAGTTGATCGGAAGTTACTGGTTTGGAATGGATACAATTCCTTGCCATCAGATTCGATCCGTGTCAATGGAATCAACCGCTTCCATCCCAGACAAGGGAGAGAGTAGAACGGATTAGATTTCAGATTTGGAAGATTGAGTTTGAATTCGATTGAGATTTGATTTGAAATTTGGAAGGTTGAATTTGAATTTGATTGAGATTTGATTTGAAATTTGGAAAGATCGAATTTGAAATTTGATTTAAAATTTGTGGTCATTTTGTTTGTCTTTTAACGATTCAAATTTTATTTTATCGTGAATTTGGAGTTTATCATTTTTTAGATTTTTGAGGAAAGTTTTCTTTTATTCTTTTTGTTTCTTTTCTCGTTCTTTGTTCGAAGTTCATTTAACTTTAATGGCGTTTCCTACCAACTCGCACAAAAGAGGTGAAGGCCAAAAATGTGACATGGTCACTTTCATTCCAATCATGTCGAAGATACATCATACAACTCGATCCGGAATACATCTCATACAATCCATATAGACTCAAAACGGACTATGTATGATCTTTGTCGATCTATCCAAAAAGGTATCCGTCAAAAATCCATGTCCGAATAGTGAGGTACATGGTCAATAACATCACCTTCCAAGCCATCTTCGGCAAGGATGTCGTATGGATGTACGTCGGAGGTGTGATATTTTCCATGTAACTCACAAGCTCGTAAGGCCGGAGGCTCTCTAGCTCCGGGTCCGGCCGGAAGTGGTAAGGTGCTTTCCTGTCGTCCATCCTTCTGAAAGTAACTGAGATCCGCTTCATCGGTACTCCCGGTATGCAATGTTTAGCGACATCTGCTCCGTTGCCCTTCAGTATCATGACGGAACCTACCGGTAATGGTATCTTTACTGGCCCTCGGAACTCACCTGGGCCTGCTATCCGGAGGTCAGATCCGAACATGATATTACATTCGTTCGAAAAGAAACTATGCGAAAGTTGTCCGACAAAGTCGTGGTGATCTATGTGCGGGGGTATGCAATCACCCTTCTTGTAAATGTTAATGATGCAACCGTTGGGTATGCAATCTGCCGGCAGTACTCTCCATGTTATCATTCTTTTTACCATCCTTTTAATGACTAATGGCATCGGATCCACCCGGCCATGACGGAGTATCCCCGTGGGTTTCCCTTCCCGTCTTCTCGCGAAGTTAGTAGCGAAGATCCACATCAGTATTGTAATTCTCCCCTTCCCTGGCATCCATCTCCGGGGTTCTGAGTAAGTGTTTTCTCTTAGGCGGCCCGCTCGGCCCATCCTTTTCAAATCTCGGATGCAGTCCACGATTTGTTGTTGTTCGTATTCTGAGAACACGTCTGTATGTAGCTCGAGGCCTTCGAAGCATATCGATCCTCCCGCCTCCGATTCTCTCGAAGTATTCAAAAGTTTTCTTCTCGACATTCTCGCATTCTTTCTAGCTCGTATTCCGGGATAATTTGCAAATGGCGAGGCCTCGGTGACGTACTCGTGGGATATATGGCTCAATCCCTTCACGTTCTCACTGCATACCTCGGCTCCTCGGGGATGATGTCCGTCGGGACATCCTCCGGGGTTGCTCTCGCAACAAGGTCATGCATTACCGGTGACTTTATCCGGTGGCGTAGTAGCCTTCTTTCTTCCGTTCTTCTTGAGATTTCCCCGGTCTCTTCGTTATTCTCGGAGCCGGTCTCCTTTCTTCGAGTTCCCGGTGAACTCGGTGTCCTCGAAGTGTATGTACCGGCGTAGCAATCGCCTCGTTACGCCGGTCCGTCGCTAATTTAGTTAACATCTTCGCGGATACGGCGATTTTTATTTCTTCGTTGAGTTGTCGTGAGAGTAGTTCTTCGTATTTCCCGAGTTTCGTGGGCGCGCGCCGACAAGCCTCGCCCTCCGCCGTAGCGACTGACGTACTCGATTCTCTTGTCCTCCTCGATGTTTGTTTTTCTTTTCGTCGCTCGGATTGGTGGCTTGGGCCACCCACTTTCATTACTCGTCTGACTTGGCAGTTCCTCTCGGTCAATCGGGACCCAGTCACTTTCCTCGTATTGCAGGCCCGCTGGTGCGAAGTCTGAGTCAATCTCTATTATCGCTCCATCTTTCACCCTCTTTTCGTCGAGTGCAAGGCTTACGCCATTTCTAAAGTTCAGGACCAACCGCCCGTTCGACATTTCCCTGCGAAAAGACAAGGAAAAGGATCAGGGGCGTACTAAGAACAAGAACATTAAGAAAATGTTTATTAAAGATGCATTTTTTTTATTATTTCTTGTATTTTTAAATTTAATAGGGATGAAGTGGGAAAAGATCGGGAAAGAGATTTTGATATGGAAGAGAAAACAAGGAAAACTTTATTATCATGATTTTATTTATTTTAGCACATTTTTTATTATTTTTGGGTTCGGACTCAACTATAAGTAATTACTTCACCCATGCTTCTAGGGATGAAAAATTCATTCTTTCGAAACATCGAGTAGCATAATACTTTTTCAAGTATCGTCCATTGATCGGAAGCATATGTCGTTCTCCTCGGCGGTTCACTAGCCGGTAGGAGCCTCCCGAGTAGATCGCCTCAACCACAAACGGTCCCTCCCAAGTGGGTTCAAATTTTCCTCCTATCTTGCGGTGTGCAAGAATAGGTCTTTCGAGAACGAGAACTAAGTCACCAACTTTAAAGGTTCTCGCGGACCGGCTCGTCATGGGCTTAAACCATCTTAGCTTGGTATAGTTCTAAATTTTGCTCGTGCTGCAAGTCTTTTTCCTTCCGTGCTTTCCAATTCCTCTAGTCGTAATTTGGCATTCTCTTCTCGTTGTGATTTTGTTTGCAACTCGCAATTCCGAGTGAAGGAAGTCTGGACCTCTAAAGGTAACACTCGTCTCGGACCCATACACCGGAGCGTAAGGTGTAGCTTCGAGTAGGAGTTCGAAGGTTGTCCGGTAGGCTCCATAAGGCTTCTAATAACTTCTCATGCCAATTTCTCTTTTTATCGTCCAAAGTCTTCTTTAAAATTTGAACGAGAGTTTTATTAAAAGCCTCAAGCTGTGCCGTTTGCTCTTGGGTAGTAAATTGTTGAATACCGCCGCCGATTCCGTGTCTCCCGACAAAATTGTTGATTTGCGTGCTTCGAATGCCGACCCATTATCCGAGATGATCCCGCGCGGCACTCCGAAACGGTAGACAACTTGGTTCTTGAAAATTGTAGCACGTGATGTGCTTTCACTTCTCCGAGTGGAACCGCCTCTCGCCCACTCGGGAAAAGTAATCTGTAGCCGCAAGAATGAAGCGATGTCCTTTTGAAGATGGTGGTTCTATTGGACCCACTATATCCGTGCCCCAACATTCAAATGGCCACGACGCAATTGTCGGATGTAGCACATTTGGAGGTTGGTGTAGAACCACTCCGTGCACTCGCACCGGTGACAACTTCGGCGATTTTCATGCGGTCGGTCATCATCGAGGGCCGTAGTACCCTAGTCTTTTAATTTTCATTTTCATCTTCGGACCCGACCGGTGAGCGCCACAGAGTCCTGAATGCACCTCTTTAACAATTTCACGGGCCTCGGACCCGCTTAGGCACCTTAGCCACATTTGATCAAAAGACCTTCTATATAACGTGTCGTTTATTAATGCGTAAGACAGAGTTCTTTTCTTGATCTGATGGGCTAACGACCTATCGTCCGGTAGTTTTCCCGTTTGCGGTGTAGTCTATTAATGGTCGTCGCCAATCTTCTCGTGTTTTCTCGTCACTCGTTGCAACCGATTCTTCTTCTTTTTCCGATTTGTGTATTGTGTCTATATCGAGCTGTGATAGGACCTGACGTTCGTGAACTGACACTTCCACTGATTCATCTTGTAAGCAGGCAAATTCTTTTGCGAGGCGGGCTAACGCATCTGCTAAAGTGTTTTCTTTCCTGGGAATTTTGTAGATCGTTACATTCGGAATTTGTTCCAACAGTTTCATGGCATACTGGAAGTATTGCTCGAGTCTTGGCTTTAAAATTCTGTACTGTCCAGCGATCTGTTGAATGATTAACTGCGAATCCCCGTAGATGTTGATGTTTGTTATCCCCATTTAAATAGTTAATTCTAGTCTTGTTATGAGGGCTTCGTATTCTGCTTCGTTGTTCGTACACGGCTCTGTTAAGTGGTAGGCATATCTTAACATCCCCCGCTCCGGTGTTATAAAGATTAGTCTGATTACTGCCTTACCGGGCATAATCACTTGCGACTCTTCGTCTTTATGTGCTCAAGATGCTCCGTCAAAATATAATTCCCAACGTCGATCATCAGGGTCTTCTAGGCTCATTATTTGTTCATCTGGCAAGTCGTCATTGAGAGGCGATTTTGCCGGCAAAGGGTGTGCTCGCGAGGAAGTCTGCTAAGACTTGTCCCTTTACGGCACGAAGAGGCACGAAAGTTATATCGAATTGCAATAATATCATCGACCATCTGGCAAGTCTGCCGGAAAGCGTTGGACGGGTCATCAAGTATTGCAATGGATTAAATTTCGAGATCAGGTTGACCTTATGAGAAAGCATGTAGTGCCTGAGCTTTTGAGCGGCGAAGATTAGGGCCAAACAGTGCTTTTCAATTGCGGGATACCTTATTTCCGTCGGAAGTAAACGACGGCTTTAGGTAGTAAAGAGCATTTTCTTTACCCTCATCATCGACACTCGGCTAACGAGGCTCCGAGAGAGTCGTCTAAAGCCGCGGTATAAAGTATCGCCGGTCTACCCGAGATCGGGGCCGCTAAGACAGGAGGTGTCATTAAATATTGCTTAATGTCCTCGAAGGCCCTCTCGGCATTTCTCTTCCCAAATAAATTTGGCGTCCTTTTTAACTAGTGCCGAGAAAGGCCGACACCTACTCGACAAGTTTGAGATAAAGCGTCGAAGATATGCCAACTTCCCTTGAAAAGATCGTAGTTGTTTTAAGGTTTTGGGAGGCGGCATTTCTAAGATAGCTTTAATCTTTTCCAGGTCGATCTCAATTCCACGATGTTGGACAATGAATCCTAAGAATTTCCAGGAGGTGACGCCGAAGGCGCATTTTAAGGGATTCATCTTAAGGTTAAATTGTCTCAATCGTTCGAAAACAATTCTCAAATCATACAAGTGGTTTTCCTTTACTTTGCTTTTGATGACCACATCATCCACGTAGCATTCGACTTGATTGTGGATGAGATCATCAAAAATTCTTATCATCGCTCTCTGGTAGGTTGCTCCTGCGTTCTTCAGTCCTAATGGCATCACTGTGTAGCAATATACTTCGATCGGCGTTCTGAATGCTGTAAGTTTTTCATCTCCTAGAGCCATTTTTATCCGGTTGTATCCCGAAGATCCATCCATGAATGAGAATATTTCATGTGTCGAAGCAATGTCGATCATTAATTCCGGGATCGGTAGAGGAATTCATCTTTCGGACATGCCTTGTTTAAATCTCCGAAATCCACACAAATTCCGATCCGACCATTCTTCTTCCCGATCGGTACCACATTGGCTAGCCAAGTCGGGTATTGTTCTTCACGGACAAATTTAGCGTCTATTAGCTTATTAACTTCAGCTATGACTTGTTGTTCAATTTCTAGACGCATTCTTCTGGGACCTTGTCTGACTGGGACAGAAACAGGATCCACTCATAGCTTATGGACTGCGACTTCTGGAGCTAAACTTGGCATCTCATCGTAGCTCCAAGCAAAATAGTCTTTAAATTCCATTAATAACTTGATTATTTCTTCGGAGTCTTCTTTATTGAGTAAGGAGCTAACAAAGGTAGGTCTAGGCTCTTTGCTAGTACCTAAGTTAACTTCCGTTAACTCATCTATTGTAGATTTAATCTCTTCTTCGAATTATGGTGGAGCGTCTCCAATTTGTATATCTTCGAGTTATTTTGTAGTTTCCATGCAGTTTCCATTAGACTCGCAAGTGACAACCAAGCAAAATTCGCATCGTCGATCGATCCTCATCGTGCGGAATCCAAGACCATGCTTTGAATCGGGTGACGACCGGAGTTATTCCATAATTTTTCAAAATGTTGTGATCGGCCTTTTGTCCATTGTCGAGGTAAGAAACCACGCTGAATTAAATTCCGAACACAGGGAGAGTACCACTCAAAAGGTAATTCCATTAATTCTGATGAAGTGACATATTCAAATTGTACAATATTTTCAGCTTTGGAGGAAGGAGTACCACGGTAGAATTTGATGGGCTTTTCACCGCCTCTATGTACCTCTATGACCACCATACCCTCAATCTTATTAGAATGGATCGGGGTCAGGGTCATAGTATGTACATAGTGGTTAATCTTCTCGTACATTGATTTATATTCTTCATTCTTTTCATCTTCAAGAGGGATCCTGAATTGCGGCTTCTTCCGACTTATTGTCGCTGCTTCTTGTTTGATCTTTTTTTATTCTTCGAACTATCTTCCCAATCAACATTGATGGCCGGTTTCCTCTCGTCCAATCGTCCTAACGTCTCTCGCCACGACCTAGTCCCCGGCCTCGACCTCGGATGCGAGTTGTGGAGAAACCTTCACCATCTTGCCGTAAGGGAGTGGTGAGTGACTGTTGGACTAGAACTTCAGGTTCTTCGTTGTCCCGAACTTCCTTTGCTTCACTCGTTATGGTATCTCTGGAGAAGATTGTTTTCTTCGGAGGTGTGTAATAAGCGGCATCTTCATGGATTCCAATTTCATGTACGGAGAATGGTTGCAAGTCACCTTTGATGCACTGTTCCCCTCCATCGTAGTATTTGATGCACTGATGTAGAGATGATGGTACCATCCGGTTCTCATGTATCCATGGTCGGCCCAGTAGAGCATTGAATGACGTTTCTGAATCAATTATGTGGAATTTCGCGGTTGTCTTTGCTAAGTCACCGGTCTTCATTAGCAGTGTTATCGATCCGAGGGCTCCTTCTCCTTTCTGGTTGAATCCTCTTAATAACATCTTGTCCGCTTCGAGCTCGCGAGCATCAATTTCCAAGTATGCTAGCGTTCGAAGATTCATTATATTGATTGTGTATGATTTGAGAATTGTCGTTTGTATCGGAATCGACGTCCGGATTAGGTTGATTGTCACTAGTTACGTAATCGTTAGAAACAGTCAAAACGTAGCCAACGCCATAACCCTCATCATTATAAGATCCCACCGGAGTGAGCAAATAACCATACAGAGTCAGAGGTTCGAGGGATTTCTCCCCCAAATCAGAAACAACTATCCTAGGATAAGCAGTCCCTAGTCTAGCCTTAAGAGCCTCAGACTTTTCTTCTTCGTTGATTTTCTTCTTTTCTTCAATTGTCTCTTGTTGAGGTGGTTCTTCTATCGCAAGTGATAGTGCCGACTTGACAGGTTTCGAACTCTGAATTGAGGCTCGCACCGAAGTGGTTTGGATGCGATCTAAAATCTTCTTTGAAGACTTTGTCCAAGCGGTAGTCCATCCATCGTCTGTCGCATAGGGATCTATCGAAACAATGAAATCCGTCGAGATAACATTGACGAAACCTCCTTTCTGGGGTTCCTTCATGTACTCCTTCGGGATCGTTATATTCCCTTTCCGAAGATTGTCGTTGAGCCAACTTTTGAAGGTAATACAATCTTCTATCTTGTGTCCAAGCATCCGGTGATAAGGGCAAAAGTTGGGATCACCTTTCTTGTCGACTTCATCTGGTCTTTTAGGCTCTGACATTTGGAAATCTGGAGTCTTCATCAGACTGCGGAACATTTTCGGCACTGCCTCATTCTTGAACGGATACTCCCTGCTTAGAAGCTCCCTCAATGTACGTTGTGGATGAGGCGGTTGTTCATACTGTTGAGATGACTGATAGCTGGGTCGGGGTTGTTGGTAATTCTGTTGAGGTTGCTGTGGCCGTTCTGAAGATATTTGTATCGGTTGCTTGCCTTAATCGACTGCTGCGACGATCCCGGACTTCTTTTCAAAAGTATTTACGGGCTTCTGTTTGTCTGTTTTATCGGTGAAACTTAATTGCTTCGCCTCCTCTTGCAAGCTTCCGGCCTTGCTTAACAACTTCTCGAAAGTCTTAATAGTAAATCCTTGAGGAGAAGTGCTATCGGGCCATGGATGCCTTTTAGTAAAATGTCGATCGCATGTTGTTCTTGTAGCTGTGGCTCACACTTCATACTTAGATTCCTCCATCGAAGTATGTAGTCCACCAAGCTTTCGTTCGGCTTCTGCTTCTCTACCACTAAATCACCTATAGTGATGTGGTGCTGAGCTCCGGCAAATCGCTTGATGAAGAGGTTCTCTAATTCTGAAAATGTCTTTACCGAACCGTTCGGTAATTCCACATACCAATCAAAGGCGATTCTCGACAGTGCCGTCGACAAATTGTCGGAAGAATAAAGCATCACTTCCGCCGGCGTTGCAACAACCGGCACGAAAATGTGCAACATGCTCGCCGAGGGTTTCCGGTTCCATCAAAGGTCTTGAACAGAGGTGGTACAAAGCCCTTCGGATATTGGACAGCGTCGAATTCTTCGGGGTAAGGTCTACCCGTCCGAATGGATGTCCCGCTCTTTGATTGTGCCAAGGCTTATCGCGCCTGTTGTTCCAGCATGCTCTTGATATCCTTTTCCGGAATCACGCTTTGTGTTGTATCCTTCTTTAATTGATCATCCCCATTGACGGATGTAATCTCCTTTCCTCCGTCTACAATGTGAATAACCTCCGGGGGTGTTTCTCTTTGGGGTTGAACCTGACTCTGGAGAGTGGCTAGGGCTACGACCATCTCTTCCATCCTTTTTGCCATTTGGTCGATCGTATCATCTTTCTCTTGAAGCCGCCTTCTCATTACTTCCGGCTCCTCTCTTTCGCGGCCGCAGGAGCACCTTGTGAAGCCGACGAAGCTCGCGTTTCAACCATATTAATTTCTCGCATATTCGTCATCCATGAACTCTGACGAGTCAACTTCATCTCCGAATTTCTCTTCTCTTTCCCTTGCTAGTCGCCGAATAGCAGTTCTTAGCTTTTCCATAGCATCTTCTAGTGGTCTTTTCTGTGCATCCTTGCAGTTGTCATGTGATAATTGTCGGGTTTCTTTCTCATGAGTCCCCTTTACTGCGATAGCACTTTCTTCGGACTCAAGTCTCCTGACGAGACTTTCCTTTTCTGGTCGTTGTTTCGGTCTTAATTGGCCGGTAGTGGGACGCCATACCATCCTTCTAGCAGTAGAAGGCCTAGGACCGGATGGTCCGTTGGGCCGAATCGTCGGAAGGTGGTATCCTCCCCGATCTATAAACCCGAAACAACAACGGGTGGACTAGCCTTCATCTTCTTATTCGGCTCTTCTGCTGGCGATAGCGAGTTCTACTCGTGGCCAAAGACGGGATTTGGCCGACACCCGCCCTATCCTTCTTAAAATCTCCGATACGGGGCATTTTTCTTTCTTTGCTAACTTCTCAATCACGATACAGTAGTCGGGCAAATGGTGTAATCCTTGCCCTTTTCTTTCTGTTTTCGCTATAGTATGCGGGCCGAGGTAATGTGGAGGCAATCCTCGCGGACATTTTCCTCGTCGGTTGCGGCGGAAAGGGGATGGAATCTACTTCCTTCCAAAAGGGGTGTATATTCAAGCAATGGTATGTATTCAGGTAGTGGTGTGTACTCAGGGATTTCTTCTAAGAAAGCGACTTCAGCAGCTCTGGCCTTTCTGGCAATCTTCCCCGCTCTGTTTCTTCTCCGAGTCCGTGTTAGGGGTGGAACCCTCGAGCTGGACCCAATTTCAAAAATGAAGGTCTTGCACGGAAATCCGTACCTTCCACGCGTAACATGCTTGTTACAAATTTGAACTTCCTTCCCCTTCAGTTTGGCGGGAGCCGGGGTAGGTGCATAGACGACTAGACCAGTGGGGGTAGAGATAACGATCCTTTTATGGACAGTGGTACTCCTCTCAGCTGGAACCCTTTGCAGAGGAGGAAACTCTTGAGCTGACTTAAGGTTGAACTCGATCAAAGGTCTTTCAATTTCAGATACTTTGTCTGTCAGTGCGAAAAGGGTAACGTCAGTGATCTTGACATTTGTGTTCTCGAATCCTTTTCCAAACCGGATGATCCCATTGTCGGGCAGGTCATCCTTGTAAACAGCGAAGTCCGATCCATCGGTGAAGGAGAAAATCGGCTTTGGGGCTTCCATTTCCGCAGGTAGATTCGATTGTCGATCCCAAGTTATGCTTCTTCTCATCGGACGAAAAGAAAGGAATCGAAAAGTGTCCGAACACATTCTTGTTCATGTATTTATAAGAAGGAGTTATTTGTTAAAAGAGTCATTCATTAGAGGGTTTGTTTATTTAGAACGGAATGTTCAAAGGTGTAGAGAAGGTAATGAATCCGATTTAGAGTTGGAAAGGAAAAGAAAGTCTTATGCAAGACTTCTCGACTCGAAGGATCACTCCTAAACTAACACCTTTTGGGGGTCCACCCCTCCTCAGAAATGAGGTAAAAGGATCTCGGAACCTCTCTGTTTAGGGGTGTCTAAACAATGGCTCCTAAATCCGAGAGAATGTTGGCTATACTCGTTCAAGGTAGAAATGAACATAGTATTCCAACGGAAAGAAGGGTAGTTTGATCCATTAGGGACATGGATACACTACCGATTTTTGAAAGCAGAACTATCTGATTAAAAATGGAGAGAGGAATTATTCCCCAGCGGAGTCGCCAGAAATTGTCGGCATATTTTTAGGTTATGTGTTGTATTTTGAAAAGGGGGTTGCCTACATAAATTGTCAGCGAATTTTCATATTTTAAATTTAATTTAAATATATATATAGTTTAAAAGATAACATTTGATTTTTTAAAAGTAATTTTAAGTTTAAAAGTTTTAAGATATGAAATCAAACCGATCTCACATCCCAAATAATTTATATAAACGAGCACCGCACCACAAACCGTGTATCTATCCCGAAGAATAGACACACTTCTTGATGATGGGGCTCGATTAAATAAACTAGGAGATTTATGACATCCGTTTGGTCTGCGAACCAATTTTATAAGCCGACAAGTTCCCTCGCTTAATATAAATGAATTAAACGAGGGTTTATATTACTCGGGTTCTTAAAATTCCCTATAAGGACAAGCCCCTATAGTTAATTACATCTTAAGTGACGGGAATCACCTAAGAAAACTCTCGATAATAATCGATAGTTACTGCTCTCAAGAATTTCAAAGTTTAAGTCTTCAAGGGATTGAATTTTGGAATTTCAATAGGGAATGGATCAAATTTAGAACATTTTATTTTGGGAATCCAAAGGAAGAAAGGTAGGAGAAATCACAGATTCGAAGCGAACTTCGGTAATTTCCCGACTATCCTATTTTTTTTGCTTAGATTTAGGAAAGTCCTATTGTTTATTTAATGTTTTGATCTTGCCAGTTTTAATTAGTTAGGACTTATATTCGTATGATGCGATCACACAAATAGCCTTGAAGATGTGAGGGTTTATGTCGTATCGGACGACTACCTCGGAGTCCTAAGACCGGTTAGGGCTTAATTTACATGACATGATCATGCAAATGCCTAACGAAGAGTCGAGGATTTATGTTGCACCAGGTAAACTACCTCGAAGTCCTATGGCTCGGTTGTTTAATTCTAAGAAAGTTTTGCTGAAGTAGACTCAGGTTTTGCTGATGACGATGGTCGTGCTGCCCACCATGCTCCGAGCTCCTTGTTGTAGAGGTTTAGTTTTAGACGTCATAAATCAGGAGATGAGAGAAGTGTTCTGTTTTAGAGAAAATCTTAAAATCCAGGTGTTTTTTATGTTTTAATTAAAACAAATCTTAAAGTTGATTATAAAAACACCGGTTAAGATTCCACGGTTCCATCCTTCCGGCATCGTTATTTTTATCGGATTCACTTAGTCCAGAAGAATTTGCTAAACTCAACTGAATGAGTTCCACACTTTCATTTAGACCGTGGGAAATCCCGTTAGCAACACGTAGGTTACATCATCCGAGGTATTCCGGTCATCCAACAAGACGTTTTAATTTAGTTGTAGTTGTAGTTTTGTTGTTCTGTTTATGATTAAATTTTGAGTTGTTTTATATTTTGAAATATTGTGGCGGTGAATTTTATCTTGTAATGACTTTTAATTTAGTTTTGGTTTCAGTTTTAGGGACTATCCTAAAGGTGTGGGTTTTCTTGCAACAGTTGTTTATCATGCAAGAAAAGTAAGTGCGATGCGATTAAATAAATTACAATAAGGTAAATTGCAATAAAATAAAAGCGTACCTGGAGGGTCTTCCCGTCATCCCAAGCTGCACTTAAAACACCATTAGAATATTTAAGAATTTAAAGCAAGTTCCTAGGTAAAGCTAAGGGAAGGGTTATGGTTTTCTACCAAGTTCCTAATCCTATAGCTAGTCATTTCCTATGACGTCTGTGTTCTTGTATTTTGGTTTGAGGATGATTTTCTTCATCAAAGAACAACTAAGTTCAATTGTTCTTATAAATATCCTATCATATCGAGGAAGTGCTTAAGACGAATCTTAAACATCTTTTCAATACTTTTAAGATTGTTTTAAGTCCAAGAGAATTTAATTATACAAATGAATTAATCGTCCGAGAATTCAAGTTTGTTGTCTTGCTCAGTGAACTAGGACATTTGAATATCTTATGAATGAAGTAACACTTCGCTTAACACTCCATTTAGGAGTTATGACAACAAGAGCTTTCGAGGGCAAATTGATGTTCAAATGATTTATGATTTAACTTAATTTCAATTAATGGGTTTAAGTTTGGAATAGTGCTCAAGTTGTTTTAGATTTATTTTGAATTTTTTTTTATGTCTTAGGTGATGTTATTTTTAATTTAATTTAATTTGATTTAGTTCAATTTAATTTAATTTAATTTAATTTAATATGGTTTAATTTAATTTAATTTAATTTAAGTTAATTTAATATAATATGATTTAATTTAATTTAATTTAATTTAATTTAATTTAATTTGATTTAATTTAATTTAGTTTAATTTAATTTAATTTAATTTAATTTAATTTAATTTAATTTGATTTAATTTAATATGTTTTAATTTAATTTTATTTAGTTTAATTTAAATTTTAATTTAATTTAATTTTTAATTTTAATTTAATATTTTATTTTATTTTTTTTATGTTTTAAAGATGATTTAATTTTAATTGTTAAAGTATTAATTTAATTGAAATTTTAAAAGGATTTAATTTAAATAATTTAACTTTAGTTTAATTTAATGATTAAGTGTTTTTAGCATTTTAAATCTTAAACTTGGATTATCATTTTGATTTGGAATTAAATATTATTGAGATGATTAATTTAGGGATTCTTAAATTAAAGAACAAATCTCTTCCTAATAATATCCCTATTTTAATAATTCCGATTTTATTATTCTTCCAAATTTAATTAATTATTTGATTAAGGTTTATTTTGATTATTTTTAAATTATTTAGTAGGTTTCTACCCTTTAATTATTTAAATTTCAATCATCCAAATCAGATTAAGATCAAATATTTTACTTTTTCATTTTATTAAGCCTAAAGTTTTAATTAAGTGTTAAAATTTTAATTACCATTTTGCCCTTCAAGCTTAATAATTTCATAACTCACTAAATTGAGCTTAAATGAACTTGAAATTTTTATGTGACTTCACTCATATATCAATAAAGATATTAGAGGAGAAAATGTGATTTTTCTGTATTTAATTTATTTATGTAATTATTTTTGGTGGAAAATAGGGATTTCAAAGGAAAATTTAATACTATGACCAAGGGGAAGTTTCTGTCCTTAAGAAAATTATGGGACATTCCTAATGACCAGAGGACCACTTGGATCAATTTTGGAGATTTTTTGAATTATATTCTTTTTATTATAATTATTTTGAGTTTTGGAGTATTAATTAATTTAAAAATAAAATAAAGGTTGAAAAATGAATTTTATATTTTTTAAAAATCTCTCTGATATCAAGAAAATCAGAGAACCAATTTTCACAATTTTCTGATTTTTCTTTGATTTATTAGAATTATTTTAGTGGAAATGCTAAAAAAATACATTTTTTTTAATTTTAAAATTACCTTAGGGCTTTAAAATTTAATATCTCATCATATAGATTTAAGAAAAATATGGGGTTTGTTCCTAAGTGATTAAAATTCAAAATGAGACATTTTGGTGAATTTTATTATTTTTGTGATTTTTATTACATTTTAATTATTAAAAATATTAAAATAATGCAAAAAATCAACTTTTTTAGAAAATTGAAATTTTAGTTTTCATAAAATCCCCTGATATCAGAGAGGCTCCAAAACCAATTTGGTGAATTTTTGAAAAGCATTTTGAAAGTTATGAATTTTTTAAGTTTAATTTTGGCTAAATGGCTTAATCAACCCATTTGATAGGGCTAACCAAACCCAATTTACTTCAAACTTTTATGGTGGGTTCCTCTGATCCTAAAGGTCAGTGGAGGATTGATTTCAAGTCAATTTGATGTATGATTAGCTCTAATTAATTAGAACTCCATTTTGGGTGTTTAAGCCAATTAGGGCTATTCCAAGTGAGTTAACTGAAAACCTATTTTTCCTAGGGTCCTCTGGTCATAATAAACATCACCAAATTTTCCTAGAGTTTATTTCACAATATGCTAATTATTAGAATTAAAATACTCAGAATAGTAACCTAGAATTGAAAAATCAATAACTCTTCATAGGGATGGCCTCCGACTTTGGAAAATTCGGGGAATGTTCCCAAATTCAGAGGCTTCAAAGCCCCATGGTCTCATGCCATGGTGAATTGTATACATGCATGGAGAATTGAAAATGTGCAGAGAGTAAATAAATAATTAAAAATCAAATACTTGATGAAATTGAATGATTTCTTTTCCACATTACTCTCCTCTGTTCACTGAGCAAGAGGGTATTTTTATTTTATTATTCTGATTTTTCTACACAAAGTTATGCATTTTTGAAGTTTAGGGAATTAAATAAATAGGAAAAATAACCTAATTTCCTACTTATCCACGCGGCGCCGCGTCAACCTAGGCATCTCCGAAGCTCCACGCGGCGTCTCCTGATTCGGCGCCGCCATCCGACTCCGGCGATCCGGGGCCCCGCGGGTCATGTACCAACGCGCCGTCCGACTCGATCCGGACCGTCCACTCGATACACGCTCGATCCAGACGGCTCATGGTCATCGTCTACGAGCGGTGTGCACCCGTGACCGTCAACCTTCTAACCCTAATTTCTCACTCGATTCTCAACGGATTTTCGTGTTCTTATGCTCTATGGATTCGTCTTGAGGAGACGAACACATCCATACGGTAAACATGTATTTAAATTGACTCGAATTAAATGGAGAATCTCTGTAAGCTCGGGAAGAAGAGTGAGTCCATACCTTTGCTCAGAGAAGTGAAGCTTCGATCTGAGAGTTGTGTCACCTTCGATTGGGTCCAAGCAAGCTCCAGATGAAGTCCCTTAGCCTGGTGAATTGCCTAGCTATGAAAGTGACCACAGCCGATCACAAAGCTTGGAGGCTGGAACAACTGGGTGGCCTGGGGATGGGGCTTTCAGTGGGAAACTTCTCCTCTTGGTCTGGTGAAGGTGTAGGACCAGTCAATTTGGGGATTGATCCACTGTGGAGAAGTGTCCTGGTTTTTGTGCTGAAGTTTGAGCTCAAAATTGAGCTCATTTGGAGGGATCGGGGTCGGAATCCGGTGGGAATCAAGTGCTTTATGTGTGGAGAGTGGTCTGGAATAATTTTGGCAGAGTTTCCTTAAGGTTTGGTTCAACACCTCTCATGGCCGAGAGGGGGTGGTGTTTAAATAGGAGAGGGTGGAGGGCCTCCCAGGGGGAGTTAGGGCTTGGGATCGAGTTGCTTAGGTCGAGGGAAGAACAGCCGTGGTGGCCATTGGGCATGGGGCATCTCGGCAAGGTGGAATTCCAAAGTTTGGCTCCTCCCAAGGTCTCGGCCATGGTGTTTTCCGGCGACCCGAGCGAGCGGCCGACGAGCATGGGTCACTCTCGGGTCCAGGTGGGTCGGGGTCGAAGGTTTGTGCGGTCGATTGGCCATGGACATGTGTAAAGGGTTTGAATCGAAGTGGAATGAGAAAGGGCTAGTTTTGGGTCTAAATGGGTCAACCCTTGGTTTTGGGTTAGGTTCACCCTCCAAGGCCGATTTGGGTTGAAGGAAAGTCACTTGGATCGGCTTGATTAGTGGGGTCGAGTCACAATCCAAGTACAATTAAGCTTAAGCAAGAGTTAGGGGAGACATGGGAGTGGTTAATCACTCTTAAGAGAATCATTAAAGGGTCCCCACTTCTTGCCATTTTGGGTATGGTGAAGTGTCCAAGGCTTTCATGGCTCACATGTGGCTCATGCATGACTTCATGGCTCACCTTTGGCTTGGAAAAAGCTAAGTCAACTTTCATGAAAGAGGTTTTTATGAACTTTGGTAATTTAAGAGTGATTTGATGGGATTTGGCATGTGGCTTGATTTGGAACCATTTGATGATTGATTTGAACTTAGGGATGATTTTAATTAAGGGTATGATGAGAAGAATTTGTCATATGGGCTTTAGCATGAAGTTTGGGCTTTTAGGAAGGTTTAAGAAAATGGGCTTTTGGTTTGAAAATAAATTTATGAATGGGAATTTTGTGAAGGATTGGGCCAAACAAATGTTGGGTTTAGCTCATGGATGTGTCATGAGTGATTTGAAGCAAGTTGGGAGTAATTTGGGTTTGAATTGGATTGAATTTGGGCTTCTTTGGTGAATGGGCCAATATAGGTCAAATTGGGCTAACTTGGGCCATTGTTGGGCTAGGGTTGAAATTGATGTAAAATAAATGTTGGGAAATGTTTATGGGAGTGTTTCAAAGAGGTTTTGGCTTTTGTTGAGTTTTGATTTTGGGGTTTGGGCTTATTTGGGTTTGGTTTGGGTTTAGGTCAAAATTGGGCCTTTTAGCTTTGGGTTGAATTTGAGTGGGGTTTAGGTTTTAATTTTGGGCAAATCATGTTAGTGTTTTGTTTTTGGGAATGTTAAGGAAGGTTTAGAAAAGATTTGGGGTTAATTGGAGTTGAATTGGGTTAGTTTGGGTTAGGTTTGGGTCATGGGTCCAAATTGGGCTTTAAGGCCAAAAGTGAAATTGGATCCAAATGTCAATCAAATTGGACTTGGATTTAGTCTATATTGGTGTTGTAAATGATAAATTGAAGTTTAGAATTGAATTGGACCAGAATTTGGGTCAATTGGATAGGTTTGGCTTGACATTAGGTTCATTTTGGGTTAAAATGGGTCAAATTGGGGGTTTTGACAAAAGTGGGGTAAATTGACAAAATTGGCCCATGGTTTAGTTGAACAAAGTGAAATTGGGAATATTTGGGATTTTCTGGAATTTTCTGGGAATTTTCTGAATTTATGGATTTTTTGGCTAAGAGGGGCATTTTGGGTATTTGGAGGGTATTGGGAGGTATTTTTGGAATTTTTGGTATTTTTGGGTATGGATGATCAATTTGAGTAATGTGGGAATGTTTGGGATTGATTTTGAGGAATTTTGGATAATTTAGGTGATTTTGCAAATTTTTGGGTAGTTTTAAGGGTTTTGGAGTTGAATTAGGCGGGTGTAGGATCCGGGGGTCAAAAATTGAAAATTTGGAAAATTGAAGATTGGGTGAATGTAAGTGGAATGAAATTATTTTGGTTGAGCCATGAAGCCACATCAAGCCCACATGAGCCATGAAGGGACTCATTTGAGGCATCCACTATGTTGTTCCTAACCCTCTTAGCCCGAGGGCTTAGGGGTTAAGGACCATCCACGTGAATCACCTTCATGAGTCAGGAGGTCAAGTTGGATATGGGTGTAGTTTTAGGAGGTGTGTGTGAAAATGTAGTGTATAGGTGTAGTGTGTGTGTAAGTCAACCCTTCACAAGACTAGGCCACCCAGGGCAGTCCTAAGGCCAAAGAGTCCTATAGGAACTCATCATTTAAACTTCCACATTTGATTTCAACCCTCAAGGTGATTAGGGGTATACAATCAAGTTTGTGGAGTTTGCAGGGGGTTAAGAAGTGGTTTGAATTTCTAAGTGGTGGGTCCCAATTCTAATCCTCTAGGATAGTCAAAGGAAAAGCCTAAGGCTAGATCCTAAGTACTAAAGAGAAGAAGAGAAGACCTCATCAAAAATGAGGTCAACAGTGGGGTCAACAAGATTGGTCATAGGATTTGGATTGACCATTATGACCAAAATTGTCATTTTGGGCCAAAAAGTTAACCTGTGGGGTCCATAGGGTTGGTCATTGGGTCAGGATTGACCATTTTGACCAAAATTGTCATTTTGGGTCAAAAGGTTGACCTGTGGGGTCAACAGGGTTGGTCATTGGGTCAGGATTGACCATATTGACCAAGATTGTCATTTTGGGTTAAAAGGTTGACCTATGGGGTCAACAGGGTTGGTCAGGATTGACCATTTTGACCAAAATTGTCATTTTGGGTCAAAAGATTGACTTGTGGGGTCAACAGGGTTGGTCATTGGGTCATGATTGACCATTTTCACCAAAATTGTCATTTTGGGTCAAAAGGTTGATTGTGGGGTCAACAGAGTTGGTCTTTGGGTCTAGATCGACTATTTTGACCAAAATTGTCATTTTAGGTAAAAAGATTGACCTGTGGGGTCAATAGTGTTGGTCATTGGGTCAGGATTGACCATTTTGACCAAAATTGTCATTTTAGGTGAAGAGGTTGACCTGTGGGGTCAACAGGGTTGGTCATTGAGTCAGGATTGACCATTTTGACCAAAATTGTCATTTTAGGTAAAGAGGTCGACTCGTGGGTCAACGAGGTCAGTCATCGAGTCGAGGCTTGACCATTTTGACCAAAATTGTCATTTTAGGTAAAAAGGTATCGACCCATTATAAAAATGAGGTCAACATGGGCTTCATGATCTGGGCTGTCTTGGACCCAAATTTACTTGGAGGAGAGGCAAGATATGGGAAAGGTTTGAAAGATTCTTAGCAAATGATTTGTGGAAACAACAATTTATTAATACCACTATATCCCCATTTGCCTTATTCGAGTCTGATCACACGCCTTTGTTGATCTCCATCCATAATTAGTGCAGCAATGGTCCAGCCCCATTCAGATTTATTAATGCCTGAACTTCCCATCCTGACTTTCGCATGGTAGTTACTGATTCTTGGCAACAAGATTAAAGTGGTAATGACTGGGCCATACTTTGGGGGCTTCAAAAGAGTTGTCTTACAAATTAAAGAATTGAAATTACAACACTTTTGGAGATGTTTTTAAAAATGTGGAAAGGGAAGAATTAACTGTGAAGAAGTTGGAGAAAGATTTGGTGGAGGGGTACATAATTCTAGTGAGGTGCTTTTGACAGCCATTTCTACTCAGGAATGTTTCCTTAAGTAGAAAGCAGTTGTATCAAGGTTTGTTGAAGGTGACAGGAATACTAGATACTTTCATGTGTGTATAAAATTCAGGAGGAAAAGTAATGCCATTTTTAAAATCAAGAATGCAGCTGGAGACATTTTACAGAATTCTGAGGATATTCCTACTAATGTAGTGTTGTACTTTCAGGATCTCCTCACCCTACTAAACACTGCTAGAAGATCTATTGATGTTGGTTTGCTCAGTGTTGATCCCCCCTGATAACACTTCCCAACTATCTTCAATTCCTTAAGAAGAACAGATTTGACAATCTCTTAAAATCCATTGATAGTCATAGGGTTGCTGGCCTTGATAGTTATTCTTCTAAATTTTATAAAAAATCTTGGCATATAGTTAAAGGACATGTCATCAGAGCTATCCAATCCATCTTCAAAGGCACTGACCACCCAGGTATTTTAACATTTCTACCATGGTACTTATTCCAAATGATCTGTCCTCTAGGAGCTGGGATGCTTTCAGGTTCATTAGTCTTACTAATGTTATAAGTAAGATTATCAGCAAGATTCTAATGTACAGATTACAACCTTATCTTCCAAATCACATTAGTGAGAACCAATCAGCTTTTGTACAAGGAAGATTGATTGTTGATAATGTGTTATTAGCCCAAGAACTCTTTCTTGATCTGGACAAACCCTGTAGAAGTGGGAACCTCATTTACAAGTTAGATTTAAAGAAATCCTAAGATTCTATTAGATGGGATTTCATTGAAGAGGTTTTGAGGGCTAGGGGTATCCCTAGTGATTTTATTACACTAATCAGAAGGTGGCTGAGTAATAATGTGAACTCCATCCCAATTAATGGTAAACTTTATGGCTTCTTCAAGGCAACCAGGGGCTTGAAACAAGGAGACCCTCTATCTCCAATACTCATTATTCTTGCCTTTGACTATCTGTCCAGAATGCTGAATCAGATGTTTTGGAATACTAACTACTTGCAATACAGACATAGATTCAATCTTAATGTATCTCATCTAGCTTATGAAGATGATATTATCATCTTCTCTAGAGCATCTAATGTTGCTGACAAAGCTCTCTTCAAGTGTCTGCAGGATTTCTAGGAGACCTCAGGACTGTTCTTTAATCAGCATAAATGCCTTCTACTATTTAGTAAAAATGTGAAAACTCATATCAGACAGTGGATCAACAGTTTTACCCATTTCAAGACTTCCTCTCTACCTACTTACTACTTTGGAGTTTAGCTAATCAAAGGGAGGACTAAACAATCACAGTTTAATGTTATATTGTCTAAAATACAATCACAACTTACTAGTTGGACTTCCTCATCCTTGTCAAATAGAGGAAGAATTACTTTACTCAAAAGCATCTTGACTTCATTCCCCACCTACCTGATGCAAATGACTATTATCAAGAATAGCACATAACTTTTATTGGAAAGGGCTTTTAATAGGTTTCTTTGCTCTAGCCAAAGGAAACAAGTCCATTAGAAAAGTTGGTGGAAGGTTTGCAAACCAATTGAAGCTGGATGTTTGGGTTTTAAGAGGCTTAATCATATCTGTCAAGTGAACCTGTATAAACTTTAGATTTGATTCAGATAGCAAGGGTCCCTGTGAGCTAAATTATTGATGGGGAAATATTGCAGGAGTTCTTATCTTTCCTTGGCTACTAGGAAATTGGGTGACTCCAAAGTCTAGGTGAATCTATTGAAGCTTAGAGCTTCTGTAGAAGAACTCATTATTTGGCAATTAGTGGAAAGGTAGATTAATTTCTGGCTAGACAGTTTGCTTGGCAAGGGCAGGCTTATCAGAGCTGGTTTAACTAGGATCAATACAAATATGGGGGTGGCTGATTATTGGAGTGAATTTACTTGGATTGAATCATTGTTTCTTGTTGTTGTTTATCCTAACCTAATTGTTAATATACTGAGAACTCCCATCTATTTTCTAGATAAGGACTCTATTCATCTAAAAAATGTTAAGTACCAAAGTACTGCAGCCTTTATCTATCAATGCCATTTCAAGTGGACTACTACTCAAAGGAGAGCTACCTGCTGGAATAAATTCTTCTCTCCTTCAATGTCCTTTTTTCTGTGGAGATTGTTCCACAATGCCCTGCCAACTGATGATATCCTTAAACTAAAGGGATTAAGGGGTCCCTCCTTGTGTAGTTTGTGATGTAAAGAAGAGGAATCATTAGATCATCTTTTCTTTAAGTGTTCTTTCTCTCAGCAATTTTGGATTTCTCTTCTTGGTCGGGTGTCATTCTTAACTCTTCACCTCACCTGGTTATCCTTTCATAGAAGCTGCACTGAATTGCATTCTTCAAATCTTTTCACTGTTTTGGGGAGTGTGGCATGGTTTATATGGATGGAAAGAAACCAGTGTAAGTATGAACAACTTTCTCTGCATTACTCTTTGGTGTCAAGCCATTGCATAAGCTTCCTCAAGATAATAATCAAAGTAAAGAGGTTCCCTGATATCTTTAATCTGTTTGAGCAGTCACCTACTCAGCCTCCTGTTTCACTGGTGTCTTGGGTTAGACCTGTTACCCCTTGGATAAAGGCTAATAATGATGATAGATTTTCCAACAACTTTGATGGGATTGTTAGTGTCTTTAGGGATCCTCTGGGTAAATCCATACTTTATTTTCAATCCCCTATGGAAGCTAGGGATGCTTTGGAAGCTAAGGCTACTGCTGTTTTTTGGGCCCTCAAGATTGCTATTCATTGTTAAATCAAGTTCCTTATGATTAAATCTGATTCTGAAGTACTTATCAACCTCTTAAGGAGTGGGGAATCTCCTCCTTAGTAATTTCTTCATTGGACCCTCAAGATTAGGAGGCCTTCATTGCAAATTACTATAGGTTTTTATTATATAGTTAGAGAGGACAAAAGACCAGCAAATTGGCTGGCTAGGCATAGTAGATGCAACCTGCTTGTTTCTTTGAATAGTAGTCCTCCCCCCCTCCTCCTCTTGCTCTTTTGCTTCATGGTGATAGCCTTTCTATCCCTTTTATTAGACTTTATAATAGCTTTTTAATATTAATGATACTGCTACCAAGGTACTGCCTTTTTGGGTACCTGAGGTAGTTTTTTGAAATATATATATATATATATATATATATATATATTCTAACATATTTAAAAAAATAAGTTTATATTAATATTTAAAAATATTTAATAAATTTAAAATACATAATTAAAAAATATATTTAAATAATTTTTTTAAATAATTTAATTTTCTATTAAATATTAATTTTATAATTGAAATAATAATTAGTTACTATATATAAATTATTTTATTTAAATATTTTTTATATAAGTATTTAACTAACTTAAATTTATATTAGTATAATTTTATTTATTTATAAAAATACAATAATTATTATATCTAATATTTAATTTTTTACTATATTTCTATAAAATTAAATTATTATTATTAAGAAACATAATTCAATAGTAATATTAATTAAATATATTAGTAAATTAATTAAATATATAAATTTAATTTTTTGTAATTATATTAATTAGATATTTATACTAATATAATTATAATATAATTTATTAAATTATTAAAATTTAATTTACATTTATTAATTTAACTATATTATATGTATGTATATATGTATACCTATGTATATAAAATAATTATTTTAACTAATATTTAATTTTTTAATATTTTTTATATAATTAAATTATTATTATACTGATGTATTTCACTACTAATATTAATTAAATATAATATTAAATTAATTAAATTTATAAATTTAAAATTATATAATTATATTTATTAAAAATTTATAAAGATATAATTGTATTATACCTTATAAAATTATTAAAATTTAATTTATAATTATGAATATATAACTATAGTATATATATATATATATATATATATATATATATATATATATATATATATATATTTAGCAAAAAAGGAAATCATTCATTAATGAGAAAAGATTAGGTACATCTAATGAAAGGTAGGTGAAGAGAGTCCCTCAAAGTAATCGCCTTAAAGGCTTAGCAGGCAAAAAGGAAAAGATTACATTATGGTTGGAGGCGAAGTCTTTGCTTAACTAATTGGCGGTGTTGATTCCCTTCCCTATGAATGTGAGACCATTTGATGTTTAGATGTTGTGATAATAGTAAAATTTTTCTATATAAATAAACCATATTCCATGGGGGAGTGACTTCACCCAACATCATTTTTATAACTTGTTGAGAATCAGATTCAATCCAAATCGATTTTGATTTAAGAGTCGTAGTTGTTTTAATGGCCGAGAGAACGAGCAATCATCTCGGCTTCCGGAGCGAAGAGGAGAATAGAGGAGATTGAAAGAACCAAAGCAATTTCCCAACATGATTCCCGCACACGAGCACCAATCCCGACGAAGACAGAGGTGAAGCTTCCATCCACATTAATTTTAATCCAAGGTCGTGAAGGCGGTACCCGAGTGCACTAAGGAGACTTTTCGAGTAGGGGTTGAAGAGTTAGCGACGGATTTGTCGATAAAATTGAAACAGATTGGCCACAACGGTTTAGGAGGTCAAGCTTTATCCTCAAACTTGGCCTGATTTCTAGCCACCCAAACAAACCAGTTGATAACAAGAGGAACACAACCCCATTTCTGATTTTTCCAATCATTCCAGGCAAGTATCAATGGAGACCCAATGATGTCTTAGATGCAATAGGTTTAATAGATGTAACACATCCTCCCGTAGCTGTAAGGTAAAAGGACAATGAAGAAATAGATGGATCCAAAGTTTCTTCCTCGGATTTACATAACCAACATCTTGAAGTCCGTTCTCAACCCTTTTAGTTTGAGAATATCATCTAATGGGAGAAAGCCGTGTGCTAATCTCCAATTAAAGAAGGACATGGAAGGGGAGATTTTTGGAGACCAAATAAAATTGCCTAATCGTTAACGATCCGAGAGATTGAAATATTTATGAAGAAAATTATTCAACGATTGTGAAGGGGGTGTTTAATCAAAAGTTTATCGGGTTTGCCCGGGTCGATGGGGATAGCCAAAATTTGTTGTACAATCTCTTCATCAACCACATCTTTTAGTGCCTCAACATTCCAGTTGTCCTGCGACCGAAATCGAAATCTTAGTATGATAATTGGTATCGGGTAAGGTAGAAAGAGGACCATCGGGGAGCCGGTTATCCATCCGAAGCCGAGTTGTCCAAGCACTAACCTCCCAACGAAGCATAGCTTATTAGCAAATTGCTACGATCTTAAGCAGACTTTTCCAATGCTTTGAGTCACCAATTTTGGGTTGAACTAGATCTGGATGCACCCTTTTACAATATTTAGCTTTAAGGAACTGAGCCCATATTGTATCCTGTTGTCTAAATTTAAACCATTGTTTACAGTAGAAAAGCTGATTCATTTGCTTGAAACTTTTAAAACCCGATCCCCAGCTATGGTAGGTTTACAAAGCTTATTCCACACGGCCCGATGGGGTTGTTTATCATTGTCCCTCCCACAAAAATTTGTTAAACATGGACTCCGGCATTATTTGTGTACTTCTCTTCATTCTCACCATTTGCATTGTATATAAAGGGAAGGTAGATAAGAAGCTTTTTAATAAGGTTAATCTGCCCCCATTTGAAAGAAAGCTGTTAGTCCAACAGTTTATAGTGGAAGAAATCTTACTAACCACCTCATCATATTGAGTTTGCTTCTTCCTACCTTTTAACAATTGCACCCCCAAGTACTTAAAAGGTAAGCCAGCTGAGTTGAATCCGAGTTGTAGCTTTAATCCGGTTATGATGTTTGTAGTTCTTCCCATCGGGACTTGGCATTTCTGTTTGTTTAGTTCCAGAACAGAGACTTGAGAGAAATGATCCAGGAACTGCATAGTTTTTCTAATGGCAAGCTTGCTGCCATTGGTAAATAGAATAATGTCATCAGCATAAGCCAAATGCCTAATGACCTGGGCAAAACTATGTTTGTAACATAAGTGGTGAACATTACCCTGAGCTGAATTAAGGAGTCTGGATAGGTAATCAAAAGCCAATATAAAAATTGTAGGGGACAAAGGGTCACCTAGTTTAGTGCCCCTACCAGCAGAAAAGAAGCCCTGGCTCTCACCATTAACCAACACACTATAAAAAGAGTTGGATAGCCACTTTTGAATAAGGTTGCAGAAGGAAGGGGTGAATCCTCTAGCCTTGAGAACCAGATCAATGAAGGACCAGCTGATAGAGTCATATGCTTTTTTGAGATCAAGTTTCAGAATCAGATTGTGTCCTCTACATGGTTTATCCAAATCCAGAAGTAATTCCTGTGCTAACAGACAATTATCAGCAATATTCCTTCCCTGTACAAATGCAAGTCAGTTAGCATTGATAAGTTTGTCTAAATGAGGTTGAATTCTACTAACCAAAATCTTACTGATAATTTTAGTAAGAGTGTTAGTAAGACAATCAGTCCAAGAGGACTTCTTTTGATCTTTAGGGATAAGAACAATACAAGATGCAGCAAAATAATTGGGTAACTCAGCACCAGAGAAAAAAGCTTGGACAGCATGGCAGAGATCAGCACCAACAATATCCCAAGATTTTAAGTAGAAGGTGGCACTAAAACCATCCGGCCCTGCAGTCTTGTTCCCATCAATACTTTTTAGAGCTGATAAAATTTCCTTCACATCTGGTAAAAGAGTTAGTTGAAGTTGAGAAGCATAAGCAATGTCAGTGTTGAACACATCAGGTAAGAACAAGGAGGGGTTAGTAGGCTGAGCAGCCATTTGAGTCTGAAAATACTTCACTGCACTTTGAGCAATGAGATTAGGATCATTAATTCTTCTACCATCAGGATCTTTAATACTAAGAATAGCTTTTATTTGTCTTCTGTATTTAATCAAAGCATGGAAAAATTTTGTATTTCTATCACCAAAAAGTTTTTTATTAATAGAGGCTTTCTGCTGCAAAAACATCTCCTCTCTATCCAAAGCTTGAGTCAACTGATTCTGAGCATTTATCAACTCTTGGCCATTATCTCGTCCCAGGTCCTGAGTAGCTTCAAGTAATTGGACTTTGTTATCGACCTCCACGACTTCGTTGAAATATATTTCCAAAGCATTGCTTATTCCATTGTCTTAGATGATATGCCACATACTTTTGTAACCTCCACGGCTTTATAATAAGCATTATTATCGAAGCAATTGGAATAGTCCAACCAGACCTTAACCACCTCAAGAAAGGAAGGATGATCGAGTCCAAACATTTAAAAATACGAAAGGGAAGAAACTGTTCTTGGGAAAAAGGATATCTTAATTAATAGGGGGAATGATCGAGAGGTAGTTCCGTGCAAATGATGAACTTGGGTAATAGGAAAGGAATGCATCCAACGATCATTAGCAAGGAATCTATCTATTCTCTCCAATGAGATTACCTCTCTTCCGAGTAAAAGGAGTGCCAAGGAAACCCAGATCAAATGGACCCGAGCTTTAGTAATATTTTGAGAGAAGTTCAGCATGGTTTGGAGATCAGAGTCCATATATATATATATATATATATATATATATATATATATATATATATATATATATATATATGTATTATTATATTTTTTAATAATATATAAATTATAATTTATTTAAATAAAAAGTTTATATCAATATTTAAAATATATTTATTTAAATTAAAATATATAATTAATAAATATCTTTAAATATTTTTTATTAACTATTAAATGTATTATTAAATATTAACTTTGTAATTTAAATCATAATTAAGTAATATTTATTAGTTAATTTATTTAAATATTTTCATATAAGTATTTAATTAATTTATGTTATATATTAGTGTAATTTTCTTTAATTAATAATGATTAATAACTATTATAATTAATACTCAAATTATATATATATTAAATAGTTAAATTAATATTATATTTATATAATTTAATAATAATATTAAATTAAATAAAAATATAAATTTAATATTATATTAATATATTTATTAAACATATTTATTAAATATATTTATTAAGTATTTATAATAATATAATTATAAAATACTTTATAAAATTCTTAAAACTTAATTTTTAATTATTCATTGAATCGTATTATCCGTATGTATATATATATATATATATATATATATATATATATATATATTTATACACACATATTAATATAATATTTAAATTATAAAATATTTAAACAAATATTTTTATATTAATATTTAAAATATATTTAATTAAAGTAAAATACATAATCAATAAATATATTTTAAAAAATTTATTAATACCTAAAAGTATTATTAATTTTCAATTTTATAATTTAAATTTTCACTAAATACTATATATAAAGTAATTTATTTAAATATTTTTTATATATGTAACTAATTAATTCAAATTATATATTAACATAATTTTCTTTAATCATAAATATATAAAAATTATTATAACTAATATTGAATTTATTTACATATATTATATAATTAAATTATTATATAACTATTATAATAATATTAAACAAATAACATATTAAATAAGAGAAATATATAAAATAAATATTAAGTTATATAATAACATACTTCTCAAAAACTTCTGAAATAACCAAATTTTCATCAAAATTTTCCAAAATAATCAAAATACCCTTAAAATCCCAGAAATTCCAATATTCTCCAAATTCATAAGATATCACCAAAAATCATTCTAAACCACACCAAATAATTCAAGCTGCCCAAATTCGCCTCCAATCTTCCAAAATTAGCCCAAATTCCAAAAAGTCTCAAAATGCCCTTTTGGCCCAAAATTCTCATTTCTTCACCAAAAACACCTCAAACATCTCTAAATTACCAACTTGATTAATAATCCCAAAAATCACCAAATTTTTATGATTTCACCAAATATCATTCTAAACCACTCCAAGTTATCCGAATTGCCCAAATTTACCCCACATCTCTTAAAATTAGCCAAAATCCCAAAAATTTCCAAAATGCCCCTATGGTCCAAAAATTTTCATTTCTTCACCAAAATCATTTTGAACCTCTCCAAATTACACAAGTGATCTAATATACTCCGCTTTCCCCTAAATTTTAAAAAATTACCAAAATAATCCAATTTTCACCAATATTCTCCAAACGTATCAAAATGCCCTTAAAACCTAAAAAATACAAAAATCTCTAAATTCCTAATATTTCACAAAAAATCACTCTAAACCACTCCAAATTGTTCAAATTGCCTAATTTCACCACAAATCTCCTAAAATTAGCCAAAATCCCAAAAATTCTAAAAATGCCCCAATGGCCTAAAAAGTCTCATTTCTTCACCAAAATCATTTTAAACACTCCAAATTACCCAATTGAACTAAAATAATTCACATTCCTTAAAACTAACTAAATTGCCCAAAATTGTCCAAATATACCAAATATTACTAAATTTTCAATAAAGTTCTCTAAAATTAACAAAATGTCATTAAAAACCTTAAAATCAAATAAAATCTCTAAATTCCTATGTTTTCAACAAAGATTACTCTAAACCACTCCAAATTATTCAAATTACCTAAATTCAACCCAAATCTCCAAAAATTAGCCAAAATCTAAAAAAATACCAAAATGCTTTTATGGCAAAAAAATTCTCTTTTCTTCACAAAAATATTTCTATGCCTCTCCAAATCAGCTAATTGAAATAAAATACTCTACAATATTTAAACTTGTCATATTGTCCTAAATTCTCCAAAACTAACAAAATAATCCATTTTTCACCAAAATTCTCCAAAATTACCAAAAAACCATTACAACCCTAAAAATAAAAAAATCTTCAAATTCGAAAAGTTTCACCAAAAACCATTTTAAGACACTCTAAATTATTCAAATTGCCCGAATTCACCCTAAATCATTAAAAAATTAGCCAAAATCTAAAAATTCTCAAAATGCATCTATTGCCCAAAAAGTCTCATTTCTTCACTAAAATCATTTTAAGCACTCCAAATTACCCAATAGAACTAAAATAATTCACATTCCTTAAAACTAGCTAAATTGCCATAGATTCTCCAAATATACCAAAATAACCTATTTTTCACCAAAGTTCTCTAAAATTACCAAAATGTCGTTAAAAACCTTCAAATCCAGTAAAATGACCAAATTCCTAAGTTTTCAACAAAAATTATTCTAAACGACTCCATATTACTCAAATTACCTAAATTCAACCCAAATCTCCCAAAATTAGCCAAAATCCAAAAAAATTTCCAAATTGCCCTTATGTCAAAAAAATTCTCATTTCTTCACAAAAATAATTCTAAACCTCTCCAAATCAGCTAATTGAAATAAAATACTTCACATTACTTAAAACTAGTAATATTTCCCTAAATTCTCCAAAACTAACAAAATAATCCAATTTTCACCAAAATTCTCCAAAATTACTAAAAAGCCAACATTACAACCCTAAAAATCCCAAAAATTTTCAAATTTTAAAAGTCTCTCAGAAAATCATTCTAAATCACTCTATATTATTCAAATTGCCCGAATTCACCCCAAATCTTTCAAAAATTAGCCAAAATCCCAGAAATTTCCAAAATGACCCTATGGCCCAAAAATTCTCATTTCTTCGCGAAAATCATTTCAAACCTCTCAAAATTATCAAATTTATCTAAAATACTCCAAATTCTTTAAAATTAGCCAAATTTCCCTAAATTCTCCAAAATTACCAAAATAGTCCAATTTTCACCAAAATTATCAAAATACCCTTAAAACCCTAAAAACCCCAAGAATCTCCAAATTTCTTAAGATTTCACTAAAAATCATTCTAAACCACTAAAAATTATTCAAATTGCCTAAGTTGACGCAAAATATCCCAAAATTAGCCGAAATCCCAAAAATTTCCAAAATGCCTCTATTGCTAAAAAATTCTCATTTCTTCTTCAAAATCATTTTAAACCTCTCTAATTTAATTAATTGATATAAAATACACCACATTTCTTAATACTAGCCAAAATACCCTAAATTCACCAAAACTACCAAAATACCCCAGTTTCACCAAAATTCTCCAAAATTACCAAAATTCATTTTAAACCCTAAAATACTTTAAAATCATCAAATTCCAAAAATTTCACCAAAAATACTCTAAACAACACTAAATAATTCAAATTGCCTACATTTACCCCAAATCTCCCAAAATTAGCCAAAATCCCAAAAATTATGAAAATGCCCTATGGCAAAAAAAATTCTGATATCTTCAGCAAATTTTTTTTAAATCTTTCCAAATTACACAGTTTATCTAAAATGCTCCACATTCCTTAAAACTAGCCAAATTGTTTATAATTCTCCAAAACTACCAAAATAACTTAATATTCACCAAAATTCTCCTAAATTACCAAAATACACTTAAAACCCTAAAAATCACAAAATTCCTATGATTTCACCAAAAATCGTTCTAAATCACTTCAAATTATTCAAATAGTCAATTCACCCCCAATCTCAAAAAATTAGCTAAAGTCTCAAAAATTCTCAAAATGCCCACAGGGCCCAAAAATTCTCATTTCTTCAACAAAATCTTTTTAAACATATCCAAATTACCGAACTGATCTAAAATTCTCCACGTTCTATAAAACAAGCTAAATTGCCCTAAATTCTCGAAAAATACAAAAATAACCTGTTTTCCACCAAAATTCTCTAAAATTACCAAGATGCCCTTAAAACCCTAAAAATCTCAAAATTCTCCAAATTCCTAAGATTTCACGAAAAATCATAATAAACCGCTCCAAATTATTGAATTTGCACAAATCCACCCCAAATCTCCCAAAATTAGCCAAAATTCAAAATTTTTTGAAAATGCCCCTCTGGTCAAAATATTCTAAATTCTTCAACAAAAACATTTTTCACCTCTCTGAATAACACAATTGATCTAAAATACCCTACATTCTTTAAAACTAGCCAAATTTCCTAGAATTCTACAAAATTACAAAAATAACAGAATTTTCATCAAAAGTCACGAAACTTACAAAAAAGCCCTAAAAATTAAAAAATTTCAAATTACTAATAATTCATCAAAAATCGCTCTAAGCCACTCCAAATTCAAATTGACCAAATTCACCCCTAATATCCCAAAATTAGCTAAAATCTAAAAAATTCCCAAAAAATTCTGAATGCAAAAAAAATTCTCATTTCTTCCATCAAAATCATTTTAAAACTCTCCAAATTACCCAATTGATCTAAAACACTCCAAATTCCTTAAAACTAGCCAAATTGCCATAAATTTTCAAAAACTATCATAATTACCCAATTTCTTGAAAAATTCTCCAAAATTACCAAAATGCCCTTAAAACACTAAAAATCCAATAATCTCCAAATTTCTAAAATTTCACCAAAAATTATTCTAAACCACTCTAAATTAATCTAATTGCCTTAAACTACCCACCATCTTTCAAAATTAGCCAAAATCCCAAAAATTTCCTAAGGTGTCCCTATGGCCAAAAATTCTCTTTCTTCACCAAAATCATTTTGTACCTCTCAAAAATAGTCAATTGATCAAAAATACTCGACATTGCTTAATACGAGACAAATTGTCCGAAATTCTTGAAAACTACCAAAAGAACCCAATTTTCACAAAAAATCTTCAAAATTACCCAAATGCTTTTAAAACCCTAAAAATCATAACAATCTCCAAATTGCTAAGATTTCACAAAAGAAAATCACTTTAGAACACTCAGATTATTCAGATTGCCCAAATTCACCCAAAATCTCCCAAAATTAGCCAAAATCTCAAAAATTCTCAAAATGTCCCTATGGCCCAAAAAATCTCATTTCTTCACCAAAATCATTTTAAACCTCTCCAATTTACCCAAGTGATCCAAAATACTCCACATTCCATAAAACTAGCCAAATTACATTAAATTTCCAAATCTACCAAAATAACCTAATTTACACCGAAATTCTCCAAAATTACAAAAACTTTAAAAAACCCCAAAAACTACAAATATCTAAGAGTTCACCAAAAATCATTCTAAACTACTCTAACATATTCAAATAGACAAAATTCACCCCAAATCTCCCAAAATTAGCCATAATCCCAAAAAATCTGAAAACTCCCTTAAGACCCAAAAATTCTCATTTGTTCACCAAAATAATTTTAACACTCCAAATTACCCAAATGGTCTAAAATACTTCACATTTCTTAAAACTAGCAAAATTGCCTTAAGTATTCAAAATCTACCAAAACAACCTAACTTTCACCAAAATTATCCAAAATTACCAAAATGCCCTTAAGGTCCAAAAAATCTCTAAATTCCTAAGATTTCACCAAAAATCATTCTAATCTACTCTAAACTATTCAATCTGCCTAAATTCACCTTAAATCTCCCAAAAATAGTCAAAATCGAAAAAACTCCAAAATGCCCATGATAATTTCAAACCACTTCAAATTACCTAATTGAAATAAAATACTCCACATTCTTTAAAACTAGCCAAATTACCCTAAATTTTTCAAACCTGCCAAAATAACCCAATTTTCACCAAAATTCTCCAAAATTACCAAAATGCAATTAAAACCCTAGAAATCTAAAAAAAAAAAAACTCCAAATTCTTGAGATTTCACCTAAAATCATTTTAAACCACTCTAAATTATCTAAATTACGCAATTCACCATAAATCGCTGAAAATTAGCCAAAGTCCAAAAAATTCCCAAAATGCCCACATCGCCCAAATAATTTTTAAAAATGCCCCTATGACCCAAAAATTCCCATGTCTTCACTAAAATCATCTTAGACCTCTTGAAATTACCTAATTGATCAAAATACTTAACATTCTGTAAAACTAGCTAAAATGCACTTAATTCTAAAAAAACAACCAAAATAAACCAAAATTTAACAAAATTCTTTTAATAAATGAAAACAACCTTAAAAACATAAAAAATCCAAAAAATCTCAAAATCCTTATGAGTTCACCAAAAATCATTCTAAACCATTCCAAATTACTCAAAAGACCCAAATTCTCCCTAAAACTCCCAAAATTAGCAAAAATCCAAAAAATTTCCAAAATGCCCTTATGACTTGAAAATTCTCATCCCTTCACCAAAATCATTTTAAACATCTCTAAATTACCCAATTTAAATAAAATACTCCACATTCTTTAAAACTAACCAAATTGCCCAAAATTCTTTAAATTACCAAAACACCCAATTTTTAATAAAATTCTACAAAGTTACAAAAATGCACTTAAAACCCTAAAAATCCCAAAAATCACCAAATTTCTAAGATTTCACCAAAAATAATTCTAAACGACTCCATATTATTCAAATTGCCCAAATTTGACCCAAATCTCTTCAGCCAAATTGCCTTAATTTCATGAAAACTACTAAAATAACCCAATTTTCTCCAAAATTCTCCAAATTTTGTAAAATACCATTAAACCCCTAAAAATCCCAAAAATCTCCAAATGCCTACGATTTCTCCAAAAATCATTCAAAATCACTCTAAATTATTTAAATTGACCAATCCACCCTAAATCTCCCAAAATTAGTCAAAATCACAAAAACTTTCAATATGTCCCTATGGCCGAAAATTTCTCATTTCTTCACAAAAATCATTTCAGACCTTTCCAAATCATCCAATTGATCTTAAATACTCCAAATTCATTAAAGCTAGCCAAATTTTGTTAATTTTCCAAAACTACCAAAATAACCAAATTTTCACCAAAATTATCCAAAATTACCAACACGCCCTTAAAACCCTAAAAATTCAAAAAATCTTTAAGTTCCTAAGATTTCACCTAAAATCATTCTAAACTACTACAAATTATTCAAATTTCCCAAATTCAAGCCAAATCTCCCAAAATTTGACAAAATCCTTGAAATTCATGAAATGCCACTATGGCTCAAAATTTCTCATTACTTCACCAACATCATTTTAAACCTCTCTGAATTGCCCAATTGATCTAAAATACTCCACATTTCTTAGAACTTACCAAATTGCCCTATATTCTCCAAAACTACCAAAATAAATCAATTCTCACCAAAATTCTCCAAACTTACCAGAATGCACTTTAAACCCAAAAATTCTCAAAAAATCTCCAAATTTCTAAGATTTTACCAAAAATCATTTTAAACCACTCCAAATTTTTAAATTTCCCAAATTCACCCCAAAGCTCCCAAAAATAGGCATAATCCGAAAAACACTAAAAATGCCCCTATGGCCTAAAAACTCTCATTTCTTCAAGAAAATAATTTTAGACATCTCTAAATTACCCTATTGATCTAAAATACTTCACATTCCCTAACACTAGCCAAATTGCCCTAAATTCTGCAAAACTACCAAAGTAAACCAATTTTCACTAAAATTCTCCAGAATTACAAAAATGCCCCTAAAACTCTAAAAATCCAAAAAATCTCGAAATTCCTAAGATTTCACTAAAAATCATTCTATACCACTATAAATTATTTAAATTGACTAAATTCAGCTTAACTCTCCAAAAACTAGCCAAAAACCCAAAAATTTCCAAAATGCCCCTATGGCTAAAATCATTTTAAACCTCTCCAAATTACCCAACTATTCTAAAATACTCATCATTCATTAAAACTAGCCAAATTGACCAAAACTCTAAAAAATACCATAAATACCCAATTTTCACCAAAATTCTACATGATTATAAAAAAGCCCTTAAAACCCTAAAATCCAAAAAATCTCCAAATTTCTATAATCTCACCAAAAATCATTCTAAACCACTGAAAATTATTCCAAAAATAGACCAAAATTCTTCAAAATAAGCCAAAATCGCAAAAATTTCCAAAATGCCCCTATGGCAAAAAAATTTTCATTTCTTCACCAAAATCATTTTAAAACTCTCCAAATTACATAATTGATTTAAAATACTACGCATTCTTTAAAACTAGCTAAATTACCCAAAATTCTCCAAAACTACAAAAAGAACTCAATCTTCACCATGATTACCAAAATGTCCTTAAAACCCTAAAAATCCAAAAAATCTCCAAATTAATAAGACTTCATGAAAAGTCATTTTAAACCACTCCAAATTATTCAAATTTCTTAAATTCACCCCATATCTCCCAAAATTAACCAAAATCCCAAAAAACTCTAAAAATGCCTTTATGGCTAAAAAGTTCTCATTTCTTCACCAAAATCATATTAAAACTCTCTAAATTACATAATTAATCTAAAATACTCCACATTCCTTAAAACTAGCAAAATTTCCTTGAATTGTACAACACTACCTAAATGACCTAATTTTCAGAAAAAGTCTCCAAAATTACCAAAATGTCCTTAAATCCATAAAAGTCCCAAAAATCTCCAAATTCCTAAGATTTCACCAAAAATCATTATAAATTACTTTACATTTATCAAATTGCTTAAATTCACCCCAAATAATCCAAAAGTAGCCAAAATCCCAAAATTCCTAAAATGCCCTTATAGCCTAAAGATTCTCTTTTCATCATCAAAATCATTTTAAACTTCTCCAAATTACACAAATGATATATAAGACTCTACATTCTATAAAACTAGCCAAATTGCATTGAATTCTCCAAACTACTAGAAAAACCCAATTTTCACCAAAGTTCACTAAAATTACCAAAATGGCCTTCAAACCCTAAAAATCCCAAAAATTCCAAAATTCCTTAGATTACACAAAAATCATTCTAAACCACTACAAATTATTCAAATTGCCTGAATTCCCCCGCAATTTCTCAAAATTAGCCAAAATCCCAAAAACTACCATAATGACCCTATGGCCCATTAAATCTCATTTCTTCACCAAAATCATTTCAAACTTCTCCAAATTATTCAAGTGATCTAAAATACTTCACATTCCATAAAACTAGCCATATTGCCCTAAGTTCTCCAAACTACCAAAATAACCCAAATTCCACCAAAATTCTCTAAAATTACCAGAATGGCCGTAAAAACCTTAAAAATTCCAAAAATCTCCAAAATTCTAAGATTTCAACAAAATTATTCTAAACCACAACAAAATATTGAAATTACTCAAATTCACCACGAATCTTCCAAAATTAGCGAAAATCCCAAAAATTCCTAAAATGCCCTAATGGCAAAAAAAATTCACATTTCTTAATTAAAATTAGTTTAAACCTCACCAAATTACCTAATTGATCAAAAATACTCTACATTCCATAAAACTAGCTAAATTTCCCTAAATTCTCGAAAACAACAGAAATAACTCAATTTTCACCAAAATTATCCAAAATTACTAAAATGCCCTTAAAAAACTAAAATCCCAAAAATATCCAAATTCCTAAGATTTAACCAACAATCTTTCTTAACCACTCCAAATTATTTAAATTTCTCAAATTTACGCATAACCCAAAATTAGCCAAAATGCACTTATAGCCCAACAATTCTCATTTCTTAACCAAAATCAATTTGAACCTCTCAAAATTACCCAATTGATCTAAAATACTCCACATTCCTTAATACTAGACAATTTGCCCTAAATTCTCCAAAACTACCAAAATAGCCCAATTTTCACCAAAATTCTCTAAAATGTCCAAAATGCCATTTAAACTTTTAAAATCACAAAAATCTCTAAATGCCTAAGTTTTCACAAAAATTCATTCTAAATCACTCTAAATTATTCAAATTGCCTGTTTCACCCCAAATCTCCCAAAATTAGCCAAAAGATCATAAATTCCTAATATGCCCCTATAGCCCAAAATTTCTCATTTCTTCACCAAAATCCATTTAAACGTCTCCAAATTACCCAAGTGATAGAAAATACAGTACATTTGGTAAAACTAGCCAAATTGCATTAAATTCTACAAAACTACAAAAAAACCAATTTCAACAAAAATTCTTCAAAATTAACATAATGCCCGTAAAACCTAAAAAATCCCAATAATCTACAAATTTTTAAGATTTCACCAAAAATCATTCTAAACTACTATAAATAACTCCAAATTACCCAAGTGATCGAAAATACAGTACATTCAGATTGACCAAATTCGCCCCAAATCTTCCAAAATTAGCTATAATCCTATAAATTCTGAAAATGCCCCACTGACCCAAAAATTCTCATTTTTTCAGGAAAATCATATTAAACACTCTAAATTACCCAAGTGATCAAAAGAACTTCACATTTCCTAAAAACTAGCCAAAATGCCTTAAATATTCTAAATCTACCAAAATAACCTACTTTTTATCAAAATTCTCCAAAATTACCAAAATGCCCTTAAAAGCCTAAAAATAAAAGAAACTTCGAATTCCTAAGATTTCACCAAAAATTAATCTAACCGACTCAAAATCATTCAAATAGCCTAAATTCACCCAAAATCTAAAAATTTCTCAAAATGCCCCTATGGCTCAAAAATTCTCATTTCTTCACCCAAATAATTTTAAACTTCAAAATTACCTAATTAAAATAAAATACTTCACATTCCTTAAAACTAGCCATATTGCCCTAAATTCTCTAAAACTACCAAAATAACCCAATTTTCACCAAAGATCTCAAAAATTACCAAAACGACATTACAATTCTAAAAATCTCAAAAATATCCATATTTCTATGATTTCACTAAAATCATTCTAAACAACTCTAAATTATTCAAATTGCTCAAATTCTCCGCAAATCTCTCAAAACTAGCTAAAATTCAAAAAATTTCCAAATGCCCTTATGGCTTACAAATTTTCATTCTTCACCAAAATTAGTTTAAACCTCTCCAAATTACCCAATTGATCAAAAGTACTCTAAATTCATTGAAGTTAACCTAATTTCCATAAACTCTCTAAAACTACCGAAAAAACTCTACTTTAACAAAAATTTTCAAAAATTACTAAAATGCAATTAAAACCTTAAAAATCCAAAAAATCTCCAAATTTCTAAGATCTCACCTAAAATCATTCTATACAACTCCAAATTACTCAAATTGCCCAAATTCACGCTAAATCTCCCCAAAATTTGACGAAATCCCAAAAATTCCCAAAAATGTCTCTATGTCTTAATATTTCTCATTTCTTCAACAAAATTTTTTAAAACCTCTTTGAATTACCTAAATGACTTAAAATACTCCACAATCCTTATAACTTATCACATTGTCCTAAATACTTAAAAAATACCAAAATGCCCTTAAAATAAAAAAAATCCCAAAAATCTCTAACTTTCTATGATTTCACCAAATATCATTCTAAACCACTCTAAATTTTTCAAATTACCCAAATTCACCCGAAATCTCCAAAAATTAGCCAAAATTCAAAAAGTTTCCAAAATGCTTCTATCGCCCAAAAATTCTCATCTCTTCACTAAAATAATTTTAAACTTCTCCAAATTACCCAACAATTCTAAAATACTCCACACTCCTTAAAACGAGCCAAATTGCCCAAAATTCTTTAAAACTACCAAAATAACCCAATTTTCACCAATATTCACCAAAATTACAAAAATAACCTTAAAACCCTAAAAATCCCAAAAATCTCCAAATTTCAAAGATTTCACCAATAATCATTTTAAACAACTCCAAATAATTTAAATTGCTCAAATTTGCCGCAAATGTCCCAAAAATAACCATATTCACAAAAATTTCAAAATGCCCTTATCACCCAAAAATTCTTATTTCTTTACCATAATCATTTTAAACCTCTCAAAATTACCAAATTAAGCTAAAATACTCCACATTTTTTATAACTAGCCAAATTGCCCTGAATTCTCCAAAACTACAAAAATAACCCAATTTTCACCAAAATTCTCTAAATTTACCAAATCTTTCAAAATTACCATAATCCTAAAAATCCCAAAAATGCTTCTATGGCCTAAAAATTCTCATTTCTTCACCAAAATAATTTTAAACATCTCCAAATTTCCCAATTGATCTAAAATACTTCACATTCACTAAACCAAGCCTCCAAAACTAACAAAATAGCCCAATGTTTACCAAAATTCCCTAAAATTACCAAATTTCCCCAAAAAGTCTAAAAAGCAAAAAATCTCCAAATTCCTAAGATTTCACCAAAATTCATTCAAAACCACTACAGATTATTCAAATTTACAAAATTCACACAAAATCTAAAAAAAGCTAGCTAAAATACCGAAAATTCCCAAAATGTCCCTATGGCTAAAATCATTTTAGACCTCTCCAAATTACATAATTGGTTTAAATTAGTCCACATTCCTTAAAGCTAGCCAAATTGGCCTAAGTTCTCTAAGACTACCAAAATAACCTAATTTTCACCAAAATTCTCCAAAATTACAAAAGTGCATTTAAAATCCTAAAATCCAAAAAATATCCAAACTCCTAAAATTTCACAAAAACCCATTCTCAACCATTTCAAATTAATCCAAAAATTGCCCTAAATTCTCAAAAAATTAGCTAAAATCAAAAAAATTTCCAAAATGCCACTATGGCCCAAAAAATTTAATTTCTTCACCAAAATTAATTTAAAGCTCTCCAAATTACCCAATTAATCTAAAATACTACACATTCCTTTAAACAAGCAAAATGTACTTCAATTCTCGAAAACGTCCTAAATAACCATTTTCACAAAAAATTTTCAAAATTACCAAAATGCTCTTAAAACCCTAAAATCCCAAAAATCTCCAAATTCCTAAGTTTTCACCAAAAATCAATCTAAACCAATTAAAATTATTTAAATTGCCCAAATTCAACCATAGTCTCCCAAAATTAGCCAAAATACTAAAATTCCTGAAAAGCCTCTCTCACCAAAAAATTCTCATTTATTCACCAAAATCATTTTAAACTTTTCCAAATTATAAAATTGATTTAAAATACTCCACATTCCAATAAACGAGCCAAATTGCCCTAAATTCTCCAAAGCTACCAAAATAACACAATTTCTACCAAAATAACCATAATGCCATTAAAGCTTTAAAAATCTTCAAATTCCTAAGATTTTACCAATTATCATTCTCAATCACTTCAAATTGTTCAAATTGTTCAAATTCATCCCAAATCTCCAAAAATTAGCCAAAATTCTGAAAATTCTCATTTCGTCACCAAAATCATTTTAAACCTCTCCAAATTACACAATTGATCTAAAATACTTCATATTCATTAAAACTGGGCAAATTGCCATGAATTTTCTAAAACTACCAAAATATCCAATTTTTCACCAAAATTCACCAAAATTACGAAAATTCTCTCAAAATCTTAAAAATCCCAAAAGTTACGGAATTCCTAAGATTTCACCAAAAATCATTCTAAACCACTCCAAATTATTCAAATTGACCAAATTCATCCCCAATATCCCAAAATTAGCCAAAATCTCAAAAATTTCAAAAATGCCCCTAAGGCCCAAAAACTTCCAAAATGCCCTTAAGTCCCAAAAATTCACATTTTTTCACCAAAATCCCAAGTGATCTTGCATACACCCCATTCCATAAAATTTGTCATAATGCCCTAAATTCTCCAAAACTACAACAAGAACCTAATTTCCACCTAAATTCTCCAAAATTACCAAAATGCATGAAAACCCTAAAAAATCCCAAAAATCATCAAATTCTCCAAAATCACTGAATTATTCTATATCACTACAAAATATTTAAATTGCCCAAATTCAGCACAAATTTTCAAAAATTAGAAAAAATCCTAGAAATTTTTAGAATGGCCAAGTAAATTCTCATTTTTTCGTTAAAATCATTTTAAACCTCTCCAAATTGCCCAACTGATCTAAAATACTCCACATTTCTTATAAATAGCAAAATTGCCCTAAATTCTAGAAAACTGTCAAAATAACTAAATTTTCAGCAAAATTCTCAAAAATTACAGAAATGCCCTAAAAATACAAAAAATCTAAAAAATATCTAAATTCTTTAGATTTTACTAAAAATCATTCTAAACCACTCCAATTTGGTCAAATTGCAAAAATTACCCCACATCTCCCAAAATTATCCAAAATCCTAAAAATTTCCAAAATACCCCAATGGACAAAAAATTCTCATTTCTTCAGCAAAATCATTTTGAACCTCTCTAAATTAACCAATCGATCTAAAATACTCCACATTCCTTATTGCTAGAAAAATTGCTCTAAATTCTCTAAAACTACTAAAATAACCCAATTTTGACTATAATTCTCCAAAATCACCAAATTTCTTTTAAACCCTAAAAATTGTAAAAATCTCCTGATTCATAAGATTTCACCAAATATCACTTTAGACCTCAAATTATTCAAATTGGTCAAATTCACCCAAATTCTCTTAAAATTAGTCAAATTCTCATAAATTCTCAAAATGCCTCAATGTCCCAAAAATTCTTATTTCTTCTCTAAAATCATTTTAAACCCTGCCAAACTGTCCAAGTGATCTAAACTAATCCACATTTCATAATACTAGCCAAATTGCCCAAAACTCTCCAAAATTACCATAATAAACCATTTTCCACCAAAATTCTCCAAAATAACCAAAATGCCCTTAAAACCCTAAAGATCCAAAAAAACTCCAAATTTTTAGGATTGCACCAAAAATCATTCTAAACCACTCCAAACTATTCAAATTGCCTAAATTCACCCCAAATCTCCCAAAATATCCATAATCTTAAAAATTCTCAAAATGCCCCAATGGCCTAAAAATTCTCATTTCTTCATCAAAATCTTTATATACATCTCCAAATTACCCAATTGATCTAAAATATTTCAGATTCCTTAAAACTAGCCAAATTGCCATATATTCTCTAAAACTACCAAAGTAACCCTATTTTAACAAAAATTATCAAAATCACCAAAAAACCTTAAAAATCTAAAATATCCTTAAATTCCTAATATTTCACCAAAAATCATTCAAAACCACTCAAAATTATTCAAATTACCCAAATTCATCCCAAATCTGCAAAAATTAGCCTAAATCCTAAAAGTACCTAAAATGCCCTTATGGCCAAAATCATTTTAAACCTCTCAAAATTACACAACTGATCTAAAATATTCCACATTCGTAAAATAAGCCAAATTGCATAAAAATCTCCAAGACTACCAAAATAATCCAATTTTCTCCAAAATTCTCCGAAATTATCAAAATTCATTTAAAGCGCTAAAATTCAAAAAAAAATTCCAAATTATAAAGATTTCACCAAAAATCAATCTAAACTAGTTTAAGTTATTCAAGTTGCACAAATTCACCCTAAATCTCCCGAATATAGCCAAAATCCCAAAATTCCCAAAATGCCTGTATGGCCCAAAAATTTTTATTTATTCACTAAAATAATTTTCAACCTCTCCAAATTACCTAAGTGATTTAAAATACTCTACATTCCATAAAACTAGTCAAACTGTCCCAAAATTCTCCAAAACTACTAAAATAACCTAATTTTCACAAAAATTACCAAAAGGTCCTTAAAAACATCAAAATCCTAAAAATCTCCAAATTCCTATGATTTCAACAAAAAACAATATAATCCACCCCAAAATGTTTAAATTACCTAACTTTAGCCCAAATCTACCAAAATTAGCCAAAATCTCAAAAAATTTTGAAAATGCCCCTACATCCCAAAAATTCTGATTTCTTCACCAAAATCATTTTAAACCTTCCCAAATTACTCAATTGATCTAAAATACTCATTCTTTTTAACTAGCTAAATTTCCCTAAATTCTCCAAAACCACCAAATAACCCGATTTTCACAAAAATTACTAAAATGCCCTTAAAACCCAAAATATATAAAAAATATACAAATTCCTAATATTTCACCAAAAATCACTCTAGATAACTTCAATTTGGCTAGTTTTAAGCAACGTGGAGTATTTTAGTCAATTGAGCAATTTAAAGATGTTTAAAATGAATTTGGTGAAGAAATGAGAAATTTGGGCTACAGGGGTTTTTTCTAAAATTTTTTGATTTTGGCTAATTTTTGTTGAATTTTGTCAATTTGAATAATCTGGAGTGGTGTAGAATGATTTTTTGTGAAATCCTAGGAATTTCAAAATTTCTAGGAATTTTTGGGTTTTAAGGCAATATTGGTAATTTGAGAGAATTTTGATGAAAATTGGGTTATTCTGGTACTTTTCGAGAATTTAGAGCAATTTAGCAAGCTTTATGGAATGCATAGTATTTTAGATCAATTAGCTGATTTGGAGAGGTTTAAATTTATTTTGGTGAATTAATGAGAAGCTGGGCAATTGGGGAATTGTGGGAATTTTAGGATTTTGGCGAATTTTTAGAGATTTAAGGAGAATTTGAGCGATTTGAGAAATTTGGTGTGGTTTGGAATGATTTTTGGTGAAATATTAGGAATTTTGGTGATTATTTAGGATTTTCATGGTTTTAATGGCGTTTGGTAAGTTTGAAGAATTTTGTTTAAATTGTGCTATTTTAGTCTTTTTTGGAGAATTTAGGGTCATTTGGGTAGTTTTAAGGAATGTGAAGTATTTTAGATCAATTGGGTAATTTGGAGATGTTTAAACTAATTTTGTGAAGAAATGAGAAATTGTGGGACAGAGGGGCATTATCATAATTTGTGGTATAATGGCTAATTTTCAGAATTTTGTGGCTAATTTCGGTAATTTGAATAATTTGGAGTGGTTTAGAGTAATTTTTATTGAAATTTTAGAAATTAGGAGATTTTTGGGACTTTAAGTGTTTTTAAGGGATTTTGGTAATATTGGAGAATTTTGGTGAAAATTTAGTTATCTTGATTGTTTTGGAGATTTATGGCAGTTTGACAAGTTCTAAGGAATGTGGAGTATTTAGATTAATTAGGTTATTTTGATAGTAAATGAGAATGTCGAGCCACCAGGGCATTTTAGCAATTTTTAGTATTTTGGCTTATTTTGGGAGATGAGGGGCGATTTTATGCAATTTGAGTAATTTTGAGTGGTTTAGAATGATTTTTGGTGAAATCTTAAAAATTCTGACAATTTTGGGATATTTAGGTATTTAAGGGCATTTTGGTAAATTTCGAGAATTATTTTGAAAGTTATGTTATTTTGGTACTTTTAGTGAATTTAGGGCAATTTGGTATTTTATATCAAACCGGTAATTTGGAGAAGTTTAAAATGCTTTTGATGAAGAAATAAAAAATTTTCGAGCCATTGTGGCATTTTGGAAACTTTGTGATTATGGCTAATTTTTTGAGATTTGGGGGAACTTTGGGCAATTTGAATAAATTGTATACTTTGGAATGATTTTTTGAATTTTTAGGTCTTAAGGGAATTTTAGTACTTTTGAAGGATTTTATTGAAAATTGGTTTATATTTGTAGTTTTAGAGAATTTAAGGCAATTAGCTAGTTTTAAGTAATATGAAGTATTTTAGATAATTTGAGTAATTTAAAAGGGTTTAAAATGATTTTGGTGAAAAGATGAGAATTTTCGGGCCATTGGGGCATTTTGGAAATCTTTAGGATTTTGGCTAATTTTGGTAAAGTTTGGGTGAATTTAGACAATTTAAGTAATTTGGAGTTGTCTATAATGATTTCTTGGTGAAATCTTATGAATTTGGTGATTTTTAGGTTTTTGAAGGATTTAAGGGCATTTCGGTAAATTAGAAGAATTTTCATGAAAATTGGATTATTTTGGTAGTTTTTGAGAACTAAGACAATTTGGAGGGTTTTAAGAAAGGTGGAGTATTTTAGATCATTTAGGTAATTTTGAGTGGTTTTAAATGATTTTGGTGAAGAGATGAGAATTTTCAGGCCATGGGGCCATTTTGGAATTTTTTTAGATTTCGGTTAACTTTTGGAGATTTGGGTTGAATTTTGGCAATTTTAATAATTTAAAGTGTTTAAGAATGATCTTGGTTTAATGTTAGGATTTTGAGGATTATTGGGATTTTTTTGGTTTCTAAGGGCATTTTAGTAATTTTGCTAAAAATTGGGTTATTTTGGTAGTTTTGGAGAATTTAGTGCAATTTGGCTATATTTGATGAACGTGGAGTATTTTAGATCAATTGGGTAATTTGGAGAGGTTTAATATGATTTTGGTGAAGAATTAAGAATTTTACTGCCATAGGAGAATTTTAGGAAATTTTGGGATTTTGACTAATTTTGGGAGATTTGTGGTGATTTTGGGCAATTTGAATAATTTAGAGCGGTTTAGAATAATTTTTGGTGAAATCTTAGGAATTGGAGGATTTTAATGAATTATAAAGTTTTAAGGGATTTTCGGTAATTTTGGTGGAAATTGTATTATCTCGTAGTTTTAGAGAAATCAGGCGAATTTGGCTAGTATTAAAGAATGTGGAGTATTTTTGATCAATTGGGTAATTTAAAGATGTTTAAAATGATTTTGGTGAAGAAATCAGAATTTTTGGCCCATAGGAGCATTTTAAGAATTTTTTGGATTTTGGCTTATTTTGGGTATTGGGGGTTATTTTGGGTAATTTAAATACTTTGGAGTGGTTAGAATGATGTTTTGCGAAATCATAGCAATTTGGTGATTTTTGGGAATTTTTGAGATTTAAAGACATTTTGGTAATTTTGGAGAATTTTGGTGAAAATTGGATTTTTGTGATAGTTTTATGGAATTTAGGGAAATTTGGTTATTTTTATGGAATGTTGAGTAGCCTTGATCAATTAGGTAATTTGGAGAGGTTTAAAAAGACTTTGGTGAACAAATGAGAATTTTTTGGGCATTTTCAGAATTTTTAGGTTTTTAGCAAATTTTGGGAAATTTAGGGCGAATTTAGGCAGTTTGAATAAATTAGAGTGGTTAAGAATGATTTTTGGTGGAATTCTTTGAATTTTGAGAATTTTGGTAAATCTAGAATTTTAACGGCATTTTGGTAAATTTGGTGAAAATTGGGTTATTTTAATAGTTTTAGATAATTTATGGCAATTTGGCTAATTTTTAGAAATGTGGAGTATTTTTGATCAATTGGGTAATTTAGAGAGGTTTAAAATGGTTTTGGTGAAAAATGAGAATTTTTGGGCCATTGGGGCATTTTCGGAATTTTTGGGATCTTGGAAGATTTGGGGTGAATTGGGTAATTTGAATAATTTGGAGTGGATTAGAATGATTTTTGGTGAATTTATAGAAATTTGGATTTTTTTAAATTTTAGGGTTTTAAGGGCATTTTGCTAATTTTGAAGAATTTTGCTAAAAAATTGGTTTATTTTAAAAAATGTTGAGTATTATATATGGATTGGGAAATTCGGAGAGGTTTAAAAAGATTTTAGAGAAGAAATGGAAATTTTGGGGCCACAGAAGAATTATTAAAAATTTTAGGATTGTGGTTAATTTTGGTAGATTTAGGGCGAATTTGGGCAATTTGAATAATTTCGAGTGGTTTAGAATGGTTTTTGGTGAAATCTAAGAAATTTAGAGAATTTTGAGATTTTTGAGATTTTTAAGGTTTTAAAGGGCCTTTTGGTAGTTTTGGTGAAATATAGGTCTTTTGGGTAGTTTTAGAGAATTCATGTCAATCTGCTTTATTTTAAGGAACGTAGTGTATTTTAGATCAATAGGGTAATTTGGAGAGGTTTTAAATGATTTTATTGAAGAAATGAAAATTTTTTGGCCATCGGGGCATTTTCGAAATTTTTGGGATTTTGGCTAATTTTGGGAGATTTGGGGTGATGTTGGGCAATTTGAATAATTTGGAGTAGATTAGACTTATTTTCGGCGAATTCTTAAAAATCTAATTATTGTTTGGATTTTTAGGATCTTAAGGTCTTTTTGGAAATTTTTGAGAATTTGGTGAAAGTTGGGTTATTTTAAAGAATATGGAGTATTTTAGATCAATTAATTTGAAGAGGTTTTAAATGATTTTGGTGAAGAAAGGAAATTTTTGGGGCCATATGAAATTCTCAATTTTTTTTGCAATTATGGATAATCTAGGATGAATTTCGACAATTTGAATAATTTGGAATGGTTTAGACTGATTTTTGTCGAAATCTAAGAAATTTGGAGATTGTTAGGGCATTAAGGACATTTTGGTAGTTTTGGTGAAAATTGGGTTATTTTGGTAGTTTTGGAGAATTCATGAAAATTTGGCTAGTTTTAAGGAATGTGGAATATTTTAGATCAATTGGGTAATTTGGAGAGGTTTAAAATGATTTTACTGAACAAATGAAAATATTTTGGCCATTGGGGTATTTTCGAAATTTTTTCTTATTTTGGCTAACTTTTGGAGATTTGGGGTGAAGTTGGGCAATTTGAATAATTTGGATAGATTAGACTGATTTTTGGTGAAATTTTAGGAATTTGAATATTTTTGGTATTTTTAGGATCTTAAGGTCATTTTGGAAATTGTTGAGACTTTTGGTGAAAATTGGATTATTTTAAGGAATGTGGAGTATTTTAGATCAATTAATTTGAAAAGGTTTAAAAAGATTTTGGTGAAGAAAGGGGAATTTTGAGGCCATTGGAAATTCTCGGATTTTTTTGCGATTATGGCTAATTTTGGGAGATTTATAGCAAATTTGGACAATTTGAATAATTTGGAATGGTTTAGAATGATTTTTGTTGAAACTTAGAAATTTGGAGATTTTTAGGGCATTAAGGGCATTTTGGTAGTTTCCTTGAAAATTGTGTTATTTTTTGGTAGTTTTGGAGAATATTGGGTTGTTTGGCTAGTTTTTAGGAATGTGGAGCGTTTTAGATCACTTAGGTTATTTGAAGAGGTTTATAATGATTTTCGTTAAGAAATGTGAATTTTTAAGCCATAGGGGCAGTTTCAAAATTTTTGAGATTTTGGCTAACTTTTAGAGATTTAGGGAAGTTGGGCAATTTGAATTGTTTGCAGCAAAATAGAATGATTTTTCGTAAAGTCTTAGTAATTTTAGTATTTATGGATTTTTAAAATTTTGAGGTCATTTTGGTAAGTTTTAAGAATTTTGGAGAAAATTTGGTTATTTTGGTAATTTTAGAGTATTTAAATCAATTTGGCTTGTTTTTTGGAATGTAGAGTATTTTAGATCAATTGGGATCTTCAAAGACATTTAAAATGATATTTGTGACGAAATGCGAATCTCTGAGCCATAGGGGTATTTTGGCAAATTTTTGAAGATGTGGGGTGAATTTGTGCAGTTTGAGTAATTTTGAGTGGTTTCGAATGATTTTTGGTGAAATCATTAAAATTTGAACATTTTTCGGATTTTTAGGGTTTTATGGCCATTATGGTAAATTTGGAAAAATTTTGTGAAAATTGTGTTATTTTGGAAGTTTTTAAGAATTTAGTGCATGTTTGACTAGTTTTAGGGAATGTGTAGTGTGTTAGAGCAATTGGGTAATTTGCGGAGGTTTTAAAGGATTTTGGTGAAAAAATGAGAATTTTTGGGTCATAGGATCATTTTGAAATTTTTGTGGTTATGGCTAATTATGGGAGATTTGTGGTATATTAGGGCAATTTAAATAATTTGGAGTGGTTTAGAATGATTTTAGGTGAAATCTTAGAAATTTTGACAATTTTGGGATTTTTAAGGTTTTAATGGTTTTTGGTAATTTTAGAGAACTTTGGTTAAAATTTGGTTATTTCGGTAGTTATACAGTATTTTGGGCAATTTCGCTATTTTTTTATTAATGTGAAATATCAATTTGGCTAGTTTTATTTAATGTGAAGTATTTTAGATCAATTGGGTAATTTGGAGAGGCTTAAAATGAATTTGGTGAAGAGATGAGAATTGTTTGGTCATAGGGGCATATTTGAAATTTTAGGGACTTTAGCAAATTTTTGGTGATCAGGGGTGAATTTGGGCAAATTAAGTAATTTGGAAGGGTTTAGAACGATTTTTGGTGAAGCCTTAGATATTTAAGGATTTTTAGGATTATTAGTTTTTTTAAGAGCATTTGGAAATTTTGGAGAATATTGGTGATAATTAGGTTATTTTGGTAGTTTTGGAGAATTTAGGGAAACATGGTTAGTTTTAACGAATGTGGAGTATTTTAGATTAATTAGGCAATTTGGAAAGGTTTAAAATGATTATGGTGAGAAAATGAGAATTTTTAGGCTATATGGGCATTTTAGGAATTTTTTGGATTTTGGCTAATTTTGTAAAATTTTTGGCGAATTTGTGCAATTTGAATAATTTGGAGTGGTTTAGAATGATTTTTGGTGAAATATTAGGAGTATGAAGATTTTTGGAATTTTTAGGGTTTTAAGGGCACTTTAGGTAATTTTGGTGAAAATTGAGTTATTTTTGTAGTTTTGGAGAATCTAGGGCAATTTGAATAGTTCAAAGTAATGTAGGGTGTTTTAGATCAATTGTATAATTTGGAGAGGTTTAAAATTTTTTTTTGAAGAAATGAGATTTTTGGGGCATTGGGGCATTTTCAGAAATTTTGGGATTTTGTTTAATTTTGGGAGATTTAGTGTGAAGTTGGGCAATTTGAATAATTTTGAGTGGAATAAAATAATTTTTGGTGAAATCTTAGGAATTTGGAGATTTTTGAGACTTTTAGGCTTTTAAGGACATTTTGGTAATTTTAAAGAATTTTTGTGGAAATTTGTTTTTTTGGTAGTTTTGGAGGATTTATACTGCTTTAGAGTGTTTTAAAATGATTTTGGTGAAAAAATAACAATTTTTGGGCTGTAGGGGCATTTTGGAAATTTTTGGGATTTTAGCTAATTTTAGAAGATTTGGAATAAATTTGCGCAGTTTGAATAATTTAAGTGGTTTAGAATGATTTTTGTTTTAATTTTAGGAATTCAGAGATTTTTTGGACTTTTAAGGTTTTAAGGGCACTTTGGTAATTTTGGAGAATCTTGGTAAAAATTGTGTTATTTTGGTAGTTTTGGATAATTGGACAATTTGGCTAGTCATAAAGAATGAGTATTATTTTATATCAATTGTGTACTTTGAAGAGGTTTAATATAATTTTGGTGAAGATATGGGAATTTTTTGCACCGTAGGAGCATTTTGGGAATTTTTTGGGATTTTAGCTATTTTTTGGAGATTTGGGGTGAAATTTGGAAAGTTGAATAATTTGAGGCGGTTTCGAAAGATTTTTGTTGAAACCTTAGGAATTTTGAAATTTTTGAGATTCTTAGAGTTTTAATGTCATTTTTGTAATTTTGGAGAATATTGGTTAAAGTTGGGTTACTTTAGTAGTTTTGATGAATTTAGGGTAATATGGATAGTTTTAAGGTTAACTGTGTAATTTGCAGAGGTTTAAAATGATTTTGGTCAAATGGGCATTTTGGAAATTTTTTGAATTTTGGCTAATTTTTTTCAGATTTGGGGTGAATTTAAGCAATTTGAATAATATGGAGTGGTTTAGACTATTTTTAAGTGAAATCTTAAAAATTTGGATATTTTTTTTTATTTTAAGGGTTTTGGTGGCATTTTGGTAATTTTGTTGAAAATTAAGTTATTTTGGTAGTTTTGGAGAATTTAGGGCAATTTCACATAGTTTTAGGGAACGTGAAGTATTTTAGATTAATTGAGTAATTTGGAGATGTTTTAAATGATTTTAGTGAATAAATGAGAATTTTTAGCCCATTTGGGGCATTTTTAAATTTTTTTTTATTATGACATTTTTGGGAGATTTGGGGTGAATTTAAGCAATTTGAATTATTTGGAGTGATTTATAGGAATTTTAGTGTTCTAAAGGCATTTTGGTAATTTTGGAGTATTTTGGTTGAAATTGATATATTTTTGTAGAATTGAAGAATTTAGGGTAATTTGGCTCGTTTTATGGAATGTGAGCATTTTAGATCTCTCGGGTAATTTGGAGAAGGTTAATATGATTTTGGTGAAGAAATGAGAATTTTTGGGCCATAGCGGCATTTGGGGAATTTTTGAGATTTTGACTGATTTTTGAAGATTGGTGGTAAATTTAGACAATTTGAATAATTTGGAGTGGTTTAGAACAATTTTTGGTGTAATCTTAGGAATTTGAAAATTTTTGGATGTTTAGGGTTATAAGGGCATTTTGGTTATTTTGGTGAAAATTTAGTTTTTTTGGTAGTTTTGGATAATCAAGGCAATTTTGCTAGTTTTAAGGAATGTTGAGTATTTTATTTTAATTGTATAATTTGGAGAGGTTTAAAATAATTGTGGTGAATAAATGAAATTTTTTTGGCCATAGGTGCATTTTTGGAATTTTTGGAATATTGGCAAATTTTTGAAGATTTTGGTTAAATTTAATCAAATTAAATAATTTGGAGTGGTTTTGAATAATTTTTATTGAAATCCTAGTAATTTAGAGATTTTTGAGATTTTTAGGGTTTTAAGGGCAATTTGGTAGTTGGTGAAAATTTGGTTATTTTGGTAGTTTTAGAGACTTTTGGGCAATTTGGTTAGTTTTAAAGAATATGTAGAATTTTAGATCAATTGGTTAAAATGGTGAGGTTTACAATAATTTTTTTGAAGAACTGAGAATTTTTGGATAAAGGGGCATTTTCAGAATTTTTGAGATATTGGATAATTTTGGGAGATTTTGTGTGAAGTTGAGCAATTTAACTAATTTGGAGTGGATTAGAATGATTTTTGTTGAAATCATAGGAATATGAATATTTTTAGGATTTTAAGGCTCTTAAGAACTTTTTGGTAGTTTTGGTGGAAATTGGGTTATTTTAGTGGTTTTGGAGAGTTTTGGGGCAACTTGGCTAGTCTAAAGGAATGTAGAGTATATTAGATCACTTAGGTAATTTGGAGAGGTTTAAAATGATTTTGGTGAAGAAATGAAAATTTTTGGACCATAGGGGTATTTTAGGAATTTATGGGATTTTGGCTTTTTTTGGGAGATTTGGGGTGAGTTTGGGCAACTTGAATAATTTAAACTGGTTTAGAATGATTTTTGGTGAAATCTTTGGAATTTTGAGATTTTTTGGATTTTTAAGGCTTCAAATACTTTTTGGTAGTTTTGGAGAATTTTGTTGAAAACTGAATTATTTTGGTAATCTTGGAGAATTTTTAACGTTTATGGAATGTGGAGTATTTTAGATTAATTAAGTAATTTGGAGAGGTTAAAATGATTTTGGCTAAAAGGGGCATTTTGGGAATTTTTTGAATCTGGCTAATTTTGGCAGATTTTGGGTGAATTTCGGCAATTTGAAGAATTTGGAGTGGTTTAGAATGATTTTTTGTGAAATCTTAGGAATTTGACAATTTTTTGGAATTTTAGGGTTTTAGGGACAATTTGGTATTTTTGGTAGTGTTGAAGAAATTTAGGCAATTTGGCTAGTATTAGGGAATGTGAAGTATTTTAGAAAAATTAGGCATTTTAGAAATATTTCAAATGATTTTGGTGAAGAAATAAGAATTTTTTGGCCACAGGGGCATTTTGGGAATTTTTGGGATTATGGCAATTTTGTCAGATTTGGGGGAATTTATGCAATTTGAATAATTTGGAGCAGTTTAGAATGATTTTTGGTGAAATCTTATAAATTTGGAGGTTTTTTGAAATTTTTGGGGTTTTACAGGTATTTTGGTAATTTTGGATGATTTTGGTGGAAATTGTTTTATTTTTGTCGTTGTGGAGAATTTAGGGTAATTTGGCTTGTTTTATGGAATGTAGAGTAGTTTAGATCACTTGGGTAATTTGGAGAGGTTTAAAATGATTTTGGCGAAGAAATGAGAATCTTTGGGCCATGAAGCATTTTGGGAATTTTAGGATTTTGGCTAATGTTGGGAGATTTGGGATCAATTTTGGCAGTTTGAATAATTTAAAGTCTTAGGAATTTCAAGATTTTTGGGATTCATATGGTTTTAAAAGCAATTTGGTAATTCTGGAGAATTTTGGTAAAAATTAGGTTATGGTAGTAGTTTTGGAAAATTTAGAGCAATTTTCCTATTAATAAGAAATCTCGAGTATTTTAGATCAACTTGGTAATTTGGAGAGGTTTAAAATGATTTTTGTGATGAAATGAGAATTTTTAGGCCATGGGGGGCGTTTAGGGAAATTTTGGGATTTTGTCTAATTTGGGAGATTTGGAGTAAATTTGGGCAATTTGAATAATTTGGAGTGGTTTAGAACGATTTTTGGTGAAATCTTAAGAATTTGGAGATTTTTGAGATTTTTCGTGTTTTTAGGGCAATTTTGTAATTTTGGAGAGTTTTGGTGAAAATTATGTTATTTTGGTAGTTTTTTAGAATTTGAGCAATTTGACTTGTTTTAAGAAACGTGGATTATTTTAGATCAATTGGGTAATTTGGAGAGATTTAAAATGATTTTGATGAAGAAATGAAAATTTTTTGGCCATTTTTTGGCCATAAGGCCATTTTAGGAATTTTTTGGATTTTGGCTAATTTTAGAAGATTTGTGGGCAATTTGTGTAATTTGAACATTTTGTAGAGGTTTAGAACAATTTTTTATGAAATTTTAGGAATTTGGAGATTTGAAATACTTTTAGGGTTTTATGGGCATTTTAGTAATTTTGGAGAATTTTTGTGGAAATTGGGTTATTTTCGTAGTATTGGAGAATTTAGGGAAATAAGGCTAGTTTTATGGAATGTGTAGTATTTTAGATCACTTAGGTAATTTGGAGAAATTTAAAATGATTTTGGAGAAAAAATGTCTATTTTTTGGCCATAGGGGTATTTTGGAAATTTTTTGGTTTTTGGCTAATTTAGGGGGATTGGGGGTGAATTTGGACAGTTTCAATAATTTGGAGTACTTTAGAATGATTTTTGCTAAAATCTTAAGAATTTGGAGATTTTTGGGATTTTGAGGGTTTTAAGGGCATTTTGGTAATTTTGTTGAATTTTGGTTAAAATTGGGTTATTTTGGTAGTTTTGTAAAATTTAAGGCAATTTGGCTAGTTTTAAGGAATTTGGAGTACTTTAGATCAATTGTGTATGTTGGAGAGACTTAAAATGATTTTCGCGAAGAATTGAGAATCTTCGGGCCATAATGGCATTTTGGGAAAGTTTGGGATTTTGGCTAATTTGGGCAATTTGAAAAATTTGAGGTGATTTAGAATGATTTTTGGTAAAGTCTTAGGAATTTGGAAATTTTTGGTTATTTTAGGGTGTTAAGGGCATTATGGTAATTTTGGAGAAAATTGGATTATTTTGGTAGTATTGGAAAATTTAGGGCAATTTAACTAGTTTTAAAGAAAGTGGAGTAATTTAGATCAATTGGGTAATTTGGAGAGGTTTAAAATTTTTTTGGTGAAAAAATGAAAATTTTAGGCCCATAGGCGCATTTTATGAATTTTTGGGATTTTGGCTAAGTTTGGAGAATTTCGGCCAATTCTTGGAGTAATTCGAAGTGGTGTAGAAAGGTTTTTGGTGAATTATAGGAATTTAGGGATTTTTCGTATTTTAGGGTTTTAAATGCAATTGAGTAACTTTTGAGAATTTTGGTGAAAATTGGATTATTTTGATAGTCTTGGAGAATTTAATGCAATTTGGCTAGTTTTAAGGAATGTGGAGTAATTTAGACCAATTGTGTAGTTTGGAGAGATTTCAAATGATTTTGGCCATAAGGGCATAAGGCATTTTGGAAATTTTTAAGATTTTGGCTAGTTTTTTTAGATTTATGGTGTATTTTAGTAATTTAAATAATCTGTAGTTATTTTGAATGATTTTTTTTAAATCTTAGGAATTTAGAAATTTTTTGATTTTCAAGTTTTAGGGGCATTTTAGTAATTTTAGAGAATTTTGGGCAATTTCGCTAGTTCTAGGATATGTTAAGTAATTTAGATCAATTGGGTAATTTGGACATGTTTAAAAAAATGATTTTGGTGAAGAAAAGAGAATTTTCAGGCCAAAGGAGCATTTTTGGAAATTTTGGGAAATTTGGGGTTTTGGCTATTTTTTGGAGATTTAGGGCCAGTTTAGGCAATTTGAATAACTTGTAGTTTAGAATGATTTATAGATTTTAGGGTTTTACGGGCATTTTGGTAATTTTGAGAGAATTTAAGTGGAAATTGACTGAACTTCTTAATTTTGAAAAATTTAGGTCAATGAGGCTAGTTTTATGGAATGTGGAGTATTTTAGATCACTTAGGTAATTTGGAGAAATTTAAATGATTTTGGGGAAGAAATGTGTATTTTTGAACCATATGGGCATTTTGAAAATTTTTAAGATTTTAGCTAATTTTGGGAGACTGGGGGTGAATTTGGGCAATTTCAAATGTTTGGAGTGATTTTGAATGATTATTGTTGAAATCTTAAGAATTTGGAGATTTTTGGGATTTTATGTGTTTTAAGGGTATTTTGATAATTTTGGTTAGGATTGGGTTATTTTAAAAGTTTTGGAGAATTTAAGGCAATTTGGCTAGTTTTTAGGAATTTGGAGTATTATAGATCAATTGGGTAATTTGGAGAGGTTTAAAATGATTTTGGTGAAGAATTGAAAATTTTTGGACCATAGGGGCATTTTAGGAATTTTTTGGATTTTGTCTAATTTTTGAGAATTTAGGGCAATTCTTGGAATAATTTGAAGTGGTTTAAAATGATTTTTGGTGAACTTGTAGGAGGTTGGAACTTTTTTGGATTTTAAGGTTTTAAAAACATTTTGGTAATTTTTGAGAAGTTTAGTGAAAAATGGGTTATTTTGGTAGTCTTGGAGAATTCCGGACAATCAGGTTAGTTTTAAGGAATGTGGAGTAATTTAGACCAATTGTATAATTTGTAGAGCTTTAAAACGATTTTGGTCATATGGGCATTTTGAGAATTTTTGAGATTTTGGCAAATTTTTGGAGATTTAGGGTGAATTTTGTCAATTTAAATCATCTGTAATGATTTTGAATGATTTTTGGTGAAATCTTAGGAATTTGGTGATTTTTTAGATTTTAGAGTTTTAGGGGCATTTTAGTAATTTTGAAGAATTTTGTTGAAAATTAGGTTATTCTGATAGTTTTGTAGAATTTTGGACAATTTTGCTAGTTTTAGGGAATCTTAAGTATTTTAGATCAATTAGATAATTTGGACATGCTTAAAATGATTTTGTTGAAGAAAAGAGATTTTTTAGGCCATAGGAGCATTTTTGGAAATTTTGGGATTATGGCTAACTTTTGGGAGATTTGGGGCTAATTTACACAATTTTAATAATTTGGAGTAGTTTAGAAAGATTTTTGGTGAAATCTAAGAAATTTGGAGATTTTTTTTGAATTTTTTGAGTTTTAAAGACATTTTGGTAATTTTGGAGAATTTGGTGAAAATTGAGTTATTTTGGTAATTTTTAGGAATTTAAGGCATTTTGGCTTGTTTTAAGGAATCTGGCTTATTTAGATCAATCAGGTAATTTCGAGAGGTTTGAAATGATTTTGGTGAAGAAATGAGAATTTTTTGGCCATAGAGGCATTTTGAAATATTTGTGATTAGGGCTAATTTTGAGAAAATTGGGGCAAATTTGGGAAATCTTAAATAATTTGGAGTCGTTTAGAATGATCGTTTTGTGAAATCTTAGAATTCAGGATATTTTTGGGATTTTTATCGTTTTAACGGTATTTTTGTAATTTTGGAGAAATTTGGTGAAAATTGGGTTATTTTGGCACTTTTAGAGAATTTTTGGCAATGTGGCTAGACTTATGGAATGTGGAGTATTTTAGATCAATTGGGTAATTTTGAGAGGTTTAAAATGATTTTGCTGAATGGATGAGAATATTCAGGCCACACGGGCATTTTGGAAATTTTTGGGATTTGGTTATTTTTGAGATTATTGGGGTGAATTTAGGCAATTTGAGAAATTTGGAGTGGTTTAAAATGATTTCTAGTGAAATTATAGAAATTTGGAAATTTTTTCAATTAATAGGGTTTTAAGGGTATTTTTGTAATTTAGGAGAATTTTGTTGAAATTTGGGTTATTTTGGTAGTTTTTAAGAATTTAAGGCAATTTGTCTAGTTCTAAAGAATGTGGAGTATTTTAGTTCAATTGGGTAATTTCGAGTTTAAAATGATTTGGTGACGACGTGACAAATTTAGGCAATAGGGGCATTTTCGAAATTTTTGGAATTATGGCAATTTTGGGAGATTTGGGGCAAATTTAGGTAATTTGAATAATTTGGAACGGTTTAGAATGATTTTCGGTGTGATCCTATAAACTTGGAGATTTTTTGGGATTTTTATGGTTTTATAGGCATTTTGATAATTTTGGATAATTTTGGTAGAAATTGGTTTATTTTGGTCGTTTTAGAGACTTTTGGGTAAGTAGGCTAGGTTTATGGAATGTGGAGTAGTTTAGATTACTTGAGTAAATTGAAGGGGTTTAAAATGATTTTGGTGAATAAATGATAATTTTTGGGTCATGGGGCATTTTGAGAATACTTAGGATTTTGGCAAATTTTGGGTGATTTGGGATACATTTGGGCAGTTTGAATAATTTAAAGTCTTAGAAATTTGGAGATTTTTGGATTTTTAGGCTTTTAAAAGGAATTTGATAATTTTGGAAAATTTTGGTGAAAGTTGGGTTATTTTGATAGTTTTGGTGATTTTAGAGCAATTTGTCTAATAATAAGGAATCTCAAGTATTTTAGATTAATTGGGTAATTTGGAGATGTTCGAATGATATTGGCAAGAAAATGAGAATTTTTAGGCTATGAGGGCGTTTTGGGAATTTTTTGGATTTTGTCTAATTTTGTGAGATGTGTGGTAAATTTAGGCAATTTGAATAATTTGGAGCAGTTTAGAACGATTCTTGGTGAAATCCTAAAAATTTAGAATTTTTTGGAATTTTTAGTGTTTTTAGGGTAATTTTGTAATTTTGGTGAAAATTAGGTTATTTTGGTAGTTTTTGAGAATTTAGGGCAATTTGGGTAGTTCTAAGGAATGTGGGGTATTTTAGATCAGTTGGGTAATTTGGAGAGGTTTAAAATGATTTTGATGAAGAAATGAGAATTTTTTGGCCATATATAAATTTTTTGGATTTTGGCCTAAAATGATAATGTAAATTTTTTGGATTTTGGCTAATTTGGAAGATATGTGGTGAATTTGAGCAATTTGAATTTTTTGTAGTGGTTTAGAATAATTTTTGGTGAAACCTTAGAAATTTGTAGTTTTTTTTTATTTTTAGGGTTTTACGGGCATTTTGGTAATTTTGGAGAATTTAAGTGGAAATTGGGTTATTTTCGTAGTTTTGAAGAATTTAGGTCAATGAGGCTAGATTTATGGAATGTGGAGTATTTTAGATCACTTAGGTAATTTGGAGAAATTTAAAATGATTTTGAAGAAGAAATGTGTATTATTAGCCATAGCGGCAATTTGGAAATTTTTGGAATTTTAGCTAATTTTGAGAGACTGGGGGTGAATTTGGGCAATTTCAATTGTTTGGAGTTAATTAGAATGATTATTGATGAACTCTTAAGAATTTGGAGATTTTTGGAATTTTGAGTGTTTTAAGGGCATTTCGGTAATTTTGGTTAGAATTGGGTTATTTTTGTAGTTTTGGAGAATTTAAGGCAATTTGGCTAGTTTTAAGGAATTTGGAGTATTTTAGATTAATCGTGTAATTTGGAGAGGTTTAAAATAGTTTTGGTGAAGAAATGAGAATTTTTTGGTTACAGAGGCATTCTCGTAAATTTTAGGAATTTTTCTAATTTGGGCAATTTGAATAATTTGAGGTGATTTAGAATGATTTTTGGTAAAGTCTTAAGAATTTGGAAATTTTCAAAATTTTTTATGGTTTTAAGGGCATCCTGGTAATTTTGTTAAAAGTTGGGTTATTTTGGTAGTTTGGGAGAATTTAGGGTAATTTGACTAGTTTTAAAAAATGTGGAGTATTTTAGATCAATTGGGTAATTTGGAGAGGTTTATAATGATTTTGGTGAAGAATTGAAAAGTTTTCGGCCATAGGGGTAGTTTACAAATTTTTGAGATTTTAGCTAATTTTGAGAATTTAGGGCAACTCATGGAATAATTTGAAGTGGTTTAGAATGATTTTTAGTGAAATTATAGGAATTTGAAACTTTTTTGGATTTTAGGGTTTTAAACACATTTTTGTAATTTTTGAGAATTTTGTTGAAAATTGGGTTATTTTGGTAGTCTTGGAAAGTTTAGAGCAATTTGGCTAGTTTTAAATAATGTGGAGTAATTCAGACCAATTGTATAATTTAGAGAGCTTTAAAATGATTTTGGCCATGTGGGCATTTTGGGAATTTTTGAGATTTTGGCAAATTTTTGGATATTTAGGGTGAATTTTGTCAATTTAAATAGTCTGTAGTGATTTTGAATGATTTTTGGTGAAATCTAAGGAATTTGGTGTTTTTTTGGATTTTAGAGTTTTAGGGGCATTTTAGTAATTTTGATGAATTTTGGTAAAAATTAGGTTATTCTGATAGTTTTGAGAATTTTGGGCAATTTGGCTAGTTTTGGGGAATCTTAAGTATTTTAGATTAATTAGGTAATTTGAACATGTTTAAAATGATTTTGTTGAAGAAAATAAACTTTTTAGGCCATAGGAGCATTTTTGGAAAGTTTGGGATTATGGCTAATTTTGGGAGATTTGGGGACAATTTAGACATTTTGAATAATTGAGATTAGTTTAGAATGTTTTTTGGCAAAATTTTAGAAATTTGGAGATATTTTTGAATTTTAAGAGTTTTAAGGACATTTTGGTAATTTTGGAGAGTTTGGTAAAAATTGAGTTATTTTGGTAATTTTAGAGAATTGAAGACAGTTTAAGGCGTACTTTAGATCAATTAGGAAATTTAAAGAGGTTTAAAATGATTTTGGTGAAGAAGTGAGAATATTTGGGCATTCTGAAATTTTTGTGATTATGGCTAATTTTGTGAAATTTGGGGGAAAATTTGGAAAATTTAAATAATTTCGAGGCGTTTAGGATGATCTTGTTGACCTCATTTTTGATGAGGTCTTCTTTTCTCTCTTTAGTACTTAGGATCTAGCCTTAGGCTTTTCCTTTGACTATCTTAGAGGACTAGAGATGGAACCTACCCCTTTAGAAACTCAACCACTTCTTAACTCCCTGCTAACCCCACAAGCTTGATTGTAAACCTCTAATCACCTAGAGGGTTGAGATCAAATGTGGAGGTTTAAAGGATGAGTTCCCTAAAGGACTCTTTAGCCTTAGAATCACCACAGGTGGCACAGTGCAGTGAGGGCTGACTTACACATACACTACACTCTCACACACACATTCCAAATCCTAAAACCCACACACTCACCCAACTTGACCTCTTGACTCATGTAGGTAATTCACATGGATGGTCCTTAACCCCTAAGCCCCTGGTTAAGAGGGTTAGGAACAACATAATGAATGCCTCAAATGAGTCCTCTCATGGATACTATGGGCTTAATATGGCTTCATGGCTCAACCAAAATGATACCATTTCACTCACACTTGCTCAATTTTCATTTTTCCAAAATTTCAATTTTTGACCCCCAGGGCCCTGGACCCACCAAACCTACTAAAAGCCATTCGAACTACCCAAAACCACCAAAACTTCCAAATCACCCAAAACCTTTCCAAAATTAACCTTGAACATTTTCCCACCAATCAAATTGATCATTTACAGCCAAAAATACCGAAATTTCCAAAAATACCCCCAATACCCTCCAAATTACCAAAATGCCCCTCTTGACCCAAAAATCCAAAAATTCCAAAAATTCCCAGAAAATTCCAGAAAATCTCAAATATTCTCAATTTCATTTTGTTCAACTACACCATGGGCCAATTTTCTTAATTTACCCCACTTTTGCCAAAACTCCCAATATAGCCCATTTCAAACCAAACCACCCCAATTGACCTCAATTTTGGTCCAATTCAATTCTGAACTTCAATTCAATAACCCCAATATTAATCTAGACCAAATCCAAGCTCAATTTTATTGACATTTGAACTCAATTTCATTTTTAAGCTTAAAGCCCAATTTTGACCCATAACCCAAACTTAGCCCAAACCAACCCAATTCAACTCCAATTAACCCCAAATCTTTTATAACCTTCCCTAACATCTCCATAAACAAAAAAATAACATAATTTACCCAAAATTTGAACCCAAACCCCACTCAAATTCAACCCAAACCCAAAATCCCCAATTTAGCCTAAACCCAAGGTTAACCCTAACTTAGCCCAAATCCCAAAATTGAACCCCAACCAAAGTTCAAAACTCTTTGTAACACACCTATAAACATTTCTCAACATATATTTTACATCAATTTCAACATTAGCCCAACCCTAGCCTAAGTTAGCCCAATTTGGCCCACCTTAGCCCCTTTACCAAATAAATCCAAATTCAATCCAATTCAATCCCAAGTTACTCCAAATTTGTTTTAAATCACTCATGACATATCCTTTAACTAAACCCAACATTTATTTAGCATGGCCCTTTGCAAAATTTTCATCTAAAATCCCACTTCCAAAAGACATTCAAAAGCCCATTCCTAACCAAACACAAAAGCCCAAGCCCATCCTAAAGCCCACATTACAATCTCATCTCATCCTCACTTAATTAAGATCATTCCTAAGTCCTAAATCAGCAATCAAACCTTTCTAAACAAAGCCATATGACAAACCATCCAAATTTTACACCAAAATACCAAAATTCCTTAAACTCGTTTCCATGAAACCAAGCCAACTTTTCCTAAGCCATATAAGAGCCATGAAGCCATCCTTAAGCCCCATGTGACCAAGCTATTAATAGCAAAAGGAGGGCCCCCTATCCTAATCCTTCATTAAGCCTTTTTAGCCATATCTATGTCACACACTAAACCATGTTTTGCTACCTAATCCTTGATGGAGACTCCACCACTGATGGGAGGTTGACCCAATTGATTGCCTCAGCCCAAAATCAGGTTATGGGAGAGTGAACCCAATCCATTTGGATGAGTTGACCAAACCAAGCCTAAAATGACCTTATCCCCATACCACTTAGAGCCAACCCGTTTATACATGTCCAAAGCCAATTCACTTCACCAAACCCCAGCCCTGACTTCCCTGGTCAAGATGGTGACACATGCCTGGCCGGCCAGCCACCAGAGCCGCCGGAAAACACCATGGCCGAGACCTTGGAAGGAGCCAAACATTGAAATTCCATCTTGCTGTGCTGCCCCATGTCTAGTGGCCATTGTAGCTGTTATTCTCTTGATCCAAGTAGCTGATCCCAGCCTTCAACCCTCCCTGGGAAGCCCTCTAGCCAGCCCTATTTAAACACCACCTCCTCTCGGCCAAAAGAGGTGCTGAAACAAACCATACAGAAACTCTGCCAAAATTATTCCAGACCCTCCTCCACACCTAGAGAACTTAATCCCCACTAAAATCCCCCTGCCATTTCCTCTCTGTGAGCTCAATTTCAGAGTTGAAATCCAAGCCCAAAACCAGGACACTTCACCACAGTGAGTCAATCCTCAAATTGATTAACTCTACACCTTCACCAGACCAAGAGGAGAAGTTCCCCAGCAAAGGCCCCCTCACCAGGCCAGCCATGGCTTCTAGCCTCCAAGCTTTGTGATCGGCTGTGGTCATTTTTGTACTTAGGCAATTCACCAGGCCAAGGGACTTCATCTGGAGCTTGCTTGGACCCAATCGAACGTGACACAACTCTCAGATCGAAGCTTCACTTCTCTGAGCAAAGGTATGAGCTCTCTCTTCCTCTCGAGCTTCTGGAGATTCTCCATTTGATATGAATCGATTTCAATGCATATTTACCATATGGATGTGTTCATCTCTTCAAGACGAATCCATAGAGCATAAGAACATAAAAATCCATTGAGAAATGAGGGAGATATTAGGGCTTGAAGGTCGACGGTCACAGGTTCACACCAATCGGAGAAAATGACTAGGAACCGTTGGATCGCGCGTGTATTGGATGGACGGCAAGAATCACGTCGGACCGGAGGATGTTACATAAATGGCGGGCCCCGGGATGGCTGACTCAGATGGCGGCGTCCAATCACAGCGCGACATGTACCCCCTTCGGAGCCGCCGAGGTTGACGCGGTGCCGCATAGGATAAGTAGAAAATTAGGGATTTTCCTTATTTATTAAATACCCAGAACTTCAAAATGCATAACTTTGTGTAGAAAAATCCTAAAAATAAAATAAAAATGCCCCTTTGCTCAGTGAACAGAGGAGAATAATGTGAAAAAGAAATCAAGTCATTTCATTAAGTATTTTATTTTTAATTAATTATTTACTCTCTGCACTATTTTGATTCTTCATGCATGTGGACAATTCATCATGGTATGAGACCATAGGGCTTTTGAAGTCTCTGAACGTGGGAACATTTCCTGAATTTTCCAACGTCAGAGGCCATCCGTATGAGAAGTTATGGATTTTTCAATTGCATGTTACTATTTTGAGTTTTTTAATTCTAATAATTAGCATGTTGAGAAATAAATTCTAGGAAAATTTGGTGATGTTTCGTTTGACCAGAGGAACCTAGGAAAAATAGGTTTTGAGTTAATTCACATGGAACAACCCTAATTGGCCTAAAAACCCAAAATTGAATTTTAATTAATTAGGGTTAACCACACATTAAATTAACTTGAAAACAATTCTCCACTGATCTTTAGGATTAGAGGAACATCACATAAAAATTTGAAGTCAATTGGATTTGATTAGCCTCACCAAATGGGTTGATTAAGCCTCTTAAGAAAAATGGATAAAATTAAAATTTAAAAATTCATAACTCACAAAATACTTTTCAAAAAATTCACAAAAATGGTTTTGGAGCTTTTATAATATTAGAGGAACTTAGGAAAATTAAAATTGTAATTTTTTAAAAAAGTTGATTTTTATCATTATTTTAATATTTTTAATAATTAAAAAAATAAAAATCATAAAAATATTCAAAATCACCAAAATGTCACATTTTGAATTCTAATCACCTAGGAACAAACCAAATATTTTTCCTAAGTCTCTAGGGTAAGATATTGAATTTTAAAGGCTTAAAACAATTTTTGAATTAAAAAATGATTTTCTTTAACATTTCCACTAAAATAATTCCAATAAATCAAAGAAAAATCAGAAAAATATAAAATTTTGTTCTCTGACTTCCTTGATATCAGAGAGATTTTTGAAAAATATAAAATCCAATTTTCGACCTTTATTTCATTTTTAAATTAATTAATACTCCAAAACTCAAAATAATTCTAATAAATAAAATATAGTCCAAAAAATCCCCAAATTTGGTCCAAATGGTCCTCTGTTCATTAGGAACATCCCATATTTTTCTTAAGAATAGAAACATTTCCTTGGTTATGTTATTGAATTTTCCTTGAGAACCCCTAATTTCCATTAAAAATAATTACATAAATAAATTAAATACAGAAAAATCACATATTCTCCTCTAATGTCTTAATTGACATGTGAGTGAGGTCACATAAAAATTTCAAGTTCACTTGAGCTTAGTTTAGTGAGTTATAGAATTATTAAGCTTGAAGAGCAAAAGGGTAATTAAAAATTTCAACCCTTAATTAAAATTTTAGGATTAATCAAAAAAGGGGAGGGAAAAATATGTGATTTTAAACTGATTTTGGATATTGAAACTTAAATGATTGAAGGGTAGAAACCAACTAATCATTTCAAGAATAACTAAAATAAACTTTAATTAATTAATTAATTGAAATCTTGGAAGAATAATAAAAATTAGAATTATTAAAGTAGGGATATTATTAAGAAGATATTTATTATTTAATTTAAAAATCCCTAAATAAATCACTTCAATAATACTTAATTTTTAATTAAAAAAAAATTAAAATAATAATGCAAATTAATAATTAAAACTAAAATTAAACTAAAATTAAATTAAAATTAAATTTAAACTAAATTAAAAAATTAAATCAAATTAAATTAAATTTAAATTAAAACTAACCTAAATTAAATTAAATTAAATTAGTTAAATTAAAAATTAAATTAAAGTTAAAATTAGATCTAAATTAAAATTAAAATTAAATTAAATTAAAATTAAGATTAAAATTAAGTTAAATTAATTTAAATTAAATTTAAATTTAAATTAAATTAAATTAAACCAAATTAAATTAAAATCAAAATCAAATCAAATTAAGTTAAAATTAAAATAAATTAAATTAAAATTAAGTTGAACTAAATTAAATCAAAATCATTTAACAACTAACCTAAATGAAATCATTAAGAATTAAATCTAAAAACATTTGAACACTATTCCAAACTTAAAATTGTTAAATTAAAACACTTTAAACCATTAATTCAAACTTTCAATTAATTAGATAAACCAACTTGCCCTTAAAGGCTTTAATAATTATAACTCTTAAATAGAGTATTAAGTGAGATGTCACTTCATTCATCAGGTAATCAAATACCTAAGTTCACTGAGCAAGAAACAAAACAAAAATACAAACTCTTGGATGATCAATTCATCCGTACAATAAAAATTCACTTGGACTCAAAACAATCCCCAAAATATTGAAAAGATGTTTAGGACTCGTCCTAAGCACTTCCTCAATATGACGGGATGTTTTAGAAGAACAATTGAATTTAATTGTTCTTTGATGAAGAAAATCATCCTTAAACTAAACCAACAACCTAGACGTCATAGGAGATGACTAGTTATAGGATTAGGAATTTGGTAGACAATTAAAACCCTTCCCTTAGCTTTACCTAGGTATCTGTTGAAATATTTAAAAGCCTCAACATGTGTTTTAAGTCCAGCTTGGGATGACGGGAAGACCCTCGAGGTACGCTTTTATTTAATTGCAATTTACTTTATTGCAAGTTACTTACATGCACTGTACTTTACTTTTTCTTGCACGATAAACAAGACTGTTGCATAAAAATCAAAACCTTTAGGATAGTCCTTGAACTAAAACCAAAACTAAATTAAAAATCATTGCAAGATAAAATTCACCACCACAACATTTCAAAATATAAAACAACTCAAAATTTCATCACAAATAGAACAACAAAACTACAATTGTAACTAAATTAAAACGTCTCGTTGAATGATCGGGAATACCTCGGATGATGTAACCCACGTGTTGCTAACGGGATTTCCCATGATCTAAATGAAAGTGTGGAACTCATTTAGTTGAGTTTAGCAAATTCATTTGGACTAAGTGAATTCAATGAAAATAACGGTGTCGGGATGATGGAACCGTGAGATCATAATAGATTCTATTTAAACAACTTTAAGATTTTTTAAATTAAAATATTAAAAATATTTGGACTTTAAGATGTCTAAACCAAAACACTTCTCTCATCTCCTGATTTTTGACTTCTAAAACTAAACCTCTGCAACAACAATGAGCTTGGAGCATAGTGGGCAGCACGGCCATCGTCATCAGCAAAATTCGGGTCTACATCAGCTAAACATTCCTAGAATTAAACAACAAAGCCATAGGATTTCAAGGTAGTTTGCTTAGTGCAACATAAATCCTCAACCTTTCCGTCAGGCATTTGCATAATCATATTATGTAAATTAAGCCCTAACCGGTCTTAGGATTCCGAGGTAGTTGTTTGGTACGACATAAACCTTCTTATCTTCAAGGCTATTTGTATGATCATGTCATATGAATATAAGTCCTAATTAAATAAAATTGGCAAGGTTGAAACATTAAATAAACTCCCAAATTGAAGCCAAACAATAGGATAGTTTGAGAAGTTGCCAAGATTCTTCTTGGATCCTCAGCTTCTCCTACTTCTCCTTCTTTGGACTCTTAAAATAAATTGTTTCAAATTTGATCCATTCCCTATTGAAATTTCCAAAACTCAAATCCTTTGAAAACCTTAAACTTTGAAATTCTTGAGAGCATAACCACTGATCATTATTGAGAGTTTTCTTAAATGATTCCTATCATTTAAGATGTAATTAACTATAGGGGCTTGCCCTTATAGGGAACTTTAAGAATCCAGGTAATATAAACCCTGCTTAATTCATTTATATTAAGCAGGGGGAACTTGTCGGCTTATAAAATTGGTTCGCAGACCAAACGGATGTCACAGATCTTCTAGTTTATTTAATCGAGCCTCATTATTAAGCAGTGTGTCTATTCTTCGGGATAGATACACGGTTTGTGGTGCGGTGCTCGTTTATATAAACTATTTCGAGATGTGAGACCGGTTTGATTTCATATCTTAAAATTTTCAAACTTAAAATTATTTTCAAAATAAAATGCTACTTTCTAAATTATATATATTTAAATTTAATTTAAAACATAAAATTTGCCGACAACTACTGTAGGCGACCCCTTTTTTAAAATACAACACAAACCTAAAAATATGCCGATAACTTCTGGCGACTCCGCTGGGGACTAGTTCCTCTCTCCATTTTGATCAGATGGTTTTGCTTTCATAAATCAGTGGTGAGCCCATATCCCTAGTGGACCAAAACTACCATTCATCCATTGGAACACCTCGTTCATTTCTGTCTTGAACAAGTATAACAACTCCTCTCGGATTTAGGAGCCACTGTTTAGACACCCCTAAACAGAGAGGTTCCGAGATCCTTTTACCTCTTTTCTGAGGTGGGGTGGACCCTCAATCAGGTGTTAGTTTAGGAGCGATCCTTCGAGTCGAGAAGTCTTACATAAGACTTTCTCTTCCTTTCCAATTCTAAATCGTGTCCTTTACTTTTTCTATAGCCTTTTTTCCTTTAATCGTTTTGTTTCTAACAAACGAACCTTCTAATAAACAATCTCTTTTAAAAAATGTGTTCGGACTCTTTCTTTTTCGTCCTAAACTTTACGATGAAAAGAAGCATAATTCGGGACTGACATTCAGAATCTGCCCTGTAGAAAATGACTGCCCCAAAGTTAATCTTTTCCTTCACCAATGGAATGGACTTCGCCGTTTACAAGAATGAGCTGCCCGACAATGGGATCATCAGTTTCGGACAAGGATTTGGCAACACAGATGTTAAGTTCACTGACGTCACTCTTTTCACACTAATGGACAAAGTGTCAGAAATTGAAGAGCACGTGATTGAGTTCAATTTGAAGTCGGCTCAAGAATTCCCTCCCCGGTTCCAGCTGAAAGGAGTACCACTGTTCATGGAGGACTGTTCTCTCTACCCCCACCGGTCTAGTCATCTCAGCACCTACCCCGACTTCTGCCAAACTGAAGGGGAAGGAAATCCAAGTCTGTGATGAGCCTGTCACCATGGATGGTACAGACTTTCCTACAATACCATCTGTTTTTTAAATTGGGTCCAGTTCAAGAGTTGTACCCCTAACTCGGACTCAAAGGAGAAATAGAAGCAGGAAGATCGCCAAGAAAGCTAGAGCTGCTGAAGTTGCTTTTCTAGAAGAAATTCTTGAAGAAAGAGAAGAACTACCTGAGTATATACCTCTGTTGGAAGGGAGCAGGTTTCACCCCCTCTCTGCCGCATCAGATGAAGAGGATGTTCGTAGGATCGCCACCGCATTACCCCGACCTGCATACTACAACAATTACAAGAGGAAAAGGGATAAGACCACGCCATTGGCTCGGCTGCAAGCTGTTATAGAAAGATTGGCAAAGAAAGAAAGATGCCCTGTATCAGAAATCTTAAGAAGGATAGGACGAGTGCCAGCTAAATCCCGCCTCGGACATCGAATAGAGCCTGTTGCTGCCACAGAGAAACCAAAGAAGAAGATAAAGGCCAGTCCGCCCATTGTTGTATCAGGTCTACAGATTAAGGAGGATACCACCTTCCAGCATATAGCCGACAGACCATCCAGTCCTAGGCTTCCAGCTGCAAGAAGGATGGTGTGGCGACCTACTACCGGCCAGCTAAGACCAAAACATTGTCCTGAGAGGAAAAGTCTCGTTAGAAAACTTGAATCAGAAGAAAGTGCTACTGCAATAAAGGGGATTCCCGAGAAGGAAGTTCAACAACTGTCACGAGACAACTGCGAGATCGTGTGAAAAGGGCCACTAGAAGATGCCATGGACAAGTTAAGGACCGACATCCGACGGTTAGCAAAAGAAAGAGAAGAAGAATTAGGAGATGAAATTGACCCATCAGAGTTCATGGATGAGGAGTATGCCGAGATCAACATAGTTGAGACACGAGCATCGTCAGCTTCACAAGGTGTTCCGGCAGTTGCAGAAAGAGATGAACCAGAGGTATTGAGAGCGCAGATTCAGGAGAGAGATGACACAATTTCCCAGATGGCAAAGAGGATGGAAGAGATGGTTGCTGCCTTAGCCACTCTCCAGAGTCAGGCCCAACCTCAGAAAGAGACACCCCCAGAATTTATCCATATTGCAGATGGAGGAAAAGAGATCACATCCATCAACAGAGACGAACTACCAAAGAAGGATTCTACACAAAGCATGATCCCAGAAAAGGATATTAAAAACATGGTAGAACAGCAGGTGTGAGAAGCCTTAGCACAATCCAAGAATGGAGCATCTATTCAGACGGGTAGACCTTACCCCGAAGAGTTCGATGCAACCCAATATCTGAAGGGCTTCGTACCACCTCTGTTTAAGACTTTTGATGGGACGAAAAACCCTGGGCATCATGTCGCACATTTTCGTGCTAGTTGCTGCAATGTTGGTGGAAGTGATGCTTTACTCTTCCGACAGTTCGTCAGCAGTTTATCAGGGATTGCCTTCGACTGGTACACGAAATTGCCGAACGGTTCAGTATAGACCTTTTCAGAACTAGAAAATATCTTCGTGAAACGATTTGCCGGGGCTCAGCACCACATCACTATCGGTGATCTAGTGGTGTAGCAGCAAAAGCCGAATGAGACTTTAGTGGATTACATACTTCGATGGAAAACTTAAGCATGAAGAGAGAACCAAAGCTTCAAGAATAACATGCAGTCGGTATCCTGCTTAAAATTATCCGTGGCCCGATAGCACTTCTCCTTAAAGGGTTTACAATCAAGACTTTCGAGAAGTTGCTTAGCAAGGCCGGGAGCTTGCAAGAAGAGGCAAAGCAGTTGAGTTTTGCGGACAAGAACGATAAGCAGAAGCCTGTGAAAACATTCGAGAAGAAATCTGGAATCGTCGCGGCAGTAGATAAGGGCAAGCACCCAATGCAGATACAGTCAGAGCAGCCACAGTTTAGTTACCAACCACCGCAACGAACATACCAACAACCTCAACAAGGCTATCAGCAACCTCGTCCAAGCTATCAGCCGCCTCAGCATTATGAACAACCGCCTCGTTCGTCACGTACTTTAAGAGAACTTCTAAATAAAGAATACCCATTCAAAGCTGAAGCAGTAGCGAAGATGTTCCACAACTTAATGAAGACACCAGATTTTCAGCTGCCAGAGGCCAAGAAGCCGAAGGAAGTCAATAAGAAAGATCATCCGAACTATTTCCCTTACCACCAGATGCTTGGACACAAGATAGAGGATTTCATCACTTTCAAGAGTTGGCTTGATGACAATCTCCGAAAAGGGAACATAACGATCCCAAAGGAATACATGAAGGAACCCCAGAAGAGAGGTTCGGTCAATGTTGTCTCAACGGATCCCATTGTTCCGATAGACCCTTACACGACTGATGATGGATGGAGTACTGTCTGGACAAAATCATCGAAGAAAATTTTAGATCACATCCAGGCCGCTTTGGTACGTGCTTCAACTCAGAGTTTGAAACCTGTCGAGCCGGTACTATCACTTGCGATTGAAGAACCGCCCCAGAAGGAGGAGAAGATCGTGGAAGAGAAGAAGACTGAGGCTCCGAAGTGTAGACTAGGGGCTGCTTATCCTAGGATGGTTGTTTCCGATTCGGGGGAAAAATGCCTCGAACTCCTGACTCTATATGATTATCTGTCCACCCCGGCGGGATCTTATAATGATAAGGGTTATGGCGTTGGCTACGTTTTGACTGTTTCTAACGATTACGTAACTAGCGACAACCGGCTTAATCTGGATCTCGATTCCAATACAAATAACGATTCTCAAATCATATACAACCTCGATGACCACGACGAAGAAGGTGCTCACAAAGGAGGCTACCAAAGCTCAACAAGCAACGAGTCCATTTGTGAATTCCGAGGGGCTCCGATTACAATAGAATTAGAACCATCAGACACCGAAGCAACTTCAGAAGAGCTAGTGGTTCCAATTCAAGAGGATACACCGGCAGATTCAACACTAAATTCAGAAGAAATAATTGAAGTAAATTTAAGAAGTGGAAAAGTTCTACCCTGAGAATGGGTCCAAAGGATAAAGGAAAGCAGGTGGTTGCTCGGGAAGAACCAACCCCGGCAGAGGAATTGCCCATTCGGGAAGAAACCGAGGAACATGGTAATAAAGTGGACTACAACGTGCTAGCCCATCTTTGGAAGCTACCAGCCAAACTAAGCATATACGAATCTCTGATCCTATCAAAGGAGATGAGAGAAGCTCTAATCAAGGCTTTACTTGATCCAGAGATTTGTTTAGCTCAAATGGCCGGTGATTCCTTCAACGAGGTTTGCTCGTGAAAAGAACAGCGAGGTGTTACCTTCACGAACAATGATCTATTACTAGGAATAGCAGATCACAACCGACCGTTATACATTTCAGTCACTATCGGATAGTTTACACTCTCCAGAGTGTTGGTTGATCCAGGAGCATCAATCAACATAATGAATCTTCGGACGCTAGCATATTTGGAAATTGATGCTCGCGAACTTGAAGCAGACAAGATGCTATTAAGAGGCTTCAATTAAAAAGGAGAAAGGGCTCTTGGATTGATAACACTACTAATGAAGACCGGTGATTTAGCAAAGACAACCGCAAAATTCCACATAATTGATTCTGAGACATCGTTCAATGCTCTACTGGGTCGACCATGGATCCATGAAAACCGGATGGTACCGTCGTCTCTGTACCAGTGCATAAAGTATTACGAAGGAGGGGAACAGTACATCAAAGGTGATTTGCATCCATTCTCCGTGCATGAAATTGGAATTCATGAAGATGCAGCCTACTACGAGCCCCCAAAGAAGACAAACTTTTCCAGAAATACCATACCAAATGATGCAAAAGAAATTCAAGACGATGAAGAACCTGAAGTTCTAGTCCAATAGTTACTCACCACTCCCTTACGGCGAGATGGTGAAGATTTCTCCAGAACTCGCACCCGAGGTCGAGGCCGGGGACGAGGACGTGGAAGAAATGTTGGAACGGTTGGACAAAAGAAACCAGTCATTGATGTTGATTGGATGAACACTTCCGAAGAAGAAGAATAAATCAAGAAAGAAGCAGCGACAATAAGTGAAAAGAAACCCTAGTTCAAGATCTCTCTCGAAGATGAAAAGAATGAAGAATATAAATCAATGTACGAGAAGATTAACCATCATGTTCATGCTATGACCTTGACCCCGATCCATTCTAATAAGGTCGAGGGTATGGTGGTCAAGGAAGTGCATGGTGGTGGTACCAAGCTAATCAAGTTTTAGCGTGGTGCTTCCTCCTCCAATACTGAAAAAGATGTACAATTTGAAGATGTTACTTCTTCCAAATTAATGGAACTACCTTTTGAGTGGTACTCTCCCTGTGTTCAAAATTTAATTCAACGTGGTGTCTTACCTCGACAATGGACAAAAGGCCGATCACAACACTTTGAAAAATTATGGAATAACGCCTGTCGGCCTCTCAATTCAAAACATGTCTCAGATTCGGCACAGTAGGATCAGTTGACGATACAGAATTTTGCTTGGTTGTCACTTACGAACCTAATGAAGACTGCTTCGAAGCTTCAGAAGATCTCGAAGATCCACCAATCAGAGATGCTCTACCAGAATTCGAAGAAGAAATCAAATCTACAATAGACAAGTTCATAGAAGTTAACTTAGGTACTAGCGAAGAGTCTAGGCCAACCTTTGTTAGCTCCTTAATCAATAAAAGAGATTCCGAAAACATAATCAAGCTACTAATGAAATTCAAGGACTGTTTTGCTTGGAGCTACGACGAAATGCCAGGATTAGCTCCAGAAGTCACAGTTCACAAGTTAGGAGTAGATCCTACTTCTGTTCCAGTCAGACAAGCTCCCAAAAGAATGCGTCAAGAAATTGAGCAACAAGTAATAGCCGATGTTAAGAAGCTAATAGACGCTAAATTTGTCCGTGAAGAACAATACCCTATATGGTTAGCCAATGTGGTATCAGTCAGAAAGAAGAATGGTCAGATCAGAATTTGCGTAGAATTCAGAGATTTAAATAAAGCATGTCCAAAGGATGAGTTTCCACTACCAATCCCAGAACTGATGATCGACATTGCTTCAACACATGAAATATTTTCATTCATGGATGGATCATCAGGATACAACCGGATAAAGATGGCACCAGAAGACAAAAAACTCACGGCATTCAGAACGCCGATCGGAGTATATTGCTACACAGTAATGCCATTCGGACTAAAGAACGCAGGAGCAACATACCAAAGAGCGATGACGAAGATTTTTGATGATCTCATTCACAACAAAGTTGAGTGCTACGTGGATGATGTGGTCATCAAAAGTAAATTGAAAGAAGATCACCTGTATGATTTGAGAATTGTTTTCGAGCGACTAAGACAATACAACCTTAAGATGAATCCCTTAAAATGCGCCTTCGACGTCACCTCCAGGAAATTCTTAGGATTTGTTGTCCGACATCGCGAGATTGAAATTGATCCGAAAAATATTAAAGCTATCTTAGAAATGCCACCTCCTAAAACTTTGAAACAACTAAGATCCTTTCAAGGAAAGTTGGCATATCTTCGACGCTTGATATCGAATTTGTCAGGAAGGTGTCAGCCTTTTTCTGCTTTGGTTAAGAAGGATGCCAAGTTTACTTGGGACTCCAAATGTAACATGCCTTCGATGACATCAAACAATACTTAATGACACCTCCTGTCTTAGCAACCCTAGTCTCAGGTAGACAGTTGATACTTTATACCACGGCTTTAGATGACTCCCTTGGAGCCCTGCTAGCCCAGGTCAATGATGAGGGGAAAGAAAATGCTCTCTACTACTTAAGATGTGGTCTAATCCCGACAGAAGTAAAGTATCCTCCTATCGAGAAGCACTGCTTGGACCTGATCTTCGCCGCACAAAAGTTCAGGCATTACATGCTTTCTCATAAGGTCAACCTTATTTCGAGAGTTAATCGGTTCAATACTTGATGACCCGACCGACGCTTTCGGCGTACTTACCGAGTGGTCGATGATACTATTGCAATTTGACATAACTTTCGTTCTTATTCGCGGCGTAAAGGGGCAAGTCCTAGCAGACTTCCTGACAGCACACCCTTTACTGGCAGATTTGCCTCTCGATGACGATTTGCCTGACGAGCAGATAATGAGCCTAGAAGACACTGATGATCGACGTTGGGAACTATACTTCGACGGTGCGTCCTCAACACAGAAGAACAAAGAATTGCAAACGATAGTGCCCGGTAAGGCAGGAATCAGACTAATATTTATAACACCGGAGCGGGGATGTTAAGATACTCCTACCACTTAACAGAACCATGCACAAACAACGAGGTAGAATACGAAGCCCTCATAACAGGACGGAACTAACCATTCAAATGGGAATAACAAACATCAACATCTACAGGGATTCTCAGTTGATCATTCAACAGGTCGCCGAGAAGTACAGGATTCTAAAGCCAAGACTCGAGTAGTACTTTCAGTATGCCATGAAACTGTTGCAACATATTCCGAATGTAACGATCTACAAGATCTCCAAAAAAGAAAATGCTCTTGCAGATGCGCTAGCTCGCCTTGCAAAAGAATTTGCCTGCTTCCAAGATGAGTCAGTTGAAGTGTCAGTTCAGGGACGGCAGGTCCTATCACAACTCGACATGGATATGATACAGAAATCAGAAAAAGCAGAGGAATCAATTGCAGCAATAACGTAAAAATACAAAAGATTGGCGTCAACCGCTAATAGACTACCTGCAAACAGGGAAATTACCGGACGATAAGTCGCTAGCCCATCAGATCAAGAAAAGAACTCTGTCTTACGCATTAATAAACAATACGTTATACAGAAGGTCTTTTGATCAAATGTGGCTAAGATGCCTGAGCGGGTCCGAGGCTCGTGAAATCGTTAAAGAAGTACATTCAGCACTTTGTGGCGCTCATCAGTCGGGTCCGAAAATGAAAATGAAGATTAAAAGACTAGGGTACTACTGGCCCTCAATGATGACCAACTGTATGAAGATCTCCAAGAGCTGTCACCAATGCCAAGTGCACGGAGTGGTTCTACACCAACCTCCAAATGTGCTACATCCGACAATCATGTCATGGCCATTTGAGTGTTGGGGCACATATATAGTGGGTCCGATAGAACCACCATCTTCAAGAGGACATCGCTTCATCCTTGCAGCTACATACTACTTTTCTAAATGGGCGATGCAGCTCCACTCGTAGAAGTAAAGGCACACCACGTGCTACGCGTTTTCAAAAATCAAGTTGTCTACCATTTCGGAGTACCGCGCAGAATCATTTCAGATAATGGGTCCGCATTCAGGAGCACAAAGATCAACGATTTTGTCAGAAGACACGGGATCGATTGGCGATACTCAACAATCTACTATCCAAGAGCAAACGGCTTGGCCGAGGCTTTTAATAAAACTCTCGTCCAAATTCTAAAGAAAACATTGGACGACAACAAGGGAAATTGACACGAGAAGTTGTTAGAAGCCTTATGGGCCTACAGGATGACTTTCAGGACTGCTACTCAGTCTACGCCTTACACTTTAGTGTATGGGTCCAAGGCAGTTTTACCTTTGTGGTTCAGCTTCCATCACTCAGAATTGCAGTTGCAAATAAAATTACTACAGAAGAAAATGTCAGATTACGACTGCAACAACTGGAAAGCTTGGAAGGGAAAAGACTTGCAGCGCAGCAAAATTTGGAACTGTACCAAGCTAAGATGATCCAGACCCATGATAAACTGGTCCGCCCAAGAACTTTCAAAGTTGGTGACTTAGTTCTTGTCCTCAAGAGACCTATTCTTGCACATCGCAAGATAGGTGGTAAATTTGAACCGACTTGGGAAGGGTCATTTGTGGTCGAGACAATCTACTCAGGAGGCTCCTACCAACTTGTGAATTGCCAAGGAGAACGACGAATGCTTCCAATCAATGGACGATATTTGAAGAAGTATTATGCAACCTGATGTTTCGAAGGAATGAATTCTCATCCATAGAAACACGGGTGAAGTAACTACTTGTGACTGGGTCTGAACCCAAAAACATAAAAATGGATGACAAAAAAATCATTAACAAAAAACAATATGTGCTAAAAATAAAATATGTGAAATCATAATAATAAAGTTTTACTCTTCCTTTCAAATCAGATCTTGTTCCTGATCTTTCCTCATCTTTTCCTACTCCTGTTTAAATATAAAAATACAAATAATAAAAACTCTTTCATTAATAAATATTTTCTTAATGTTCTTGTTCTGAGTACAACCCCTGATCCTTTCCTTGTCTTTTTCGCAGGGAAATGTCGAACGGGCGGTTGGTCCTAAACTTTAGAAATGGCGTGTGTCTTGCACTCGATGAAAAGAGGATGAAGGATGGAGCAGTGATAGAAATTAATTCTGACTTCACACCAGCTAGCCTTCTGTACGAAGAAAATGATTGGGTCCCAGTTGACCGAGAAGAGCTTCACATCCAGACAGTGATGAAGATGGGTGGCCCAAGCCACCAATCCAGCAACAAGAAAAGAAAGACAAACATCGAGGAAAGCAAGAAAATTAAGTCTGTAGTTGCCACGACAGAAGGCAGGCTCGTAAGCACCGCACCCGTAAAAATTCAAGGGGTAAGGAGAGCTACTCTCACTGCTACCCAAAGAAGGAATAAGAATCGCCGTATCCGCAAGATGTTGACTAAACTAGCAGCAGATCAACACGAGGAAACAACCGCTTTTGCCAGCACACACATTTCAAAGATACTGGTTCATCAGGAACATGAAAAGAGGAGACCAGCTCCAAGAACGACAGAAAAGATGAGAGAAAATCCAAGAAGATCAGAAGTAGAAAGGCTACCACGACGCCAGACAGAGATACCAGATCAGAAGAACCTTGTTGCGGAAGCAACCCCGGAGGATGTCACGACAGAGATAATCCCTGAGGAGCTAATGTATGCAGGAGAACGTGACGGGATTGAGCCATACATCCCGCAGTACGTTACTAGGCCTCGTCACTTGTAGATCATCCCAGAATATGAATTAGAAAGAATGCAAAATGTTGAGAAGAAGACTTTTGAATACTTCGAAAGGATTAATGGCAAGAGAATCAACATTTTTGAAGGCCTCGAGTTACACACAGATGTATTCTCAGAACATGAGCAACAGCATATTGTGGATTGCATCTTAGAACTTCAGAAGATGGGTCAAACAGGCCGTCTGAGGGAAAAGACTTATTTAGAACCCCGAAGATGGATGCCAGGGAAAGGAAGAGTCACAATACAATGCGGATGTTGCTATAACTTCACAGAGGACAGAAAAGGAAATCCATGAGGGATACTCCGTCGCAGTGAGGTGGATCCAATGCTGAGGATAATTAAAAGAATGGTGAAAAGAATGGTAACGTGGAGGGTACTGCCAGCAGACTGCATACCCAACAGTTGCATCATCAACATTTACCAGAAAGAAGACTGCATACCTCCACACATAGACCACCACGACTTTGTCAGAACTTTCTGCACTGTTTCGTTCGTCAACCAATGCAATATCATGTTCGGATCTGACCTCGGGATAGCAGGCCCGGGTAAGTTCCGAGGGCCGGTGGAGATACCACTTCCGGTAGGTTTCGTCATGATATTAAAAGGAAATGGAGCAGACATCGCAAAACATTGTATACCGGGAGTGCCAGTGGAGCGGATCTCCGTTACTTTTAGAAGGATGGACGACAGAAAGGCGCCTTACCACTTCCGACCGGATCCGAATTGGAGAGTCTCCGGCCCTACGAGCTGTGAGTTACATGGGAAATAGCACACCTCCAATGCACATCCATGCGACATTCCTGCCAAGGGTGGCTTGGAAGGTGATTTTATTACCCATGTTTCTTACTTTTCAGACATGGATTTTTTGACAGACGCTTTTGGATGTATCAACAAGAAGTTTACACAGTCCATTTTGGATTTACATGGATTGTACAAGACATTAAATTTTTGAGGAAAATGTCATCATGACTAGATCAAGTTGTATGATGTACTTTCAGCAAATTGGAATGAAAATGACTACGTCATATTTTGTCTTCACCTCTTTTTGTGCAAATTGACTGGGAAACGCCATTAGAGTTAAATGAACTTTGAACGAAGAACATAAGAGAAAAGAAAATAAATGAGAACTTTTCCTAAAAATCTAAATAGTAAAATGAACTTCAAATTCACATGAACACTAAATAAATAATAAATAAAAAAATGGGATCATTAAAGGACAAAAAAACGAATCTAAATCACAAATTGAATTCCAGTCTAAACCCATCTTTTCAAATCCTCCAATTCTTCTTCAAATCAAGATCTACTTCAGACCTCCGTTGAAACCCTCTCTCGGGATGATTTCAGAACCACGAAAAATTTTCGATTTGGTTCTGATGGCATGGATACATACCCTTCACCAAATAATCAAACTTTGATTGATTCTTATGGGATGTGGAACACTTTCATAATCTCATTTCAATCTCCCGCTAAATCTAAATCTCCACAGTACATTTCAATCCAAAATTTTCGAGACTGGTACCTACATTCCAGTTCTCATTTCGTGATCGATACCTACATTTCGATTCTCATCCGAAATGATACCTAAATTTCAATTCAAAATTTCCGAGACTGGTACCTACATTCCAGTTCTCATCTTGAGATCGATACCAACATTTCGATTCTCATCTGAATTGATACCAACATTTCAATTCAAAATTTACGAGATCGGTACCTACATTACAGTTCTCATTTCGAGATCGATACCTACATTTTGATTCTCATCTGAATTGATACCTACATTTCAATTCAAAATTTTCGAGACTAGTAACTACATTCCGGTTCTCATTTTGAGATCGATACCTACATTTCGATTCTCATCTGAATTGATACCTACTTTTCAATTCAAAATTTCCGAGACTGGTACCTACATTCCAGTTCTCATTTCGAGATCGATACCTACATTTCGATTCTCATCCGAATTGATACCTACATTTCAATTCAAAATATCCGAGACTGGTACCTACATTCCAGTTCTCATTTCAAGATCGATACCTACATTTCGATTCTCATCCGAATAGATACCAACATTTCAATTCAAAATTTCCGAGACTGACACCTACATTCCAGTTCTCATTTCGAGATCGATACCTACATTTCGTTTCTCATCCGAATTGATACCTTCATTTCAATTCAAAATTTCTGAGACTGGTACCTACATTCCAGTTCTCATTTCGAGATCGATACCTACATTTTGATTCTCATCCGAATTGATACCTACATTTCAATTCAAAATTTCCGAGACTGGTACCTACATTCCAGTTCTCATTTCGAGATCGATACCTACATTTTGATTCTCATCCGAATTGATACCTACATTTCAATTCAAAATTTCTGAGGCTCAATTCAAAATTTCTGAGGCTGGTACCTACATTCCAGTTCTCATTTCGAGATCGATATCTACATTTCGATTCTCATCTGAATTGATACCTACATTTCAATTCAAAATTTTCGAGACTGGTACCTACATTCCAGTTCTCATTTCGAGATCGATACCTACATTTCGATTCTCATCCGAATTGATACCTACATTTCAATTCAAAATTTCGAGATCGGTACCTACATTCCAGTTCTCATTTTGAGATCGATACCTACATTTCGATTCTTATCCGAATTGATACCTACATTTCAATTCAAAATTTTCGAGACTGGAACCTACATTCCAGTTCTCATCCTCTTTTGGGATCAGTACCGAAATTCTGATCCTAATCCTTTTCCGTCAACACTTAAACACCGATTCACACTCCGAGACTGGTACTTAAATTTCAGTTTTCTTTGCAATCTCGAGATTGGAACCTAGGTTTCAATTCTCGTTTTAAATCCAAATTTCCTTAAGCTGATTTTAAATCAAACTTCAATCTAAATTGGAACTCCAAATCAAAAATCTAAACTCACACATCAAAACTTGAATGTAAAATGAAGCAAAATCTAAACCGAAGTTCCTCAGATCTGGTGGTTTGGAATTCACCTCCTTTTCCTTTCCCCAGCAAGAATTCAACAACCTCCAGTTTTGGAAATATACTTGATACTCCCCAACGGAACTTTTTCTACTCTGTCCTAAGTTTGTCACTTGGACATTTGTGTTGGTTTTGTTGATCTCTTCGGTCAACGCCAATACGTGCGGTGTGCTTGGTTAGCACACCACACCTATTGGGGGTCCATTTGTTGACCTCATTTTTGATGAGGTCTTCTCTTCTCTCTTTAGTACTTAGGATCTAGCCTTAGGCTTTTCCTTTGACTATCTTAGAGAACTAGAGATGGAACCTACCTCTTTTGAAACTCAACCACTTCTTAACTCCTTGCAAACCCCACAAGCTTGATTGGAAACCCCTAATCACCTAGAGGGTTGAGATCAAATGTGGAGGATTAAAGGATGAGTTCCCTATAGGACTCTTTGGCCTTAGGATCACCCTGGGTGGCTTGGTCTGGTGAAGGCTGACTTACACATACACTACACTCTCACACACACATTCCAAATCCTAAAACCCACACACTCACCCAACTTGACCTCTTGACTCATGTAGGTAATTCACATGGATGGTCCTTAACCCCTAAGCCCCTGGTTAAGAGGGTTAGGAACAACATAATGAATGCCTCAAATGAGTCCTCTCATGGCTCCTATGGGCTTAATATGGCTTCATGGCTCAACCAAAATGATTCTATTTCACTCACACTTGCTCAATTTTCATTTTCCATTCAATTTTTAACCCTTGGGCCCTGGACCCACCAAACCTACTAAAAGCCCTTAGAACTACCCAAAACCACAAAAATTTCCAAATCACCCAAAAATTTTCCAAAATTAACCTTAAACATTTCCCCACCAATCAAATTGATCATTTACAGCCAAAAATACCAAAATTTCGAAAAATACACCCAATACCCTCCAAATTACCAAAATGCCCCTCTTGACCCAAAAATCCAAAAATTCCAAAAATTCCCAGAAAATTCCAGAAAATCTCAAACATTCTCAATTTCAGTTTATTAAACTACACCATGGGCCAATTTTGTCAATTTACCCCACTTTTGCCAAAACCCCCAATTTAGCCCATTTTAAACCGAAATGAACCTAATGTCAAACCAAACCAACTCAATTGACCTCAATTTTGGTCCAATTCAATTCTAAACTTCAATTCAATATCCCCAATATTAATCTAGACCAAATCCAAGCTAAATTTGATTGACATTTGAATTCAATTTCATTTTTAAGCTTAAAGCCCAATTTTAACCCATAACCCAAACTTAGCCCAAACCAACCCAATTCAACTCCAATTAACCGCAAATCTTTTCTAAACCTTCCCTAACATCTCCATAAACAAAACACGAACATAATTTAACCAAAACTTGAACCCAATCCCCAAATTCAAACTAAACCCAAAATCCCCAATTTAGCTTAAACCCAAGCTTAACCCTAACTAAGCCCAAATCCCAAAATTGAACCCCAACCAAAGTTGAAAACTCTTTGTAACACACCTATAAACATTTCTCAACATTAATTTTACATTAATTTCAACATTAGCCCAACCCTAGCCTAGGTTAGCCCAATTTGGCCCACCTTAGCCCCTTTACCAAATAAACCCAAATCCAATCCAATTCAATGTCAAGTCACTCCAAATTTGTTTTAAATCACTCATGACATATCCTTAAACTAAACAACATTTATTTTGCATGGCCCTTTGCAAAATTTTCATCTAAAAGCCCACTTCCAAAAGACATTCAAAAGCCCATTCCTAACCAAACTATAAAGCCCAAGCCCATCCTAAAGCCCACATTACAATCTCATCTCATCCTCACTTAATTAAAATCATTCCTAAGTCCTAAATTAGCAATCAAACCTTTCTAAACAAAGCCATGTAACAAACCATCCAAATTTTACACCAAAATATCAAAATTCCTTAAACTCATTTCCATGAAACCAAGTCAACTTTTCCCAAGCCATATAAGAGCCATGAAGCCATCCTTAAGCCCCATGTGAAGCCATGAGGGGTTTGACATGTGACCAAGCTATTAATGGCAAAAGGAGGGCCCCCTTTCCTAATCCTTCATTAAGCCTTTTTAGCCATATCTATGTCATACACTAAACCATGTTTTGCCACCTAATCCTTAATGGAGATTCCACCACACATGGGAGGTTGACCTAACCGATCGCCTCGACCTCAAAATCAGAGTTATGGGAGAGTTAACCCAATCCATTTGGATGAGTTGACCTAACCAAGCCTAAAATGGCCTTATCCCCATACCACTTAGAGCCAACCCCTTTACACATGTCCAAAGCCAATTCACTTCACCAAACCCCAGCCCTGACTTCCCTGGTCAAGATGGTGACCCATGCCCGGCCGGCCAGCCACCACAGCCACCGGAAAACACCATGGTCGAGACCTTGGAAGGAGCCAAACATTGAAATTCCATCTTGATGAGCTGCCCCATGTCCAGTGGCCATTGCAAGTCGTTATTCTCTTGATCTAAGCAGCTGATCCAAGCCTTCAACCCTCCCTGGGAAGCCCTCCAACCAGGCCTATTTAAACACCACCTCCTCTCGGCCAAAAGAGGTGCTGAAACAAACCATACAGAAACTCTGCCAAAATCATTCCAGACTCTCCTCCACACCTAGAGAACTTAATCCCCACTAAAATCCCCTTGCCATTTCCTCTCTGTGAGCTCAATTTCAGAGTTGAAATCCAAGCCCAAAACCAGGACACTTCACCACAGTGAGTCAATCCTCTAATTGATTGACTCTACACCTTCACTGCACCAAGAGAAGAAGTTCCCCAGCAAAAGCCCCCTCTCCAGGCCAGCCATTGCTTCCAGCCTCCAAGCTTTGTGATCGGCTGTGGTCACTTTCGTACCTAGGAAATTCACCAGGCCAAGGGACTTCATCTGAAGCTTGCTTGGACCCAATCGAACGTGACACAACTCTCAGATCGAAGCTTCACTTCTCTGAGCAAAGGCATGAGCTCTCACTTCCTCCCGAGTTTCTGGTGATTCTCCATTTGATATGAATTGATTACAATGCATATTTACCATATGGGTGTGTTCGTCTCTTCAAGACGAATCTATAGAGCATAAGAACATAAAAATTCATTGAGAAATGAGGGAGATATTAGGGCTAGAAGGTCAACGGTCACGGGTTCACACCAGTCAGAGACGATGACCAGGAACCGTTGGATCGCGCGTGTATCGGATGGATGGTCAGGATCGCGTCGAACCGGAGGATGTTACATAAATGGCGGTCCCCGGGACGACTGACTCAGATGGCGGTGCCCAATCACAACGCGACACGTACCCCCTTCCGAGCTGCCGAGGTTGACGCGGCGCCACATAGGATAAGTAAAAAATTAGGGATTTTTCTTATTTATTAAATACCCAGAATTTCAAAAATGCATAACTTTGTGTAGAAAAATCCTAAAAATAAAATAAAAATACCCTCTTGCTCAGTGAACAGAGGAGAATAATGTAGAAAGAAAATCAAGTCATTTCATTGAGTATTTTATTTTTAATTAATTATTTACTCTCTGCACTATTTTGATTCTCCATGCATGTAGGCAATTCATCATGGCATGAGACCATAGGGCTTTTGAATCCTCTGAACTTGGGAACATTCCCTAAATTTTCCAAGGTCAGAGGCCATCCCTATGAGAAGTTATTGATTTTTCAATTGTATGTTACTGTTTTGAGTATTTTTATTCCAGTAATTAGCATCTTAAGAAATAAATTCTAGGAAAATTCAGTGATGTTTCTTATGATCAGAGGAACCTAGGAAAAATAGGTTTTGAGTTAATTCAAATGGGACAACCCTAAGTGGCCTAAATACCCAAAATTGAATTTTAATTAATTAGGGTTAACCACACATTAAATTGACATGAAAACAATTCTCCACTGATCTTTAGGATTAGAGGAACATCACATAAAAATTTGAAGTCAATTGGATTTGATTAGCCTCACCAAATGGGTTGATTAAGCCTCTTAAGCAAAATGGATAAAATTAAATTTTAAAAATTCATAACTCACAAAATACTTTTCAAAAAATTCACAAAAATGGTTTTGGAGCTTCTACAATATTAGAGAAACTTAGGAAAATTAAAATTATAATTTTCTAAAAAAGTTGATTTTTATCATTATTTTAATATTTTTAATAATTAAAAAATAATAAAAATCATAAAAATATTAAAAATCACCAAAATGTCACATTTTAAATTCTAATCACCTAGGAACAAACCAAATATTTTTCCTAAGTCTCTAGGGTAAGATATTGAATTTTAAAGGCTTAAAACAATTTTTGAATTAAAAAATGATTTTCATTAACATTTCAACTAAAATAATTCCAATAAATAAAAAAAATCAAAAAAATATAAAATTTTGTTCTCTGACTTCCTTGATATCAGAGAGATTTTTGAAAAATATAAAATCCAATTTTCAATCTTTATTTCATTTTTAAATTAATTAATACTCCAAAACTCAAAATAATTCTAATAAATAAAATATAATCCAAAAAATCACCAAATATTGTCCAAATGGTTCTCTAGTCATTAGGAATATCTCATAATTTTCTTAAGGACAGAAACATTTCCTTGGTCATGTTATTGAATTTTCCTTGAAAACCCCTATTTTCCATTAAAAATAATTACATAAATAAATTAAATACAGAAAAATCACATTTTCTCCTCTAATGTCTTAATTGACATGTAAGTGAGGTCACATAAAAATTTCAAGTTCACTTGAGCTTAGTTTAGTGAGTTATAGAATTATTAAACTTGAAGGGCAAAAGGGTAATTAAAAATTTCAACCCTTAATTAAAATTTTAGGATTAATCAAAAAAGGGGAGGGTAAAATATTTGATTTTAAACTTATTTTGGATGATTGAGACTTAAATGTTTGAAGGGTAGAAACCAACTAATCATTTCAAGAATAATTAAAATAAACTTTAATTAATTAATTAATTGAAATCTTGGAAGAATAATAAAAATTGGAATTATTAAAGTAGGAATATTATTAAGAAGATATTTATTCTTTAATTTAAAAATCCCTAAATATATCACTTCAATAATACTTAATTCTTAATTAAAAAAAATTAAAATAATAATCCAAATTAATAATTAAAACTAAAATTAAACTAAAATTAAATTAAAATTAAATTTAAACTAAATTAAAAAATTAATTCAAATTAAATTAAATTAAAATTAAAACTAAACTAAATTAAATTAAATTAAATAAATTAAATTAAAGGTAAAATTAAACTAAATTTAAATTAAAATTAAATTAAATTAAAATTAAGATTAAAATTAAGTTAAATTAAATTAAATTAAATTAAATTAAACCAAATTAAATTAAAATCAAAATCAAATCAAATTTAGTTAAAATTAAAATAAATTAAATTAAAATTAAGTTGAATTAAATTAAATCAAAATCATTTAACAACAAACCTAAATGAAATCATTAAAAATTAAATCTAAAATAATTTGAACACTATTCCAAACTTAAAATAGTTAAATTAAAACACTTTAAACCATTAACTCAAACATTCAATTAATTTGATAAACCAACTTGCCCTTAAAGGCTTTAATTATTTTAACTCTTAAATAGAGTATTAAGTGAGATGTCACTTCATTCATCAGGTAATCAAATACCTAAGTTCACTGAGCAATAAACAAAGCAAACATACAAACTCTTGGATGATTAATTCATCCGTACAATAAAAATTCACTTGGACTGAAAAACAATCCCAGAAATATTGAAAAGATGTTTAGGACTCATCCTAAGCACTTCCTCAATATGAGGGGATGTTTTAGTAGAACAATTGAATTTAATTGTTCTTTGATGAAGAAAATCATCCTTAAACTAAACCAACAACCTAGACGTCATAGGAGATGACTAGTTATAGGATTTGGAATTTGGTAGAAAACCAAAACCCTTCCCTTAGCTTTACCTAGGTATCTGTTGAAATATTTAAATGCCTCAACATGTGTTTTAAGTGCAGCTTGGGATGACGGGAAGACCCTCCAGGTATGCTATTATTTAATTGCAATTTACTTTATTGCAATTTACTTACATGCAACGTACTATACTTTTTCTTGCATGATAAACAATACTGTTGCATGAAAATCAAAAACTTTAGGATAGTCCCTGAACTGAAACCAAAACTAAATTAAAAATCATTGCAAGATAAAATTCACCGCCACAACATTCCAAAATATAAAACAACTCAAAATTTAATCGATAACAGAACAACAAAACTACAATTGTAACTAAATTAAAATGTCTCGTTGAATGATCGGGAATACCTCGGATGATGTAACCCACGTGTTGCTAATGGGATTTCCCACGGTCTAAATGAAAGTGTGGAACTCATTCAGTTGAGTTTAGCAAATTCATCTGGACTAAGTAAATTCAATGAAAATAATGGTGCCGGGATGACAGAACCATGGGATCTTAATCGGTTCTGTTTAAACAACTTTAAGATTTGTTTTAATTAAAATATTAAAAATATTTTGACTTTAAGATGTCTAAACCAAAACACTTCTCTCATCTCCTGATTTATGACTTCTAAAACTAAACCTCTGCAACAACAATGAGCTTGGAGCATAGTAGGCAGCACGACCATCGTTATCAGTAAAATTCGGGCCTACATCAGCTAAACATTCCTAGAATTAAACAACAAAGCCATAGGATTTCGAGGTAGTTTTCTTAGTGCAACATAAATCCTCAACCTTTTCGTTAGGCATTTGCATAATCATATTATGCAAATTAAGCCCTAACCGGTCTTAGGATTCCGAGGTAGTTGTTTGGTACGACATAAACCCTCATATCTTCAAGGCTATTTGTATGATCATGTCATACGAATATAAGTCCTAATTAAATAAAATTGGCAGGATTGAAACATTAAATAAACTCCCAATTTGAAGCCAAACAATAGGATAGTTTGAGAAGTTGGCAAGATTCTTCTTGGTTCCTCAGCTTCTCCTACTTCTCCTTCTTTGGACTCTTAAAATAAATTGTTCCAAATTTGATCCATTCCCTATTGAAATTTCCAAAACTCAAATCCTTTGAAAACCTTAAACTTTGAAATTCTTGAGAGCAAAACCACTTATCATTATCGAGAGTTTTCTTAAATGATTCCCGTCATTTAAGATGTAATTAACTATAGGGGCTTGCCCTTATAGGGAACTTTAAGAATCCAGGTAATATAAACCCTGCTTAATTCATTTATATTAAGCAGAGGAACTTATCAGCTTATAAAATTGGTTCGCAGAACAAATAGATGTCACAGATCTTCTATTTTATTTAATCGAGCCCATTATCAAGCAGTGTGTCTATTCTTCGGGATAGATACACGGTCTGTGGTGCGGTGCTCATTTATATAATCTATTTCGAGATGTGAGACTGGATTGATTTCATTTCTTAAAATTTTCAAACCTAAAATTATTTTCAAAATAAAATGTTACTTTCTAAATTATATATATTTAAATTAAATTTAAAACCTAAAATTCGCCGACAACTTCTGTAGGCGACCCCTTTTTTAAAATACAACACAAACCTAAAAATATGCCGACAGATCTTTTTGTGAAAACTTAGAAATTTGATGATTTTTAGGATTTTTATGCTTTTAAGGGAATTTTGTAATTTTGGAGAAGTTTGGTGAAAATTGAGTTATTTTTGTAGTATTGGAGAATTTTTTGCAATGTGGCTAGTTTTATGGAAAGTGGAGTAGTTAATATGAATTAGGTAATTTGGAGAGGTTTAAAACGATTTCGGTGAAAGGATGAGAGATTTTAGGCCACAGGGTCATTTTGGAAATTTTTGGTATTTTGGCTAATTTTGGGATTTGTGGGGTGAATTTGGGCAATTTAAGTAATTTGGAGTGGTTTAGAGTGATTCTAGTGAAATCATAGGAATTTGGAGAATTTTTTCAATTTTTAGGGTTTTAAGGGCATTTTTGTAATTTTGGAGAGTTTTGGTGAAATTTGGGTTATTATGGTAGTTTTTAAGAGTTTGGCCAATTTGAATAATTTGGAGTGGTTTAGAATAATATTTGGTGAAATCTTAGAAATTTGGAGATTTTTTTAGATTTTTTGGGTTTTAAGGGCAATTTGGTAATTTTGGAGAATTTTAGTAAAAATTGATTTATATTAGTAGTTTTGGAAAATATAGAGCAATTTGACAAATTATAAGGAATGTCGAGTATTTAGGATCCATTGGGTAATTCATAGAGGTTTAAAATGATATTGGTGAGATAATAAGAAATTTTGAGCAATAGTGGCATTTTGAGAATTTTGGGGATTTCCGCTAATTTTGGGAGATTTGCCTTGAGTTTGGGCATTTTGAATAATTTAGAGTGGTTTAGAAAGATTTTAGGTGAAATCTTGGGAATCTGGAGACTTTTGGAATTTTTAGAGTTTTAATTGCATTTTAGTAATTTTAGAGATTTTTGTGAAAATTAGGTTATTTAGGTAGTTTTGGAAAATTTAGAGAAATTTGGCCAGCTTTAATGAATTTGGAGTATTTAAGATTAGTTAGGTATTTTGGAGATGTTTTAAATGATTATTGTGAATAAATTAGAATTTTTTGCCATAGGGACATTTTGGGGATTTTTTGTATTTTTGCTAATTTTGGAAGATCTGGGGTGAATTGCACAATTTGAATAATTTAAAGTGATGTACAATGATTTTTGGTGAAATCTTAGGCATTTCGAGATTTTGGGAATTTTAGGGTTTAATTGGCATATTATAAATTTTGGAGAATTTTGGTGAACATTGGGTTATCTTCGTAGTTTTGGAGGATTTTGGGCAATATGGCTAGTTTTAAAGAATTTTGAATTTGGAGAGGTTTAAAATTATTTTACTGAAGAAATGTGAATTTTTTGGCCATAGGGGCACTTTGGAAATTTTTGTGTTTTAGCTAATTTAAGGAGAATTGGGGTAAATTTATGTTGTTTAATTAGTTTCGAGTGGTTTCGAATGATTTTTGGTGAAATCTGAGTAATTTGTAAATTTTTTGGATTTTTAAGATTTTAAGGGTATTTTGCTAATTTTGGAGAATTTTTTGTGAAAATTATGTTATATTGGTAAATTACTAGTATTTAGGGCAATTTGCCTAGTTTTAAGGAATGAGAAATATGTTAGATCAATTGGGTAATTTCGTGAGTTTAAAATGATTTTTGTTAAGAAATGAGAATTTTTAGGTCTTAGGGGTATTTTCAAAATTTTTGGAATTATGGCTAATTTTGGGAGATTTGGGGCGAATTTAGTCAATTTGAATAATTTCGAGTAGTTTAGAATGAATTTTGGTGAAATCTTATAAGTTTGGAGATTTGTGAGATTTTTAGGGTTTTATGGGCTTTTTGGTAATTTTGGAGAATTTTTGAGGAAATTGGGTTATTTTGGTAGTTTCGGAGAATTTAGAGCAATTTGGCTTGTTCAATGGAATGTAGAGTTATTTAGATCAATTGGGTAGTTCAGAGAGGTTTAAATTGATTTTGGTGAAGAATGAGAATTTTTGGGCCATAGGGGCATTTTGAGAATTTTTTGGATTTTGGCTAATTTTTGTGATTTTGGATCATTTTGGGAGAGTTGGGGTAATTTTTGGGAAATTTCAATAATTTAAAGTGGTTTAGAGTGATCTTTGGTGAAGTCTTAGGAATTTGGAGAGATTTTGGATTTTTATGGTTTTAAAAACATTTTGGTAATTTTGGAGAATTAAGGTGAAAATTGGGTTATTTTGGTAGTTTTGGAGAATTTAGAGCATTTTGGCTAGTATTAAGGAATATGGAGTATTTTAGATCATTTGGGTAATTTAGAGAGGTTCAAAATGATTTTGGTGAAAAAATGAGAATTTTTAGGCCATTGAGCAATTTGGGAATTTTTGGGATTTTGGCTAATTTTGGAAGATGTGGGGTAAATTTGTGCAATTTGAATAATTTGGAGTGGTTTAGAATGATCTTTGGTGAAATCTTAGGAATTTGTAGATTTTTAGTCTTTTTTATGTTTTAAGGGCATTTTGGTAGTTTTCGAGAATTTTGGTGAAAATTTGGTTGTTTTGGTAGTTTTTGAGAATTTAGGGCAAATTGGCAGTATTAAGCAATGTGTGGTATTTTAGATGTTCTGGGTAATTTGGAGAGGTTTAAAATGATTTTGATGAAGAAATGAGAATTTTATGTCCATAGAAGCATTTTAGGATTTTTTGGATTTTGGTTAATTTTAGGTGATTTTTGGGTAAAATTGGGCAATTTGAATATTTTGTAGAAGTTTATAGAAGTTTATAAAATTTTGGGTGAAATCTTAAGAATTTGGAGATTTTTGGGATTTTTAGGGGATTTACATGTATTTTGGTAATTTTGGAGAATTTTTGTGGAAATTGGGTTATTTTCGTAGTTTTGGAGAATTTAGGCCACTATGACTTGTTTCATGGAATGTATAGTATTTTAGATCACTTGGGTGACTGTCGGCATATTTTTAGGTTATGTGTTTTATTTTGAAAAGGGGGTCGCCTACATAAATTGTCGGCGAATTTTTAATTTAATTTAAATAAATAATTTGAAAAGTAGTATTTGATTTTGAAAATAATTTTAAATTTGAAAATTTTAGGATATAAAATCAAACTGATCTCACATCTCGAATAGTTTATATAAACGAGCACCTGCACCACAACCGTATATCTATCCCGAGAGTAGACACACTCGCTTGATGATGGGGCTCGGTTAAATAAACTAGAAGATTTGTGACATCCGTTTGTTCTACGAACCAATTTGATAAGCCGACAAGTTCCCTCGCTTAATATGAAAACATTAAACGAGGTCTATATTACTCAGGTTCTTAAAATTCCCTATAAGGGCAAGCCCCTATAGTTAATTACATCTTAAGTGACGGGAATCAACTAAGAAAACTCTCGATAGTAATCAATAGTTCTGCTCTCAAGAATTTCAAATTTTAAGTTTTCAAGGGATTGAATTTTGGAATTTCAATAGGGAATGGATCAAATTTGGAACATTTTATTTTGGGAATCCAAAGGAAGAAAGGTAGGAGAAATCACAGATTCGAAGCGAACTTCGGTAATTTCCCGACTATCCTATTGTTTGGCTTGGATTTAGGAAAGCCCTAATGTTTATTTAATGTTTTGATCTTACCAATTTTAATTAATTAGGACTTATACTTGTATGATAAAATCATACGAATAGCCTTGAAGATGTAATGGTTTATGTCGTACCAAACGACTACCTCAGAGTCCTGAGACCGGTTAGGGCTTAATTTACATGACATGATCATGCAAATGCCTAACGAAGAGTTGAGGATTTATATTGCACCAAGCAAACTACCTCGAAGTCCTATGGCTTGGTTATTTAATTCTAAGAAAGTTTCTTTGCAAGTAGACTCGAGTTTTGCTGATGACGATGGCCGTGCTGCCCACCATGCTCCGAGCTCCTTGTTGTTGCAGAGGTTTAGTATTAGAAATCATAAATCAAGAGATAAGATAAGTGTTCTGGTTTAGAGAAAATCTTAAAATCCAGGTGTTTTTAATATTTTAATTAAAACAAATCTTAAAGTTGATTATAACAACACCGGTTAAGATCCCACGGTTCCATCCTTCCGGCATCGTTATTTTTATCGGATTCACTTAGTCCAAATGAATTTGCTAAACTCAACTGAATGAGTTCCACACTTTCATTTAGACCGTGGGAAATCCCGTTAGCAACACGTAGGTTACATCATCCGAGGTATTCCCGATCATCCAACAAGACGTTTTAATTTAGTTGTAGTTGTAGTTTTGTTGTTATGTTTGTGATTAAATTTTGAGTTTTTTTATATTTTGAAAAGTTGTGGCTGTGTATTTTATCTTGTAATGACTTTTAATTTAGTTTTGGTTTCAGTTTTAGGGACTACCCTAAAGGTTTTGGTTTTCATGCAACAGTTGTTTATCATGCAAGAAAAGTAAGTGCGATGCGATTAAGTAAATTGCAATAAGTTAAATTGCAATAAAATAAAAACGTACCTGGAGGGTCTTCCCGTCATCCCAAGCTGCACTTAAAACACAATTAAAATATTTAAACATTTAAAGCAAGTTCCTAGGTAAAGCTAAGGGAAGGGTTATGGTTTTCTACCAAGGTCCTAATCCTATAGCTAGTCACCTCCTATGACGTCTACGTTCTTGTGTTTTGATTTGAGGACGATTTTCTTCATCAAAGAACAATTAAGTTCAATTGTTCTTATAAACATCCCATCATATCGAGGAAGTGCTTAAGACGAATTTTAAACATCTTTTCAATATTTCTAGGATTATTTTAAGTCCAAGAGAATTTAATTATACAAATGAATTAATCGTCCGGGAGTTCAGGTTTTGTTGTTATCTTACTCAGTGAACTAGGACATTTGATTATCCTATGAGTGAAGTAACACTTCACTTAACGTTCCATTTAGGAGTTATGACAACAAAAGCTTTTGAGGGCAAATTGATGTTCAAATTGTTTATGATTTAATTTAATTTCAGTTAATGGATTTAAGTTTGGAATAGTGTTCAAGTTGTTTTAGATTTATTTTTGAATTCTTTATGTCTTAGGTGATGTTATTTTTAATTCAATTTAATTTAACTTTAATTTAATTTAATTTGCTTTAGTTTTAATTTTAATTTAATTTATTTAATTTAATCTAATTTTAATTTTAACTTGATTTTATTTTTTATTTTATTTTAATTTAATTTAATTTAATTTAATTTAATTTAATATGATTTAATTTTAATTTAATTTAATTTAATTTAATTTAATATGATTTAATTTAATTTAATTTCATTTAATTTAATTTAATTTGATTTAATTTGATTTAATTTAATTTTAATTTAATATGTTTTAATTTAATTTTATTTAATTTGATTTAATTTAATTTAATTTAAATTTTAATTTAATTTTATTTTTAATTTTAATTTAATATTTTATTTTTTATGTTTTAAAGATGATTTAATTTTAATTGTTAAAGTATTAACTTAATTGAAATTTTAAAATGATTTAATTTAAATAATTCAACTTTAATTTAATTTAATGATTAAGCTTTTTTGCATTTTAAATTTTAAATTTGGATTATCATTTTAATTAGGAATTAAATATTATTGATGTGATTAATTTAGCGATTCTTAAATTAAAGAACAAATCTCTTCCTAATAACATCCCTATTTTAATAATTCCAATTTTTACTATTTTTCCAAATTTAATTAATTACTTAATTAAGGTTTAGCTTAATTATTTTTAAATTTTTTAGTAGGTTTCTACCCTTTAATTATTTAAATTTCAATCATCCAAATCAGATTAGGATCAAATATTTTACTATTTCATTTTATTAAGCCTAAAGTTTTTAATTAATGGTTAAAATTTTAATTACCATTTTGCCCTTCAAGCTTAATTATTTCATAACTCACTAAATTGAGCTCAAATGAATTTGAAATTTTTATGTGACTTCACTCATATCTCAATAAAGACATTAGAGGAGAAAATGTGATTTTTCTGTATTTAATTTATTTATGTAATTATTTTTGGTGGAAAATAGGGATTTCCAAGGAAAATTTAATAACATGACCAAGGGAAAGTTTCTGTCCTTAAGAAAATTATGGAACATTTCTAATGACCAGAGAACCACTTGGACCAATTTTGGTGATTTTTTGAATTATATTCTTTTTATTATAATTATTTTGATTTTTGGAGTATTAATTAATTTAAAATAAAATAAAGATTGAAAAATGAATTTTATATTTTTCAAAAATCTCTCTAATATCAAGGAAATTAGAGAACTAATTTTTACAATTTTCTGATTTTTCTTTGATTTATTAGAATTATTTTAGTGGAAATACTAGAAAATACATTTTTTTAATTTTAAAATTACCCTAGAGCTTTAAAATTTAATATCTCATCATAGAGACCTAAGAAAAATATGGGGTTTGTTCCTAAGTGATTAAAATTCAAAATGTGACATTTTGGTGAATTTTATTATTTGTGTGATTTTTATTATTTTTTAATTATCAAAAATATTAAAATAATGCAAAAAATTAACTTTTTTAGAAAATTGTAATTTTAATTTTCATAAATTCCCCTAATATCAGAGAGGCTCCAAAACCAATTTGGTGAATTTTTGAAAAGTATTTTGAAAGTTATGAATTTTTTAAGTCTAATTTTGGCTAAATGGCTTAATCAACCCATTTGATAGGGCTAACCAAGTCCAATTGACTTTAAACTTTTATGGTGGCTTCCTCTGATCCTAAAGGTCAGTGGAGAATTGATTTCAAGTCAATTTGATGTATGATTAGCTCTAATTAATTAAAGCTCCATTTTGGGTGTTTAAGCCAATTAGGGTTATTCCAAGTGAGTTAACTCAAAACCTATTTTTCCTAGTGGTCCTCTCGGTCATAATAAACATCACCAAATTTTCCTAGAATTTATTTCACAATATGCTAATTATTGGAATTAAAATACTCAATCTAGCAACCTAGAATTGAAAAATCAATAACTCTTCATAGGGATGACCTCTGACTTTGGAAAATTCAGGGAATGTTCCCAAATTCAGAGGCTTCAAAAGCCCTATGGTCTCATGCCATGGTGAATTGTATACATGCATGGAGAATTGAAAATGTGCAGAGAGTAAATAAATTATTAAAAATCTAATACTCAATGAATTTGAATGATTTCTTTTCCACATTATTCTCCTCTCGATTTATCGAGCAAGAGGGTATTTTTATTTTATTTTTCTGATTTTTCTACACAAAGTTATGCATTTTTGAAGTTTAGCGAATTAAATAAATAGGAAAATAACCTAATTTCCTACTTATCCACGTGGCGCCAACTCAACATAGGCATCTCCGAAGCGCCGCGTGTCGTCTTCTGATTCGGCGCCCCCATCCGACTCAGCGCTCCAGGGCCCCGCAGTTCATGTTCTGTTGCTCCATCCGGTGCGATCCTGGCTGTCCGCTCGATACACGCTCGATAGGACGGCTCCCAGTCATCGTCTACGACTGTTGTGCACCCGTGACCGTCAACCTTCTAACCCTAATTTCTCACTCGATTCTCAACGGATTTTCATGTTCTTATGCTCTATGGATTCATTTTGAGGAGACGAACACATACATATGGTAATCATGTATTGAAATTGACTCAAATTAAATAGAGAATCTATGTAAGCTCGGGAAGAAGAGTGAGTCCATACCTTTGCTCAGAGAAGTGAAGCTTCGATCTGAGAGTTGTGTCACCTTCGATTGGGTCCAAGCAAGCTCCGGATGAAGTCCCTGGGCCGGTGAATTGTCCGAGTATGATTTCAACCACAGCCGATTACAAAGCTTGGAGTCTGGAACAGATGGGTGGCCTGGAGAGGGGGCTTTCACTGGGGAACTCCTTCTCTTAACCTTGTGCAGGTGTGGGTGAGTTTAATTTGAGTTTGGTGGAGAATTGGGAGATGTCCTGTTTTTGGGTGGAATTTTGGCTGAGAAATTGGGCTCGTTGGTGAGGATTAGGGCAAATTGTCACCGGGGATCAACTCGCTCTAAGTGTGGAGAGTGATCCGGAGCAATTTTGGCGGTGGTTTCGGTGAAGGTCCGGTTCAGCACCTCTCATGCCCGAGAGGAGGTGGGGTTTAAATTGGAGAGGCTGGAGGGCCTCCCAGTGGGGGTTTAAGGCTGGTGATCAGCTGCTCTGGTGAGGAGAAGAAGAGCTATGCTGTCCATTTGGATTGAGACAAGTCAGCAAGGGAGAATTGAATTTTTTGGCTCCTCCCAAGGTCTCGGCCATGGTGTTTTTCGGCAATCCAGGCGGCTGGCCGACAGGCAATGGTCACCCTCAAGTTCAGGTGGGTCAAGGCTGGGGTTTTGTGTAGGCAATTGGCCAATGCCATGTGTAAAGAGTTTGGATTGAAATGGAATGGGGGGAAGACCATTTTTTGGTTCAAATGAGTCAACCCATGATTTTGGGCTAGGTTCACCACCCAAGGTCTGGTCTTGGGCTGAAAAGGATCACTTGGGTCAGCCAAGAGAAAATGGTATGGTCTCCATCCATGGTGAGGGGACTAAGCATGGTTTAGAGTGTGACATGAGTATGGTTAAAAGGCTTAATGAAGGATTAGGAAAGGGTCCCCTCCTCTTGCCATTAATGGCTTGGTGAGGTGGATAGTGGCTCCCATGGCTTCCATGTGGCTTGTACATGGCTCAATGGCTCACATTTGGCTTTGAAAAAGTTTGGTCAATTTCATAAAAATGGATTTTAAGGAATTTGGATATTTTGGTGGAAAGTTGGATGAATCTCTATTTAGAATTATGTGATCATTGGATTAGGACTTAGGGATGGTTTAATTGAGTGAGGATGAGATGAGATTGTAGTGTGGGCTTTAGGATGGGTTTGGGCTTTTTAAAATTTGGTAAAGGTGGGCTTTTAAAATGGTTTAAGGGAATGGGCTTTTAGGTTAGAAAATGGGCTTTTGAAGAGAAAAATTTGCAATGGGCCATGCTAAATAAATGTTGAGTTTTGTCTAAGGATGTGTCATGATTGATTTGAAACAAGTTTGGAGTGGTTTGGGTTTGAATTGGGTTGGATTTGGGTTCATTTGATAAAGGGGTTAATGTAGGTCAAATTGGGCTAAATTGGACCAATGTTGGGCTAGGGTTGAAATTGATGTAAAATTAATGTTGGGAAATGTTTATGGGAGTGTTTCAAAGAGGTTTCAACTTTTGTTGGGGTTGGATTTTGGGGTTTGGGTCTATTTGGGTTAAGTTTGGGTTTAGGTCAAAATTGGGCTTTTTGGTTTTGGATTGAATTTTAGTGGGTTTTGGGTCCAAATTTTGGGCAAATTATGTTAGTGTTTTGTTTTTGGGGATGTTAGGGAAGGTTTAGAAAAGATTTGGGGTTAATTGGAGTTGGATTGGGTGAGTTTGGGCTAAGTTTGGGTCATGGGTCCAAATTGGGCTTTAAGGTCAAAAGTAAATTGGATTCAAATACCAATAAAATTGGGCTTGGATTTAGTCTAGATTGGTGTTGGGGATGTTGAATTGAAGTTTAAAATTGAATTGGACCAGAATTTGGGTCAATTGGGTAAGTTTGGTTTGACATTGGGTTCACTTTGGGTTAAAATGGGTCAAATTGGGGATTTTGACAAAAGTGGGGTAAATTGACAAAATTGGCCCATGGTGTAGTTGGAAAAAATGAAATTGGTAATATTTAGGATTTTCTAGAATTTTCTGGGAATTTTCTGAATTTTTGGATTTTTTGGCTAAGAGGGGCATTTTGGGTATTTGGAGGGTATTGGGAGGTATTTTTGGGATTTTTGGTATTTTTGGCTATGAATGATCAATTTGAGTGGTGTGGGAATTTTTGGGATTGGTTTTGAGGAATTTGGGTGATTTTGGAGAATTTTGAAAAATTTGGGTAATTTCAAAGGTTTTGGGTAGGCTAGGCGGGTGTAGGGTCCCCATGGTCAAAAATTAAAAATTTAGAAAATTGAAGATTGGGTAAATGTAAGTGGAATGAAATCATTTTGGTTGAGCCATGAAGCCATGTTAAGCCTATATGAGCCATGAGAGGACTCATTTGAGGCATTCACTATGTTGTTCCTAACCCTCTTAGCCAAGGGCTTAGGGGTTAAGGACCATCCATGCGAATCACCTTCATGAGTCAGGAGGTCAAATTGGGTATGGGTGTGGTTTTAGGAGGTATGCGAAAATGTAGTGTATAAGTGTAGTGTGTGTGTAAGTCAGCCCCTTCACTGCACTGTGCCACCCAGGGCAGTCCTAAGGCCAAAGAGTCCTATAGGAACTCATCCTTTGAACTTCCACATTTGATTTCAACCCTCTAGGTGATTAGGGGTCTACAATCAAGTCTGTGGAGTTTGCAGGGAGTTAAGAGGTGGTTTGAATTTTTAAGTGGTGGGTCCCAATTCTAATCCTCTAGGATAGTCAAAGGAAAAGCCTAAGGCTAGATCCTAAGTACTAAAGAGAGAAGAGAAGACCTCATCAAAATTGAGGTCAACAGTGACTTGAAGAGTTTTAAAATGATTTTGGTAAAGAAATGAGAATTTTAGGGCCATATGGGCATTTTGGGAATTTTTTGATTTTCGCTAACTTTGAGAGATTTCGGGTGAATTTGGGCACTTTGAATAATTTGAAGCAGTTTAGAATGATTTTTGGTAAAATCTTAGAAATTGGGAGATTTATGAGATATTTAGGGTTCTTAGAGTATTTCAGTAATTTTGGAGAATTTTGGTGTAAATTGGTTTATTTTTGTAGCATTGGTGAATTGGGGGCAATTTATCTCATTTTAAGGTATGTGGAAAATTGTAGATCACTTGGGTAATTTGGAGAGGTTCAAATGATTTTGGTGAAGAAATGATAAGTTTTGGGCAATTGGGGCAATTTGAGAATTTTTGAAATTTTGGGTAGCTTTGGGAGATGTGGGGTATATTTAGGCAATTTGAAAATTTTGGAGTAGTTTATAATGATGTTTGGTGAAACCATATGAATTTGGAGATTTTTGTGATTTTTATTGTTTAAAGGGTATTTTGTTAATTTTGGAGAATTTTGGTGAAATATTTTTATTTTAGTAGTTTTCAAAAATTTAGGGGAATTTAGCTAAGTTTAAGGAATTTAGAGTATTTTAGATGTTTTGGGTAATTTGGAGAGGTTTAAAATGATTTTGATAAATAAATGAGAGTTTTTTAGCCATAGGGGAATTTTAAAAATTTTGTGATTTTGGTTAATTTTGGGAGATTTTTAGAGAAATTGGGCAATTTGAATATTTTGAAGTGGATTAGAAAAATTTTTCGTGAAATCTTAGGAATTTAGAGATTTTTGGCATTTTGAAGGTTTTACGGGTATTTTGGTAATTTTGGTGAATTTTGGTGAATTTTGGTGGAAATTGGGTTATTTTCAAAATTTTGGAGAATTTAGGGGACCTGTTTTATGTAATGTGGAATATTTCAAATCACTTGTGTAACTTAGAGAGGTTTAAAATGATTTTTGTGAAAAATGAAAATTTTTGGGCCATAGATGTATTTTGGGAATATTTAGAATTTTGGCTAATTTTGAAAGATTTGGGGTGAATTTGGGAGATTTGAATAATTTGAAGTGGTTTAGAATGAATTTTGGTGATATCTTAGTAATTTTGAGATTTATGTGATTATTAGGGTTCTAAGGGCATTTTTGTAATTTTGAAGAATTTTTTTGGAAATTGGGTCATTTTGTTAGTTTTGGAGAATTTTAGGCAATTTGACTCTGTTTATGGAATGTTGAATATTTTAGATCACTTGGGTAATTTGGAGAAGTTTAAATTTATTTTGTTGAAGAAATGAGAATTTTCGGGCCATAGTGGTATTTTGGGAATTTTTTGGATTGTTGCTAATTTTGGGAGATTGGGGATAAATTTGGGCAATTTGATTAATTTGGAGTGGTTTAGAATGATTTTTGGTGAAATCTCAGAAATTTGGGGATTTTTAGGATTTTAGGTTTGTAAGGGCAATTTGGTTATTTTGGGGAATTTTGGTTAAAATTTGGTTATTTTGGTAGTTTTGCAGAATTCTCAGCAATATGGCTTGTTTTAAGGTATGTAGAGTATTTTAGATCAATTGTGTAATTTGGGGAGGTTTAAAATGATTTTGGTGAAGAAATTAGAATTTTTGGGCCATTAGGGTATTTTCAGAATATTTTGGATTTTGGCTAATTTTTAGAGATTTTGGGTGAATTTAGGCAATTTCAACAATTAAGAGTGGTTTAGAATGATTTTTAGTGAAATCTTAGTAATTTGGAGATTTTTGATATGTTTAAGGTTCTATGGCCATTTTTATAATTTTGGTGAAAATTGGGTTATTTTGGTAGGTTTGTGGAATTTAGAGCAATTTGGCTAGTTTTAAAAAATGTGGATTATTTTAGATAAATTGTGTAATTTAGAGAGGTTTAAAATGATTTTGGTAAAGAAATGAGAACTTTTAGGATATAGGGTCATTTTCAGAATTTTGGGATTCTGACTAACTTTGGGAGATTCTGTGTGAAGTCAAGCAATTTTAATAATTTGGAGTGGATTAGAATAATTTTTGGTGAAATCATAGAAAATTGGAGATTTTTGGATTTTGAGGTTTTAAGGACCTTTTGGTAATTTTGGATGAAATAGGGTTATTTTTATTGTTTCGGAGAACTTTGGGGCAATTTGACTAGTTTTATGGAATGTGGGATATTTTAGATCATTTGGGTTATTTGGAGAGGTTTAAAATGATTTTGGTTAAGAAATGAGAATTTTTAGGCCATAGGGGCATTTTGGGAAATTTTGTGATTTTGGTTATTTTTGACAGATTTGGGGTGAATTGTGGCAATTCAAATAATTTGAGCTTGTTCTGATTCATTTTAGCAATTTTGGAAAATATTCATGAAAATTGGGTTATTCTGGTTATGCTGGAGAATTTTAGGCAATTTGTCCTTTTTAAGGACTATGGATTATTTTAGATCAATTGTATCATTTAGAAAGGTTTAAAATGATTTTGGCCATAAGGGTATTTTGGGAATTTTTATAATTTTGGCTAATTTTTACAAATTTTAGGTGAATTTTGGAAATTTGAATAATTTCGAGTGGTTTAGAATGATTTTTGGTGAAATCTTAGGAATTTGGTTTTTTGCATTTTTAGCATTTTGGGGAAATTTTGGTAAATTGGAAAATTTCGGTAAAAATTGGGTTATTTTGGTAGTTTTGGAGAATTAAGGCAATTTTGCTAGTTTTAGGAAATGTGAAGTATCTTAGATCAATCGAGTAATTTAGAGTTGTTTAAAATGATTTTGGTGAAGAAATGAGTATTTTTATACCATTGGGACATTTTTGAAATTTTTGGGATTATAGTAATTTTGGGTAATTTGGGGCGAGTTTAGGCAATTTGAATAATTTGGAGTGGTTTAGAATGATTTTTGGTGTAACCATAAAAATTTTGTTATTTTTGGAATTTTTAGTGTTTAAATGCATTTTGGTAATTTTGGGGAATTTTGGTGAAAGTTGAGTTATTTAGAGTTTTGGAGAATTTAAGGAAATTTAGCAAGTGTTAAGGAATGTGGAGTATTTTAGATCAATCAGGTAATTCAAAGAGGTTTAAAAAGATTTTGGTGAAGAAATGAAAAGTTTTTAGCCATTGGGGCATTTTGGCAGTTTTTGGAATTTTGGCTAATTTTAGGAGATGTGGGGTGAATTCGTGCAACCTCAGTACATTAGAGTGGTTTAGAATGATTTTTTAGTGAAAACTTAGGAATTTTGTTATTTTTGGATTTTAATGATTTTAAGGGCATTTTGGTAAATTTAGAGAATTTTGGTGAAGAATGGGATATTTTGGTAGTTTTGTGAATTTAAAGAAATTTGGCTAGTTTTAAGGAATGTGGAATATTTTAGATCAATTAGGTAATTTGGAGAGGTTCAAATGATTTCGGTGAAGAAATGAGAATTTTTGGGCCATGGGGGCATTTTGAAATTTTTATGATTATGGCTAATTTTTGGATAATTATGGCAAATTTAGGTAATTTGAATTTTTTGGAATTGTTTATATTGATTTTTGGGGAAACCCTTAAAATTTGGAGATTTTCGAGATTTTTAGGGTTTTAAGGGCATTTTGGTAATTTTGTAGAATTTTTGTGAAAATTTGTTTATTTTAGTAGTTTTAAAAAATTTTGGGCAATTTAGCTAGTTTTAAGGAATGTGGGGTTTTTTAGATCAATTGGGTAATTTGGAGAGGTTTAAAATGATTTTAGTGAAGAAATGATAACTTTTTGGCCATAGAGGCATTTTAGGAATTTTTGGTATTTTGACTAATTCTGGATGATTTGTGGTGAATTTGGGCAATTTTAATATCTTGTAGTGGTTTAGAATAATTTTTTCTGAAATCTAAAGAATTTAAAGTTTTTTGGGCATTTTAGAAATTTTCGAGAATTTTGGTGGAAATTCGGTTATTTTCGTACTGTTGGAGAATTTAGGGCAATATGACTAATTTTATGGAATGTGGAGTATTTTAGATCACTTGGGTAATTTGGAGATGTGTAAAATGATTTAAGTGAAGAAATGCGAAATTTTAGGCCAAAAAAGCATTTTGGAAATTTTTGAGATTTTGGCTAATTTTGGGAGATTGTCGATCAATTTGGGCAATTTGAATAATTTGGAGTGGTTTAGAATGATTTTTGGTGTAATCTTAGGAATTTTAAGATTTTTTGGATTTTTAGGGTTTTAAGGTCATTTTAGTTATTTTGGAGAATTTTTTGGAAATTGGGTTATTTTTGTGATTTTGGAGAATATAAGGAATTTTGGGTAATTTTAATGAATTTGGAGCATTTCTGATCAGATGGGTAATTTGTAGAGGTTTGAAATGATTTTGTTGAAGAAATGAGAATTATTAGGTCACCGGGTTTGTGAATTTTTTTACTTTTAGCTAGTTTGAGAGATTTGGGGTGAATTTGAGCAACTTTAATAATTTAGAGTGGTTTAGAATGATTTTTGGTGAAATCTTAGGAATTTAAAGGTTCTTTTTTTATTTTAAGGAATTTAATGTCATTTTGGTTATTGGAGTAGTTTGGTGAAAATTGGGAAAATTTGATAGTTTTGGAGAATTTAGGGCAATATGGCTAGTTTTAAGGAATGTGGAGTATGTCATTTAAATTGGGTAGTTTGAGACGTTTAAAATTATTTTGGTGAAGAAATGAGAATTTTTAGGCCATATGTACATTTTGGGAATTTTTTGGATTTTGGATAATTTTGAGAGATTTTGGGTGAATTTAGGCAATTTGAATAATTCGGTGTGGTTTAGAATAAATTTTGGTGAAATCTTAGGCATATGGAGTTTTTTTTTGGATTTTTAGAGTTTTAAGGGCAATTTGATAATTTTGGAAAATTTTGTTGAAAATTTGTTTTTTTTGGTAGTTTTGGCATATTTAAGACAATTTGCTAGTTTTAAGAAATAAGAAGTATTTTAGATCAATTGGGAAATCTTGAGTGTTTAAATTTTAAAGAATTTAAACACTTTAAGGTAATTTAAACTTAATCCCAAGAAGTTAGGGCAATTTGGATACTTTTAAGGATTATGGAGTATTTTTTATCAATTGTGTAATTTGGAGAGGTTTAAAATGATTTTGGCCATAATGGCATTTTGGGAATTTTTGAGATTTTGGCTAATTTTGGAGATTTGGACTGAATTTGGGCAATTTGAATAATTTGGAGTGGTTTAGAATGATTTTAGGTGAAATCTTAAGAATTTGGAGTTTTTTTAGATTTTTAGAGTTTTAAGGGCATTTTAGTAGATTTGGCGAACTTTGGTGAAAATTGGGTTATTTTGGTACTTGTGGAAAATTTTGGGCAATTTCGATAGTTTTACGGAAGGTGAAGTATTATTGATCAATTGGGTAATTTGAAGATTTATAAAATAATTTGGTTGAAGAAATGAAAATTTTTAGGCCATAGGAGCATTTTTGGAATTTTTTGGATTACGGTAATTTTGGGAGATTTTGAGCGAAAATATGCAATTTGAATAATTTGGAGTGATTAAGAATGATTTTTGTTGTAATCATAGAAACTTGGAGATTTTTGGGATTTTTCATTTTTTAAGGGTATATTGGTAACTTCGGAAAATTTTTGTGAAAATTGGATTATTTTGCTAGTTTTTGAGAATTTAGGTTAATATGGAGAGGTTTTAAATGATTTGGTGAAAAATGAGGATTTTTGATCCATTGGGGCATTTTCTGAATTTTTTGGATCTTGGATAATATTGGGATATTTGCGGTGAATTGGGTAATTTGAATAATTTGGAGTGGATTAGAATGATTTTTGGTGAAATCATAAAAAGTTGGATTTTTTTTGGATTTTTAGAGTTTTAAGGGCATTTTGGTAATTTTGGATAATTTTGTTGAAAATTGGGTTATTTTAAAAAATGTGGAGTATAATATATAGATTGGGGAATTTAGAGAGGTTTAAAAAGATTTTACTGAAGAAATGGAAATTTTGGGACCATAGAGGTATTTTCAAAAATTTTAGGATTGTGGTTAATTTTCGGAGATTTGGGGCGAATTTGGGCAATTTGAATAATTTAGAGTTGTTAAGAACGATTTTTGTGAAATCTTAGAAATTTAGAGATTTTTGAGATTTTTAAGGTTTTAAGGGGCCTTTTGGTAGTTTTGGTGAAATATGGGTTATTTTGGTAGTTTTGGAGAATTCAGGGCAATTTGGCTAGTTTTAAGGAGTATGGTGTATCTTAGAAGAATTGGGTAATTTGGAGAGGTTTAAAATGATTTTACTGAAGAAGTGAAAATTTTTGGGCCATTGGGGCATTTTCAAATTTTTTTGGATTTTGTCTAATTTTGGAAGATTTGGGGTGAAGTTTGGCAATTTGAATAATTTGGAGTAGATTATACTGTTTTCTGGCGAATTCTTAGAAATTTTAATATTTTTTTTATTTTTAGGATCTTAAGGACATTTGAGAAATTTTTGAGAATTTTGGTGAAAATTGGGTTGTTTTAAGGAATGTGGAGCATTATAGATCAATTATTTTGAAGAGGTTTAAAAAGATCTAGTGAAGGGGAATTTTGGGGCCATATGAAATTCTCAAATTTTTTATGATTATGGCTAATTTTGGGCGATTTAGGGCGAATTTGGACAATTTGAATAGTTTCGAATGGTTTAGAATGCTTTTTGTCGAAATCTTAGAAATTTGGAGATTTTTATAACATTAAGGGCTTTTTGGTAGTTTTGGTAAAAATTGTGTTATTTTTTTAGTTTTGGAGAATTTAAGGCAATTTGGCTGGTTTTAAGGAATGTGGTGTATTTTAGATCAAGTTGGTAATTTGGAGGTGTTTAAAATGATTTTGCTGAAGAAATGAAAATTTTTGGGCTATTGGGGCATTTTGGAGATTTTTGGGATTTTGGCTAATTTTGGGAGACTTTGGGTGAAGTTAGGCAATTTGAATAATGTTGAGTAGATTAGACTGATTTTTGGTGAATTCTTAGAAATTTGAATATTTTTTAGATTTTTAGGATCTTAAGGTTATTTTGGAAATTTTTTAGAATTCTGGTGAAAATTGGGTTATTTTAAGGAATGTGGAGTATTTTATATCAATTAATTTGAAGAGGTGTAAAAAGATTTTGGTGAAGAAAGGGGAATTTTTGGGCCATTTGAAATTCGGGTATTTTTTGCGATTATGGCTAACTTTGGGAGATTTAGAGCGAATTTCAACAATTTGAATACTTTGGAATGGTTTAGAATGATATTTGTTGAAATCTTAGAATTTGGAGATTTTAGGGCATTTAGGGCATTTTGGTAGTTTTGGTGAAAATTAGGTTATTTTGGTAGTTTTGGAGAATTTTGGGTAGTTTGGCTAGTTTTTAGGAATGTGGAGTGTTTTAGATCACTTTAGTAATTCGAAGAGGTTTATAATGTTTGAGGTTAAGAAATACGAATTTTTAAGCCATAGGGCCATTTTCAAAATTTTGAGATTTTGGCAAATTTATAGAGATTTGGGGTGAAGTTGGGCAATTTGAATACTTTGTAGCCAATTAGAATGATTTTTTATGAAGCCTTAGAAATTTTGGTATTTATGGATTTTTAGAATTTTAAGGTCATTTTGGTAAGTTTTAAGAATTTTGGTGAAAATTTAGTTATTTTGGTAATTTTGGAAAATTTACATCAATTTTGCAAGTTTTAAGGATTGTAGAGTATTTTAGATCAATTGGGTTTATCAAAGAGATTTAAAATGATTTTTGTGAAGAAATGCGAATCTTTGAGCCATAGGGGTATTTTGGCTAATTTTGGAAGATGTGGGGTGAATTTATGCAATTTGAGTAATTTTAAGTGGTTTCAAATGATTTTTAGTGAAATCATAGGAATTAAAACATTTTCGGGATTTTTAGGGTTTTAAGGCCATTATGGTAAATTTGGTGAAATTTTGTGAAAATTGTGTTATCTGGGAAGTTTTTAAGAATTTAGAGCAATTTGACTAGTTTTAGGGAATGTGAAGTATGTTAGAGTAATTGGGTAATTTGGAGAGGTTTAAAAAAATCTTTGTGAAAAAATGAGAATTTTCGGACGATAGGGTCATTTTGGAATTTTGTGGTTATGGCTAATTATGGGAGATTTGGGGCAAATTTGGTAAATTTAAATAACTTGGAGTGGTTTAGAATGATTTTAGGTGAAATCTTAGAAATTTTGAGAATTTTAGGATTTTTAGGGTTTTAAGGGTTTTTCGTAATTTTGGAGAAATTTAATTAAAATTTGGTTATTTCGGTAGTTTTACAGAATTTTGGGCAATTTTGGCTAGTTTTAATTAATGTGAAGTATCAATTTGGCTAGTTTTTGCTAATGTGAAGCATTTTAGATCAATTGGGTAATTTGGAGAGGCATAAAATGATTTTGGTGAAGAGCTGAGAATTTTTGGACCATAAGGACATTTTTGAAAATTTTGGGACTTTGGCAAGGTTTTAAGGATTAGGGGTGAATTTGAGTAAATTAAGTAATTTGGAAGGGTTCAGAATGTTTTTTTGTAAAGCTTTAGAAATTTGGAAATTTTTAGGATTATTAGGTTTTTAAGAACATTTTGGAAATTTTGGAGAATTTTGGTGAAATTTTGGTTATTTTGGTAGTTTTAGAGAATTTAGGGAAATATGGCTAGTTTTAAGAAATGTGGAGTATTTTAGATTAATTAGGCAATTTGGAAAGGTTTGAAATAATTATGGTGAAGAAAAGAGAATTTTTAGGCGATAGAGGCATTTTTGGAATTTTTTGGATTTTGGCTAATTTTAAAAGATTTTGGGCGAATTTGTGCAATTTGAATAATTTAGAATGGTTTAGAATGATTTTTTGTGAAATCTAAGGAGTTTGAAGATTTTTTAGATTTTTATGATTTTAAGGGAACCTTAGGTAATTTTGGTGAAATTGGGTTATCTTTATAATTTTTGAGAATTTAGGCCAATTTAACTAGTTTAAAAGAATGTGGAGTGTTTTAGATCAATTGGGTAATTTGGAGAGCTTTAAATTTATTTTGGCGAAGAAATGAGAATTCTTGGGCCATTGGAGCATTTTCAGAAAATTTGGGATTTTGTTTAATTTTGAGAGATTTGGTGTGAGTTTAGGCAATTTGAATAATTTGGAGTGGAATAGAATGATTTTTTGAGAAATCTTAGGAGTTTGGGCATTTTTGAGATTTTTAGGGTTTTAAGGACATTTTTTTAACTTTGTAAAATTTTGGAGAAAATTTAGTTATTTGGTAGTTTTGGAGAATTTTGACTGATTTAGAGTGGTTTAAAATGATTTTGTTGAAAAAATGACAATATTTAGGTTGTAGGGGCATTTTGGAAATATTTGGGATTTTAGCTAATTTTGGAAGATTTGGGGTAAATTTGAGAAATTTGAATAATTTAAGTGTTTTTGAATGATTTTGGTTTTAATATTAGGATTTTGGAGATTTTTTGGACTTTTAGGGTTTTAACGGCATTTTGATAATTTTGGAGAATCTTGGTAAAAATTGTGTTATTTTGGTAGTTTTGGATAAATGGATAATTTGGCTAGTCATAAAGAATGAGGATTATTTTAGATCAATTCTGTACTTTGAAGAGATTTAATATAACTTTGGTGAACATATGGGAATTTTTTTGGATTTTAGCTATTTTTGGAGATTTGGGGTGAATTTTAGAAAGTTGAATAATTTGAGGTGGTTTAGAGAGATTTTTGGTGAAACCTTAGGAATTTTAAAATTTGTGGGATTCTTAGAGTTTTAATGTCATTTTGGTAATTTTGGAGAATTTTGGTGAAGGTTGGGTTACTTTAGTAGTTTTGGTGAATTTAGGGCAATATGGCTAGTTTTAAGGAACGTGGAATATTTTATCTGAATTAGGAAGTGGAGAGGTCTTAAATTATTTGGTGAAGAAATGACAACTTTTGGGTCATAGGGGCATTTTGGGAATTTTTTAGATTTTAGCTAATTTTGCGATTTTATGTGTGAATTTGGGCAATTTAAAAAATTTGGAGTGCTTTAGGAAGATTTTTTGTGAAATCTTAGGAATTTTAAGATTTTTGGATTTTTTTGGTTTTAAGGGCATTTTGGTAAATTTGGATAATTTTTACGAAAATTAGGTTATTTTGGCAGTTTTGTAAAATTTAGGGAAATTTGGCTAGTTTTATTGAATATGGAATATTTTGGATCAATTGGGTAATTTAGAGAGGTTTGAAATTTTTTTAGTGAATAAATGAGAATTTTTAGGCCATAGGGGCATTTGGGAATTTTTTGAATTTTGGCTAATTTTGTGAGATTGGTGGTAAATTTGGGCCATTGGAATAATTTGGAGTGCTATAGAATATATTTTCGTCAAATCTTATGAATTTGGAGATTTTGGGTTTTTAGGGTTTTAATGGCATTTTCATAATTTTGGTGAAAATTAGGTTATTTTTGTAGTTTTAGAGAATTTAGGGCAGTTTGGCTAGTTTTAAGGAAGGTGGATTATTTTGGAACAAATGAGTAATTTGGAGAGGTTTAAAAAGATTTTGGTGAAGAAATGATAATTTTTAGGCCATTTTGGCATTTTCAGAATTTTTCGGATTTTAACTAATTTAGTGAGCTTTAGTGTGAAGTTAAGTAATTTGAATAATTTGAAGTGGATTAGAATGATTTTTGGTGAAATCTTAGGAGTTGGAAATTTTTAGGATTTTTAAGGTTTTAAGAAAATTTTGATAGTGTTGACCTCATTTTTGATGAGGTCTTTTCTCTTCTCTCTTCTTTATCCTTAGTACTTAGGATCTAGCCTTAGGCTTTCCCTTTGACTATCTTAGAGGACTAGAAATGGGACTCACCACTTAGAAATTTAAACACCTCTAATCTCCCTGCAAACCCCATAAGTTTGATTGTAAACCCCTAAGTCACTTGGAGGGTTAAGATCAAATGTGGAGGTTAAAAAGATGAGTTCCCTATAGGACTCTTTGTCCTTAGGACTACCCTTAGTGGCTTAGTCTGGTGAGGGTTGACCTGCACACATTACACTTTCACACACAATCGAAATCCTAAAACCATTCATACCTAATTTGACTTCCTGACTCATGTAGGTAATTCATATGGATGGACCTTGACCCCTAGGCCCTTGGCTAAGAGGGTTAGGAACAACATAGTGAATGCCTCAAATGAGTCCTCTCATGGCTCTTATGGGCTTGATATGGCTTCATGGCTTAACCAAAATGATTCCATTCTACTCACATTCAATCAATCTTCATTTTTTCAAAATTTCAATTTTTGACCCCCGGGGCCCTACACCCACTAAACCTACCAAATGCCTATCCAAAATTTCCCAAATTACCCAAAATTCCTTAAAACCAATCCTAAACATTTCCTCACCATTCAAATTTATCACCCTTAGCCAAATATACCAAAGTTTCAAAAAATACCCCCAAATTTCCAAAAATACCCAAAATGCCCTTCTTAGCCCAAAAATCCAAAAATTCAGAAAATTCCCAAAAAACTCCATAAAATCTAAAACATTCTCAAATTCATTTTGTTCAACTACATCATAAGTCAATTTTGTCAATTTAACACACTTTTTCCAAAACCTCCAATTTGATCCATTTTAAACCTAAAGTGAGCCCAATGTCAAACCAAACCACCCCAATTGACCTCAATTTTGGTCCAATTCAATTCTAAACTTCAATTCCATATCCATAATATCAATCTACACCAAATCCAAGCCCAACTTGATTAGCATTTGGATCCAATTTCAATTTGAAGCCTAAATCCCCCAAATTGGCCTAAATCCAAACCTAACGCAAATAGGCCCAAATTCCAAAATCAAAGCCCAACCAAAGTTGAAAACTCTTTATAACACTCCCCTAAATATTTCTCAACAATAATTTTACATCAAATCCAACCTTAAACCAACATCAACCCAAGATAGCCCAAGTTAGCCCTATTTGACCCATTTTGGGCCCCCATTACCAAAAAGGCCCAAATTAAACATATTTCAATTCCAAATGACACCAAACCTTCTCCAAATCACTCATGCCACACTCCTAAACTAAACCCAACATTTTTTTAGCCTAATCTTTCACAAAATCTCCATCCACCAATTTGTTTTCAAACTAAAAAGCCCACTTCCATAAAGCCTTTAAAAGCCCACTTTCCATCAAATTCAAAAGCCCAAAATCCATCCCCAAGCCCACATGAAACCTTTTCTTCATCATTCCTTTCATAATCCTATTTGACCAAAGTCTTAAACCATCATGAAATCAACCCATTTGTAGCATCATGACAAATCCCATCAAAGGAATCCAAAGTTTTCAAAATTCCAAAAAACCATTTTCCATGCAAGTGAGCCAACCTTTTCCCAAGCCATGATCAAGCCAAATGAAGCCATGGAGCCATGCATAAGCCATATGCAAGCCATGGGGAGACCTTTCCACCTCACCATGCCACTTATGGCAAGAAGAGGGGAGCCTTTCCTAAGCCTTAACTAAACCTTTTTTAACCCCATCAATGATACACTTTAACCAAAATTGGCCACCTCACCTTGGATGGGGACTTCACCACACATGTGAGACTGACCCAAATGATCTCACATCAGCCCAAATTAAGCCTTGGTGAGTGAACCAAGCCAAAACCTTGAATTGACCCAAATTGAACCAAAAATGGTCCTTACACCCATGCCATTTAAATCCTTGACTTTACACATAGCAATCCCAAATTGATTGCACCAAAATCAAACTCTGACCTCCCCTCCACCTAAACACATATTTTGAACGCACTAATCATCCCCCATGGCCACCCAAAGCTCCACCATAACCTTCCTTATTTAAACCCCACCTCCATGGCCAAGAGGAGGAGATGAAAGATTACCTTTGGGAGACCATGCCAAATTGTTCGCAAAGATTCTCTAAGCATTTTTAAGCTCAATCAAACCATTTCCAATTGAGGCCTCACCTCATGGACGAAGGTATCAAATTTTTTCTCCTCCGACCGAGCTTATTTTAAATTTCTGTAAATATTCACATGCTTTAAGTATATCATCACCATAGAGATGTATGCTACTCGATTAGACGATCATTTTAAAAAAAAATTCATTCAATTTAGTTGAGAAACGAGTGAGATATCAAGGTTTGAAGGTGGACGGTTTTGGGTGTATAACACTAGGAGAGAGGAGCAGCCGCCGTCCGATCAGGCTTGTATCTGACGGACGGCCCTGATGCAGTCGGATGGATATTTATCCATGAATAGGCGCCATACAGAACCACGCTGGCCAATAGGAGAGCGACACGTGGATTGAGCGGGAAATGGATTTTTTGGATTTATTTTTAACACAAAACTTCAAAAAATCATAACTTTGCCTAGAAAACTCCAAAAAATAAAATAAAAATACCATCTTGCACATGAAAACGAGGAGAATAATGTGAAAGTAATTTTATTTTTAATTAATGAATATTTTATTTTCAATTAATTAAATAGTGTTTTCAATCTTAGAATTCTTCATGCATGTAGGAGCTTCACCATAACTTGAAAATTTTAATTTGTTATTCTATGCATAATGGTTGATCTTTCCTGATTTTTTCAAAGTTAGGAAAGATTTTTATGATGAGATATCTATTTTTCAATATTATGATTCAATTTTCCTATAATAATTATAAAAATTACCATGTTACTTAGAAAAATCTATAAAAATTAGTGTATGTTCTCTTTGACCAGGGAAACATTAGAAAATTATCTCATGATTTATTTCAATCAAACAAACTCTAATTTGGCCAAAACCATAAAATGGAATTTTAATTAATTAGGATTAACCACACATCAAAATAACTTAAAATCAACTCTCCACTAATCTCTAGGATACATAGAACCTATCATAAAAATTTGATATCAATTGGAGATGATTAGCCCCACTAAATGAATTTATTAAGTCACATGATCAAAATTAAACTTTAAAAAATTCATAACTCCAAAAATACATTTCAAAAATTCACCAAATTAGTTTTGTGGGCTCTCTGGTATCAGAGGAGTCTATAAAACTTAAAATTGAAATTTTCTACAATTTTTCATTTTTAATCATATTTTAATATATTAAATAATTAAAAAATAATAAAAATCATAAAAATATTAAAAATCATAAAAATGTCATATTTTGACTCCTAATCACTTATAAATAAACCAAATATTTTTCCCAAGTCTCAAAGTAAAGATATGGAATTTTAAAAGCATAAAACAATTTTTAATATTAAAAAATGGATTTCCAACCTTTTCACTAAATTAATTCCAAAAAATCAAAGAAAAATTAGAAAATTATAAAATTTATTTCTTTAAACTCCTTGAGGTTAGAGAGATTTAAGAAATGTATAAAATCCATTTTTCAACTTTAATTTTATTTTATAATTAATTAATACTCTAAAATTCAAAATAATTATAATAAATAAAATATAATTCAAAAAATCACCAAAAGTGGTCCAAGGGGTCCTCTGGTCATTATCAACATCCCATAATTTTCGTAATGACAGAAACCTTAATTTGGTCATGTTGTTGAATTTTCCTTGAAATCCCTTATTTTCACTAAAAATAATTATATAAATAAATTAAATTCAGAAAAATCACATTTTCTCCTCTAATGTCTTAATTGACATGTGAGTGAGGTGACATAAAAATTTCAAGTTCATTTGAACTCAATTTAGTGAGTTATGAAATTAATAAGCCTAAAAGGGCATAAAGATAATTAAAGAATTTAAACCCCTTTATTAAAATTTTAGGTTTAATTAAAATAGAGGGTAGAATATTTGATTTTATCTTTCTTGGATGATTGAAACTTTGGGAAATTAAGAGGGTAGGAACCCATTAATCACTTTTAATGAGCCAAAATGAAACTTTAATTATTTAAACAATTTAATTTTTTTGATGATTAATAAAAATTTGAATTATTAAAAATAAGGATATAACTTGAGAGGATATCAATCCTTTACTAAAAAAAATCCCTAAATAAATCACATCAATAATATTTAACTTTTAATTAAGATTAAAATGATAATCAAAACTAAATAAATTAAAAATTGAAAAATAAATAGCCCTTAAATTAAAGAAAAAGTTCAAAATATTAAATTGTTTAATAATTAAATTAAAGTAAATTAAATTAAATTAAATTAAGAAAAAATTAAATTAAAATTAAAATTAAAATTAAATTAAAATTTTAACAATTAAGTTAAGCTAAATTTAAAAAATATTTAAATTAAATTAAATTAAATTAAATCAAATTTAAATTAAATTAAGTTAACATCATTCAATAATAAAAGTAAAACAAATTTAAGATATTAAGATCACCTAAAGTATAAAGATTTAAACCAAAAATAATTTGAACACTAATCCAAACTTAAAATTATTAATTAAAACCTCATAATTAAACTAAATCACTTTAAACCATTAACTCAAACTTCAAATTAAGAATGATTAAAATTCTCAATAAACAAACTTGCCCTTAAAGGCTTTAATTATTATAACTCTTAAATAGAGTATTAAGTGAGATGTCACTTCATTCATCTGGTAATCAAATAACCAAGTTCACTGAGCAAGAGACAAAGCTTAACTAAACTCCTGGATGATTAATTCACCTGTGCAACTAAATTTACTTGAACTCAAAATAATCTTGGAAGTATTGAAAAGATGTTTAGGACTCGTCCTATGCACTTCCTCAATATGACGGGATATTTTAGAAGAATAATTAAATTTTATTATTCTTTAATGAAGAAAATCATCCATAAACAAAATACAAGAACCTAGACGTCATAGGAGATGACTAGCAATAGGACTAGAATCTTGGTAGACAACCAAAACCTGTCCCTTAGCTTTACCTAGGTACTTGTTATAAATATTTAAATGTCTTAATATGTGTTTTAAGTGCAGCTTGGGATGACGGGAAGACCCTCCAGGTATGCTTTTATTTTATTGCAATTTACTTACATGCACTGCACTTTACTTTCTCTTGCATGTTAAACAAGATTGTTGCATGAAAACTAAAACCTTTAGGATAGCTACAAAACTGAAACCAAAACTAAATTAAAAGTCACCACAAGATAAAAATCACCGCCACAACATTCCAAAATATAAAACAACTCAAAATTTAATCACAAATAGAACAACAAAACTACAATTGCAACTAAATTAAAACGTCTTGTTGAATGATCGGGAATACCTCGGATGATGTAACCCACGTGATGCTAACGGGATTTCCCACGGTTTAAATGAAAGTGTGGAACTCATTCAGTTGAGTTTAGCAAGTTCATCACGACTAAGTGAATTCGATGAAAATAACGGTGCCGGGATGACAGAACCGTGGGATCTTAATCGGTTCTGTTTAAACAACTTTAAGATTTCTTTTAATTAAAATATTAAAAATATTTGGATTTTAAGATTTCTAAACCAAAACACTTCTCTCATCTCCTGATTTTCACCTTCTAAAACTAAACCTCTGCAACAACAAGGAGCTCGGAGCATGGGGGGCAGCATGACCATTGTGATCAGCAAAACGTAGATCTACTTCAGCAAAACTTTCTTAGAATTAAATAACCAAGCCATAGGACTTCGAGGTAGTTTGCCTAGTCCAACATAAATCCTCAAGTTTTTGTTAGGCATTTGCATAATCATAATATGTAAATTAAGCCCTAATTGGTCTTAGGATTCCGAGGTAGTCGTTTAGTACGGCATAAACCCTCATATCTTCCAGGCTGTTTGTATGATCATGTCATACAAATATAAGTCCTAATTAAATAAAATTGGCAAGATTGTAACATTAAATAAACTCCCAAATCTAAGCCGAATAATAGGATAGTTTGGGAAGTTGTCAAGATTCTTCTTGGATCCTCAACTTCTCCTACTTCTCTTCCATTGGACTCTTAAGATGAACTGTTCCGAATTCGAGCTAATTCCATTTGAAATTTCCAAAATACAATTGTTTGAAAACCTTAAACTTTGAAATTATTGAGAGCAAAACCATTGATCATTATCGAGAGTTTTCTTAAATGATTCCTGTCATTTAAGATGTAATTAACTATAGGGGCTTGCCCTTATAGGGAACTTTAAGAACCCGGGTAATATAAACCCTGCTTAATTCATTTATATTAAGCAGGGGAACTTGTCGACTTATAAAATTGGTTTACAGACCAAAATGATGTCACAAATCTTCTAGTTTATTTAACCGAGCCCCATCATCAAGCAGTATGTCTATTCTTCGGGATAGATATACGGTTTGTGGTGCGGTGCTCGTTTATATAAACTATCTGGGATGTGAAATCAGTTTGATTTCATATCTTAAAATTTTCAAACTTAAAATTATTTTCAAAATCAAACGCTACTTTCCAAATTATATATATATTTCAATTAAATTTAAAATTTAAAATTCGCCGACAATTTCTGTTAGGCGACCCCTTTTTCAAAAGTACAACACAACCTAAAAAATATGCCGACAGATAGTTTTTTTGGAATTTGGGTTATTGGGTATTTTTGAAGAATATAAGCCCGATTTGAAGAGGTTTAAAATGATTTAGGTTAAAAAATTTGAATTTTTGGGCCATAGGGGCATTTTGGAAATTTTTTGGAAATTTGGCTAATTTTGGGAGATATGGGGTGAATTTACGCAATTTGAATAATTTGAAGTAGTTTAGAATGAATTTTGGTTTATTCTTAAGAATTTGGAGATTTTTTGGATTTTTAAGGGTTTTAAAAGGATATTGGTAGTTCTGGAGAATATAAGTAAATTTTGTGTTATTTGGGTAGTTTTAGATAATTTAGGGCAATTTTATATCAATTGTGTACTTTGGAGAGGTTTAAAATAATATTGGAGAAGATAAGGGAAATTTTGAGGCCATAGGGGCATTTTGAAAATTTTTAGGATTTTGGCTAATTTATGGAATTTGGGGTGATATAGGACAATTTAAATAATTTGGTGTGTTTTAGAAACATCTTTTGATGAAGTCTTAAAAATTTTGAGATTTTTGGGATTTTTAGGGTTTTAAGGGCATTTTGGTAATTTTGGAGAATTTAGAGCAATTTGACTAATTTTAAGGTATGTGGAGTATTTTAGATCAATTAGGTCATCTAGAGAGACTTAAAATGATTTTCGAGATGGATGAAAATTTTCAGGGCATAAGGGCATTTCAGAAATTTTTGGAATTTTGGCTAATTTGCTAAGATTTGGGGTGAATTTGGACATTTTGAATAATTTTAGGTGCTTTATAATGATTTTTGTGAAATTATAGAAATTTGGATATTTTTGGGATTTTTAAGGTTTAAAGGACATTTAGGAAATTTTGGAGAAGTTTGGTGAAAATTAGGTTATTTTGCTTGTTTTTGAGAATTTAGGGAGGGTAATTTAGCTAATTTTAATGAATGTGGAGTATTTTAGATCAATTGTATATTTTCGAGAAGTTTAAAATGGTTTTGGTGGAGAAATAGGATTTTTAGGGCCATAAGACCATTTTCAGAATTTTTAGGATTATGTCTTATATTGGGAGATTTGGGGAGATTTTGAGTAATTTGAATAATTTAAAGTGGTATAGAATGATTTTATGTGAAACGTTAGAAATTTGGTGATTTTTGGGATTTTTTTCAAATTTAAGTGCATTTTAGTAATTTTGGAGAATTTTGTCGAAATTTGATTTACTTTGATAATTTGTGAGAATTTTAGGCAATTTAGCAAGTTTTAAGGAATGTGGTTTATTTTAGATCAATTTGGTAATTCATAGAGGTTTAAAATGACTTTGGTGAAGAAATGAGAAATTTTGAGGCACCGGGACATTTTGGGAATTTTTGGAATTTCAGGTAATTTTTGAAGATTTGGCATGAATTTGGGCAATTTGAATAATTTGGAGTGGTTAAGACAGATTTTTGATTAAATAATAGGAAATTGGATATTTTTGGGATTTTTATGGTTTAAAGGTCATTTGGTAAAGTTGGAGAATTTTCATGAAAATTGGGTTATTTTATTAGTATTGAAAATTTTAGGGAAATTTGTCTGGCATTAATGAGGTTGGAGTATTTTAGATCAATTGGGTAATTTGGTGTGGTTTGAAATGATTTTGGTGAGGAGATATAAATATTTGGGCCATAAGAGCACTTTGGGAATTTTTGGGATTTTTGCTAAGTCTCGGAGATATGGTGTGAATTTGGGCAATTTGAGTAGTTTAGAGTGGTTTAAAATGATATTTGGTAAAATCCTAGGAATTTGGAGATTTTTAGGATTTTTTGGGTTTTAATGTTATTTTTGTAATTTTTGAGAATTTTGGTTAAATATGATTTATTTTGGTAGTTTTGGAGAATTTAGGGCAATATGGCAGGATTTAAGGAATGTGGAGCATTTAATTTCAATTAGCTAATTTGCCGAGGTTTGAAATCATTTCGGTGAAGAAATGAGAAATTTTTTTGCCATAGGGGCATTTTCTACAATTTTGGGAATTCAGTTAATTTGGGGATTTTAGGTGTGAATTTAAGCAATTTGAATAACTTGGTGTGGTTTTAATGAATTTTTATGAAATCTTAGGAATTTTGAGAATGTTGGGATTTTTAAGTTTTTAATTGCCTTTTGGTAATTTTGGTGAAAATTGGGTTATTTTCGTTGTTTTGGATAATTTATGGCAACTTGGCTAGTTTAAGGAAGTGGAGTATTTTTGATCAATTTGGTACTTTCGAGAGGTTTAAAAAGATTTTGGTGAAGAAATGAGAATTTTTCGGCCATAGGGGGCATTTTCGAAATTTTTAGAATTTTTGCAAGTTTTGGGAGATTTTGGACGAATTTAGGCAATTTGAATAATTTGGAGTGGTTTAGAATGATTTGTGAAATCTTAGGAAGTTTGAGATATTTTAAATTTTTAGGGTTTTGATGGTATTTTGGAATTTTTTTGTGAAAATTGGGTTGTTTTGGTAGATTTGGAGAAATTAGAGCAATTTGGATAGTTTTAAGGAATGTGGAGTATTTTAGATCTTGCGTACTTTGGAGAGGATTAAAATGATTTAGGTGAAGAAATGTGAATTTTTGGGCCTTAGGGGCATTTTTCGAATTTTTTGGAATTTTGGCTAGTTTTGTGAGATTTGGTTTGAAGTTGGGCAATTTGAACAATTTGGAGTGGAATAAACTGATTTTGGTGAAATCTTAGGAATTTAGAGATTTTTGGGTTTATTAGGGTTTTAAGAACATTTTAGTAATTTTGGTGGAAATTAGGTATTTTTAGTAATTTTGGTAATTCGGCTAGTTTTATAGAATATGGAGTATTTTAGATCTCTTGGGTAATTTGAAAAGGTTTAAAATAAATTTAGTGAAGAAAAGAGAATTTTAGGACCATAGGGGCATTTTAGGAATTTTTTGGATTTTGACTAATTTTGGGAGATTATGAGTAAATTTAAGCAATTTGAATAATTTGAAGTTGTTTGGAATGATTTTTGGTAAATTCTTAGGAATTTGGAGACTTCATTGGATTTTTAGGTTTTTAAATGCATTTTGGCAGTCTTGGAGAATTTAAGGCATTTTGGCTAGTTTTAAGAAATGTGGAGTATTTTAGATCAATTGTGTAATTTGGAGAGCTTTAAAATTTTTTTGGCCACAAGGGTATTTTGAAAATGTTTTGAGATTTTGGCTATTTTTTCTGTATTTGGGGTGAATTTTCTTAATTTAAAAATTTAGAGCTGTTTAGAATATTTTTTGATGAAATCTTAGGAATTTTGAGATTTTTTGGATTTTGAGGGTTTTAGGACATTTTGGTAATATTAGTGAAAATTGGGTTATTTTCACATTTTTGAAGAATATTGGGTAATTTAAATATTTTTAATGAATGTGAAGTGTTTTAGATCTACTGGGTAACTTTGAGATGTTAAAAAACATTTTGGTGAAGAAATCAGAATTTTTGAGCCATAAGGGCATTTTGAAAATTTTTAGGATTTTAGCTAGTTTTGGGAGATTTAGCATGAGTTTGGGCAATTTGAATAATTTGGAGTGGCATAGAATAATTTTTCGTGAAACCTTAAGAATTTAAACATTTTTGAGATTTTTATGGTTTTAAGGCCATTTTGGTAAATTAAGAGAATTTGGTGAAAAGTGGGATAATATAGTAGTTTTGGAGAGTTTAAGGCAATTTAGCTTGTTTTGATAATTGTGTTGTATTTTAAATCAATTGGGTAATTTGGAGAGGTTTAAAATGATTTTGATGAAGAAATGAGAATTTTCGGGCCATATAGGTATATTGGAATTTTTGTGATTATGGCTAATTGTGGGAGATTTAGGGCAAATTTGGACTATTTGAATAATTTAGAGTGTTTTAGAATGATTTTTGGTGAAATCTTAGAAATTTGGAGATTTTTGTGGTATTTAGGGTTTTAAGAGCATTTTGATAATTTTGTAGAATTTTAGTGAAAGTTGGGTTATTTTGGTAGTTTTAGTGAATTTTGGGCAATTTAGCTAGTTTTAAGGAATGTGGAGTATTTAGATCAATTGAGTAAATTGAAGAGGTTTAAAACGTTTTTGGTGAAAAGATGAGAATTTTCGTGCCATAAAGGTTTCTTAGAAATTATTAGGCATTTTGGAAACTTTTGGGATTTTGGCTAATTTTAGGAGATTTTAGGTGAATTTAAGCAATTTGAGTAATTCGTAGTGGTTTAGAATGATTTTTTGGGAAATCATAAGAATATAGATATTTTTAGAATTTTTATGGCTTAAAAGGCATTTAAATAATTTATAAGAAATTTAGTAATAATATGGTATCTTTGGTATTTTTTGAGAGCTTAGGGAAATTTAGCTAGTTTTATGAAATGTGGATTACTTTAGATTAATTGGGTACTTTTGAGAGGTTAAAAAGATTTTGGTGAAGAAATGAGAGTTTTGGGGCCATAGGGGTATTTTCATAATTTTTGGGATTATGGCTAATTTTAGGTGATTTAAGGCAAGTTTGGGCAATTTAAATAATTTGGAGTGGTTTAGAATGATTTTTGGTGAAATCTTAGAAATTTCGATGTTCTTGGATTTTTTGTGTTTTAAGGGCATTTTAATAATTTTGGAGAATTTTGGTGAAACCGAATTATTTTGGTTATCATGGAGAACTTATGGCAAATTGACAAGTTTTAAAAAATGTGGAGTATTTTAGATTAATTGGGTAATTTAAAGAGGTTTAAAATGATTTTGGTGAAGAACTGAGAAATTTTGAGCTAATGGGGGCATTTTGATTATTTTTAGGATTTCTGATCATTTGGGAAAACTTTGTGAGTTTGAGAAATTTGAACAATTTGGAGTGGTTTACAATGATTTCAAGTGAAATCTTAGAAATTTGGAGATTTTTTGGATTTTTAAGGTTTTTAGGGAAATTTGGTATTTTGGGAAAAATTTTTGTGATAATTGGGTTATTTTGTTAGTTTTAGAGAATTTAGAGAAATTTGTCTTGCTTAATGAACTGGTAGCATTTAAGATCAATTTGGAAATTTTGAGAGGTTTGAAGTGATTTTGGTGAAGAAATGAGAATTTTTGGGCCATAAGGCCGTTTTGGGATCTTTTGAGATTATGGATATCTTTGTTAGATTTGGGTTGAATTTGGGAAATTTGAATAATTTATAGTGGTTTAGAATTTTTTTGGTGAAATCTTAGGAATTTGGAGATTTTTGGGATTTCTAGAGTTTTAATGGCATTTTGGTAATTTTAGGGAATTTTGGTGAAAATTGAGTTATTTTGGTAGTTTTGGAGAATTTGTGACAATATTGATAGTTTTAAGGAATGTGAGCATTTTTTTTCAATCGGTTAATTTGAGAATTTTTGGGATTTTGGCTAATTTTTTGAGATTTGGGGTAAATTTGGGCAATTTAAATAATTTGAAGTGGTTTAGAATGATTTTTGGTGAAATATTAGGAATTTAGAGGTTTTTGGGATTTTTTTCTTTTTGAGGACTTTGTGGTAATTTTGGAGAATTTTGGTGAAAATTGGTTTTTTTTGTAGTTTTCGAGAATATCGAGCAATTTTGCTTGCTTCAAATAATGTTGGGTATTTTAGATGAATTGAGTAATTTGGAGAGGTTTACAACGATTTTGATGAAGAAATAAGAATTTTTTGAATTTTGGATAATTTTGGGTGATTTTTGGTGAATTTGGACAATTTGAATATTTTGTAGCGGTTTAGAAAAATTTTTGATGGAATCGTAGGAATTTGGATATTTTTGTGATTTTAGGGTATTACGGACATTTTGTTAACTTTTGAGAATTTTGGTGGAAATTGGGTTATTTTCGTAGTTTTGGAGAATTTATGGCAATATGACTTGTTTTATGGAATTTGGAGTATTTTAGATTACTTGGGTAATAAGGAGGGGTTTAAAATAATTTTTGTGAAGAAATGAGAATTTTTGGGCCATAGAAGAATTTTGGAAATTTTTTGGATTTTGGCTAATTTTGGGAGATTTGAGGTAAATTTGGGCAATTTAAATAATTTGAAGTTGTTCAGAATGATTTTTGGTGAAATGTTAGGAATTTGGAAATTTATTGGATTTTTAGGGTTCTTAAGGCATTTTGGTAATTTTGGAGAATTTTGGTGGAAATTGAGTAATTTCGGAAGTTTTTGAGAATTTAAGGCAATTTGGCTAGTTTTATGGAGTGTCGAGTATTTTAGATCACTTGGGTAATTTGGAGAAGTTTAAATGATTTTTGAGAAGAAATGAGAATTTTTTGGCCATAAGGGCATTTTGGGAATTTTTGAGATTTTGGTTAATTTTGTGAGATTGAGGGTGACTTTGGGCATCTTGAATAAGTCGTTTAGAATGATTTTTTATGAAATCTTATGAATTTGGAGATTTGGCATTTTGGTTATTTTGGAGAATTTTGGTGAAAATTAAGTTATTTTGGTAGATTAGAGAATTCAAGGCAATTTGGCTAGTTTTATCGAATGTGGAGTATTTTACATCAATTGGGTAATTTGGACAGGTTTAAAATGAATTTTGTGGTGAAATTAAACTTTTTGGGCCATAGATGCATTTTTGGAATTTTTGGGATTTTGGGTAATTTTGGGAGATTTGGGGTAAATTTCGGCAATTTGAATAATTTGGAGTGTTTTGGAATGACTTTTAGTGAAATCTAAGTAATTTGGAGATTTCAGACATTTTTTGGGCTATAATGTTATTTTGGTAATTTTGGTGAAAATTACGTTATTTTGATTGTTTTATGGAATTTTGGGCAATATGGCTAGTTTTAGATCAATTGGGTAATTTTGACAGGTTTAAAATGATTTTGGTAAAGAAATGAGAATTTTTTAGATTTATGGGCATTTGAATAATTTTTAGTGGATTAGAATATTTTTTGTTAAAATCTTAGGAATTTGGAAATTTTTTGGATTTTGACGGTTTTAAGGACCTTTTGGTAATTTTGGTGGAATTTGGGTTATTTTTGTAGTTTTGGAGAATTTTGGGGCAATTTGAATAGTTTTATGGAATGTGGAGTATTTTAGATCAGTTGGGTAATTTGGAGAGGTTTAAAATGATTTTGGCGAAGAAATGAGTATTTTTAGCCATAGAGGCATTTTGGGAATTTTTGGGATTTTAACTACTTTTGGATGACTTTGGGTGAATTTGGGTTGTTTGAAGAATTTGAACTGATTTAGAATGATTTTTGGTGAAATCTTAAGAATTTGGAGTTATTTTAAATTTTTAGGGTTTTAAATGCATTTTGGTAATTATGGAGAATTTTGTTGAAAATTGGATTATTTTGGTGGTCTTAGAGAATTTAGGGCAGTTGACCAGTTTAATTAAACCAGACTATTTTAGATCATCTGTGTAACTTGGAGAGTTTTTTTTAAATGAATTTGGAGATTTTTTGGATATTTAGGGTTTTAGGGGCATTATAGTAAATTTGGTGAAAATTTATTTATTTTGGTAGTTTTTGAGAACTTAGCATAATTTGGCTTGTTTTAGGGAATGTGAAGTATTTTAGATGAATTAGTAATTTGGAAATGAAGAAAATGATTTTGGTGAAGAAATGAGAATTTTTAGGCCATAGGGACATTTTTGGAATTTTTGGGGTTATGATAATTTTGGGAGATTTTGGGTGAATATATGCAATTAAATTATTTGAAGTGGTTTAAAATGATTTTTTGTTTAATCTTAGAAATTTTGAGATTGATGGGATTTTTAGTGCTCTAAAGGTATTTTGGTAATTTGGAGAAATTTGGTGGAAATTAGGTTATTTTGGTAGTATTAGAGCATTTATGGAATTTTGGCTAATTTTATGGAATGTGGAGTATTTTAGATCACTTGGGTAACCTGGAGATGTTTAAAAAGATTTTGGTGAAGAAATGAGAATTTTTTAGTGATTTGGGCCATTTGGGTTTTTTGGTATTGTGACTAAATTTTGGAGGTTGGGGGTAAATTTGGGCAATTTGAATAATTTTCTGTGTTTTAGAATATTTTTTGGGTAAATTTTAGGAATTTGGAGATTTTTTGGATGTTTAGGGTTTTAACAGTATTTTGGTTTTTTTTAGAATTTGGGCGAAAATTTGGTTATTTTGATACTTTTTGAGAATTCAGAGCAATTTGGCTAGTTTTAAGTAAAGCAGAGTATTTTTTATTGTGTAATTTTTAGTGGTTTAAAATGATTTTGGTGAAAAAATGAGAATTTTTTTGCCATAGTTATTTTTTTGGAATTTTTAGGATATTGGCTAATTTTTGAAGATTTCAGGTGAATCTAATCTAGTTAAATAGTTTCAGTGATTTAGAATAACTTTTGATGAAATCCTGATAATTTGGAAATTTTTTAGAATTTTAGGGTTTTAAGCGTATTTTGGTAATTGTGGTGAAAATTAGTGAATAAGTAGTATTTTTGATCAATTGGGTAATTTGGTAAGGTTTAAAATGATTTTAGTGAAGAAGTGAGAATTTTTTGGATGTAGGGGCATTTTAAGAATTTTTTAGATTTTGACCAATTTGAATAATTTGGAGTGGATTAAAATGATTTTTGTTGAAATCATAAGAATTTAGAGTTTTTTAAGATTTTAAGGGTTTTAAGGACTTTTTGGAAATTTGGTGGAATTTTGCTAGTTTTAATGAATGTGGAGTATTTTAGATCACTTGGGTAATTTGGAGAGGTTTAAAATGATTTTGGTGAAGAAATGATATTTTAGGCGATAAAGGTATTTCGGAAATTTTTTGGATTTTGGCAATTTTTGGGAGAATTGCAGTGAATTTGGGCAACTTAAATAATTTAAATTGGTTTAGAATGATTTTTAGTAAAATCTTTAGAATTTGGAGATTTGTTGGATTTGTAGGGCTTTAAATTCATTTTGGTAATTTTGGAAAATATTGGTGAAAATGGAGCTATTTTGGTAGTCTTGGAGAATTTTGGGTGTTCAAGTTATGTGCAGTGTTTTAGAACAATTGCGTAATTTGGAGAAGTATAAAACTATTTTGGCCATAGGAGCATTTTGGGAATTTTTGGGATTTTGGCTAATTTTTTTAGGAAATTTGAGTAATTTCTTGTGGTTTAGAAAGATTTTTAGTGAAGTCTTAGTTATTTGGATATTTTTGGGATTTTTTTTTGTTTTAAGGGCGTTTTGGTAATTTAGGAGAAATTTTTTAAAATTGGGTTATTTTGGTTGTTTTCGAGAATTTAAGGCAATTTTTTTAGTTTTAAGGAATGTGGAGTATTTTAGATCAATTGAAAAATTTAGAAAGGTTTAAATTGATTTTGGTGAATTACTGAGAATTTTAGGCCCTAGTGACATTTTAGGAATATTTTAAATTTTGGCTCTTTTTTGTAGATTTAGGTGTATTTGAGCAATTTGAATAAGTAAAAGTGTTTTAGAATGATTTGTTGGTGAAATCTTAGAAACTTGGAGATCTTTTGGGTTTTTTATGTCTTTTAGGGTATTTTGGTAATTTTGAAGAATTTCGTGAAAATTGGGTTATATTGTTATTTTTGGAGAATTTTGGACAATTTGGCTAGTTTTAAGGAATGTGTAGTATTTTAGATTATTTGTGTAATTCTGAAAGGTTTAAAATGATTTTGGTGAAGAAATGGGAATTTTTTGGGTCGTAGTGGCATTTTGGCATTTTTTGGGATTTCTACTAATGCTTGGAGTTTTGGGGTGAATTTGGGCAATTTGAATAATGTGAAGTGTTTAGAAAGTTTTTTGGTCAAATTTAAGGAATTTTGAGATTTTGGGATTATTGGGGTTTTAGTGGCATTTTGGTAATTTTTGAGAATTTTGGTGAACATTTGGTTATTTTGGTAGTTTTTGGAGAATTCAGGGCAATTTGGCTAGTATTAAGGAATGTGGAGTCTTATAGATTAATTGGGTAATTTGAATAAGTTTGAAATAATTTTCAAGAAGTAATGAGAATTTTTGGGCCATAGGGGCAATATGGGATATTTCTGGGATTTTGGCTATTTTTGGGAGATTGAGGGTGAATTTGGAAAATTTGAATAATTTGGTGCAGTTTAGAATGATTTTTGGTGAAATCTACAAATTTGGGTACTTTTTTGATTTTTAGAGTTTTAAGGGCATTTTGGTTATTTTAGTAATTTTGGAGAATTTAGGGCAATTTGGCTATTTTTAGGGAGTGTGGAGTATTTTAGTCAATTGTGCAATTTGTAGAGGTTTAGAATGATTTGGTGAAGAATTGAGAGTTTTAGACCATATGAGTATTTTGGGAAATTTTGGGATGTTTACTAATCTTGGGAGACTTGCGGTGAATTTGGGCGATTTAAATAATTTGGAATCATTTAGAATGTTTTTTCATGGAATCCTAGGAATTTAAAGCTTTTAGGGATTTTTATTGTTTCTTTGTAATTTTAGAAAAATTTTAATGAAAATTAGTTTATTTTGGTAGATTTGTAGAATTTTGGGTAATTTGGTACGTTTTAATGAATGCGGAGTATTTTAGATCAATTGGGTAATTACGAGAGGTTTAAAATAATTTTGTTGTAGAAATGAGAATTCTTGGGCCATTAGGGTATTTTGGGAATTATCTAATTTTGGGAGATTTACTGTGATATTGGGCAATTTCAATAATTTGGAGTGGCTTTGAATGATTTTTGGTGAAATCTTTGGAATTTGGAAATTTTTTTGGGATTTTTATGGTTTTGAGTGCATTTTAGATATTTTGGTGAATTTTATTGAAAATTGGGTTAATTTAGTAGTTTTAGAGATTTTAGGGCAATTTAGCAACTTTTAAGGAATGTGGAGTATTTTAGATTAATTGGGTAATTTAGAGAGGTTTAAAGTAATTCTGATGAAGAAATGAGAATGCTTGGGCCATAGAAGCATTTTGGAATTTTTTGGATTTTAGCTAATTATGGTATATTTGTGGTAAATTTGGGCAATTTCAATAAATTGGAGTGGCTTAGAATGATTTTTGGTGAAAATCTAGAAATTTTAAGACTTTTGGAATTTTTAGGGTTTTAAGGAAATTTTGGTAATTTTGGTGAAAGTTGTGTTATTTTGGTAGCTTTTAAAAATTTAGGGCAATTTGACTAGATATATGGAAAGTGGAGTACTTAAAAAAAATTCAGAACTTTTTGAAAGGCTTTAAATGATTTTGGTGACGAATTGAGAATTTTTGTGCCGTAGGGGAATTTTGGGAAATTTTTGGATTTTGGCTAGTTGTGGGAGATTTGAGGTGAATTTGGGCAATTTGCATAATTTGAAAGTGTTTAGAATGATTTTAATGGCATTTTGGTAATTTTGGTGAAAATTGGGTTAGTTTGGTAGTTTTAGAGGATTTAGGGCATTTTGGCAAGTTTTAAGGAATGTGTAGTATTTTAGATCAATTGGATAGTTTGGAGATGTTTAAAATGATTTTGGTGAAGGAATGAGAATTCTTTGGCCATAGGGGCATTTTGAGAATTTTTTAGAATTTAGGCTAATTTTGAGTTAATTTAGGCAATTCGAATATTTTTTAGTGGTTTAGAATGATTTTTGGTGAAATTATAGGAATTTAGAGATATTTGGAATTTTTAGAGTTTTAAATGCATTTTAAAAATTTTGGAGAATTTTGGTGAAAATTAAGTTATTTTGGTAGTTTGGAGAATTTAGGGAAATTTGGCAAGTTTTAATAAATGTGTAATATTTTAATTTAATTGGGTAATTTGGAGAGGGTTAAAATGATTTTGGTGAAGAAATGAGAATTTTTGGGCCATAGGAGCATTTTGAGAATTTTTTGGAATTTTGGCAAAATTTGAGAGATTTTGGGGGAATTTGAGTAATTTGAATGATTTGATGTGGTTTAGAATGATGTTTGTTGAAATCGTAGGAAATTGGAAATTTTTAGAATTTTTAGAGTTTTCAGGGCATTTTGGTAATTTAGGAGAATTTTGGTCAAAATTCGGTTATTTCGAAAGTATTGAAGAATTTAAGTAATTTGACTAGTTTTATGGAAGGTGGTGTATTGTAGATCAATTGGGTAATTTTGAGGGGTTTACCATGATTTTGGTTAAGAAATGAGAATTCTTGGGCCATATTGGCATTTTGAAAATTTTTTGGATTTTGGCTAATTTTGTGAGATTTGTGGTGAATATGGGAAATTTGAATATTTTGTTGTGGCTTAGAATGATTTTTAGGGAAATCTTAGAAATTTAGAGATTTTTGAAATTTTTAGAGTTTTAAGGACATTTTGCTAATTTTGGAGCATTTAGGTGAAAATTTGGTTATTTTGGTTATTTTTTGAGATTTTAGAGCAATTTGGCAAGTTTTAAGGAATGTGGAGTATTTTATATCGACTGGTAATTTAGAGAGGTTTAAAATGATTTTTCTTGTAGAAATGAGAATTTTTTACTATAAGGGCAATTTGGAAATTTTTGAAATGTTGGGAGATTTGGGGTGAACTTGGGCAATTTAACTAACTTGGAGTGTTTTAGAATGATTTTTGGTGAAATCTTAAGAATTTGGAGATATTTTGGATTTTTAGGGTTTTAAAGGCATTTTGGTAATATTGAGAAATTTCAATGAAAATTGGGTCATTTTCACAGTTCTGGAGAATTTAGAGCAATTTGTTCAGTTTTAGAAAATTTTGGCAATTTGAGTAAGTTGGTGTGGTTTAGAATGAGTTTTGATGAAATTTTAAGAACTTGAAGATTTTTTAGTATTTTCAGGGTTTTATGGTCGTTTTGGTAATTTTGGAGAATTTCGGTGAAAATTTGGTTTTTTAGGTAGTTTTGGAGAATTTAGTGCAATTTGGCTAGTTTTAAGGAATGTGGAGTATTTTACATCAATTAGGTACTTTGGAGAGGTTTAAATTGGCAAACATGGGAATTTTTGGGCCATAGGGGTATTTTGCAATTTTCTTGGATTCTGCCTAGTTTTGGTAGATTTTAGGTAAATCTGAGCAAACTTAAGTAATTTCGAGTGGTTTAGAATGATTTTTAGAATTTTTGGAGATTTTAAGGGCATTTTGGTTATTTTTAGAGAATATATGTGAAAATTAGGTTATTTTGGTAAATTGGCTAGTTTTAAAGAATGTGGAGTATATCAGATCAATTAGGTAATTGTGAGTGATTTAAAATGATTTTGGTGAAGAAATGAGAATTTTTGGGCCATATGGCAATTTTGGAAATATTTGGGATTATGGCTAATTTTGGGAGATTTTGGGCGAATTTGGGCAATTTGAGTAATTTAAAGTGGTTTAAAATGATTTTTGGTGAAATCTTTGGAATTTTGAAGTTTTGGGTTTTTTAGGGTTTTAAGGGCATTTTGATAGTTTTGAAGAATTTTGGTGAAAATTGTGTTATTTTGGTAGTTTTGGAAAATTTTGGGCAACTTGGTTACTAATAAAGCATGTGGATTCTTTTAGATCAGTGGAGTAATTTGGAGAGGTTTGAAATGATTTTGGCGAAGAAATGAGAAGCTTTGGACCATAAGGACATTTCGGAGTTTTAGAGATTTTTCCTAATTTTTTGAGATTTTGGGTGAATTTAGGCAATTTGAATAATTTGGAGTGCTTTAGAAAGATTTTTGGTGAAATCTTAAAAATAGGAGTTTTTATTTTTTTTAGGGTATTTTGGCAAATTTGGAGAATTTTGGTGATAATTGGCTTATTTCTATTGTTTTGGAGAGTTTATGGAAAATTGGATAGTTTTAAGTAACATGAAGTATTCAATTAGGTAATTTAGAGATGTTTAAAATGAATTTGTTGAAGAAATGAGAATTTTGGGCCATCGGGCATTTTCGAAAATTTTTCGATTTTTGCTAGTTTTGGTTGAATTTTGCCAATTTGAATAATTTGGAGTGGTTTAGAACGATTTTTTGGTGAAATCTTAGGAATTTCGAAATTTCTAGGAATTTTAGGGTTTTGAGGGCATTTTGGTATATTAAAGAGAATTTTGTTGAATATTGGGTTATTTTGGTAGTTTTGGAGAATTTAAGGGAATTTGGCTAGTTTTAAGGAATGTGGATTATTTTAGATCAATTAGGTAATTTGGATAGGTTTAAATTTTTTTTTGGTGAATTAATGAGAATTTTTGGGCCATAGAGGCATTTTGGAAATTTTTTGATTTTAGCAAATTTTGGGAAATTTGGGTTGAATTTGGGCAATTTGAGTAAGTTGGAGTGGTTTAGAATGATTTTTTGTGAAATCTTAGGGATTTGGAGATTTTTAATATTTTTAGGATTTTAAGGGCATTTCAGTAATTTGGGAGAATTTTGGTGAAAGTTGGGTTATTTTGGTAGTTTTGTAGAATTTAGGGCAATTTCACTAGTTTTAAGGAACGTCTGTATTTTAGATCAATTGAGCAATTTATAGAGGTATAAAATGATTTTGGTGTAGAAATGAGAATTTTTAGGCGAAAGGGGCACTTTGGGAAGTTGGCTAATTTTAGAAGATTTGCGATGAATTTGGGTAATTTGAATGATTTGAAGTGATATAGAATGATTTTTGGTGAAATATTAGGAATATTGGGGTTTTTTGGGATTTTTATTGTTTTAAAGGCGTTTGGTAATTTTGGAGAATTTTGTTAAAAGTTAGATTATTTTGGTAGTTTAGAAGAATTTAGGGTCATTTGGGTAGTTTTAAAGAATATGACTATTTTAGATCAATTGGGCAATTTGGAGATGTTTAAACTGATTTTGGAGAAGAAATGAGAATTTTTAGAACAGAGGGTCATTTTCAATATTTTTGGGATTATGGCTAATTTTGGGAGATTTGGGCCGAATTTTGGCAATTTTAATAATTTGAAGTGCTTTAGAATGATTTTTGGTAAAATCTTACAAATAATGAGATTTTTGAGACTTTTATAGTTTTAAGGGCATTTTGGTAATTTTGAAGAAATGAGAATTTCGAGCCAAAAGGGCATTTTGACAATTTTTGGGATATTGGCTTATTTTGGGAGATGTGGGGTGATTTTATGTAATTTGTGTAATTTTGAGTGGTTTAGAATGATTTTTGGTGAAATACTAAATATTTGGACATCCTTCCACCATATTTCTCCTCTGCACTCAATCATAAGTGCCAAATGAGAATTGGGAAAGAGCACTTCTACCTTGGAAGCCTATAGACCCAGCAGATGAACATAGTAACTAGGCAGTTGGTGATATGAATGACATGAGCATCATTGAAGATCTTTAGGTTTTTAAAGGCAATTTGGTATGTTTTGGGAATTATTCTGAAAATTGTGTTATTTTGGTAGTTTTTGTAAATTTAGGGCAATTTGGCTAGTTGTAATGAATGTGGAGTATTTTTGATCAACTAGCTAATTTGGAGAGGTTTAAAATGCTTTTTATGAAGAAATGAGAATTTTTTGGCCCAAGGGACATTTTGGGATTTTTTTTTATTATGACTAATTTTTGGAGATTTGAGGTATATTTGGGCAATTTGAATAATTTGTATAGTTTGGAATGATTTTTGGGATTTTTAGAGTTTTAAGGGTATTTTGATAGTATTTTAAAACTTTGGGGAAAATTGGGTTATATTTTGTAGTTTTAGATAATAGAATGCAATTGGCTAGTTTTAAGCAATATGAAGTATTTTAGATCATTTGGGTAATTTGGAGAATTTTAGAATGATTTTGGTGAAGTGATGAGAATTTTCGGGTCATAGGGGAATTTTGGAAATATTTGGGATTCTGGCTACTTTTGGGAAATTTTGGGTGAATTTGGGCAATTTGAGTAAATTGGAGAGGTTTAGAATGATTTTTTGGTGAAAGCTTAGGAATTTGGTGATTTTTAAGTTTTTTATGGATTTAAGGGCACTTCAGTAATTTAGGAGAATTTTGGTGAAATTTTGATTATTTTGGTAGTTTTGGAGAATTTAGGGCAATTTGGCTAGTTTTAAGGAAAGTGGAGTATTTTAGACCAATTGGATAATTTGGAGAGGTTTAAAATGATTTTCGTGAAGAGATGAGAATTTTCGGGCCATAAGGGTATTTTGGTAACTGTTGACCTCATATTTGATGAGGTCTTTTCTCTTCTCTCTCCTTAGTACTTCGGATCTAGCCTTAGGCTTTCCCTTTGACTATCTTAGAGGACTAGAAATGGAACACACCACTTAGAAATTTAAACACCTCTTAACTCCCTGCAGTTTGATTGTAAACCCCTAAGTCACTTGGAGGGTTATGATCAAATGTGGAGGTTTAAAGGATGAGTTCCCTATAGGACTCCTTGGCCTTAGGACTATCCTGGGTGGCCTGGTCTGGTGAGGGTTGACCTGCACACATTACACTTTCACACACATTCCAAATCCTAAAACCAATCATACCTAGCTTGACTTCCTTACTCATGTAGCTAATTCATATGGATGGACCTTAACCCCTAGGCCCTTGGATAAGAGGGTTAGGAACAACATAGTGAATGCCTCAAATGAGTCTTCTCATGGCTCTTATGGGCTTGATATGGCTTCATGGCTCAACCAAAGTGATTCCAATCTACTCAAACTTGATCAATCTTCATTTTTTCAAAATTTTAATTTTTGACCCCCGGGGCCCTACACCCACCAAATCTACCAAATGTCCTTGATGTTACTCAAAATTTGTAAAAATTACCTAAATTACCCAAAATTCCTCAAAACCAGTCCTAAACATTTCCCACCATTCAAATTGATCATCCTTAACCAAATATACCAAAATTTCCAAAAATACCCCCCAATACCCTCCAAATACCCAAAAATATCCTTTTAACAAAAAAATCCATAAATTCCAAAAATTCCCAAAAAATATCAAAAAATCTCAAATATTCCCAATTTCATTTTGTTCAACAACACCATAGGCCAATTTTGTCAATTTAACCCACTTTTACTAAAACCCCCCAATTTGGCCCATTTTTAACCAAAGTAATCCCAATGTCAAACCAAACCACCCCAATTGACCTCAATGTTGATCTAATCCAATTCTAAACTTCAATTCCATATCCCCAATATCAATTTAGATGAAATCCAAGCCCGGTTTGATTAACATTTGGATCCAATTCCAATTTGAAGCTTAAAACCCAATTTTGGCCCATGACCTAAACTTAGCCCAAACTAACCCAATTCAACTCCAATTAACCCGAAATCATTTTCTAAACCTTCCTAATATCCCCACAAACAAAACGCTAACAAGATTTGCTTCGAATTTGAACCCAAACTCCACCCAAACCTAACGCAAAATCAAAATCCCCAATTTTATCCTAAACATTTCCCACCATGAACCCAAATGGGCCCAAATCCCAAAATCAAAGCCCAACCAAAGTTGAAAACTGTTTGTAACACTCTTATAAACATTTCTCAACATTAATTTTACATCAAATCTAACATTAGCCCAATCTTAGCCCAAGTTAGCCCAATTTGACCCACTTTGTCCCCTTTACCAAAAAGTCCCAAATCAAACCTAATTCAACTCCCAATCACCTCAAATTTGTTTCAATTCACTCATGACACATCCCTAAACTAAACCTAACACTTGTGTGGCCCAATCCTTCACAAAATTACCATACACCAATTTGTTTTCAAACCTAAAGGCCCACTTTCTTAAACCATTCTAAAAGCCCATTTTCACCAAATCCAAAAGGCCCAAAGTCAATCCAAAGCCTACATGACACTTTCACCTCATCATCCCTTTGATTTAAATCACTCCCTAAGTTTCAAATTCATCATTAAATATTTCTAAACTAAGCCATATGCCAAATTACCCCTAAATATCTAAAATCTTTAAAACCCATTTCCATGAAATTGACTAAGCTTGGCTCCAAGCCAAATGGAGCCATGGAGCCATGGAGCCATGCATAAGCCATATGTAAGCCATGATGAGCCATAGACTTGTCATCACTCCCTAAATGGCAAAAGGAGGAGATCCTTTAAGCACTCCCTAAAAGTCATTAGCGCTACCCATGATTCCCCTTAACCCAAAACTAATCCAAATAATATTGATGAGGACTGCACCACTCTTCATAAGTTGACTAACCTAACCTCCCTCAGCCCAAAATCAGAGCTTTGGATGGTGCACCAAGCCTTAAGCCATGACTTGATCCATTTGAACCCAAAATAACCCTTCCTCCCTATCACTTAAATCAAAACTCTTTACACTTGGCATTGTCCAATTGAACCAACAAACTTCAAGCCTTGACCCTCCTGATCAGGATGGTGACCTGACCCTGGCCTGCCAGCCACCAGGTCTCCGGAAAACACCATGGCCACGTGGTCTAAATGGATTCAAAAATTCAATTTGAACTAGCTGAGTTGTCCCATGCCCAATAGCCACTGCGGCTGTTCTTCTCCTCACCAGAGCAGTTGATTAAAGCCATCAAACCCCCCTGGGAGGCCCTGGCCATGGCCATTTAAACAAGCCACCCCCTTTCAGCCAAAAGGTTGGCTGAAATCAACCTTCATAGAATCCCTCCAAACTCCTCACAGAGCATCCCCTAGCCAAGTGCAATCCATCCCCACTGTTCTCCTGCCCTAAATCCCAATGATTGAGCTCAATTTTGGAGCTCAATTCTCAGGCCAGAACAGGACATCTCCCAAACCTCCACCGAAATCAAATTAAACTCACTCACACCTGCACAGGACCAAGAGAAAGAGTTCCCCAGTGAAAGCCCCCTCTCCAGGCCACCCAATTGCTCTAGACCCCAAAGTCTGAAATCGGGCTTTGTGGAAGTTGCATCTAGACAATTCGACAGGGCCAGAGGCTTCATCCCCAGGCTCCTCCAACCCCAACGAACTTGCCGAGCACATTCAGTTGTGGCCTTACCTTCTGAACCAAGGTATGGAGACTTCTCTTTAACCCTAGCTTCCAACAATTGTCCATTTCATTTGAGTTAATTTCATATCATGTAAACTGTATGGATGTGTTCGTCTCATCAAGACGAATCCATAGAGCATAAGAACATGAAAATCCATTGAGAAACGAGAGAGATCTTAGGGTTTGAGTTTGGACGGCTCTCGGGACACACTAGTCGGAGACGATGATCGGTCGTCGTTGGATCGAGCGTGTATCGAATGGACGGTGCAGATCGCATCGGACGAGTGAACGGGACATGAACCGCGGGCCCCAGGAGCGCTGAGTCGGATGGCGGCGTCGAATAGGGAGGCGACTCATGGTCTTTCAGAGCTGCCGAGGATGAGTCGGCGCCATGTGGATAAGTAGATAATTAGGGGTATTTTTGATTTATTTAAATACCGAGAACTTCAAAAATCCATATCTTTGCATAGAGAAATCACAAAAATAAAATAAAAATACCTCTTGCTCAGTGAATAGAGGAGAATAATGTGGAAAAAGAATTGAGTTAATTTGATGAGTATTTTATTTTTAATTAATTATTTACTCATATCAGTATTTTAATTCTCCATTTGCATAGACAAATCACCATTTCATGAGACCATAGGGCTTTTGAAGCCTCTGATATTGGGAATATTCCCTGAATTTTTCAAGGTCAGAGGTTATCTCTATGGCAAGTTATGTATTTTTCAAGTTTATGTCACTATTTTTGGTAATTTAATTCCATTAATTAGCATATTGGTTAGAAAATTCTAGGAAAATATGGGGAGGTTTCTTAGGACTAGAGAACCTTAGGAAAATTATGGTTTGAGTTAATTAATTAAGAATAACCCTAATTGGCGTAAATACTCAAAACTGAATTTTAATTAATTTGGGTTAACCACACGTCAAAAAAACTTGAAAACACTTCTCCACAGATCTTTAGGATCAGAGGGACCTCACATAAAAATTTGGAATCAATTGGAAATGTTTAACCCCACTAAATGGATTAATTAGGTCATTTGAGTAAAATTAAACTTTAAAAATTCATAACTCTAAAAATACATTTCAAAAATTCACCAAATTGGTTTTGTGGGCTCTCTGATATTAGAGGAGTCTAAGAAAATTAAAATTGTAATTTTTAAAAAATCTTTATTTTCCACCTTACTTTAATATTTTAATAATTAAAAAATAATAAAAATCACAAAAATAAGTAAAATCACAAAAATGTCATATTTTGACTCCTAATCACTTAGGAACAAACTAAATATTTTCCCAAGTCTCTTGGTTAAGATATTGAATTTTAAATACTTAAGACAATTTTTAATATTAAAAAAATAGATTTTCCAACATTTTCACTAAATTAATTCTAATAAAGCAAAGAAAAATAAAAAAATTATAAAGTTTGCTTCTCTAAACTCCTTGAGGTTAGAGACACTTATGAAAAATATAAAACTTAATTTTCAACTTTAATTTTATTTTATAATTAATTAAAACTCTAAACCTCAAAATAATTTTAATAAATAAAATATAATTCAAAAAATCTCCAAAATTGGTCCAAGATGTCCTCTATCAGTGGGAACATCCCATAATTTTCCTAAGGATAGAAACCTTACCTTGGTCATATTGTTGAATTTCCATTAAAAATCTTTATTTTTCATTAAAATAATTATATAAATTAAATTAAATTCAGAAAAATCACATCTTCTCCTCTAATGTCTTAATTGACAAATGAGTGAAGTGACATAAAAATTTTAAGTTCATTTGAGCTTAATTTGATGAGTTAGGAAATTAATAAGCCTAAAGGGGCAAAAAGGTAATTAAAGAATTTTAACCCTAATTAATATATAGGTTTAATCAAGGGGAGGGTAAAATATCTGATTTTAAAATTTTCATTAGATGATTGAAACCTAGGGAATTAAGGGGTAGAAACTCATTAATCATCTTGAAAATAGTTAAAGTAAATTTTAATTAATTAAACAATTTGAATTTTGGAAGAATAGGTTAAAATTTGGATTATTAAGATTAGGGATTTGATTTAAGAAGATATCAATTCTTTAATTTAAAATCCCTAAATGAATCACTTTAATAATATTTAACTTCTAATTAAATTTAAAGTGATAATTGAAATTAATAATTAGATAATTAAAAGGAAAATAAACCTTAATTAAATTAAAAATTTAAAACATTGAATAACTTGATAATCAAATTGGAATAAATTTAAAACATTAAAATTAATTTGAAATCACTTAAAAAACAAATCTAAAACAAATTTGAAACATTAAAGAAAATCAACCTTTAGACAATTCCTAATAAAAAAAAAACATGAAAAATCTAACAAATTAAAAATTAACCTAAATATTTCAATTAAATTAAAATTAAGTCATTAAAATTTAAATTGAATAATCTAAACACCTCTTTCAACCCAAATTACTCTAATACATTGAAATTATTAAAGATGTAAAGATTTAATTAAAATTAAAACAACTTGAACACTATTCCAAACTTAAATTATTAAAATTTCATAACTAAATTAAATCACTTTAAATCACCAATTCCAGTTTTAAATCATTAAATTCTATAACAAACTGATTTTCCCCCTAAAGGTTTTTATTATTATAACTCTTAAGTAAAGTATCAAGTGAAATGTCACTTCACTTATAGGATAGTCAAACATCCTAATTCACCGAGCAAGAAACAAACTAAATCAAACTTTTAGATGAACAATTCACTTGTACAACAAAATTCATCTGGACTCAAAATATTCTCAGAAGCATTGAAAAGATGTTTAGGATTCGTCCTAAGAACTTTCTCAATATGATGAGATGTTTTAGAAGAACAATTGAACTTAATTGTTCTTTGATGAAGAAAATCATCATTAACAAAATACAAGAACCTAGATGTCATAGGGATTGACTAGCAATGGGATTAGGATTTTGGTAAACAACCAGAACCTTTACTTAGCTTTACCTTGGTACTTGTTGCAAATATATAAATGCCTTAACATGAGCTTTAAGTGTAGCTCGGAATGACGGGAAGACCCTCCAAGTACGCTTTTATTTTATTGCAAGTTACATACATGTACTGCGCTTTACCTTTCTTGCATGTTAAATAAGATTGTTGCATGAAAATTGAAACATTTAGGATAGCCACAAAACTAAAACGCAAAACGAAATTAAAAATCACAACAAGATAAAATTCACCGCCACAACATTTCAAAATATAAAACAACTCAAATTTTAATCACAAACAGAACAAAAAAACTGTAATTATAACTAAATTAAAATGTCTCGTTGAATGATCGGGAATACCTCGGATGATGTAACCCACGTGTTGCTAACGGGATTTCCCACGAGTCTAAATTAAGGTGTGGAACTCATTCGAGTTGAGTTTAGCAAATTCATACGGACTAAGTGAATTCGACGAAAATAACGGTGCCGGGATGACGGAACCGTGGGATCTTATTCGGTTCTGTTTAACCAACTTTTAAGATTTGTTTTAATTGAAACATTAATGACATTTGGACTTTAATATTTCTCTACACCAAAACACTTCTCTCACCTCCTGATTATCATTTTATAAAACTAAACCTCTGCGACAACAACAAGGAGCTTGGAGCATAGCGGGCAGCACGACCATCGTCGTCAGCAAAACTTGTGTCTACTTGAGCAAAACCTTTTCCAAGTTTTAAATAACCAAGCCATAGGATTTCGAGGTAGTTTGCTTAATGCAACATAAATCCTCAACCTCTTTGTTAGGCATTTGCATAATCATGTTATGTAAATTAAGCCTTAACCAGTTTTAGGATTTTGAGGTGGTCGTTTGGTATGACATAAACCCTCACATCTTCGAGGCTCATTGTATGATTGTGTCATACAAATATAAATACTAATTAAATAAAATTGGGAGGATTGAAACATTAAATAAATATTCTCAAATTGAAGCCAAACAATAGGATAGTTTGGGAAGTTGCCAAGATTCCTCTTGGATCCTCAGCTTCTCCTACCTCTCTTCCATTGGACTTTTAAAATAAACTGTTCCAAATTTGATCTATTCCCTATTGAAATTTCCAAAATCCAATTGTTTATAAACCTTAAACTTTGAAATTCTTGAGAGCAAAACCACTGATTATTATCTAGAGTTTTCTTAAGTGATTCCTGTCACTTAGGATGTAATTAACTATAGGGGCTTGCCCTTATAGGAACTTTAAGAACCCAGGTAATATAAACCATGCTTAATTGTTTTATATTAAGCAGGGGAACTTGTCGACTTATAAAAATTGGTTCGCAGACCAAATGTATGTCACAAATCTTCTAGTTTATTTAATTGAGCCCCATCATCAAGCAGTGTGTATATTCTTCGGGATAGATACATGTTTTGTGGTGTGGTGCTCATTTATATGAACTATTCGGGATGTGAGATCGGTTTGATTTCATATCTTAAAATTTTCAAACTTAAAATTATTTCAAAATCAAATGCTACTTTCTAAATTATATATATATTTAAATTAAATTTAAAATCTAAAATTCGCCGACAACTTCTATAGGCGACCCCCCTTTTCAAAATACAACACAACCTAAAAAAATAAGCCGTACAATTTCTGGCGACTTCGCTGGGGAATAGTTCCTCTCTCCATTTTGATCAGATGGTTTTTCTTCCATAAATCGGTAGTGTATCCATGTCCCTAGTGGAGCAAACTACCATTCTTTCCGTTGGCACACCACGTTAATTTCTATCTTGAACGGGTATAGCCAACTTCTCTCGGATTTAGAAGCCACTGTTTAGACACCCCTAAACAGAGAGGTTCTGAAATCCTTTTACCTCTTTTCTGAGGTGGGGTGGACCCCCAATAGGTGTTAGCTTAGGAGCGGTCCTTCTGGTTGAGGAGTCTTACGAGACTTTCTCTTCCTTTCCAATTCTGAATCAGGTCTTTTACCTTTTCTATACATTTAATCATTTTGTTTCTAACAAACTAATCCTCTAACAAACAACCTTCAAATAAACTAATTCTCTTAAAAATCACAAAAACAATAAGATAAACAAGAATGTATTCGGACTCTTTCTTTTCTGTTCTGAGTTTTGTGACGAAAGGAAGCATAATTCGGGACTGGTATTCGGATCAACACTGCAGAAAATGAATGCCCCAAAGTTAATTTTCTCCTTCACCAATGGAATGGACTTCGCCGTCTATAAGGATGAACTGCCCAACAACGAAATCATCTGTTTTGGACAAGGATTCGACAATATAGATATTAAGTTCGCTGACGTTACTCTTTTTGCACTGATGGACAAAGTGCCAGAAACTGAGGAGCCCCTAATTGAGTTCGACCTGAAGTCGACTCAAGAATACCCTCCTCTGCAAAGGGTTCTAGTTGAAAGAGGTACTGCTATTCGTAGGAGGATTGTTGTCTCTACCCCCACCGGTCTAGTCATCTCTGCACCTACCCCGGCTTCTGCCAAACTGAAGAGGAAGGAAATCTAACTCTGTGATGAGCCTGTCACCGTGGAGGGACACATTTTGCTACAATTTCATCTATTTTTGAGATTGGGTCCAGTTCAAGAGTTGCACCTCTAACTCGGACTCAAAGAAGAAATAGAAGCATAAAGACAGCCAGGATTGAGAAAGCCAAGGCCGGTGAAGTTGCTTTCCTGGAAGAGATCCCTGAACTGCCTGAGTATACACCTCTATTGGAAGGAAGTAGGTTTCACCCCCTCTCTGCTGCATCAGATGAGGAAGACGTCCGAAGGATTGCCGCTACATTACCCCGACTTGCATACTATAGTAACTACAAAAGAAAAATGGTTAAGACTAAGAAGAATGGGACGAGTGCCAGCTAGATCCAGCCTCGGACCGCGAGTAGAGCCTGTCACTGCCCGTAGAGAAACCAAGGAAGAAAATGAATGCTAGTTCACATGTTGTTGTATCGGGCCATCATATTAGGGAGGACACCACCTACCAGCATATAGCCGACAGACTGTCTGGTCCTAAGCATTCTCGTGCAAGAAGGATGGTCTGACGACCTATTATTACCGAGCCAAGACCAACACAATGTCCTGAGAAGAAAAGACTCATCAAAGAGCCTGAATCAGAAGTAAGTGCAACTGCAATAAAAGAAACTCCCGAAAAAGAAGTTCAACAACCATCACACGACAACCGCGAGACCGTCTGGAAGAGACCCCTCGAGGATGCTATAGGAAAGCTAAGGACGGATATCCGACAGTTGGCGAAAGAAAGAGGAGAAAAGTTGGAAAATGAAACTGATTCATCACAGTTCATGGATGATGAGTATGACGAGATCAATATGGTTGAGACACGAGCATCATCAGCTTCGCAAGGTTCTCTGGCAGCTGCGAAAAGAGATGAACCGGAAGTGATGAGAGCACAGCTTCGGGAAAGAGATGACACAATATCCCAGATGACAAAGAGGATGGAAGAGATGGCTGCTGCTTTAGCCACTCTCCAGAGTCAGGTACAACCTCAGAAAGAAACATCCCCGGAGATCATCCATATTGCAGATGGAGGAAAATAAATCACATCCGTCAACAGAGATGAGCCACCAAAGAAGGATTCTACACAGAATATGATTCCCGAAAAGAACATTAAAAACATGGTAGAACAGCAGGTGCAAGAATCCTTAGCACATTCTAAGAGCAGAGCATCTATTCATACGGGTAGACCTTACCCCAAAAATTTCTATGTAGTCCAATACCCGAATGGCTCGTACCACCTCTATTTAAGACTTTTGATGAAATGGGAACCCCCAGCAGCATGTTGCACATTTTCGTGCTAGTTGTTGCAATGCCGGTGGGAGTGATGCTTTACTCTTCCGTCAGTTCGTCAGCAGTTTGTCAGTGATCGCCTTTGACTGGTACGTAGAATTGCTAAATAGTTCAGTTAAGACCTTTACAGAATTGGAAAACCTCTTCGTTAAGCGGTTTGCCGGGGCTCGGCACCACATAACCATCGGTGATCTAGTGGTGGAGCACCAGAAACCGAACAAGACTTTAGTGGATTACATACTTCGATGGAGGAACTTAAGCATGAATTGTGAACCACAACTTCAAGAACAGCATGCAGTCGGTATCCTGCTTAAGAGTATCCATGGCCCGATAGCACTTCTCCTTAAAGGATTTACAATCAAGACTTTCGAGAAGTTTCTTAGCAAGGCCGGGAGCTTGCAAGAAGAGGCAAAGCAGTTAAGTTTCATAGACAAGACCGATAAGCAGAAGCCTGTAAAAGCATTTGAAAAGAAATCCGGAATCGTCGTGGCAGTAGATAAGGGCAAGCAGCCGGTTCAGATACAGCCAGAGCGGCCACAGCCTAGTTATCAACCACCGCAACGGACATACCAACAACCGCAACAGATCTATCAACAACCTCAGCAGGGTTATCAACAGCCTCGACCGAGCTATCAGTCGCCTCAGCATTATGAACAACTGCCTCGTCCACAGTGTACCCTGAAAGATTTTCTGAATAAGAAATATCCATTTAAGATTGAAGCAGTAGCAAAGATGTTCCGCAGTTTAATGAAAACACCAGATTTTCAGCTACTAAAGCCTAAGAGTCCAGAAGAAGTCAACAAAAAATATCATTCAAACTATTGCCCTTACCACCGGATGCTCGGGCACAAGATAGAGGATTGCATCACTTTCAAGAGTTGGCTTGACGACAATCTCCGGAAAGGGAACGTAATGATCCCGAAGGAATACATGAAGGAACCCAAAAAGGAGGTTCCGTCAATTTTATCTCGATGGATCCTATTGTTCCGATAAGCCCGTATACGACTGATGATGGATGGAGTTCCATCTGGACAAAGTCTTCCAAGAAAATTTTGGATCACATCCAGACCGCTTCAGTACACGCTTCAACTCAGAGTTTGAAACCTGCCGAGCCGGCGCTCTAGCTTGATATCAAAGAACCGCCCCAGAAGGAGGAGAAGATCGTAGAAGAGAAGAAGATCGAGGCTCTGAAGGGTAGACTAAGGGCTGCTTATCCTAGGATGGTTGTTTCCGATTCGGGGGAGAAATCCCTCGAACTTCTGACTCTGTATGATTATTTGCTCACCCCGGCGGGATCTTATAATAATAAGAGTTATGGCGTTGGCTATGTTTTGACTGTTTCTAACGATTACGTAACTAGCGACAACCGACTTAATCTGGATCTCGATTGCAATATAAATAATGATTCTCAAATCATACACGACCTCGATGACTACGAAGAAGAAGATGTTCACAAAGGAGGCTATGAAAGCTCAACAAGCAACAAGTCCATTTGTGAATTTCGAGGAGCTTTAATCGCGATAGAATTAGAGTGATCGGATTCCAAAGCAACTCTAGAAGAGCCAGTCGTTCCAATTCAAGGGGAAACATCGGCAGATTTACCACCAGGTTCAGAACAAGTAACTGAAGTCAAACTAAGAAGCAGAAAGGTTCTACCTCTGAGAATGGGTCCAAAGGATAAAGGAAATCAGGTGGTTGTCAGGAGGAGACAACCCCAGCAGAGGAATTACCTATTCGGGAAGAAATCGAGGAACATGGTAATAAAGTGGACTATAACGTGCTAGCCCATCTTAGGAAGCTACCAGCCAAACTAAGCATATAGGACGCTCTGATCTTGTCAAAGGAGATGAGGGAGGCTCTGATCAAGGCTCTATTTGATCCAGAAATTTGCTTAGCTCAAATGGCCAGTAATTCCCTCGACGAGGTTTGCTCGTTAAAAGAACAGCGAGATGTTACCTTCACGGACAATGATCTACTACTAGGAACAGCTGATCACAACTGACCGCTGTACATATCGGTCACTATTGGAAAGTTTACACTTTCTAGGGTGTTGGTTGATCCAGGAGCATCAATCAACATAATGAATCTTCGGACGCTAGCATATTTGGAAATTGATGCTCGTGAGCTTGAATTAGACAAGATGTTATTGAGAGGCTTCGATCAGAAAGGAGAGAGAGCTCTCGGATCGATTACACTGTTAATGAAAACCGGTGACTTAGCAAAGACAACCGCAAAATTCCATATAATTGATTCTGAGACATCATTCAACGCTCTACTGGGTCGGCCATGCATCCATGAAAATCGGATGGTACCGTCATCTCTGTACCAGTGCATAAAGTATTACGATGGAGGAGAACAATGTATCAAAGGTGACTTGCAACCATTCTCCGTACACGAGATTGGAATTCATGAAGATGCAGCCTATTACGCGCCTCCAAAGAAAACAATCTTCTCCAGAAATGTCATACCAAATGAAGCAAAAGAAGTGCAAGAAGACGAAGAGCTTGAAATTTTAGTCCAACAGTTACTCACCACACCCTTACGGCGAGATGGTGAAGGTTTCTCCAGAACTCGCACCCGAGGACTAGGCCGGGGACGAGGTCGAGGAAGAGACGTTGGAACAGTTAGACAGAAGAAATCAGTCTTCGACGTTGATAGGGAGAACAGTTTCGCAGAAGAAGAAATCAAGAAATAAGCAGCGGCGATAAGTCAGAAGAAACCCCAGTTCAAGATCTCTCTCGAAGATGAAAAGAATGAGGAATATAAATCAAAGTACGAGAAGATTGACCACTATGTACATACTATGACCATAACCCCGATCCACCCTAATAAGGTCGAGGGTATGATGGTCAAGGAAGAGCATGGTGGTGGTACTAAACCAATCATGTTTTTCCGTGGTGCTTCTTCTTCCAAAACTGAAAATGATGTACAATTTGAAGATGTTGCTTCATTTGAACTAATGGAACTGGCTTTTGAGTGGTACTCTCCCTGTGTTCAAAATTTAATTCAACGTGGTGTCTTACCTCGACGATGGACAAAAGGTCAATCACAACATTTTGAAAAATTATAGAATAATGTAAGCCGGCCTCCCAATTCAAAACATGGTCTCGGAATCAGCACGGTAGGATCAGTTGACGATACGAGATTTTACTTGGTTGTCACTTGCGAGCCTAATGAAGACTGTTTGGAAGCTTCAGAAGATCTCAAAGATCTACCAATCGGAGATGCTCCGCCAGAATTTGCAGAAGAAATTAAATCTACAATAGACGAGTTAATGGAAGTTAACTTAGGTACTAGCGAAGAGCCTAGGCCGACCTTTATTAGCTACTTACTCAATAAAGAAGACTCTGAAAACATAATCAAGCTATTAATGGAGTTCAAGGGCTGTTTTGCTTGGAGTTATAATGAAATGTCAAGATTAGCTCCAATGGTTGCAGTTCACAGGCTAGGAGTGGTTCACACTGTTGTTCCAATCAGACAAGCTCTGAGAAGAATGCGTCTAGAGATTGAACAACAAGTAATAGCTGAAGTTAAGAAGCTAATAGATGCTAAATTTGTCCTTGAAGAGCAATACTCGACTTTCTTAGCCAATGTGGTACCAGTCAGAAAGAAGAATGGTCAGATCAGAATCTACGTGGATTTCAGAGATTTGAATAAAGCAAGTCCAAAAGATGAATTCCCGCTACCAATTCCAGAATTGATGATCGACATCGCTTCAACACATGAAATCTTTTCTTTCATGGATGGATCTTCGGGATACAACCAAATAAAGATGGCACCGGAAGATGAAAAGCTCACAGCCTTCAGAACGCCAATTGGAGTGTACTGCTACACAGTGATGCCATTTGGATTGAAGAACGTAGGAGCATCCTACCAAAGAGCAATGATGGGGATTTTTTATGATCTCATTCACAACCAAGTTGAGTGTTACGTGGATGATGTGGTCATCAAGAGAAATTAATGGAAGATCACTTGTATGATTTGAGAATTGTTTTCGAGCGATTAAGACAATTTATCCTTAAGATAAATCCCCTGAAATAAGCCTTCGGCGTCACTTCTGGGAAATTCTTAGGATTTGTCGTCCGACATCATGGAATTGAAATCGATCCGGAGAAGATTAAAGCTATCTTAGAAAGGCCACCTCCTAAAACCTTGAAACAACTACGATCCTTTCAAGGGAAATTGACGTATCTTCGACGCTTTATCTCGAATTTGTCAAGAAGGTGTCAGCCATTTTCTGCTTTAGTTAAGAAGGATGCCAAGTTTACTTAGGACTCCAAATGTCAACATGCCTTCGATGACATCAAACAATACCTTGTGACACCTCCTGTCTTAGCAGCCCCAGTCTCGGGACGACCGTTGATACTTTATACCGCGGCTTTAGACAACTCTCTCGGAGCCCTGTTAGCCCAGGTCAATGATGAGGGAAAAGAAAACACGCTCTATTACCTAAGTCGTCGTCTAATTCTGACGGAAGTAAAGTATCCTCCTATTGAGAAGCACTGTTTGGCCCTGATCATCACCACACAGAAGCTCAGGCACTACATGCTTTATCATAAGGTCAACCTTATTTCGAAATTTAATCCGTTACAATATTTGATGACCCGACCTACGCTTTCCAGCAGACTTGCCAGGTGGTCAATGATACTATTGAAATTTGATATAACTTTCGTTCCTCTTCGTGCCGTAAAGGGACAAGTCCTGGCAGATTTCCTTGCAGCACACCCTTTACCGGCAGGATCACCTCTCAACGACGACTTGCCAGACGAGCAGATAATGAGCCTAGAAGACCCCAATGATCAGCATTGGGAACTGTACTTTGATGGAGCATCTTCAGCACAGAAAGATAAAGAATCACAAATGATAGTGCCGGGTAAGGCAGGAATCAGACTAATCTTTATAACATCGGAGCGAGGGATGTTAAGGTATTCCTATCACTTAACAGAACTATGTACAAAAAATGAAGCAGAATACGAAGCCCTCATAACAGGATTGGAATTAAACATTCAGATGAGGATAACAGATATCAACATCTATGGGGATTCTCAGTTGATAATTCAACAGGTCGCAAGACAATACAGAATTATAAAGCCAAGACTCAAACAATACTTTCAGTATGCCATGAAATTGTTGGAGCAGATTCCAAATGTAACAATCTACAAGATTCCCAGAAGTGAAAACGCTCTTGCAGATGCGTTCACTCGCCTTGCAAAAGATTTACCTGCTTGCAGGATGAATCAGTTGAAGTGTCAGTTCAGGGACGTCAGGTTCTCTCACAGCTCGACATGGACACGATACACGAATCAGAAAAAGTAGAAGAAACAATTGCAACAGTGACAGAAAATACAGAAGATTGGCGTCATCCGCTAATAGACTACTTACAAACAGGAAACCTACCGGACGATAAGTCGATAGCCCATCAAATCAAGAAAAGAACTATGTCTTACACATTAATAACCAACACGTTATATAGACGGTCTTTTGATCAGATGTGGCTAAGATGCTTGAGCGGGTCTGAGGTTCGTGAAATTGTCAAAGAAGTACACTCAGAACTTTGTGGCGCTCATCAATCAGGTCTAAAGATGAAAATGAAGATTAAAAGAGTACGGTATTACTGGCCTTCGATGATAACCGACTCCATGAAGGTTGCCAAAAGTTGTCACCAGTGCCAAGTGCATGGAGTGGTTCTACATCAACCTCCAAATGTGCTACATCCGACAATCGCGTCGTGGCCATTTGAGTGTTGGGGCACAGATATCGTGGGTCCAATAGATCCGCCTTCTTAAAGAGGACATCGCTTCATTCTTGTAGCTACAGATTACTTTTCTAAATGGGCAGAAGCTATACTACTCAGAGAAGTGAAAGCACATCACGTGCTATAGTGCTTCAAGAATCAAGTTGTCTACCGTTTCAGAGTACCGCGCAGAATCATTTCAGATAATGGGTCTGCGTTCAGAAGTACGAAGATCAACAATTTTGTCTGAAGACACGGGATTGATTGGCACTATTCAATAATGTATTACCCAAGAGCGAACGGCTTGGCCGAGGCTTTTAATAAAACTCTCGTCCAAATCCTAAAGAAAACCTTGGACAACAACAAAAGAAATTGGCACGAGAAGTTGTTAGAAGCCTTATGGGCCTACAGGACGACTTTCAAAACTCCTACTCAGTCTACGCCTTACGCTTTAGTCTATGGGTCCGAGGTCATCTTACCCTTGGAGGTACAGCTTCCCTCACTCAGAATTGCAGTTGCAGAAAAGATCTCTACAGAAGAAAATGCCAAATTACTATTGGAAGAATTGGAAAGCTTGGAATGATAAAGGCTTTCAACACAGCAGAATTTGGAACTGTATCAAGCCAAGATTATCCAGTCCCATGATAAACTAGTCCGTCCATGGACATTTAAAGTCAGTGACTTGGTTCTAGTTCTCAGAAGACCTATTCTTGCACACCACAAGATAGGAGGTAAATTTGAACCAACATGGGAAGGGCCATTCGTGGTCGAGACAGTCTACTCAGGAGGTTCCTACGAACTGGTGAATTGCCGTGGAGAACGACATATGCTTCCAATCAATGGACGATATTTGAAGAAGTATTACGCAACCTGATGTTTCGAAGGATGAACTTTAAAAATGTGGACTCACTCCTAGAAGCACGGGTAGAGTAATCATTTGTGACTGGGTCCGAACCCAAAACAAAAAAAAAATGGATAATAAAAAAGAAAATCATTAACAAAAAAAAATGTGTTAAAAAGTAAAAAACCGTGTAAAATTATAATAATAAAATGTCAATCTTTCCTTTTAAATCAATTCATTCCTAATCTTTCCCTCATCTCTTCCTACTTTCTTTAAAAATTAAAAGAGATAAATAAATTTTTTTTCATTAATAAATGTTTTTCTTATTGTTCTTGTTCTTAGTATAACCCCTGATCCTTTTCTTATTTTTCATGGTGAAATGTCGAACAGGCGGTTGGTTCTAAACTTAATGATGTGAGTCTAGCACTTGATGAAAAGAGGGTGAGAGATGGAGCCGTGATTGAGATTGATTCTAATTTCACACCGGTCGGGCTACAGTACGAAGAAACTGATTGGACCCCGATCGACCGGGAAGAGTTCCACAGTCTAACAGTGATGAAATTGGGTGGCCCAAGTCAGTAGTCCACCAGCAAGAAAAGAAAAGCAAGCTCCGCTCATGCAACAGGAGAAGATAATAAAGTCACGTTCGTTGTTACTACAGCAGAGGGCAAGCTTGTCAGCGCCATGCCCGCAGAAGTCCAAGGGATAAGGAGAGCTACTCTCACTACCACCCAGTGGAGGAACAAGAATCGCCGCATTCGCAAGATGTTAACCAAGTTAGCAGCAGATCAACATGAAGAGACAGTTGCTACCGTCAATACAAATACTCCGAAAAAATTGGTTCGTCAGGAACCGGAAAGGAGGAGATCAACTCTAAGGAAAGCAGAACAGATAAAGGAAATTCCAAGAAGAGTAGAAATTGAATCAGCGCCTCGACGGCAAGAAGATGCACCAGTTCTGAAGAGTCTTGTTGCGAAAGCAACACCGGAGGATGTCCCAACAGAGACTAACCCCGAGGAGCCAAGACATGCAGGAGAGCGTGCCGGGGTTGAACCATACATTTCCAGTACATTACTAGACCTCACCGATTGCAGATAATTTGAAATATGAGTTTGAAAGAATGCAGAACGTTGAAAAGAAAACTTTTGAATACTTCGAAAGAATTCGAGGCAAGAGGTTCAATATCTTAGAAGGCCTCGAGCTGCTTACAGATGTATTTTCAGATTACGAGCAGCAACAAATTGTAGATTGTGTACTTGAGCTTCAGAAAATGGGCCGAGCTGGTCGCCTAATGGAAAAGACCTATTCAGAACCCCGAAGATGGATGCCAGGAAAAGGAAGAATTACAATCCAATGCGGATGTTGCTACAACTTCGCGGTAGACAGAAAAGGGAATCCACCAGGAATACTCCGTCGGAGTGAGGTGGATCCAATGTCGAATATCATTAAAAGAATGGTAAAAAGGATGATAACATGGAGGTACTGCCTGCAGATTGCATACCCAACAGCTGCATCATTAACATCTACAAGGAGGGCGACTGCATACCTCCACACATAGACCATCATGATTTCGTTAGACCTTTCTGCACAGTGTCTTTTGTCAACCGGTGCAATATCATGTTTGGATCTGACCTCCGGATTGCAGGCCCCGATGAGTTCCGAGGGCCGGTGGAGATACCACTACTGGTAGGTTTCGTCCTGGTATTGAAAGGAAACTGAGCAGACATCGTAAAACATTTCATTCCAGGAGTGCCAGTGGAACGAATCTCCGTCACTTTCAGGAGAATTGATGACAGAAAAATGTCTTTCCACTTTCAGCCAGATCCAGAGTTAGAGAGTCTCCGACCCTACGAGCTGTGATTTACATGGGAAATATCACACCTCCAATGCACATCCATACGGCATTCCTACCAAGGATGACTTGGAAGGTGATGTTATTGTCCATGTATCTCACTATTCAGACATGGATTTTGACAGCGGCTTTTGAAAGAAACTCGAAGAATCTTACATAATCTGTTTTGGATATATATGGATTGCATGAGATATTGAATTCTCAAGGAAAATATCATCATGTTTTGGAGCAAGATGTATGATGTATTTTCGGCGAGATTGGAATGAAAACAACCATGTCATGTTTTGCCTTCACCTCCTTTTGTGCAAATTGACTGAGAAACGCCATTAAGTTAAATGAACTTCGAACAAAGAACAAAGGGAAAGTAAAAATAGATGAGAACTCTTTTAAAAATCTGAATGTCAAAACGAACCCTAAATAAATCTGAACCCTAAATTGAAAATCAAGCTAAAATCAAATCACAACAAGCGACTAAGAAAAATTCCTGAATCTGAAATCCCCAGCCTTCGGTTATTCTCAAATCTCTTTTTGACTCTCCATATTTCCTTCCCTCTTTTGAGAAGGTCGATCGAATCTATCGACACGAGAACCATGAAAATTTTTGATTTGGTTCTGATGACATGGATTCATATCCTTCGCCAAATAATCAGACTTTGATCAATCCTCGTGGGACGTGAAACACTTTCACGTCTCATTCCAAATCTTTCGCTAAACTCAAATCTCCACAGTAAATTTCTACCTGTTAAACCTTCGAGACTGGAACTAGATTCCAGTTCTCTTTAAACCTTCGAGACTGGAGTCAGATTCCAGTTCTCTTTAAACTTTCGAGACTGGAACTAGATTCCAGTTCTCTTTAAACCTTCAAGACTAGATCCAGATTCCAGTACTCTTTAAACTTTCGAGACTGGAACCAGATTCCAGTTCTCTTTAAACCTACAAGACTGGTACTAGATCCAGTTCTCTTTAAACCTTCGAGACTAGAACCAGATTACAGTTCTCTTTAAACCTGCAAGACTGGTACCAAATTTCAGTTCTCTCATTTCGAGGTCGGTACCAAATTCCGACTCTCTTCCTGAGATTGATACTAAATTTCAACTCTCTCCTTTCGAGGCTGGTACCAAATTCCAGATCTTATTTCGAGATCAGTACCTAAGTTCTGATTCTCATCCTTTTCAATCGATACTTAAACTCTGATTCTCACTCCGAGGCTGGTACCTAAATTCCAGTTCTCTTCGCAATCCCGAGGTTGGAACCTAGGTTCCAATTCTCATTTCAAATCCAGATTTCCTTGAATCGATTTTAAATTAAACCTCAACCGAAATTGAAACTCAGAACAAATCGAAATCTAAACTCACACATAAAAAAAAAACTCGAAATAGAAAATGAAATGAAATCTATATCAAATTTCCCCAGATCTTATGATCTGGAATTCACCTCCTTCTCTTTTCCCCAGCGAGAGTTCAGGGATCTCCAGTCTTGGAGATATACTCGATACTCCCTAGCGGAAATTTGTTTCTACTATTTTCTAAGTGTGTCACTTAGACGTCCGTGTTAGTTTTTTTGATCTCTTCGGTCAACGCCAATACCCGCGATGTGCTTGGTTAGCACACCACACCTATTGGGGGTCCATTTGTTGACCTCATTTTTGATGAGGTCTTTTCTCTTCTCTCTCCTTTGTACTTAGGATCTAGCCTTAGGCTTTCCCTTTGACTATCTTAGAGGACTAGAAATCGAACCCGCCACTTAGAAATTTAAACACCTCTTAACTCCCTGCAAACCCCATAAGTTTGATTGTAAACCCCTGTTGACCTCATTTTTGATGAGGTCTTCTCTTCTTCTCTTTAGTACTTAGGATCTAGCCTTAGGCTTTTCCTTTGACTATCTTAGAGGATTAGAATTGGGACCCACCACCTAGAAATTCAAATCACTTCTTAACTCCCCGCAAACTCCACAAACTTGATCGTAGACCCCTAATCACCTAGAGGGTTGAAATCGAGTGTGGAAGTTTAAAGGATGAGTTCCTATAGGACTCTTTGGCCTTAGAGCCGCCTACAGGTGGCCCAGTGCAGTGAGGGGCTGACTTACACACACACTACACTTACACACACACACTACACTCATACACTACACTTCCATACACCTCCTAAAACCACACCTATACCTAACTTGACCTCCTAACTCATGTAAGTGATTCACATGGATGGTCCTTAACCCCTAAGCCCTTGGCTAAGAGGGTTAGGAACAACATAGTGAATGCCTCAAATGAGTCCCTTCATGGCTCATGTGGGCTTGATATGGCTTCATGGCTCAACCAAAATGATTTCATTCCACTTACAATTACCCAATCATCAATTTTCCAAACTTTTAATTTTTGACCCCAGGGACCCTACACCCGCCTAGCCTACCCAAAACCCTTGAAATTACCCAAATTTTTCAAAATTTCCAAATCACCCAAAATTCCTCAAGACCAATCCTAAACATTTCCTCCCCACTCAAATTGATCATCCATAACAAAATACCAAAATTCCAAAAATACCCCCCAATACCCTCCAAATACCCAAAATACCCCTCTTAGCCAAAAAAATCCAAAAATTCAGAAAATTCCTAGAAAATTCCAGAAAATCCCAAATATTCCCAATTTCATTTTGTTCAACTACACCATGGGCCAATTTTTCCAATTTACCCCACATTTATCAAAAGTCCCAATTTGACCCATTTTAACCCAAAGTGAACCCAATGTCAGACCTAACCTACCCAATTGACCCAAATTCTGGTCCAATTCAATTCTAAACTTCAATTTAACATCCCCAACACCAATCTAGACCCAATCCAAGCCCAAGTTGATTGGCATTGGGATCCAATTTCACTTTTGGCCTTAAAGCCCAATTTGGACCCATGACCCAAACTTAGCCCAAACTCACCCAATTCAACTCCCATTAACCCCAAATCTTTTCTAAAACTTCCTTAAAATCCCCATAAACAAAACACTAACATGATTTGCCCAAAATTTAGACCCAAACCCCACTCAAATTCAACCCAAAATCAAAAAGCCCAATTTTGACCTAAACCTAAACCTAGCCCAAATAGACCCAAACCTCAAAATCAAAACCCAACCAAAGCCAAAACCTCTTTGAAACACTCCCATAAACATTTCTCAACATTTATTTTACATCAATTTCAACCCTAGCCCAACATTGGCCCAAGTTAGCCCAATTTGACCTACATTGGCCCATTTACCAAATAAACCCAAATTCAACCCAATTCAAACCCAAACCACCTTAAATCTATTTCAAATTACTCATGAAACATCCCTAAACCAAAACCAACAACTATTTGGCCCAAACTTTTACAAAAATTCCCATCCATGAACACATCCTTAAACTTAAAAGCCCACTTCCCTTAAACCTTCTTAAAAGCCCATTTCCTTCAAAATTCAAAAGCCCAAATCATCCTAAAGCCCACATGACACTTCCCTCATCATCCATTTGATCAAAATCACCCCTAAGTTTCAAAATCATCAATTAAACCATTCCAAATCAAGCCACATGTCAAATTACCCCCTAAATGTCAAATATTTCTAAAACCCTTTTTCAAGCCACATGCAAGCCATAGACAAGCCACATGAAGCCATGGGGGGTTTGACTTGTCACCAAGCCATTAATGGCAAGTGGAGGGAGTCCTTTCCTAAGCCTTCCTTAAGCCATTTTAACCTCTTTAATGCAACACTATAACCCAAAATTAACTTAAACTATTTGGATAGAGACCACACCATCCTCTCTTGGGCGACCCAGCTGATCCTCTCGACCCAAAATCGGACCATGGGGAGGTGCACCCAACCCAAACCAATGGGTTGACCAAATTGAAGCCAAAATGGCCTCTTCCCCATTCCATTCCAAGCCACCCCCTTTACACATGGCAAGGCCCGATTGATTGCACAAGCCTCCGACCACGACCCACTCGAGCTTGAGGGTGACCCGACCTCGGCCGGCCGGCCACCACAGACCGCCGGAAACCACTGGGCCGAGAGCTCGCATGTGAGCCCGAACTTGGAATTCTCACCTGCTGAGCTGCCTCATGCCCAATGGCCACCATGGCTGTTCTTCACATGCCAAGAGCAGCTGAATTCCAGCCCCAATTCCCTCCAGCTGAGCTCAATTTTGAGCTCAAACTTTAGCCCAAAAACCAGGACACTTCTTCACGATGAGCCAATTCCCAAATTGATTGGTCCTACACCTTCACCGGACCAAGAGGAGAAGTTTCCCACTGAAAGCCCCATCTCCAGGCCACCCGGTTGCTCCAGGCCTCCAAGCTTTGTGATCGGCTGTGGTCACTTTCATAGCTGAGACAATTCACCGGGCCGAGGACTTCATCCGGAGCTTATTTGGACCCGATCGAAGGTGCAACAACTCTCGGATCGAAGCTTTACTTCTCCGAGCAAAGGTATGGACACCCTCTTCTTCCCGAGCTTCCGGAGATTCTCATTTTAATTTGAGTCGATTTAAATGCATGTTTACCGTATGGATGTGTTCGTCTCTTCAAGACGAATCCATAGAAGCATAAGAACACGAAAATCCGTTGAGAATCGAGTGAGAAATTAGGGTTAGAAGGTTGACGGTCACGGGTGCACACCAGTCGTAGACGATGACCAGAAGCCGTTGGATCGCGCGTGTATCGAGCGGACGGTTCAGATTGCGCCGGACCAGGGAATGATACGTGAACCGCGGGTCCCGGGATGGCTGACTCAGATGGCGGCGCCCAATCACAGCGCGACACGTACCCCTTCGGAGCTGCCGATGTTTCGCTGGCGCCGCGTGGATAAGTAGATAAATAAGGTATTTAATGTATTTTTTAAATATCAAAAACTTCAAAAATCCATATCTTTGTGTAGAAAAATCACAAAAATAAAATAAAAATATCCTCTTGCTCAGTGAACAGAGGAGAATAATGTGGAAAAGAAATTAATTAATTTTGTCTAGTACTTTATTTTTAATTAATTATTTACTCCCTGCATTGTTTTAATTCTCCATGCATTCATACAATTCACCATGGCATAAGACCATAGGGCTTTTGAAGCCTCTGAATTTGGGAACATTCCCTGAATTTTCCAAGGTCAGAGGCCATCTCTGTGAAAAGTTATTGATTTTTCAAATACATGTGGCTATTTTGAGTATTTTAATTCCAATAAATAGCATGTTGTGAAATAAATTCTAGAAAAATTTGGTGATGTTCCTTATGACTCAGAGAACCACTAGGAAAAATAGGTTTTGAGTTAGTTCATTTTAGACAACCCTAATTGGCTTAAACACTCAAAATAGGTCTCTAATTAATTAGAGCTAACCATACATCAAATTGACTTCAAATCAATTCTCCATTGACCTTTAGGATTAGAAGAATCCACCATAAAAATTTGAGGTCAATTGGACTTGGTTAGCCCTATTAATTGGGTTTGATTAAGCCACTTAGTCATTTTAAATTTTAAAAATTCATAACTTTCAAAATATCTTTCAAAAATTCACCAAAATGGTTTTGGAGCCTCTCTGATATTAGGGGAATTTAAGAAAATTAAAATTTCAATTTTCTAAAAAAGTTGATTTTTAATATTATTTTAATATTTTTAATAATTAAAAAATAATAAAAATCACAAAAATAATAAAATTCACCAAAATGTCACATTTTGAATTTTAATCACTTAGGAACAAACCCCATATTTTTCTTAGGCCTATTTGGTGAGATATTAATTTTTAAAGCTCTAGGGTAATTTTAAAATTAAAAAATGTATTTTCTAGCATTTTCACTAAAATAGTTATAATAAATCATAGAGAAATTAGAAAATTGCAAAATTTGCTTCTCTGATTTCCTTGATATCAGAGAGATTTTTGAAAAACATAAAATTCATTTTTCAACATTTATTTTATTTTTAAATTAATTAACACTCCAGAACTTAAAATATTTATAATAAAAATAATATAATTCAAAAAATCACCAAAATTGGTCCAAGTGGTCCCCTGGTCATTAGGAATGTTCCCTAATTTTCTTAAGGACAGAAACCTTCCCTTGGTCATGTTATTAAATTTTCCTTGGAAATCTCTATTTTCTATCAAAAATAATTATATAAATAAATTAAATACAGAAAAATCACATTTTCTCCTCTCATGTCTTTATTGACATATGAGTGAAGTCACATAAAAATTTCAAGTTCATTTGAGTTCAATTTAGTGAGTTATGAAATTATTAAGCTTAAAGGGTAAAGTGGTAATTAAATTTTTTTTTAATCCTTAATTAAAACTTTAGGTTTAATAAAAAAATTAACAAGTAAAATATTTGATCCTAATCTGATTTGGATGATTGAAATTTAATAATTGAAGGGTAGAAACCCATCAAGCGATTTAAAATGATTAAACTTTAATTAAATAATTGGTTAAATTTGGAAGAATAATAAAATTGGAATTATTAAAATAGGGATATTATTAGGAGGAGATTTATTCTTTAATTTAAAAATCCCTAAATTAATCATCCCAATAATATTTAATTCCTAATTAAAATGATAATCCAAGTTTAAGATTTAAAATGCTAAAAGACTTAATCATTAAATTAAATTAAAGTTAAATTATTTAAAACAAATTCCTTTAAAATTAAAAAATTAAATTAAAAATTAAAAATTAAATTAAACTAAATTAAATTAAATTAAATTAAATTAAATCAAATTAAATTATATTATATTAAATTAAATTAAATTAAATTAAATTAAATTAAATTAAATTAAATTAAATTAAATTAAATTAAATCAAATTAAATTATATTATATTATGTTAAATTAAATTAAATTAAATTAAATTAAATTAAATTAAATTAAAACTAAATTAAATTAAATTAAATTAAATTAAATTAAATTAAATTAAATCATATTACATTAAATTAACTTAAGTTAAATTAATTTAAATTAAACCACATTAAATTAAATTAAGTTAAATTAAATTGAATTAAATTAAATATAAAGACATGAAGAATTCAAAAATAAATCTAAAATAACTTGAACACTATTCCAAACTTAAATCATTAATTTGAACTTAAATTTGAATCACAAATCATTAAATATCATTTTACCCTCAAAAGCTTTAGTTATCATAACTCCTAAACAGAATATTAAATGAAATGTTACTTCACTTATAGGACATTCAAATATCCTAGTTCATCGAGCAAGTTAACAAAACTTGAAAACCTCGGACGATCGATTCATTTACATAATTAAATTCATTTGGACTTAAAACAATCCTAGAAATATTGAAAAGATGTTTAAGATTCTTCTTAAGCACTTCCTCAATATGATAGGATATTTATAAGAACAATTGAACTTAATTGTTCTTTGATGAAGAAAATCGTCTTCAAACCAAAAACACAAGGAACCTAGATGTTATAGGAAATGACTAGCTATAGGATTAGGAATTTGGTAGAAAACCATAACCCTTACCTTAGCTTTACCTAGGAACTTGCTTAAATGTTCTAATCGTGTTTTAAGTGCAGCTTGGAATGACGGGAAGACCCTCCGAGTACGCTTTTATTTTATCGCAATTTACTTTCCTGCAATTTACTTTCTTGCAATTTATTTTATTGCAAATGCACTTTACTTTTCTTGCATGATAAAACAACTGTTGCATGAAAACCCACACCTTTAGGATAGTCCCTAAAACTGAAACCCATAATTAAATTAAAAGACACTACAAGATAAAATTCACCGCCACAACATTCAAAATATAAAACAACTCAAAATTTAATCACAAACAGAACAACAAAACTACAAATACAACTAAATTAAAACGTCTCATTGAATGATCGGTAATACCTCGAATGATGTAACCCACGTGTTGCTAACGGGATTTCCCACGGTCTAAATGAAAGTGCGGAACTCATTTAGTTGAGTTTAGAAAATTCATCTGGACTAAGTGAATTCGATGAAAATAACGGCGTCGGGATGACGGAACCGTGGGATCTTAATCGGTTCTGTTTAATCAACTTTAAAACCTGTTTTAATTAAAATATTAAAGACACATGGAAATTAAGACTTCTTTAAACTAAAACACTTTTCTCATCCCCTGATTTATGATTTCTAAAACTAAACCTCTGCAACAACAAGGAGCTCGGAGCATAGTGGGCAGCACGGCCATCGTCGTCAGCAAAACTTGAATCTACTTCAAAGAAACTTTCCTAGAATTAAACAACAAAGCCATAGGACTTCGAGGTAGTTTGCCTAGTGCAACATAAATCCTCAACTCTTCGTTAGGCATTTGCATTGCAAATTAAGCCCTAACCGGTCTTAGGATTCGAGGAAGTCGTCCGATACGACATAAACCCTCATATCTTCCGAGCTATTTGTATGATTCTATCATATAAATATAAGCCCTAATTAATCAAAATTGGCAAGATTAAAACATTAAATAACCATTAGGACTTTCCTAAATCCAAGCCAAACAATAGGATAGTCGGGAGATTATCGAAGTTCACTTCGAATCCGTAATTTCTCCTACTTTTCTTCCTTTGAATTCCCAAAATAAAATGTTCCAAACTTGATCCATTCCCTATTGATATTCAAAAATTCAATCCTTTGAAAACTTAAACTTTGAAATTCTTGAGAGCAGAATTATTGATTATTATCGAGAGTTTTCTTAGGTGATTCCCGTCACTTAGGATGTAATTAACTATAGGGGCTTGCCCTTATGGGGAATTTTAAAGAACCTGAGTAATATAAACCTCGTTTAATGTTTTCATATTAGGCGGGGAATTTGTCGGCTTATAAAATTGGTTTGCAGACCAAACGGATGTCACAAATCTTCTAGTTTATTTAACCGAGCCCCATCATCAAGCAGTGTGTCTATCCTTAGGGATAGATGCACGGTTTGTGATGCGGTGCTCGTTTATATAAACTATTTGGGATGTGAGATCGGTTTGATTTCATATCTTAAAATCTTCAAATTTAAAATTATTTTCAAAAATCAAATACTACTTTCTAAATTATATCTATATTTAAATTAAATTTAAAATTCGCCGACAACTTCTGTAGGCGACCCCTTTTAAAAAATACAACACTCAACCTAAAAATATGCCGACAACCCCTAAGTCACTTGGAGGGTTAAGATCAAATGTGGAGGTTTAAAGGATGAGTTCCCTATACGACTCTTTGGCCTTAGGACTACCATAGGTGGCCCAGTGCGGTGAGGGTTGACTCGCACACATTACACTTTCACACACATTCCAAATCCTAAAACCATTCATACCTAGCTTGACTTCCTGAATCATGTAGGTAATTCATATGGATGGACCTTAAGCCCTAGGCCCTTGGATAAGAGGTTTAGGAACAACATAGTGAATGCCTCAAATGAGTCCTCTCATGGCTCTTATGGGCTTGATATGGCTTCATGGCTCAACCAAAGTGATTCCATTATACTCAAACTTGATCAATCTTCTTTTTTTCAAAATTTCAATTTTTGACACCCGGGGCCCTACGCCCACCAAACCTACCAAATGTCCTTGAAGCTACTCAAAATTTGGAAAAATTACCTAAATTGCCCAAAATTCTACAAAACCAATCCTAAACATTTCCCACCATTCAAATTGATCATCCTTAGCCAAATATACCAAAATTTCAAAAAATACCCCCCAATACCCTCCAAATACCCAAAATGTCCTTTTAACAAAAAAATCCATAAATTCTAAAACTTCCCAATTTCATTTTGTTCAACTAAACCATAGGCCAATTTCTTCAATTTAACCAACTTTTACCAAAACCCCCAATTTGGCCCATTTTTAACCAAAGTAAGAACAATGTCAAACCAAACCACCCCAATTGACCTCAATGTTGATCCAATCCAATTCTAAACTTCAATTCCATATCCCCAATATCAATTTAGACCAAATCCAAGCCTAATTTGATTAACATTTGGATCAAATTCTAATTTGAAGCTTAAAGCCCAATTTTGGCCCATGACCTAAACTTAGCCCAAACTAACCCACTTCAACTCCAATTAACCCTAAATCTTTTTATAAACCTTCCTAATATCCCCACAAACAAAACACTAACAAGATTTGCCCCAAATTTGAACCCAAACTCCACCCAAACCAAACCCAAAACCAAAATCCTCAATTTTGGCCTAAACCCACCATGAACCCAAATGGGGCCCAAATACCAAAATCAAAGCCCAACCAAAGTTGAAAACTCTTTGTAACACTCCTATAAACATTTCTCAACATTAATTTTACATCAAATCTAACATTAGCCCAACCTTAGCCCAAGTTAGCCCAATTTGACCCACTTTGCCCCCTTTACCAAAAAGTCTCAAATCAAACCCAATTCAACTTCAAATCACCTCAAATTTGCTTCAAATCACCCATGACACATCCCTAGACTAAACCTAACATTTTATTGGCCCAATCCTTCACAAAATTTCCATACACAATTTTATTTTCAAACCTAAAGGCCCACTTTCTTAAACCATTCTAAAAGCCCATTTTCACCAAATCCAAAAGGCCCAAAGTCAATCCAAAGCCTACATGACACTTTCACCTCATCATCCCTTTGATTTAAATCACTCCCTGAGTGTCAAATTCATCATTAAACTTTTCTAAACTAAGCCATGTGCCAAATTACCCCTAAATATCTAATATCCTTAAAACCCATTTACATGAAATTGACTAAGCTTAGCCCCAAGCCAAATGGAGCCATGGAGTCATGCATAATCCATATGTAAGCCCTGAGGAGCCATAGACTTGTCATCACTCCCTAAATGGCAAAAGGAGGATATCCTTTAAGCACTCCTTAAAAGTCATTAGCTCTACCCATGATTCCCCTGAACCAAAAACTAATCCAAATAATATTGATTGGGACTTCACCACTCTTCATAAGCTGACTAACCTGACCTCCCTCAGCCCAAAATCAGAGCTTTGGATGGTGCACCAAGCCCTAAGCCATGACTTGATCCATTTGAACCCAAAATAATCCTTCCCCCTTACCACTTAAATCAAACCTCTTTACACTTGGCATTGGCCAATTGAACCCAAAAACTTCAAGCCCTGACCCTCCTGAATAGGATGGTGACCTGACCCTGGCCGGCCAGCCACCAAGTCACCGGAAAACACCATGGCCGAGAGGTCTAAATGGATTTAAAAATTCAATTTGAACTAGCTGAGTTGTCCCATGCCCAATGGCCACTGCTGCTGTTCTTCTCCTCACCAGAGCAAGTGATCCAAGCCATCAAACCCCCCTGGGAGGCTCTGGCCATGGCTATTTAAACAAGCCACCCCCTCTCGGCCAAAAGATTGGCTGAAATCAACCTTTATAGAATCCCTCCAAACACCTCAGAGGGCTTCCCCTAGCCAAGAGCAAAACATCCCCACTGTTCTCCTGCCCTAAATCCCATTGATTGAGCTCAATTTTGGAGCTCAATTCTCAGGTCAGAACAGGACATCTCCCAAACCTCCACCAAAATCAAATTAAACTCACCCACACCTGCACAGGACCAAGAGAAGGAGTTCCCCACTGAAAGCCCCCTCTCCAGGCCACCCAATTGCTATAGCCTCCAAAGTCTAAAATCGGGCTTGGTGGAAGTTGCACCTAGGAAATTTGACAGGGCCAAAGGCTTCAACCCCAAGCTCCTCCAACTTCAACGAACATGCCGAGCACATTCAGTTGAGGCCTCACCTCCTGAACCAAGGTATGGAGACTTCTCTTCAACCTGTGCTTCCAGCGATTCTTGATTTCGTTTGAATTAATTTCATAGCATGTAAACTGTATGGATGTGTTCGTCTCCTCAAGACGAATCCATAGAGCATAAGAACATGAAAATCCATTGAGAAACGAGAGAGATCTTAGGGTTTGAGTGTGGATGGCTCTCGGGACACACTTGTTGGAGATGATGATCGGTCGCCGTTGGATCGAGTGTGTATCGAATGGACGGTGTAGATCGCGTCGGACGAGTGAACGAGACATGAACCGCGGACCTTCGGAGCGCTGAGTCGGATAGCGGCGTTGAATAGGGAGGCGACGCATGGGCTTTTGGAGCTACCGAGGATGAGTCGGCGCCGCGTGGATAAGTAGATAATTAGGGGTATTTTTGATTTATTTAAATACCCAGAACTTCAAAAATTCATATCTTTGCATAGAAAAATCACAAAAATAAAATAAAAATACCCTCTTGCTAAGTGAACAGAGGAGAACAATGTGAAAAAATAATTGAGTTAATCTGATGAGTATTTTATTTTTAATTAATTTCTTACTCATTTCAGTATTTTAATTCTCTGTTTGCATAGACAATTCACCATGACATGAGACCATAGGGCTTTTGAAGCCTCTGATCTTGGGAACATTCCCTGAATTTTTCAAGGTTAGAGGTTATCTCTGTGGTAAGTTATGTATTTTTCCAGTTTATGTCACTGTTTTTTATCTTTTAATTCCATTAATTAGCATATTGCTTAGAAAATTCTAGGATAATTTGGGGAGGTTTCTTAGGACCAGATGACCCTAGGTTAATTATGGTTTGAGTTGGCCGAAATACTCAAAACTGAATTTTAATTAATTTGGGTTAACCACACATCAAAAGAACTTGAAAATAATTCTCCATTGATCTTTAGGATTAGAGGGACCTCACATAAAAATTTGGAATCAATTGAAAATGTTTAACCTCACTAAATGGATTAATTAGGTCATATGAGTAAAATTAAACTTTAAAAATTCATAACTCTAAAAATACATTTCAAAAATTCACCAAATTGGTTTTCTGGGCTTTTTAATATCAAAGGAGTCTAAGAAAATTAAAATTGTAATTTTTCAAAAATCTTTATTTTCCACCTTACTTTAATACTTTAATAATTAAAAAAATAATAAAACTCACAAAAATAATAAAAATCACAAAAATGTCATATTTTGACTCCTAATCACTTAGGAATAAACTAAATACTTTTCTCATGTCTCTTGGTTAAGATATTGAATTTTAAATGCTTAAGACAATTTTTAATATTTAAAAAATGGATTTTCCAACCTTTTCACTAAATTAATTCTAATAAATCAAAGAAAAATAAGAAAATTATAAAATTTGCTTCTCTGAACTCCTTGAGGTCAGAGAGACTTAAAAAAATATAAAACTTAATTTTCAAATTTAATTTTATTTTATAATTAATTAATACTCCAAAAATCAAAATAATTATAGTAAATAAAATATAATTCAAAAAATCACTAAAATTGGTCCAAGTGGTCCTATGGGGTGTGGAAACATCCCATAATTTTCCTAAGGACAGAAACCTTACCTTGGTCATATTGTTGAATTTCCATTAAAAATCCCTATTTTTCATTAAAATAATTATATAAATTAAATTAAATTCAGAAAAATCACATCTTATCCTCTAATGTCCTAATTGACATATGAGTGAAGAGACCTAAAATTTTTAAGTTCATTGGAGCTTAATTTGATGAGTTAGGAAATAAATAAGCCTAAAGGGGAATAAAGGTAATTAAAGAATTTTAACCCTAATTAATATTTAGGTTTAATCAAGGGGAGGGTAAAATATCTGATTTTAAAATTTTCATTAGATGATTGAAACCTAGGGAATTAAGGGGTAGAAAACCATTAATCATCTTGAAAATTTTTAAAGTAAATTCTAATTAATTAAACAATTTGAATTTTGGAAGAATAGGTTAAAATTTAGATTATTAAGATTAGGGATTTGATTTAAGAAGATATCAATTCTTTAATTTAAAATCCCTAAATGAATCATTTTAATAAATTTAACTTCTATTTAAATTTAAAGTGATAATTGAAATTAATAATTAAATAATTAAAAGGAAAATAAACCTTAATTAAATTAAAAATTTAAAACATTGAATAACTTGATAATCAAATTGGAATAAATTTAAAACATTTAAATTAATTTGAAATCACTTAAAAAACAAATCTAAAACAAACTTGATACAATAAAGAAAATCAACCTTAAGACAATTCATAATAAAAAAAACATAAAAAATCAAACCAATTAAAAATTAACCAAAATATTTTAATTAAATTAAAATTAAGTCATTAAAATTTAAATTGAATAATCTGAACACCTCTTTCAACCCAAATTACTCTAATACATTGAAATCATTAAAGATGTAAAGATTTAATTAAAATTAAAACAACTTGAACACTATTCCAAACTTAAATTATTAAAATTTCATAACTAAATTAAATATCTTTAAATCACCAATTCCAGTTTTAAATCATTAAATTCTTTAACAAACAGATTTGCCCCCTAAAGGTTTTCATTATTATAACTCTTAAGTAAAGTAACAAGTGAAATGTCACTTTACTTATAGGATAATCAAACATACTAATTCACTGAGCAAGAAACAAACTAAATTAAACTTTTAGATGAACAATTCACTTGTACAATAAAATTCATTTGGACTCAAAATATTCTCAAAAACATTGAAAAGATGTTTAAGATTTGTCCTAAGCACTTTCTTAATATGATGAGATGTTTTAGAAGAACAATTGAACTTAATTGTTCTTTGACGAAGAAAAACATCCTTAACAAAATACAAGAACTTAGACGTCATAGGGATTGACTAGCAATAAGATTATGATTTTGGTAGACAACCAGAACCTTTACTTAGCTTTACGTAGGTACTTGTTGCAAATATATAAATGCCTTAACATGTGCTTTAAGTGTAGCTCGGAATGACAGGAAGACCCTCCAGGTACGCTTTTATTTTATTGCAAGTTACTTACATGTACTGCTCTTTACCTTTCTTGCATGTTAAACAAGATTGTTGCATGAAAATTGAAACCTTTAGGATAGCCACAAAACTGAAACCCAAAACTAAATTAAAAATCAAAACAAGATAAAATTCACCGCCACAACATTTCAAAATATAAAACAACTCAAAATTTAATCACAAACAAAACAACAAAAATGCAATTATAATTAAACTAAAATGTCTCGTTGAATGATCGGGAATACCTCGGATGATGTAACCCACGTGTTGCTAACAAGATTTCTCACGGTCTAAATGAAGGTGTGGAACTCATTCACTTGAGTTTAGCAAATTCATCTGGACTAAGTGAATTCGACGAAAATAACGGTGTCGTGATGATGGAACCGTGGGATCTTAATCGGTTCTGTTTAACCAAATTTAAGATTTGTTTTAATTAAAACATTAAAGAAATTTGGACTTTAAGATTTCTCTAAACCAAAACATTTCTCTCATCCCTTGATTATCTTTTTCTAAAACTAAACCTCTGCGACAACAATTAGGAGCTTAGCGCATAGTGGGCAGCACGACCATCTTCGTCAGCAAAACTTGTGTCTACTTCAGCAAAACCTTTTCCTAGTTTTAAATAACCAAGCCATAGGATTTCGAGGTAGTTTGCTTAGTGCAACATAAATCCTCAACCTCTTTGTTAGGCATTTGCATAATCATGTTATGTAAATTAAGCCCTAACCGGGTTTAGGATTCCGAGGTAGTCGTTTGGTACGACATAAAACCTCACATCTTCGAGGCTCTTTGTATGATTGTGTCATACAAATATAAGTCCTAATTAATTAAAATTGGCAGGATTGAAACATTAAATAAATATTCTCAAATTGAAGCCAAGCAATAGGATAGTTTGGGAAGTTGCCAAGATTCCTCTTGAATCCTTACCTTCTCCTACCTCTCTTCCATTGGACTCTTAAAATAAATTGTTCCAAATTTGATCTATTTCCTATTGAAATTTCCAAAATACAATTGTTTGAAACCCTTAAACTTTGAAATTCTTGAGAGCAAAACCACTGATTATTAATGAGAGTTTTCTTAAGTGATTCCCGTCACTTAGGATGTAATTAACTATAAGGGCTTGCCCTTATAGGGAACTTTAAGAACCTGGGTAATATAAACCTCGCTTAATTCCTTCATATTAAGCGAGGGAGCTGCTCGGCATATTTTTAGGTTGAGTGTTGTATTTTTGAAAAGGGGTCGCCTATAGAAATTATCGGCAAATTTTAATTTTTAAATTTAATTTAAATATATATATATTTTAAAAAGTAGCATTTGATTTTAAAAATAATTTTAAATTTGAAAATTTTAAGATATGAAATCGAACCGATCTCACATCCACGAATAGTTTATATAAACGAGCACCGCACCACAAATCGTATATCTATTCCAAAGAATAGACACCTGCTTGATGATGAGGCTCGATTAAATAAACTAAAAGAATTGTAACATCCGTTTGGTCCGCGAACCAATTTTATAAGCCGACAAGTTCCCCTGCTTAATATAAAGAAATTAAGCAGGGTTTATATTACCTGGGTTCTTAAAGTTCCCTATATTGGCAAGCCCCTATAGTTAATTACATGTTAAATGATAAGAATCATTTAAGAAAACTCTTGATAATGATCAGTGGTTTTGCTTTCAAGAATTTCAAAGTTTAAGGTTTTCAAAGGATTGGATTTTGGAAATTTCAATAGGGATCAGCTCAAATTTGGAACAAGTTTATTTTAGGAGTCCAAAGGAAGGAAGTAGGAGAAGTTGAGGATCCAAGAAGAATCTTGGCAACTTCCTAAACTATCCTATTGTTTGGCTTCAATTTGGGAGTTTATTTGATGTTATAATCCTGTCAATTTTAATTAATTAGGACTTATATTCGTATGACATGATCATACAAACAGCCTCGAAGATATGAGGGTTTATGTCGTATCGAACGACTACCTCGGAGTCCTAAGACCGGTTAGGGCTTAATTTACATGACATGATCATGCAAATGCCTAACAAATGGGTTGAGGATTTATGTTGCACTAGGCAAACTACCTCGAAGTCCTATGGCTTGGTTATTTAATTCTAAGAAAGTTTTGCTGAAGTAGATCCGAGTTTTGCTGATAACGATGGCGGTGCTGCCCACTGTGCTCCAAGCTCCTTGTTGTTGCAGAGGTTTAGTTTTAGAAGTCAAAAATCGGGAGATGAGAGAAGTGTTTTAGTTTAGATAGAATCTTAAAATCCAAGTGTTTTTTAATATTTTAATTAAACAAATCTTAAAGTTGATTAAACAGAACTGATTAAGATCCCACGGTTCCGTCATCCCGGCACCGTTATTTTCATCAAATTCACTTAGTCCAGATGAATTTGCTAAACTCAACTGAATGAGTTCCACACTTTCATTTAGACTGTGGGAAATCCTGTTAGCAACACGTGGGTTACATTATCCGAGGTATTCCCGACCATTCAATGATACGTCTTAATTTAGTTGTAATTGTAGTTTTGTTGTTCTGTTTGTGATTAAATTTTGAGTTATTTTATATTTTGGAATGTTGTGGTGGTGAATTTTATCTCGGAATGATTTTTAATTTAGTTTTGGTTTTAGTTTAGGGACTATACTAAAGGTTTTGGTTTTCATGCAACAGTTTTATTTATCATGCAAGAAAAAGTAGAGTACAATGCATGTAAGTAAATTGCAATAAAATAAAAGCGTACATGGAGGGTCTTCCCGTCATCCCAAGATACACTTAAAACACATGTTAATGCATTTAAATATTTCAACAGATACCTAGGTAAAGCTAAGGGGAGGGTTTTGGTTGTCTACCAAATTCCTAATCTTATAGCTAGTCATCTCCTATGACGTCTAGGTTGTGGGTTTGGTTTAAGGATGATTTTCTTCATCAAAGAACAATTAAATTCAATTTTTCTTCTAAAACATCCCGTTATATTGAGGAAGTACTTAGGACGAGTCCTAAACATCTTTTCAATATTTCTGGGATTGTTTCGAGTCCAAGTAAATTTAGTTGCACAGGTGAATTAATCATCCAGAGGTTTAAGTTTTGTTCCCTTGCTCAGTGAACTAGGACATTTGAATATCCTATAAGTGAAGTAACACTTCACTTGATACTTCATTTAAGAGTTATAATAATAAGAGCTTTAAAAGGGCAAATCAACATATTAAGTATTTTAATGATTTAAACTTAATGATTTAATTTTAGTTTTGACTTAATTATAAAAAAAATTAGTTTAAGTTTGGAATAGTGTTCATGTTTTATGTTTACTTTAAGTGTTTGGTTTAACTCTTAATGATTTCATTTAGGTTTGTTGTTAAATGATCTTAATTTAATTTAATTTAAGTTTAATTTAATTTTATTTTATTTAATTTGATTTAATTTAATTTAATTTAATTTTAATTTGATTTAATTTTAATTTTTTAACTTAATTTTAATTTGATTTTTAATTTAATTGAATTTAATTTAATTTAAATTTTTATTTTAATTTAATTTTAATTAATATTTTTGGTTTAACTTTAATTTTAATTTAACTTTTAATTTAATTTAATTTAATTTAATTTAACTTTAATTTTTATTTAATTTTAATTTAATTTGTTTTAATTTTAGTTTTAATTTTAGTTTTAATTATTAATTTGGATTATTATTTTAATTTTTAACTAAGAATTAAGTATTGTTGAAGTGACTTATTTAGGGATTTTTAAATTAAAGAATAAATGTCCTCTTAATAATATCCCTACTTTAATAATTCCAATTTCTATTATTCTTCCAAAATTATAATTAATTAATTAATTAAAGTTTTTATTTTAATTATATTTGAAATGGTTAATAGGTTTTTACCCTCAATAATTTAAGTTTCAATCATCCAAAATCAGTTTAAAATCAAATACTTTGCCCTCCCCTTTTTGATTAATCCTAAAATTTTAATTAAGGGTTGAAATTTTTTTATTACCCTTTTGCCCTTCAAGCTTAATAATTCTATAACTCACTAAACTAAGCTCAAATGAACTTGAAGTTTTTATGTAACCTCACTCACATGTCAATTAAGACATTAGAGGAGAAAATATGATTTTTCTGTATTTTATTTATTTACGTAATTATTTTTAGTGGAAAATAGGGGTTTTGAAGGAAAATTCAATAACATGACCAAGGAAATGTTTATGTCCTTATGAAAATTATGGGATGTTCCTAATGACTAGAGGACCATTTGGGCCAATTTTGTGATTTTTTGAATTATATTTTATTTATTAGAATTATTTTGAGTTTTAGAGTATTAATTAATTATAAAATAAATTAAAAGTTGAAAAATAAATTTTATATTTTTCAAAAATCTCTCTGACCTCAAGGAAATTAGAGAACAAAATTTTATATTTTTCTGATTTTTGTTTGATTTATTAGAATTATTTTGGTGAAAATGTTAAAGAAAATCATTTTTAAATTCAAAAAATTGTTTTAAGCCTTTAAAATTCAATATCTTACCCTAGAGACTTAGAAAAAATATTTGGTTTGTTCCTAGGTGATTAGAATTCAAAATGTGACATTTTGGAGATTTTTGATATTTTTATGATTTTTATTATTTTTTAATTATTAAAAATATTAAAATAATGCTAAAAATCAACCTTTTTAGAAAATTACAATTTTAATTTTCCTAAACTCCTCTGATACCAGAGAAGCCCCAAAACCATTTTTGTGAATTTTTGAAAAGTATTTTGTGAGTTATGAATTTTTAAAGTTTAATTTCACTTATGGGGCTTAATTAATCCATTTATTGGGGTTAATCAAGTCCAATTGATTTTAAATTTTTATGTGATGTTTCTATAATCCTAAAGATCAGTGGAGAATTTTTTTCAAGTCAATTTGATGTGTGTTTAACCCTGATTAATTCATGTTTAATTTTAGGTATTTAGTCTAATTAGGGTTATTCTTAATGAATTAAGCCTAACAATAATTATCCTAGGCCGTCTGGTCCTAAGAAACTTCACCAAATTTTCCTAGAATTTATTTCTCAACATGCTAATTATTGGAATAAAATATTAAAAATAGTAACATGAACTTGGAAAATCAATAACTTCTTATAGGGATGGCCTCTGACCTTGGAAAATTTAGGGAATGTTTCCAAGTTCAGAGGCTTCAAAAGCCCTATGGTCTCATGCCATGGTGAATTGTCTACATGCATGGAGAATTAAAATAGTGCAGAGAGTAAATAATTAATTAAAAATAAAATACTCAATGAAATGAATTAATTTATTTTCCACATTATTCTCCTCTGTGTTGACCTCATTTTTGATGAGGTCTTCTATTCCTTTTTTTTTAGTACTTAGGATCTAGCCTTAGGCTTTTCCATTGACTATCCTAGAGGATTAGAATTGGGACCCACCACATAGAAATTCAAACCACTTCTTAACTCCCTGCAAACTCCACAAACTTGATTGTAGACCCCTAATCACCTAGAGGGTTGGAATCAAATGTGGAAGTTTAAAGGATGAGTTCCTATTGGACTCTTTGGCCTTAGGACTGCCACTGGTGGCCTCGGTACGGTGAGGGCTGACTTACACACACACTACACTTATACACTACACTTTCAAACACCTCCTAAAACCACACCCATACCCAACTTGACCTCCGACTCATGAAGGTGATTCACATGGATGGTCCTTAACCCCTAAGCCCTTGGCTAAGAGGGTTAGGAACAACATAGTGAATGCCTCAAATGAGTCCCGTCATGGCTCATGTGGGCTTATATGGCTTAATGGCTCAACCAAAATGATTTCATTCCACTTACATTTACCCAATTTTCAATTTTCTAAATTTTCAATTTTTGACCCCCGGGACCCCAGACCCGCCTAGCCAACCCAAAACCCTTGAAATTTCCCAAACCCTCCAAAATTTCCAAAATCACCCAAATTCCTCAAAATCAATCCTAAATATTCTCCCACCACTCAAGTTGACCATTTTTTACCCAAAATATCCAAAATTCCAAAAATACCCCCAATACCCTCCAAATTACCAAAATGCCCCTCTTGACCCAAAAACCCAAAAAATTCTAAAAATTCCTAGAAAATTCCAAAAAATCCCAACTATTCCCAATTTCATTTTGTCCAACTACACCATGGGTCAATTTTGTCAATTTACCCCACTTTTGTCAAAATCCCCAATTTGACCCACTTTAACCCAAAATGAACCCAATGTCAAACCAAATCTACCCAATTGACCCAAATTCTGGTCCAATTCAATTCTAAACTTCAATTCAACATCCCCAACACCAACCTAGACCAAATCCAAGCCCAATTTGATTGAAATTTGAATCTAATTTCACTTTTGACCTTAAAGCCCAAGTTGGACCCATGATCCAAAACTTAGCCCAAACAAAACCAATTCAACTCCAATTAACCCCAAATCTTTTCTATACCTTCCCTAACATCCCTACAAGCAAAACACTAACATGATTTGCCCAAAATTTAAACCCAAACCCAACTCAAATTCAACCCAAAGCCAAAACTCCTTACATGGGCCTACACCTAAACCTAACCCCAAATAGGCCCAAACCCCAAAATCCAAACCCAACCAAAGTTGAAACCTCTTTGAAACGCTCCCATAAACATTTCCCAACATTAATTTTGCATCAATTTCAACCCTAGCCCAACATTGGCCCAAATTAGCCCAATTTGACCTACATTGGCCCATGTACCAAATGAACCCAAATCCAACCCAATTCAAGCCCAAACCACCTCAAATTTATTTCAAATTACTCATGACACATCCCTAAAGCAAACCCAATAATTATTTGGCCCAACCTTTTACAAAAATTCCCATCCATAAAGCCCAAGGCCCACTTTCTTAAACCTTTCTAAAAAGGCCATCCAAGACAAATTCAAAAGCCCAAAGTCCATGACAAAGCCCACATGAAATTCCTCTCATCATCCCTTTGATTTAAAACACTTCCTAAGTTCTAAAATCTATCTCCAAATAAATCCAAATCAAGCCTCATGACAATTCTCCTTAAATCCATCAAAAATTCCAACACCCTTCCTCATGAAAGTTGACTAAACTTTTCCCAAGCCAAATGGAGCCATGAAGCCATGCATAAGCCACAAGGGAGCCATGAGAGCCATGGAATCTACTTTCCACCTCACCAAGCCATTAATGGCAAGAGAGGGGATCTCTTTCTTAAACCTTTTTTAAACCTTTTTTACCTTAAACATGATACACTATAAACCATACTTAGCCACCTCACCATGGATGGAGACTTCACCACTCCATGGCAGCTGACCCAACTGATTCACCCAGCCCAAAACCAGGTCATGGGGAGGTGAACCAAGCCCAAAATCATGGGTTGACCAAATTGAACCCAAAATGAGCCTCTCCCCATTCCATTTCAATCCAGCCCCTTTACACATGTCAAACTCCGATTGGTCGCACCATTGCCAACCCCCGACCCCACCGGTCAAGATGGTAACCAGTGCCTGGCCGGCCAGCCACCAGGCCGCCGGAAAACACCATGGCCCAAAGCTCCATGTGAGCCAAAAAATTCAATTCTCCCTTGCTGACTTGTCTCAACCCAAATGGACAACATAGCTCTTCTTCTCCACACCAGTGCAGCTGATCCCAGCCTTCAAACCCCCTTGGGAAGCCCTCCAGCCTCTCCTATTTAAACCTCACCCCTCTCGGCCATGAGGAAGTGCTGAACCAACCTTAAGGAAACTCTGCCAAAATCACTCCAGACTCTCCCCCACACTTAGAGCATTTGATCCCCACTGTTCTCTTGCCCTAATCCCCACTAATTGAGCTCAATTTTGGAGCTCGATTCTCGAGCCGAACAGGACACTCCCAAATCCTCCACCAAAGTCAAATTAAACTGACCCACACCTGCACAAGACCAAGAGAAGGAGTTCCCCAGTGAAAGCCCCCTCAGCAGGCCAGCCATTGCTCCCAGCCTCCAAGCTTTGTAATCGGCTGTGGTCGAAATCATACCTAGACAATTCACCAGGCCAAGGGACTTCATCTGGAGCTTGCTTGGACCCAATCGAACGTGACACAACTCTCAGATCGAAGCTTCACTTCTCTGAGCAAAGGTATGGACTCACTCTTCTTCCCAAGCTTACAGAGATTCCCCATTTAATTTGAATCAATTTCAATGCATGTTTACCGTATGGATGTGTTCGTCTCTTCAAGACGAATCCATAGAGCATAAGAGCACAAAAATCCGTTGAGAATCGAGTGAGAAATTAGGGTTAGAAGGTTGACGGTCATGGGTGCACAGCAGTCGTAGACGATGACAGGGAGCCGTCAGATCGAGCGTGTATCGAGCGGACGGTCGGGATCGAGCCGGACAGCACGATGGTACATGAACCGCGGGCCCCTGGAGCGCTGAGTCGGATGGAAGTGCCGAATCAGAGCGTGCCCCGTGGCCCTTCGGAGCTGCTGAGGATGGCGTGGCGCCGCGTGGATAAGTAGGAAAATAGGGATTTTTCTTATTTATTTAATTACCAGAACTTAGAAAATTCATTACTTTGTGTAGGAAAATCCTAAAAAAAAAATAAAAATACCCTCTTGCTCAGTGAACAGAGGAGAATAATGTGAAAAAGAAATCATTTAATTTCATTGAATGTTTGATTTTTAATGATTTATTTACTCTCTGCACATTTTCAATTCTCCTTGCATGTATACAATTCACCATGGCATGAGACCATAGGGCTTTTGAAGCCTCTGAATTTGGGGATATTCCCTGAATTTTTCAAAGTCAGAGGCCATCCCTATGAAGTGTTATTGATTTTTCAATTCTAGGTAACTATTCTGAGTATTTTAATTCCAATAATTAGCATATTGTGAAATAAATTCTAGAAAAATTTGGTGATGTTTCTTATGACCAGATGACCCTAGGGAAAATAGGTTTTGAGTTAACTCACTTGGAATAACCCTAATTGGCTTAAACATCCAAAATGGAGCTTTAATTAATTAGAGCTAATCATACATCAAATTGACTTGAAATCAATTCTCCACTGACCTTTAGGATTAGAGGAACCCACCATAAAAGTTTGAAGTCAATTGGACTTGGTTAGCCCTATCAAATGGGTTGATTAAGCCATTTCGCCAAAATTAAACTTCAAAAATTCATAAGTTTCAAAATACTTTTCAAAAATTCACCAAATTAGTTTTGGAGCCTCTCTGATATTAGGGGAATTTAAGAAAATTAAAATTTCAATTTTCCCAAAAAAGTTGATTTTTTGCATTATTTTAATATTTTTAATAATTAAAAAATAATAAAAATCACAAAAATAATAAAATTCACCAAAATGTCACATTATGAATTTTAATCACTTAGGTACAAACCCCATATTCTTCTTAAGTCTCTATGATGAGATATTAAATTTTAAAGCCCTAAGGTAATTTTAAAATTAAAAAATGTATTTTCTAGCATTTCCACTAAAATAATTCTAATAAATCAAAGAAAATCAGAAAATTATAAAATTTGGTTTTCTGGTTTCCTTGATATCAGTGAGATTTTTGAAAAATATAAAGTTCATTTTTCAACCTTTATTTTATTTTTTGAAATAATTAATACTCAAAAACTCAAAATAATTATAATAAAAAGAATCTAAATCAAAAATTCACCAAAATTGGTCCAAGTGGTCCTCTGGTCATTAGGAATGTCGCATAATTTTCTTAAGGACAGAAACTTTCCCTTGGTCATGTTATTGAATTTTTCTTGAAAATCCCTATTTTCCACCAAAAATAATTACATAAATAAATTAAATACAGAAAAATCACATTTTCTCCTCTAATGTCTTGATTGATATATGAGTGAAGTCACATGAAAATTTTAAATTCATTTAAGCTCAATTTAGTGAGTTATGAAATTAGTAAGTTTAAAGGGCAAAATGGTAATTAAAATTTTAATTAAAAATTTTAACACATAATTAAAATTTTAGGTTTAATTAAAAGGGTGGGTAAATTATTTGATACTAAGTTTATTTTGGATGCTTGAAACTTAGGTAGTTAAAGGGTAGAAACCTACCAAACAATTTGAAAATAATTAAAATAAACCTTAATTAAATAATTAATTAAATTTGGAAGAATGATGAAAAATTGGTATTATTAAAATAGGGATATTATTAGGAAGAGATTTGTTCTTTAATTTAAGTATCCCTAAATTAATCACCTCAATAATATTTAATTCCTAATTAAAATGATAATCCAAATTCAAGATTTCAAATGCTAAAAGACTTAATCATTAAATTAAATTAAAGTTAAATCATTTAAATTAAATCCTTCCAAAATTTCAATTAAATTTATACTTTAACAATTAAATTAAATCATCTTTAAAAATAAAATATTAATCTAAAATTAAAATAAAATTAAATTAAAATTAATATAAAATTAAATTAAAATTTAAATTAAATTAAATTAAATTAAATTAAATTAAATTAAATTAAATTAAATTAAATTAAATTAAATTAAATTAAATTAAATTAAACTAAATTAAATTAAATTAAATTAAAACATATTAAATTAAATTAAAATAAATAAAATATAAAATCAAGTTAAAATAAAATTAAAATTAAATTAAAAAATAAAATTAAATTTAAATTAAAACTAAACCAAATTAAACTAAATTAAAATTAAATTTAATTAAATTGAATTAAATATAACATCACCTAAGACATAAAGAATTCAAAAATAAATCTAAAACAACTTGAACACTATTCCAAACTTAAACCCACTAATTAAATTAAATCACAAATCACTTGAACATCAAATTGCCCTCAAAAGCTCTTGTTATCATAACTCCTAAATGGAGTATTAAGTGAAGTGTTACTTCACTTATAGGATATTTAAATGTCCTAATTCACTGAGCAAGATGACAAAACATAAACTCCTGGATGATTAATTCACTTGTAAAATTAAATTCTCTTGGACTTAAAACAATCCTAGAGGTATTGAAAAGACGTTTAAGACTCGTCTTAAGCACTTCCTCGATATGATAGGATATTTATAAGAACATTTGAACTTAATTGTTCTTTGATGAAGAAAATCGTCCTTAAACCAAAACACAAGAACCTAGACGTCATAGGTGGTGACTAGCTATAGGATTAGGAACTTGGTAGAAAACCATAACCCTTCCCTTAGCTTTACCTAGGAACTTGCTTTAAATATTCTAAATTGTGTTTTAAGTGCAGCTTGGGATGACGGGAAGACCCTCCAGGTACGCTTTTATTTTATTGCAATTTACTTTATTGCAATTTACTTAATCGCATCGCACTTACTTTTCTTGCATGATAAACAAATGTTGCATGAAAACCCACACCTTTAGGATAGTCCCTAAAACTGAAACCAAAACTAAATTAAAAGTCATTACAAGATAAAATTCACCGCCACAACATTTCAAAATATAAAACAACTCAAAACTTAATCACAAACAGAATAACAAAACTACAACTACAACTAAATTAAATCGTCTTGTTGGATGATCGGGAATACCTCAGATGATGTAACATATGTGTTGCTAACGGGATTTCCCACGGTCTAAATGAAAGTGTGGAACTCATTTAGTTGAGTTTAGCAAATTCATCTGGACTAAGTGAATCCGATAAAAATAACAATGCCGGAAGGATGGAACAGTGGGATCTTAACCGGTGTTGTTATAATCAACTTTAAGATTTGTTTTAATTAAAACATAGAAAACACTTGGAAATTAAGACCTTCTCTGAACCAGAACACTTCTCTCATCTCTTGATTTTCACCTTCTATAATTAAACCTCTGCAACAACAAGGAGCTTGGAGCACGGTAGGCAGCACGGCCATCTTCTTCAGCAAAACAACTCTACATCAGCTAAACATTTCTTAGAATTTAAAAACTAAACCATAGGACTTCGAGGTAGTTTGCTTAGTGCAACATAAATCCTCAACCTTTTGTTAGGCATTTGCATTGCAAATTAAGCCCTAACCAGTCTTTGGATTCCGAGGTAGTCGTTCGATACGACATAAACCCTCATATCTTCGAGGCTATTTGTGTGATCACATCATACGAATATAAGTCCTAATTAATTAAAAATTGGCAAGATCAAAACATTAAATAAACATTAGGGTCTTCTTAAATCCGAGCCAAACAATAGGATAGTCTGGGAAGTTGCCAAGATTCCTCTGGATCCTCAGCTTCTCCTACTTCTCTTCCTTTGGACTCCTAAAATAAACTGTTCCAAATTTGATTCATTTCCAATTGAAATTTCCAAAATCCAATTGTTTGAAAAACTTAAACTTTGAAATTCTTGAGAGCATAACTACTGATTATTATCAAGAGTTTTCTTAGGTGATTCCTATCACTTAAGATGTAATTAACTATGGGGGCTTGCCCTTATAGGGAATTTTAAGAACCGAGGTAACATAAACCCTGTTTAATGCTTTCACATTAAGCAGGGGAACTTGTCGGCAAATAAAATGGTTTCACAGACCAAACTAATGTCACAAATCTCCTAGTTTATCTAATCGAGCCCCATCATCAAGCAGTGTGTCTATTCTTAGGGATATATACACGGTTTGTGGTGCGGTGCTCGTTTATATAAACTATTTGGGATGTGAGATCGGTTTGATTTCATGTCTTAAAACTTTTTAAACTTAAAATTATTTTCAAAATCAAATGCTATTTTCCAAATTATATACATATATATTTAAAGTAAATTCAAAATTTAAAATTCGCCGACAATTTCTGTAGGGGACCCCCTTTTCAAAATACAACGCTCAACCTAAAAATAGCCGACAATTTCTGGCGACTCCGCTGGGGAAGAATTCCTCTCTCCATTTTTAATCAGATAGTTCTGCTTTCAAAAAATCGGTAGTGTATCCATGTCCCTAGTAGATCAAACTACCCTTCTTTCTTTGGAATACTATGTTCATTTCTACCTTTAACGAGTATAGCCAACATCCTCTCGGATTTAGGAGCCACTGTTTAGACACCCCTAAACAGAGAGGTTCCGAGATCCTTTTACCTCATTTCTGAGGTGGGGTGGACCCCCAATGGGTATTAGTTTAGGAGCGGTCTTGCGGGTCGAGAAGTTTCTACAAGACTTTCTCTTCCTTTTCCAGTTCCTAATCAAGTCCTTTACCCTTCCTACAAATCTCCTTCTTTTAATAATTCTCCGTCCTAACGAACAAATCTTTTCGAAAAAAAATTATCTAAATAAATTTTCTTTTAATACCACAAATACATTAAGATAAACGGAAATGTGTTCAGACTCTCTCTTTTTTCGTCATAAGTTTTACGACAAGAAGAAGCACGTTTCGGGGACTAACACTTGGAATCTGCCCTGCAGAAATGGAAGCTCCAAAACTGATCTTCTCCTTCGTCAAAGAAATGGACCTGGCTGTTTTCAAGGACGAACTGCCTAATAATGGAATCATTCGATTCGGACAAGGATTCGGGGACACCGACATCAAAATCCCCGACGTCACTCTCTTTTCACTTACAAGCAAAGTACCGGAAACTAAGAAGCCGTTGATTGAGTTTAACCTCAAGTCAACTCATGAATTCCCTCCTCTGCAAAAGATTCTAACTGAGAGGAGTACTGTTGTTGGCAGAAGGAATGTTGTTGCTACTCCCACCGGTCTAGTTGTCTCTGCACCTACCCCGGCTCACGCCGGACTAAAGGGGAAGGAAATTCGAACCGTGATGAACTCGTGGAGGGTACGGATCTTCTCGTGAGACCTTCCGTTTTCGAGATCGGGTCCGGCTCGAGAATTCCACCACCGACACGGACTCGGAGGAGGAACAAAAGTAGAAGGATTGCTAGAGAAGCCGAAGCTGCCGAAGTTGCTTTCCTGGAGGAAATCCCGAAGCTCGCCCGAGTATACACCGCTGCTTGAATACATACCACTTTTGGGAGGAAGTAGGTTCCATCCCCTCTCCTCCGCAGAGGATGAGGAAAATGTCCGCAAGATTGCTTCTGCATTGCCTCAGCCCGCATATTACAACGACGACCGTAAGAAAAGGGCTAGAATTACGCCATTTGCTCGTACCGAGACCACGATAGAGAAGTTAGCAAAGAAAGAAAAATGCACTGTATCATAGATTTTAAGAAGGATAGGGCGGGTGCCGGCCAAATCCCATCTTGGGCCGCAAGTAGAACTTGCTATCGCTGCAGAAAAGCCCAATAAGAGAATGAAAGCTAGTCCACCTGTCGTTGTTTCAGGACTACAAATTAGGGAGGATACCACCTTCCAGCATTTGGTCGACGGACCATCCGGTCCTAGACCTTCTGTCGCTAGAAGGATGGTATGGCGTCCCACTACGGACAATTAAGATTAAAACAACAACCTGAGAAGGAAAGTCTCATCAGGAGACTTGGGTCCGAAGAAAGCGCTACCGCAATGAAGGGGACTCATGAGAAGGAAACCCGACAGCAATCGCATGAAAACTGCAAGGATGTACAGAAAAGACCACTAGAAGATGCTATGGAAAAGCTAAGAGCCGATATTCGGCGATTAGCAAGAGAAAGAGAAGAAAATTCGGAGATGAAGTCGACTCGTCGAGTTCATGGATGATGAATAAGCGAGAAATTAACATGGTTGAAACACGAGCTTCGTCGGCTTCACAAGGTGTTCCCGTAGCCGCGAGAAGAGAGGAGCCGGAAGTGATGAGAATACAGCTTCAAGAGAAAGATGATACGATCTCCCAAATGGCAAAGATGATAGAAGAGATGGCTGCAGCCCTAGCCACTCTCCAGAGTCAGGTTCAACCCCAAAGAAAAACACCCCCAGAAGTTATTCACATTGTAGACGGAGGAAAGTAGATTACATCCTTCAACGGGGATGATCAGTTAAAAAAGGATGCAATACAAAGCATGATTCCGGAAAAGGATATCAAGAGCATGGTGGAGCAGCAGGTGCGAGAAGCCTTGACACAATCAAAGAGCGGGACATCCATTCGGACGGGTAGACCTTACCCCGAAGAATTCGACGCTGTCCAATATCTGAAAGGCTTCGTACCACCTCTCGTTCGAAGACCTTTGATGGAACCGGAAACCCTCGGCGGCATGTTGCATATTTTCGTGCCGATTGTTGCAATGCGGGCGGAAGTGATGCTTTACTCTTCCGACAATTTGTCGGCGACTCGTCGGGGATCGCCTTTGATTGGTATGCGGAATTACCGAACGGTTCGGTGAAGACATTTTCGAATTAGAGAACCTCTTCATCAAGCGATTTGTCGGAGCTCGGCACCACATCACTATAGGTGATTTAGTGGTAGAGAAGCGAAGCCGAACGAAACTTTGGTGGAATACATACTTCGATGGAGGAATCTAAGTATGAAGTGTGAGCCACGGCTACAAGAACGAGCATGCGATCGGCATTTTACTTAAGAGCATTCATGGCCCGATAGCACTTCTCCGAAGGGATTTACTATTAAGACTTTTGAGAAGTTGTTAAGTAAGGCCGGAAGCTTGCAAGAGGAGGCGAAGCAAGTAAGTTTCACCGACAAAACGGACAAACGAAGCCCGTGAAAACTTTTGAAAAGAAGTCCGGGATTGTCGCAGCGAGTCGATAAAGGCAAGCGACCAATACAAATACCGCCAGAACGGCCGCAACAAATTTATCAGCAACCTTAACAGAATTACCAGCAACCCCGACCCAGCTATCAGTCATCTCAACAGTATGAACAACCGCCTCGTCCACAACGTACTTTAAGGGAGCTTCTGAGCATGGAATATCCGTTCAGTAATGAGGCAGTGCCGAAAATGTTCCGCAGTCTGATGAAGACTCCAGATTTCCAACTGCCAGAGCCTAAGAAACCAGAAGAAGTCAACAAGAAAGGTGATCCCAACTTTTGCCCTTACCACCGGATGCTTGGACACAAGATAGAAGATTGTATTACCTTCAAAATTTGGCTCAACGACAATCTTCGAAAGGGAACATAACGATCCCGAAGGAATACATGAAGGAACCCCAGGAAGGAGGTTCCGTCAATGTTATCTCGACGGATCTCATTGTTCCGATAGCTCCCTATGCGACTGATGATGGATGGACTACCGCTTGGACAAAGTCTTCGAAGAAGATTTTGGATCGCATCCAAACCACTTCGGTGCGAGCCTCAATTCAGAGTTCGAATCCTGTCAAGTCGGCACTATCACTTGCGATAGAAGAACCACCTCAACAAGAGACGATTGAAGAAAAGAAGAAAATAGATGAAGAAGAGAAGACCGAGGCTCCTGAGGCAAGACTAGGGGCTGCTTATCCTAGGATGGTTGTTTCCGATTCGGGGGAGAAATCCCTCGAACCTCTGACTCGTATGATTATTTGCTCACTCCGGTGGGATCTTATAATGATAAGGGTTATGGCGTTGGCTACGTTTTGACTGTTTCTAACGATTACGTAACTAGCGACAACCAACCTAATCCGGACGTCGATTCCGAGACAAATAACAATTCTCAAATCATACACAATCTCGACGATCACAATGACAAAGAAGACATCCACAAAGGAGGCTATGAGAGTTCAACAAGCAATGAATCTATTTACGAGTTTCGAGGAGCTCCAGTCACAATAGAGTTAGAGCCTTCAAACTCCGAAGCTAATCCGGAAGAACTTCGTCATTCCGATTCGAAGGAGACACCGAGCAAACTCAATACTAGATTCGGAAGAAATCACGAAGTCAACTTAAGAAGTGGAAGAGTTCTACCTCCGAGAATGGGTCCAAAGGACAAAGGAAAGCGGTGGTTATTCGGGAAGAACCAACCCCGCGGAAGAAATACCCATTCGAGAAGAAATCGAGACACATGAAAATAAAGTGGACTACAACGTGCTAGCCCATCTTAGGAAACTACCGACCAAGCCGAGCATCTACGACGCTCTCATCTTATCAAAGGAGATGAGAGAAGCTCTGATCAAGGACTTACTTGATCCAGAAATTTGCTTAGCTCAAATGAACGGAGATTCCTTAGACGAGGTTTGCTCATTAAAGGAACAACGAGGTGTTACCTTCACGGACAATGACCTACTACTTGGGACAGCAGACCACACCGACCGTTGTACATTTCAGTTACAATTGGGAAGTTTACACTCTCCAGAGTATTGGTGGATCCAGGAGCATCAATCAATATAATTAATCTTCGAACGCTAGCATACTTGGAAATTGATGCTCGTGAGCTCGAAGCGGACAAAATGTTATTAAGAGGATTCAACCAGAAAGGAGAAAGAGCACTCGGATCAATAACACTGCTAATGAAGACCGATGACTTAGCAAAAACAACAGCGAAATTTCACATAATTGATTCAGAAACGTCATTCAACGCTCTACTGGGCCGACCATGGACACATGAAAACTGGATGGTACCATCATCTCTACATCAGTGCATCAAATACTACGATGGAGGGGAACAGTGCATCAAAGGTGACTTGCAACCATTCTCCGTACATGAAATTGGAATCCATGAAGATGCTGCTTATTACGCACCTCCGAAGAAAACAATCTTCTCCAAAGATACCATAACGAATGAAGCAAAGGAAGTACGGGAAGACGAAGAACCTGAAGTTCTAGTCCAATAGTCACTCACCGCTCCCTTACGGCGAGATGGTGAAGGTTTCTCCACAACTCGCATTCGAGGTCGAGGCTGGGGACGAGGTCGTGGCAGAGACGTTAGGACAGTTGGACAAAGGAAACCAGCCATCAATGTTGATTGGGAAGACGAGTTCCGAAGAAGAAAAAGAAATCAAGCAAGAAGCAGCGACAATAAGTCGGAAGAAGCCGCAATTCGAGGATCTCCTCGAAGATGAAAAGAATGAGGAGTATAAATCGATGTACGAGAAGATTAACCACTATGTACATACTATGACCCTGACCTCGATCCATTCTAATAAGATTGAGGGTATGGTGGTCAAAGAGGTACGTAGCGGCGGTGCAAAGCCCATCAAATTCTACCGTGGTGCTCCTTCCTCCAAAGCCGAAAATAATGTACAATTTGAAGATGCTACTTCATCGAATTAATGGAATTACCTGTTGAGTGGTACTCTCCCTGTGTTCAAAATTTAATTCAGCGTGGTTTTTTACCTCGACAATGGACAAAAGGTCAATCACAACATTTTGAAAAATTATGGAATAACTCCGGTCGTCCACCCAATTCAAGGCATGGTCTCGGATTCGGCACAGTAGGATCAGTTGACGATACTGAATTTTGCTTGGTTGTCACTTGCTAGTCTAATAAAAACTGCATGGAAGCCACAGAAGAACTTAAAGATTTACAAATTGGAAACGCTCCACCAGAGTTCAAAGAAGAGATCAAATCTACAATAGATGAGTTATCGGAAGTTAACTTAGGTACTAGTGAAGAGCCTAGACCTACCTTATTTAGCTCCTTACTCAATAAAGAAGACTCCGAAGAAATAATCAAGTTATTAATGGAATTTAATGACTGTTTTCCTTGGAGCTGCGATGAGATGCCAGGATTAGCTCCAGAGGTCGCAGTCCATAAGCTAGGAGTGGATCCTAATTCTGTTCCAGTCAGACAAGGTTCCAAAAGAATGGGTCTAGAAATCAAACAACAAGTCATAGCTGAAGTTAAAAAGCTAATAGATGCTAAATTTGTCCGTGAAGAACAATACCCGACTTGGTTAGCCAATGTGGTACCGATCGGAGAAGAAGAATGGTCGGATCGGAATTTGTGTGGATTTCGGAGATTTAAACAAGGCATGTCCAAAAGATGAATTCCCTCTACCGATCCCAAAATTAATGATCGACATTGCTTCAACACATGAAATATTCTCATTCATGGATGGATCTTCGGGATACAACCGGATAAAAATGGCTCCGAGAAGATGAAAAAATTACGGCATTCGAACGCCGATCGGAGTATATTGCTACACGGTGATGCCATTCGGATCGAAGAACGCGAGAGCAACCTACCAAAGAGCGATGACAAGAATTTTTGATGATCTCATCCACAATCAAGTCGAATGCTACGTGGATGATGTGGTCATCAAAAGCAAAGTAAAGGAAAACCACTCGTATGATTTGAGAATTGTTTTCGAACGATTAAGACAATTTAACCTTAAGATGAATCCCTTAAAATGCGCCTTCGGCGTCACCTCCGGGAAATTTTTAGGATTCGTTGTCCGACATCGTGGAATTGAAATCGACCCAGAAAAGATTAAATCTATCTTAGAAATGCCACCTCCCATAGCCTTAAAATAACTACAATCTTTTCAAGGGAAGTTGGCATATCTTCGACGCTTTATCTCGAACTTGTCAGGTAGGTGTCAGCCTTTCCCGGCATTAGTTAAAAAGGACGCCAAATTTATTTGGGAAGAGAAATGCCAGAGGGCCTTCGAGGAAATTAAACAATATTTAATGACACCTCCTCGTCTTAGCGGCCCCGGTCTCGGGTAGGCCGTTGATACTTTATACCGTGGCTTTAGACGACTCTCTCGGAGCCCTCTTGGCCTGAGTCGATGATGAGGGTAAAGAAAATGCTCTTTACTACCTAAGCCGTCGTTTACTTCCGACGGAAGTAAAGTTTCCCACAATTGAAAAGCACTGTTTGGCCCTGATCTTCGCCGCTCAAAAGCTCAGGCACTACATGCTTTCTCATAAGGACAACCTGTTCTTGAAATTTAATCCATTGCAATAGTTGATGACCCGTCCAACGCTTTCTGGCAGACTTGCCAGGTGGTTAATGATATTATTGCAATTCGATATAACTTTCGTGCCTCTTCGTGCCGTAAAAGGACAAGACCTAGCAGACTTCCTCGCAGCACACCCTTTGCTGGCAGAATCTCCTCTCAATGATGACTTGCCAGATGAACAAATAATGAGCTTAGATGACCCTGATGATCGACATTGGGAATTATATTTCGACGGAGCATCTTCAGCACACAAAGACGAAGAATCGCAAGTGATAGTGCCCGGTAAGACAGGAATCGGACTAATCTTTATAACACCAGAGCGGGGGATGTTATGACACTCCTACCACTTAACAGAGCCTTGTACAAACAACGAAGCAGAATACAAATCTCTCGTAACAGGACTAGAATTAACTATTCAAATGGGGATAACAAACATCAACATCTACGGGGATTCGCAGTTAATCATTCAACAGATCGCTGGACAGTAAAGAATTTAAAAGCCAAGACTCGAGCAATACTTCCGGTATGCCATACGGTTGTTGGAACGGATTCCGAATGTGACGATCTACAAAATTCCCGAAAAGAAAACGCTTTAGCAGATGCGTTAGCCCGCCTCGCAAAAGAATTTGCACGCTTGCAAGATGAATCGGTGGAAGTGTCGGTTCACGGACGTCGGGTCCTATCACGACTCGACATAGACACAATATACAAATCGGAAAAACAAGAGGAATCAATTGCAACGGTGACAAAAAACACGGAAGATTGGCGACGGCCATTAATGAGACTCACCGCAAACGGGAAAACTACCGGACAATAGGTCGTTAGCCCATCAGATCAAGAAAAGAACACAGTCCTACGCATTAATAATCAACACGTTATACAGAAGATCTTTCGATCAAATGTGGCTAAGATGCCTAAGCGGGTCCGAGGCCCGTGAAATTGTTAAAGAGGTGCATTCAGGACTCTGTGGCGCTCACCGATCGGGTCCGAAGATGAAAATGAAAATTAAAAGACTAGGGTACTACTGACCCTCGATGATGACCGACTGCATGAAAATCGCCAAGAGCTGTCACCAATGCCAAGAGCACGGAGTGGTTCTACACCAACCTTCAAATGTGCTACATCCGACAATTGCGTCGTGGCCATTTGAATGTTGGGGCACAGATATAGTGGGTCCAATAGAACCACCATCTTCAAAAGGACATCACTTCATTCTTGCGGCTACGGATTACTTTTCCAAGTGGGCGGAGGCGGTTCCACTCGGAGAAGTGAAAGCACACCACGTGCTACGAGTTTTCAAGAACCAAGTTGTCTACCGTTTCGGAATGTCGCGCGGGATCATCTCGGATAATGGGTCGGCATTCGGAAGCACGCAAATCAACAATTTTGTCGGGAGACACGGAATCGGCCGGCGGTATTCAACAATTTACTACCCAAGAGAAACGGCCTGGTCGAGGCTTTTAATAAAACTCTCATTCAAATTTTAAAGAAAACTTAGGACGATAATAAGAGAAATTGGCACGAGAAGTTATTAGAAGCCTTATGGGCCTACCGAACAACCTTCGAACTCTACTCAAGCTACACCTTACGCTCCGGTGTATGGGTCCGAGGCGGTGTTACCCTTAGAGGTCTAGCTTCCTTTACTCGAATTGCGAGCTTGCAAACAAAATCACGATAGAAGAGAATGCCAAATTACGACTAGAGGAATTGGAAAGCCTGGAAGGTAAAAGACTTGCAGCGCAGCAGAATTTAGAACTATACCAAGCTAAGATGGTTCAAGCCCATGACAGACTGGTCCGCCCATGAACCTTCAAAGTTGGTGACTTAGTTCTCGTTCTCAAGAGACCTATAATTGCACACCGCAAGATAGGAGGAAAATTTGAACCCACTTGGGAAGGGCCGTTTGTGGTTGAGGCAGTCTACTCAGGAGGCTCTACCAGCTAGTGAATTGCCAAGGAGAACGACATATGCTTCCGATCAACGGACGATACTTGAAAAAGTATTACGCTACCTGATGTTTCGAAGAAATGGATTTTTTCATCCCTAGAAGCACGGGTGAAGTAATTACTTATGACTGAGTCTGAACCCAAAAATAATAAAAAATGTGCTAAAATAAATAAAATCATGATAATAAAGCTTTCCTTGTTCTCTCTTCCAAATCAAAATCTTTTTCCTGATCTTTTCCCACTTCATTCCTGTTGAATTTAAAAAAAAATATACAAAAGGAATAATAAGAAAAAAAAAAAGAAAACTCTGTCTCTAATAAACATTTTCTTAATGTTCTTGCTCTTAGTACAGCCCCTGATCCTTTTCCTTGTCTTTTCGCAGGGAAATGTCGAACGGGCGGATGGTCCTGAACTTTAGAAATGGCGTAAGCCTTGCACTCGACGAAAAGAGGGTGAAAGATGGAGTGATAATAAAGATTGACTCAGACTTCGCACCAGCAGACCTATAATACGAGGAAGGTGACTGGGTCCTAGTTGACCGAGAGGAACCGCCGATCGGACGATAATGAAAGTGGGTGGCCCAAGCCACCAACCCAGCAGCAAGAAAAGGAAAACAAACACTGAGGAGGACAAGAGAATCAAGTCTGTAATCGCTACAGCAGAGGGCAAGCTTATTTGCGCCGCACCCACATAAATTCAGGAAGTACGAAGAGCTACTCTCAAGTAACTCAGCGAAGAAATAAAAATTGTCGTATCCGCAAGATGTTAACTAAACTAGCAGCGGACCAACGCGACGAGGCAGTCGCTACTACTAGTGCATATACTTCAAGGATACTGGTTCGCCAGGAATCTGAAGAAAGGAGGCCAGCTCCGAGGATAACAGAAGAGACCAGGGAAATCTCAAGAAGATCAGAAGAAGGAAGGCTACCACGCCACCAGATAAAGCCACCGGTAATGCATAACCTTGTTGAAGAAGCAACCACGGAGGATGTCCCGATGGAGACCATCCCCGAGGAGCCGAGGTATGCGGGGAGAACGCGAAGGGATTGAGCCATATATCCCACGAGTACGTCATCGGGCCTCGCCATTTGCGGATTTTTCCGAATATGAGCTAGAAAGAATGCAAAATGTCGAGAAGCAAACTTTTGAATACTTCGAGAGAATCGAGGCGGGAGGATCAATATACTAGAAGGCCTCGAGCTACATACGGACGTGTTCTCGGAATACGAACAACAACAAATCATGGACTGCATCCGGGATTTGAAAAGGATGGGTCGAGCAGGCCACCTAAGAGAAAACACTTACTCGGAACCCCGGAGATGGATGACAGGGAAAGGGAGAATTACAATACAATGTGGACGCTGCTACAACTTCACAGAAGACAGGAAGGGAAACCCACCGGGGATACTCCGTCATGGCAAGGTAGACCCAATGCCATTAGTCATCAAAAAGATGGTAAAGAGAATGATAACATGGAGGGTACTGCCAGCAGATTGCATACCCAACAGTTGCATCATTAACATTTACAAGAAGGGTGACTACATACCCCCACACATAGATCACCATGACTTTGTTAGACCTTTCTGCACAGTTTCTTTTCTGAACGAGTGTAATATCATGTTCGGATGCGACCTCCGGATAGCGAGCCCGAGTGAGTTCCGAGGGCCGAGTAAAGATACCATTACCGGTAGGTTCCGTCATGATACCAAAGGGCAACGGAGCGAGATGTCGCTAAACATTGCATACGGGAGTACCATTGAAGCGGATCTCGGTTACTTTCGAAGGATGGATGACAAGAAAGCACCTTACCACTTCCGACTGGACCCGGACCTAGAGAGTCTCCGGCCTTACGAGTCGTGAGCTACATGGAAAATATCACACCTCCAACGTACATCCATACGACATCCTTGCCGAGGATGGCTTGGAAGGTGATGTTATTGACCATGTACCTCACTATTCAGACATGGATTTTTGACAGATGCCTTTTTGGATGGATCGACAAAGATCATACATAGTCCGTTTTGAGTATACATGGATTGTATGAGATGTATTCCAGATCAAGTTGTATGATGTATCTTCAACATGATGGGAATGAAAGTGACCATGTCACATTTTTGGCCTTCACCTCTTTTGTGCAAGTTGGTCAGGAAACGCCATTAAAGTTAAATGAACTTCGAACAAAGACCAGAAAAGAAACAAAAAGAATAAAAGAAAACTTTCCTTAAAAATATAAATAAAAAAAAATGATGAACGCCAAATTCACATGAACATTAAATGAACGATAAAATAAATTTGAATCGTTAAAGGACAAACGAAATGAGCATAAATTTTAAATCAAATCTCAATCAAATTCATACTCAACCTTCCAAATCTGAAATCCAATCCGTTCTACTCTCTCCCTTGTCTCGGATGGAGGCGGTCGATTCCATTGACACGGAGCCATGAGGTTTTCAATTCGGATCTGATGGCGAGGAATTGTATCCAATCCAAACCAGCAACTTTCGATCAACTCTTTTGAATGGGATATGTAGCATCTACATATTCCCTCATAATCTGTTTCTTTCCACAAAAATCTTTTACAACTTTCATGAAATTCTCGAAACACCAAAATTCCACACGTTTCAAATCAACACTATAAATCTTTGCAAAATCAATTACCATTCAAAATCAAACTTTTGGGGTTGAGGATTTTACATCCGATACTGCATTGCTTTAGGTTTTTTCCCTATCGCAATGAATTATATCAAAATCAAACTTTTCGGGTTGAGGATTTTACATCTGATACTGCATTGCTTTAGGTTCTTTCCCTATCGCAATGAAATACATCAAAATCAAACTTTTGGGGTTGAGGATTTTACATCCGATACTGCATTGCTTTAGGTTCTTTCCCTATCGCAACGAAATACATCAAAATCAAACTTACGGGGTTGAGGATTTTACATCGATACTTGCATTGCTTTAGGTTCTTTCCCTATCGCAATGAAATACATCAAAAACAAACTTTTAGGGTTGAGGATTTTACATCCGGAACCGCATTGCTTTAGGTTCTTTCCTATCGCAATGAAATACATCAAAATCAAACTTTTGGGGTTGAGGATTTTACATCCGAAGCCGCATTGCTTTAGGTTCTTTCCCTATCGCAATGAAATACATCAAAGTCAAACTTTTGGGGTTGAGGATTTTACATCCTATCTTGCATTGCTTTAGGTTCTTTCCCTATCGCAATGAAATACATCAAAATCAAATTCTTGGGGTTGAGGATTTTACATCGATCATTGCATTGCTTTAGGTTCTTTCCCTATCGCAATGAAATACATCAAAATCAAATTCTTGGGGTTGAGGATTTTACATCCGATACTTGCATTGCTTTAGGTTCTTTCCTATCGCAATGAAATACATCAAAATCAAACTTTTGGGGTTGAGGATTTTACATCCGATACTACATTGCTTTAGGTTCTTTCCCTATCGCAATGAAATACATCAAAATCAAACTTCTGGGGTTGAGGATTTTACATCCGATACTGCATTGCGTTAGGTTTTTCCTTATCGCAATGAAATACATCAAAATCAAACTTTCGGGGTTGAGGATTTTACATCCGATACTGCATTGCTTTAGGTTCTTTCCCTATTGCAATGAAGCACACCAAATGAAGCTGTTGAGGTTAAGGATTTTACATCCAATACCGCATTGCTCTGAGTTCTTTCCTCATTGTAATGGTTCAATCCAATCAATTCAAATTTTTAAGGTTGAGGATGTTACATCTAAGATCACAAAATTCGAATTTTCATTTCAAGTTCAAATCCCTTCAAATTAATCTAAATTGAAACTCAAACTAAAATCTGAGCTCACACATCAAAACTTAAACTGAAACAAAATGAAATCTAAATCGAAATTCCCCGGATCATGTGATTTGGGATTCACCTCCTTTTCCTTTCCCCAGCGAGAGTTCGGGAATCTCCAGTCTCAGGGATATACTTGACACTCCCCAGCGGAAACTCTTCTCTACTCTATCCCAAGTTTGTCACTTGGACTTTTGTGTTGGTTTTGTTGATCGCTTCGGTCAACACCAATACGCGCGGTGTGCTCCGTCAGCTCACCACACCTATTGGGGGTCCATTTGTTGACCTCATTTTTGATGAGGTCTTCTCTTCCTTTTTTTTTAGTTCTTAGGATCTAGCCTTAAGCTTTTCCTTTGACTATCCTAGAGGATTAGAATTGGGACCCACCACTTAGAAATTTAAACCACTTCTTAACTCCCTGCAAACTCCACAAACTTGATTGTAGACCCCTAATCACCTAGAGGGTTGGAATCGAATGTGGAAGTTTAAAGGATGAGTTCTATAGGACTCTTTGGCCTAAGGACCGCCCAGGTGGCACGGTCCGGTGAGGGCTGACTTACACACACACTACACTTATACACTACACTTTCACACACCTCCTAAAACCACACCCATACCCAACTTGACCTCCGACTCATGAAGGTGATTCACATGGATGGTCCTTAACCCTTAAGCCCTTGGCTAAGAGGGTTAGGAACAACATAGTGAATGCCTCGAATGAGTCCCTTCATGGCTCATGTGGGCTTGATATGGCTTCATGGCTCAACCAAAATGATTTCATTCCACTTACATTTACCCAATCTTCAATTTTCTAAATTTTCAATTTTTGACCCTCGGGACCCCAGACCCGCCTAGCCTACCCAAAACCCTTGAAATTACCCAAACCCTCCAAAATTTCCAAAATCACCCAAATTTCTCAAAAACATTCTCCCACCACTCAAGTTGACCATTTTTTTCCCAAAATATCCAAAATTCCAAAAATACCCCCAATACCCTCCAAATTACCAAAATGCCCCTCTTGACCCAAAAACCCAAAAAATTCCAAAAATTCCCAGAAAATTCCAAAAAATCCCACATATTCCCAATTTCATTTTGTCCAACTACACCATGTGCGAATTTTGTCAATTTACCCCATTTTTGTCAAAATCCCCAATTTGACCCATTTTAACCCAAAATGAACCCAATGTCAAACCAAATCTACCCAATTGACCCAAATTCTGGTCAAATTCAATTCTAAAATTCAATTCAACATCCCCAACACCAATCTTGACCAAATCCAAGCCCAATTTGATTGACATTTGAATCCAATTTCACATTTGACCTTAAAGCCCAATTTGGACCCATGATTCAAAACTTAGCCCAAACCAAACCAATTCAACTCCAATTAACCCCAAATCTTTTCTAAACCTTCCCTAACATCCCTACAAACAAAACACTAACATGATTTGCCCAAAATTTGAATCCACACCCAACTCAAATTCAACCCAAAGCCAAAACTCCTTACATGGGCCTACACCTAAACCTAACCCCAAATATGCCCAAACCCCAAAATCCAAACCCAACCAAAGTTGAAACCTCTTTGAAATACTCCCATAAACATTTTCCAACATTAATTTTGCATCAATTTCAACCCTAGCCCAACATTGGCCCAAATTAGCCCAATTTGTCCTACATTGGCCCATGTACCAAATGAACCCAAATCCAACCCAATTCAAGCCCAAACCACCTCAAATTTATTTCAAATTACTCATGACACATCCCTAAAGCAAACCCAATAATTATTTGGCCCAAACTTTTACAAAAATTCCCATCCATAAAGCCCAAGGCCCACTTTCTTAAACCTTTCTAAAAAGCCCATCCAAGACAAATTCAAAAGCCCAAAGTCCATGACAAAGCCCACATGAAATTCTTCTCATCATCCCTTTGATTTAAAACACTTCCTAAGTTCTAAAATCTATCACCAAATAAATCCAAATCAAGCCTCATGACAATTCTCCTTAAATCCATCAAAAATTCCAACACCCTTCCTCATGAAAGTTGAGTAAACTTTTCCCAAGCCAAATGGAGCCATGAAGCCATGCATAAGCCACATGGGAGCCATGAGAGCCATGGAATCTACTTTCCACCTCACCAAGCCATTAATGGCAAGAGAGGGGATCTCTTTCTTAAACCTTTTTTAAACCTTTTTACCTTAAACATGATACACTCTAAACCATACTTAGCCACCTCACCATGGATGGAAACTTCACCACTCCATGGCAGTGACTCAACCGATTCACCCGGCCCAAAACCGAGTCATGGGGAGGTGAACCAAGCCCGAAATCATGGGTTGACCAAATTGAACCCAAAATGAGCCTCTCCCCATTCCATTTCAATCCGGCCCCTTTACACATGTCAAACTCCGATTGATCGCACCATTGCCAACCCACGACCCCACTTGGTCAAGATGGTGACCAGTGCACGGCCGGCCAGCCACCGGGCCGCCGGAAAACACCATGGCCGAAAGCTCCATGTGAGCCAAAAAATTCAATTCTCCCTTGCTGACTTGTCTCAACCCAAATGGACAGCATAGCTCTTCTTCTCCTCACCAGAGCAGCTGATCCCAGCCTTCAAACCCCCCTGGGAAGCCTTCCAGCCTCTCCTATTTAAACCTCACCCCTCTCGGCCATGAGGAAGTGCTAAACCAACCTTAAGGAAACTCTGCCAAAATCACTCCAGACTCTCCCCCACACTTAGAGCATTTGATCCCCACTGTTTTGTTGCCCTAATCCCCACTAATTGAGCTCAATTTTGGAGCTCAATTCTCGAGCCGAACGAGGACACTCCCAAATCCTCCACCAAAGTCAAATTAAACTCACCCACACCTGCACAAGACCAAGAGAAGGAGTTCCCAGGTGAAAGCCCCTCACCGAGCCGAGCCATTGCTCCCGACCTCCAAGCTTTGTAATCGAGCTGTGGTCGAAATCATACCTAGACAATTCACCGGGCCAAGGGACTTCATCCGGAGCTTGCTTGGACCCAATCGAAGGTGACACGACTCTCGGATCGAAGCTTCACTTCTGCGAGCAAAGGTATGGACTCACTCTTCTTCCCGAGCTTACAGAGATTCTCCATTAAATTTGAATCAATTTCAATGCATGTTTACCGTATGGATGTGTTCGTCTCTTCAAGACGAATCCATAGAGCATAAGAACACAAAAATCCGTTGAGAATCGATTGAGAAATTAGCGTTAGAAGGTTGACGGTCACGGTTGCACACCAGTCGTAGACGATGACTGGGAGCCGTCGGATCGAGCGTGTATCGAGCAGACGGTCGGGATCGAGCCGGACAGCGCGATGGTGCATGAACCGCGGGCCCCTGAAGCGCTGAGTCGGATGGCGGCGCCTAATCAGAGCGCACTGCGTGGCCCTTCGGAGCTGCCGAGGATGGGGTGGCGCCGCGTGGATAAGTAGGAAAATAGGGATTTTTCTTATTTATTTAATTACCAAAACTTAGAAAATTCATAACTTTGTGTAGGAAAATCCTAAAAATAAAATAAAAATACCCTCTTGCTCAGTGAACAGAGGAGAATAATGTGAAAAAGAAATCATTTAATTTCATTAAATGTTTGATTTTTAATGATTTATTTACTCTCTGTACATTTTCAATTCTCCATGCATGTATACAATTCACCATGGCATGAGACCATAGGGCTTTTGAAGCCTCTGAATTTGGGGATATTCCCTGAATTTTCTAAAGTCAGAGGCCATCCCTATGAAGAGTTATTGATTTTTCAATTCTAGGTCACTATTACGAGTATTTTAATTCCAATAATTAGCATATTGTGAAATAAATTCTAGGAAAATTTGGTGATGTTTCTTATGACCAGATGACCCTAGGGAAAATAGGTTTTGAGTTAACTCACTTGGAATAACCCTAATTAGCTTAAACATCCAAAATGGAGATTTAATTAATTAGAGCTAATCATGCATCAAATTGACTTGAAATCAATTGTCCACTGACCTTTAGGATTAGAGGAACCCACCATAAAAGTTTGAAGTCAATTGGACTTGGTTAGCCCTATCAAATGGGTTGATTAAGCCATTTAGCCAAAATTAAACTTCAAAAATTCATAACTTTCAAAATACTTTTCAAAAATTCACCAAATTGGTTTCGGAGCCTCTCTGATATCAGGGGAATTTAAGAAAATTAAAATTGCAATTTTCCAAAAAAAAGTTGATTTTTTGCATTATTTTAATATTTTTAATAATTAAAAAATAATAAAAATCACAAAAATAATAAAATTCACAAAAATGTCACATTTTAAATTTTAATCACTTAGGAACAAACCCCATATTTTTCTTAAGTCTCTATGGGGAGATATTAAATTTTAAAGCCCTAAGGTAATTTTAAAATTAAAAAATGTATTTTCTAGCATTTCCACTAAAATAATTCTAATAAATCAAAGAAGAATCAGAAAATTATAAAAATTCGTTCTCTGGTTTTCTTGATATTAGAGAGATTTTTGAAAAATATAAAATTCATTTTTTAACCTTTATTTTATTTTTTGAATTAATTAATACCCCAAAACTCAAAATAATTATAATAAAAAGAATATAACTCAAAAAATCACCAAAATTGGTCCAAGTGGTCCTCTGGTTATTAGGAATATCCCATAATTTTCTTAAGGACAGAAACTTTCCCTTGGTCATGTTATTTAATTTTTCTTGAAAATCCCTATTTTCCACCAAAAATAATTACATAAATCAATTAAATACAGAAAAATCACATTTTCTCCTCTAATGTCCTGATTGGAATATGAGTGAAGTCACATGAAAATTTCAAATTCATTTAAGCTCAATTTAGTGAGTTATGAAATTAGTAAGTTTAAAGGGCAAAATGGTAATTAGAATTTTAATTAAAATTTTAACTCATAATTAAAAATTTTAGGTTTAATTAAAAGGGTGGGTAAAATATTTGAGACTAAGTTGATTTTGGATGCTTGAAACTTAGGTAGTTAAAGGGTAGAAACCTACCAAACAATTTGAAAATAATTAAAATAAACCTTAATTAAATAATTAATTAAATTTGGAAGAATGATGAAAAATTGGTATTATTAAAATAAGGATATTATTTGGAAGAGATTTGTTCTTTAATTTAAGAATCCCTAAATTAATCACCTCAAAAATATTTAATTCCTAATTAAAATGATAATCCAAATTAAAGATTTAAAATGCTAAAAGACTTAATAATTAAATTAAATTAAAGTTAACACATTTAAATTAAATCCTTCCAAAATTTCATTTAAATTAATACTTTAACAATTAAATTAAATCATTTTTAAAAATAAAATATTAAATTAAAATTAAAATTAAATTAAAATTAAAATTAAAATTAAATTAAATTAAATTAAATATTAAATTGAATTAAATTAAATTAAATTAAATTAAACTAAATTAAATTAAATTAAATTAAAACATATTAAATTAAATTAAATTAAATTAAATATAAAATCAAGTTAAAATAAAATTAAAATTAAATTAAAAAATAAAATTAAATTAAAATTAAAACTAAACCAAATTAAATTAAATTAAAATTAAATTAAATTAAATTGAATTAAATATAACATCACCTATGACAAAGAATTCAAAAATAAATCTAAAACAACTTGAACACTATTCCAAACTTAAATTAAATCACAAATCACTTGAACATCAATTTGCCCTCAAAAGCTCTTGTTATCATAACTCCTAAATGGAGTATTAAGTGAAGTGTTACTTCACTTATAGGATATTCAAATGTCCTAATTCACTGAGCAAGATGACAAAACTTAAACTCCTGGATGATTAATTCACTTGTATAATTAAATTCTCTTGGACTTAAAGCAATCCTAGAGGTATTGGAAAGATGTTTAAGACTCGTCTTAAGCACTTCCTCGATATGATAGGATATTTATAAGAACAATTGAACTTAATTGTTATTTGATGAAGAAAATCGCCCTTAAACCAAAACACAAGAACCTAGACGTCATAGGTGGTGACTAGCTATAGGATTAGGAACTTGGTAGAAAACCATAACTTTTCCCTTAGCTTTACCTAGAAACTTGCTTTAAATATTCTAAATTGTGTTTTAAGTGCAGCTTGGGATGACGGGAAGACCCTCCAGGTACGCTTTTATTTTATTGCAATTTACTTTATTGCAATTTACTTAATCGCATAGCACTTACATTTCTTGCATGATAAACAACTGTTGCATGAAAACCCACACCTTTAGGATAGTCCCTAAAATTGAAACCAAAACTAAATTAAAAGTCATTACAAGTTAAAATTCACCGCCACAACATTTCAAAATATAAAACAACTCAAAATTTAATCACAAACAGAACAACAAAACTACAACTATTACTAAATTAAAACGTCTTGTTGGATGATCGGGAATACCTCGGATGATGTAACCTAGTGTTGCTAACGGGATTTCCCACGGTCTAAATGAAAGTGTGGAACTCATTTAGTTGAGTTTAGCAAATTCATCTGGACTAAGTGAATCTGATAAAAATAATGATGCCGGAAGGATGTTACCGTGGGATCTTAACCGGTGTTGTTATAATCAACTTTAAGATTTGTTTTAATTAAAACATAGAAAACACTTGGGAATTAAGACCTTCTCTAAACCAGAACACTTCTCTCATCTCTTGATTTTCACCTTCTATAATTAAACCTCTGCAACAACAAGGAGCTTGGAGCACGGTGGGCAGCACGGCCATCTTCTTCAGCAAAACAACTCTACATCAGCTAAACATTTCTTAGAATTAAAAAACTAAACCATAGGACTTCGAGGTAGTTTTCTTAGTGTAACCTAAATCCTCAACCTTTTGTTAGGCATTTACATTGCAAATTAAGCCCTAACCGGTCTTAGGATTCCGAGGTAGTCGTTCGATACGACATAAACCCTCACATCTTCGAGGCTATTTGTGTGATCACATCATACGAATATAAGTCCTAATTAATTAAAAATTGGCAAGATCAAAACATTAAATAAACATTAGGGTCTTCTTAAATCCAAGCCAAACAATAGGATAGTCTGGGAAGTTGCCAAGATTCCTCTCGATCCTCAGCTTCTCCTACTTCTCTTCCTTTGGACTCCTAAAATAAACTGTTCCAAATTTGATCCATTCCCAATTGAAATTTCCAAAATCCAATTGTTTGAAAAACTTAAACTTTGAAATTCTTGAGAGCAGAACTACTGATTATTATCGAGAGTTTTCTTAGGTGATTCCCGTCACTTAAGATGTAATTAACTATAGGGGCTTGCCCTTATAGGGAATTTTAAGAACCCAGGTAATATAAACCCTGTTTAATGCTTTCACATTAAGCAGGGGAACTTGTCGGCAAATAAAATGGTTTCGCAGACCAAACGGATGTCACAAATCTCCTAGTTTATTTAATCGAGCCCCATCATCAAGCAGTGTGTCTATTCTTAGGGATAGATACACGGTTTGTGGTGCGGTGCTCGTTTATATAAACTATTTGGGATGTGAGATCGGTTTGATTTCATGTCTTAAAACTTTTTAAACTTAAAATTATTTTCAAAATCAAATGCTATTTTCCAAATTATATACATATATATATTTAAAGTAAATTCAAAATTTAAAATTCGCCGACAATTTCTGTAGGCGACCCCCTTTTCAAAATACAACACTCAACCTAAAAATAGCCGACACTCTGTTCACTGAGCAAGAGGGTATTTTTATTTTATTTTTGTAATTTTTCTATGCAAAGATATGGATTTTTTAAGTTCTGGTAATTAAATAAATAGAAAAATACCCTATTTTCCTACTTATCCACGCGGCGCCACGCAATCCTCAGCAGCTTCGAATGGCCACGCGGCGCGCTTTGATTCGGCGCCGCCATCTGAGTCAACTACCATGGGGCCCGTGGTTCACGTACCATCTCCTGGTCCGATGCCATCTGAGCCGTCCGTCCAATACACGCGCGAATGGACGACATCCGTTCATCGTCCCCGATCGACCTCACCCGAGAGCCGTCCTTCTTCCAGGCTTGATATCTCCTTTGATACTTAACCAATTTCTATGTTCTTATACTCTATGGATTCCTCTTGAAGTGATGAACACATCCATACAGTTAATGTGGCATGAAATTGATCCAAACAAAATAGAGAATGTTTAGAAGCTCTTGAAGAAGAGAGAGCTCATACCATTGCTCAGAGAAGTGTGGCTTCGATTTAAGAGTTGTGTCACCTTCGATTGAGTCCAAGTAAGCTCCAGATGAAGTCTCTGGCCCTGGGGAATTGTCTAGACTTGAATTCGACCAGACCCGATTCCAAAGTTTGGAGGCTAGAGCAAATGGGTGGCGTGGAGAGGGGGCTTCCACTGGGGAACTCCTTCTCTTGATCTTGTGCAGGTGTGTGTGAGTTTAATTTGAGTTTGGTGGAGAATTGGAAAGTTTCCTGCTTTTTGGTGGAATTTTGGCTGAGAAATTGAGCTCTGTGGATGGGGATTAGGGCAAATTATCACTGGGGATCAATTGCTCTAAGTGTGGAGGATAGTCTGGAACAGTTTTGGCAGAGTTTCTGTATGGTTTGGTGCAACTCTTCTCTTGGCCGAGAGGGGGTGGGGTTTAAATAGGAGTGGCTGGAAGGCCTCCCAAGGGGGTTTGATGGCCTGGTTCAGCTGCTTAGGTCAAGGGAAGAACAGCCATGGCAGCCATTGGGCATCGGGCAGCTCAACAAGAGAGAATTTCAATGTTGGGCTCACATGGTGCTCTCGGCCATGGCGTTTTCCGGCGGCTGTGGTGGCTGGCCGGCCAGGCATGGGTCACTTTCAGGGTCAGTGAGGTCAGAGCTTGATTCCTGTGAGTTTAATTGATGGTTGCAATGTGTAAAGGTGGTGAATTGAAATGGAATGGGAAAGGGGTGATTTTGTCTTGGTTTGGGTCAACCCATGTATTTGTGCTTGGTTCACCATCCAAGGCTTGACCTTGGGCTGAGGGAGAATCATTTGGGTCAGTCGAATTGGGGTAGTGAAGTCCCCATCCATGGTGAGGTGGCTAAACATGGTTTAGTGTGTAGCATAAATAAGGTTAAAAAGGTTTAAGGGAGGTTTAATAAAGAACCCCCTCTTCTTGCCATAAGTGGACTAATGACAAGTCAAAGCCCCCATGGCTTCATGTGGCTTGAGAATGGCTTGTTCATGGCTCACATTTGGCTTGGGAAGAGTCAAGTCAACTTTCAAGGAAAAGGGTTTATGAAATTTTGAAAATTTTGGGGTTATTTGATGGGATTTGGCATAATACCATCTTGGTTTGATTTTAATGATGGATTTAGCACTTAGGGAGAGATATTAATTGAGTGAAGATGAGATGAGATTCTATTGTGGGCTTTAGGATGGGTTTGGGCTTTTAAAATTTGGTAAAGGTGAGCTTTTAGAATGGTTTAAGGGGATGGGCTTTTAAGATTAAAAACAAATTGGTAAGTGGAAATTTTGTAAAGGATTGGGCTAAGGAAATGTTGAGTTTAGTTTAGGGATGTGTCATGAGTGATTTGGAATCAATTTGAAGTGATTTGAAATTGAATTGAGTTTAATTTGGGTCCCCTTGGTGATAGGGTCAAAATAGGTCAAAATGGACTAACTTGGGCTATGGTTGGGCTAATGTGGAAATTGATGTAAAATTAATGTTGAGAAATTTTTATGGGAGTGTAACAAAGAGTTTTCAACCTTGGCTGGGCTTTGATTTTGGTATTTGGGCCTATTTGGGTTTATGGTGGATTTAGGCCTATTTAGGGAATTTTGGGTTTGGGTTGAATTTGAGTAAGGTTTGGGTCCAAATTTTGGGCAAACTATGTTAGTGATTTGTTTTTGGAGATGTTAGGGAAGATTTAGAAAAGGTTTGGGGTTAATTGGAGTTGAATTGGGTTGGTTTGGGCTAAGTTTGGGTCATGGGTCAAAATTGGGCTTTTAGCTTAAAAATGAAACTGGATTCAAATTTCAATCAAATTGGGCTTGGATTTGGTCTATATTGATATTGGGGATGTTGAATTGAAGTTTAGAATTGAATTGAACCAAAATTGGGGTCAATTGGAGTGGTTTGGTTTGACATTGGGTTCACTTTGGGTTAAAATGGGTCAAATTGGGGGTTTTGGTAAAAGTGGGGTAAATTGACAAAATTGGTCCATGGTGTAGTTGAACTAAATGAAATTGAGAATATTTGGAATTTTTTGAAAATTTCTGAGAATTTTTTGGAATTTTTGAATTTTTGGGTCAAGAGGGGCATTTTGGTAATTTGGAGGGTAGTGGGGGTATTTTTGGAAATTTTGGTATTTTTAGCTGGAAATGATCAATTTGATTTGTATGGAAATGTTCAAGGTTGATTTTGGAAAAGTTTTGGGTGATTTGGAAATTTTGGTGGTTTTGGGTAGTTCCAAGCGCTTTTAGTAGGTTTGGTGGGTTCGGGGCCCCGGGGGTCAAAAATTGAAATTTTGGAAAAGTGAAAATTGAGCAAGTGTGAGTGAAATGGAATCATTTTGGTTGAGCCATGAAACCATATTAAGCCCATATGAGCCATGAGAGGACTCATTTGAGGCATTCACTATGTTGTTCCTAACCCTCTTAGCCAGGGGCTGAGGGGTTAAGGACCATCCATATGAATTACCTACATGAGTCAAGAGGTCAAGTTGGATGAGAGTGTGGGTTTTAGGATTTGGAATGTGTGTGTGAGAGTGTAGTGTATGTGTAAGTCAGCCCTCACCAGACCAGGCCATCCAGGGTAATCCTAAGGCCAAAGAGTCCTATAGGGAACTCATCCTTTAAACCTCCACATTTGATCTCAACCCTCTAGGTGATTAGGGGTTTACAATCAAGCTTATGGGGTTTGCAGGGAGTTAAGAAGTGGTTGAGTTTCTAAGTGGTGGGTCCCATTTCTAGTCTTCTAGGATAGTCAAGGGAAAACCTATAACTAGATCCTAAGCACTAAGGAGAGAAGAAAAGACCTCACCAAAAATGAGGTCAACAGGAACTTGTCGGCTTATAAAAATTGGTTCGCAGACCAAATATATGTCAAAAATCTTCTAGTTTATTTAATCGAGCCCCATCATCAAGCAGTGTGTCTATTCTTCGGGATAGATACATGGTTTGTGGTGTGGTGCTCATTTATATGAACTATTCAGAATATTAGATCAGTTTGATTTCGTATCTTAAAATTTTCAAACTTAAATTTATTTTCAAAATCAAATGCTAATTTCTAAATTATATATATTTAAATTAAATGTTAAATCTAAAATTCGCCGACAACTTCTGTAGGCGACCTTCTTTTCAAAATACATAACAACCTAAAAAAATAAGCCGTACAGGAACTTTAGGGATTTGAACTAATTTTTAGAGATTTGGTGTGAATTTGGGCAATTTGAAAAATTTAAAGTGGATTAGAATGATTTTGGTTTATTCCTAGGAATTAAGAGATTTTCGGGGTTTTTGGGGTTTTAAGGGCATTTTAGAAATTTTGGTAAAAATTGGGTTATTTTGGTAGTTTTTGAGAATATAGTAAGATTTTTCTAGTTTGATGAATGTGGAGTATTTTAGTTTAATTGGGTAAGTTAAAGAGGTTTAAAATGATTTTGGTGAAGAAATGATAATTTTTGGGCCATAGGAAATTTTTAGGAATTTGTCTATTTTTGGGAGATTTGGGGTGAATTTGGTCAATTTGAATAATTTATAGAGGCTTAGAATATTTTTTCGTAAAATCTTAGAAATTTGAAGATTTTAGCAAATTTTTGGGTTTTAAGGGCATTTTGTTAATTTTGGTGGAAATTGGTTATTTGGTAGTTTTGGAGAATTCAAGACAATTTGCCTAGTTTTAAAGATTGTAGACTATGTTAGACCAATTGAGTAATTTGAAGATGTTTAAAATGATTTTGTTGAAGAAATGAGAATTTTAAGGCTAAAGGGGGAATTTTGGGAAATTTATTGATTTTGGCTTATTTTGGGAATTTTGGGAGATTTTGGGCAATTTGAATAATTTGGACTGGTTAAGAATGATTTTTGGTGAAATCTTAGGAATTTTAGGATTTTTGGGATTTTTGGGGATCTAAAGGCATTTTCGTAATTTTGGAGAATTTTGATGAAAATTAGGTTATTGTGGTTGTTTTAGAGAATTCAAGGCAATTTGGCTAGTTTTAATGAATATGGAGTAGCTTAGGTACATTGTGTAATTTGGACAGGTTTACAAAGATTTTGGTGAAGAAATGAGAATTTTTAAGGAATTTTCAGATGTTTTAGGATTTTATCTAATTTTGGGAGTTTTGGGGCAAATTTAGGCAATTTGAATAATTTGGAGTAGTTAAGAATGTTTTTTGGTGAAATCATAGGAATTTGGAGATTTTTGCTATATTTAGAATTTTAAGTGCATTTTTGTAATTTTGGTGAAAATTGGGTTATTTTGGTAGTTTTGGAGAATTTAGGGCAATTAGGCTAGTTTTAAGGATTGTGGAGTATTTTAGATCAATTGGGTAATTTGGAGAGGTTTAAAATGATTTTAGTGAAGAAATGATAATTTTTTTTGCCATAAAGGTATTTTCAGAATTTTTAGGATCTTGGATAATATTGGGAGACTTGGGGTGAAGTTGGGTAATTTGATTAATTTGGGGTAAATTGGAATGATTTTAGTGAAATCATAAAAATTTGGATATTTTTTGGATTGTTAGGTGTTATTGGAAATTTGGTAAATTTGATGAATTTTGTTGAAGATTGGGCTATTTTAAAATATGTGGAGTATTTTAGATCAATTGGGTAATTTGGAGAGGTTTTAAAAGATTTTAGTGAAGAAATGGAAATTTTAGGGCCATAGCGGCATTTTTCAGAATTTTTGGGATTATGTTTAATTTTTGGTTATTTGGGATTAATTTGTGCAATTTTAATAATTAGGAGTGGTTTAAAATGATTTTTAGTGAAATTTTAGAAAATTCGAGATTTTTGCGATTTTTACGGTTTTAAGGGCCTTTTGGTAGTGTTGGTAAAAAATTGGCTTATTTTGGTAGTTTTGGAAAATTGAAAGCAATTTGTCTAGTTTTAAGGAATATGGTGTATTTTAGATCAATTGGGTAATTTATAGAGGTTTAAAATGACTTTGGTGAAGAAATGAGAATTTTTAGGCCATAGGGGCATTTTTGATAATTTTGGGATTTTGGCTAATTTTGGGTGATTTTGGATGAAGTTTCGAGTAGATTTGACTGATTTTTGGAAATTCTTAGAGATTTGAATTATTTTTTGATTTTTAGTGTATAAGGTCATTTAGGTAATTTTTGAGAATTTTGGTGAGAATTGAGTTATTTTAAAGAAGGTGTAGTATTTTAGATCAATTGGGTAATTTGGAGGGTTTAAAAAGAATTTGGTGAAGAAACGTGAATTTTGGGTCCATAGGATATTTTCATATTTTCTGGCATTATGGATAATTAAGGGAGATTTAGGGTGAATTTGGGAATTTTGAATAATTTGGAGTTGTTTAGAATGATTTTTATCGAAATCTTCAAATTTTAGAGATTTTTAGGGTTTAAGGGCATTTTGGTAGTTTTGGTGAAAATTTGGTTATTTTTGTCGTTCTCTAGAATTTTGGGCAATTTGACTAGTTTTAAGAAATGTAAAGTATTTTAGATTACTTGGGTAATTTAAAGGGTTTAAAATGAATTTGGTTAAGAAATGAAAATTTTTAGGCCATAAGGGTATTTTCATTACTTTTTGGATTTTGGCTAATTTTTGGAGATTTGGCGTGAAGTTTGGCAATTTAAATAATTTGTAGCAAATTAGAATGATTTTTGGTAAAATATTAGAATTTTTAATATTTTTTTGGATTTTTAGGTTTGTAAGGTTATTTTGGTAATTTTTTAGAATTTTGGTGAAAATTGGGTTATTTTGGTAATTTTGGGGAATTTAGGTTAATTTGGCATGTTTTAAGGAATGTTGAGTATTTTAGATAAATTGAGTTCTTCAAAGAGGTTTAAAATGATTTTGGCGGAGAAATGAGAATTTTTTAGCCATAGGGGTATTTTGGCATTTTTTTTATTTTGCATAATTTTTTAAGATGTTGGGTGAATTTTTACAATTTTAGTTATTTTGAGTGGTTTCGAATGATTTTTGGTGAAATAATTGGAATTTGGACATTTTTGGATTTTTAGGGTAAATTTGGTGAATTTTTGTGAAAATTATGTTATTTCGCATGTTGTTAAGAATTTATGGCAGTATGACTAGTTTTAGGGAATGTGGAGTATGTTTAAGCATTTGGGTAATTTTGAGAGGTTTAAAATGATTTTGGTGAAAAAATGAGAATTTTCATGCCATTGTGGGATTTTGGAATTTTTGTGGTTATTAGTAATTATGGGAGATTTGAGTCAAATTTAGGCAATTTAAACAATTTGAGTGGTTTTGTATGATTTTTAGTGAAATCTTATAAATTTGAAATTTTTTGTGATTTTTAGAGTTTTATGGGCATTTTGGTAATTTTGAAGAAATTTGGTGAAATTTAGGTTGTTTTGGCTGTTTTAGAGAATTTAGGGAAATTTGGCTAGTTTTAAGGAATATGGAGTATTTTAGATCAATTGGGCAATTTGGTGAGGTTTGAAATGATTATGGTGAAGAAATGAGAATTTTTGGGCCATAGGAGTTTTTGGGAATTTTTTGGATTTCGGCTAATTTTAGAATATTTGTTGTGGATTTGGGCAATCGGAATAATTTGGAGTGGTTTAGAATGATTTTTTGAGAAGTCTTAATAATTTGGAGATTTTTTGGATTTTTAGGGTTTTAAGGGCATCTTTGGTGATTTTAGTGAAATTTTGGTTATTTTTGTAGTTTTGGACAATATAGGATAATTTGGCTAGTTTAACGGAATGTGGAGTATTTTAGATCAATTGGGTATTTTGGAGAGGTTTAAAAACATTTTGGTGAAGACATGAGAATTTTTGGGCCATTGTAGCATTTTCAGAATTTTTTGGATTTTCGTTAATTTTTTGAGATTTGGATTGAAGTTGGTAAATTTGAATAATTTTGAGTGGTTTAGAATGATTTTTGGTGAAATCTCAAAAAATTGGAGCTTTTTGTGTTTCTTAGGGATTTAAGGACATTTTCATAATTTTGGATAATTTTGGTGGAAATTGTGTTTTTGGTAGTTTTGGAGAATTTAGGGCAATTTCCTTACTCATAAGGAATGTGGAGTATTTTTTATCAATTGTGTACTTTTGAAAGTTTAAAATAATTTTACTATTGAAATGTGAATTTTTTGGGCCATAGGGGAGTAATTTGGGAATTTTTTGGATTTTGAATAATTTTTGGAATTTGGGGTGAATTTTGGTAATTTAAATAATTTGGTGTGTTTTAGAAGAATTTTTGGTGAAGTCTTAGAATATTTGAGGTTTTTAAGATTTTTAAGGTTTTTAGGCCATTTTGGTAATTTTGGAGATTTTTTTTGTGAAAATTGGGTTATTTTACTAGTATTAGAGAATTTAGGGTAGTTTAGCTATATTTAAGGAATGTGGAGTATTTAAGATCAATTGGGTAATTTGGAGAGAATTAAAATGATTTCGGAGAAGAGATGATATTTTTCGGGTCATAAGGGCATTTTAGAATTTTTTGGAATTTTGGCTAATTTTTCTAGATTTGTGGTGAATTTGGACAATTTGAAAAATTTTAGGGGGTTTAGAATGATTTGGGTGAGATCATAAGAATTTGGAGATTTTTTAGATTTTTGGGGTTTTAAGGGCATTTTGGTAATTTAGGAGAATCTTTTTATAAAATTAGGCTATTTTAGTAGTTTATGGAAATTTTGGGCAGCTTAGCTTATTATAAGGAAAGTGGAATATTTTAGATCAATTGTGTTATTTTGACAAGTTTAAATGAATTTGGTGGAGAAATCAGAATTTTGGGGCCATAGGGGCATTTTCAGAATTTCTGTGATTATGGCTAATATTCAGAGATTTGGGGCATGTTTGTGCTATTTGAATAAATTGATGTTGTTTATAATTATTTTTGGTGAAACATTAGAAATTTACAGATTTTTTGGGTTTTATGTGCATTTTAGTAGTCTTGGAGAATTTTGGTCAAAATTGATATATTTTGGTAGTTTTTGAGAATTTTGGGCAATTTGGCAAGTTTTAAGGAATGTGGAGGATTTTAGATCAATTGGGTAATTCATAGAGGGTTAAAATGATTTTGGTGAAGAAGTGAGAAATTTTCAGGCATAGGGGCATTCAGGAAATTTTTGGGATTTCGGCTAATTTTTTGCTAGAATTTGGGAAATTTAAATAATTTGGAGTGTTTTAGAATGATTTTTTCTTAAATCTAGGCATTTGGATATTTTTTGGATTTTTGTAGTTTTAACGTTATTTGGTAATTTTTGCAAAATTTTGATGAAAATTGGGTTATTTTGGTAATTTTGGAGAATTTAGAGAAATTTTGCTAGCTTTAATGAGTTTTGAGCATTTTAGATCAATTTGTAATTTGGTGAGAATCAAAAAAACTTTGGTGAAGAAATTAGAATTTTTGGGCCATAGAAGCATTTTGGGAATTTTTGGGATTTTAGGTAAGTTTGTGAGACAGGGGTGAATTTTGGGAATTTGAGTAATTTAGTGTGATTTTGAATGATATTTGGTGAAATCCTTGGAATTTCAAAATTTCAGGATTCTCGGGGTTTTAAGGTTATTTTGGTAATTTTGGAGAATTTTTGTGAAAACTAAGTTATTTTGGTAGTTTTAGAGAATTTTGGCCAATATGGCTAGATTTAAAGAATGTGGAGTATTTTATTTCAATTGGGTAATTTAGAGAGGTTTAAAATGATTTCGGTGATGAAATGGGAATTTTTTTTGCCATAAGGGCATTTTTGAATTTTTGGGAGTTTGGCTAATTTTGGGAGTTTTGAGGTGAATTTAGGCAAAATGAATAATTTTGAGTGGTTTTAAACGAATTTTATGAAATCTTAAGAATTTTAAGATTTTTTAGATTTTAGAGTTTTAAGGGTATTTTTGTAATTTTGGTGAAAATTGGGTTATTTTCGTACTTTTGGAGAATTTAGGACAACTTGGCTAGTTTAAGGAATGTGGCGTATTTTAGATCAATTGTGCACTTTGAAGAGGTTTAAAAATATTTTGTTAATGAAATGTGTGTTTGAGCAACATGAATAATTTAAACTGGTTTAGAATGATTTTTGATGAAATCTTTGGAATTTAGAGATTTTTTGGATTTTTAAGGCTTCAAATAATTTTTGGTAGTTATGGAGAATTTTGGTGAAAACTAATTTATTTTGTTAGCCTTGGAGAATTTTTAGCGTTTAAGGAATGTGAAGTATTTTAGTTTAATTGTGTAATTTGGAGAGGTTTTAAATAATTTTGGCCATAAGGCATTTTTGGAATTGTTGGGATTGTGGCTAATTTTTGCAGATTTTTGGTGAATTTGGGCAATTTGAATAATTTGGAGTGGTTTAGAATGATTTTTTCATGAAATATTAGGAATGTTGCAATTTTTTGGATTTTTAGGGTTTTAGGGACAATTTGGTATTTTTGGTGAAAATTGGGTTATGTTGGTAGTGTTGAAGAATTTTAGGCAATTTGGCTAGTATTAGGGAATGTGAAGTATTGAAGATAAATTGGGCAATTTAGAGATTTTTCAAATGATTTTGGTGAAGAAAGGAGAATCTTTAGGCCATAAGGGCATTTTGGGAATTTTTGGGATGGTGGCAATTTTGGGAGATTTGGGGGAAATTGGCAATTTGAATTATTTGGAGCGGTTTAGAATGGGTTTTGGTGAAATCCTATAAATTCAGAGGTTTTTGGGAATTTTGGAGTTTTACGGGCAATTTGATAATCTTGGATAATTTTGGTGGAAATTATTTTATTTTAGCTATTTTGGAGAATTTAGGGTAATTTGGCTAGTTTTATGAAATGTAGAGCAGTTTAGATCACTTGGGTAATTTGGAGAGGTTTAAAATGATTTTGGTGAAGAAATGAGAATTTTTGGGCTATGGGGCATTTTGGAAATTTTTAGGATTTTGGCTAATTTTGGGAGATTTGGGATAAATTTGGGCAGTTTTAACAATTTAAAGTCTTAGGAATTCTGAGATTTTTGGGATTCTTAGGAAGCAATTTGGTAATTTTGGAGAATTTTAGTGAAAATTGGGTTATGATGGGAGTTTTGAAAAATTTAGAGCAATTTGTCTATTAATAAGAAATCTCGAGTATTTTAGATCAATTTGGAAATTTGGAGAGATTCAAAATGATTTTGGTAAGGATGTGGAGTAAATTTTGGCAATTTGAATAATTTGGAGTGGTTTAGGATGATTTTGTTGAAATCTTAAGGATTTGGAGATTTTTTGGATTTTTAGTGTTTTAAGAGTAATTTGGCTTATTTTAAGAAACATGGAGTATTTTAGATCAATTCAGTAATTTGAAGAGATTTAAAATGATTTGGATGAAAAAATGAGACTTTTTTTGCCATAGGGGTATTTTAGAATTTTTTTGGATTTTGGCTAATTTTGGAATATTTGTGGGGAATTTGGGTAATTTGAATATTTTGCATTGGTTTAGAACAATTTTTGGTGAAATTTGGGAATTTGGAGATTTTTAGGATTTTTAGAGTTTTATGGGAATTTTGGTAATTTTAAAGAATTTTGGAGGAAATTGGGTTAGTTTTGTAATATTGGAGAATTTCGAGCGATAAGGCTAGTTTTATGGAATGTGGAGTATTTTAGGTCAGTTTGGTAATTTGGAGAAATTTAAAATGATTTTGGAGAAAAATTGTGTATTTTTGGGCCATAGGGGTATGTTAGAAATTTTTGGGATTTTGGCTAATTTTGGGAGATTGGGGGTGAATTTGAGAAATTTCAATAATTTAAAGTGCTTTAGAATGATTTTTACTGAAATCTTAAGAATTTAGATATTTTTAGGAATTTGAGGGTTTTAAGGGCATTTTGGTAATTTGTTGAATTTTGGTTAAAATTGGGTTATTTGGTAGTTTTGGAGAATTTAATGCAATTTGGCTAGTTTTAAGAAATTTGGATTAATTTGGATCAATTGTGTAATTTGAAGAGGCTTAAAATGATTTTGGTGAAGAAATGAGAATTTTTCGGACATCCAGACATTTTGGGAATTTTGGCATTTTAGCTAATTTGGTCTATTTGAATTATTTGAGGTGATTTAGAATGATTTGGTATCTTTAAGGTTTTACGGTAATTATGGTAATTTTGGTGAAAATGGGATTATTTTGGTAGTATTGGTGAATTTAGGGCAATTTGACTAGTTTTAAAGAATGTGGAGTATTTTATATCAATTGGGTAATTTGGAGAGGTTTAAAATGATTTTGGTGAAGAAATGAAAATTTTAGGGTCATGTGAACATTTTATGAATTTTTGGGATTTTGGCTAGGTTTGGAGAATTTAGGGCAATTATTGGAGTAACTTAAAGTGGTTTAGAATGATTTTTGGTGAATTATAGGAATTTAGAGATTTTTGTATTTTAAGGTTTTAAATGCATTTGGGTAACTTTTGAGAATTTCGGTGAAAATTGGATTATTTTGGTAGTCTTGGAGAATTTAGGGAAATTTGGCTAGTTTTAAGGAATTTGGAGTAATTTAGACCAATTGTGTAATTTGGAGAGCTTTAGAAAGATTTTGGCCATAAGGGCATTTTGGGAATTTTTTGGATTTTGGCTAATTTTTGGAGATTTAGGGTATATTTTTTAATTTAAATAATATGCTGTAATTTTGAATAATTTTTGGTGAAATCTTAGGAAATTGGAAATTTTTGGATTTTCGAGTTTTAGGGGCATTTTTGTAATTTTGAAGAATTTTGGTGAAAATTACGTTATTTTGATAGTTTTGGAGAATTTTAGGCAATTTCGCTAGTTTTTAGGAATGTTAAGTATTTTAGATCAATTGGGTAATTTGGACATGTTTAAAATGATTTTGGTGAAGAAACTAGACTTTTTATGCCATAAGAGTATTTATGGAAATTTTGGGATTATGGCTACTTCTGTGAGATTTGAGGCCAATTTAGGCAATTTGAATAACTTGGAGTAATTTTGAATGACTTTTGGTGAAATCTTAGAAATTTGGAGAATTTTTGAAATTTTTAGAGTTTTAAGTGTATTTTGGTAATTTTTGAGAATTTTGGTGAAAATTAAATTATTTTGGTAATTTTTGAGAATTTAAGGCAATTTGGCTTGTTTTAAGGAATGTTTGGTATTTTAGATCAATTAGGTATTTTCGAGAGGTTTAAAATGATTTTGGTGAAAGAATGAGAATTTTTTGGCCATAGTGGCATTTTGAAATAGTTGTGATTATGGCTAATTTTGAGAAATTTGAGGCAAATTTGGGAAATCTGAATAATATGGAGTTTTTTAGAATGATCTTTTTGTGAAATCTTAGAATTTTGGAGTTTTTTGGGATTTTTTTCATTTTAAGGGCATTTTTGTATTTTTGGAGAAGTTTGGTGAAAATTAGGTTATTTTGGTACTTTTAAATAATTTTTGGCAATGTGGCTAGATTTATGGAATGTGGAATATTTTAAATCAATTGGGTAATTTGGAGAGGTTTAAAATGATTTTGCTGAACGGATGAGAATATTTAGGCCACACAGGCATTTTGGAAATTTTGAGATTTTGGGGTGAATTTCGGCAATTTGAGAAATTTGGAGTAGTTTAAAATGATTTCCAGTGAAATTATATGAATTTGGAGATTTTTTCAATTTATAGGGGTTTAAGGGTATTTTTGTAATTTAGGAGAATTTTTGTAAAATTTGAGTTATATTTGTAGTTTTTAAGAATTTAAGGCAATTTAGCTTGTTCTAAAGAATGTGGAATATTTTAGATCAATTGGGTAATTTCAAGTGGTTTAAAATGATTTGGTCAAGACGTAGGAATCTTGGGCAATAGGTGCAATTTTAGAATATTTAGGATTATGTCAATTTTGGGAGATATGGGGCGAATTTAGGCAATTTGAGTAATTTAGTGCGGTTTAGAATGATTTTTGGTGTAATCCTATAAATTTGGAGATTTTTGGTATTTTTAGGGTTTTACGGGCATTCTAGTAATTTTGGATAATTTTGGTGGAAATTGGTTTATTTTGGTCGTTTTGGAAACATTTGGGTAATTTGGCTAGTTTTATGGAATGTGGAATAGTTTAGATCACTTGGGTATTTTGAAGGGGTTTAAAATAATTTTGGTGAAGAAATGAGAATTTTTGGGTCATGGAGCATTTTGGGAATACTTGGGATTTTGGCTAATTTTGGGTGATTTGGGATAAATTTGGGCAGTTTGAATAATTTAAAGTCTTAGGAATTTGGAGATTTTTGGGATTCTTAGGGTTTTAAAATCAATTTGATAATTTTGGAAAATTTTGATGAAAATTGGGTTATTTTGGTAGTTTTGGAGAGTTTAGAGCAATTTGTCTAGTAATAAGGAATATGAAGTATTTTAGAAATTGGGTAAGTTGGAGATGTTCAAATGATATTGGCGAAAAATGAGAATTTTTAGGCCATGTGGGTGTTTTGGAAATTTTTTTGATTTTGTCTAATTTTGGGAGATTTGGGGTAAATTTGGGCAATTTGAAAAATTTGGAGCAGTTTAGAATGTTTCTTGGTGAAATCCTAAGAATTTGGAGATTTTTGGAATCTTTAGTGTTTTTAGGGCAACTTTGCAATTTTTTGTGAAAATTGGTTTATTTTGATAGTTTTTGAGAAATTTGGGCAATTTGGCTAGTTTTAAGGAATGTGGGGTATTTTAGATTAATTGGGTAATTTGGAGAGGTTTAAAATGGTTTTGATGAAAAAAATGAGAATTTTTTTGCCATAAAGGCATTTTAGGAATTTTTTGGATTTTGGATAATTTTGGAGATTGTTGGTGAATTTGGGCAGCTTGAATGTTTTGTAATGGTTTAGAATAACTTTTGGAGAAATCGTAGGAATTTCTAGATTTTTTGGATTTTTAGGGTTTTACGAGCATTTTGGTAATTTTGGAGAATATATGTGGAAATTGGGTTATTTTCGTAGTTTTGAAGAATTTAGGTTAATAAGGCTAGTTTTATGGAATGTGGAGTATTTTAGATCACTTAGGTAATTGGGAGAAATTTAAAATGATTTTGGAGAAGAAATATGTATTTTTGGGCCATTGGGGCATTTTGGAATACTTTTGGATTTTGGCTAATTTTGGGAGACTGAGGGTGAATTTGGGAAATTTCAATTGTTTGGAGTGCTTTAGAATATTGCTGAAATCTTAAGAATTTGGAGATTATTGGGATTTGAGGGTATTAAGGGAATTTTGGTAATTTTGGTTAGAATTGTGTTATTTTGGTAGTTTTGGAGAATTTAAGGAAATTTGGCTAGTTTTAAGGAATTTGGAGTATTTTAGATTAGTTGTGTAATTCAGAGAGGTTTAAAATAATTTTGGTGAAGAAATGAGAATTTTAGGACCACAGGGGCATTTTGGTAAATTTTGGGAATTTGGCTAATTTGGACAATTTGAATAATTTGTGGAGATTTAGATGATTTTTGATAAAGTCTTAGGAATTTGGAAATTTTTGGGATTTTTTAGGGTTTTGAGGGCATTATGGCAATTTTGGTAAAAGTTAGGTTATTTTGGTAGTTTTGGAGAATTTAGGGCAATTTGACTAGTTTTAAGGAATGTGGAGTATTTTGGATCCATTGGGTAATTTGGAGAGGTTTAATATGATGTTGGTGAAGAATTGAAAATTTTTGGGCCATACGGGGATTTTAGAAGTTTTTGGGATTTTGGCTAATTTTGGAGAATTTAGGGCAATTCATGGAATAATTTGAAGTGGTTTAGAATGATTGTTGGTGAAACTATAAAATTTGGAAATTTTTTGTATTTTAAAGCAATTTGGCTTGTTTTAAGGATTGTGGAGTAATTTAGACCAATTGTATAATTTGGAGAGCTTTAAAATGATTTTGGTCATATGGGCATTTTAAGAAATTTTGAGATTTTGGCTAATTTTTTGAGATGTAGGGTGAATTTTGTCAAATTAAATAATTTGTAGTGATTTTGAATGATTTTTTGTGAAATCTTAAGAATTTGGATATTTTTTGGATTTTAGAGTTTTTGGGGCATTTTAGTAATTTTGAAGAATTTTGGTGAAAATGAGGTTATTCTGATAGCTTTAGAGAATTTTGGACAATTTCGCTAGTTTTAGGGAATCTTACGTATTTTAGATCAATTAGGTAATTTTGACATGTTTAAAATGATTTTGTTGAAGAAACGAGACATTTTAGGCCATAGGAGCATTTTTGGAAATTTGAGATTGTGGTTAATTTTGGGAGATTTGGGGCCAATTTAGACAATTTGAATAATTTGGAGTAGTTCAAAATAATTTTTGGCGAAATCTTAGAAATTTGGAGATTTTTTAGAATTTTTAAATTTTTAAGTGCATTTTGGTAATTTTGGAGAATTTGGTGAAAATTGAGTTATTTTGGTAATTTTGAGAATTTAAGGCAGTTTGGCTTGTTTAAGGAATGTGGCATATTTTAGATCAATTAGGTAATTTTGAGAGGTTTAAATTGATTTTGGTGAAGAAATGAGAATTTTTGGGCATTCTGAAATTTTTTTTATTATGGCTAATTTTGAGAGATTTAGTGCAAATTTGGGATTGAGAAAGATTATTCAAATTGGAGTGGTTTAGAAAGATTTTTGGTGAAATCTTAAGAATTTGAAAATTTTTGGGATTTTAGGGTTTTAAAGGCATTTTGGTTATTTTGGAGAATTTTGTTGAAAATTTGGTTGTTTTTGTGGTTTTGGAGAATAAAGGGAAATTTGGGTAACCTTAATGAATTTGTAGTATTTCAGATCTAATGGGTAATTTGTAGAGGTTTGAAATGATTTTGTTTAAAAAATGACAATTTTTAGGTCATAGGGGTATTTTGGGAATTTTTTGACTTTTAGCTAAATTTGGGAGATTCGGGTGAATGTGAGAAACTTGAATAATTTAGAGTGGTTTAGAATTATTTTTTTTGAAATCTTAGGGATTTAGAGATTTTGTGATTTTTTGAGTTTTAATGGCATTTTGGTAATTGGAGAATTTTGGTGAAAATTGGGAAATTTTTATTATTTTGGAGAATTTAGGGCAATATGGCTAGTTTTAAGGAATGTGGAGTATTTTATTTAAATTGGGTAGTTTGGAGAGGTTTAAATTTATTTTAGTGAAGTAGTGAGAATTTTTTGGCCATAGGTGCATTTTGGGAATTTTTTGGATTTTGGATAATTTTGGTATATTTGGGGTGAATTTAGGCAATTTAAATAATTTGGAGTGGTCTATAATGATTTTTGGTGAAATCTTTGGAATTTGGAGTTATTTTTTATTTTTAGAGTTTTAAGGGCATTTTGGTAATTTTGGAGAATTTTGTTGAAAATTGGGTTATTTGATAGATTTATTTGATAGATTTGGAATATTTTTGGGCAATTTTGCTAGTTTCAAGAAATGTGACGTATTTTAGATCAATCAAGAAGAATGCAGTGTTTAAATTTTCAAGAATTTAAACACTTTATGGTAATATAGTCATAATCCCAAGAATTTAGGGCAATTTGGATACTTTTAAGAAATGTGGACTATTTTAGATCAATTGTGTAATTTGGAGAGGTTTAAAACTATTTTGACCTTAGGGCTATTTCAGGAATTTTAGCTAATTTTGGAGATTTGGATTAAATTTGGGAAATTTTAATAATTTGGAGTGATTTAGAATGATTTTAGGTGAAATCTTAAGAATGTGGAGATTTTTTTGGATTTTTAGTGTTTTTGAGGCATTTTGGTAGATTTGGAGAACTTTGGTGAAAATTGGGTTATTTTGGTAGTTTTGGAAAATTTTGGGCAATTTGTCTAGTTTTAGAGAATGTGAAATATTATAGATCAATTGGGTAATTTAGAGATGTTTAAAATGATTTGGGTGAAGAAATGAGAATTTTTAGGCTATTGGGACATTTTTGGAATTTTTGGGATTATAGCTAATTTTAGGAGATTTGGGGCTAATTTAAATAACTTGGAGTGGTTTAGAACGATTTTTGGTGAAATCTTAGAAATTTTGAGTTTTTTTGGAATTTTTTGAGTTTTAAGGGCATTTTGGTTATTTTGGAGAATTTTTGTGAAAATTGTTTTATTTTGATAATTTTGGATAATATAGGGCAATTTGGTATGTTCAAAGGAATTTGGAGTATTTTAGATCAGTTGGTAGTTCAAAGAGGTTTTAAATAGTTTTGGTGAAGTAATGAGAAATTTTTAACCATAGTGGCATTTTGTGAATTTTTGTGATTTTGGCTAGTTTTGGGAGATTTGGCTTGAATTTGGGCAATCTGAATAATTTGAAGTGGTTTAGAATGATTTTAGTAGAAATCTCGGGAATTTGGAGATTTTTGAAATTTTTACGGTTTTATGGCTGTTTTGGTAATTTTGGAGAATTTTTGTGAAAATTCAATTATTTTGGAAGTTTTGGAAAATTTAGGGAAATACGGCCAGCTTTAATGAATTTGGAGTATTTATGGTCAATTTGGAAATTTGGAGAGGTTTGAAATGAATTTCGTGAGGAAATTAAAATTTTTTTGCCATAGGGCATATTCGTACTTCTTATGATTTTGGCTTTCGGAGATTTTGGGTGAATTAGACAATTTGAATAATTCAGAGTGATTTAGAAGGATTTTTGATGAAATCTTAGTCATTTAGTTATTTTTGGGATTTTAAAGGTTTTGATGGAATTTTTGGAAATTTCAAGGAATTTTGGTGAAAATTAGGTTATTTTGGTCGTTTTGGAAAATTTATGGCAATATGGCTAGTTTTAAAGAATGTAGAGTATTTTATTTCAATTGAGAAATCCGAAGAGGTTTAAAATTATTTTGTTGAAGAATTTTGAATTTTTGGGCCATAAAGGAATTTTGGGAATTTTTAGTATTTAGTTAATTTAGAGAGAATAGGTGTGAATTTAGGTTGTTTGATTAATTTGGAGTGATTTAGAATGATTTTTGGTGAAATCTTTAGAATTTGGAGATTTTTTGGGTTTTTAAGATTTTAATTTTATTTTAGTAATTTTAGAGAATTTTGTAGAAAATTAGTTTATTTTAGTAGATTTGGAGTACTTAAGGTGATTTTCCTGTTTTAAAGAATCAGATGTATTTTAGACCAATTGGGTAATTTGGAGTGTTTAAAATGATTTTTGTGAAGAAATGAGAATTTTTGGGTGAAAGTGGCATTTTCAAAATTTTATGGATTATGGGTAATTTTTGAAGATTTTGGCCGAATTTCGTTAATTTGAATAATTTGGGCTAGTTTAGAATTATTTTTGGTGATATCTTACAAATTTGGAGATTTTTGAGATTTTTAAGGTTTAAGGGCATTTAGGTAATTTTGGAGAATTTTGGTGGAAATTGGATAATCTTTGTAGGTTTAATGAATTTAAGGAAATTTGGTTATTTTATGGAAAGTGGGGTATTTTAAATCACTTGGGTAATTTGGAGAGGCTGAAAATGATTTTGGTGAAGAAATGAGAATTTTTGGGCCATAGCGGCATTTTGAGAATTTTTGAGATTTTGGCTAATTTTGGGAGATTTTGGGTGAATTTGGGCAAATTGAATAATTTGAAGTTGTCTAGAGTCATTTTTCGTTAAATCTTAGGAATTCTGAGATTTTTTATATTTTTAGGGATTTAAGGGCATTTTGGTAATTTTGGTGAAAATTAGGTTATCTTGGTAGTTTTGGAGAATATCGGGCAATTTGGCTAGTTTAAAGGAATATGAAGTATTTTAGATCAATTGGGTAATTTGGAAAGGTTTAAAATGATTTTGATGAAGAAATGAGATTTTTGGGATATTGGGGCAATTTCGAAATTTTTTAGATTTTGGTCAATTTTGGGAGATTTTGTGTGAAGTTGGGCAATTTGAATAATATTTAGTTGATTAGAATGATTTTTGTTGAATATATAATAATTTTTATAAAGTTACAAAGATCCAACGCAAGTATACGTATCGTATCAAGTAATACATGGTTCTAATGAAGTCTCGTTTATCGATCCCACAGGGAAGTGAGGTATGAGATTCTTAGTCAAATTCTAGCCTACTACTAACAGCCTTAGTTTGGAAGGGTGTTATAACTGGTTTTTCTAACATCTACTCCTAAATGAAAATATTAAAACTAAAGATAACCTTTTTTAGTTAAATTGATTTGGTGAATTTTGAGATAATAAAATCTACTATTCTTATGTAATGAATTGGATAAAGTTTAGGAATGAGATGCATTAAATATTCTATGTGCCAAATTGGAGCAATCCTATTCTTTACCCTCTTCCGAGTACCCACTCTTCAGAGTGTTATAAAGAATAGTGACAAATCCTTGGCTTAGTCCTTAAATCCATGGTTAGGCTGGGAGGATACTGGCTATCACTTTAGAGCTCTCACTGCCCTTCACCTGAAGGCGAACCCTAGCTTTAGTTACCAAACTTTAGGACCAAATTGGGGATCTCAGCTTGTCACCCTGAAACCTCCAATTCGACGCCCATGAAACCATATTTCCCTATTTATTTGCACTCAATCCCCATGAACTACGCAATTCATTCACGGACATTGAATGTGGTTCCACTTTTTTTAGAATTACACTGCCCATTTGGTACAATACAATTACAACGAATTTTGACAATACAACAGGCCCTTATTGTAATGTAAATGAAGCGCAAGTAAAAACCATCACATTTATAATTAAAACATTTTTTAGAAAGAATCCCAATATCCTAAACATGAATCCCACTCATTGTAAAAGAAAAGAAGAGTGAAAATAATGACATAAACTTCTTATGCCACTATTTCTTATGCCACTATTTCCAAACAAGAAGGAAGAGTAAGAGAAAGACATCACAAAGCACGAAGAAAACATAATGGAAAACTTCATTTCAAAGCAAATTCATAAAATAAGTGTTTACAAAATCATAAGATAATGAAGAACACAATACTTAGCTTTTCCCCCTTGAAAGAAAGTTGAAAATCTCTCCCACAAAGTCTCCCGCGGATCCATGCAATGCTAAAACGTTCCCTTACAGATTCTCTCAAAATCCCCTCACGAATCTCTCCAAAAAGGTAGAAATCAAGATTTATACTCCTATTTTAAGATCCCTAAGCATTCTCCACGTTTTACCTATCATCTCTCTCTCATTTTTGGCTTTAAATTCGCTTAAAATAGTGTAGGGATGAATTTCCTAAGACGTGCATGAAGAAACCTTCCAAAAAGCGTCCAGATTCGATGTATATGGCCAATAACTGCTTAATTTCGCATCCAGACCATCTTGAGAGCCACCGATGCTGAATAGAGCACTGCCAAATTTCGTGCCCTTGGGTTTCTGGCGCTGTCAGCGCCCTATCGGGCGTCGTCGGTGCCCATTCTGCGCAGCTCCACCATTTTGCACTGTTTGGCTCCATTTCAGCTCTGATTCGCTCTGTTTCAGTTGTGTTGTGTTCGTAATAGATAGTCCTACGAAATAAGCATAAAAAAATCTTTCTTTAAAGTGTAATCTCATTCAAAAATATGCAAAAAGTGTAAAAGAGATTAAGCTTAGAAAGACTTATCGAAAGGTGTCAAGCCAAAATTTCTTTTCTTGTTCGTTTTTTCTCCAAATTACACCGTTTTTGCTTCCTTTTGCTCCAATCACCTAAAATCATCATAGCTGCAATAAATCATTAAAACTACCTTCTTTTAAACTGCAATATCACCAAAAATGAGTAAAGTCATATATATTTTTGGTACATGAAAATCCCCAAAACTTAACTGTTACTTTTCCTCATGTAACACTATAACATTAAAAACCAAATATTTTGACTTGTGGTTGTGGGTTTCAATAGAATTTCTTATAATTTCATCTCAGAAATATTATAGTATAATATAGAAGAAATTCTTGCAAATCAACCTAGGACTATAACGTAAGAATATCTCATATTCAACATAAGAATCCTAATTTTCTACTTACTTCAAAAGTTATTGAAACTTGTCAAACCCTAATTTATCGAGAAACTAGGGTTTTAGTGTGAACGGTAATGGGATCACACCAGACGAGGACGAAGATGGGCAGATGTTGGATTGCGCCTAATTTTGTTGGATGCCTCTGATCACGTCGGACTAGCAGATGGAACGGGCAGCGGGCCGCGTGACATCTCAGTTAGCTGCCGGTGTCAAATGGGAGCACACCGCGTAGGACTTCAACCTGACATAGGTTAAAGTGGTGCTGAGCTGGTTAAGTAGGAAAATATGGATTTTCAAAATTATTTAAGTCACCTAAACTTTAAAAATCCATAACTTGGTGTAGAGAAATCATAAAAATAAAATAAAAAAACAATCTTGGTCAGTGAATAGAGGAGAATAACGTGGAAATAGTTTAGAATTTTTTGATGCATGTATGATTTTTAATTAATTAAATACCCTTTGTAGTGTTTTAATTCTCCATGCATTGGGACATTTCACAATGACTTGCCATTTTAGCATGTTGTAGCCTCTATCATGGGGGATCTTTACTGATTTTTCTAAGGTTAGAGGAGACCTCTATGAAGAGATCTATATTTTTCAAGTTTTTGCATCTATTTTGACAAATTAATTCTAATAATTAGCATGTGATTAGAAAAATCTAGAAAAACTAAGGTAGGTTCCCTATGACTAGAGGACCATAGAAAAAAAAATTTTGATTTAAGTCATTAAAAATAAGTCTAATGGTAATTAAGCCTTAAATATTAAATAAAAATAAATTGGATTATATATAATGGTAAATTTCTCAAAAATAATTCTCAACTAAATTTTAAAGGTCAGAAAACTCCCCATAAAAATTTCATGACATTTGGAGTTCATTTCGCCACCTAAATGAATTTTTTAAGTGAAATTATAATTTTAAATATTAAACTAATTTTTTTAATTAAAATACAACTCAAACAATTGTCAAATTAATTTTGGGAGTTGTTTGTAATTAGATGGATTTTTTAAAAGTAAAATTCGAATTTTAATAAAAATTTTATTTTTAACTATATTTAAATATTTAAATAATTAAAAATAATCACAAAAATATTAAATATCACCAAATTATCACATTTTGTCTCCTAATCACTTAGGAATCATCCACTTAATTTTTCGTAAGCATCCAAATCAAAATATTAATTTTTAAGGGCTTAAATTAATTTTAAAAGGCTAAAAAATGAATTTTCTTATTTTTCCACTAAAATAGTTCTAATATGTAAAATAAAAATAAGAAAAATATAAAACTTATTTTTCTGGGTTTCCTAACCTCAAAGGGACTTCAAAAAAATATGAAATTGAATTTTCAAACTTTGAAATAATTAATAATTAATTAGAACTCCAGAATTTAAAATAATTCTAATAATTAAATTAAAACTCAAAAAAGTATGCAATTTGGTCCAGGTGGTCCTCTGGTCTAGGTCTACCTCCAAAATAAATTTCAAGGTTAGAGGTCTTTTTTTGGATAAGTTATTGAATTTTTATTGAAAATCTCATTTTTACATTATAATAAATATATAAATTAAATTTAAATTTTTAAAATCGCATTTTCTCCTCTAATATTTTAATTAACCCATATGTGGGTTCACATTAAAGTTTTAAAGTCATTTGAGCTAAATTTAATGAATTATGTAGTGATAAAGGGCTTTGGGGGTAAAATTGTAATTTTGAAGAATTTAGCCTTAATCAATATTTAGGCTTGATTGAAATGGGGGAAAGGGCAAAAAATGACATTAATTATTATGTTTGGATGATTGAAACTTCAAGGGACAAAAGGTAGAAACTCATTGCAATTTTGTTACACCAAAATTAAATATTTCAATTTCCTCAATTATCATAATTTAGAAGAAATTCAACTTAAAAGAGCCTTAAGGTTAGGGGTTAATTTTGGAAGTTTATATTCCACTAATTTAATACCACTTCATTTGATGTTTAAAAGATAATTCATTTTTTTAATGAGAATCATAATTATGAAGGCCATTTAATTTCCTTTTCTTAAGACATAAAAATACCTACGAAAGTCTTAAGGGCTTAGTAGTGAGTTAGGCTTAATCAAAGGAATTAACTAACAGGAATTAGAAAAGAAGAAATAGTTAATCTTACACTACTTTTGAAACATTGCAAGCCCATCAAAATTTGATAAATTCTTCCATAATTTAACTTTTGCCTCTAAAGCCCCACTCACATGATTTCTAAGTAGAGCACCAAATGATAACTTCTCTGCCTTAAGGGATGACTAAAGCATTAGCTCACTGAGCATAAGGGTATGAAATAGATAAATCATTTAATAACTATGTTAAGTCCAAAGGGACCTTAAGGAAGCTCAAAAGCATTGTAAAATATCTGGGCCTCTCCTGGATATTTTCACAAGTCTTCTGGACACCTTGTAGGAAAACTAACCTATCATATTTATTAAATGAAAAATATCTCTAAAATAAATGAATAGGACCCACCAGGTTAAGACCTATGCTTTGTAAGCTCATGATGAACATATCCATAGGTTCTACGTTTTTGAAAATTATATATGATTATTGCAAGAATAATAAAGTTTCAGGTGGAGATAATGAGAAGACCTACTAGGTATGCTTTTATTTTATTGCAATTTACTTGCCCGCACTCTATTGCACTTTCTTTCCTTACAAATTTGCATGCTAAACAAGAATGTCACCCTGCATGAAGACTAAAACCTTTTAGGATAGCCAAACAACCAAAACCAAAAATTAAAAAAAAAATCAAGATAAGATAAAATTTACCGCTACAATATTCAAAATATAAAACAACTCAAAATTTATTCGCAAACAAAACAAAAAACACAATTGCAACAAAATTAAAATGACTCATTGGATGATCAGGAATCCCTCAGAGAAGGAAAGCTACTTGTTTCTAATGAGGTTTCCCACGGTCTAAATGAATGTATGGAACTCATTAACTTGAGTTTAGTAAATTCATTTGGACTAAGTGAATCTGAAGAAAATAGTGGTGCCGGTATGATAGAACCATGAGATCTTAACCAGTGTCACTATAATTAACTTTAACGTTCCCTAGTAAAAATACTAAGACACCTCAATATAAATATTTCCAAAACATGACACTTCTCTTCTCTCTTTAAATAACACTTTTTTAAACAAAACCTGCTACTACAAGGAGCTTCAAGCATGCATAATGGGCAGCACAGTTATCTTCAATAGTAAAATTCATTAGAGATAAACAAACAAGCCATAGGACTTCGAGGTAGCCCGTTTAGTGTAGCATAAATCCTCACCTTTTTCATTAGGCCCTTGCATAACCATGTTGTGCAACATAAGCCATAACTCGTCTTAGGACTCCGAGGTTTTCTTATGGTATGACATAAATCCTTCTATATTCTAGGCCATTCACATGATCAGATCAAGTGAATGTAAGTCCTAAATAATGAAATTGACCGGATAAAACACCAAATAAATATCCTATATCAAAGCCAAACCGTAAGATAGTTTGGGAATACATCAAGATTTTCCTTGAATCTATGTCCTTCCCTTAGCCTTCACTCCTTTGGATTCTAACAAAATGAAACGTTCCAAAACTTAAGCCATTAACCTATTTAATTTCCGACAATAACATTATCTTTGAATACCTCACTATTGGAAGTCATGAATATAAATATTTCATGATCTATATCAAGAGTTTTCTTAGGTGACTTCGGTTATCTGAGATGTAATTAACTATAGAGGCTTGCCCTTATAGGAATCTTAAAGACCCCAGATTAATATAAACCCTATCTAATTCCTTCTTATTAGATAAGGGACATTGTCAGTCAATAATGGTTCTCAGACCAAATGGAGGTCATTAATTCTTTAGTTTATTTGATCAAGCCTCACCCTAAGCCATGTATCTATTCTATGGATAGGTACATGTCTTATGATGAAGCGCTTGATTTTCTAAACTAACGTTCATATGAAATCATTCTGATTTCATATTCACCAAAATTAAAATGTTATTTTCAAAATACATATATTTATTAAATTAAATCAAAATTCTACTTTCTTTTATTAAACTATGTTTTAAACCTTTTCAAAAAAATTTCACAAACCCACTATACAAGAAAAAAAAGGGAAAAGAATTTTAATGGCCGACAACTAGTTTTAAAGAATGTGGAGTATTTTATATGAACTTGATAAGTTGGAGATCTTAAAATTAATTTTGGTGAATTAATGAGAATTATTAGGCCATAGGAGCATTTTGGGAATTTTTGCAATTTTGGCTAATTTTGGAAGAATTGGGGTGAATTTGGGCAATTTGAATACGTTGAGTTGTTTTAGAATGATTTTTGGAAAAATCTTAGAAATTTAAAGTTTTTTAGGATTTTTAGAGTTTTAAGGGCATTTTGATAATTTAGGAGAATTTGTGAAAACTGGATTATTTTGATATTTTTGGAGAATTTTAGGTAATTTGGCTAGTTTTAAGGAATGTGGATTATTTTAGGTTAATTTTGTAGTTTGGACAGGTTTAAAATGATTTTGGTGAAGAAATTAGAATTTTGATAATTTTTGGGATATCTGCTAATTTTCGAAGTTTTAGGGTGAATTTTAGCAATATGGATATTTTGAAGTGTTTAGAATGATTTTTTCCAAAATATTAGGAATTTAGAGAATTTGGGGTTTTAGGGTTTTAAGAGCATTTTGGTAATTTTGGGGAATTTTTGTGAAAGTTAGATTATTTTGGTAGTTTTTGAAAATTTAGTGCAATTTCGCTAGTAATAAGAAATGTGGAGTATTTAAGATCATTTTGGTAATTTGGAGAGGTTTGAAATAATTTTGGTGAAGAAATGAGAATTCTTAGGTCATAGGCTTTTTTAGAATTTTTAAAAATTTGGCAAATTTGGAAATATTTTTGCTTATTTTGGGCATTTTGAATAATTTGGAGTGGTTTAGAACTTTTTTTGGTGAAAACTTAGAAATTTGGAGTTTTTTGAGTTTTTTAGTTTTTTGGGCATTTTGGTAATTTTGGATTTTTTTTTAAAATAGGGTTGTTTTTGGTATTTTTGGAGAATTTAGGACAATATGGCAAGTATTAATGAATCTGGATTATTTTAGATCAATTGGAGAATTTGGAAAGGTTTAAAATGATTTTGGTGAAGAAATGGGAATTTTTGGGCCATAGGGGCATTTTTGGAATTTTGGGATTTTGGCTAATTTTGGGTGAATTTGGAAATTTTGATTAATTTGGAGTGGTTTAGAATGATTTTTCGTGAAATGTTAGGAATTTGGAGAATTTTGAGATTTTTAGAGTATTTAAAGCATTTTAGTAAATTTGGAGAACTTTGGTGAAAATTAGGTTATTTTGGTGGTTTTGGAGAATTTTGGATGATTTAGCAAATTTTAAGGAATTTACAGTATTTTAGATCAATTGGGTAATTTGGAGATGTTTAAAATGATTTTGGTGAAGAAATGGGAATTTTTTTGGGCCATACGGGCATTTTGGGAATTTTTGAGATTTTGTCTAATTTTGAGTGTTTTTTTGGCAATTTTAATAATTTGGAGTGGTTTCAAATGATGTTTAGTGAAATCTTAAGAATATGGAGATTTTTGGATATTTTAGAATTTAAGGGCATTTTAGTAATTTGGGAGAATTTTGGTAAAAATTGGGTTATATTTGTAGCATTGGACAATTTTGGGCAATTTAGCTAGTTTTAAGGAATATATAGTATTTTAGATGAATTGGGAAAATTGGAGAGGTTTAAAATGATTTTGGTTAAGAAATAAGAATTTTTTGGCTAAAGGGGCATTTTGGGAATTTTTGAAATTTAGGCTAATTTTGGGATATTTTGGGTGAATTTGGGTAATCTGAGTATCTTAGAGTTTTTTAGAATGATTTTTTGTGAAATCTTAGGAATTTGAAATTTTTTGGGATTTTTAGGGCTATTAGGGCATTTTGGTTATTTTGGAGAACTTTAGTGAAAATTGGGTTGTTTTGGTTGTTTCGGAGAATTTAAGACAATTTGACTAGTTTTAAGGCATGTGGAGTATTTTAGATCAATTAGGTAATTTGAGAGGTTTAAAATGATTTTGGTGCAGAAATGAGAATTTTTGGGTTATAGGGGCATTTTGAGAGTTTTTGGATTTTGACTAAATTTTGAAGATTTAGGGTGAATTTCAGAAATTTAAAAAATTTAGAGTGGTTAAAAATGATTTTGGTGAATTGTTAGGAATTTGGGGATTTTGATTATTTTTTCTTATGGTTTTAAGGGTATTTTGGTAAATTTAAATCAATTGAGTAATTTGGAGATGTTAAAAATGATTTTGGTGAATAAATGAAAATTTTTTAGCCATAGAGGCATTTTGTGAATTTTTGGGATTTTGTCTAATTTTGGGAGAATTGGCGTGAATTTGAGCAATTTGAGAAATTTTGAGTGGCTTACAATGATTTTTGGTGAAATCTTAGGAATTTAGACATTTTTGGGATTTTTATGGTTTTAAGGGAATTTTTGTAAATTTGGACAATAATGTTCAAAATTGGGTTATTAAGGTAGTTTTGGAGAATTTAAGGCAATTTGGCTTGTTTTAAGGATTGTGGAGTATTTTAAAGCAATTAGGTAATTTGGAAAGGTTTAAAATGATTTTGATGAAGAAATGAGAATTTTCGGGCCATAGAAGCATTTTGAAATTTTTTTGACTATGGCTAATTATGAGAGATTTGGGGCAAATTTAGGCAATTGGTTTAGAATGATTTTTGGTGAAATCCTACGAATTTGGAGATTTTTGGGATTTTTAGGGTTTTAAGGGAATTTTCGTAATTTTCGAGATTTTTGGTGAAAATTGGGTTATTTTGGTAGTTTTAGAGAATTTTGGGCAATTTGGCTAGTTTTATGAAAAGTGGAGTATTTTAGTGAAGAATTGAGACTTTTTGGGCGATAAGACCATTTTGGAAATTTTTGGGATTCGAATAACTATGTTTAATTTTGGGTGAGTTTGGAAAATTTGAATAATTTAGAGTGGTCTATAATAATTTTTGGTGAAATCTTATGAAATTGGAGAATTTTTAGATTTTTAGGGTTTTAATGGCATTATGGTAAACTTAGATAATTATGGTGAAAATTAGGTTATTTTGGTAATTTTGGAGAATTTATAGCAATATGGATAGTTTAAAGGAATGTGGAGTAACTTATTTCAATTATGTAATTTAGAGAGTTTCAAAATGATTTTGGTGAAGAAATGAGAATTTTGGGCCATAGAGGCAATTTAAGAATATTTGGGATTTTGGCTAATTTTTTGAGATGTGGGGTAAATTTGGGCAATTTAATTAATTTGAAGTTTTTTAGAATGATTTTTGGTTAGATCATAAGAATTTGGAGATTTATGGGATTTTAGGGTTCTAAAGACATTTTGCTAATTTTTGAGAATGTTTGTGGAAATTTTGTTATTTTGGTAGTTTTTGAGAATATAGGGTAATTTGGCTAGTTTTACGGAATGTTGAGTACTTTTGCATCACTTGAGTAAATTGGAGAAGTTTAAAATGATTTTGGTGAAGAAATTGAGAATTTTTAGGCAATAGATGCATTTAAGGAATTTTTGGAATTTTGGCTAATTTTTGGAGTTTGTTGGTGTCTTTGAGAAATTTAAATAGTTTGGAGTGGTTTAGAACAATTTTTGGTGAAATCTTAGGAATTTGGAGATTTTTGAGATTTTTAGGTTTATAAGGGGATTTAGGTTATTTTGGAGAATTTTGTTGAAAATTAGGTTATTTTGGAAATTTTGGAGAATTCAGGGCAATATGGCTAGTTTTAAGGAAAGTGGAGTATTTTAGATCAATTAGGTAATCTGAAGAGGTTTAAAATGAATTTGTTGAAGAAATGAGAATTTTTGGGCCATATGGACATTTTCGAATTTTTTTGGTTTTTGTCTAATTATTTGAGATTTGGGTTAAATTTAGGCAATTTGAATAATTTGGAGATTTTTGAATTTTTTTTGGGTTTTAAGGGCATCTTTGTAGTTTTGGAGAATTTAGGGCAATTGGCCAGTCTTAAGGAATATAGAGTATTTTAGATCAATCGGGTAATTTGGAGAAGTTTAAAATGATATTGGTGAAGAAATGAGAATTTTTGGGATATATGGGCATTTTAGAAATTTTTAGGATTTTGGCATGTTTTGGGAGATTTGGTGTGAAGTTGGGCAACTTGAATATTTGGGAGTGGATTAGAATGATTTTTATTAAAATAATAGGAATTTGGAGATTTTTGGGATTTTGAGGGTTTTAAGGAACTTTTGGTAATTTTAGTGGAAATTGGGTTGTTTGAGTAGTCTTGGAGATTTTAGGGCAATTTGGCTAGTTTTATGGAATGTGGAGTATTTTAGATTTTTTAGGGATTTTTGAGAGGTTTAAAATTATTTTGGTGAAGCAATGAGAACATTCTTGCCATAGAGGCATTTTGGGAATTTTTGGATTTTGGCTAATTTTTGGTGATATAAGGTGAATTTGGCCAGTTTCAATAATTTGAACTAGTTTAGAATGATGTTCGGTGAAATCATAGGAATTTGGGGTTTTTTTAGATTGTAAGGTTTTTAAATGCATTTTGGTAATTTTGGTTAATTTTGTTGAAAATTAGGTTATTTTGGTAGTCCTAAAGAATTTAGGCAATTTGGCTAATTTAAGGGATGTAGTATTTTATATCAACTGTGTAATTTGGAGAGGTTTAAAATGATTTTGGCCATCTGTGCATTTTGGAAAATTTTTGGATTTTGGCTCATTTTTTTGCAGATTCGGGGTGAATTTAGGCAATTTGAATAATATGCAGTGGTTTAGAATGATTTTGGTGAAATCTTAAAAATTTGGAGATTTTTTTTTTATTTTTAGGGTTTTGTTGACATTTTGGTAATTTTGGTGAAAATTAGGTTATTTTGGTAGTTTTGGAGAATTTAAGGTAATTTCACTAGTTCTAGGGAATGTGAAGTATTTTAGATCAACAGATTAATTTGGAGATGTTGTAAATGATTTTGGTGAATAAATGAGAGTTTTTAGGCTAAATGGAGTATTTTCGAAATCTTTGTTATTATGAAAATTTTGGGAGATTTGGGGTGAATTTAAGAAATTTGAATTATTTGGAGTGATTTATAGGAATTTTAGTGTTCTCAAGGCATTTTAGTAATTTTGAAAATTTTTTGTTGAAATACAGTTATTTTCGTTGAATTGGAGAATTTAGGGCAATTAGGCTCGTTTTATGGTATGTGAGCATTTTAGATCACTTGGGTAATTTGGAGAAGATTAAAATGATTTTGGTTAAGAAATGAGAATTTTTGGGCCATAGGGGCATTTGGGGAATTTTTGGGATTTTGACTGATTTTTGAAGATTAGGGGTAAATTTAGGCAATTTGAATAATTTGGAGTGTTTTTTTATGTAATCTAAGGAATTTGGAAATTTTTTGAATGTTCATGGTTTTAAGGGCATTTTGGTTATTTTGGTGAAAATTTGGTTTTTTTTGGTAGTTTTGGAGAATCAAGGCAATTTGGCTAGTTTTAAGGAATGTTGAGTATTTTATATTAATTGTGTAATTTGGAGAGGTTTAAAGGGATTTTGGTGAAAAAATGAGAATTTTTTTGCCATAGTTGCATTTTTGGAATTTTTGGGATAGTGGCTAATTTTTGAAAATTTGGGGTAAATTTAGGAAAACTGAAAAATTTTGAGAGGTTTAGAATATTTTTTTCTGAAATCCCGGTAATTTGGAGATTTTTGAGATTTTTAGGGTTTTAAGGCAATTTGGTAGTTGGTCAAAATTGGGTTATTTTGGTAGTTTTAGAGACTTTTTGGGCAATTTGGCTAGTTTTAAAGAATATGTAGAATTTTAGATCAATTGTGTAATATGGTGAGGTTTACAATAATTTTTGTGAAGAAATGAGAATTTTTAGGATAAAGGGGCATTTTCATAATTTTTGAGATTTTGGATCATTTTAAGAGATTTGGTGTGAAGTTGAGTAATTTTACTAATTTGGAGAGGATTAGAATTATTTTTGTTGAAATCATAGGAATTTGAATATTTTTAGGACTTTAAGGTTCTTAGGAACCTTTTGGTAATTTTGGTGGAAATTGGGTTATTTTAGTTATTTTGGAGAATTTTGGGGCAATTTGGATAGTTTAAAGGAATGTAGAGTATTTTAGATCACTTGGGTAATTTGGAGAGGTTTAAAAAGATTTTTGTGAAGAAATCAAAATTTTTGGACAATAGGGGTATTTTGGAAATTGTTGGGATTTTGGCTATTTTTTGGAGATTTGGGGTGTGTTTGGGCAACATGAATAATTTAAACTGGTGTAGAATGATTTTTGGAGAAATCTTTCAAATTTGGAGATTTTTTGGATTTTTAAGGCTTCAAATAATTTTTGGTATCGAGAATTTTGGTGAAAACTAAGTTATTTTGTTAGCCTTGGAGAATTTTTAACGTTTAAGGAATGTGGAGTATTTTAGATTAATTGTGTAATTTGGAGAGGTTTTAAATGATTTTGGCCATAGGGCATTTTTGGAATTTTTTGGATTTTCGCTATTTTTTGCAGATTTTGGTTGAATTTGGGCAATTTGAATAATTTGGATTGGTTTAGAATGATTTTTTGGTGAAATATTAGGAATGTGGCAATTTTTTTGGATTTTTAGGGTTCTAGGGACAATTTGGTATTTTTGGTGAAAATTGGGATATGTTGGCAGTGTTGAAGAATTTTAGGCAATTTGGCTAGTATTAGGGAATGTGAAGTATTTTAGGTAAATTGGGCAATTTAGAGATTTTTCAAATGATTTTGGTGAAGAAAGGAGAATCTTCAGGCCATATGGGCATTTTGGGAATTTTTGGGATTGTGGCAATTTTGGGAGATTTGGGGGAATTTGGTAATTTGAATAATTTGGAGCGATTTAGAATGGGTTTTGGTGAAATCCTATAAATTTAGAGGTTTTTGGGAATTTTGGGGTTTTACGGGCAATTTGATAATCTTGGATAATTTTGGTGGAAATTATTTTATCTTAGCTGTTTTAGAGAACTTAGGGTAATTTGGCTAGTTTTATGAAATGCACAGCAGTTTAGATCACTTGGGTAATTTGGAGACGTTTAAAATGATTTTGGTGAAGAAATGAGAATTTTTGGTACCTGGGGCATTTTGGAAATTTTTAGAATTTTGGCTTATTTTGGGAGATTTCAGATAAATTTGGGCAGTTTTAATAATTTAAAGTCTTAGGAATTCCGAGATTTTTGGGATTCTTAGGGTTTTAAAAGAAATTTGGTAATTTTGGAAAATTTTAGTGAAAATTTGGTTATTATGGGAGTTTTGATGAATTTAGAGAAATTTGTGTATTAATAAGGAATCTCGAGTATTTTAGATCAATTTGGAAATTTGGAGAGGTTCAAAATGATTTTGGTAATGATGTGAGGGTAAATTTGTGCAATTTGAATAATTTGGAGTAGTTTAGAATGATTTTTGATGAAATCTTACGGATTTGGATATTTTTTGGATTTTTAGTGTTTTTAGAGCAATTTGGCTTATTTTAAAAAACGTGGAGTATTTTAGATCAATTCAGTAATTTGGAGAGATTTAAAATGATTTTGATGAAGAAATGATAATTTTTCGGCCATAGGGGCATTTAGGATTTTTTCGGATTTTGGCTAATTTTGGAAGATTTGTGGGGAATTTGGGTAATTTGAATATTTTGCATTGGTTTAGAACAATTTTTGGTGAATTTTGGGAATTTGGAGATTTTTAGGATTTTTAGGGTTTTATGGCCATTTTGGTAATTTTAAAGAATTTTGGTGGAAATTGGGATAGTTTTGTAATTTTGGAGAAATTCGGGTAGTCGCATCTAAAGATATAAAGACTGGTTGTGTAAATGAATTCCCTAAAAAGGTAGGCTTTAAAATTGTATGGGGTACATCCATCTTATATTCATGAGATTTTTCAACAAATGGAATTAAAAGTTTACTATTTTTGTTAGCGTCCATCATTTAACACCTCTCTTGAACATACATACAGTCTTCTTTAAATAACATTTTTGAATCATCATGAAAATCCATTTCAATCTCATCTATTAACTTACTTTTAAAACTTTCTTGGAAATGGTCTTTATTTAGATAATCAATTTCATCTATCAAAAAACAATCATAATTTTTTCTCTCAGTTGGATATTTCGTAGTCTTTAATACATCAAAAGTGACTTGTGGTCATTAATATTCATAATCAACTCTCCTTTTTACACATCTATCATAGCTTGTCCAGTAACAAGGAAAGGTCTCCCTAAAATAATTGGAATTTTTTTATCTTCCTCCATATATAATACAATAAAGTCGAAAGGAAAGATAAATTTATTCACTTTAACAAGCACGTCTTCTATAACTCCTTTTGGAGAAATGAAAGATATATCAGCTAACAAAAGGGTTACAGTAGTGGGCGAAATATTGACTAAACCTAACCTTTTAAATATAGATAGAGACATCACATTAATGCTCACTCTTAAATCACATAAAGCTTTTCCACATAATCTTTCTCCAATTGCATAAGGAATTGTAAAGCTACAAGGATCTTTAGATTTCTGAGGAAAATTCTTCTGAAGTATAGCGCTGCACTCCTCACTTAGTGCAATTTTCTCGTAATCCCCAAATTTCCTTTTCTTGTTTAATATCTCCTTCATAAACTTTGCATAACTTGGTATCTGTTCCAAAGCTTCAGTGAAAGGAATATTTATTGTTAACTTCCTAAGTACTTTCATGAACTTTGAAAACTTTTTATCCAACTCATGTTGTCTAAGTCTTTGAGAAAATGAAGGTGGTGGTCTTTCCAAACTGATTTTAGTTGGAGAAATTAATTTTTCCAGATCCTTAGAAATATGTTTTTCTAGTCTTTTAGTTTCCTTTGTTTCTCTCACATTATCTGTCTCTTTTCTAACCACATTCTCTATCTTTCTTCCACTTCTTAATTAGACAGTTGTTGACCTCATTTTTGATGAGGTCTTCTCTTCTTCTCTTTAGTACTTAGGATCTAGCCTTAGGCTTTTCCTTTGACTATCCTAGAGGATTAGAATTGGGACCCACCACTTAGAAATTCAAACCACTTCTTAACTCCCTACAAACTCCACAAACTTGATTGTAGACCCCTAATCACCTAGAGGGTTGAATCAAATGTGGAAGTTTAAAGGATGAGTTCCTATAGGACTCTTTGGCCTTAGGACTGCCCTGGGTGGCCTGGTCTGGTGAAGGGCTGACTTACACACTACACCTATACACTACACTTTCACACACCTCCTAAAAACACACCCATACCTAACTTGACCTCCTGACTCATGAAGGTGATTCACATGGATGGTCCTTAACCCCTAAGCCCTCGCAAGCAGGGTTAGGAACAACATAAGTGGATGCCTCAAATGAGTCCCTTATATGCCTCATGTGGGCTTGATGTGGCTTCATGGCTCAACCAAAATGATTTCATTCCACTTACATTTACCTAATCTTCAATTTTGCAAATTTTCAATTTTTGACCCCTGGGACCCTACACCCGCCAAGCCTACCCAAAACCCTTGAAACCACCCAAAATTTGCAAAATCACCTAAATTACCCAAAATTCCTCAAAATCAATCCCAAACATTCCCACATTACTCAAATTGATTATTCATACCCAAAAATACCAAAAATTCCAAAAATACCTCTTAATACCCTCCAAATACCCAAAATGCCCCTCTTAGCCAAAAAATCCAAAAATTCAGAAAATTCCCAGAAAATTCCAAAAAATCCCAAATATTCCCAATTTCATTTTGTCTAACTACACCATGGGCCAATTTTGTCAATTTACCCCACTTTTATCAAAACCCCCAATTTGACCCATTTTAACCAAAAATGAACCCAATGTCAAACCAAACCTACCCAATTGACTCAAATTATGGTCCAATTCAATTCTAAACTTCAATTCAACATTCCCAACACCAATCTAGACCAAATCCAAGTCCAATTTGATTGACATTTGGATCCAATTTCACTTTTGGCCTTAAAGCCCAATTTGGACCCATGACCCAAACTTAGCCCAAACTCACCCAATTCAACTCCAATTAACCCCAAATCTTTTCTAAACCTTCCTTAACATCCCCATAAACAAAACACTAACATGATTTTCCCATAGTTTAGACCCAAACCCCACTCAAATTCAACCCAAAGCTAAAAGGCCCAATTTTGACCTAAACCTAAACCTAGCCCAAATAGACCCAAACCCCAAAATCAAAACCCAACCAAAGCCAAAACCTCTTTGAAACATTCCCATAAACATTTCCCAACATTAATTTTACATCAATTTCAACCCTAGCCCAACATTGGCCCAAGTTAGCCCAATTTGACCTACAATGGCCCACTTACCAAATGAACCCAAATTCAAACCAATTCAATTCCAAATCACACCAAATTGACTCCAAACCATTCATGAAACATCCCTAAACCAATTGTAACATTTATTTGACATGGTCCTTCACAAAATTTTCACCCAAATGCCCATCCTAAAATCAAAAAGCCCACTTCCCTTAAACCTTCCTAAAAAGCCCACTTCCTTCAAATTCAAAAGCCCAAATTCATCCAAAGCCCACATGACACTTCCCCTCATCATCCATTTAATCAAAATCACCCCTATGTTTCAAAATCATCAATTAAACAATTCCAAATCAAGCCCCATAACAATTTCCATTAAAATGCCAAAATCCACAAAATCCCTTTTTATGAAATCGACCCAATCTTTTCCCAAGCCACATGGAGCCATGAAGCCACATGCAAGCCATTAGCAAGCCATGAGGATCTCTAAGTTGTCAACCCTCCTTAAATGGCAAAAGGAGGAGGTCCTTTAAACACCTCCTAAAAGTCATTAACCTTAAACATGTTTCACCTTAACTCAAATTTAATCCAAATATATTTGGATAAGGACTTCTCCATGCTAAACCAAGTTGATCCTTTTGACTCCCCACAACACCCAAAGCCACCTTGAAGGGTGAACCAAGCCCAAAATGATGGGTTGACCCAAACCAAGCCAAAATGGCCTCTTCCCCATTCCATTCCAAGCCATCCCCTTTACACATGGCAAGGCCCAATTGACTACACTAAACCCCAGCCCTGACCCACCTGGACCTGAGGGTGACCCCTGCCTGCCGGCCAGCCGCCTGGGTCGCCGGAAAACTCCATGGCCGAGACATGGGGAGGAGCCAAACTTTTGAATTCCACCTTGCTGAGCTGCCCCATGCCCAATGGCCACTAGGCTGTTCTGCCCTTGACCTAAGCAGCTGATCCCAACCCTTGGCCATCCCTGTGAGGCTCTCCAGCCACCTCTATTTAAACACCACCCCTCTCGGCCATGAAAGGTGCTGAACCAAACCATAAGGAAACTCTGCCAAAATCATTCCAGATCACTCTCCACACATAGAGCACTTGATCCCCACTGAATTCCAGCCCCAATTCCCTCCAGGTGAGCTCAATTTTGAGCTCAAACTTTAGCCCAAAAGCCAGGACACTTCTTCACAGTGGATCAATCTTCAAATTGACTGGTCCTACACCTTCACCGCGACCAAGAGGAGAAGTTTCCCACTGAAAGCCCCATCCCTGTGCCACCCAGCTTGTTCCGTACTCCAAGCTTTGTGATCGGCCGTGGTCACTTTCATAGCTAGACAATTCACTGTGCCAAGGGACTTCATCTGGAGCTTACTTGGACCCAATCGAAGGTGACACAACTCTCAGATCGAAGCTTCACTTCTCTGAGCAAAGGTATGGATTCACTCTTCTTCCCGAGCTTCCAGAGATTCTCCTTTTAATTTGAGTCAATTTAAACACATGTTTACCGTATGGATGTGTTTGTCTCCTCAAGACGAATCCATAGAGCATAAGAACACGAAAATCCGTTGAGAATCGAGTGAGAAATTAGGGTTAGAAGGTTGACGGTCACGGGTGCACACCCGGCCGTAGACGATGACCGAGAGCCGTCGGATCGAGCGTGTATCGAGCGGACGGTCCGGATCGAGCCGGACGCGCGCGATGGTGCATGAACCGCGGGCCCTCGGAGCGCCGAGTCGGATGGCGGCACCGAATCAGGAGACGACGCGTGGCCTTTCGGAGCTGCCGAGGATGGCGTGGCGCCGCGTGGATAAGTAGGAAATTAGGGCTATTTTCTATTTATTTAATTACCAGAATTTTGAAAATTCATAACTTTGTGTAGAAAAATTAGAAAAATAAAATAAAAATACCCTCTTACTCAGTGAACAGCGGAGAATAATGTGGAAAAGAAATCATTTAATTTCATCAAGTATTTTATTTTTAATGATTTATTTACTCGTCCGCATTGTTTTAATTCTCCATGCATATAGGAAATTCACCATGGCATGAGACCATAGGGCTTTGAAGCCTCTGAATTTGGGAACATTCCCTGAATTTTCCAAAGTCAGAGGCCATCCCTATGAGAAGTTATTGATTTTTCCAAGTTCATGTTACTGTTTTGAGTATTTTAAATCTAATAATTAGCATATTGTGAAATAAATTCTAGGAAAATTTGGTGATGTTTCTTATGACCAGAGGACCCTAGGAAAAATAGGTTGTGAATTAATTCACTTTGAATGACCCTAATTGGCTTAAACACCCAAAGTAGGTCTTTAATTAATTAGAGCTAATCATACACCAAATTGACTTGAAATCAATTCTCCACTGACCTTTAGGATCAGAGGAACGCATCATAAAAGTTTGAAGTCAATTGGACTTGGTTAGCCCTACTAAATGGGTTGATTAAGCCATTTAGCCAATTTAAATTTTAAAAATTCATAACTTTCAAAATACTTTTCAAAAATTCACCAAATTGGTTTTGGAGTCTCTCTGATATTAGGGGAATTTAAGAAAATTAAAATTTCAATTTTCTAAAAAAGTTGATTTTTTGTATTATTTTAATATTTTAATAATTAATAAAATAATAAAAATCACAAAAATAATAAAATTCACCAAAATGTCACATTTTGAATTTTAGTCACTTAGGAACAAACCCCATATTTTTCCTAGGTCTCTATGATGAGTTATTAAATTTTAAAGCCCTAAGGCAATTTTAAAATAAAAAAAAATATATTTTCTAGGATTTCCACTAAAATAATTCTAATAAATCAAAGAAAAATCAAAAAATTATAAAAATTGATTCTCTGATTTCCTTGATATCAGACAGATTTTTGAAAAATATAAAATTCATTTTTCAACCTTTATTTTATTTTTAAATTAATTAATACTCCAAAACTCAAAATAATTATAATAAAAATAATATAATTCAAAAAATCACCAAAATTGGTCCAAGTGGTCCTCTGGTCATTAGGAATGTCCCATAATTTTCTGAAGAACAGAAACTTTTCTTGGTCATATTATTAAATTTTCCTTGGAAATCCTTATTTTCCACCAAAAATAATTACATAAATAAATTAAATACAGAAAAATCACATTTTCTCCTCTTATGTCTTTATTGACATATGAGTGAAGTCACATAAAAATTTCAAATTCATTTGAGCTCAATTTAGTGAGTTATGAAATTATTAAGCTTGAAGGGCAAAATGGTAATTAAAATTTTAACCCTTAATTAAAACTTTAGGCTTAATAAAATGAAAAAGTAAAATATTTGATCCTAATCTGACTTGGATGATTGAAATTTAAATAATTAAAGGGTAGAAACCTATTAAACAATTTAAAAATAATTGAAATGAACTTTAATTAAATAATTGATTAAATTTGGAAGAATAATAAAATTGGAATTATTAAAATAAGGGATGTTATTAGGAAGAAATTTGTTCTTTAATTTAAGAATCCCTACATTAATCATCTCAATAATATTTAATTACTAATTAAAATGATAATTGAAATTTAAGATTTAAAAATGCTAGAAGACTTAATCATTAAATTGAATTGAATTAAATTATTTAAATTAAACCCTTTTAAAATAAAATATTAAATTAAAATTAAAAATAAAATCAAATTAAAATTTAAATTAAATTAAATTAAATTAAATTAAATTAAAACATATTAAATTAAATTAAATTAAAACATATTAAATTAAATTAAATTAAATCAAATTAAATTAAATTAAATTAAATCATATTATATTAAATTAACTTAAATTAAATTAAATTAAATTAAACCACATTAAATTAAAATTGAATTAAATTAAATTAAATTGAACTAAGTTAAATTAAATTGAATTAAATATAACATCACCTAAGACAAAAAAAAGAATTCAAAAATAAATCTAAAACAACTCGAACACTATTCCAAACTTAAATCCATTAACTAAAATTAAATCATAAACCACTTGAACATACATTCGCCCTCAAAAGCTCGTGATGTCATAACTCTTAAAAGGAGTGTTAAATGAAGTGCTACTTCATTCATAGGATATTCAAATGTCTTAGTTCACCGAGCAAGATAACAACAAAACTTGAATTCTCGGACGATTAATTCATTTGTATAATTAAATTCATTTGGACTTAAAATAATCCTAGAAATATTGAAAAGATGTTTAAGACTCGTCTTAAGCACTTCCTCGATATGATAGGATATTTATAAGAACAATTGAACTTAATTGTTCTTTGATGAAGAAAATCGTCCTCAAACCAAAATACAAGAACCTAGACGTCGTAGGAGATGACTAGCTATAGGATTAGGAACTTGGTAGAAAACCATAACCCTTCCCTTAGCTTTACCTAGGAACTTACTTTAAATGCTTAAATATTCTAATCGTGTTTTAAGTGCAGCTTGGGATGACGGGAAGACCCTCCGTGTACGCTTTTATTTTATTGCAATTTACTTTATTGCAATTTATTTAATCGCATCGCACTTACTTTTCTTGCATGATAAACAACCGTTGCATGAAAACCCACACCTTTAGGATAGTCCCTAAAACCGAAACCAAAACTAAATTAAAAGTCATTACAAGATAAAATTCACCGCCACAACATTTCAAAATATAAGACAACTCAAAATTTAATCACAAACGAACAACAAAACTACAACTACAACTAAACTAAAACGTCTTGTTGGATGATCGGGAATACCTCGGATGATGTAACCTACGTGTTGCTAACGGGATTTCCCACGGTCTAAATGAAAGTGTGGAACTCATTCAGCTGAGTTTAGCAAATTCATCCGGACTAAGTGAAACCGATAAAAATAACGATGCCGAAGGATGGAACCGTGGGATCTTAACCGGTGTTGTTATAATCAACCTTAAGATTTGTTTAATTAAAATATTAAAAACACCTGGATTTTAAGATTTTCTCTAAACCAGTAACACTTTTCTCATCTCCCGATTTATGACTTCTAAAACTAAACCACTACAACAACAAGGAGCTCGGAGCATGGTGGGCAAGACGGCCATCGTCATCGACAGAAACCCGAGTCTACTTCAGAAAACTTTCTTAGAATTAAATAACCAAGCTATAGGACTTCGAGATAGTTTGCCTAGTGCAACATAAATCCTCAACTCTTCGTTAGGCATTTGCATGATCATGTCATGTGAATTAAGCCCTAATCGGTCTTAGGACCCCGAGGTAGTCGTCCGATACGACATAAACCCTCACATCTTCAAGGCTATTTGTATGATTTTATCATACAAATATAAGTCCTAACTAATTAAAATTGGCAAGATCAAAATACTAAATAAACATTAGGGCTTTCCTAAATCCAAGCCAAACAATAGGATAGTCGGGAAATTACCGAAGTTCGCTTCGAATCTGTGATTTCTCCTACCTTTCTTCCTTTGAATTCCCAAAACAAAATATTCCAAATTTGATCCATTCCCTATTGAAATTCCAAAATTCAATCCATTGAAAACTTAAACTTTGAAATTCTTGAGAGCAGAACTACTGATTATTATCGAGAGTTTTCTTAGGTGATTTCCGTCACTTAAGATGTAATTAACTATAGGGGCTTGCCCTTATAGGAAATTTTAAGAACCCAGGTAATATAAACCCTGTTTAATGTTTTCATATTAAGCAGGGGAATTTGTCGGCTTAAAAAATTAGTTCGCAGACCAAATGGACGTCACAAACTTTTTTAGTTTATTTAATCGAGCCTCATTATCAAGCAGTGTGTCCATTCTTCGGGATAGATACACGGTTTGTGGTGTGGTGTTCGTTTATATAAACTATTTGAGATGTGAGATCAGTTTGACTTCATATCTTAAAATTTTTTAAAATTATTTTCAAAATCAAATACTACTTTTCAAATTATTTATTTAAATTAAATAAAAAATTCGCCGACAATTTCTGTAGGGGACCCCCTTTTCAAAATGAAACACATAACCTAAAAATAAGCCGTACAACAGCTTCTATGTGTTCATTAGTGTTCTCTTTAGAGTTGATCTCAGTGTTATTAGGAAGTGTTCCTTGGGGTCTATTGCTAAGTGAATTAGCCATTTGTCCCAGTTTATTCTCTATATTTTTAATTGCAGCATTTTGACTTTGCAACTGGTTTCCCATTTTCAATACCACTTCTTCCATAGACATCTTCTTATCCTCAACTTGTTGATCATTGTTAGAGTCTAGTGGATATGAAGGTCTATAGTTTGTCTTGCCCTGATTATTCCAACTTCCATTATGATTCACATGATTATTTTCCCAATTTTGGTTTCCACCATCAATATTATGATTCCAGTTAAATTTACTATGGTTCTCCCAACACGGGCTGTAAAAGTTAGAATATGGGTTGTTTATGGTATTTATAGCGTCATTTGATAAGTTAGAATCAATTATAAGCCCTAATGAACTTTCCTCACTTACAGAAGTAAATTGAGGCTGGTTTATTCCAAATTGGTCCAGCTTCCTTGATATTGTGACAACCTGTGATACAAGAATTGTAATTACATCTATATCATGAACACTAGCTACATTTCTATGATTTAACCTTGCAGAGGGCCATTGAAATTCATCTATAGCCATTTTTTCAATTAATGCATATGTATCTTTAAATTATTTTGACATTAATGAACCAACAGCATTAGCATCAATTATAGACCTAAGGGATCCTACTAACCCATTATAAAAAGTTTGAATGATTAACCAATCGGGCAGAGCACGATGTGGACACTTTCTTACGAGTTCCTTAAATCTTCCTTAAATCACTTCTCTTCCCCCTACTCTCCCTCTCTTAATCACCCTCCTCCCTCCCTCTCCCTCTACATCTCCCTGTCTCCTTCTCTCTTTCCCACTCATTCTCTTAATCTCACTCCCTATCTCCATACTCTCTCCCACTCTTGCTATTTTCTTTGTTTATACTTTATCACTTTTTGTTTCTCAATTGCTTTCTTTAACTCTCTCTCCCTTTCTCTTTCATCCCACAATATCTCTTCTCTCTTTCTTTGTCTCTCCTTCTCTCCCTATTAAATTTTACTCTCACTCTTCCTCTCTTTCTCTTTTTTTTTGTCCCTTTCTCTCTCTCGCTCTCTTTCCTTCTCACTCTACCACTCTATCTACATGTCCCTCTTTGTCTCTCTCTCTTCTCTCCCAATTTCTCTCTCACTCTCTCTCTTTTTGTCCTCCCTCCCACTCTTCAACTTAGCTTAAACACTTCTTCTCTCTTTTTCATATTGTTATCTCTCTCACTTACTCTCTGTACTACTACTCCCTCTTCTCTCACTATATCTCTTCGTCCATCATCCCTATCTCACTCAAGCTTTCTTCTGTCTCTCTCGTGTACTTTGTTTCCCCCCTCCCTCCTTCCCTCTCCCTCTTTCTCCTTCATATTGACAAAATGAGAGAATATCGTTTCTAAGTTTAGTAGTCCTTGAAGGTGCAAAATACTTAGCTAGGAATTTCTGAGTTAACTCCTCCCAATTTTTAATAGAGCCAGGTGCTAATGAGTATAACCATATTTTAGCCTTATCCCTTAGTGAGAAAGGAAAAAGCTTTAACCTAACAACATCGTTTTACATGCCGTTATAACGGAATGTAGCACAAAGTTCTAGAAAACTATATAAGTGTAAATAGGGATCCTCCAATGGAGTTCCCCCAAACTGATTGTTCTGCAACAGTTGGATAATATCAGGATTTATTTCAAATGAGTCAGCTTCTATGACAGGGTTTTGTATACTTGAGTGAATTTCATCTGTCGTAGGATTTATGTAATCCCTCAATGAAGTATGATGATTTTCCAAGTTATTATCTTGAAAATTTTCCATTTCCATTTCTAGGTTTACGAGTCTTTTCTATATTTTTATTTTTTTAATTTTTTCAAACTCGGGATCATAAGGCACAAGTCTTGCAGATCCTTTGTTTCACATATATAGCACAAAAAACATTACATTAACAATTAAACAAATAATAGATGAAATATATTCAGCACACAAAAAAATTTTCACGAACACCTTATTTTTCACACAAACAATTTTTTTTCTTTTTTTACAACACTTTTTTCATATAACAAAACACATTTTCACACAAAAATAGTTTTTACGACACTACAGTTTTCCAAGTCTAAACCTAATTTTTTAAACTAAAATTCTCCTAAAGTTCTTACCGAAGCTTCCCCGGCAACGGCGCCAAAAACTTTACCCAACCCGTAATAATGCAATAATTGTTGCTTCCAAAAGAAGGCCAAAAACTTGACCCAATTTTAAAATAGCGGCTAGTGTATAAAATCAAAATTTTGTAAAATTTTAAAAAATATTTTACACACTAGGGGTTCTACGCAAGTATACATATCGTTTCACGTAATATAGGGTTTTATTTTATAACCCCAGTATCGATCCCACAGAGAAGCGAGGTAAGCAATCCTTTAGGCTAATTCCAGTCTATTTCTATAAGGCCTAAATTTGGAATTTTGATTAAAATGGTTTTTTTAATAACTAATCCTAAATAAAGTTCTTGAATAAAAAGATAACTTAAGGATAAATTGGTTTGGGTATTTTGAGATGTTAAAGACCACCTTTCTCTTGCAATTACATAGATAATGTGTAGGAAGGAAATGCTTAAAATTTTATGTAGTAGCGCCAAATAGAAGCAATCTTATTCTTTTCCCTTTGGTCCAGGTGTAAAGAACATTGGTTAATCTATAGATCGGTTCAGGATGTTTTATTAGTAGAATGGGTTAATCTAGGCTCACACTACTAGATGCCCAATAGTGGCTATGGTCAGCCCTACCAGTGACCCATTCCCTTTCTATAAACCAAATTATTAGAATTTAGTCTGTCACTCTTGTCGGCAAATTTTTAGGTTGAGTGTTGTATTTAAAAAAAGGGGTCGCCTACAGAAATTGTCAGCGAATTTTAAATTTTATATTTAATTTAAATATATATATAGTTTTAGAAAGAAGTATTTGATTTTGAAAATAACTTTAAGTTTGAAAATTTTAAGGTATAAAATCATACCGATCTCACATCCCAAATAGTTTATATAAATGAGCACAGCATCACAAACTGTGTATCTAGCCCGAAGAATAGGCACACTGCTTGATGATGGGGCTCGATTAAATAAACTAGAAGATTTGTGACATCTGTTTGGTCTGTGAACCAGATTTATAAGCCGACAAGTTCCCCTGCTTAACACAAATGAATTAAGCAGGGTTTATATTACCTAGGTTCTTAAAGTTCCCTATAAGGGCAAGCCCATATAGTTAATTACATCCTAAATGTCCGAAAACACTTAAGAAAACTCTCGATATAGATCAGTGGTTTTGCTCTCAAGAATTTCAAAATTTAAGGTTTTCAAAGTATTGAATTTTGGAGATTTCAATAGGGGATGGATCAAATTTGGAACAGTTATTTTCAAGAGTCCAAAGGAAGAGAAGTAGGAGAAGTTGAGGATCCAAGAAGAATCCTAGCAACTTCCCAAACTATCTTATTGTTTGGCTTCAATTTAAGAATTTATTTAATGTTGTAATTCTGTCAATTTTAGTTAATTAGGACTTATATTTATATGAATTATCATACAAATAGCCTGGAAGATGTGAGGGTTTGTGTCGTACCAAACGACTACCTCGGAGTTCTATGACCGGTTAGGGCTTAATTTGCATAACATGATTATGCAAATGCCTAACGAAAAGTTGAGGATTTATGTTGCACTAGGAAAACTACTTCGAAATCCTATGGCTTGGTTATTTAATGCCAAAGAAGGGTTTTACTGATGTAGATTCCAGTTTTGCTGACGACGATGGTCGTGCTGCCCACTATGCTCCAAGCTTCTTGTCGTTGCAGAGGTTTAGTTTTAGAAAGTAAAAAAATCAAGAGATGAGAGAAGTGTTTTGTTTTAGAAGAGTTTTAAGGTTTAAGTATTTTTAACGTTTTATTAGGGGAATCTTAAAGTTGATTATAACAACACCGGTTAAGATCCCACGGTTCCATCATTCCGACACCGTTATTTTTATCGGATTCACTTAGTCCAAATGAATTTGCTAAACTCAACTGAATGAGTTCCACACTTTCATTTAGAGCGTGGGAAATCCCGTTAGCAACACATAGGTTACATCATCCGAGGTATTCCCGATCATCCAACAAGACGTTTTAATTTAGTTGTAGTTATGGTTTTGTTGTTTTGTTTCTGATTAAATTTTGAGTTGTTTTATATTTTGAATATTGTGGCGGTGAATTTTATCTTGTTGTGATTTTTAATTTAGTTTTGGGTTTCCATTTTGTGACTACCCTAATGGTTTCAGTTTTCATACAGGGTGTCAATCTTGTTTAACATGCAAGAAAAGTAAAGTGCAGTACAAGTAAGTAAATTGTAATAAAATAAAAGCGTACCTAGAGGGTCTTCCCGTCATTCCAAGCTACACTTAAAACACATGTTAAAGCATTTATATATTTGCAAGAAAACACCTAGCTAAGGGAAGGTTTTGGTTTTCTACCAAAGTTCTAATCCTATAGCAAGTCAATTCCTATGACGTCTAGGTTCTTGTGTTTTGTTAAGGATGATTTTCTTTATCAAAGAACAATTAAGTTCAATTGTTCTTCTAAAACATCTCATCATATTGAGAAAGTTCTTAGGACGAGTCCCAAACATCTTTTCAATACTTCTGAGATTATTTTGAGTCCAAATGAATTTTATTGTACTGGTGAATTAATCATCCAAAGTTTAGTTGAGTTCTGTCTCTTGCTCAGTGAACTTGGACATTTAATTGTCCGATGAGTAAAGTGACATTTCATTTAATGCTTCATTTAAGAGTTATGATAATGAAAGCCTTTATGAGGCAAATCAGTTTGTTAAGGAATTTAACCGCTTTGATTAAAGTTGAAATGATTATTTGGGATGATTTAATTTAGTTTCAAAATTCAAGTTGATTTTCTCTTAAGTGTTTTGAATTGTTTGATTTGAAAGAGGTGTTTAGACTATTAAACTTTTAATGATTTAAATTTAATTTGACTTAATTGTAACACTTTAGGTCAATTTTAATTGGTTTGATTTTTTATGTTTTTAATTATGAATTGTCTTAGGGTTGATTTTCTTTAATGTTTCAAATTTGTTTTAGATTTATTTTTTAAGTAATTTCAAAATAATTTTAATGTCTTAAATTTATTTCAATTTGATTATCAAATCACTTAATTTCTTAAGCTTTTAATTTAATTAAGGTTTATTTTCCTTTTGATTATTTAATTATTAATTTCAATTATCATTTTAGAGTTTGATTAAGAGTTGAATATCATTAAAGTGATTCATTTAGGGATTTAAAATTAAAGAATTGATATCATCCTAAGTCACATTCCCAACTTTAATAATCCAAATTTTAACTTATTCTTCCAAAATTCAAATTATTTAATTAATTAAAATTTACTGTAAATATTTTCAAGATGATTAATGAGTTTCTACCCCTTAATTCCCTAGGTTTCAATCATTTAATGAAAATTTTAAAATCAGATATTTTACCCTCCCCTTGATTAAACCTAAATATTAATTAGGGTTAAAATTCTTTAATTACATTTATGTCCTTTTAAGCATGCTCAATTCATGACTCATCAAATTATGGTCAAATGAACTTAAAATTTTTATGTGACCTCACTGACATGTCAATTAAGACATTAGATGATAAAATGTGATTTTTCTGAATTTAACTTAATTTATATATTTATTTTTATGAAAAATATGGGTTTTCAATAAAAATTCAACAACATGACCAAGGTAAGGTTTCTGTCCTTAGGAAAATTATGAGATGTTCCTATTGACCAGAGGACCATTTGGACTAGTTTTGGTGATTTTTTTAATTATATTTTATTTATTATAATTATTTTGAGTTTTGGAGTGTTAATTAATTATAAAAGAAAATTAAAGATTTAAAATGGACTTTATATTTTTCTTAAGTCTCTCTGACCTCAAGGAGTCTAGAGAAGCAAATTTTATATTTTTTGATGTTTCTTGATTTATTAGAATTAATTTAGTGAAAATGTATGGAAATTCATTTTTTAATATTAAAAATTGTTTTAAGCCTTTAAAATTCAATATCTCAACCTATAGACTTGAGAAAAATATTTGGTTTATTCCTAAGTGATTAGGAGGCAAAATGTAACATTTTTATGATTTTTAATATTTTTATGATTTTTATTATTTTTTAATTATTAAAATATTAAAATATGGTGAAAAGGGAAACTTTTTAGAAAATTCCAATTTTAATTTTCTTAGACTCCTCTGATATCAGAGAAGTCTCAAAACCAATTTGGTGAATTTTTTAGATGTACTTTGCGAGTTGTGAATTTTTAAAGTTTAATTTTTGTTATGTTACTTAATTAATCCATTTAGTGGGCTAAATCATTTCCATTTGATTTCAAATTTTTATGTGGGACTCCTCTGACCCTAAAGATTTGTGGAGAGTTATTTTCAAGTGATTTTGATGTATGGTTAGCCATATTTAATTAAAATTTAGTATTGAATGGTTAGGCCAATTAGGGTTATTCTTAATGAGTTAACTCAAAATATATATTTTTTAGGGTTCTCTGGTCATAAGATACCTCCCCTAATTTTTCTAGGATTTATTGATCAACATGCTAATTATTGGAATTAAAATGCCAAAACAGACACTTAAACTTGAAAAATCAATAACTTGCCATAGAGATGACCTCTGACCTTAGAAAATTTAGGTAGTGTTCCCAAGAATAGAGGATATAAAAGCCCTATGTTCTCATGCCATGGTGAATTGTGTGTGTAAGTGGAGAATTAAAACACTGAAATAAGTAAATAATAAATTAAAAATAAAATACTCATCAAAATAACTTAATTCTTTCTCCACATTGTTTTCCTTTGTTCACTGAGCAAGAGGGTATTTTTATTTTATTTTTGTGATTTTTCTACACAAAGATATAAATTTTTAAAGTTTCTGGTATTTAAATAAATAGAAAATACCATATTTATCTACTTAACCCAGTCAGCGCCGCGTCAACCTCGGCAGCTTCGAAGCCCCACGCGGCGCGCTCCTATTCGACGCCGCCACCTGAGTCAGCAGCCACGCGTCCCGCGGTCTCGCTCCATCTCCTCGTCCGGCTCGATCTGGATCGTCCATTCGATACACGCGTGATCCGACGGTTCCTGGTCATCGTCTACGACTGGTGTGTGTCGAGAGCCGTCTACACTAAAACCCTAATATCTCCCTCATTTCTTAACCAATTTACATGAACTTTGATCATATGTGTTCGTCTAAACGAGAGCTATAAATCCATACAGCTAACATGCATTGAAATCGACTCAAAAAAAATGGAGAATCAAAAGAAGCTCTCGGGAAGGAGGAGTTCCATACCTTGGCTCTGAGAAGTGAAGCCTCAATTAGAGGGGCTTGGCACGTTCGTTGGAGCTGGAGGAGCCTAGGGATGAAGCCTCTGGCCCTGGTGAATTGTCTAGACCAGACTTCCACCAAGCTCAATTTCAAAGCTTGGCCGATAGGAGAAATGGCTGGCCTGGACAGGGGGCTTTTGAACTTCTTCTCTTGGTCTGGTGAAGGTGTAGGGTCAATCAATTTGAGGATTGGCTCACTGTGGTGAAGTGTCCTATTTTTGGGTGGATTTTGAGCTGATAAATTGAGCTCAGCCAGAGGGAATTAGGGCTGGATTTCAGTGGGGATCAAGTGCTTTATGCAAGGAGAAGTGTGTGGAGTGATTTTGGCAGTGTTTTGGTAAGGTTTAGTTCAGCACCTCTTTTGGCCGAGAGGTGGTGGTGTTTAAATATAGGTGGCTGGAGGGCTTCCCAGAGGCAATTGGAGGCTGGGATCAGCTTCTCAGGGCAAGGGAAGAAGAGCTGCAGTGACCATTGGCCATGGGATAGCTCAACCAATTCTATTTGAATTTTTGAATCAAATGGGTGCTTGACGTAGATGCTATATATATGCATACTAAAAATTCAATCCCTCACAACGGAGCCAAAAACTTGACCCGCAATCCACTGATGACAAATATAATAATTAATGCTTTCAAATATATGTAATAGATAACAATAGCAACTAGTGTATACAAATATAATTTTATCGAAAGTATTTTACACACTAGGGGTACTACGCAAGTATACGTATCGTATCAAGTAATGTTGGGCTTTGAAACAAAGATCCCAGTATCGATCCCACGAGAAGTGAGTTATGGATTTTAAATATTTTAATTTTATGTTTATGTATTTCTTCTATAGTTTATAAAATTGATATTTTTAATTTACTATATGCAATAATAAAGCAGTAATGAAAGATGCAATAATAAAGCAGTAATGAAATGATTAATGTAAATAGCAATAAGAACACAACTTTCTTCCTTTCAATTAATCCAAGATTTTCTAAGATAATGATAGTATTCGTGCAGAATATAAATTTATGGTACTGTGCCAAATAGAAGCATTCATATTATTTACCCTTTGATCCAGGTGTAACGAACATTAGCTAGCCTATAGATCATGTCTGGATGTATTGTTAGTAGAATGGTTTAATCTAGGCTCACACTACTAGATGTCCAAGGGTGGCTATGGTCGGCCCTACTAGTGACCCTTTCCTTCTCTATAAACTAAATCACAAGAATTTAGTCTGTTACTCTAAAAACTTATTAATTCTACGCCCATTATATAATATCTTCCTATTTATTTGCACTTCACCTTGAATAACCCGCGCAAGGCCTTCGACTACCCAAGGATTCATGTGATATCTACTAGTTAAGAATTCATCTCCTTCTAGGTATCAAAACTTTTCAATAGATTTTAACAATACAAGTGATCAATTTGTAAAGTAAATAAAGATTCGGTATTAATATCATCACAATGTTTTAAAATATAAATAGTTTTTAATTCTCCATCGAATTTTATATTAACTTTTTTATCTTTTCATAATTGAAAGGAGAAAGTAAACTAACTACTCAGAACACATTGAATTTAAACAAAAAAACATGATAATAAAACTTTGAATAAAACTACAAATACTTATCTCAAGTGTTTCTCCTACTGAACCTCTAAATTCTTCTTACTCCAAAGCAAATAAACTTCAAAAGCACCAACTCTTTAAACTCTCAATACAAACTCTAAATAAACTCACAATTAATAAAAGTGGCCCTAAAATATTTATCTAATTTCTCTCTCTAGATGGACTCTAGACTCTCTTTCTCTAATGGGGTGTATGGGGCCTTTTTCTCTGAAGGATTACCCTCCTATTTATAGGCTTCAAGGGTTTCCTTGAGGCACCTCTTCAAAATATGTCTAGATTCAATGAAACTTCTAGAAGGTGTGTCTGGCGCCTAGGCACTGGAATCTGGCGCCTAGGCGCCGGACTCTGCGTCCAGTTCTTCGGACCTTTTCACTTTGGATTGCACCTCTTCACGATTAAAACCGTTTCCAAGCGTCAAAACACATTGTATCACATGTCCTATAAACCAGGAACAACTGCCAGTCTTCTAGAAGGTCCAATAACGGCTAACAACTACAAAATAACCGTCCAAAAGTCATCAAAAATCATGACAAATACCGTATCGACATGGCGCTTAGGCGCCGGATTCTGGCGCCTAGGCGCCAGACCAATAGTTTTGACAATTTTGCATTTTGGCTCCATTTTTACTCCTTTTTGCTCCTTTTTGCTCCTTTTTCACTTCTTTTTGTTCTTGAACATTTTTCCATCACCTATATCCAAAAACACAAAAATACCTTTCATTAAAGCATAATATCCTTAAAAAATTGATAAAAATCAAGGCCTAAAAATGGGTATTTTTTTCATGGATCAAAATCCCCCAAACTTAAATATTACTTGTCCTCAAGTAACTCTTTTTAATATATAAAATGTATAACATATGGAATGAAAGATAAATATTTAAGATTCCTTGTAATTTTTTATCTTATAAAGGCTTTAGTAAATCATTAACCAAATTTTACTAATTAAGTTTAATTTTAAGAATTTATAGAATATTCAACTACCAAATCATAAGACTTCAAAAATTTTTCATTCATTTCAAAAATAATAGAAGTTTATTATATTAAGATGACATAGATTGTTTACAAGAAAAAGATTTTCATCAAAAGTCTTTCTTAAAAAAAGATTCATGCATGAAAATTAAGTAAAAGAATGTAACTAGTTTTCTTCATATAAGATAATTCAAGTGAAACAAATTTTTGATTAGGCATATCCTCAAGCTTCTCCTCCTTTGTTTTTTTATTTTATTTTAACAGTGAGGATTACTATATCTGGATAGCCTATTAATGATTTTGAACTTCACTATCCTTAACTTATATTTTCAAACTTTTACATTTTCACTTAATTATTATAACATGAATAGAATTTCAAAAAGATTTTCAATCATTTCTTTTTCAAGTTATAAATTTTAATTTCTTAATACTTCTAAAATTAAATTATTTCAATTATGAATAGAAAATTTTCTTAATCTTATTCTTCTTTAAGTTAAATAATTTTATTATTAAAATCAATCAAAGTTATTAAAGTTTTTGTTAAGTCCACTAAATTATTTATAATTTCAAAAATTTAAGTGATCTTAAATAGATTCCTCATTCCTTATGTTATGTTAAGATTTTTTTAGAAAATATTAGTTTATTAAAGAAAAAAAAAATTTAAATTTCCATGTATTTTCTCTTCCTCCAAACTTAAGTATTGGTATATCATGAAAATAATAAAGTATGAGAGAAAGAAAAGTATAATTTAAAAATGAATTTTATAAGCATGTAAAAAAAATTCTAGAAAGAAATATAGTTTACTTCTACACATGCTTTTATGAATATTACAGAAATAATAGAGCATATAAAAGTAAGCAGGCTCAAAAATTTTATATAGCAGTAATTGAATTAAATAACTATATTACTAACAAAAATAAAATAACATTACTAACTATTCTAAAATACTAAGCAGTAGGCTGAAACCAAAAATAAACACAAATTCATTCAAAGTTCAGTCTGCAACTAAATATCTAAAACAGTCTCAACATTAAATAATTCATACAAAGTCTCATAAACAAATCTAAACTAGTAAACAACAAACAAAAATCAGAACTAGATAACAAAAACTAAGCTAACAACAGACTCAGCACATCTTAGAGGTAAAGCAGGCCACAAATCACTGTCTGTAGCCTTGTCATTGTCATCACCAAAAGAAAACTCCACATCCTTAGGATCAACATATGGTGAAAATCTAGGACAGGTGGGAAACTGAATATCATGCTCACCCTTCAAGAATCTGACTAAAGACTCTGAATAATCAGCATCATATTCACTCTTCCTCTGGGTGTAATCAGATAGGTGATCAATCTTCTTATCCATAGTATCAACTCTACAGTGAGTTAGAAATAACTCATTCTGCTGCTCCAAAAATTGATCATGCATCGATTCCCAAAAACTAGACGGTGGCTCAGTAGTAGAAGTAGAAGGTCTGGAAGTGGAAGCTCTACTTGGAGTAGGTGCAGAAGTAGAAGGGGTTGTATATCTTACCACGAAGATGATCATCGATACTAACACTCTCCTGCCCAATTGGCTTGGTAGACTTCAGCTTCTCCTCAGAAATATCAGCAGTGACTCCATTGTTCACACATAAAGAATAAATCAGAGATGGGAATCCTAGTCCTACAGAAGTACTGGATCTAGCAGTAGACTCCACAAAATCATAAATAATATTGCTGACATCTATCGGCTTCCTCTCCTGAATGCAGTAGTTTAAGATAGCTCGATCTCTAGTCACTTTGCTCGGGTGGTTGGAAGGTATAAGTCTTGCAGAAATAAAGTAATGTCATGCCTTTGAAATACCATTTAACTTAGAAGATTTGAAATTTACCCGTTTATCGTTCCGGACCTTCCAAGCTCCAGTGCCGTCAGTCAAATAAGCAATAATAATCTCAAGATCTCCCTCAGATGGAGATAATCCAGATAGTGGCACTCGATGGTAGGTGGCAGTCCATAAATAACATTGATCCTTTCTGGATAAATCCTACTCTAACACCTTTGATGAAGACTTCGTAGTCTTCCGCTTCTAAAAAGTTAGCATAAAATTCGTGCATGACTGGAATAACAGCAACAGTGGTGAAATAATAGAATCGTTGCCAGTTGTGCTCAACGATCTTATTCTCGATCATTTCACCGGGATTGTAAAAGCTTCGCTCTGAGATAAATTTTCTGGAGGTCGCAAATTTGTGATATTGAAAATGCGCTGCCGCAGTCGCGAACTTGCAACTGTCAAAATTTTCTCGTGCCCTCGCTTAGATTTCGGTGCCATCTAAACGTGAAAGAAAACACAAATAAATTAAGGAATCAAAGATTTATACTCTTTTTAAGCTTAAGAAACTTAAAATGAGTTTATAAATTCATGGAGAAACACTAAAAATCAAAAATTTTCTCAAATTTTCGGTTTTAGTCAAAAATAGGAAAAACTATGGTGAAAATAAAAAATAAATGGATTAGAGTGTAGATTTGACCTTGAGAAGAAAAAATCAAGTGATTTCGAGCTCAAAATCTTGATGTTTTGACCTCAAAATGGATTTAGGAGGTGGGTTTTCATGAAAAAGAGGAAGAAGATGAAGCTTAAGCATCAAAAATGGATAAAGGGGGTTTAAATGGTATTTTTCGGGTAAGCAGGCCAAACCGGCGCCTAGGAGCCAGACTCGCCTTTCCAAAAAATTCTCTTAAAAATTTTATTTTCCACCAAAATTCATAAATTAAACTTCTAATTACTTATATAAGAGTATTGCTTCAGTTTCCATCTTCCAAAATATTTTCCAAAAATTTTAAAAATTAAAAATTAAATCCACCAATTAAACTCAAGTTTAAATCAAACTCTTCTAATTCCATTCATGATTTTCAATTTCGGGCTCAATACAATTCAGATAAGTATCATAACATGATTCAAGTTCTAACAAAAATCAAACAACACAAATTTGAAAGCAAATACAACACACATTGAACATGAAAGCAAACACACAAACAAACATAATCGATTCACTAAATCGATACAACGACACACTAGATAAATCACAATCTCACCACATTACTATCTAATTCCCATTATCTTGGCAAGGAAAACTATTCAGCCCACTTGGAAAGAATACTAACACCCTCGGAAAATCCATAGTCATTTTCTCGTCGATCCAATTGTTCTTCGTATACATCTCCACTTGAGCATCTTGATAAGCCGCTAGATGATCAAATTGAAGTTTCTCCTGCCATTCCAGATGTTCAATTTGATGATACATCTCATGGAGGCGATCTGCAATGCTTTTAAACTTTGATTCAAACTTATCTAGACGACTATAAATTTTCTCCAAACTTACAGCGATGAAACCATTGAAGTAGGGTTGAGGATCCTTTGAAACCTTGTCTCTAGCCTCTTCTCCAAGATTTCTCCTCTCAATTTCTTCAAAAATACTCTCTAATCTCTCAAGAATGGAGTGTATGGGTTGAAATAATGATTGGATAGGGATTGGGGACGAAGATAGGGTCATTTATAAGAGAAAATCGTGTGAAAAACTGAAGATTTTCGGTTTTGACGCGATCCACTAACTGTGGCGCTTGACCCGATATAAATATATGCGTACTAAAATCTTCTTCCCTAGAAACGGAGCCAAAAACTTGACCCGAAGTCCTCTAAAGATCAACGTACTAATTAGTGCTTTCAAAAATATATGTTATAAATAATAATAGCGACTAGTGTATATAAATATAATTTTATGGAAAATATTTTACACACTAGGGGTTCTACGCAAGTATACGTATCGTTTCAAGTAATATAGGCTTTTGAAACAAAGACCCCAGTATCGTTCCCACGAGGAGAGAGTTATAGATCTTTTAAGTATTTTTATTTTAAAGTATTTCTTTTATAATTAAAAATAAAATATCTTTAATTTACTAGATGTAATAATAAAGCAAAAATAAAATAATTGATGTAAATAGTAATAAGAAAGCAACTTTATTCCTTTCAATTAATCCAAGATTTTCTAAGATAATGATAATATTCGTGGAGAATATAAATTTATGGTATTGTGCCAAATAGAAGCATTCAAATTATTTACCCTTTGATCCTGGTGCAAAGAACATTGGCTAGCCTATAGATCAGGTTCGAATGTATTGTTAGTATAATGGGTTAATCTAGGCTCACACTACTAGATGCTCAAAGGTAGCTATGGTCGGCCCTACTAGTGACCCTCTCCTTTTCTATAAACGAAATCATAAGATTTTTGTCTGTCACTCTAAAAACTTATCAATTCTACGCCCAATATATAACATCTTCCTATTTATTTGCACTTCACCTTGAATAACCCGCACAAGGCCTTCGACTACCCAAGGATTCATGTGATATCTACAAGTTAAGAATTCATCTCCTTCTAGAACTCAAAACTCTTCAACAGGTTTTAACTATTTAAATGGCCAATTTAAATAGTAAATTAAGAACCGGTATTAATATCATCACAATATTTTGAAAATATATGATTTTTAATTCTCTGAATAATTTTGTATTATCTTATTTATCTTTTCATAATTGAAGTAAAGTAACTACTCAGAACACATTGAAATTAAATAACAAAACATAATAAATAAACTTTGAATCAAAATAAAAATACTTATCTTAGATGTTTCTCCTACTGAACTTCTGATTTCTACTGACTCCTCAGCGTAATGAACTACAGATGCACCAACTCTTTCAAACTCTAAATACAAACTCTAAAATAAACTCACTAATTTATGAAGGAAAGTAAAAAGGTGGCCCTATTATGATCTCTCTAATTCTCTCTCTAGATTGGACTCTAGATAGGGAGGGTAGATGGGGCTTTTTTCTCTGAAGGAATACCCTCCTATTTATAGGCTTCAAGGGTTGCGTCAAAGCACCTCTTCAAAATATGTCCACATTCAATGAATCTTCTAGAAGGTGTGTCTGGCGCCTAGGCGCCGGAATCTGTCGCCTAGGAGCCAGACACTGCGTCCAATTCTTCGCACCTCTTCACTTTGGATCGCACCTCTTCACGATTAAAACCATTTTGAAGCGTCCAAATACATTGTATCACATGTCCTATATACCTGGAACAACTGCCAGTCTTCTAGAAGGTCCAATAACCGCTCACACCGTCAAAATAACCACCCAAAATTCGTAAAAAACTTAACAGTTTTCTGTATCGAGTTGGCGCTTAGGCGCCGGACTCTGCGCCTAGGCGCCAGGCTAATAATTTCGACAATTTTGCATTTTGACTCTATTTTTGCTCCTTTTTGCTCATTTTTACTCCTTCTTCATATTTTTCTCCTTCTTGAACATTTTTTGCATCACCTACATCCAAAAACAGAAAAATACCTTTCATTAATGTGTAATATCCTTAAAATTTAATAAAAATCAAGGCATAAAAATAGGTATTTTTTTCTTGGATCAAAATCCCCAAAACTTAAACATTACTTATCCTCAAGTAACCCTTTTTACTATATAAAATGTATAACATTTGGAATAAAAAGGTAAATATTTAAGACTCCTTATGATTTTTGATTTTATAAAGGCTTTAGTTAATCATTAACCAAATTTCATTAACTAAGTTTAATTTTAAGATTTTAAAGAATATTCTAACTACCAAATCATAAGACATCAAATTTTTTCATTCACTTCAAAAATAATTATAGGTTATTTTATTAAGATCACATAAATTATTCACAAGAAAAAGATCTTTATGAAATTCTTTTCTAATAAAAATACATGCATAAAAATTAAGTAATATATGTAATCAGTTTTCTTTCTATAAGTTAATTCAAGTGAAGCCAATTTTTGATTAGGCATTTCCTCAAGCTTCTCCTCTCTTTTTCTCTTTTTCTCTTTTTTTTTTCTTTTTTTTTTAAAAGAGAGGATTATTGTATCTGAATAGCCTGTTAATGGTTTTGAACTTCACTATCCTTAACTTATATTTTCAAACTTATACATTTTCACTAAATTATTATAACATACATAGATTTCAAAAAGAATTTCAATCTATTCTTTTTTGAGTTATAACTTTTGATTTCTTAACACTTCTAAAATTCAATTATCTCTACTATGAATAGAAAAATTTCTTAATCATATTCTTCTTTAAGTTGAATAATTCTATTCTTAAAATCAATCAAAGTTATTAAATTTTTTTATTAAGTCCACTAAATTATTTATAATTTCAAAAATTTAAGTGATCTTAAATAGATTCTTCATTCCTCATGTTATGTTAAAAAAATTTTATTTTTAAAAAAATATTAGTTCTTAAAGGACAAATAAAATTTAAATTTGAATGTATTTTCCCTTTCCCCCAAACTTAAGTTTTGGTCTATCATGAAAAAAAAAATTTTTTTTGAAGTATGAGAGAAAGAAAAACATAATTTTAAAAAGGAATTTTTATAAGTATGTAAAAAAACATTCTTGAAAGAAAAATTTACTTCTACACATGTTTTTTTGAATAATACTGAAATAATGAAGCATGTATAAAAGTAAGCAGGCTCATTAGTAATTAAATTAAATGACTATACTACTTATAATAACAGAAATAGAACAACAATACTAATTACTAAACAGTATGCTGAAATAGAAATAAACGAAAATTTATCCAAATTTTAATCTTAACCACAATACATTAAAAATACTCTAACAACAGTCTCAACACCCAACAATCCACACAAAGTACATAAACAAATCTAAACTAGCAAACAACAAACAACAATCAATACTAGCAAACAAACTAAACTTACAATAGAATTAGCACAATTTAGAGGTAAATATGGCCACTAATCACTTTCTGTAGCCACATTATCGTCATCATCACCAAAAGAAAACTAAACATCCTTAGGATCAACATGTGGTGAAAATCTAGGATAGCTAGGAAACTGAACATCATGCTCTCCCTTTGGGAATCTAACGAGAGCTTCATCATACTCAGCATCGTAACTACTCTTCCTCTGGGTATACTCAGATAAATGATCAATTTTCTTATCAATAGAATCAACTCTGCATTGAGTTTGAAATAACTTATGTTGCTGCTCTATAAACCGATCATGCATTGATTCCCAAAAACTAGATGGTGGCTCAGCTGTAGAAGTAGAAGGTCTGGAAGTGGAAGGTCTACCTGAAGTGTGTGCAGAAGTAGAAGGAGCGGTCAATCTCTTTCCTCGAAGATGGTCATATATACTAACACTCTCGTGCCCAATTGTCTTGGTAGACTTCAGCTTCTCCTCAGTAATATCAGTTGTGACTCCATTGCTAACACATAAAGAATAGATCAAAGATGGGAATCCCAGTCCCACAGAAGTGCTGGATCTAGAAATAGACTCCACAGAATCAAAAATAATACTGCCGACATCTATCAGCTTCCTCTCCTGAATGCAATAGTTCGAGATAGCTCTTTCTCTGGTAACTTCACACAGGTGGTTGGAAGGTAGAAGTCTAGCAGAAATAAAATAATGCCAAGCCTTTGAAACACCATTTAGCTTAGAAGATTTGAATTTTACCCATTTTTCATTCTGGATCTTTCAGGCTCCAGTGTCATCAATCAAATAAGCAATAATCATCTCAAGATCTCTCTCAGATGGAGATAATCCAAAATAGTGGCACTCGATGGTAGGTGGCAGTCCATAAAACATATTGATCCTCTCCGGAGTAAATCCCACTCCAATACCTCTGACGAAGACTTCGTAGTCTTGCACATCTAAAAAGTTAGTATAAAATTCATGAACGACTGGAATAACAACAACAGCAGTGAAATAACAAAATCGTTGCCAGTTGTGCGCAACGATTGTGTTCTCGATCATTTCACCCGGATTGTAAAAGCTTCGCTACGAGATAAACTTTCTCAACGTCGCAAATTCGTGATATCAAAAATGCGCTACCGCAGTCGCGAACTTGCTACTATTAAAATTTTCTCGTCCCTTCCCTCGCTTAGATTTCGGTGCCATCTAAACGTGAAAAAAAACAAGAAAAAATTTAGGAATCAAATATTTAAAACCTTTTTAAGTTTAAGAAACTTAAAATAAGTGTAAAAATCCAAATAGAATACCTTAAAATCAAAATTTTTCATAAAATTTATGTTTTTAGCAAAAAAATAGGAAAAACTATGGTGAAAATAAAAAATAAATGGATTAGAGTGTAGATTTGACCTCGAGACGAAGAAATCAAGTGATTTTGCGCCCAAATACTTGATGTTTTGACCTCAAAGTGGATCTAAGAGGTGTATTTTCTTGAAAATAGGGAAGGAGATGAAGCTTAGGTGTCATCCATGGCTAATGGGGTTTATATGGTATTTTACGGGTAAGCAGGCCGAACCGGCGCTTAGGCGCCGAATTCTAGCGCCTAGGCGCCAGACTCGCCTTTCATAAAAATCACTCTAAAAATTTTATTTTCTACCAAAATTCATAAATTCAACTTCTAATTACTCATATTAGAGTAGGGCTTTAATTTCCAACTTCCAAAACATTTTCCAAAAATTTTTAAACATTAAATATTAAATCCACCAATCAAACACAAGGTTTAAATCAAACTCCTCTAATTTCCATCTATAATCTTCAATATTGGCTCAATACACTTCAGATAAGTATAATATAATGATTTAAGTCCTAACACACAATCAAACAACACAATTTGAAAACTAATACAACACACATTGAACATGAAAGCAAATACACAGACAAACACAATCGATTCACTAAATCGATACAACGACTCACTAGATAAATCATGATCTCATCAAATCACTATCTAATTTCCATTATCTTGGCAAGGAAACTATTCATCCCACTTGGGAAGAACACTAATGCTCTTGGAAAATCCGTAGCCATTTTCTCGTCTATCCAATTGTTCTTCGCATACATCTCCACTTGAGCATCTTGATAAGCCGCTAGATGATCAAATTGGAGTTTCGCTTGTCATTCCAAATGTTCAATCTGATGATACATCTCATGGAAGCGATCTCTAATACTCTTCAAATTCACTTCAAATTTATTAAGACGACTAGAAATTTTTTCCAAACTTACAGCGATGAAATCATTGAAGTAGGGTTGAGGATCTTTTGGACCTTTGTCTCTAGCCTCTTCTCCAAGATTTCTCCTCTTCATTTCTTCAAAAATCCTCTCTAATATCTCAAGAATGGAGTGTATGGGTCGAAATAATGATCGCATAGGGATTAGGGACGAAGATGGGTTAATTTAAAGGTGAAAATCGTGTGAAAAACTCGAAAGTTTTCGGTTTTACACGACCCAAGAATCGTGGTGCTTAGGCGCCAAATCTGGCGCCTAGGCGCCGGACCCATCGACACACAGCTTATTCTGGCACTTAGGCGCCGAATTATGGCACCTAAGCGCTGGAACCATGTTCGACTCCGTTTCGCCTAACATCAAATTTCAAGGTTTTATTCTCCAAAAATAGGTAAATTATAATGGTAAGATTAGAACAATCTCAATAACACAATTATACATAATTTCAATGAAGGTTAACTTGATCTCCTTTTTACTCACATATGAAATGGAGTGATCCAAAGTCAAAACTTTACTGCAAGATAATTTTTAATTTTCTGAAGTTATATAAAATTAGTCAAGACCGAGGCATAACCATACATTAAAAATGTAAAATCATGCTAAAAATAAAATCTATGGGTTGCCTCCCATTAAGCGCTTGGTTTAACGTCGTCAGCCCGACTTAATTAATTCTTTAATCAGGTTGACTTAATTCATAAGCCTCTTTATAAATCTTTTTAATGTCTCCCAAATAAAGCTTTAATCTTAATCCATTAATTTTAAGGGTCTTTAATATCCACAGCTCCATATTGGTATACTTTTTCAATTATATATGGTCCTATCCATTTTGATCTCAATTTTCCAGGAAAAAGTCTTAAAGGAGTATTAAATAGTAATACTTCTTGTCCAGGCTCAAATATTTTCCCTGAAATCTTTTTATCATGTAATACCTTCATTTTCTCTTTATAAATTTTTGCATTATCATATGATTCATTTCATATTTCATCCATCTCATTAAATTGCAATAATCATTTTTCTTCTGCAATATTCAAATCAGAATTAAACTCCTTTATCGCCCAATAAGCATTATGTTCAAGTTCAACAGGTAAGTGACAGTGTTTTCCAAAATCTAACCGGTAAGGTGACATTCCGATTGGTGTCTTATAAGTTGTTCTATAAGCCCATAATGTCGAATCAAGTCTATCAACCCAATTAGTTCTTTTAGGATTAACAGTCTTCTTTAAATTTCTTTAAATTTCTCTATTTGATACTTCAGCCATTCCACTTGTTTGTGGGTGATATGCAGTTGTTATTTTATGTTTGATTCCATATTTTTGCAGTAATGATTGAATTCTTTTATTTCTGAAATGACTTCCACCATCTGTGAGAATTACCTTAGGCATTCCAAATCTTGAAAAAATCATATTCTTTTAAAATTTAGATACACTTTTGGAGTCACAATTAGGCAAAGCTACAGCTTCAATCCACTTTGAAACATAATCAACAGCTAATAAAATATAAATTTTTCCAGATGATGGTACAAATGGTCCCATAAAGTCAAAACCCCATATATCAAAAATTTCAACTTCCAATATATAGTTTAAAGGTATTTCATCTTTCTTGGATATATTTCCCATTCCTTGACATTGATCACATGTTTTAACATAATGTCTCACATCTCTGAATAAAGTAGGACAATAAAATCCTGAATTTAAAATTTTAAATATTGTTTTATCTACTTCAAAGTGTCCTCCAAAATTGGAATCATGACATTTTTGAATAATAACATAAGTTTCTTCACGAGGTACGCATCTTTGAATTATAGAATCTCTTCCTAATTTAAATAAATGAGGATCTTCCCAAATATAATATTTAGCATCATTTTTAAATTTCTTAATAATTTTTTCATCCAATCTATAAGGTAGAATATTGCTAACTAAATAGTTCACTATATCCGCATACCAAGGTGTTTGGTATCCTTGAATAACATATAAATGTTCATCAGGAAATATCTCATTTATGTTTTCTTCGCAATAACATGATTCTTAATTCTAGATAAATGATCAACAATTTGGTTGTCCGTTCCTTTTCTATCCACTATTTGAAAATCAAATTCTTGTAGAAGTAAAACCCATCTTATCGCCTAGGTTTAGCATCCTTTTTTTACATTAGATATTTAATAGTGGAATGATCGAGTATGAACTATGCATTTAGTACCAAGAAGATAAGGTCTAAATTTATCAAAAGCATATACTATAGCTAGAAGCTCTTTCTCAGTAGTAGTGTAATTTCTTTGAGTTTTAGTAAGAGTTTTACTAGCATAATATATAACTTTGAAAATTTTCTCATATTTTTGTCTCAATACAGCTCCAATTGCAAAATCACATGCATCGCACATTAATTCAAAAGATTTATTCCAATTAGGTGCAACAATGATAGGTGCAGTAATTAAATTTTCTTTTAAAATATTAAAAGCATTAGCACAGTCTTTGTTAAATTCAAATTTAGCATCTTTTTCCAATAAATGACAATGAGGTTTAGCAATTTTTGAAAAATCCTTTATATATCTTCTATAAAATCCAGCATGACCTAGAAAACTTCTCACATCGGTAACAATAGTAGGTGGTTGTAATTCAACAATAATTTTCACTTTTGCTTGATCTACTTCCATCCCTTTTTGTGAAACTTTGTGGCCAAGTATAATGCCTTCTGTGACCATAAATCGACATTTTTCCCAGCTAAGAACCGAGTTTGTTTCTTCACATCTTTTCGTAACTTTGGAAATATTTTCCAAACAAGATTCAAAAGAAGTTCCAAAACTCGAAAAATCGTCCATGAATATTTCAATTCCTTTGTCAATCAAATCACAAAATATTGACATCATACATCTTTGAAAAGTTGCAGGTGCATTATATAAACAAAAAGGCATTCTTCTAAAGACAAATGTTCCATAACGACTTGTAAATGTTGTTTTCTCTTGGTCCTCAGGAGCGACAGGTAATTGATGATAACCAGAATATCCATCCAGAAAACAAAAAATTGAGTGTCCAGCAAATTTATCAAGCATTTGATCCAAGAAAGGTAAAGAAAAATGAACCTTTCTAGTGGCATCATTTAATTTCCTATAATCAATACAAATTCGTCATCCAGTAACTTATCTTGTGGGAATTAGTTCATTTTTATCATTGACAATGATAGTTACTCCTTTCTTTCGAACACAAAGAATAGGACTTACCCATTGGCTATTCGAAATAGGATAAATAATACCAGCATCTAACCATTTAACAATTTCTTTTTTAACAACCTCTTTCATGATAGGATTTAATCTTCTTTGCAGTTCAATAGTAGGTTTAAAATTTTCTTCCATTAAAATTCTATGCATACAAATGGGTGGGCTTATTCCTCTTATGTCTGCAATAGTCCAACCAAAAGCTTTTTTATAATTCTTTAACACTCCTATTAATTTTTCTTCTTGATCTTTACTTAGCTCAAAAGAAATAATAACAGGTAAAGGTAATAAATTTCCCTGAAATGTGTACTTTAGATGTGAAGGTAACATTTTTAATTCCAGTTCAGGGGCTTTTTTAATTGAGGGTAAAAGTATATCATTTTGAGTTATGCCCAAAGTTTCCCAATTATCTTTAATATAATGAGTTTCTTCTTCTTTTAGTTCTTCATCTTCATCGGTTACTAATTCAATTTTTTCTTCAGAAATTACTTTACATTTTTCTTGATAATGTTCCTCAATTAAATAATAAATTATATCCCTTCGATAACATTTTTCTTTGTCAGGGTACTTCATTGATTTAAGGACATTAAATTTAATCTCTTAATCATTAACTCTCATGGTTAATTATCCTTTTGGCACATCAATCATAGCTCATCCGGCCGCTAGAAAAGGTCTCTCTAAAATAATAGGTATTTCTTTATCTTCTTCCATATCAAGTAGAATGAAATCTACAGGGAAGATAAATTTATCTACTTTAACAAGAACATCCTCTATAACTCCTTTAGGGTAAGTGATAGATCTATCGCCTAACCGAAGGGTTACAGTGGTGGGAGTAATCTCTCCTAAATTCAACCTTTGAAAAATAGAAAATGGCATGAGATTAATACTTGCTCCTAAATCGCATAAAACTTTTCCACAAAACTTTTCTCCAATAGTACAATGTATAGTAAAAATTCCAGGATCTTTAAGTTTTTGAGGTAATTTCTTTTGAATTATTGAACTATATTCTTCACTTAATGCACTAGTTTCAAAAGCTTTAAATTTTCATTTCTTACTTAAAATATCCTTCATAAATTTTGCATAAGTTGGCATCTGTTCCAAAGCTTCAGCAAAAGGTATATTTATATTAAGTTTCTTAAAAACATCAAAGAACTTAGAAAATTGTTGATCAAGCTTCTGCTGTTTTAGTCTTTGAGGTAAAGGAGGTGGTGGTTTTTCAACTTCCATATTAATAGAAATATCAGTTTGATCTTTTTTAGGAGAAGGAGTTTCGTTATATTTTTCAATCTCTTCAACCTCAATCTCTTTTTCAATTTCATTCTGCAATCTTTCTTTTAATTCCTTTCCACTTCTAAGTTGTACAGCTTTAACATGTTCATGTTCTTTTCCAGTTTCTCTTGGATTGATTTCAACATTACTAGGAAGTTTTCCTAGGGGTCTATAATTAATTAAATTAGCGATTTGTCCCATTTGATTCTCAATATTACGAATAGCAGTATTTTGATTTGGTAATTGATTACTTAGTTGTAAAATTATTTCTTCTATAGATAACTTTTTCTGTTGATTGTTAAATCTAGGTGGTTTATAGTTTGAATTAACTTGATTATTCCAATATCCAGTGGGATGAGATTGATTATTACCCATTGTTGTGAATTATTCTAGTTAAAATTAGGATGATTTTTCCATCCAGGATTATAATAATTTGAATAAGGATTAGCTTGTAAAGTTTCAATAGTTTGAGAATCTTCAATATTAGCAGAGTTATTATGTGATATATTAATAGTAAAACTATCTAATTTCTTAGACATTGCTGCTAATTGTGAAGCTAAATTACAAAAGGCATCATTATCATGAATACTTGCCATTCCTTTAGGATTAATCCTTTCAGAAGGCCATTGAAAATTATTGTTAGCCATTTTTTCAATTAAAGTGTAAGCTTCTTCAAATGATTTAGACATTAAAGAACCTCCAGCAGCAGCATCAATAATTGATTTTAAAGATCCAATTAAACCATTATAAAATGTTTGAATAATTAACCAATCAGGTAAAGCATGATGGGGACATTTTCTTAATAGTTCTTTAAATCTTTCCCAAGTTTCATAAATTGTCTCCCCGTCAAATTTACTAAATGAAGTAATATCATTTCTTAATTTAGCAGTTTTAGAAGGAGGAAAATATTTAGCAAGGAATTTTTGTGCCATTTCAACCCATGTTTTAATAGAACTTGTTGCTAATGAGTTCAGCCACATCACTGCTTTATCTCTTAAAGAAGAAGGGAAGAGTCTAAGTCTAACAGCATCATCAGAAACATTGTTATATTTAAAGTTAGCATAAAGTTCTAAAAAAGTAGCAAGGTGTAAATTTGGATCCTCATTTGGTGTTCCGTCAAATTGATTATTTTGAACCATTTGAATGATAGATGGTTTAAGCTCAAAAGAATTAGCATCTACAGTGGGTATTTCAATACTACTATGAAGTTCATCAACAGTAGGGTTAGCATAATCTCTGAATAGTTTAAAAATATTTTGATCATTAATTTCAATTGAATTTTGTAAATTGTTATGTAAATTAGTCATTTCTTGAAATTTTTGAATTTGTTTTCCTTTTTTAATTCTTCTAACACTTCTTTCTAATTTAGAATCTAAAGATAATAATCCTTCAAATCCAGAACTACGCTCAATTAGCAAGAATTAAAACAAATATTATTATTATATATATATATATATAATAAAGAAGAATGAATAAAATAAATATACTTAAAATCTAAAAGTTTGCCACTGCTCTCCCCGGCAACGGCGCCAAAAACATGACCCGATATAAATATATGCGTACTAAAATCTTCTTCCCTGGCAACGACGCCAAAAACTTAATCCAAAGTCCTCTGAAGATCAACGTACTAATTAATGCTTTCAAAAATATATGTTCTAAATAATAATAGTGACTAGTGTATATAAATATAATTTTATGGAAAATATTTTACACACTAGGGGTTCTACACAAGTATATGTATCGTTTCAAGTAATATAGGGTTCTGAAACAAAGACCCCAGTATCGTTCCCACGAGGAGAAAGTTATAGATCTTTAAATATTTTTGTTTTAAAGTATTTATTTTATAATTAAAAATAAAATATCTTTAATTTACTAGATGCAATAATAAAGCAGAAATAAAATAATTGATGTAAATAGCAATAAGAAAGCAACTTTCTTCCTTTCAATTAATCCAAGATTTTTTAAGATAATGATAATATTCATGGAGAATATAAACTTATGGTATTGTGCCAAATAGAAGCATTCATATTCTTTACCCTTTGATCCAGGTGCAAAAAACATTAGCTAGCCTATAGATCAGGTCTGGATGTATTGTTAGTAGAATGGGTTAATCTAGGCTCACACTACTAGATGTCCAATGGTGGCTATGGTCGGCCCTACTAGTGACCCTTTCCTTTTCTATAAACGAAATCATAAGATATTAGTCTGTGACTCTAAAAACTTATCAATTCTACACCCAATATATAACATCTTCCTATTTATTTGCACTTCACCTTCAATAACCCGCACAAGGCCTTCGACTACCCAAGGATTCATGTGATATCTACAAGTTAAGAATTCATCTCCTTCTAGGTCTCAAAACTCTTCAACAGGTTTTAACAATTTAAATGGACAATTTAAATAGTAAATTAAGAACCGGTATTAATATCATAACAATGTTTTGAAAATATATGATTTTTAATTCTCTGACGAATTTTGTATTATCCTATTTATCTTTTCATAATTGAAAGGAGAAAGTAAAGTAACTACTTAGAACACATTGAAATTAAATAACAAAACATAATAAATAAACTTTGATTCAAAATAAAAATACTTATCTTAGATGTTTCTCCTATTCAACTTCTATTTCCTACTGACTCCACAGCGTAATGAACTATAGATGCACCAAATCTTTCAAACTCTAAATACAAACTCTAAAATAAAGTCACTTACTTATGAAGGAAAGTAAAAAGGTGGCCCTAATATGATCTCTCTAATTCTCTCTCTAGATTGGACTCTAGATAGGGAGGGTAGATGGGGCATTTTTCTCTGAAGGAATACCCTCCTATTTATAGGCTTCAACGGTTGCCTCAAGGCACCTCTTCAAAATATGTCTACATTCAATGAATCTTCTAGAAGGTGTGTCTGGCGCCTAGGCGCCGGACACCACGTCCAGTTCTTCGCACCTCTTCACTTTGGATCGCACCTCTTCGCGAATAAAGTCGTCTTGAAGCATCCAAATACATTGTATCACATGTCCTATAAACTAGGAACAACTGCCAGTCTTCTAGAAGGTTGTCGACATATTTTTAGGTTATGTGTTTTGAAAATGGGGTCGCCTATAGAAATTGTCGGTGAATTTTAAATTTTAAATTTTATTTAAATATATATATAATTTAGAAATTAGTATTTGATTTTGAAAATAATTCTAAGTTTGAAAATTTTAAGATATGAAATTAAACCGATCTCACATCCCAAATATTTTAAATAAACGAGCACCGCACCACAAACCGTATATCTATCCCGAAGAATAGACACACTGCTTGATGATGAGGCTCGGTTAAATAAACTAGAAGATTTGTGACATCCGTTTGGTCTGCGAATCAATTTTATAAGCCGACAAGTTCCCCTACTTAATATAAAGGAATTAAGTAGGGTTTATATTATCTGGGTTCTTAAAGTTCCCCATAAGGCAAGCCCCTATAGTTAATTACATCTTAAATGACGGGAATCATTTAAGAAAACTCTCGATAATGATCAGTGGTTTTTCTCTCAAGAATTTCAAAGTTTATGGTTTTCAAAGGATTGGATTTTGGAAATTCCAAAAGGGATTAGCTCAAATTTGGAATAGTTTATTTTAGGAATCCAATGGGGAAGAAGTAGGAGAAGCTAAGGATCCAAGAAGAATCTTGGCAACTTCCCAAACTATCCTATTGTTTGGCTTCAATTTGGGAGTTTATTTAATGTTATAATCCTACCAATTTTTAATTAATTAGGACATATATTCGTATGACACAATCATACAAATAGCCTCGAAGATGTGAGGGTTTATGTCGTACCAAACAACTACCTCAAAGTCCTAAGACAGGTTGGGACTTAATTCGCATAATATGATTATGCAAATGCCTAACGAAGAGTTGAGGATTTATGTTGCACTAGGCAAACTACCTCGAAATCCTATGACTTGGTTGTTTAATTCTAAGAATGGTTTTGCTAATGTCGATCCAAGTTTTGCTGATGAAGATGGCCGTGCTACCCACTGTACTCCAAGCTCCTTGTTGTTGTATAGGTTTAGTTTTAGAAGGTGAAAATTAGGGGGGTGAGAAAAGTGTCTTCGTTTAGAGAAATCTTAAAGTCTAAATGTCTTTAGTGTTTTAATTAAAAAAAATCTTAAAGTTGATTAAACAAAACCGATTAAGATCCCACGGTTCCGTCATCCTGGCATCATTATTTTCATTGAATTCACTTAGTCCAGATGAATTTGCTAAACTCAACTTAATGAGTTCCACACTTTTATTTTAGATCGTGGAAAATCACGTTAGCAACACGTGGGTTACATCATCCGAGATATTCCCGATCATTCAACGAGACATTTTATTTTAGTTAAAGTTGTGGTTTTGTTGTTCTGTTTGTGATTAAATTTTGAGTTGTTTTATATTTTAGATGTTGTTGTGGTGAATTTTATCTTGTGTGACTTTTAATTAAGTTTTGGTTTCATTTTTATGGCAATCCTAAAGGTTTCAGTTTTCATGCAACAATCCTGTTTATCATGCAAGAAAAGTAAAGCGCAATGCAGGTAAATAAGTTACAATAAAGTAAATTGCAATAAAGTAAAAGCGTAGCTGGAGGGTCTTCTCGTCATTCCAAGCTACACTTAAAACACATGCTAGAGCATTTAAATATTTGCAACAAGTACCTAGGTAAAGCTAAGGGAAAGGTTTTTGTTTTCTACCAAGATCCTAATCCTACTGATAGTCAGTTCCTATGACGTCTATGTTCTTTATATCTTTATATGTCAATTAAGACATTAGAGGAGAAAATGTGATTTTTCTGAATTTAATTTAATTTATATATTTATTTTAATGAAAAATAGGGATTTTCAATGAAAATTCAACGACATGACCAAGGTAAGGTTTCTATCCTTAAGAAAATTATGGGATGTTCTAATGACCAGAGGACCACTTGGACCAATTTTGGTGATTTTTTGAATTATATTTCATTTATTATAATTATTTTGAATTTTGGAGTATTAATCAATTATAAAATAAAATTAAAGTTGAAAAATGGATTTTATATTTTTCATAAATCTCTCCGATGTCAATGAGTTCAAAGAAATAAATTTTATATTTTTATGATTTTTTTTTGATTTATTAGAATTAATTTGGTGAAAAGGTTGAAAAATCCATTTTTTAATATTAAAAATTGTCTTAAGCATTTAAAATTCAATATCTTAACTAAAAGACTTCGGAAAAATATTTAGTTTGTTCCAAAGTGCTTAGGGGTCAAAATATGACATTTTGTGATTTTTATTATTTTTATGATTTTTATTATTTTTTAATTATTTAAAATATTAAAATAAGGTTGAAAATGAAGATTTTTGAAAATTTCCAATTTTTATTTTCTTAGACTCCTATGATATCAGAGAGCCCACAAAACCAATTTGGTGAATTTTTAAAATGTATTTTTAAATTTATGAATTTTTTAAAGTTTAATTTTGGTCATGTAAATTAATCCATTTAGTGGGGTTAAACATTTTCAATTGATTCCAAATTTTTATGTGAGGTCCCTCTAATCCTAAAGATCAGTGGAGAATTGTTTTTAAGTTCTCTTGATGTGAGGTTAAACCTAATTAATTAAAGTTCGGTTTTGAGTAATTAGGCCAATTAGGGTTATTCTTAATGAATTAATTCAAAACATAATTATCCTAGGTCCTCTGGTCCTAAGAAACTTCCCCAAAATTTCCTAGAATTTTCTAAGTAATATGCTAATTAATGGAATTAAAATATCAAAAATAGTGACATAAACTTGAAAAATACATAACATGCCATAGAGATAGTCTCTGACCTTGAAAAATTCAGGGAATGTTCCCAAGATCAGAGGCTTCAAAAACCCTATGGTCTCATGCCATGGTGAATTGTCTATGCAAATGGAGAATTAAAAAACTGAAATGAATAAATAATTAATTAAAAATAAAATACTCATCAAATTAACTCAATTCTTTTTCCACATTATTCTCCTATGTTCACTGAGCAGGATGGTATTTTTAGTTTATTTTTATGATTTTTCTACACAAAGATATGGATTTTTAAAGTTCTGGGTATTTAAATAAATCAGAAAATACCTAATTTCCTACTTAACCCACTCAGCGCTGCGTTAACCTCGGCAGCTCTGAAGGCCCACACGGCGCATTCCTATTCGACACCGCCATCTGACTAGGATGCCACGCTGCCCGCGATCTCGCTCAACCTCCTCGTCCGGCTCGATCTGGATCGTCCATTTGATACACGCGCGATCTGACGGTTCCTGGTCATCGTCTACGACTGGTGTGTGCCGAGGGCTGTCCATACTAAAACCCTAAGATCTCCCTGATTTCTCCAATAAATCTCACATTCTTATGCTCTATGAACTCATCTTGAAGAGACGAACACATCTATACGGCTAACATACATTGAAATTGACTCAAAAAAAATGGAGAATCGAAAGAAGCTCTTGGGAAGGAGGAGTGTCCATACCTTGGTTCAGAAGGTGAGGCCTCAACTGAATGTGCTCGGCATGTTCGTTCGAGCTGGAAGAGCCTAGGGATGAAGCCTTTGGCCCTGGTGAAAGGTCTAGATATGAACGTGACCAGGCCCAATTTCAGACTTTGGAGGCTAGAGCAATTGGGTGGCTTGAAGAGGGGGCTTTCACTGGGGAACTCCTTCTCTTGGTCCTGTGCAGGTGTGGGTGAGTTTAATTTGAGTTTGGTGGAGGTTTGAGAGATGTCTCGTTCGGCTCGAGAATCGAGCTCCAAAATTGAGCTCAATCACTGGGATTTAGGGCAGGAGAATAGTGGGGATGGATTGCTCTTGGCTAGGGGAAGCTCTGTGAGGAGTTTGGAGGAATTCTATGAAGGTTGATTTCAGCCAACCTTTTGGCCGAGAGGGGGTGGCTTATTTAAATAGCCACGGCCAAGGCCTCCCAGGGGGTTTGATGGCTTGGATCAACTGCTCTGGTGAAGAGAAGAATAGCTGCAGTGGCCATTGGGCATGGGACAACTCAGCTAGTTCAAATTGAATTTTTTAATCCATGTAGACCTCTCGGCCATGGTGTTTTCCGGCAACCTGGTGGCTGACCGGCCAGGGTCAGTTCACCATCCTGATCAGGAGGGTTAGGGCTTTAAGTTTGTGGGTTCAATTGGCCAAAGCCAAGTGTAAAGAGGTTTGATTTAAGTGTTAAGGGGGAAGGGTCATTTTGGCTTAATTTGGTCCAAGGCATGGTTTAGGCTAGGTGCACCTCCCCAAGGCTTGACTTTAGGCTGAGGGACAATCATCTGGGTCAGCTTGGAAAGGGTGGTGAAGTACCCATCCAAGGTGATGTGGCAAAGCTTGGTTTAGAGTGTGACATGAATGGGGTTAAAAGGATTAATGAAGGATTAAGAAAGAGGCCCCCTCCATTTGCCATAAATGACATTGTGAGGTGTAAAGTAACTACCATGGCTTGCATATGGCTTATGCATGGTTTCATGGCATCATTTGGCTTGGGAAAAGATTTGGTAAATTTCATGGAAGAGGATTTTATGAATTTTGGCATTTTGGTGGAAATTTGCATGAAGCTTGATTTGGAATGGTTTAATGATGATTTTGAAACTTAGGGGTTATATCAATTAAAGGTATGATGAAAAGAAATTGCCATGTGGGCTTTAGAGCCAATTTTGGACTTTTGGTTTTGGTGAAAATGGGCTTTTAGAATGGCTTAAGAAAGTGGGCCTTTAGGTATGAAAACAAATTGGTGGATGGAAATTTTGTGAAGGATTGGGCCAAAAAATGTTGGGTTTAGTTTAGGAATGTGTCATGAGTGATTTGAAAAAGGTTTGGTGTCATTTGGGATTGAAATGGGTTCAATTTGGGCCTTTTTGGTAAAGGGGTGAAAGTGGGTCAAATTGGGCGAACTTGGGCTAAAGTTGGGCTAATGTTAGATTTGATGTAAAATTAATGTTGAGAAATGTTTATGGGAGTGTTACAAAGAGTTTTCAACTTTGGTTGGGCTTTGATTTTGGGATTCGGGCCCATTTGGGTTCATGGTGGGTTTAGGCCAAAATTGGGGATTTTGGTTTTGGATTAGGTTTGGGTGGAGTTTGGGTCCAAATTTGGGGAAAATCTTATTAGTGTTTTGTTTATGGGGATATTAGGAAGGTTCAGGAAAAGATTTGGGGTTAATTGGAGTTGAGTTGGGTTAGTTTGGGCTAAGTTTAGGTTATGGGCCAAAATTGGGCTTTAAGCTTCAAATTGGAATTGGATCCAAATGTTAATCAAATTGGGCTTGTATTTGGTCTAAATTGATATTAGGGATATTAAATTGAAGTTTGGAATTGGATTGGATCAACATTGAGGTCAATTGGGTTGATTTGGTTTGACAATGGGTTCACTTGGGTTAAAAATGGGTCAAATTGGGGGTTTTGGTAAAAGTGGGCTAAATTGACAAAATTGGCTTATGGTATAGTTAAACAAAATGAAATTGGAAATATTTGGGATTTTTTGGAATTTTTTGGAAATTTTCTGAATTTTTGGAATTTTTGGGTTAATAGGGGCATTTTGGGTATTTGGAGGGTATTGGGGGGTATTTTTGGAAATTTTGGTATATTTGGCTAAGGATGATCAATTTGAATGGTGGGAAATATTTAGGATTGGTTTTGAGGAATTTTTGGTAATTTAAGTGATTTTTGAAAATTTTGGGTGGTTTCAAGGGTACTTCGTAGGTTTGGTGGGTGTAGGGTCCCCGGGGTCAAAAATTGAAATTTTGAAAAAAGTAAAGATTAATTATGTTTGAGTAGGGTGGAATCACTTTGGTTGAACCATGATGCCATATTAAGCCCATAAGAGCCATGAGAGGACTCATTTGAGGCATTCACTATGTTGTTCCTAACCCTCTTAGCCAAGGGCCTAGGGGTTAAGGTCCATCCATATGAGTTACCTACATGAGTCAGGAAGTCAAGCTAAGTATGAATGGTTTTAAGATTTGGAATGTGTGTGAAAGTGTAATGTGTGCAGGTCGACCCTCACCAGACCAGGCCACCCAGGGTAGTCCAAAGGCCAAAGAGTCCTATAGGGAACTCATCCTTTAAACCTCCACATTTGATCTTAACCCTCCTAGTGGCTTAGGGGTTTACAATCAGGCATGTGGGGTTTAAAGGGATTTAAGAGGTGTTTGAATTTGTAAATGGTGGTTCCATTTCTAGTCCTCTAAGATAGTCAAAGGGAAAGTCTAAAGCAAGATCCTAAGTACTAAGGAGAGAGAAGGGAAAAGACCTAATAAAAATGGAGGTCAACAAAGGTCCAATAACCACTCACACCGTCAAAATAACCGCCCAAAAGTCATCAAAAACTTAACAGTTTTCTGTATCGATCTGGCGCTTAGGCGCTGGACTCTGGCGCCTAAGCGCCAGGCCAATAATTTCAACAATTTTTCATTTTGGCTCTATTTTTGCTCCTTTTTGCTCCTTTTTCATATTTTTCTCCTCTTGAACATTTTTGCATCACCTACATCCAAAAACACAAAAATACCTTACATTAAAGCATAATATCCTTAAAATTTAAAAAAAATCAAGGTATAAAAATAGGTATTTTTTTCTCGGATCAGCGCATAGGCACCAAATCTGGCGCCTAAGCGCCGGATCCATCGACACATAGTTTTACTCTAGCGCTTAGGCGCCAAATCTGGCTCCTAGGAGCCGGAACCATGTTCGACTGCGTTTCTCCTAACGTCAAATTTCAATGTTTCATTCTCCAAAATAGGTAGTTAGGAATGGTAAGATCAATATAGACTCAGTAACACAAATTATAAGCAATCCTAATGAAGGTTAACTTGATATCCTTCTACTCATATATGAAATAGAGTGATCCAATGTCTAAGATTTATATAATTCGAGATATTTTTCAGCTTAAGTCAATAAAGACTTGTTAGCATTCAAATTTTCTAAAATATATAAAATTAAACAAGACCGAGGCATAACCTTACATTAAAAATGTAAAAACACACAAAACAACAAATAACTATGGGCTGCCTCCGACAAAGTGCTTGGTTTAATGTCGTCAGCCCGACCTAATTAAGTCTTTTAATCAGGTAGACTCAACTCATAAGCCTCTTTATAAATCTTTTTAAAGTCTTCCAAATAAGGCTTCAGTCTTAATCCATTAACTTTAAAACATTTTCCTGTTTTGGGATCTTTAACATCCACAACTCCATAATGGTATACTTTTTCAATTATATGTTGTCCTATCCATTTTGATCTTAATTTTCCAGGAAAAAGTCTTTAACGAGTATTAAATAATAATACTTCTTGTCCGAGCTCAAATATTTTTCCTGAAATCTTTTTATCATGTAATATTTTCATTTTCTCTTTATAAATCCTTGCATTTTCATATGATTCATTTCTTGTTTCATCCATCTCATTTAATTGCAATAATCATTTTCCTCCTACAGTATTCAAATCAAAATTAAACTCCTTTATCGCCCAATAAGTTTTATGTTCAAGTTCAACAAGTATGTGACAATGTTTACCATAAACTAACCGGTAAGGTGAAATTCTGATTGGTGTCTTATAAGCTGTTCTATAAGCCCATAATGCAGAATCAAGTCTATCAACCCAATCAATTCTTTTATGTTAACATTCTTCTCTAAAATTCTTTTAATTTCTCTGTTTGATGCTTTAGCCATTCCACTTGTTTGTGGGTGATATCAGTTGCAATTCTGTGTTTGACTCCAAATTTTTCCAATAATGATTGAATTCTTAAATTTCTAAAATGACTTCCACCATCTGTGATAATTACCTTAGGCATTCCAAATCTTGAAAAAATCATCTTCTTTAAAAATTTTGAAACACTTTTGGAATCACAGCTAGGTAAAGCTACAGCTTCAATTCTCTTTGAAACGTAATCAATCGCTAATAAAATATAAATCTTTCCAGATGATGGTGCAAATGGTCCCATAAAGTCTAAACCCCATATATCAAAAATTTCAACTTCCAATATATAGTTTAAAGGCATTTCATCTTTCTTGGATATATTTCCCATCCTTTGACATCGATCACATGTTTTCACATAATGTCTCACATTTTTAAATAATGTAGGCAAATAAAATCTAGAATTCAAAATTTTAAATGCAGTTTTATCTACTCCAAAGTATCCTCCAAATTCGGAATCATGACATTTTTGAATAATAGCATAAGTTTCTTCATAAGGTACGCATCTACGAATTACAGAATCTCTTCCTATTTTAAATAAATGAGGATCTTCCCAAATATAAGATTTAGCATCATTTTTAAATTTCTTAATAAATTTGTTATCCAATCCATAAGGTAAAATATTGCTAACTAAATAGTTAACTATATCTGCATACCATGGTGTTTGATATTCTTGAATAAGATACAAATGTTCATCAAGAAATTTCTCATTTATATTTTCTTTAGTAATAACATCATTCTTAATTCTAGATAAATGATCAGCAATTTGGTTGTACGTTCCTTTTCTATCCACTATTTGAAAATCAAATTCTTGTAGAAATAAAACCCATCTTATCAGTCTAGGTTTAGCATCATTTTTCTTCATTAAATATTTAATAGTGGAATGATCCGTATGAACTATGCATTTGGTACCATAAAGGTAAGGTCTAAATTTATCAAAGCTATATACTATAGCTAAAAGCTCTTTCTCAGTAGTAGTGTAATTTCTTTGAGTTTCAGTAAGAGTTTTACTAGCATAATATATAACTTTGAAAATTTTCTCATATTTTTGTCCCAATACAGCTCCAATTGCAAAATCACTTGCATCGCACATTAATTAAAAAGGTTTATTCCAATTAGGTGCAATAATTATAGGTGCAGTTATTAATTTGTCATTTAAAATATTGAAAGAATTAACACAACCTTCATTAAATTCAAATTTAGCTTCTTTTTCCAATAAATGACAAAGAGGTTTAGGAATTTTAGAAAAGTCCTTTATATATCTTCTATAAAATCCAGCATGACCAAAAAAACTTCTCATATCAGTATCAGTAGTAGGGGGTTGCAGTTCAACAATAATTTTTACTTTTTCTTGATCAACTTCCATCCCTTTTTGTGAAACTTTATGACCAAGTACAATGCCTTCTGTGACCATAAATTGACATTTTTCCCAGTTAAGAACTAAATTTGTTTCTTTACTTCTTTTCAGGACTTTGGAAATATTTTCCAAACAAGACTCAAAAGAAGTTCCAAAAACTGAAAATCGTCCATGAATACTTCAATTCCATTGTCAATCAAATCACAAAATATTGACATCATACATCTTTGAAAAGTTGTAGGTGCATTACATAAACCAAAAGACATTCTTCTAAAGGCAAATGTTCCATAAGGACTTGTAAATGTTGTTTTCTCTTGGTTCTCAGGAGCAATAAGTAATTGATGATAACCAAAATATCCATCCAGAAAATAGAAATATGAGTGTCCAGCTAATTTGTCAAGCATTTGATCCAAGAAAGGTAAAGAAAAATGATCCTTTCTAGTGGCGTCATTTAACTTCTGATAATCAATACAAATTCGTCATCCAGTAACTTGTCCTGTAGGAATTAGTTCATCTTTATCATTGACAGTGACAGTTACTCATCCTTTCTTCGGAACACAATGAATAGGACTTACCCATTGCCTACCCGAAATAGGATAAATAATTTCAGTATCTAACCATTTTAAAATTTCTTTTTTAATAACCTCTTTCATGATAGGATTTAATCATTTTTGCGGTTCAATAGTAGGTTTAAAACTTTCTTCCATTTAAACTCTATGCATACAAATGGAAGGGTTTATTCCTCTTATATCAGCAATAGTCCAACCAAAAGCTTCTTTATAATTCTTTAACACTCCTATTAATTTTTCTTCTTGATCTAAACTTAGCTTAGAAGAAATAATAATAGGTAAATTTAATGAATTTCCAAAAAATGCATACTTTAAATGTGAAGGTAATATTTTTAATTCCAGTTCAGGGGCTTTTTTAATTGAGGGTAAAATTATATCATTTTGAGTTATGCCTAAAGTTTCCTAGTTGTCTTTAATATAATGATTTTCTTTAAATAATTCTTCTTCTTTTAGTTCTTCATTTTCATAGTTAAAAATTTAATTTCTTCTTCAGGAATGATTTTACATTTTTCTCGATAGTGTTTTTTAATTATAAAATCAAAAATATCCATTCAATAACATTTTTCTTCGTCAGGGTACTTCATCGATTTAAGAACATTGAATTTAATCTCTTGATCATTAACTCTCATAGTTAATTCTCCTTTTTGCACATAAATCATAGCTCGTCCGGTAGCTATAAAAGGTCTCCCTAAAACAATTAGTATTATTTTATCTTCTTCCATATCAAGCACGATGAAATCCACAGGGAAGATAAATTTATCTACTTTAACAAGTACATCCTCTATAACTCCTTTAAGGTAAGTGATAGATCTATCAGCTAACTGAAGGGTTATAGTGGTGGGAGTAATCTCTCCGAAATTCAACCTTCGATAAATAGAAAATGGCATGAGTATAGTACTTGCTCCTAAATCACACAAAGCTTTTCCACAAAAATTTTCTCCAATAGCACAAGGTATAGTAAAACTTCCAGGATCTTTAAGTTTTTGAGGTAATTTCTCTTAAATTATTGCACTACATTCTTCACTTAATGGAACAGTTTCAAAAGCTTTAAATTTTTGTTTCTTACTTAATATATCCTTCATAAATTTTGCATAATTTAGCATCCGTTCCAAGGCTTCAGCAAAGGGTATATTTATAGTAAGTTTCTTAAAATTTTCAAAGAACTTAGAAAATAGATGATCAAGCTTCTGCTTTTTTAATCTTTGAGGAAAAGGTGGTGGTGGGTTTTCAACTTCCAAATTAATAGAAATATTAGTTTGATCTCGATTAGGAGGAGTTTCTTTAGGTTTTTCAATATCTTCAACCTCAATCTCTTTTTTAATTTCATTTTGCATTCTTTCTTTTAATTCCTTTCCACTTCTAAGTTGTACAGCTTTAACATGTTCATGTTCTTTTCCAGTTTCTTTTGGATTAATTTCAACTTTACTAGGAAGTGTTCCTGGAGGTCTGTAATTAATTAAATTAGTGATTTGTCCCATTTGATTCTCAATATTACGAATAGCAGTATTTTGATTTTGTAATTGATTAGTCATTTGTAAAATTAATTCTTCTATTGATAACTTTTTCTGTTGATTATTAACTCCAGGTGGTTTATAATTTGAATTTACTTGATTATTCCAATTTCCTGTTGGATGAGATTGATTATTATCCCATTGTTGTTGTTGATTTTTCCAGTTAAAATTAGGGTGATTTTTCCATCCAGGATTATAATAGTTTGAATACATATTATTTTTACTAGCAATAGCTTGTAAAGTTTCAATAGTTTGAGAATATTCAATATTAGATGAGTTGTTATGTGATATGTTGATGGCAAAATTATCTAATTTCTTAGATATTGCAGCTACTTGTGAAGCTAAGATAGAAAAAGCTTCGTTATTTTGAATAATTGACATTCTTTTAGGATTAATCCTTTCAGAAGGCCATTGAAAATTATTTTTAGCCATTTCTTCAATTAAAGTATAAGCTTCTTCAAATGATTTAAACATTAAAGAACCTCCAGCAGTAGCATCAATAATCGATTTTAGTGATCCAATTAAACCATTATAAAATGTTTGAATAATTAACCAATCAGGTAAAGCATGCTGAGGACATTTTCATAATAGTTCTTTAAATCTTTCCCAAGTTTCATAAATTGTCTCCCCGTCAAATTGACTAAATGAAGTAATATCATTTCTTAATTTAGCAGTTTTAGAAGGAGGAAAATATTTAGCAAGGAATTTTTGTGCCATTTCAACCCATGTTTTAATAGAACATATTGCTAATGAATTCAACCACATCTTTACTTTATCTCTTAAAGAAAAAGGAAAGAGTCTAATTCTAATAGCATCATCAGAAACATTGTTATATTTAAAGTTAGCACAAAGTTCTAAAAAACTAGCAAGGTGTAAATTTGGATCCTCATTTGGTGTTCCGCCAAATTGATTATTTTGAACCATTTGAATGATAGATGGTTTAAGCTCAAAAGAATTAGCATCTACAATAGGTATTTGAATACTACTATGAAGTTCATCAACTGTAGGGTTAGCATAATCCCTTAATAGTTTGTAAACATTTTGTTTACTAATTTCAATTGGATTTTGCAAATTGTTTTGTAAATTAGTCATCTCTTGAATTTTTTTAGTTTGTTTTCCTTTTTTAATTTTTTTAATAGTTCTTTCTAATTCAGAATCTAAAGGTAATAATCCTTCAGATCCAGCACTACGCATAAAAAGTAAATTAAGAAGAAATAAAATCTCTACTTATAAAAAAATATTATATATATATATATATATATATATATATATATATATATATATATATATATATATATATATAGTTTTTTTATTTTTTTGGCATTTTATAATTTTAACAATAAAAGAAAATGAATAAAATAAAATATAAATATTTAAAATCTAAAAATTTGACTCCGTTCCTCCCCGGGCAACGACGCCAAAAACTTGACCCAGATGCTATATATATGCGTACTAAAAATTCAATCCTTGGCAACGGCGCCAAAAACTTGACTCGCAATCCGCTGATGACAAATATAATAATAAATTCTTTCAAATATATGTAATAGATAACAATAGCAACTAGTGTAAAGAAATATAATTTTATCGAAAATATTTTACACACTAGGGGTACTACGCAAGTATACGTATCGTATCAAGTAATATAGGGCTTTGAAACAAAGATCCCAGTATCGATCCTACGAGGAGTGAATTATGGATTTTAAATATTTTAATTTTATTTTTATGTATTTTATAGTTTATAAATTTGATATTTTTAATTTACTAGATGCAATAATAAAGCAGTAATGAAAGATGCAATAATAAAGCAGTAATGAAATGATTGATCTAAATAGCAATAAGAACACAACTTTCTTACTTTCAATTAATCCAAGATTTTCTAAGATAATGATAATATTCATGGAGAATATAAATTTATGGTATTGTGCCAAATAGAAACATTCATAATCTTTACCCTTTGATCCAGGTGTAACGAACATTGGCTAGCCTATAGATCAGGTCCGGATGTATTGTTAGTAGAATGGGTTAATCTAGGCTCACTCTACTAGATTTCCAAGGGTGGCTATGGTCGGCCCTACTAGTGACCCTTTCCTTCTTTATAAACCAAATCACAAGAATTTAGTTTGTCCCTCTAAAAACTTATTAATTCTACGCCCATTATATAATATCTTCATTTTTATTTGCACTTCACCTTGAATAACCCGCACAAAGCCTTCAACTACCCAAGGATTCATGTGATATCTACTAGTTAAGAATTTATCTCCTTCTAGGTGTCAAAACTCTTCAACAGATTTTAACAATACAAGTGATCAATTTGTAAAGTAAATGAAGATCTGGTATTAATATCATCACAATGTTTTAAAATATAAATATTTTTTATTTCTCCATCGAATTTTAGATTAACTTATTTATCTTTCATAATTGAAAGGAGAAAGTAAACTAACTACTAAGAACACATTGAATTTAAACAACAAAACATCATAATAAAACATTGAATCAAATTACAAATACTTATCTCAAGTGTTTCTCCTGCTGAACCTCTGAATTCTTCTGACTCCAAAGCAAATAAACTTCAAAAGCACCAACTCATTAAACTCTCAATACAAACTCTAAATAAACACACTAATTAATAAAAGTGGCCCTAAAATATTTATCTAATTTCTCTCTCTAGATGGACTCTAGACTCTCTCTCTCTAATGGGGCGTATGGGACCTTTTTCTCGAAGGAGTACCCCCCTATTTATAGGGTTCAAGGGTTGCCTTGAGGCACCTCTTCAAAACGTGTCCACATTCAATGAATCTTCTAGAAGGTGTGTCTAGTGCTTAGGCTCCGGAATCTGGATTGCACCTCTTCATGATTAAAACCATTTCCAAGCATCCAAATACATTGTATCACATGTCCTATCAACCAAGAACAACTACTAGTCTTCTAGAAGGTCCAATAACCGCTAACACAGTCAAAATAACCATCCAAAAGTCATCAAAAATCTTGACAGATCCCGTATCGACCTGGAGCTTAGGCGCTGCATTATGGCGCCTAGGCTCCAGATTCTGGCGCCAGACCAATAATTTTGACAATTTTGCATTTTTGCTCCATTTTTGCTCTTTTTTACTCCTTTTCACTCCTTTTTTCTTTTTTTTGCTTCTTGAACATTTTTCCATCACCTATATCCAAAAAAACAAAAATACCTTTCATTAAAGCATAATATCCTTAAAAATTTGATAAAAATCAAGGCCTAAAAATGGGTATTTTTTTCATGGATCAGTACTCTCGACCTAGTGTTTTCCGGCAGCTGGGGTGGTGGTCCGGCCAGGGTCAGGTCACCATATGACACAGTGGGGTCAGGGGTTGAGTTTGGTGCAAGCAATGGGTATTGGCCATGTGTAAAGAGGTTTGATTTAAATGGTATGGGGAAGAGCTCATTTTTGTCTTGGTTTGGTCAACTCATGGAAACGGGATGGGTGCACCCTCCCATGACCTGGTTTTGGGCTTAGGGAATCAATTGGGTCAGCTGAATTGGAGTGGTGAAGTCTCCATGCAAGGTGAGGTGGCTAAGCTTAGTTTATAGTGTAGCATGGATTAGGTTAAAAATGCTTAATGAAGGGTCAAGAAAATGGCTCCCTCTTTTGCCACTAATGGCATGGTGAGGTAGAAAGGGCTCTTCATGGCTATCATGTGGCTTGTGCCTGGCTCAATGGCTCCATTTGGGTTAGGAGTGGCTTGGCTCACTTACATGGAAATGGATTTTGGGATTTTTGATGAGTATAGGGGAAATTGGAATGAGGCTTGATTTGGAATGATTTGATTATTGATTTAGGACTTAGGGATGATTTCAATTAAAAGGATGATGAGAGGAAACTTCATGTGGGCTTTGGAATAAGTCTTGGGTTTTTTGAAATCATTTTGGATGGGCTTTTAAAATGGTTTAAGGAAGTGAGCTTTTAGGTTCTGAAATTAATTGATGGATGATAATTGGTGAGGAGTTGTGTCAAATAAATGTTTGGATTGGTTTAGGAAAGTGCCATGAATAATTTGGAACAAGTTTGGGGTGATTTTGAATTGAATTGGGTTCAATTTAGGCTTTTTGGTAATGAGGCCAAAGTGGATCAAATTGGGCTAACTTAAGTTAAGGTTGGACCACTGTTGGGTTTGATGTAAAATTAATGTTGAAAAAATTTTATGGGGTGTGACAAAGAGTTTTCAACTTTGGTTGGGCTTTGATTTTGGGATTTGGGCTCATTTGGGTTCATGATGGATTTAGGCCAAATTGAGGATTTTTGGTTTCGGTTAGGTTTGGGTGGAGTTTGGTTTCAAATTTGGGGCAAATCATGTTAGTGTTTTATTTGTGGGGAAGTTAGGAAGGTTTAGGAAAATATTTGGGGTTAATTGGAGTTGAGTTAGGTTGGTTTGGGCTAAGTTTAAGTCTTGGGCCAAAATTGGGTTTTAAGCTTCAAATTGAAATTGGATCCACATGTTGATGAAATTAGGTTTGGGTTTGGTCTAAACTGGTATTGGGGATATTAAATTGAAGTCTAGGATTGAATTGGATAAAAAATGAGGTCAAGTGGAGTGGTTGGTTGGACATTGGGTCCACATAGGTTAAAAATAGGTCAAATTAGGGATTTTGGTAAAAGTGGGTAAAATTCACAAGATTGGCTTATGGTGTAGTCGAACAAAATGAAATTGGGAATATTTGAGATTTTCTAGAATTTTTTGTGAATTTTCTGAACTTTTGGAATTTTTGGGTTAAAACGGTATTTTGGGTATTTGGAGGGTATTGTGGGGTATTTTTGGAAACTTTGGTGTATTTGACCAAGGATGATCAATTTGAGTGTGGGGAAAATTTTAGGAGTGATTTTGAGGAATTTTGGATAATTTAGGCAATTTTGCAAATTTTGAGCAATTTCAACGGCATTTGGTAGGCTTGGTGGGTTTAGAGTCCTTGGGGTCAAAAATTGAAATTTTGGGAAAATGAAGATTGATCAAGTGTGAGTGAAATGAAATCACTTGATTGAGCCATGAAGCCATATTAAGCTCACAAAAGCCATGAGAGGACTCATTCTAGGCATTCAATATGTTGTTCCTAACCCTCTTAACCAGGGGTTTAGGGGTTAAGGTCCATTCATATGAATTACCTATATGAGTTAGGAAGTCAAATTGGTTAAAGGTAGTTTTAGGGCTTGGAATGTGTGTGTGGGAGTGAGGTGTGTGCATGTCAACCCTCAACAGACCATGCCACTCAAGGTAGTCATAAGGCCAAAGAGTCCTATAGGGAGCTCATCCTTTAAACCTCCACATTTGGTCTTAACCCTCCAAGTGGCCTGGGGGTTTACAATCAAACTTGAGGGGTTTGAAGAGAGTTTAAGAGGTGTTTAAATTTCTATGTGATGGGTCCCATTTCTAGTCCTCTATGATAGTCAAGGAGAAGCCCTATGGCTAGATCCTAAGTACTAAGGAAAGAGAAGAGAAAAGACCTCATAAAAAATGAGTTCAACAACTCTAAAAACTAATCAATTTTGCACCCAATAAACAATATCTCCCTATTTATTTGCACTTCACCATGAATAACTCGCATATAGCCTTCGATTACCCAATGATTCATGTGATATATACTAGTTAAGAATTAATCTCCGGACAGGTCTCAGAATTCTTCAACAAGTTTTAACAATACAAGTGATCATTTTGTAAAGTAAATGAAGATCCGGTATGAATATCATCACCATAATTTAATAAGAGAATATCTAAGAAAATCTTAATTCCTAAACATGCTTCTATTTCATTACAAAATAAAAGTAAATGAAAATAATGACATAAGAAGTAAAAGGGTTGATAGAACTATGTAATAATTTAAGTGCCAACAAGGAACTTATTTGATTAGTATTCAATTATATTTATGCAACTATTTGTCACTAAGAAGCATTTAATAGTTAATTTTATCATAAAAATGATTTTCCTACACATGCCACTACTTCATTTAAAACGAAGAGTAAAGAAAATTACTTACGAAGCATGGATAAATCACGAGAGAAAATTTGATTTAAAACAAAGAAATCCACTAGAAAGTGTTAACAACAATTACAAGAGAATGAAGGAAACAATACTTAGCTTTTTCCCTCTGAAGGAAAGAAGAGTATGCCTCCACCAAAGTCTCCTACCGATCCATGTGCTGCTCGTACATCCCTTACATAAATATCTCAAAATCCTCACCAATCTCTCCATAAGATGTAGAAATCTTCATCTTCATGACTCTAAAATTACTAAAATGACTAAAGGGGAAGAAAGAGAGGGAGAGAGAGAGAGAGAGAGAGAGAGAGAGAGAGTCAAGAGAGGCAAGAGAGAGGCCCTTTTTCCTGTAGAAATGTCTCCTATTTATAGAGCTCTGAAAATGGCCAAGGGTTGCTTAAGGCAACTCTTCAAAAGTAGTCTGCATTCCTTGAATCTTCTAGAAACCGACTCTGGCGCCTAGGTGCCAGACTCCTGTGACCAAGTCTTCGCACCCGTTCACTTTGAGTCGCACCCGTTCACTTTGAGTCGCACCTCTTCGCGATTAAAACTGTTCCAATGTATACAGATACATTATATCACATGTCTTATATATTAGGAGTAACTTCCAGTCTTCTAGAAGGTCTATAAACTACTTAACACAGTAAAAATAACTCCTAAAGTTGTCAATAACCATTTTTGGATGATTCTGGTGCCTAGGCCTTGATTCTGGCGCCTAGGCGCCGTTTTCTCGTCGTCACTGGCGCTTAGGAGCCGGGTTTGGCTCCTAGGCACCACCCTGTGTGTAGCTCCACTGTTTTGCTCCGTTTGGCTCCGTTTCAACTCATTTCAGTTGCGTTGCGTTCCTAACATCTTGACCTACAAGATAAACATAAAAACAACCTTTCTCATAAGTATAATTTTATTCAAAAACATGCGAGAAATATAAATGATATTCAACATATAAAGACATATCGATATGTGCCAAGTCATAATTTTCTTCCTTGCTCATTTTATTTCAAAATTGCATAGTTTTTGCCTCATTTTCTCTAAAATCATATCTTTATACTTGAAAACAAAAATATGTAAAATAGCTTCCTTTAAAGTGTAATATCATTAAAAATGTGCATAAAATGAGCTTGAAATTTACACTAAAAATTAGATAATTTGTAAGTGGATCAGTCGCTTAACGTTATGAGTCTACGCACACTAACCTACTTAGACATCGACGCTCGAGAACATTCTATGGATAAAATGATGCTAATAAGATTCAACCAGAAAGGAGAAAGAGCCCTCAAATATATAACACTATAAATGAAAGTTGGAAGTCTAGTGACAACTGCAAAATTCCATGTCATCGATGCAGATACATCATTCAATACCCTACTTGGTTGGCCGTGGCTTTACGAGTACAGTATGGTCCCGTCATCGCTTCCCAGTGCATCAAGTACTACAAAGAAAGACAAGAACATTACATTAAGGGAGACTTACAACCTTTCTCAATACATGAAGTAGGGATTCATGAAGACGGTGCCTACTACGCTACCCCAAAGAAAACAATACTTTCAAGAGAAATTGTGACAAGTAAAGCCAAAGATTCAGAAGAATTACAAAATCAGGACCATACAGCTCCAGTTCAACAATCTACCACCACTCCTTCACAATGAATTGGTGGAAGTTCTTTTATCCCACACATCTGAGGATGAGGCCTGGGACGTGGTCGAGGAAGAACTTACCAGATTATTGAAGGGACGAAGCCACCGAACAGTAATGAAGTAGAAGGAAGCTCCGAGGAAGATAAAGAAACAAAGATGATAAGTCAAAAGAAACCTCAGTTCGAGATTTCTATGGACGACACAGAAAAGAATGATTATGAATCAATGTATGGTCGGATTAATCAATATGTTCAAGCCATGACTCTTACTCCAATCCATCCTCAAAAGATCTAGAGTATGGAAATGGAGGAAGTATATAATGATGGTTTTAAACCGATCAAGTTTTATAAAGATTCTCCTTCTACTTCTGAACCTTGTACAATGCTCGAACAAAACGATTCTATTGAATTAATGGAATTACCTTTTGGTTACTTTTCGCCATGTGCACAAAAGTTAATTCAACAAGGATATGTGCCAAAGAAAATGTCAAAAGATAAGTTACAATCATTTGAAAAATTATGGAATACAAAAGGAAAGAAACTCAACTCGAAAGGTCTTGGGTTCTGTATGATCGGACCTGTCGATGAATCGGAATTTTGTATGGTTGTACTAGTCAGCTAGAAGAGGATTGCCTGGACATCCAAGATGAATAAGAAGATCAACCAATAGAAGAGGCTCTGCCAGATTTCGAAGAAGAAATCAAATCAACAGTCGACGAATTAAAAGAAATCAGTCTAGGAACTAAGGAGCAGCCCCGACCAACTTTCATAAGTTTATTGCTCAACAAAGAAGAGGTTACAGACTTGGTCGGGTTACTGACAGAATTCAAGGACTGCTTCTCTTGGAGCTATGATGAAATTCCTGGACTATCTCCAGAGGTTGCAGTTCGCCGACTAGGAGTGAAGCAAAATACAACACCAGTAAAGAAAGCTCCTAGAAGAATGCACCTCAAAATTGAACAACAAGTTACAGCAGAAATAAAGAAATTAATAAACACTAACTTTGTTCGAGAAGAACAATATCCGACATGGTTAGCCAACGTTGTGTCAGTAAAGATGAAAAAAGGACAGATCCGAGTGTGTGTCGACTTCAGGGATTTGAATAAGGCAAGTCTGAAAAATGAATTCTCGTTTCTAATACTGAAATTAATGGTGGACATTGCGTCGTCACATGAAATTTTCTCCTTCATGGAAGAATCGTCAGGTTACAATCAAATCAAGATGGCTTCAAAAGATGCAACGATTACAACATTCAGAACTTTGATTGGGATTTACTGCTACACCGTGATGCCAATTGAATTGAAGAACGCATGAGCAACTTACCAACAAGCAATAAAGAAGATTTTTGATGACCTCAGTCATAACCAAGTAGAATGCTAAGTGGATGATTTGGTCATCAATACAAAGTAAAGGAAAACCACCTAAATGATTTGAGGATCTTATTTGAACGGTTACGACAATACAATCTAAAGATGAATCTCATAAAGTGCGCTTTCGGCGTTACCTCTGAGAAATTTCTAGGATTTGTTGTCCGTCATCAGAGAATTAAAATCGACCCAAAAATGATTAAAGCGATATTAGAAATGCCTACACCAAGAAACTTTAAATAATTACAATCCTTTCAAGGAAAATTGGCATATCTATGGCGCTTCATATCTAGTTTATCAAGAAGGTGTCTCCCCTTTTCAAACATACTTCGAAAGGATGTCACATTTATCTGGGGAGAACTATGTCAACGAGCTTTCAAAGATAATAAATAATATCTAACGACCCCTTCTGTTTTGGCAGTCCCTATCCCGGGTAGGCCTTTGATACTTTATACTGCGGCTTTGGACGAGTGCCTCGGAGCCTGGCTTGCTCAAGTTAATGATGAGGGTAAAGAGAACGTGCTCTTTTACCTAAGTCAACGTCTAATTTCTGTAGAAGTAAAGTATCCTCATATTCATAAGCATTGTCTAGCTTTGGTTTTTGTCGCTCAAAAGCTTAGACATTACATGTTGTCTAATAAGGTCAACTTAATCTCGAAAGTTAATTTGTTGCAATATCTGATGACCTGACAAACGCTTTCCGGAGGTCTAGCAAGGTAGTCGATGATACTATTGCAATTTGACATAACTTATGTGCCTCTTCGCTCTATCAAAGGGCAGATTCTCGCAAATTTTCTTGCATCACACCCACTGCCAGCTGGGTCCCCGCTCAATGATGAACTACCAGACAAACAAATACTATAAATAGAGCAACCCAGTGACAGATGTTGGGAAATGTACTTTGACGGAGCGTCATCAGCTCGAAGAGACAATGGACAACAGACAGTGATACCAGGCAAAGCAGGAATCAGTTTAATCTTTATGACTCTAGATCAGGCGATGCAAAGATTCTCCTACCACTTGTCAGAGCTGTGTACCAACAATGAAGCAGAATATGAAGCTCTAATCACTGGTTTAGAATGAGCAGTACTAATGGAAATAACAGACATTGCCATTTATGGCGACTCATAACTCATCATTCAATAATTGGCAGGATAATATAAAATTCTAAAATTTATATTAGAGGAATGCCACCGGTACTTGGTGAAATTACTCGAACAAATTCTGAGTGTGATATTCTATAGAGTTTCTCAAGCAGACAATTCCCAAGCGGACCCTTTAGCTAAACTCGCTAAAGAATTGGCTTGTCCACCCAAGGATTATATAGATATTATAGAAAAAGGACATCATGTTTTATCACAGATCGACCTTGACAGTCTACACAAGCTTGGAAAAGAAGAGATTGTAGCCACAGTGGCACAAGATACAGAAGATTAGCGTCAGCCATTGATAGAATCTTTGCAAACCGGAAGATTACCAGAAGATAAGTCAGCAGCGCATCAAATTAAAAAGAGAGCTCTCTCATATGCCTTAGTTGACAGTGTTTTGTACAGAAGTTCCTTCGATCAGATGTGGCTCATATGCATCAGCAAAGCAGAAACACAGAAAATCATCAAAGAAGTACATGCTGGATTGTGTGGAGCTTACCAGTCAGGACCAAAGATGAAAATGAAAATCAAAAGACTCGGATATTACTGGCAGGCAATGATGTCAGACTGCACGGACACAACAAAAGAAATGTCATCAATGCCAAGTGCACGGAGTGGTCCTGCACCAACCTCCGAATGTCCTACACCCGATGATTGCCTCGTGGCCATTTGAGTGTTTGAGCATGGCTATAGTGGGATCAATAGACCCTCCTTCAAAAGGATACAGATTCATACTCGCAGCTACATACTACTTCTCCAAGTGGGCAGAGGCAGTTTTGCTATGGGAAGTTACAGCACAACAAGTTCTACAGTTCTTCAAGAATCAGGTTGTCTATCACTTTGGTGTGCCATACAAAATCATCTCCGACATTGGGTCCAACATCAAGAGCACAAAAATCAACAACTTCGTCAGAAGACACAGAATAAATTGAAGATACTAGACAATATACTACCCTAAAGCAAATGGCTTGGCAGAAGCCTTCAACAAAACATTCGTTCAAATTCTAAAGAAAATGTTTGACGACAACAAAAGAGGATGGCATGAGAAATTGCTAGAAGCTTTGTGGGCCTACAGGACGAAAGTCAGAATGCCAACACAATCTACACCTTATGCAATTGTGTACGAGTCTGAGGCAGTACTTCCGTTAGAAGTTCAGCTACCGTTGCTCCGGATCGCCATCGTCAATCAAATTACGACAGAAGAGAATGCCAAACTTCAACTGGCATAATTAAAAAGTATCGAAGGGAAAAGATTTCTTGCACAACAGAATTTGGAACTTTACCAATTAAAAATGATTTAGGCCCATGATAAATTGGTCCGCTCGAGGTCATTCAAAATTGGTGACCTCGTACTCGTTCTCAGAAGGTCTTTTCTTGCACATCAGAAGATAGATGGAAAATTTGAACCAACCTGGGATGGACCTCTAGTGGTGGAAAAGGTTTACTCTAGAGGATCGTACAAATTGGTATATTCTTAAGGGGAAATACCCATGTTGCCGATAAATGGACTTTATCTCAAGAAATATTATGTGATATGAGGAATCTGAAGAATGATTTTCATTTCGATGTAGAATAGGGCTAGCTCCTTTGACTGGGTCCAAATCTTGTAATAAAATGAAGTTAAATAAAATGATGTAAAATTTTCTCACAAAATAAAATACGCTTGTTGAAATTGCTAAATATAAATCTTATAAAATTATATTAAATAAGATAATGGCATCAAAACAATTATACAACTTAATAAAACTTGAAAGATAATGATTTATTGTCCTTGTTTTTGTTCGTGCACAACACCACCCATTGACATTTCCCCTGTTTACTTGTGCAGGTGATGTCAGGTTGCGAGTTGGTGTTTGCTTCCATAAACAGCTTGAACCTCGCATCTTGAAAAAGAAACATACAAAAGAAGACTACATATATAAATTCAATAAAGAATATTGGTCGCAGAGAGACCAGACAGATGTCAGGATACGAAAGAACTGGGGGAATTGTTGACTTACACCTCATACACACGAGACATACTCAGGTTCCATCCATGATCCCTACTCTAGAAGGTGTTCTTGTTGCTGCTTCAGCCGAAAGAGTTCCAGATGAGCCGTTTGCACGTACAAAAAGAAGAAATGCAAAGTTCTGTAAGCGTCACCTCTTGGACAGGATGGGGAGGAGACAAGCTCGGGAGCTAGCCGCCGTGCTATCACCCATTCCAGAAGATTCATACAATCCAAAAATAAAAGAAATTGATGAAAGTGCACCACGCACCGATACTGAGCCGAAGACTGCAGAAGATCCCCCCCCTCCGACATTGAATCCAATGGAAAAAAAATTTGAATGGGTGTCTGAAATGCCCAGATTCCTTACGATGTCAGGGACATTTTCAGAGTGCTCAGAATGTCATGTTTTACAGCTTGAGGAGTATGGAATATTTGAGGCATATGCAGCTGCCTCAATGATACTCAGGAGTCGGGAATATCTTGAGTTAGAGCCGTACATACCACAGTTTGTCCTACCAACGCCGCCACAGCGAGGGTTCTAGACTACGTCATGATAAAGATTAGAACTATTAGAAAGCAAGAATTTCAACATTATGAAGACATACAAGGAGAGTTTGTCAATATACTTGAAGGAATGATGTATTCTCGAGGAGGGATGAAGAAGAAATTTCATAGTGCATAGACACTCTTCAGACATTGGGCAGAGCATGTCATCTGAGGCCGAGAACTTATACAGAGCCATCAAAATAAAAATGAGGAAAGGGCAGAGTCACTATTCAGTATGGTTGTTGTCGGCATATTTTTAGATTTAATTTAAATATATAATTTGAAAAGTAGTATCTGATTTTGAAAATAATTTTAAGTTTAAAAAATTTTAAGATTTGAAAAATCAAACCGATCTCACATCCCAAATAGTTTATATAAACGAGCACCGCATCACAAACAATATATCCATCCCGAAGAATAAACACAATGCTTGATGATGGGGCATGATTAAATAAACTAAAAGATTTGTGACATCTGTTTGGTCTGCGAACCAATTTTATAAGCCGACAAATTCCCCTACTTAACATAAAGGAATTAAGCAGGGTTTATATTACCTAGGTTCTTAAAGTTCCCTATAAGGGCAAGCCCTTATAGTAAATTACATCTTAAATGACGGGAATCATTTAAGAAAACTCTCGATAATGATCAGTGATTTTGCTCTCAAGAATTTCAAATTTTTAAGGTTTTCAAAGGATTGAATTTTGGAATTTCAAAAGGGGTTAGCTCAAATTTGGAACAGTTTATTTTGGAGTCCAAAGGAAGAGAAGTAGGAGAAGCTGGAGATCCAAGAAGAATCTTGGCAACTTCCCGAACTATCCTATTGTTTGGCTTCAATTTGGGAGTTTATTTAATGTTGCAATCTTGCCAATTTTGTTTAATTAGGAATCATGCTTGTATGATATAATCAAACAAATAGCCTCGAAGATGTGAGGGTTTAAGTCGTACCGAACAACTACCTCGGAGCCCTAAGACCGGTTAGGGCTTAATTTGCATAAAATGATAATGTAAATGCCTAACGAAAATTTGAGGATTTATGTTTCACTAGGCAAACTACCTCGAAATCCTATGGCTTGGTTATTTAATACTAAGAAAGGTTTTGCTGATGACGATGGCCGTGCTGCCCACTATGCTCCAAGCTCCTTGTTGTTGCAGAGGTTTAGTTTTAGAAGTCATAAATCAAAGGATGAGGGAAGTGTTTTGGTTTAGAGAAATCTTAAAATCCAAATGTCTTTGATTTTTTATTAGGGAAATCTTAAAGTTTATTATAACAACACCGGTTAAGATCCCACGATTCCATCCTTACGGCATCGTTATTTTTATCAGTTTTACTTAGTCCAGATGAATTTGCTAAACTCAACTGAATGAGTTCGATACTTTCACTTAGACAGTGAGAAATCTCGTTAGCAACACGTAGGTTACATCATCCGAGGTATTCCCGATCATCCAACAATACGTTTTAATTTAGTTAAAGTTATAGTTTTGTTGTTCTGTTTGTGATTAAGTTTTGAGTTGTTTTATATTTTGAATGTTGTGGCGGTGGATTTTATCTTGCAGTGACTTTTAATTTAGTTTTGGTTTCAGTCTAGGGACTATCCTAAAGGTTTTGATTTTCATGCAACAGTCTTGTTTAACATGTAAGAAAAGTAAAGCGCAGTGTAGGTAAAGAAAATGCAATAGAGTAAATTGCAATAACATAAAAGCGTACCAGGGGGTCCTCCCGTCATTCCAAGCTACACTTTAAAACACATGTTAAGGCATTTAAATATTTTAACAAGTACCTAGGTAAAGACTAAAGGAAGGGTTTTGGTTGTCTACGAGAATCCTAATCCTATAGTTAGTCATTTCCTATGACGTGTAGGTTCTTTATTTTGGTTAAGGATGATTTTCTTCATCAAAGATCAAGTAAGTTCAATTGTTCTTTAAAACTACCCAATCATATTGAGGAAGTGCTTAGAATAAATCCTAAACATCTTTTCAATACCTCTGGGACAATCTTAAGTCCAAGTGAATTTAACTACACAGGTGAATTAATCATCTGAGGGTTTAGTTAAGTTTTGTTTCCTTGCTCAGTGAACTAGGATATTTGATTATCCTATGAGTGAAGTGATATTTCATTTAACGCTTCATTTAATAGTCATAATAATTTAAAGCTTTCAGGGGCAAGTTAATTTGTTAAAGATTTTAATGATTAGAAGTTAAAGTTGATGATTTACATTAATGTGATTACAAAATTTTAATCAATGATTTTAAGTTTGGAATGATGTTTGATTCATTTAAGTTAAACTTTTTTTTTATAAATGATATCGATATTTTATGTTAATTTTAATTTTTAAATTAACTTAGGTCAAAAGAGGTGTTAAAATTACTTATTAAAATTTGATGCTTTAATTTGGATTAATTATATAAATTAATTATGTTTTAAGGTAAGTTGTCTTAAAATTATTTAAAATTTGCAAATTTGATTTAAGTTTGTTTTGAAATGGTTTTAAATTGGTTTTAAATATTTTAATTTACTTTTTAATTATTTAACATTTTAGGCTTTAATCAATTTTTAAATTATTTAATAATGTAGGTTTTAATTAAATTAAGAATTATTTGTTTTTAATCATTTAATTATTATTTCCATTTATCCTCTTAAGTTTAAGAGTTAAGTATTATTAAGTGATTTATTTAGGGATTTTTAAATTAAAGAATCAATATTCTCTTAAGTTATATCCCTATTTTAATAATACAATTTCAATTAATCTTCCAAAATTTAAATTATTTAATTAATTAAAGTTTCATTTTTTTTGTTTATTAAAGTGATTAATGGGTTCCTACCCTTTGATTTCCAAAAGTTCCAATCATCTAAGAGAAAATTAAAATCAGATATTTTACCCCCATTTTGATTAAACCTAAAGTTTTAGTTAGGGGTTAAAATCTTTTAATTACCTTTATGCCTCTTTAACCTTATTTATTTTATAACTTATTAAATTAAGTTTAAATGAACTTAAAATTTTTATGCCACTTCACACATATGTCAATTAAGACATTAGAGGAGAAAATGTGATTTTTCTGAATTTTATTTATTTATATAAGTATTTTTAATGTAAATTAGTGATTTTTAAAGTAAATTCACCAACATGACAAAGGTAAGGTTTTTATCCTTAAGAAAATTATGGGATGTTCCTAATGACCAGAGGAACACTTAGACCAATTTTGGTAATTTTTGGAATTATATTTTATTTATTATAATTATTTTAATTTTTGGAGTGTTAATTAATTATAAAATAAAATAAAAATTGAAAAATTAATTTCATATTTTTAAAAAATCCCTCTGACCCCAAGAAAATCAAATAAACAAATTTTACATTTTTATGATTTTTCTTTGATTTATTAGAATTAATTTAGTGGGGAAGGCTAGAAAATACATTTTTTTTTTTAATTCAAAAATTGTTTTAAGGCTTTGAAATTAAATATCTTAACCTAGAGACTTAGGAAAAATATTTGATTGGTTCCTAAGTGATTAGGGGACCAAGTATGACCTTTTTATGATTTTTATTATTTTTGTGATTTTATTATTTTTTAATTATTCAAAATATTAAAATATGCTTAAAAATAAAAATTTTTAGAAAATTCTAATTTTATTTTTTTTAGACTCCTCTGATATCAGAGAAGTCCCAAAATCAATTTGATGAATTTTTGAAATGTATTTTTGAAGTTATGAATTTTTAAAGTTTAATTTTGATTATGTGGCTTAATTGATCCATTTAATAAGGTTAAACATTTTCAATTGACTTCAGATTTTTATGTGAGGTTCCCCTAATCCTAAAGATCAGTGGAGAATTATTTTCAAGTCATTTTAATGTGTGATTAACTCTAATGAATTAATGTTCAATTTAGAGTGATTAGGCCAATTAGGATTATTTTTAAGGGATTAAATCAAACCATAATTTTCCTAGGGTCCTCTGGTCCTAAGATACTTCACCAAATTTTCCTACAATTTTCTAAGTAACATGCTAATTTTTTGGAATTAAAATGTCAAAAACAGTGACATAAACTTCAAAAATACATAACTTATCATAGGGTTAAATTCATTAAAAATAAAAAACTCAACAAAATAGATCAATTTCTTTCCACATTATTCTCCTCTGTTCACAGAGCAAGAGGGTATTTTTTTTTATTTTTGTGATTTTTCTATGCAAAGATATGAATTTTTTAAGTTTCTGGTATTTAAATAAATAGAAAATATCCTAATTTCCTACTTAAACCAGTCAGCGCCGCGTCAACCTCAGCAGCTCTGAAACCCTGCGTGTCGCGCTCCCATTCGACGCTGCCACCTGAGTCAGCAGCCATGCATCTCGCGGTCCCACTCCGTCTCCTTATCCGACGCCATCTGAGCCGTTCGTTCAATACAAGCGCAATCCGACGGCGATCGATCATCGTCTTCGACTGGTGTGCACCCATGACCGATGACCTTCTAACCCTAATATCTCCCTCGATTCTCAACGAATTTTCGAGTTCTTATGCTCTATGGATTCGTCTTGAGAAGAAAAACACATCCATAAGGTTAACATGGATTGAAATTGACTTGAATGAAATGAAGAATCGCTGGAAGCTCGGAAGGAAGAAGAGGGCAATACCTTCGCTCTGAGAAGTGAAGCTTCTATCAGAGAGGCTCGGCACATTCGTTGGAGTCCAAGGAAGCTAGGGATGAAGCCTGGAGCTGTGGTGAAATGCCTAAGCTTGACTTCCACTAGGCCCGATCACAAAGCTTGGAGGCTGGAACAACTGGGTGGCTTGGGGAGGGGGCTTTCACTGTGGAACTCCTTCTCTACCTCTGGTGAAGGTGTGGGAAGAGTTAATTTGGATTTGGTGAAGTTTCAGAGAGTGTCCTATTTCGCGCTCGATTTTTAGCTCGAAATCGGGGTCGAGCTTGAGGGATTCAGGGTAGGAGAACAGTGGGGATGAGCTTCTCTTGGGTAGGAGGAGCTTTGGGAGTGATTTGGAGGGCTTCTGTTGAGAAAAATTTCAACACCTCTCTCATGGCTGAGAGGTGGTGTTTAAATGGCTAGGGCCATTCAGCAGGGTTTGGGTTCAATTGAAGGGTGGATTTAGTTGCTTAGGTGGAGGACAGAGAGGCTCCAATGTTTAATTTGGCTGAGGTGGCCAATTGGTGGAGTTTAGGTGAGTTTAGGTGGGTGGTGGCTATCGGTTTTGACCCCCTCTGGCAGCTAGGCCGGCCGGCAAGGACAGGGGAGCTGGCCCCTAAGGTCAGGTGAGTCATGCAGATGTTTAATGGTGATTAGCAGTTGTGGGGATGTTTTAGGGTAAGGCAAAAGAGGATTTGTCCACTTAAGGGAAGAGATCCCTTAAAATGGAGATCCCTTGGTCCATGGCTCACTTAGCTTGGGCTAGGTGGATCTAGGGTGGTTCCTAGGGTTCACTTGGTGGCTGTGGAAAGGTTGGTTTAGCCACACTTGGTTCAATTTGTTTTGATTAGTCCATAGGTTCAAATTGGCTCACTTGGGTTTGGGTTAGGCTAACTTGGTTTTGGGTTTGATTTATGTCCAAGTGTCTTAAGCAACACTATAAAAATGATTCCCATGAAAAACTATCATGAAGACATGGAATGGTTTTGAGTTCAATTGGAAGGTCAATTTGGTGGATTTTGGTATTTTGGTTAATTTAGGCAACATTGAATCAACTTGGGTCCAAGTTGGGTTAAGGTGAGGTTTATACCCAATTGAAAGTTTCAAATGGTCTAAGGGAATGTAGTGAAGAGTTTCCAAGATCAATTGGGAAGAAATTTTAGGGTTTGGCTAATCAATTTGGTAGGTTTAGGGCATGGATTCACTTTAGGCTAAAATGGAGGTATTTTGGTTTTCAAATGGAATTGTACTCAAATATGAATCAAATTGGGCTTGGATTTGGTTTAGATTGATATTAATGATGTTGAATTAAAGTTTAGAATTGCAATTGGGCAAAATTGAGGTCAAATGAGTTGGTTTGGTGTGACATTGTGTCCATTTAGGTTAAAAATGGATCAATTTGGGGATTTTGATAAAAATGGGTTATTTTCGCAAAATTGGGCTATGGTGTTGTTGAACAAAATGAAATTGGAAATATTTGGAATTTTCTGGTAATTTTTGGAATTTTTGGAATTTTGTGCCAAAAGGGTATTTTAGGGTATCAAGAGGTTATTTGGAGGGTATTGGGGTATTTTGGTGAATCTAAAAGGTGGGGGTTGTTTCAAAATGATCTTTAGGATTTTTGGGAATTTTGGGTAATTTTTGGAATTTTTTGGAAAATTTGGGGCAATTAGGTAATTTTAGGTAGGTTTGAAGGACCCAATGTCAAAACCAGACATTTTGGGCCATGGACCAAGAAATGTCCACCCTGAACATCTCATGGGTTGTTTCCAACCCTCTTAGCCGAAGATCTAGGGGTTTGGATTTAGCCACATGAGTGCTCAAATGAACCAGGGGGAGAATTGGGTAAGGATGGTGTGTGTGAGAGTGCAGTGTGTGTAAGCCAGACCTCACCAGGACCAGGCCACACAAGGTAGTCCTAAGGCTTGAACAACCTTATACGGCTCACTATTGGTTCTCCATATGGTGGTCTTAACCTTCTAAGGTGATTTAGAGGTTTGCAACCATCCAAGTGGGATCCCAAGAGGAGTCAAGAAGTAGCTGAATTGCTAAAGGTGGGTCCCAATTCTAGTCCTCTAGGATAGTCAAGGAGAAAACCTATGGCTAGATCCTAAGCACTAAGGAGAGAAGAACAGACCTCACAAAAAATGAGGTCAACAAATGGACCCCCAATAGGTGTGGTGTGCTGACAAAGCACACCGCGCGTATTGGCGTTGACCGAAGAGATCAACAAAACCAACACAGATGTCTAAGTGACACACTTAGAACAGAGTAGAGAAAAATTCCGGCTGGGGAGTGTCGAGCGGATCTCGAGGCCGAAGATCCACGAACTCTCGGCGGGGAAGAAGGAGGTGAATTCCAAATCACAAGACTTGGAGAGATTAGATTTTAGATTCGTTTCATTTTATTTCAAGTTTCAATTTTGAATTTGAGTTCCAAATTGATTTGAGTTTCAATTTTAGTTAAAGTTCGGTTTAAGATTGATTTTAAGGTGGATTTCGTTGAGATTCAGAATTTGGAATGAGAATCAGAACCTAGGTTCTAACCTCGGAATTTGAAAGAGAACTAGAATTTAGGCCCTAGTCTCGACGAAGAGAGTTGGAATTTAGGCTCTAACCTCGGAAAGAAGATAAAAAATTAGGTACTGATCGAAAAGGATGAGGACTGAAATTCAAGTACTAGCCTCGGAGAGAGAATCGGAATTTAGGTACCGACCTAACAAAGGATGAGAATCAGAATTTAGGTACTGATCTCGAAGGGGATGAGAATTGAAATTTATGTATCAATCTCAAAAAGAGAGTCGGAATTTAGGTACCAACCTCACAAAGGATGAGAATCAGAATTTAGGTACTGATCTCGAAAGAGTGAGAATTGAAATTTAAGTATCGATTTCGAAAAGAGAGTCGGAATTTAGGTACCTACCTCGAAAGGAGAGAACTAAAAATTTAGGTACCAGTCTTGGAAGAGAAACGAAATTTTGGTATCGATCTCGGAAAGAGAGTCGGAATTTAAGTACGGACCTCTAAAGGAGAGAACTAGAACTTAGATACCAGTCTCGAAAAGAGAGAACTGGAATTTAGGTACCCGTCCTGGAAGAGAATCAAAATTTAGGTATCGATCTCGGAAAGAGAGTCAGAATTTAGGTACCGACCTCGAAAGGAGAGAACTGGAATTTAGGTACCAGTCTTGGAAGAGAATCAAAATTTAGGTATTGATCTCGAAAAGAGAGTCGAAATTTAGGTACTGACCTCAAAAGGAGAGAACTGGAATTTAAGTACCAGTCTCGGAAGAGAATCGAAATTTAGGTATTGATCTCGAAAAGAGAGTTGGAATTTAGGTACCGACCTCGAATGGAGAGAACTAGAATTTAGGTACCAGTCTTGGAATATAATCAAAATTTAGGTATCGATCTCGAAAAGAGAGTCAAAATTTAGGTACTGACCTCGAAAGGAGAGAACTAGAATTTAGGTACCAGTCTAGGAAGAGAATCAAAATTTAGGTATCAATCTCGAAAGAGAGTCAGAATTTAAGTACCGACCTCGAAAGGAGAGAACTGGAATTTAGGTACCAGTCTCAAAAGTTGAGAATTGAAATTTAGGTATCGATCTCGGAAAGAGAGTCGGAATTTAGGTACCGACCTCGAAAGGAGAGAACTACAATTTAGGTACCATTCTCACAAGAGTATCGAAATTTAGGTATCGATCTCGAAAAGAGAGTCAGAATTTAGGTACCGACCTCGAAAGGATAGAATCAGAATTTAGGTACCAGTCTCGGAAGAGAATCAAAATCTAGGTATCAATCTCAAAAAGAGAGTCGGAATTTTGGTACCGACCTCGAAAGGAGAGAATTGGAATTTAGGTACCAGTCTCGCAAGAGAATCAAAATTTAGGTATCGATCTCGGAAAGAGAGTAAGAATTTAGGTACCGACCTCGAAAGGAGAGAACTGGAATTTAAGTACCAGTCTCGCAAGAGAAACGAAATTTAGGTATCGATCTCGGAAAGAGAGTCAGAATTTAGGTACCGATCTCGAAAGGAGAGAACTGGAATTTAGGTACCAGTATCGCAAGAGAATCAAAAATTAGGTATCGATCTCAGAAAGAGAGTCGGAATTTAGGTACCAACCTCGAAAGGAGAGAACTGGAATTTAGGTACCAGTCTGCAACTGAATCGAAATTTAGGTATCGATCTTGGAAAGAGAGTCGGAATTTAGGTACCGATCTCGAAAGGAGAGAACTGGAATATAGGTACCAGTCTCGGAAGGGTGAGAACTGAAAATTAGGAACCAGTCTCGGAAGGTAGACGATTGAGTTTTGAAGATTTCAACGATTAGAAGCGTAGTAGAGGATTGGAATGGGTCATGAAAGTGTTTCACGTCCCGAAGGATTTCATCAAAGGTTGAAAGTTTGGCGAAGGAAGTGAATCCACGCCATTAGAACCAAATCGAGAATCTCGTGGTTCTGTGTCAGTAGACTCAGCAACCTTCTCAAAAGAGGGGAGAAATCGCAGAGAGTCGAAAAGATTTCGAGAACAGCCACAGGCTGGGGATATCGGATTCGGGAATTTGTTTTCATTATTCATTGCTTTTAGTGATATGATTTTTTTTTAAGTTTCGTTTTCGATTGAAATTTCACTTTGATTCAGATTTTAATTGATTTACTTGGTTCACATCTTGAAGTTTTAAGTTGATCTTTTTTTAGTTTTGGTTTGTGTTTTATTTTGACTTTGAATTCAAATTTTATTTTGTTGTTATTATTTCATTCAAATCGTTCTTCGTCCAACTTTCTTTTAACCCAAGTTAAACTCAGATATGGTGAAATTTGCATTAAATTGCATAAAACTAAAGATAAAACACAAAGTTCATATCCACTAAAATGTCGAAGATACATCAGGTGATTCCATCAAAACATTTCTGATGACATCCTTCTGAAAACAAACTTTTACAAAAGTTCATATATATATCTGAACATGGACTGCATTGATATCTTCGTGTACTCTGACAAAATTGTCTGTTTGATTCATCCATGTCCGAAAAGTAAACTACATAGGTAATAACATCGCCATCTAAGCCACTTTCCGGAGGAGAATCCCACGTAAGTGTATTTTAGAGGTTTGCTACTAGTATGCAGCCTACAGCTCGTAGGGCTGCATATTCTCTTGTTCTGGATATGGCTGGAAGTAGACCGAAATTTTACTCTCATCCATCCTTCTGAAGGTGATGGAGACTCGCTCGTAGGGAACTCCTGGTATGCAGTGCTTCGCTACATCTGCACCATTTCCTTGTAGTACGAGAGCAGAGCGTACCGGTAGAGGTATCTCCACCGGCCCTCAGAATTCTCTAGGGCCAACTATCTGGAGTTCTGTCCCGAACATAATGTTGCATTGGTTGATGACGGAAATGGTACAAAAGGGCCTTACAAAATCATGATGATCTGTGTGAGGTGGAATGCAGTCTCCTTCTGCATAGATGTTGATAATACAGCTGTTCGGTATGCAATCAGCGTGTAGAACTCGCCAAGCCACCATCTTTTTTATCATTTTCTTAATTAAAACTGGCATTGGATCCACTTCATCGTAGCGGAGTATCCCTGGCGGATTTCCTTCGTTGTCATCAGCGAAGTTGTAACAGCATCCAAATTGAATAGTAATCCACCCCTTACCTCTTTTCCATTTCTTTGGCTCGGAGTAGGTCCTTCTATGTAATCGTTTTGCACAACCTTGTTTCTTTAGCTCGTTGACGTAGTCTACAATCTCACTCTACTCGTAGTGAGAGAAAACATATGTATGTAACTCTAGTCCTTCCAAAATGTTGACATATCTGCCTCTGATTCTCTGAAAGTTTTCAAAATTCTGCTTCCGCACCCTCTGGATCATCTCCAATTCGAGCTCTGAAATTATCTGCAGCTGTCGGGGTCTAGTGACGTACTGTGGGATATATGGCTCCACACCATCACACTCTCCTGGGATCGTCACAATCTCAGGTGTAGGCACTATAGTAACCTTCTCCGGAACAACCTCTGCTATGGTGCTTCTGAGGACTGGCCACCTTAGGGTAACTGCTACGGCCGTCGGGATTTCTTCCTTGTTCTGCTCTTCTGTTAATTTCTTCAGCATCTTGGCGATACATCGTGGGTCGGGATTTCTTCCTTGTTCCAGATTCTGTTGCGCTGCAATTCGCTTTCCTTCCAAGTTTTCCAATTCTTCCAGCCGTAGTCTGGCATTTTCTTCTGTAGTGATCCTGTTCGCAACTGCAATTCTGAGTGATGGGAGCTGAACTTCCAAGGGTAGAACTGCCTTGGACACGTACATTAGACCGTAGGGCATAGAATGAGTAGGAGTCTTGAAAGTCATTCTGTAGGCCCATAAGGCTTCTAACAACTTCTCGTGCCAATTCCTTTTGTTATCATCCAAAGTTTTCTTTAAGATTTGGACGAGAGTTTTATTAAAAGCCTCGGCCAAGCCGTTTGCTCTTGGGTAGTAGATCGTTGAATAGCGCCAATCGATCTTGTGTCTTCTGACAAAACTATTGATCTTCGTGCTTTTGAACACAGACGCATTATCTGAAATGATTCTGAGCGGTACCCCGAAGCGATAGACGACCTGATTTCTAAAGATATGTAGCACGTGATGTGCCTTCACTTCCCTGAGTGGTACTGCTTCTGCCCACTTGGAAAAGTAGTCTGTCGCTGCAAGAATGAAGCGATGTCCTCTTGAAAAAGGCGGTTCTATCGGACCTGATCTATAAAAAAATATACCTATTCTTTATGTCTTAATTCTTATCAATTAAGGATATTCTGCTTTAATCAAAAGGTATTTTTTCTGTGTTTTTGGATGTAGGTGATGTAAAAATGTCCAAAAAGGAAAAAAGGAGCAAAAATGGAGCAAAATACAAAAAGTATAAAAAATATAGCCTGGCGCCTAGGCGCCAGAAGTTGGCGCCTAAGTGCCAGACTCGATAAAAAAACTGTCAAGTTTTTGACAACGTTTGATCGGTTATTTTGATGGGGTGAGCGATTATTGGACATTCTAGAAGACTGGCAGTTGTTCCTTGATAATAAGACATGTGATACATTACATTTGGACGCTCCAAAACGGTTATAATCGCGAAGAGCTGCGAGCCAAAGTGAAGAGGTACGAAGAACTGGACGCGGTGTCTGGCGCCTAGGCGCCAGATTCCGGCACCTAGGCGCCAGATTCCGGCACCTAGGCGCCAGACAGACCTTCTAGAAGATTCATTGAATGTGGACATGTTTTGACGAGGTGCCTCAAGGAAACACTTGAAGCCTATAAATAGGGGTCCATTTCTTCAGAAAACGTGCCCATCCCATTGTAACCCTTTCTCTTATCCACTTTAGGATCTCTCATCCTTAGAGAAAGAAATAGAGAGAGAAATTTAGGGCCACTTTTGTTTAGTTTAGTGAGTTTATTTTCAAGATGTTGCATCTGGAGTTCATTACACTGTGGAGTCAGTAGGAATCAGAAGATCTGTAGAAGGAATATTTGAGATAAGTATTTTATATTTGATTCAACGTTTATTTATTATGTTTTGCTGTTTATTTTCAATGTGTTCTGAGTAGTTAGTTTACTTTCTTCCTTCAATTATGAAGAGATAGATAAGATAATATAAAGATTCGACGAAGAATTAAAATTCAAAAAATTTTCAAAACATTTTGATGTCATTAATACCTAATCTTACTTTACTTTTTAAATTGGCCATTTGAATTGTTAAAACCTGTTGAAGAGTTTTGAGACCTTGAAGGAGAAGAACTCTTAACTTGTAAATGTCAAATGAATCTTTGGGTAGTCGAAGGCCATGTGTGGGCTATTCAAGGTGAAGTGCAAATAAATAGCAAGATAAGATTTAAAGGGCGTAGAATTGATAAGTTTTTAGAGTGACAGACTAAATTCTTATAATTTGATTTATAGATTAGGAAAGGGTCACTAGTAGGGCCGACCATAGCCACCCTTGGACATCTAGTAGTGTGAGTCTAGATTAACCCATTCTGCTAACAATACATCCAGACCTGATCTGTAAATTAGCAAATGTTCTTTGCACCTGGATCAAAGGGTAAAGAACATGAATGCTTCTATTTGGCACAATACCATAAATCAAATTCTTCAATGAATATTAAATTATCTTAAAAATCTTAGATTAATTGAAGGAAAGAAAGTTGTTTATTTTATATAGTTTTCATAAATCATTTTCTTATTATTGTTTTCTTTATTTGCATCTAGAAAATTAATAGTAATTTATAGTTAAATTAGAGGATAAAAAGATATTTTTGAAATATAATATTTAGAAAATTTATTACTATAATTTTTCCCCGTGGGATCGATACTGGGGTATAAAAGAAAACCCTAATTACTTGAAACGATACGTATACTTGCGTAGTACCGCTAGTGTGTAAAATATTTTCTAAAAATTTACATCATTTTGATTTTATACACCAGCCACTATTTATAAATTGGGTCAAGCTTTTGGCCATCTTTTTGAAGTGAATATTACTGCATTATTGCGGGTCGGGTCAAGTTTTTGGCGCCGTTGCCGGGGATCGAAATAAAATAGTTATAAATTTTTGTAAAAAAATATTATATTTCTAAAAATATAAAAATATAAAAAAAATTATATAAATAATAAAAAAATAAAGATATATATTTTTTTATTCCTTGTTTTATGCGAAGATTTGGTTCTAAAGGATTAATACCTTTAGATTCTGAATTAGAAAGAACTATTAGAAAAATTAAAAAGAGAAAACAAATTCAAAAATTTCGAGAAATGGCTACTTTACAAAATCCAATTGAACTTAATGATCAAAATGTTTATAAACCATTAAGGGATTATGCTAACCCTACAGTTGATGAACTTCATAGTAGTATTCAAATACCCACTGTAGATGCTAATTCTTTTGAACTTAAACCGTCTATTATTCAAATGGTGCAAAAAAATCAATTTGGTGGATCACCAAATGAGGATCCAAATTTACATCTTGTTAGTTTTTTAGAAATTTTTGCTACCTTTAAATATCACATTGTTTCTGATGATCCTATTAGACTTAGACTCCTTCCTTTTTCTTTAAGAGATAAAACGAAGATGTGGTTAAACTCATTAGCAACTGGTTCTATTAAAACATGGGTTGAAATGGCACAAAATTCCTTGCTAAATATTTTCCTCCTTCTAAAACTGCTAAATTAAGAAATGATATTACTTCGTTTAGTTAATTTGATGGGGATACAATATATGAAACTTGGGAAAGATATAAAGAACTATTAATAAAATGTCCTCATCATGCTTTACCTGATTGGTTGATTATTCAAACATTTTATAATGGATTAATTGGATCTTTAAAATCAATTATTGATGATGCTGCTGGAGGTTCTTTAATGTCTAAATCATTTGAAGAAGCTTATACTATAATTGAAGAAATGGCTAATAACAATTTTCAATGGCCTTCCGAAAGGATTAATCCTAAAAAGATGGCAAGTATTCATGATAATGAAGCCTTTTCTATTTTAGCTTCACAAGTTGCAGCAATCTCTAAGAAATTAGATAATTTTGCAATTAATATTTCACATAATAACTCTGCTAATATTGAAGATTCTCAAACTATTGAAACTTTACAAGCTATTGCAAGTAAAAATATTCCTTATTCAAATTATTATAATCCTGGGTGGAAAAATCATCCTAATTTTAACTGGAATAATTCGCAACAACAATGGGGCAATAATCAATCTCATCCCACTGGAAATTGGAATAATCAAGTTAATTCAAATTATAAACCTCCTGGATTTAATAATCAGCAGAAAAAGTTATCAATAGAAGAATTAATTTTAAAAATGAATAATCAATTACAAAATCAAAATACTGCTATTAGTAATATTAAAAATCAAATGGGGCAAATTGCTACTTTAATTAATAACAGACCTGTAAGAACACTTCCTAGTAATGTTGAAATTAATCCAAAGGAAACTGGAAAAGAACATGAACAAGTTAAAGCTGTGCAACTTAGAAGTGGAAAAGAATTAAAAGAAAGAATGCGTGAATGAAATTAAAAAAGAGATTGAGGTTGAAGAGATCGAAAAACCTAAAGAAACTCTCTCTCCTAGTCAAGATCAAACTCGTTATACCTGTTAATGTGGAAGTTGAAAACCACCACCACCTTTTCCTCAAAGACCGAAACATCGAAATTAGATCATCAATTTTCTAAGTTCTTTGAAATTTTTAAGAAACTTACTATTAACATACCTTTTGCTGAAGCTTTGGAACAAATGCGAACTTACGCAAAATTTATGAAGGATATTTTAAGACAAAAATGAAAATTTGAAGCTTTTGAAACTGTTGCATTAAGTGAAGAATGCAGTGCAATAATTCAAAAGAAATTACCCGAAAAGCTTAAGGATCCTGGAAGTTTCACTATACCCTGTGCTATTGGAGAAAAATTTTGTGGAAAAGCTTTATGTGATTTAGGAGCAAGTATTAATCTCATGTCATTTTCTATCTTCCGAAGATTAGATTTAGGAGATATTATTCCCACCACTGTAACCTTCAGTTAGATGATAGATCTATCACTTATCCTAATGGAGTTATAGAGGATGTCCTTGTTAAAGTGGATAAATTTATCTTTCTTGTAGATTTCATAGTACTTGATATGGAAGAAGATAAAGAGATACCTATTAATTTAGGGAGACATTTTCTAGCTACCAGACGAGCTATGATTGATGTACAAAAGGGAGAACTAACCATGAGAGTTAATGATCAAGAAATTAAATTCAATGTTCTTAAATTAATGATGTACCCTGATAAAGAGAAATTTTATCGAATGGATATAATTGATTATATAATTGAAAAACATTATCAAGAAAAATGTAAAGTCATTTCTGAAGAAAAATTTGAATTTTTAACTGATGAAGATGAAGTAGAAGAAGAAGAGACTCATTTTATTAAAGATGATTGAGAAACTTTAGACATAACTCAAAATGATATACTTTTACCATCAATTAAAAAAGCCCCTGAACTGGAATTAAAAATGTTACCTTCCCATTTAAAATATGCATTTCTTGGAAATTCGTTAACTTGACATGTTATTATTTGCTCTGAACTGAGTAAAGATCAAGAAGAAAAACTAGTAGGTGTGTTTAAGAATTATAAGAAAGCTTTTGGATGGACTATTGCTGATATAAGAGGAATAAGCCCTTCCATTTGCATGCATAGAATCTTAATGGAAGAAAATTTTAAACCTACTATAGAATCGCAAAGAAGATTAAATCCTATCATGAAAGAGGTTGTTAAAAAAGAAATTATTAAGTGGTTAAATGCTGGTATTATTTATCCTATTTTGGATAGTCAATGGGTAAGTCCTATTCATTGTGTTCCGAAGAAAGGAGGTGTAACTGTCATTGTTAACGATAAAAATGAACTTATTCCGACAAGACAAGTTACTGGATGGCGAATTTGTATTGACTATAGGAAATTAAATAAAGACACTAGAAAGGATCATTTTCCTTTACCTTTCTTGGATCAAATGCTTGATAAATTAGCTGGACACTTATATTTCTATTTTCTGGATGGATATTCTGGTTATCATTAATTACTTATTGCTCCTGATGACCAAGAAAAGACAACATTTACAAGTCCTTATGGAACATTTGCTTTTAGAAGAATGCCTTTTGGTTTATGTAATGCACCTGCAACTTTTCAAAGAAGTATGATGTCAATTTTTTGTGATTTGATTGACAAAGGAATTGAAATATTCATGGACAATTTTTCAGTCTTTGGAACTTCTTTTGAATCTTGTTTGGAAAACATAGCCAAAGTTCTGGAAAGACGTGAAGAAACAAATTTAGTTCTTAACTGGGAAAAATATCAATTCATGGTCACAGAAGGCATTGTACTTGGTCACAAAGTATCACAAAAAGGAATGGAAGTAGATCAAGCAAAAGTGAAAATTATTGCTGAATTACAACCACCTACTACTGTTACTGATGTGAGAAGTTTTCTAGGTCATATTTAATTTTATAGAAGATACATAAAGGATTTTTCTAAAATTGCTAAACATCTTTGTCATTTATTGGAAGAAGATGCAAAATTTGAATTTAATAAAGTATGTATTAATGCTTTTAATATTCTGAAAGAAAAATTAATAACTGCACCTATCATTGTTGCACCTAATTGGAATAAATCTTTTGAATTAACGTGTGATGCAAGTGATTTTGCAATTGGAGTTGTATTAGGACAAAAATATGAGAAAATTTTCAAAGTTGTATATTATGCTAGTAAAACTCTCACTGAAACACAAAGAAATTACACTACCACTGAGAAAGAGCTTCAAGCTATAGTATATGCCTTTGATAAATTTAGACCTTATCTTCTTGGTACTAAATGCATAGTTCATTCTGATCATTCTGCTATTAAATATCTATTATCTAAGAAGGGTTCTAAACCTAGACTAATAAGATGGGTTTTACTTCTGCAAGAATTTGATTTTCAAATAGTAGATAGAAAAGGAATTGAAAACCAACTTGCTGATCATTTGTCAAGAATTAAAAATGATATTATTTCGGAAGAAAATATAAATGAGAAATTTCCTGATGAATCTTTATATGTTATTCAAAAATACAAAACACCTTAATATGCTGATATTGTTAATTATTTAGTTAGCAATATTTTGCCTTATGACTTGGATAACAAATTTATTAAGAAATTTAAATATGATGCTAAATCTTATATTTGGGAAGAACCTCATTTATTTAAAATTGGTAAAGATTCCATGATTTGAAGATGTGTACCTTATGAGGAAACATTCGTTATTATTCAAAAATGTCATGATTCCGATTTTGGAGGACACTTTGGCATAGATAAAACTACATTTAAAATTTTAAATTCTTGATTTTATTGGCCTACCTTATTTAATGTTGTGAGACAATATGTGAAAACAGGTGATCGATGTCAAAGGATGGGAAATATATCTAGGAAGAATGAAATACCTTTAAACTATATATTGGAAGTTGAAATTTTTGATATATGGGGTTTAGACTTTATGGGACCATTTGTTCCATCATTTGGAAAAATTTATATTTTAATAGCAGTTGATTATGTTTCAAAGTGGATTGAAGCTGTAGCTTTACCAAACTGTGATTCCAAAAGTGTTTCTAAATTTTTAAAGAAAATGATATTTTCAAGATTTGGAATGCCTAAGGTAATTATCACTGATGGTGGAAGTCATTTCAGGAATATAAGAATTCAATCATTACTACAAAAATTTGGAATCAAACATAGAATTACAACTGCTTATCACCCACAAACAAGTGGAATGGCTGAAGTATTAAACAGAGAAATTAAAAGAATTTTAGAGAAGACTATTAATCCTAAAAGAACTGATTGGGTTGATAGACTTGATTCTGCATTATGGGCTTATAGAACAGCTTATATGACACCAATCGGAATGTCACCTTACCGGTTAATTTATGGTAAATATTGTCACTTACATGTAGAAATTGAACATAAAGCTTATTGGGCGATAAAGGAGTTTAATTTTAATTTGAATAAAGCAGGAGAAAAGCGATTATTACAATTAAATGAGATGGAAGAAACAAGAAATGAAGCATATTAAAATTCTAGGATTTATAAAGAGAAAATGAAGATGTTGCATGATAAGAAAATATCAGGAAAAGTTTTTGAACCTGGACAAGAAGTATTAATGTTTAACTCTCATTTAAAACTTTTTCATGGAAAATAATGATCTAAATGGATTGGACCCTATATAGTTGAGAAAGTATACCATTATGGAGCTGTGGATATTAAAGATCCCAAAACAGGAAAAATTTTTAAAGTAAATGGAGTAAGATTGAAGCCTTATTTGGGAGATATTAAAAAGATTTATAAAGAGGCTTATGATTTGAGTCAACCTGATTAAAGATTTACTTAAGTCGGGCTGACGACGTTAAACCAAGCGCTTTGTGGGAGGCAACCCATAATTATCTTTTGTTATGAGTGTTTTTGTATTTTAATGTAAGGTTATGCCTCGATCTTGATTAATTTTATATTACTTTAGAAAAAAATTTTGATGCTTATAAGTCTTTGTTGACTTAGGCTGAAAATTATTTTAAAGTTTGTAAGATTTAAAAATAGGATCACTCTATTATGAATATGAGTAAAAAGGAGATCAAGTTAACCTTCATTATGATTGTTTACAATATGAGTTATTGAGTCTAAATTACTCTTAACAGTATAATATACCTATCTTAGAGAACGAAATTTTGAAATTTGACAATTAGGCGAAACAGAGTTGAACATAGTTCTGGCGCTTAGGCGCCAGAATTCAGCGCCTAAGCGCCACGGTTACTGGGTCGTGCAAAAAACGAAAATTTTCAGTTCTTCACACGATTTTCCCCTTTAAATCAACCTATCTTCTTCCCTAACCATCAAGCAATCAAAATTACGTCCCTTGCACTTCATTCTTGAGAGATTTGAGAAATTTTGAAGAAATGGAAGGAAGAAATAATGGAGAAGAAGCTAGGGACAAGGTCTCAAAGGATCCTCAACCCTACTTCAATGGTTTCATCGTTGTAAGTTTAGAGAAAATTTCTAGTCGTTTGGATAAGTTTGAAGCGGAGTTTAAAAGCATTGGAGTCGCCTTCATGAGATGTTTCATCAAGTTGAACATCTAGAATGGCAAATGAAACTTCAATTTGATCATTTTGCGGCTTATCAAGATGCTCAAGTTGAAATGTATGCGAAGAACAAGTGGATTGACGAAAAGACGGCTACGGATTTCTCGAGAGCGTTAGTGTTCTTTCCAAATGGAATACACAATTTCCCTTGTGAAGATTAGAGTATTCTAGTAATGAGATAGTTATGATATGGTTTGTTGAGTCGTTGTATCGATTTAGAGAATCGATTGTGTTTGTATGTGTATTTGCTTTCATGTTCAATGTGTGTTGTTTTTGCTTGGAAATTGTTATGTTTTGAGTGTGTATTAGGAACTTGAATCAAATATAATACTTAGTTGGAATGTATTAAGTCAATATTGAAAGTTTATGAATGGAATTTAGTGAGTTTGATTGAAACCTTATGTTTGATTGGTGGATTAAATATTTAATTTTTTAAAATTTTTGAAAAATGCTGTGGAAGTTAGAAATTGAAGCCCTACTCTGATATGAGTAATTGGAAGTTGAATTTATGAAATTTGGTGGAAAACAAAATTTAAAAATAATTTTTTGTGAAAGGCGAGTCTGGCGCCTAGGCGCCAGAATTCGGCGCCTAAGCGCCAGTTCAGCCTGTACCCAAAAAATTACTTAAATAACGCCCAAAAGCCTTTTTTGATGCCTAAGCTTCATCGTCTTTCCCATTTTCGTGAAAATACATACTTTAGATCCATTTTGAGGTCAAAACATCAAGGATTTGAGCGCGAAACCACTCGATTTCTTCGTCTCAAGGTCAGATCTACACTTTAAACCATTTATTTTCGATTTTCACCATAGATTTCCCTAGTTTTTGCTAAGAACCAAAAATTTTGAAAAATTTTTTTCGATTTTTAGTGATTTCTTTGGATTTTTAAACTTATTTTAAGTATTATAAACTTAAAAAGAGTTTAAATCTTTAATTCCTAAATTTGTTCTTGTTTTCTTTCACGTTTAGACGGCTCCAAAATCTAAATGCGGAAAGGCATGAGATAACTTTGATAGCAGCAAATTTTCTACTGCGGGTGCGCATTTTCGCTTCCACGAATTTGCGACGTCCAGAAATTTCATTTTAGAATGATGTTTCTATGATCCTGGAGAAATGATTGAAAACACTATCATTGCACACAATTGGCAACGATTCTGTTATTTCACTGTTGTTGCTGTTATCCCGATTGTTCGAGAGTTTTATGCAAATTTTCTGGATGCCGAAGATTATGAAGTCTTTGTCAGAGGAATCGGAGTTGGATTTAGTCATGAAAGAATCAATATGTTTTATGGCCTGCCACCGACTATAGAGTGCTATTATTCTAGATTATCACCATCTAAGGGAGATTTGTATATGATCATTGCTTATTTGACTGACAGTACTGGATCTTGGAAGATCAGGAACGAAAAAAGGGTAAACTTTAAATCCTCCAATTAAATGGTATTTCTAAAGCATGGCACTACTTTATTTCTGCTAGATTGTTACCTTCCAACCACCTGAGTGAAGTGACTAGAGATCGAGCGATCTTAAACTACTGCATTCAGGAGAGGAAGCCTATTGATGTCGGGAGTATTATTTATGATTTTGTGGATTCTACTTGCGAGATCCGAGCACTTACGTTAGATTGGGATTTCCATCTACGATTTCTTCACTATGCGTTAGTAATGGAGTCACTGCTGATATTTCTGAGGAGAAGTTAAAGTCTACCAAGCCAATTGGGCAGGAGAGTGTTAGTATCTATGATCGTCTTTGTGTGAACAGATCGACCTCTCCTACTTCTGCACATACTTCAGGTAGACCGTCTACTTCTAGACCCTCTACTTCTGCTGAGCCACCATCGAGTTTATAGGAATCAATGCATGATCAGTTTTTAGTGCAGCAGCAGGAGTTATTTCAAACTCACTGCAAGATTGATACTATTAACAGGAAGCTTGATCATCTATCTAATTGTACCCAGAGGAAGAGTAGTTATGATGCTGAGTATGATGAAGCCCTAGTCAGATTTCTGAAGGGTGAATGAGATGTTAGTTTTCCTACTTTTCCTAGTTTCACACCATTTGTTGATCCTAAGGACGTAGAATTTTCCTTTGGTGATGATGATGACGATGAGGCTACAGCTAGTGACTAGTAGTTATAGATCTTTATGATGTGCTACTCTGTTAGTTTGTTTTGTTTGAATTGTTTGTTTAGTTTTGTGTTTGATGTATGTTGATTTGTTTAAATATCTGTGTGGATTGATTAGTATTGAGATTCTGTTGTCGAAATATTCTTAGTATATTGTGTTGAGACTGAAGTTAGAGTTAATTTATATGTTTGTTTTAGTCTACTGTTTAGTACTTAGTAATTTTGCTCTGCTTTAATTTTAATTTATTATCATCATAAAATTAGCCTGCTTACTTTTTATACATGCTTCAATTCATAAAAGCATGAGTAGAAGTTAATTTTTCGTTTTTAAGATTGTTTTTACATACTTATAAAAATTCTTATGATTTTCTTTCTCTCATACTTTCAAATTATCATAGTATACCAAAACTTAAGTTTGGGGGAAGGGAAAATCCATTCAAATTTAAATTTTATTTGACCTTAAAGAGCTAATATTTTCTTAAAAAAATAAAATTTTTTTAACATAACTTAAGTAATGAAGAATTTATTTGAGATCACTTTTATTTTTGAAATTATAAACAATTTAGTGCAAATTAACCAAAAATTTTACTAACTTTGATTGATTTTAAGAATAGAATTATTTAACTTAAAGAAGAATAAGATAAAGAATTTTTCTATTCATGATAGAAATAATAGAATTTTAGAAATAATAAGTAATAAAAAATTATCACTTGAAAAAGAAAAGATTGGAAATCTTTTTAAATTCTTATTTATGTTATAATAATTAAGTGGAAATGTATAAGTTTTGAAAATATAAGTTAAGGATAGTGAAATTCAAAACCATTAACAGGCTATCCAGATATAGTAATCCTCTCTATAAAAAAAAAAAAGGAAAAAAGAAGAGAGGAGAAGCTTGAGGAAATGCCTAATCAAAAATTGGCTTCACTTGAATTATTTTATAGGAAGAAAACTAGTTACATATTTTACTTAATTTTTATACAAGAATATTTATTTAGAAAAGATTTTTCAAGAAAATCTTTTGTTTGTAAATAATTTATGAGATCTTAATATAATAGACTTCTATTATTTACAAAATGAATGAAAAGTTTGAAATCTTATGATTTGGTAGTTAAATATTCTTTAAATTCTTCAAATTAAACCTAGTTAGTGAAATTAGGATAATAATTTACTAAAAACTTTATAAAATAAAAAATTATAAGGAATCCTAAATATTTATCTTTTATTCCAAAGGTTATATATTTTATATAGTAGAAAGAGTTACTTGAGGACGAGTAACATTTAAGTTTGGGGGATTTTGATCTATAAAAAAATATACCTATTCTTTATGTCTTAATTCTTATCAATTAAGGAAATTATGTTTTAATGAAAGGTATTTTTCTGTGTTTTTGGATGTAGGTGATGTAAAAAGGTCCAAAAAGGAAAAAAGGAGCAAAAAGGAGCAAAAATGGAGCAAAATACAAAAAGTACAAAAATATGGCACTGCGCCTGGCGCCAGAAGTTGGCGCCTAAGCGCCAGACTCGATACAAAAACTGTCAAGTTTTTGACAACGTTTGATTGGTTATTTTGACGGAGTGAGCGGTTATTGGACATTCTAGAAAACTGGCAGTTGTTCCTTGATAATAGGACATGTGATACATTGCATTTGGACGCTCTAAAATGGTTTTAATCGCGAAGAGATTCGAGCTAAAGTGAAGAGGTACGAAGAACTGGACACGGTGTCTGGCACCTAAGCGCCAGATTCCGGTGCCTAGGCGCCAGACAGACCTTCTAGAAGATTCATTGAATGTGGACATGTTTTGAAGAGGTGCCTCAAGGCAACCCTTCAAGCCTATAAATAGTGGTCCATTTCTTCAGAAAACATGCCCCTCCCACTGTAACCCTTTCTCTTATCCACTTTAGGATCTCTCATCCTTAGAGAGAGAAATAGAGAGAGAAATTTAGGGCCACTTTTGTTTAGTTTAGTGAGTTTATTTTCAAGTTGTTGCATTTTGAGTTCATTACACTGTGGAGTCAGTAGGAATCAGAAGATCTGTAGAAGGAATATTTGAGATAAGTATTTTATATTTGATTCAAAGTTTATTTATTATGTTTTGCTGTTTATTTTCAATGTGTTCTGAGTAGTTAGTTTACTTTCTTCCTTCAATTATGAAGAGATAGATAAGATAATATAAAGATTCGATGGAGAATTGAAATTCAAAATATTTTCAAAACATTGTGATGACATTAATACTGATCTTACTTTACTTTTTAAATTGGCCATTTAAATTGTTAAAACATGTTGAAGAGTTTTGAGACCTTGAAGGAGAAGAACTCTTAACTTGTAAATGTCACATGAATCTTTGGGTAGTCGAAGGCCATGTGTGGGCTATTCAAGGTGAAGTGCGAATAAATAGGAAGATAAGATTTAAAGGGCGTAGAATTGATAAGTTTTTAGAGTGACAGACTAAATTCTTATATTTTGATTTATAGATTAGGAAATGGTCACTAGTAGGGCCGACCATAGCCACCCATGGACATCTAGTAGTGTGAGTCTAGATTAACTCATTCTACTAACAATACATCCGGACCTGATCTGTAAATTAGCCAATGTTCTTTGCGTCTGGATCAAAGGGTAAAGAATAGGAATGCTTCTATTTAGCACAATACCATAAATCAAATTCTCCAACGAATATTAAATTATCTTAAAAATCTTAGATTAATTGAAGGAAAGAAAGTTGTTTATTTTATATAGTTTTCATAAATCATTTTCTTATTATTGTTTTCTTTATTTGCTTCTAGTAAATTAATAGTAATTTATAGTTAAATAAGAGGATAAAAAGATATTTTTGAAATATAATATTTAGAAAATATATTACTATAATTTTTCCCCGTGGGATCGATACTGGGGTTATAAAAGAAAACCCTATATTACTTGAAACGATACGTATACTTGCGTAGTACCCCTAGTGTGTAAAATATTTTCTAAAAATTTACATCATTTTGATTTTATGCACTAGCCGCTATTTATTGGGTCAAGCTTTTGGCCATCTTTTGGAAGTGAATATTATTGCATTATTGCGGGTCAGGTCAACACCCACAATATTTGTGCCCCAACATTGAAATGGCCACGACACGATTGTCGGATGTAGCACATTTGGAGGTTGATGTAGAACCACTCCATGCACTTAGCACTGGTGACAACTCTTGGCGACCTTCATGCAGTCGGTCATCATTGAGGGTCAGTAGTACCCTAGTCTTTTAATCTTCATTTTCATCTTCGGACCTGACGGATGAGCGCCACAATGACCTGAGTGTACTTCTTTAACAATTTCATGAGCCTCAGACCCGCTCAGGCATCTTAGCCACATCTGATCAAAAGACCTTCTGTATAACGTATTGTTTATCAATGTGTAAGACAGAGTTCTTTCCTTAATCTGATGGGCTAATGACTTATCGTTCGGTAAGTTTCCTAATTGCAGGTAACCTATTAATGGTCGACGCCAGTCTTCTGCACTTTATGTTACTGCTGCAACTATTTCTTCTTCTTTTTCTGATTTGTGTATTGTATCCATGCCGAGCCGCGAGAGAACCCGTCGTCCCTGAATTGACACTTCAACTGATTCATCCTGTAAGCAGGTAAACTCTTTTGCGAGGGAGGCTAACGCATCTGCGAGAGCATTTTGTTTTCTGGGAATCTTGTAGATTGTTACATTCGGAATTTGCTCCAATAGTTTCATGGCATACTGAAAGTACTGCTCGAGCCTTGGTTTCGAGTGCATCCTGTCACGGTGATCTACTGAATGATCAACTGCGAATCTCCCTAGATGTTGAAATCTGTTATACCCATCTGAATGGTTAATTCCAATCCTGTTATGAGGGCTTCATATTCTGCTTTGTTATTTTTACACGGTTCTGTTAGGTGGTAGGAGTATCTTAACATCCCCGCTCCGGTGTTATAAAGATTAGTCTGATTCCTGTCTTACCGGGCACTATCGTTTGCGATTCTTTGTCTCTTTGTGTTGAAGATGCTCCACCGAAGTAAAATTCCCAACGCTGATCATCGGGGTCTTGTAAGCTCATTATCATCGACCACCTAGCACGTCTGCCGGAAAGCATCGGGCGAGTCTTCAAGTATTGCAACGAATTAACTTTCGAAATAATGTTGACCTTATGAGAAAGCATGTAATGCCTGAGATTTTGAGCGGCGAAGATCAGGGCCAAATAATGTTCTCAATCAGAGGGTACTTTACTTCTGTCAGAATCAGACGACGACTTAAGTAGTAGAGTGCGTTTTCTTTTCCCTCGTCATTGACCTAGGCTAACAGGGCTCCAAGGGAGTCATCTAAAGCCGCGGTATAAAGTATCAACGGTCTACCCGAGACTGGGGCTGCTAAGACAGGAGGTGTCATTAGATATTGTTTAATGTCCTCGAAGGCCCGTTGGCATTTCTCTTCCCAAAACGAATTTGGCATCCATTTTAACCAATGCCAAGAAGGGCTAACACCTACCTGACAAATTCGAGATAAAGCGTCGAAGGTATGCCAATTTTCCTTGAAAGGATCGTAATTGCTTCAAGTTTTTTGGAGGCGGCATTTCTAAGATAGCTTTAATCTTCTCCTGATCGATTTCAATTCTACGATGTCGAACAAAAAATCCTAAGAATTTCCTAGAGGTGACACCGAAGGCGCAGTTTAAGGGATTCATCTTAAGATTAAATTGTCTTAATCACTCGAAAACAATTCTCAAATCATACAGGTGATCTTTCTTCAGTTTACTTTTGATGACCACATCATCCACGTAGCACTCGACTTGGTTGTGAATGAGATCATCAAAAATCCTCTTCATTTCTCTTCGATAAGTTGCTCCTGCGTTCTTCAATGCGAAAGGCATTACTGTGTAGCAGTATATTCCGATTGGCGTTCTGAAGGCTGTGAGCTTTTCGTCTTCTGGAGCCATCTTTATCTGCTTGTATCCTGAAGATCCATCTATGAAAGAGAAGATTTCATGAGTCGAAGCTATGTCGATCATCAATTCTGGAATTGGTAGCGGGAATTCGTCTTTTGGGCATGCTTTATTCAAATCTCTGAATTCTACACAGATTCTGATCTGACATTCTTCTTTCTGACTGGTACCACGTTGGCTAACCAAGTTGGGTATTGTTCTTCACGAAAAGATTTAGCGTCTATTAGCTTCTTAACTTCAGCTATTACTTGGTGTTCAATCTCTAGACACATTCTTCTGGGAGCTTGTCTGACTGAAAAGACAGTGGGATCCATTCCTAGCCTGTGAACTACAACATCTGGAGCTAGTCCCGGCATTTCATCGTAACTCCAAGTAAAACAGTCCTTGAAGTCCGTTAATAGCCTGATCATCTCTTCGGAGTCTTCTTTATTGAGTAGGGAGCGAACAAAGGTTAGCCTAGGCTCTTTGCTAGTACCTAAGTTAACTTCAATTAACTCGTCTATTGTAGATTTATTTTCTTCTTCAAATTCTGGCAGAGCGTCTCTGATTTGCAGATCTTCAAGATCTTCTGAAGTTTCCAAGCAGTCTTTATTAGGCTCTCAAGTGACAACCAAGCAAAATCCTGTATCATCAACTGATCCTACTGTGCCGAATCCAATACCATGTTTTGAATTGGGAGACCGACTGGCATTGTTCCATAACTTTTCAAAGCGTTTTGATTGGCCTTTTGACCATTGCTTCGGCAAAATACCGCACAGAATTAAATTTTGAACACAGGGAGAATACCACTCAAACAACAATTCCATTAATTCAGAAGAAGTAACATCTTCAAACTGTACATCATTTTCAATTTTGGAAGAAGAAGCACCACGGTAGAAATTGATCGGCTTAGCACCACCACCATGCACTTCCTTGAACACCATAACCTCGATCTTATTAGAATGGATCAGGGTCTGGGTCATAGTATGCACATAGTGGTTAATGTTCTCGTACATTGCTTTGTATTCTTCAATCTTTTCATCTTCGAGAGAGATTTTGAACTGGGGTTTCTTTTGGTTTAATGTCACTACTTCTTTCTTGATTTCTTCTTCTTCTTCAGAGCTATTCTCCCAATCAACATCGATGACCAGTTTCTTCTGTTCAACTATTCCACCGTTTCTTCCTCGACCTCATCCCCGGCCTCGACCTCGGGTGTGAGTTCTGGAGAAACCTTCACCATCTCGTCGCAAGGGAGTGCTGAGTAACTGTTGAACGAGGATTTCAGGTTCTTTGTCGTCTCGTGCTTCTTTATCTTGATTTGGTATGGCATTTCTGGAGAAGATAGTTTTCTTTGAGGGTGTGTAGTAAGCTGCATCTTCTTGGATTCTGATTTCATGCACGGAGAATGGTTGTAAATCACCTTTGATACACTGCTCTTGTCCTCCTTCATAGTACTTTATACACTGGTGTAGAGATGACGGTACCATCCGTTTCTCATGGATCCATGGCTGACCCAGTAGCGTGTTGAATGATGTCTCAGAATCAATTATGTGGAACTTTGCGGTTGTCTTGGCTAATTCACCGATCTTCATTAATAGTGTTATCGATCCAAGAGCTCTTTCTCCTTTCTGGTTGAAGCCTCTTAGCATCATCTTGTCTACCTCGAGATCACAGGCATCAATCTCTAAATAGGCTAGCGTTCAAAGGTTCATTATATTAATTGACGCTCCTGGATCAACTAGCACCCTGGAGAGTGTGAACTTTCCAATACTGACTGAAATGTACAACGGTCGGTTGTGATCTGTTGTTCCAAGTAGTAAATCATCGTCCGTGAAGGTAACACCGCGCTGTCCTTTCAATGAGCAAACCTCGTCGAAGGAATTACCAGCCATTTGAGCTGGCATGATTTCTGGATCAAGTAAGGCCTTGACCAGATATTCTCTCATCTCCTTTGATAGGATGAGAGCGTCGTAGATGCTCAGTTTGGCCGGTAGCTTCCACTTTGTTACCAGGCTGTTCAATTTCTTCCCGAATGGGCAATTTTTCTGCTGGGGTTGGCTCTTCCTGAGCAACCGCCTGCTTTCCCTTGTCCTTTGGACCCAATCTCGGAGGTAGGACCTTTCTGCTTCTCAGATTGACTTCAGTAATTTCCTCTAAATCTACCGGTGTCTCTTCTTGAATTGGAACGACTGGCTCTTCTGAAGTTGCCTCGGCGTCTGATAATTCTAATTCTATCGTGATCAGAGCTCCTCGGAATTCACAAATAGACTCGTCACTTACTGCACTTTCATAGCCATCCTTGTGATTGTCCTTTTCTTCGTAGTGGTTATTTAGGTTTTGTATGATTTGAGAATCATTATTCGTATCGAAATCGAGATTCGGATTAGGTTGGTCGTCATTAGTTACGTAATCGTTAGAAACAGTCAAAACGTAGCCAACACCAAAACTCTTATTATTATAAGATCCCGTCGGGGCGAGCAAATAATCATACAGAGTCAGAGGTTCGAGGGATTTCTCCCCCAAATCAGAAACAACCATCCTAGGATAAGCAGCCCCTAGTCTAGCCTTCGGAGCCTCGGTCTTCTTTTCTTCTACGATCTTCTCCTTCTCCTGGGGCGGTTCTTCAATCGCAAGTGATAGTGCCGGCTCGACAGGTTTCAAACTCTGAGTTGAAGCATGCACCGAAGCGGTCTGGATGTGATCCAAAATTTTCTTTGATGACTTCATCCAAACTGTATTACATCCATCGTTAGTCATGTACGGGTCGATAGAAACAATAGGCTTCATCGAGATAACATTGACGGAACCTTCCTTTTGGGGTTGCTTCATGTATTCCTTTGGGATCGTTATGTTCCCTCTCCGAAGATTATCTTCCAGCCAGTTATTGAAGGTGAAGCAGTTTTTGATCTTATGTCTGATCATCCGGTGGTAGGGACAGTAGTTCGAATGATCCTTCTTGTCAGCTTCCTCGGGCTTCCTGGGCTCTGGCAACTGAAAGTCGGGCGTCTTCATCAAACTGCAAAACATCTTAGCCACTGCCTCAGTCTTGAATGGGTATTCTTTGTTCAAAAGTTCCTTCAGGGTACGTGATTAACTAGGTGATTGCTCATAATGCTGAGGCAACTAATAGCTCGGTCGAGGCTGTTGGTAGTTCTGCTGAGGTTGCTGGTATGTCCGTTGCGGTGGTTGATAGCTAGGCTGCGGTCGCTCTGGCTGTATCTGCACTGGCTGCTTACCTTTATCTACTGCCGCGACGATCCCGAACTTCTTTTCAAATGCTTTCACCGGCTTCTGTTTATTAGTCTTGTCAACAAAACTCGGCTGCTTTGCCTCCTCTTGCAAGCTCCCAGCTTTACTAAGCAACTTCTCGAAAGTCTTGATTATGAATCCTTTAAGGAGAAGTGCTATCGGGCCATGGATACTCTTCAGCAGGATACCGACCGCAAGCTGTTCCTGAAGCTGTGGTTCACACTTCATGCTCAGATCCTCCATCGAAGTATGTAATCCACCAATGTTTTGTTCATTTTCTGTCGCTCCACCACTAGATCATCGATAGTGATGTGGTGCGTGTTGACCTCATTTTTAATGAGGTCTTTTGCTTCTCTCTTTAGTACTTAGGATATTGCCTTAGGCTTTTCCTTTGACTAATCTTAGAGGACTAGAAATGGAACCCACTACTTAGAAATTCAAACACCTCTTAACTCCCTGCAAACCCCACAAGCTTGATTGTTGACCCCTAATCGCCTAGAGGGTTGAAATCAAATGTGGAGGTTTAAAGGATGAGTTCCCTATAGGACTTTTTGGCCTTAGGAATACCCCAGGTGACCCAGTGCAGTGAGGGTTGACTTGCACATACACTACACTATCACACACATTCCAAGTCCTAAAACCACACTCTTACCCAACTTGACTTTCTGACTCATGTAGGTAATTCATATGGATGGTCCTTAACCCCTAAGCCCCTGGCTAAGATGGTTAGGAACAACATAGTGAATGCCTCAAATGAGTCCTCTCATGGCTTATATAGGCTTAATATGGCTTCATGGCTCAACCAGAATGATTTCATTTCACTCACACTTAATCAATCTTCATTTTCCCAAAATTTCAATTTTTGACCCCCGGGGCCCTACACCTGCCAAACCTACCAAATGCCCTTGAAGCTATCCAAAATTTGCAAAATTGCCTAAATTACCCAAAATTCCTCAAAATCAGTCCTAAACATTTCCCACCACTCAAAGTGATCATCCATAGCCAAATACACCAAAATTTCCAAAAACACCCCCCAATACCCTCCAAATACCCAAAATGCCCTTCTTAACCAAAAAATCCATAAATTCCAAAAATTCCCAGAAAATTCCAGAAAATCCCAAATATTCCTAATTTCCTTTTGTTCAGCTACACAATGGGCCAATTTTGTCAATTTACCCTACTTTTACCAAAACCCCCAATTTAGCCCATTTTAAATCCAAATGAACCCAATGTCAAACCAAATCACCCCAATTGACCTCAATTTTTTGTCCAATTCAATTCTAAACTTCAATTCAATATCCCCAATATCAATTTAGATTAAATCCAAGTCCAATTTGATTGACATTTGGGCCCAATTTCAATTTGAAGCTAAAGGCCCAATTTTGGCCCATGACCTAAACCTAGCTCAAACCCACCCAATTCAACTCCAATTAAACCCAAACCTTTTCTAAACCTTCCCTAACATCCCCACAAACAAAACACTAACATAATTTGCCCAAAATTTGGACCCAAGTCCTACTCAATTTCAACCCAAAACAAAAATTTCATAAATGGGCCTACAGCTAAACCAAATCCAAATAGGCCCAAATCCCAAAATTAGAGCCCAACCAAAGTTGAAAACTCTTTGTGACACTCATATGAAAATTTCTCAACATTAATTTTACATCAAACCCAACATTAGACCAACCTTAGCCCAAGTTAACCCAATTTGACCCACTTTGGCCCCTTTACCAAATGTCCCAAATTAAACCCAATTCAACTCCAAATTATTCCAAACCAATTCCAAATCATTCAAGACACATCCCTAAACTAAACCCAATACTTGTTTGGCCCAAGCCTTTACCAAACTTTCATCCTAAAATCCATTTTAAAATCCAAAAGCCCACTTTCCTAAACCATTTTAAAAGCCAATCTCCACTAAATTTTAAAGGCCCAAACTTCATGCTAAAGCCCATATGACATTCTTTTCATCACCCCATTAATTGATATCATCCCTTAAGACCTAAATCAATCATCAAATAATCCTAAATTAGGCCTCATGCCAAAATAACCCATAAAATCCCAAAAATTCAAAACCTTCTTTCATGTAAATGACCAAGCTTTGTCCCAAGCCACATGGAGCCATGAGCAAGCCATTTACAAGCCATATGAAGTCATGGAAGGTTTGACATGTGACCATGCCATTAATGGCAAGAGGAGGGCCCCCGTTCCTAATCCTTCATTAAGCCTTTTTAACAATAACCATGTCACACACTAAACCAAGTTTAGCCACCTCACCATGGATGGGGACTTCACCACTCCATGGCGCGATGACCCAGTCGATCCCCCTGCCCAAAATCGGAACATGGGAAGGTGAACCAAGCCCAAATACATGGGTTGACCAAATTGAACCTAAAATGTGCCTCTCCCAATTCCATTTCAATTCACCACCTTTACACATGGCCAACTCCGATTGACTTCACCATTGCCGAGCCACCCCTCACCTGGTCGAGATGGTGACACGACCTGGCCGGCCAGCCACCACAGCCGCCGGAAAAACACATGGCCGAGACCTTGGGAGGAGCCCAAAATTGAAATTCCATCTTGTTAAGCTGCCCCATGCCCAATGGTTGCCATTGCTGTTCTTCCCTTGACCTAAGCAGCTGATCTAAACCATTAAACCCCCCTGGGAGGCCCTCCAACCACTCCTATTTAAACACCACCTCCTCTCGGCCAAGAGAGGAATCAAAACAAACCATACAGAAACTCTGACAAAATCATTCCAGACTCTCCCCCACACCTGGAGAACTTGATCCCCACTGAAATCCCCTGCCATTTCCTCTCCGTGAGCTCAATTTCGGAGTTGAAATTCAAGCCCAAAACCGGGACACTTCACCACGGTGAGTCAATCCTCAAATTGATTGACTCTACACCTTCACCAGGACTAAGAGGAGAAGTTTCCCGGTAAAAGCCCCCTCACCAGAGCCGGCCATTGCTTCCAGCCTCCAAGCTTTGTGATCGGCTGTGGTCACTTTTGTACCTAGGCAATTCACCAGGTGAAGGGACTTCATTTGGAGCTTGCTTGGACCCAATCGAACGTGACACATCTCTCAGATCGAAGCTTTACTTCTCTGAGCAAATGTATGAGCTCTCTGTTCCTCCCTAGCTTCTGGAGATTCTCCATTTTATATGAATCAATTTCAATGCATGTTTACCGTATGGATGTGTTCGTCTCTTCAAGACGAATTCATAGAACATAAGAACACAAAAATCCGTTGAGAGTCGAGTTAGTTCTTAGGGTTTTAGTGTGGACGGTCACGGGTGCACACCAATCGTAGACGATCACCAGGAGCCGTTGGATCGCACATATATCGGATGGATGGCTAGGATCGCGTCGGACCGGAAGATGTTACGTGAAAGGCGGGCCCCGGGACGGCTGACTCAGATGGCGGCGCCCAATCACAGCGCGACATGCACCACTTCGGAGCCACCGAGGTTGACGCGGCGCCGCGTGGATAAGTAGAAAAATAGGGTAATTTTCCTATTTATTAAATACCCAGAACTTCAAAAATGCATAACTTTGTGTAACAAAATCCTAAAAATAAAATAAAATTACCCCTTGCTCAGTGAACAGAGGAGAATAATGTGGAAAAGAAATCAAGTCATTTCATTAAGTATTTTATTTTTAATGATTTATTTACTCTCTGTGGTATTTTAATTCTCCATTTTCATAGACAATTCACCATGGCATGAGACCATATGGCTTTTGAAACCTCTGATCTAGGGAACCTTCCCTGAATTTTCCAAGGTCAGAGGCCATCCCTATGAAAAGTTATTGATTTTCCAAGTTCATGTTACTGTTTTGAGTATTTTAATTCCAATAATTAGCATGTTGAGAAATAAATTATAGGAAAATTTGTTAATGTTTCTTATGACCAGAGGAACCTAAGAAAAATAGGTTTTGTGTTAATTCACTTGGAACAACCCTAATTGGCCTAAATACCCAAAATTGAACTTTAATTAATTAGGGTTAACTACATATTAAATTAACTTGAAAACCATTCTCCACTGATCTTTAGGATCAGAGGAACACCACATAAAAATTTGAAGTCAATTGGACTTGATTAACCCCACCAAATGGGTTGATTAAGCCTCTTAAGCAAAATGAATAAAATTAAACTTTAAAAATTCATAACTCACAAAATACTTTTCAAAAGTTCACAAAAATGGTTTTGGAACTTCTCTGATATCAGAGGAACTTAGGAAAATTAAAATTGTAATTTTCTAAAAAAGTTGATTTTTATCATTATTTTAATATTTTTAATAATTAAAAAATAATAAAAATCATAAAAATATTAAAAATAACCAAAATGTCACATTTTGAGTTCTAATCACTTAGGAACAAACCAAATATTTTTTTTTTAAGTCCCTAGGATAAGATATTGAATTTTAAAGGCTTAATGTAATTTTTAATATTAAAAAAATGTATTTTCCAACCTTTTCACAAAATTAATTCTAATAAATCAAAGAAAAATCAGAAAAATATAAAATATATTTCTATAGACTCCTTGAGGTCATAGAGACTTAAGAAAAATATAAAATCCATTTTTAAACTTTAATTTTATTTTAAAATTAATTAAGACTCCAAAAATCAAAATAATTCTAATAAATAAAATATAATTACAAAAATCACAAAAATTGGTCCAAATGGTCCTCTTTTCATTAGGAACATCCCATAATTTTCGTAAGGATAGAAACAATTCCTTGGTCATGTTATTGAATTTTCCTTGAAAACCCCTATTTTCCATTAAAAATATTTACATAAATAAATTAAATACAGGAAAATCACATATTCTCCTCTAATGTTTTAATTGACATGTGAGTGAGGTTACATAAAAATTTCAAGTTCATTTGAGCTTAATTTAGTGAGTTATAGAATTATTAAACTTGAAGGGCAAAAGGGTAATTAAAAATTTCAACCCTTAATTAAAACTTTAGGATTAATCAAAAAGGGGAGGGTAAAATATTTGATTTTAAACTGATTTTGGATGATTGAAACTTAAATGATTGAGGATAGAAACCTACTAACCATTTCAAATATAATTAAAATAAAACTTTAATTAATTAATTAATTGAAATTTTGGAAGAATAATAGAAATTGGAATTATTAAAGTAGGGATATTATTAAGAGGATATTTATTCTTTAATTTAAAAATCCCTAAAGAAATCACTTCAATAATACTTAATTCTTACTAAAAAAATTAAAATTATAATCTAAATTAAGATTAAACTAAAATTAAGTTAAATTAAATTAAATTTAAATTAAATTAAATTAAATTAAATTAAATTAAAATTAAATCAAATTAAATTAAAATTAAAATTAAATTAAATTAAAATTAAATTAAATTAAATTAAATTAAAATTAAATTAAATCAAATTAAATTAAATTAAATTAATTTAAATTAAAATCAAATCGAATTAAATTAAAATTAAATTAAATTGAATTATATTAAATTAAAATCATTTAAGAACAAATCAAATTGAAGTCATTAAGAATTAAATCTAAATAACTTGAACATTATTCCAAACTTAAACTAATTTTTTTTATAATTAAGTCAAAATTAAAATTAAACCATTAAGTTTAAATCATTAAAATACTTAATAAGTTGATTTGCCCTAATGAAGCTCTTATTATTATAACTCTTAAATGAGGTATCAAGTGAAGTGTTACTTCACTTATAGGATATTCAAATGTCCTAGTTCACTGAGTAAGAGAATAAAACTTAAACTCCTGGATGATTAATTCACTTGTATAATTAAATTCTCTTGGACTTAAAACAATCCTAGAGGTATTGAAAAGATGTTTAAGACTCGTCTTAAGCACTTCCTCAATATGATGGGATGTTTATAAGAACAATTGAACTTAATTGTTCTTTGGTGAATAAAATCATCCTTAAACCAAAACACAAGAACCTAGACGTCATAGGAGATGACTAGCTATAGGATTAGAACTTTGGTAGACAACCAAAACTTTTCCCTTAGCTTTGCCTAGGTACTTGTTGAAACATTTAAATGTCCTAACATGTGTTTTAAGTGCGGCTTGGGATGACGGGAAGACCCTCCGGTACGCTTTTATTTTATTGCAATTTACTTTATTGCAATTTACTTACATGCACTGTACTTTACTTTTCTTGCATGATAAACAACTCTTGCATGAAAACCAAAACCTTTAGGATAGTCCCTGAACTGAAGCCAAAACTAAATTAAAAGTCATTACAAGATAAAAATCACCGCCACAACATTTCAAAATATAAAATAACTCAAAATTTAATCACAAACAGAACAATAAAACTACTACTTTAACTAAATTAAAATGTCTCGTTGAATGATCGGGAATACCTCAGATGATGTAACCCACGTGTTGCTAACGGGATTTAACACGGTCTAAATAAAAGTGTTGAACTCATTCAGTTGAGTTTAGCAAATTCATCTGGACTAAGTGAATTCAATGAAAATAATGGTGTCCGGGATGACGTGAACCGTGGGATCTTAATCGGTTACGTTTAAACAACTTTAAGATTTGTTTTAATTAAAATATTAAAAACACTTGGATTTTAAGATTTCTCTAAACTAAAACACTTCTCTCATCTCCTGATTTATGACTTCTAAAACTAAACCTCTGCAACAACAAGGAGCTTGGAGCATAGTGGGCAGCACGACCATCGTTTTCAGTAAAACCTGAGTCTACTTCAGCAAAACTTTCCTTAGAATTAAATAACCAAGCCATAGGACTTCGAGGTAGTTTGCCTAGTGCAACATAAATCCTCAATTCTCCATTAGGCATTTGCATAATCATGTTATGCAAATTAAGCCCTAACCGGCCTTAGGACTCTGAGGTAGTCGTTTGGTACGACATAAACCCTCACATCTTCCAGGCTGTTTGTATGATCATGTCATACAAATATAAGTCCTAATTAATTAAAATATGTAGGATTACAACATTAAACAAACTCTCAAATTGAAGCCAAGCAATAGGATAGTTTGGGAAGTTGCCATGATTCTTCTTGGATCGCCAGCTTCTCCTACTTCTCTTCCTTTGGACTCTTGAAATAAACTGTTCCAAATTTGATCCAATCCCTATTGAAATTTCCTAAGATCCAATCCTTTGAAAACCTTAAACTTTGAAATTCTTGAGAGCAAAACCACTGATCATTATCGAGAGTTTTCTTGAATGATTCCTGTCATTTAAGATGTAATTAACTATAGGGGCTTGCCCTTATAGGGAACTTTAAGAACCCGGGTAATATAAACCCTGCTTAATTCATTTATATTAAGCAGGGGAACTTGTCGGCTTATAAGATTGGTTTTCAGACCAAATGGATGTCACAAATCTTCTTGTTTATTTAATTGAGCCCCATTATCAAGCAGTGTGTCTATTCTTCGTGATATATACACGGTTTGTGGTGCGGTGCTCGTTTATATAAAGTATTCGGGATGTTAGATCGGTTTGATTTCATATCTTAAAATTTTCAAACTTAAAATCATTTTCAAAATCAAATGCTACTTTCTAAATTATATATATTTAAATTAAATTTAAAATAAAAAATTCACCGACAATTTCTGTAGGCGACCCCCTTTTCAAAAATATAACACACAACCTAAAAATATGCCGACAACTTCTGGCGACTCCGCTGGGGACTAGTTCCTCTCTCCATTTTGATTAGATGGTTTTGCTTTCATAAATCGGTAGTGAATCCATGCTCCTTTTGGACCAAACTACCATTCTTCCGTTAGAATACCCCGTTCATTTCTGTCTTGAACGAGTATAACCAACTCCTCTCGGATTTAGGAGCCACTATTTAGACACCCCTAAACAGAGAGGTTCCGAGATCCTTTTACCTCCTTCTGAGGTGGGGTGGACCCCCAATAGGTGTTAGTTTAGGAGCGATCCTTCGAGTCGAGAAGTCTTGCATAAGACTTTTTTTTCCTTTTCAATTCTAAATCGGACCCTTTACCTTTTCTATAACCTTTTTCCTTTAATCGTTTTGTTTCTAACAAAAGAACCTCCTATTAAACAACCTAAACCTTACGATGAAAAAAAAGCATAATTCGGGACTGACATTCAGAACCTGCCCTGCAGAAAATGACTGCCCCAAAGCTAATCATCTCCTTCACCAATGGAATGGACTTCGCCGTTTACAAGGATGAGCTGTCCGACAATGGAATCATCCGTTTCAGACAAGGATTTGGCAACACAGATATCAAATTTGCTGATGTCACTCTCTTCACACTAATGGACAAAGTGTCAGAAACTGAGGAGCCCGTGATTGAGTTCAACCTGAAGTCGGCTCAAGAATTCCCTCCCCTGCAAAGGGTTCCAGCTGAAAGGAGTACCACTGTTCGTAGGAGGACTGTTGTCTCTACCCCCATCGATCTAGTCACCTCAGCACCTACCCCGACTTCTGCCAAACTAATGGGGAAGGAGATCCAAGCCTGTGATGAGCCTGCCACCGTGGAGGGTGCAGACTTTGCTACAATACCATCTATTTTTTAGATTGGGTCCAGTTCAAGAGTTGTATCCCTAACTTGGACTCAAAGGAGAAATAGAAGCAGGAAGATTGCCAAGAAAGCTCGAGCGTTTGAAGTTGCTTTTCTAGAAGAACTTCCTGAAGAAAGAGAAGAACTACCTGAGTACATACCTCTGTTGGAAGGGAGCAGGTTTCACCCCCTCTCTGCCGCATCAGATGAAGAGGATGTTCGTAAGATCGCCACTGTATTACCCCGACCTGCATACTACAACAATTACAAGAGGAAAAGGGATAAGACTACGCCAATGGCTCGGCTGCAAGCTGGTATAGAAAGATTGGAAAAGAAAGAAAGATGCCATGTATCGAAAATCTTAAGAAGGATAGGACGAGTGCCAGCCAAATCCCGCCTCGGACCGCGAATAGAGCCTGTTGCTGCCACTGAGAAACCAAAGAAGATGATAAAAGCCAGTCCACTAGTTGTTGTATCGGGTCTACAAATTAGGGAGGATACCACCTTCCAGCATATAGCCGACAGACCATCAGGTCCTAGGCTTCCGGCTGCAAGAAGGATGGTGTGGCGACCTACTACCGGTCAGCTAAGACCAAAATAATGTCCTGAGAACAAAAGTCTCGCCAGGAAACTTGAATCAGTAGAAAGTGCTACTGCAATAAAGGGGACTCCCGGGAAGGAAGTTCAACAACTGTCACGAGACAACTGCGAGACCGTGCGAAAAGGGCCACTAGAGGATGTCATGGACAAATTAAGGATTGACATCCGACGGTTAGCAAAGGAAGGAGAAGAAGAATTAGGAGATGAAATTGACTCATCAGAGTTCATGGATGAGGAGTATGCCGAGATCAACATGGTTGAGACACGAGCATCATCAGCTTCACAAGGTGCTCCAGCGGCCGCAGAAGAGATGAACCGAAGTGTTGAGAGCACAACTTTGGGAAAGAGATGATACAATTTCCCGGATGGCAAAGAGGATGGAAGAGATGAGCTGTCGCCTTAGCCACTCTCCGAGTCGAGCCCGGCCTCGAAAGAGACACCCCGGAGATTATACATATTGCAGATGGAGGAAAGGAGATCACATTCGTCAACGGAGATGAACTACCAAAGAAGGATTCTACACAGAGCATGATCCCTGAAAAGGATATTAAAAACATGGTAGAACAGCATGTGCAAAAAGCCTTAGCACAATCCAAGAGTGGAGCATCTATTCAGAAGTGTAGACATTACCCCGAAGAGTTCGATGCAGTTCAATACCCGAAGGGCTTCATACCACCTCTGTTTAAGACTTTTGATGGAACAGGAAACCCTCGGCAGCATGTCGCACATTTTTGTGCTAGTTGCTGCAATGCCGGTGGGAGTGACGCTTTACTCTTCCGACAGTTCATGAGCAGCTTATCAGGCATTGCCTTCGACTGGTACGCAGAATTGTCGAACGGTTCAGTAAAGACCTTTTCCGAACTAGAAAATCTCTTCGTGAAAAGATTTGTCGGGGCTCAGCACCACATCACTATCGGTGATCTAGTGGCGGAGGAACAAAAGCCGAACGAGACTTTAGTGGATTACATACTTCGATGGAGAAACTTAAGCATGAAGTGTGAACCACAGCTTCAAGAACAACATGCAGTCAGTATCCTGCTTAAAAGTATCCATGGCCCGATAGTGCTTCTTCTTAAAGGATTTACAATCAAGACTTTCGAGAAGTTGCTTAGCAAGGCCGGGAGCTTGCAAGAAGAGGCAAAACAGTTAAGTTTCGCGGATAAGAACGATAAGCAGAAGCCTGTGAAAACATTAAAAAAGAAATCTGGAATCGTCGCGGCAGTAGATAAGGGCAAGCAGCCGGTTCAGATATAGTCAGAGCGGCCACAGCCTAGTTATCAACCACCACAATGGACTTATCAGCAACCTCAGCAGGATTATCAGCAACCTCGTCCGAGCTATCAGTCGCATCAGCATTATGAACAACCACCTCGTTCATCACGTTCTTTAAGAGAACTTCTAAATAAAGAATACCCATTCAAAACCGAAGCGATAGCGAAGAAGTTCCACGACTTAATGAAGACACCGGATTTTCATGCGCGAGCCCAAGAAGCCGGAGGAAGTCAATAAGAAAGATCATCCGAACTATTGCCCTTACCACCAGATGCTTGGACACAAGATAGAGGATTGCATCACTTTCAAGAGTTGGCTTGATGATAATCTCCGAAAAGGGAACATAACAATCCCAAAGGAATACATGAAGGAACCCCAGAAGGGAGGTTCCGTCAATGTTATTTCAACGGATCCCATTGTTCCTATAGACTCTTACACGACTGATGATGGATGGATTACTGTCTGGACAAAGTCATCGAGAAGAATTTTGGATCACATCCAGGCCACTTCGGTACGAGCTTCAACTCTGAGTTTGAAACCTGTCGAGCCGGCACTATCACTTGCGATTGAAGAACTGCCCCAAAAGGAGGAGAAGATCGTGGAAGAAAAGAAGACCGAGGCTCCGAAGGGTAGACTAGGGGCTGCTTATCCTAGGATGGTTGTTTCTGATTCAGGGGAGAAATCCCTCGAACTCCTGATTCTGTATGATTATTTGCTCGCCCTGGCGGGATCTTATAATGATAAGGGTTATGGCGTTGGCTACATTTTGACTGTCTGTAACGATCACATAACTAACGACAACCGGCTTAATCCGGATCTCAATTCCAGTGTAAATAACGATTCTCAAATCATACACAACCTCGATGACCACGATGAAGAAGATGTTCACAAAGGAGACTACGAAAGCTCGACAAGCAACGAGTCCATTTATGAATTCTGAGGGGCTCTGATCACGATAGAATTAAAACCATCAGACACCGAAGCAACTTCAGAAGAGCCAGGGGTTCCAATTCAAGAGGATACACAGGCAGATTCAACACCGAATTCAAAGGTGATAACTGAAGTAAATTTAAGAAGTGGAAATATTTTACCTCCGAGAATGGGTCCAAAAGATAAAGGGAAGCAGGTGGTTTCTCAGGAAGAGCCAACCCCGGCAGAGGAATTGTCCATTCGGGAAGAAACCGAGGAACACAGTAATAAAGTGGACTACAACGTGCTAGCCCATCTTAGGAAGCTACCAGCCAAACTAAGCATATACGATGCTCTGATCCTGTCAAAGGAGATGAGGGAAACTCTGATCAAGGCTTTAATTGATCCAGAAATTTGTTTAGCTCAAATGGCCGGTAATTTCTTCGATGAGGTTTGCTCGTTAAAAGAACAATGAGGTGTTACCTTCACGGACAATGATCTATTACTGGGAACAGCTAATCACAACCGACCGTTATACATTTCAGTCACTATTGGAAAGTTTACGCTCTCCAGAGTGTTGGTTGATCCAAGAGCATCAATCAACATAATGAATCTTCGGACGCTAGCATATTTGGAAATTGATGCTCGCGAGCTTAGGCAGAACAAGATGCTATTAAGAGGCTTCAATCAAAAAGGAGAAAGAGCTCTTGGATCGATAACACTACTAATGAAGACCGGTGATTTAGCAAAGACAACCGCAAAATTCCACATAATTGATTCTGAGACATCGTTCAACGCTCTACTGGGTCGGCCATGGATCCATGAAAACCGGATGGTACCGTCATCTCTGCACCAGTGCATAAAGTATTATGAAGGAGGGGAACAGTGCATCAAATATGACTTACAACCGTTCTTCGTACACGAGATTGGAATTCACGAAGATGCGGCTTACTACGCGCCTCCGAAGAAAACAATCTTTTCCAGAAATACCATACCAAATGAAATAAAAGAAATTCGAGATGATGAAGAACCTGAAGTTCTAGTCCAACAGTTACTCACCACTCCCTTACGGCGAGATGGTGAAGATTTCTCCAGAGTCGGCACCCGAGGTCGAGGCGGGGACGAGGACGTGGGAGAAATATCGGAACGGTTGGACAGAAGAAACCGGTCATCAATGTTGATTGGGAGAACACCTCCGAAGAAGAAGAAGAAATCAAGAAAGAAGCAGCAACAATAAAACAGAAGAAACCACAGTTCAAGATCTCTCTCGAAGATGAAAAGAATGAAGGATATAAATCAATGTACAAGAAGATTAACTATCATGTACATACTATGACCCTGACCCCGATCCATTCTAATAAGATCGAGGGTATGGTGGTCAAAGAAGTGCATGGTGGTAGTAAGCCAATCAAGTTTTACCGTGGTGCTTCTTCTTTCAGTAATGAAAAAGATGTACAATTTGAAAATGTTACTTCTTCCGAATTAATGGAATTACCTTTTGAGTGGTACTCTCCCTGTGTTCAAAATTTGATTCAGCGTGGTGTCTTACCTAGATAATGGACAAAAGGCCAATCACAAAACTTTGAAAAATTATGGAATAATGTCGGTCGGCCTCCCAATTCAAAACATGGTCTCGGATTCGGCATAGTAGGATTAGTTGACGATAAGGGATTTTTCTTGGTTGTCACTTGCGAACCTAATAAAGACTGCTTGGATGCTTCAGAAGATCCCGAAGATCTACCAATCGGAAATGCCCCACCAAAATTCGAAGAAGAAATCAAATCTACAATAGACGAGTTAATGGAAGTTAACTTAGGTACTGGCGAAGAGCCTAGGCCAACCTTTGTTAGCTCCTTACTCAATAAAAAAGACTCCGAAGACATAATCAAGCTACTAATGGAATTCAAGGAATGTTTTGCTTGGAGTTACGACGAAATGCCAGGACTAGCTCCAGAAGTCGCAGTTCACAAGTTAGGAGTAGATCCTACTACGTTCCGAGTCGAACAAGCTCCCAGAAGAATGCGTCTAGAAATTGAACAACAAGTAATAACCGAAGTTAAGAAGCTAATATACGCTAAATTTGTCCGTGAAGAACAATACCCTACTTGGTTAGCCAACGTGGTACCAGTCAGAAAGAAGAATGGTCAGATTAGAATCTGCGTAGACTTCAGAGATTTAAACAAAGCATGTCCAAAGGAAGAATTTCCACTACCAATCCCAGAACTGATGATCGACATTGCTTCAACACATGAAATATTTTCATTCATGGATGGATCATCAGGATACAACCAGATAAAGATGTCATCGGGAGATGAAAAGCTCACAGCCTTCAGAACGCCAATCGGAATATATTGCTACACAATAATGCCATTCGGGCTAAAGAACACATGAGCAACATACCAAAGAGTGATGACAAAGATTTTTGATGATCTCATTCACAACCAAGTTGAGTGCTACGTGGATGATGTGGTCATCAAATGCAAACTGAAAGAAGATCACATGTATGATTTGAGAATTGTTTTCGAACGACTAAGACAATACAACCTTAAGATGAATCCCTTAAAATGCGCCTTCGGCGTCACTTCCGGGAAATTCTTAGGATTTGTTGTCCGACATCGCGGGATTGAAATTGATCCGGAAAAGATTAAAGCTATCTTAGAAATGCCACCTCCTAAAACCTTGAAACAGCTACGCTCCTTTCAAGGAAAGTTGGCATATCTTCGACGCTTTATCTCGAATTTGTCAGGAAGGTGTCAGCCTTTTTCTGCTTTGGTTAAAAAGGATGCCAAGTTTACTTGGGACTCCAAATGTCAACATGCCTTCGATGACATCAAACAATATTTAATGACACCTCCCGTCTTAGTGACCCCGATCTCGAGTAGCATCGTTTATACTTTATACCGCGGCTTTAGACGACTCCTTAGAGCCTCGTTAGCCGAGTCAATGATGAGGGAAAAGAAAATGCTCTCTACTACTTAAGCCGTCGTCTAATCCCGACGGAAGTAAAGTATCCTACTATCGAGAACACTGCTTGGCCCTGATCTTCGCCGCACAGAAGCTCAGGCATTACATGCTTTCTCATAAGGTCAACCTTATTTCGAGAGTTAATTCGTTGCAATATTTGATGACCCGACCGACATTTTATGGCAGACTTGCCAGGTGGTCAATGATACTATTGCAATTTGACATAACTTTCGTTCCTCTTCGCGCCGTAAAGGGACAAGTACTAGCTGACTTCCTTGCAGCACACCCTTTACCGGCAGATTCGCCTCTCGATGACGACTTACCTGATGAGTAGATAATGAATCTAGAAGACCCTGATGATCAACGTTGGGAACTATACTTCGACGGTGCGTCCTCAGCACAGAAAGACAAAGAACTGCAAACTATAGTGCCCGGTAAGGCAAGAATCGGACTAATCTTTATAACACCGGAGCGGGGGATGTTAAGATACTCCTACCACTTAACAGACCCGTGCACAAACAACAAGGCAGAATACGAAGCTCTCATAACAGGACTAGAACTAACCATTCAAATGGGAATAACGGACATCAACATCTACGGAGATTCTCGGTTGATCATTCAACGAGTTACGGACAATACAGAATTTTAAAGCCAAGACTCGAGCAAGTACTTTCGAGTATGCCATGAAGCCGTTGGAACAAATTCGAATGTAACGATCTACAAGATCCCCAGAAAAGAAAATGCTCTCACGGATGCGCTAGCTCGCCTTGTAAAAGAATTTGCCTGCTTACAAGATGAGTCAGTTGAAGTGTCAGTTCAAGGACGACAGGTCCTATCACAGTTTGACATGAATACGATACACAAATCAACAGAAAAATCAGAAGAAACAATTGCATCAGTGACAGAAAACACAGAAGATTGACGTCAACCGCTAATAGACTACCTGCAAACAGGGAAATTACCAGACGATAAGTCATTAGCCCATTAAATCAAGAAAAGAACTTTGTCTTACGCATTAATAAACAATACATTATACAAGAGGTCTTTTGATCAGATGTGGCTAAGATGCCTGAGCGGGTCCGAGGCTCATGAAATTGTCAAAGAGGTACACTCAGGACTCTGTGGCGCTCATCAGTTGGTTCCGAAAATGAAAATGAAGATCAAAAGATTAGGGTACTACTGGCCCTCAATGATGACCGACTGTATGAAAGTTGCCAAAAGCTGTCACCAATGCCAAGTGCATGGAGTAGTTCTACATCAACCTCCAAATGTGCTACATCCGACAATCGCGTCATGACCATTTGAATGTTGGGGCACAGATATAGTTGGTCCGATAGAACCACCTTCTTCAAGAGGACATCGCTTCATTCTTGCAGCTACAGACTACTTTTCTAAATGGGCAGAAGCTATTCCACTCAGATAAGTAAAGGCACACCACGTGCTGCAGTTTTTCAAGAATCAAGTTGTCTACCATTTCGGAGTACCGCGCAGAATCATTTCAGATAATGGGTCCGCATTCAGAAGCACAAAAATCAACAATTTTGTTAGAAGACATGGAATCGATTGGCGATACTCAACAATCTACTATCCAAGAGCAAACGGCTTGGCCGAGGCTTTTAATAAAACTCTCGTTCAAATTATAAAGAAAACTTTGGACGACAACAAGAGGAATTGACACGAGAAGTTGTTAGAAGCCTTATGGGCCTACAGGATGACTTTTAGGACTCCTACTCAGTCTACGCCTTACGCTTTAGTGTACGGGTCCGAGGCAGTGTTACCATTGGAAGTCCAGCTTCCATCACTCAGAATTGCAGTTGCAAATAAAATTACTACAGAAGAAAATGCCAGATTATGACTGGAAGAACTGGAAAGCTTGGAAGGGAAAAGACTTGCAGCGCAACAAAATTTGGAACTGTACCAAGCTAAGATGATCCGAGCCCATGATAAACTGGTCAGCCCAAAAACTTTCAAAGTTGGTGACTTAGTTCTTGTTCTCAGAAGACCTATTCTTGCACATCGCAAGATATGAGGTAAATTTGAACCGACTTGGGAAGGGCCGTTTGTGGTCGAGGCAGTCTACTCAGGAGGCTCCTACCAACTTGTGAATTGTCAAGGAGAACGAGAAATGCTTCCAATCAATGGACGGTATTTAAAGAAGAATTACGTAACCTGATGTTTCGAAGGGTGGCCTCTAAAATAGAATCTTATCCCTAGAAACACAGGTGAGGTAATCACTTTGTGACTGGGTCCGAACCCAAAACAAAATAAAATTGATGATAAAAAAAATAGTAATCTCATCAACGAAAATATTAAAAAGAAAACATGGGAAATCATAATAATAAAATGTCAATCTTTACTTTTAAATCCATTCATTCCTGATATCTTCTCATCTCTTCCTACTTCCTTTAAATTAAAATAAGTGAATAAGAATCTTCAGTAATAAATATTTTCTAAATGTTCTTGTTCTTAGTACAGCCCCTTATCCTTTCCTTATCTTTTTCGCAGGGAAATGTCAAACGAGAGGTTGGTCTAAACTTTAGAAATGGCGTGGGTCTCGCACTCGATGAGAAGAGGGTGAAGGATGGAGCAGTGATAGAAATTGATTCTGACTTCACACCAGCCAGCCTACAGTACGAAGAAAATGATTGGGTCTCGGTTGATCGAGAAGAGCTTCACGACAGACAGATGATGAAGATGGGTGGCCCAAGCCACCAATCCAGCAACAAGAAGAGAAGGATAAACATCGAGGAAAGCAAGAAAATCAAGTCAGTAGTTGCCACGGCAGAGGGCAGGCTCGTCAGCGCCGCGCCCGCATAAATTCAAAGGGTAAGGAGTGCCACTCTCACTGCTACCCAGAGAAGGAATAAGAATCGCCGTATCCGCAAGATGTTGACTAAACTAGCAGCGGATCAACACGAAGAGGCAGCCGCTTTTGCCGACACACACATTTCAAAGATATCGGTTCGTCAGGAACCAGAAAGAAGAAAGTCAACGCTGAGAAAATCAGAACAAATCGAACAAGTTCCAAGAAGAATAGAAATAGAGCCAGTGCCTCGACGCCGGACAGAGAGACCAGATCTGAAGAACCTTGTTGCGGAAGCAACCCCGGAGGACGTCCCAACAGAGACAATCCCCGAGAAGCCAAGGTATGCAGGAGAGCGTGACGGGATTGAGCCATGCATCCCACAGTACGTTACTAGGCCTCGTCACTTACAGATCATCCCAGAATATGAATTAGAAAGAATGCAAAATGTTGAGAAGAAGACTTTCGAATACTTCGAAAGAATTAAAGGCAAAAGAATAAACATTTTGGAAGGTCTCGAGTTACACACAGATGTATTCTCAGAGTACGAGCAGCAGTAGATTATGGACTACATCTTAGAGCTTCAGAAGATGGGTCGAGCAGGCCGTCTGAGCGAAAAGACTTATTCAGAACCCCGGGAGATGGATGCCAGGGAAAGGAAGAGTCACAATACAACGCGGATGTTGCTATAACTTCGCAGAGGATAGAAAAGGAAATCCACCAGGGATACTACGTCATAGTGAGGTGGATCCAATGTCGAGAATAATTAAAAGAATGGTGAAAAGAACGGTAACGTGGGGGGTACTGCCAGCAGACTGCATACCCAACAGTTGCATCATCAACATTTACCAGAAAGGCGACTGCATATCTCCACACATAGACCACCACGACTTTGTCAGACCCTTCTGTACGGTTTCGTTCGTCAACCAATGCAATATCATGTTCGGATCTGACCTCCGGATAGCAGGCCCGGGTCAGTTCCGAGGCCCGGTAGAGATACCACTTCCGGTAGGTTCCGTTATGATATTAAAAGGAAATGGAGCAGACGTCGCAAAACATTGTATACCGGGAGTGCCAGTGGAGTGATCTCCGTTACTTTTAGAAGGATGGACGACGTAAAGGCGCCTTTACCACTTCCGGCCGGATCCAGCATTGGAGAATCTCCGGCCTACGAGCCGTGAGTTACGGGGGAAATAAGCACACCTCCAATGCACATCCATGCGGCATTCCCGCTGAGGGTGGCTTGGAAGGTGATGTTATTACCTATGTTTCTTACTATTCAGACATGGATTTTTGACAGACGCTTTTGGATGGATCAACAAGAATCTTACAACAGTCCATTTTGGATTTACATGGATTGTATAAGACGTTAAATTTCTGAAGAAAATGTCATCATGACTAGATCAAGTTGTATGATGTATTTTCAACAAGTTGGAATGAAAACGGCTACGTCGTTTTTTGCCTTCACCTCTTTTTGTGCAGATTGACTGGGAAACACCATTAGAGTTCAATGAACTTTAAACGAAGAACAGAAGAGAAAAGAAAATAAATGAGAACTTTTCCTAAAAATCTAAATAGTAAAATGAACTCCAAATTCACATGAACACTAAACGAACAACAAAAATAAAATCAGATCGCTAAAGGACAAATGAAATGAACCTAAACCTCAAATTGAATTCCAGTCTAAATCCATTTTTTCAAACCCACCAATTCTTCTTCAAATCAATATTTACTTCAGACCTCCTTTGAAACCCTCTCTCGGGATGATTTCAGAACCACGAGAAATTTTCGATTTGTTTCTGATGACATGGATTCATACCCTTCGCCAAATAATCAAACTTTGATTGATTCTCATGGGATGTGGAACACTTTCACATCTCATTTCAATCTCCCGGTAAATCCAAATCTCCACAGTACATTTCAATTCAAAAATTTCGAGATCTGGTACCTACATTCCAGTTCTCATTTCGAGATCGATACCTACATTTCGATTCTCATCTGAATTGATACCTACATTTCAATTCAAAATTTCCGAGACTGGTACCTACATTCCAGTTCTCATTTCGAGATCGATACCTATATTTCGATCCTCATCTGGATTGATACCTACATTTCAATTCAAAATTTCCGAGACTAGTACCTATATTCCAGTTCTCATTTCGAGATTGATACTTAAATTTCAATTCTCTTTCGAATTGATACCTAAATTTCAATTCTAAATTTTGACTCTCATTCAAGGTCGATACCTAAATTTCGATTCTCTTTCAGGTTTGATACTTAAATTTCAAATCTCACTCTCTCGAGATCGGTACCTAAATTCTGATTCTCATCCTTTTTTCGTCGATACTTAAACTCGATTCTCACTCCGAGGTCGGTACCTAAATTCCGGTTCTCTTCGCAATCCCGAGGTTGAAACCCAGGTTTCAATTCTCATTTCAAATCCAAATTTCAAATTCAAAATTTTCCTTAAATTGATTTTAAATTAAACTTCAATTGAATTTGAAACTCAGAACAAAACGAAATCTAACCTCACGCATTGAAACTTGAAATTTAAAAGTGAAATGTAATCTAAATCGAATTCCCCAGATCTTGTGATTTGGAGTTCACCTCCTTTTCCATTCCCCAACGAGAGTTCAAGAATCTCCAGTCTTGGAAATATACCTGATACTCCCCAGAAGAAATTCTTCTACTTCGTCCTAAGTTTGTCACTTGGACATCTCCGTTGGTTTTGTTGATCTCTTCGGTCAACGCCAATACGCGCGTGTGCTTGGTTAGCACACCACACCTATTGGGGGTCCATTTGTTGACCTCATTTTCGATGAGGTCTTTCGATTCTCTCTTTAGTACTTAGATCTAGCCTTTGGCGAGTTCCTTTCGACTAATCTTAGAGGACTAGAAATGGAACCCACCACTTATAAATTCAAACACCTCTTAACTCCATGCAAACCCCACAAGCTTGATTGTAGAACCCTAATCACCTAGAGGGTTGAAATCAAATGTGGAGGTTTATAGGATGAGTTCCCTATAAAACCTTTTGGCCTTAGGAATACCCTGGGTGACCTGGTCTGGTGAGGGTTGACTTGCACATACACTACACTATCACACACATTCCATGTCCTAAAACCACACTCTCACCCAACTTGACTTTCTGACTCATGTAGGTAATTCATATGGATGGTCCTTAACCCCTAAGCCCCTGGCTAAGAGGGTTAGGAACAACATAGTGAATGCCTCAAATGAGTCCTCTCATGGCGTATATGGGCTTAATATGGCTTCATGGCTCAACCAGAATGATTTCATTTCACTCACACTTAATCAATCTTCATTTTCCCAAAATTTCAATTTTTGACCCCGGGGGCCCTACACCCGCTAAACCTACTAAATGCCCTTGAAACTATCCAAAATTTGTAAAATTTCCTAAATTACCCAAAATTTCTCAAAATCAGTCTGAAACATTTCCCACCACTCAAAGTGATCATCCATAGCCAAATACACCAAAATTTCTAAAAACACCCCCCAATACCCTCCAAATACCCAAAATGCCCTTCTTAAGCAAAAAAATCCATAAATTCCAAAAATTCCCAAAAAATTCCAAAAAATTCCAAATATTCCCAATTTCATTTTGTTTAGCTACACCATGGGCCAATTTTGTCAATTTACCCTACTTTTACCAAAACCCCCAATTTAGCCCATTTTAAACCCAAATGAACCCAATGTCAAACCAAATCACCCAAATTGACCTCAATTTTGGTCCAATTCAATTCTAAACTTCAATTCAATATCCCCAATATCAATTTAGACCACATCCAAGACCAATTTGATTGACATTTGGGCCCAATTTCAATTTGAAGCTTAAGGCCCAATTTTGGCCCTTGACCTAAACCTAACTCAAATCCACCCAATTCAACTCCAATTAACCCCAAACCTTTTCTAAACCTTCCCTAACATCCCCACAAACAAAACACTAACATAATTTGCCCAAAATTTGGACCCAAGCCCTACTCAATTTCAACCCCAAACCAAATTTTCCTAAATGGGCCTACACCCAAACCAAATCCAAATAGGCCCAAATCCCAAAATTAGAGCCCAACCAAAGTTGAAAACTGTTGGTGGCACTCCTATGAACATTTCTCAACATTAATTTTACATCAAACCCAACATTAGCCCAACCTTAGCCCAAGTTAACCCAATTTGACCCACTTTGGCCCCTTTACCAAAAGTCCCAAATTAAACCCAATTCAACTCCAAATTATTTCAAACCAATTCCAAATCATTCATGACACATCCCTAAACTAAACCCAACACTTGTTTGGCCCAAGCCTTTACCAAACGTTCATCCTAAAATCCATTTTAAGATCTAAAAGCCCACTTCCCTAAACCATTTTAAAAGCCCATCTCCACTAAATTTTAAAGGCCCAAACTTCATGCTAAAGCCCATATGACATTCTTTTCATCACCCCATTAATTGATATCATCCCTTAAGACCTAAATCAATAATCAAATAATCCTAAATTAGGCCTCATGCAAAAATCACCCATAAAATCCAAAAAATTCAAAACCTTCTTTCATGTAAATGACCAAGCTTTATTCCAAGCCACATGGAGCCATGAGCAAGCCATTTACAAGCCATATGAAGTCTTGGAAGGTTTGACATGTGACCAAGCCATTAATGGCAAGAGGAGGGCCCCCTTTCCTAATCCTTCATTAAGCCTTTTTAACCATAACCATGTCACACTCTAAACCAAGTTTAGCCACCTCACCATGGATGGGGACTTCACCACTCCATGGCAGTCGACCTAACCGATCCCCACGGCCCAAAATCGGACCATGGGAAGGTGAACCAAGCCCAAATACATGGGTTGACCAAATTGAACCTAAAATGAGCCTCTCCCCATTCCATTTCAATTCACCACCTTTACACATGGCCAACTCCGATCGACTTCACCATTGCCAAGCCCTGCCCTCACTGGTCAAGATGGTGACCTGACCCTGGCCGGCCGGCCACCACAGCCGCCGGAAAACCCCATGGCCGAGACCTTGGGAGGAGCCCAACATTGAAATTCCATCTTGTTGAGCTACCCCATGCCCAATGGTTGCCAAGGCTGTTCTTCCCTTGACCTAAGCAGCTGATCTAAACCATTAAACCCCCCTGGGAGGCCCTCCAACCACTCCTATTTAAACACCACCTCCTCTCTCGCCAAGAGAGGCATCGAAACAAACCACACGAAACTCGCCAAAATCATTCCGTACTCTCCCCCACACTCGGAGAACTTGATCCCCACCGAAATCCCCTGCCATTTCCTCTCGCGAGCTCGATTTCGGAGTTGAAATTCAAGCCCAAAACCAAGACACATCACCACAGTGAGTCAATCCTCAAATTGATTGACTCTACACCTTCACCAGACTAAGAGGAGAAGTTTCCCAGTAAATGCCCCCTCACCAGGCCAGCCATTGCTTCCAGCCTCCAAGCTTTGTGATCGGCTGTGGTCACTTTTGTACCTAGGCAATTCACCAGGCGAACGGACTTCATTTGGAGCTTGCTTGGACCCAATCGAACGTGACACATCTCTCAGATCGAAGCTTCACTTCTGTGAGAAAACGTATGAGCTCTCTCTTCCTCCCGAGCTTCTGGAGATTCTCCATTTGATATGAATCGATTTCAATGCATGTTTACCATATGGATGTGTTCATCTCTTCAATACGAATCCATAGAGCATAAGAACACAAAAATCCGTTGAGAATCGAGTGAGTTCTTAGGGTTTTAGTGTGGACAGTCACGGGTGCACACCAGTCGTAGACGATGACCAGGAGCCGTTGGATCGCGCGTGTATCATATGGATGGCTAGGATCGCGTCGGACCGGAAGATGTTACGTGAAAGGCTGGCCCCGGGACAGCTGACTCAGATGGCGGCACCCAATCACAGCGCGACACGCACCCCTTCGGAGCCGCCGAGGTTGACGCGGCGCCGCGTGGATAAGTGGAAAAATATGGTAATTTTCCTATTTATTAAATACCCAGAACTTCAAAAATGCATAACTTTGTGTACAAAAATCCTAAAAATAAAATAAAAATACCCTCTTGCTCAGTGAATAGAGGAGAATAATGTGGAAAAGAAATCAAGTCATTTCATTAAGTATTTTATTTTTAATGATTTATTTACTCTCTGTGGTACTTTAATTCTCCATTTGCATAAACAATTCACCATGGCATGAGACCATAGGGCTATTGAAGCCTCTGATCTAGGGAACCTTCCCTAAATTTTCAAGGTCAGAGGCAATCCCTATGAGAAGTTATTGATTTTCCAAGTTCATGTTACTGTTTTGAGTATTTTAATTCCAATAATTAGCATGTTGAGAAATAAATTTTAGAAAAATTTGGTAATGTTTCTTATGACCAGAGGAACCTAAGAAAAATAGGTTTTTAGTTAATTCACTTGGAACAACCCTAATTGGCCGAAATACCCAAAATTGAACTTTAATTAATTAGGGTTAACCACACATTAAATTAACTTGAAAACAAATCTCCACTGATCTTTAGATCAGGGGAACATCACATAAAAATTTTAAGTCAATTGGACTTGATTAACCCCACCAAATGGGTTGATTAAGCCTCTTAAGCAAAATGGATAAAATTAAACTTTAAAAATTCATAACTCACAAAATACTTTTCAAAAGTTCACAAAAATGGTTTTGGAGCTTCTCTGATATCAGAGGAACTTAGGAAAATTAAAATTGTAATTTTATAAAAAGTTGATTTTTATCATTATTTTAATATTTTTAATAATTAAAAAATAATAAAAATCATAAAAATATTAAAAATCACCAAAATGTCACATTTTGAATTCTAATCACTTAGGAACAAACCAAATATTTTTTGTAAGTCCCTAGGATAAGATATTGAATTTTAAAGGCTTAATGTAATTTTTAATATTAAAAAATGTATTTTCCAACCTTTTCACTAAAATAATTCTAATAAATCAAAGAAAAATCAGAAAAATATAAAATTTATTTCTCTGGACTCCTTGAGGTTAGAGAGACTTAATAAAAATATAAAATCCCTTTTTAAACTTTAATTTTATTTTAAAATTAATTAATACTCCAAAACTCAAAAATAATTCTAATAAATAAAATATAATTCAAAAAATCACCAAAATTGGTCAAAATGGTCCTCTAGTCATTAGAAACATCCCATAATGTTATTAAGGATATAAACATTTCCTTGGTCATGTTATTGAATTTTCCTTGAAAACCCCTATTTTCCATTAAAAATAATTACATAAATAAATTAAAAACAGAAAAATCACATTTTCTCCTCTAATGTCTTAATTGACATGTGAGTAAGGTTACATAAAAATTTCAAGTTCATTTGAGCTTAATTTAGTGAGTTATATAATTATTAAACTTGAAGGGCAAAAGGGTAATTAAAAATTTCAACCCTTAATTAAAACTTTAGGATTAATCAAAAAGGGGAGGGTAAAATATTTGATTTTAAACTGATTTTGGATGATTGAAACTTAAATGATTGAGGGTAGAAACCTACTAACCATTTCAAACATAATTAAAATAAAACTTTAATTAATTAATTAATTGAAATTTTGGAAGAATAATAGAAATTGGAATTATTAAAGTAGGGATATTATTAAGAGGATATTTATTCTTTAATTTAAAAATCCCTAAATAAATCACTTGAATAATACTTAATTCTTACTAAAAAAATTAAAATAATAATCTAAATTAAAATTAAACTAAAATTAAATTAAATTAAATTAAATTAAAATTAAATTAAATTAAATTAAATTAAATTAAAATTAAATTAAAATTAAATTAAATTAAATTAAAATTAAAATTAAATTGAATTAAATTAAATTAAATTAAAATTAAATTAAATCACATTAAATTAAATTAAATTAAATTAAATTAAAATCAAATCGAATTAAATTAAAACTAAATTAAATTGAATTAAAATTAAATTGAATTATATTAAATTAAAATCATTTAACAACAAACCTAAATGAAGTCATTAAGAATTAAATCTAAAATAACTTAAACACTATTCCAAACTTAAACTAATTTTTTTTATAATTATGTCAAAATTAAAATTAAACCATTAAGTTTAAATCATTAAAATACTTAATAAGTTGATTTGCTTTTTTAAAGCTCTTATTATTATAACTCTTAGATGAGGTATCAAGTGAAGTGTTACTTCACTTATAGGATATTCAAATGTCCTAGTTCACTGAGCAAGAGAATAAAACTTAAACTCCTTGATGATTAATTCACTTGTATAATTAAATTCTCTTGGACTTAAAACAATCCTAGAGGTATTGAAAAAATGTTTAAGACTCGTCTTAAGCACTTCCTCAATATGGTGGGATGTTTATAAGAAGAATTGAACTTAATTGTTCTTTGGTGAAGAAAATCATCCTTAAACCAAAACACAAGAACCTAGACGTCATAGGAGATGACTAGCTATAGGATCAGGACTTTGGTAGATAACCAAAACTTTTCCCTTAGCTTTGCCTAGGTACTTGTTGAAACATTTAAATGTCCTAACATGTGTTTTAAGTGCAGCTTGGGATGACGGGAAGAACCTCCAGGTACGCTTTTATTTTATTGCAATTTACTTTATTGTAATTTACTTACATGCACCGTACTTTACTTTTCTTGCATGATAAACAACTGTTGCATGAAAACCAAAACCTTTAGGATAGTCCCTGAACCGAAACCAAAACTAAATTAAAAGTCATTACAAGATAAAAATCACCGCCACAACATTTCAAAATATAAAATAACTCAAAATTTAATCACAAACAGAACAATAAAACTACAACTTTAACTAAATTAAAACATCTCGTTGAATGATCGGGAATACCTCGGATGATGTAACCCACGTGTTGCTAACGGGATTTCCCACGGTCTAAATGAAAGTGTGGAACTCATTCAGTTGAGTTTAGAAAATTCATATGGACTAAGTGAATTCAATGAAAATAACGGTCTCGGGATGACGAACCAGTGGGATCTTAATCGATTCTGTTTAAACAACTCTAAGATTTGTTTTAATTATAATATTAAAAACACTTGGATTTTAAGATTTCTCTAAACCAAAACACTTCTCTCATCTCTTGATTTATGACTTCTAAAACTAAACCTCTGCAACAACAAGGAGCTTGGAGCATAGTGGGCAGCACGACCATCGTCTTTAGTAAAACCTAAGTCTACTTCAGCAAAACTTTCCTTAGAATTAAATAACCAAGCCATAAGACTTCGAGGTAGTTTGCCTAGTGCAACATAAATCCTCAATTCTCCATTAGGCATTTGCATAATCATGTTATGCAAATTAAGCCCTAACCGGCCTTAGGACTCCGAGGTAGTCGTTTGGTACGACATAAACCCTCACATCTTCCAAGCTTTTTGTATGATCATGTCATACAAATATAAGTCCTAATTAATTAAAATAGGTAGGATTACAAAATTAAACAAACTCTCAAATTGAAGCCAAGCAATAGGATAGTTTGGGAAGTTGCCAAGATTCTTCTTGGATCTCCATCTTCTCCTACTTCTCTTCCTTTGGACTCTTGAAATGAACTGTTCCAAATTTGATCCAATCCCTATTGAAATTTCCTAAGATCCAATCTTTTGAAAACCTTAAACATTGAAATTCTTGAGAGCAAAACCACTGATCATTATCGAGAGTTTTCTTGAATGATTCCTGTCATTTAAGATGTAATTAACTATACAGGTAATATAAACCCTGCTTAATTCATTTATATTAAGCAGGGGAACTTGTCGGCTTATAAGATTGGTTTGCAGAGCAAACGAATGTCACAAGTCTTCTAATTTATTTAATTGAGCCTCATTCTCAAGCAGTGTGTCTATTCTTCGGGATAGATACACGGTTTGTGGTGCGGTGCTCGTTTATATAAACTATTCGGGATGTTAGATCGGTTTTATTTCATATCTTAAAATTTTCAAACTTAAAATCATTTTCAAAATCAAATGATACTTTCTAAATTATATATATTTAAATTAAATTTAAAATCTAAAATTCGCCGACAAATTCTGTAGGCGACCCCCCTTTTCAAAAATATAACACACAACCTAAAAATATGCCGACAGTGCGGAGCTCCGACAAACCACTTAACGAAGAGATTTTCCAATTCTGCAAAAGTCTTGATTGATCCATTCTGCAATTCTGCATACCAGTCGAAGGCGATCCACGACAAGCTCGCCGACGAGCCGACGGAAGAGTAAGGCGTCACTCCCACTGAGCATTGCGACAGAATCGGCACGAAAATGTGCGACATGTTGCCGGGGGTTTCACGTTCCATCGAAAGTCTTAAACAGAGGTGGTACAAAGCCCTTCGGGTATTGGACTGCATCAAATTTTTCAGGGTAAGGTCTCCGTTCTTGGACTGAGCTAAGGCTTCTCGCACATGCTGTTCTACCATGCTCTTAATATCCTTTTCGGGAATCATGTTCTGTGCGTAATCTTTCTTCAATCGATCATCTCCGTTAACGGATGTAATCTCTTTTCCTCCATCCGTAATATGGATGACCTCCGGGTATCTCTTTCGCAGGCCGGGCCGACTGCGGAGAGTGGCTAAGGCGGCTGCCATCTCTTCCATCTTTTTCGCCATCTGGGAAATCATATCATCTCTTTGCCGAACCTGTGCTCTCATTAACTCTATGTCATTTCTTTCTAGAGCTGGTGGAACTCCCTGCGAAGCTGAGGACGCTCGTGTCTCAACCATGTTGACTTCAGTATATTCTTCATCTATGAATTCTGACGAATCCACTTCGTCCCTTAATTCTTCTCCTCTTTCTCTTGCTAACCGTCAGATGTCCATTCCTAGTTGCCCTATGGCATCCTCAAGTGGCCTTTTCTGAACGATCTCATGGTTATCAGGAGACGACTGTTGAACCTCTCTTTCAGAAGTTTCTTTTACTACGACACTTTCTTCAGATCTGGGATCTTCAGCGAGACTTCTCTTCCCAGAACGTTCTCTTGGTATTGGTTCGGCAATAATAGGTTGCCACACCATCCTTCTTTTAGTAGAAGGCCTAGGACCGACTATTTTGTCGGCGGTGCGTAAGTAGGTGGTGTCCTCTCTAATATGGAGACCCGATACAACAACAGGTGAGCCATCCTCGCTAGCTCGCACCTTTTTCTTTGGTCTTTCAGGGACAATAGCAGGCTCTACTCGCGGATCGAGCCGAGACTTAACTGGCACTCGTCCCATTCTTCTCAGAATCTCTGATACAGGACATCCTTCTTTTCTGGCTAATTTCTCGACTGCCGCACACAATCGGGCAAGCGGTGTAGCCTTACTCTTCTTCTTCTTACTGTCACTGTAATATGCAGGCCGGGGTAACGTAGCAGGGATCTTTTTGGCATATACTTCATCAGATGCAGCAGAGAGAGGGTGGAATCTATTTCCTTCCAATAGTGGTAAGTATTCTGGCAGTTCTTCCTCATTCTCTTCGGGGATTTCTTCAATACAGGCGGCTTCAGTTTCCCTGGCCTTCTTGATCTTAGCAAACTTCCTATTTTTATTCCTCCTCTGTGTCTGAGTTAAGGGCCTATACGTTGAAACGGACCCTATCTCGAAAACAGACGGTATCGCAGCGAAGTCTAAACCCTCCACGGTGACAGGCTCATAACTGACTTGTATTTCCTTTCCTTTCAGTTTGGCAGGAACCAGGGTAAGTGAAATAATGACGAGACCAGGTGGGGTAGGGACGACGGATTCCGGGGGTAGCGATCAACTTCCACGTGAACAGCGGTGTTCCTTTCAACTGGGGCCCTCTGCAGGGGAGGGAATGCTTGAGTCGACTTCAGGTTAAACTGAATCATAGGCTCTTCAGTCTCAGGCGCTTTCTTCATTAGTGAGAAAAGAGTAACATCGGCAAACTTAACGTCCGTATTGTCAACCCTTATCCAAAGCAGATGATTGCATCGCTAGGCAGTTCGTCCTAGTAGACAGCTAAGTCAAGTCCATTGGTAAAGGAGAAAATCATCTTCGGGGCAGACATCTTCTGCAAGGCAAGTTTCGATTATCAGTCCCGAGTTATGCTTCCTTCGTCAGGACGAAAAGAAAAAAGAAATTGAAAGGAGTCCGAACACAATTTTTTTAATTTTTATTTATGCACTTACGATTTAGAAAATAGTTTGTTTATTAGGCGGTTAGTTTATTTGTTCAAAACGAGAGGAGATTGGAGAGGGTAAAGGACCCAATCCAGAGCTTAGAAAGGAAGGGAAAATCTCATAGGATTTCTCAACTCGAAGGATCGCTCCTAAGCTAACACCTATTGGGGGTCTACCTCTCCTCTTCGGAGAGGTATAAAAAGGAGGATTTCAAAACCTCTCTATTTAGGAGTGTCTAAAAAGTGGCTCCAAAATCCAAGAAGAGTTGATCATACTTGTTCAAGACAAAAATGAACAAGATATGTCAACGGAAGAATGGTAGTTTGATCTACTATGGGCATGGACTTACTACCGATTCATGAAAGCAAAACCATCCGATCAAAATGGAGAGAGGAACTAGTCCCCAGCGAAGTCTCTAGAAAGTGTGTCGGCATATTTTTAGATTAAATTTAAATATATAATTTGAAAAGTAGTATTGGATTTTGAAAATAATTTTAAGCTTGAAAAATTTTAAGATATGAAAAATCAAACCGATCTCACATCCCAAAAGTTTATATAAACGAGCACAGCATCACAAACCATATATCCATTCCGAAGAATAAACACACTGCTTGATGATGGGGCTTGATTAAACAAACTAGAAGATTTGTGACATCTGTTTGGTCTGCGAACCAATTTTATAAGCCGAAAAATTCCCATGCTTAATGTAAAGGAATTAAGCAGGGTTTATATTACCTAGGTTCTTAAAGTTCCCTATAAGGGCAAGCCCCTATAGTTAATTACATCTTAAATGACGGGAATCATTTAAGAAAACTCTCGATAATGATCGAGTGGTTTTGTTCTCAAGAATTTCAAAGTTTAAGGTTTTCGAAAGGATTGAATTTTGGAATTTCAAAAGGGGTTAGCTCAAATTTGGAACAGTTTATTTTGGAGTCCAAGGAAGAGAAGTAGGAGAAGCTGGAGATCCTAGAAGAATCTTGGCAACTTCCCGAACTATCATATTGTTTGGCTTCAATTTGGGAGTTTATTTAACGTTGCAATCTTACCAATTTTATTTAATTAGGACTCATGCTTGTATGATATAATCACACAAAAAGCCTCGAAGATCTGAGGGTTTAAGTCGTACCGAACAACTACCTCAGAACCCTAAGACCGGTTAGCACTTAATTTGCATAAAATGATCATGCAAATGCCTAACGAAAAGTTGAGGATTTATTTTGCACTAGGAAAACTACCTTGAAATCCTATGGCTAGGTTATTTAATGCTAAGAAAGGTTTTGCTGAAGTAGACCCGAGTTTTGCTGATGACGATGGTCGTGCTGCCCACTATGCTCCAAGCTCCTTGTTGTTGCAGAGGTTTAGTTTTAGAAGTGATAAATCAAAGGATGAGGGAAATGTTTTGTTTTAGAGAAACCTTAAAATCCAAATGTCTTTAATGTTTTATTAGGGAAATCTTAAAGTTGATTATAACAACACCAGTTAAGATCCCACGGTTCCATCCTTCCGGCATCGTTATTTTTATCGGATTTACTTAGTCCAAATGAATTTGCTAAACTCAACTGAAATAGTTCCACACTTTCATTTAGACCGTGAGAAATCCCGTTAGCAACACGTAGGTTACATCATCCGAGGTATTCCGATCATCCAACAAGACGTTTTAATTTAGTTAAAGTTGTAGTTTTGTTGTTCTGTTTGTGATTAAGTTTTGAGTTTTTTTATATTTTGAATGTTGTGGCGGTGGATTTTATCTTGCAGTGAATTTTAATTTAGTTTTGGTTTCAGTTTAGGGACTATCCTAAAGGTTTTGGTTTTCATGCAACAGTCTTGTTTAACATGCAAGAAAAGTAAAGCGAAGTGTAGGCAAAGAAAATGCAATAGAGTAAATTGCAATAACATAAAAGCGTACCTAGGGGGTCCTCCCGTCATTCCATGCTACACTTTAAAACACATGTTAAGGCATTTAAATATTTCAACAAGTACCTAGGTAAAGACTAAAGGAAGGGTTTTGGTTGTCTACCAGAATCCTAATCCTATAGCTAGTCATTTCCTATGACGTCTAGGTTCTTGACTTTGGTTAAGGATGATTTTCTTCATCAAAGAACAATTAAGTTCAATTGTTCTTTAAAACTACCCATCGTATTGAGGAAGTGCTTAGAATAAATCCTAAACATCTTTTCAATACCTTTGGGATAATCTTAAGTCCAAGTGAATTTAACTACACAGGTGAATTAATCATTCGAGGGTTTAGTTAAGTTTTGTTTCCTTGCTCAATGAACTAGGATATTTGATTATCCTATGAGTGAAGTGATATTTCATTTAACGCTTCATTTAATAGTTATAATAATTTAAAGCTTTCAGGGGCAAGTTAATTTGTTAAAGATTTTAATGATTAGAAGTTAAATTTGATGATTTACTTTAATGTGATTACGAAAATTTAATCAATGATTTTAAGTTTGGAATGATGTTTGATTCATTTAAGTTAAACTTTTTTTTATAAATGATATCGATATTTTATGTTAATTTTAATTTTTAAATTAACTTAGGTCAAAAGAGGTGTTCAAATTATTTATTAAATTTTGATGATTTAATTTGGAGTAATTATATTAATTAATTATGTTTTAAGGTAAGTTGTCTTAAAATTATTTAAAATTTGCAAATTTGATTTAAGTTTGTTTTGAAATGATATTAAATTGGTTTTAAATATTTTAATTTACTTTTTAATTATTTAACATTTTATGCTTTAATCAATTATTAAATTATTTAATGATGTTGGTTTTAATTAAATTAAGAATGATTTGTTTTTAATCATTTAATTATTATTTCCATTTATCCTCTTAAGTTTAAGAGTTAAGTATTATTAAGTGATTTATTTAGGGATTTTTAAATTAAAGAATCAATATTCTCTTAAGTTATATCCCCATTTTAATAATCCAATTTCAATTAATCTTCCAAAATTTAAATTATTTAATTAATTAAAGTTTCATTTTTTTTTGTTTATTAAAGTGATTAATGCGTTCCTACCCTTTGATTTCCCAAAGTTTCAATCATCTACGAGAAAATTAAAATCAGACATTTTACCCCCATTTTGATTAAACCTAAAGTTTTAGTTAGGGGTTAAAATCTTTTAATTACCTTTATGCCCCTTTAAGCTTATTTATTTTATAACTTATTAAATTAAACTTAAATGAACTTAAAATTTTTATGTCACTTCACACACATGTCAATTAAGATATTAGAGGAGAAAATGTTATTTTTCTGAATTTAATTTATTTATATATTATTTTTAATGGAAAATAGGGAGTTTCAAGAAAATTCACCATCATGACCAAGGTAAGGTTTCTATCCTTAAGAAAATTATGGGATGTTCCTAATGACAAGAGGACCACTTGGACAAATTTTGGTAACTTTTTTAATTATATTTTATTTATTATAATTATTTTAAGTTTTGGAGTGTTAATTAATTATAAAATAAGATAAAAGTTGAAAAATGAATTTCATATTTTTCAAAAATTCCTCTGACCCCAAGAAAATCAGAGAAACAAATTTTACATTTTTATGATTTATCTTTGATTTATTAGAATTAATTTAGTGGGGAAGGCTGGAAAATACATTTTTTTTTAATTCAAAAATTGTTTTAAGGCTTTGAAATTAAATATCTTAACATAGAGACTTAGGAAAAATATTTGATTGGTTTCTAAGTGATTAGGGGACCAAATATGACATTTTTAGGATTTTTATTATTTTTGTGATTTTTATTATTTTTTAATTATTCAAAATATTAAAATATGCTTAAAAATGAAAATTTTTAGAAAATTCCAATTTTACTTTTCTTAGACTCCTCTTATCAGAGAAGTCCCAAAATCAATTTGATGAATTTTTGAAATGTATTTTTGAAGTTATGAATTTTTAAAGTTTAATTTTGATTATGTGGCTTAATTAATCCATTTAATAGGGTTAAACATTTCCAATTGACTTCAGATTTTTATGTGAGGTTCCCCTGGTCCTAAAGATCAGTGGAGAATTATTTCAAGTCATTTTAATGTGTGATTAACTCTAATTAATTAAAGTTCAATTTAGAGTGATAAGGCCAATTAGGATTATTTTTAAGAGATTAAATCAAACCATAATTTTCCTAGGGTACTCTGGTCCTAAGATACTTAACCAAATTTTCCTGGAATTTTCTAAGCAACATGCTAATTTTTGGAATTAAAATGTCAAAAATAGTGAAATAAACTTGAAAAATACATAATTTATCATAGGGCTGGCCTCTGACCTTCAAAAATTCAGGGAATGTTCCCCAAGTCAGAGGCTTCAAAAGCCCTATGGTCTCATGCCATGGTGAAATGTATACATGCATGGAGAATTAAAATACTCAAAACAGTATTAAATTAATTAAAAATAAAATACTCAAAAAAATAGATCAATTCCTTTTCCACATTATTCTCCTCTATTCACTTAGCAAGAGGGTATATTTTTTTACTTTTGTGATTTTTCTATGCAAAGATATGAATTTTTTAAGTTTCTGGTATTTAAATAAATAGAAAATATCCTAATTTCCTACTTAAACCAGTCAGCACCACGTCAAACTCGGCAGCTCCGATGCCCTACGTGTCGCGCTCCCATTTGACGCCGCCATCTGAATCTGCAGCCACACGTCCCGCGGTCCCGCTCTGTCTCCTTGTCCGACTCCATCTGAGCCGTTCGTTCGATACACGCGCAATCTGACGGCGGCCTATCATCGTCTCCGACTTGTGTGCACCTGTGACCGTCAACCTTCTAACCCTAAAATCTCCCTCGATTCTCAACGAATTTTTGAGTTGTTATGGTCTATGGATTCGTCTTGAGAAGACGAACACATTCATACGGTTAACATGCATTGAAATTGACTTGAATGAAATGAAGAATCGTTGGAAGCTCGGGAGGAATAAGAGGGCAATACCTTGGCTGTGAAAAGTAAAGCTTCTATCAGAGAGGCTCGGCACATTCGTTGGAGTCCAAGGAAGCTAGGGATGAAGCCTGGAGCTGTGGTGAAATGCCTAGGCTTGACTTCCACCAGGCCCGATCACAAAGCTTGGAGGCTGGAACAACTGGGTGGCCTGGAGAGGGGGCTTTCACTGGGGAACTCCTTCTCTACCTTTGGTGAAGGTGTGGGAAGAGTTAATTTGGATTTGGTGAAGTTTCAGAGAGTGTCCTGTTTCTGACCTGATTTTCAGCTGAGAAATTGGGCTCAGCTGGGGGGATTCAGGGCAGGAGAACAGTGGGGATGAGCTTCTCTTGGCTAGGAGGAGCTCTAGGAGTTATTTGGAGGGCTTCTGTTGAGAAAAAGTTCAACACCTCTCTCATGGCCGAGAGGTGTTGTTTAAATGGCTAGGGCCATTCAGCAGGTTTTGGGTTCAATTGAAGGGTGGATTCAGTTGCTTAGGTGGAGGGCATAGAGGCTCCAATGTTTAATTTGGCTGAGGTGGCCAATTGGTGGAGTTTGGGTGAGTTTAGGTGGGTGGAGGCTCTCGATTTAACCCCCTCCGGTAGCTAGGCTGGCCGGCAAGGACAGGGGAGCTGGCCCCTGAGGTGAGGTGAGTCATGGAGAGGTTTAATGGTGATTAGCAGTTGTGGGGATGTTTTGGGGTAAGGCAAAAGAGGATTTATCCACTTAAGGGGAGAGAACCCTTAAAATGGGAAACCCTTGGTCCATGGCTCACTTAGGCAGGGCTAGGTGAATCTAGGGTGGTTCCTAGGGTTCACTTGGTGGCTGTGGAAAGGTTGGTTTAGCCACACTTGGTTCAATTTGGTTTGATTAGGCCATCGGTTCAAATTGGCTCACTTGGGTTTGGGTTAGGCTAACTTGGGTTTGGGTTTGATTTAGATCCAAGTGTCTTGAGCAACATTATAGAAATGATTGCCATGAAAAACTATCATGAATACATGGAATGGTTTTGAGTTCAAATGTGAGGTCAATTTGGTGATTTTTGGTATTTTGGTTAATTTAGGCAAGGTTGAATCAACTTATGTCCAAGTTGGGTTAAGGTGGGGTTTAGACCCAATTGAAAGTTTCAAATGGTCTATGGGAATGTATTGAAGAGTTCCCAAGATCAATTGGGAAGAAATTTTAGGCTTTGGCTAATCAATTTGGGAGGTTTAGGGCATGGATTCACTTTAGGCTAAAATGGGGGTATTTTTGTTTTCAAATGGAATTGAACTCAAATATGAATCAAATTGGGCTTGGATTTGGTTTAGATTGATAGTAATGATGTTGAATTAAAGTTTAGAATTAAAATTGGGCAAAATTGAGGTCAAATGGGTTGGTTTGGTGTGACATTGGGTCCATTTAGGTTAAAAAAGGATCAATTTGGGGATTTTAATAAAAGTGGGGTATTTTGGTAAAATTGGGCTATGGTGTAGTTGAAAAAATGAAATTTGGAATATTTGGGATTTTGTGGAATTTTCTGAGAATTTTTGGAATTTTTGAAATTTTGTGCCAAAAGGGTATTTTAGGGTATCAAGAGGTTATTTGGAGGGTATTGGGGGTATTTTGGTGAATTTAAAAGGTGGGGGTTGTTTCAAAATGATCTTTAGGATTTTTGGGAATTTTTGGTAATTTTTGGATGTTTTTGGAAAATTTGGGGCAATTAGGTAATTTTAGGTAGGTTTAAAGGACCCAATGTCAAAACCAGCTATTTTGGCAAATGTTGAATTTTGATCTTGATGAAGCTTAAAGTGAGCCATGGACCAAGAAATGTCCACCCTGAACATCTCATGGGTTGTTTCCAACCCTCTTAGCCAAAGAGCTAGGGGTTTGGACTTAGCCACATGAGTGCTCAAATGAACCAGGGGGAGAATTGGGTAAGGATGGTGTGTGAGAGTGCAGTGTGTGTAAGCTAGACCTCACCAGGACCAGGCTACCCAGGGTAGTCCTAAGGCTTGAACAACCTTATAGGAGCTCACTATTGGTTCTCCATATGGTGGTCTTAACCTTCTAAGGTGATTTAGAGGTTTTCAACCATCCAAGTGGGATCCCAAGAGGAGTCAAGAAGTAGCTGAATTGCTAAAGGGTGGGTCTCTAAGATAGTCAAGGAGAAAACCTATGGCTAGATCCTAAGCACTAAGGAGAGATTAAAAGACCTCACCAGAAATGAGGTCAACAGTTATTACTATAACTTCGCGATAGATCGACAAGGCAATCCCCTAGAGATTTTATAGCATGATGAGGTGGATTCGATGCCACCACAAATCAAGAAAATGATAAAGATGATGGTTGTGTGGCACGTGTTGCCGGGTGACTGTATTCCTAACAGCTGCATCATAAATATTTATGAGGACGAGGACTGCATCCAATCCCATATCGATCACCATGACATTGTGAGGCCCTTCTACACGGTCTCCTTTATAAGTGAAAGCAAAATCTTGTTTGGACGACAAATCCTGATTGTCGGATTGAGAGAATTCCTAGGTTATGTTGAAATTTCTCTACCAGTCAGATCAGTGCTGGTATTGAAAGGAAGTGGAGTAGACTTAGCAAAGCACTGCATCCCAGGAATTCAAAGAAAAAGGGTGTCAGCCACCTTCAGAAGAATGGATGAAGATAAAGTGTCATTTTACTACGAGCCAGATCTAGAACTGGGTAACCTTTATCCTTTGCCATTGTGACAGCAGTACCTCCGGGTGTTCATAAGGGAACTTTTGTTTCGGAGTGTAACCTTGGTAGGTTGGCTTGTCCCCGCAGCAGTCTAAGGCAGCAGGAATCTACCTCCCTTTCAGCTGGTCATGACAGTCGTTGTCACCACTTTTGCAGCAGCTGGATGATATGATATGTCAGGTTTGTTCTGTTTTGTACACATGATCAACTTTTGGATGCTTGTCAGCACATGATCAGATGTACTACTTTTAGTAGAATTAATGAAGATTTTTGTTTTCAGAATATGCTTTCTTTTCAGCGCGACTATCGAAAGCCGTTGAACCACATGCTTGGTTCTAAAATGAAAAGGATAAAAGAATAATGCAGAAGAAAATGAAAAAATGATAACAAAATAAAATTAAAATCAAAATAAAATTTGAACTTAAATCAAATGAAATTAAATGAAATGAAAAAGAAATTTAAATGAACTCATAAATTAATTAAAAAAGAATCAAAATCAAAATTGAAATTTGAAACAAAATTAAATCAAATGAAACATAATGAAACAAAATAAATTGAAAGAAAATGATAAATTGAATGAAAACAATGATAATTTTTGCCCGCTCGAGATTCTGAGTCCTTGCACTCATCATCGAATCCTTCGCTTTTGCGGGCACTCCGCGAAATTTGGCACTGTTCACAAAGCATCACTTCTCATAAACTCAAAATAGCTTGAAATTCTACTAATATTACAAGGCCGAATTACACCAAATCACTTTCTTTGAAAGTCAATACTAAAATTTATCAAATTCTCCTCAAATGAAATTTTGAGATCAGTACTTAAATTCTGATTCACTTCTATCACCTCTTAGGTTGGATGTGAGTCCTTGAGCTTTCCTTTCTAATGTGACACCTGGGACTAGATGTGAGTCCTTGAGCTTCCCTCCCCAAGAATCTCCTAAAATTCCCTAATTTTCCATCTCCTTTTCGAGAAATTTTTTTGCCTTCCATGAAATTCTGGGAATGGAGCTCAATCATTTAAATTCCCAAAATTTCCTAATTTTCCATCTCCTTTCTGAGAAATTTTTTAGCCTTCCATAAAATTCCGGGAATGCTTTGTCCTACGATTTCCCAAAATTCCTTGATTTTCCATCTCCCTTTGAAGAATTTTTCTGCCCTCCATGAAATCCCAAGAACGGAGCTCAGTCATCCGATTTCCCAAAATACCCTAATTTTTCATTCCCTTCCGAGAAATTTTTTCCACCTTCCATTAAATTTCAGGAACAAAGCTTAGTCATTCGATTTCCCAAAATTCCCTTATTTTCCATCTCCCTCCGGAGAAATTTATCCGCAAAGGAGCTTAGTCGTCTGATTTCCCAAAATTCACTAATTTTCCATCCACCTTCTGAGAATTTTTTTTGCCTTCCATAAAATTCTGAGAACGGAGCTCAGTCGTCCAATTTCTCAAAATTCTTTAATTTTTCATCTCCCTTCTGAGAAAATTTTCCACCTTCTATGAAATTCCGAGAACGGAGCTTAGTCATCTGATTTCCTTAAAATTACCTAATTTTCCATCTCTCTTCCAAAAAATTTTTCCACCTTCCACAAAATTCTGGGTACGGAACTCAGTAGTCTAATTTCCCAAAATTCCTTAATTTTAGCACCTCCCTTCCGAGAAATTTTTCGCCTTCCATGAAATTCCAGGGACGGAACTCAGACGTCTGATTTCCCAAAATTCTCTATATTTTCCATTTCGTTTCTAGAAATTTTCCACATCCACAAAATCCCGAGGTCTTTACTAAAATTCTAATTCTGATTTCTGAGGCTAGTATCTAAATTCCAGTTCTCATCCTTCATGGATTGGTACTAAAATTCTGATTTCCCCTCTACACTCACTTCTAATTCAAAACATCCCACAAGATTAAAATTTAAAATTCTACAAATTCTGAAATTTCCGTAAACTCCATGAAATTTATAATTAAAACTCAAAATTGAATTAAAATTCAAACTCAAAATTTAAACAAAAATAAAATTCAAATTTCAAATCCTAATTCTAATTCCAAAATTCAACTTCGAATCCATTCGGATTGGACTCCTTCAGAGTTTGGAGGCTTGAAATTCATATCTCCTCTCATGAAGGTATTACATTTTTCTTCCCCAGCAGGAGTTCCAGGGACTTAAAGGTTTCAACCAAATAATCCCCAGCGAAAACTTCCTCTCTATGTTCTGTGTTTGTCTTGAGTTTTGACTCAGAAAATTGTGTTGGTTTTGTTGATCTCGTCGGTCAACAACAATACGTACAGTGTGCTTGCCTAGCACACCGCACCTAGTGGGGATCCATTTCTTGACCTCACTTTTTGTTGAGGTCTAGTCTCTCTTTAGAATAGCCTAGGGTCTAGCCATAGAATTCTCCTGGTGACTTTCTTAGAAGACTAGTCATGGAACCCTCCTCATAAAATTTCAGACATTTCTCAATTCACTAGGAGTTTTCATATATGCTTATGGCCTAACCTCCAGCTTTTGGGAGGAAGAGATCAAGCATAAGGAAGCCTAGGGGAAGTCTCTTATAGGTGGTCAGGCCATAGGATTTACCCTGGGAGGTTTGGAGCTTACACCTCACTAACACTACACACTCACAACTTTAAATAGGGCACATCACCTTTGATCCCCAAACTCTTTGGAAACTCATGTAAGTGGTCTTCCAAGCATTTAGCCTTAGGTTAGGGTTTGGCTAGTACCAACACATAGAGGACCAAATGAGGGTGACCCTTGGTCCATGGCTCCACCTAAACAATTCCTTATTACTTACTTTTAACTAATCCCAATTTTCCCAAACATTTCAAATTTCTAACCCCTTTACCCCAAAATACCCAAAATGCCCCCAAAACCCCAAAATTTCCAAAATCATCAAAATTACCTAAAAATCATTCAAAAATACTTCTTACCACTCAAATTGACCAAAATTGCCAAATCTCCTAAAAAATCCCCAAAATGACCAAAATGTCCCTCTTAGCCCAAAAATTGTCATAAAATCTCAGAACATCCAAAATATTCCCAATTTCATTTCTTTCAACTACCACATGACACAAATTGGCCAATTTAACCCAAGTTAACCAAAAGACCCAATTTGACCCATTTAACCCAAAAGTGCCCAAATTGAACAAAATTTCTACTTAATTGACCCTAGTCTTGCCTAATTTCAATTCCAGACTTTAATTCAACATCTCCAATACCAATCTAAACTAAATACAAGCCCCAATTTGACTCACATTTGAGTTCAATTTCACTTGAAATCCAAAATCCTCAATTTTGTCTAGGTGACCCAAATCCCCCAAATTGACCTAACACCAATCAATTTCTCCCCAATTTAAATTCTAAACCCTTCATAACACTCCCATAAATTAAATTAAACCATCAATTCCCCCTAATTTGAGTCCAAGTCTCACCTAAATCCACTTGAACCAAGCTTACCCAATTTTGACCCAAACATGTTGATGCTTAAAATCTCCTAAATTGATTGCTCTATTCCCAAAATTTCCACCCAATTGATGTTGGAAACTCTTCATGACATCCTCTAGACCATTTGGAACCTTTAATTGGCCTTGGACCGAACTCTAGCCTAACCTAAACCCAAGCTTAGCCAACTTGCCCAAATTGACCAAAATCCCAAATTCCACTAAATTGACCCCTCAATTGAACTCAAAACCACTCCAAGTCTTCATAGAAAGTCTTCATTACAATCATCTGCACCAAGTTACTCAATCATTTAGGCTCAAACCCAAGTTATCCCAATGTGAACCCAAAGTGACCCAAATGAACCCATGGCCCAATTTAATCAAATTGAACCAAATGTGACCAAACCAACCCCTCCACAGCCACAAAGTTAACCCTAAGGACTGGGCTAGACCTACCTAGCCCACCCTAGTGGAGCCATGGACCAAAGATCACTCAAATTAGGGGATCTCCTCCTTTAAATGGTTACAACTAAGGGGGATTTTCCATAATGCATTAACCACTTAATCTCAGCCCATGATGGTCTGCCCACTAGCTCACCTGACCCACTAGCCACCTCCCCTGGCCTAGTCGGCTAGCCTAGTCATCGGAGGAGCCTAAACCTAGATAAACCTTACACTTGGCCAAACCCAAACTCGACCCTATGGCCAAGTCAGCCTAACATTTCTATGAGAGCACTTCAGAACTCCAGCTAGGCAGCTCATTACAACTGAATTGAAGCCCTGGCAGCCACCCCATCCATGGATATTTAAGCCACTACCCTTCACGGCCAAAAGTTTTGGCTGAACGAGACCTTACCAAAACTCTTGCAAAACCACTCTAAAACCTTCCCACAACACAAAGAAGCTAACCCCCACTGCATTTATGTACTGAAACCCATTGACCCAACTCAATTTTGAAGTCCAATTTCAGGCCAGAAACAGGACATCTCCCTAAACTCCACTAAATTTAAACTAAACTCACCCACACCAACCCCACAACAAGAGAAGAAGTTTCCCACTGAAAGCCCCATCACGAAGCCACTCCAACAGGGACTTCCATCAAAGCTCCAAATTGAGTATGGTCACTTTCATACCTAGGCAGTTCACCAGGGTAAGAGTCTTCATCCCTGAGCTCCTAGGACTCTAATGAATGTGTAGAGCATCTCTCATCGAAGCTTCATTTCTCAGAGCCAAGGTATTGACCTCTTCTTCTTCTCGAGCTTCTCTGAATTCTCCATGTAATTAGGGTTAATTTAAACCATGATTAGCCGTAGGGATATGTTTTTCATGCTTAAACGAGTCCATAAGATCAAACCTGAAGTGATTAGGTTGAGTCTAGGCCGAGAAATTAGCGTTTTACTGTGGACGGTCACGAGATCACACAAGATGGGGACAAAGGGAAACAGTCATTGGATCGCGCGTGTTTTCGTTAGATGGCTCTGATCGCGTTGGACGAGGAGATGAAACATAATCACGTGCCACGTGGCATCCCAGTCAGCTGGCAGCATCAAATCAGAGCACGTCGTGTGGGGCTTCGATCCGCCTTTGGTTGATGCGGTGCTGAGCTGGTTAAGTAAGAAAATATGGAATTTCTGATTTATTTAAATCACTTGAACTTTACAAGTCCATATCTTGTCCTAGATAAATCATAAAAATAAAAGAAAAATACCCTCTTGCTTATTGAACATAGGAGAATAATGTGGAAATGGTTTAAAATTTATTAAATGCATGTATGATTTTTAATTAATTAAATACCCTTTGTGGTCATTTAATTATCCATGCATGTTTCACAATTTCCTAATATTTTGGCATGTTATAGCTCTGTAATGGGAGATCATCCTTGATTTTTCCAAAGTCAGAGAGACCTCTATGAAGAGTTCTATATTTTTCAAGTTTAGGCATCTGTTTTCATAAAGATTTTAAAAATTCAAAAAAATTATGGTAGGTTCCTTATGACCAGAGGACCCTAGGATAAAAATTTCATGGGTTAAATCATTAAGAAATAACCTAATTATGAACTTGGCTTAAACCTAAATTTAAATTAATTTGATTTCATCAAATATGAAAATTATTTGAAAAAAGCTCTCCACTGTATTTTAAAGGTCAGAGAACTCCCCATAAAAATTTCATGGCTTTTGGAATTCATTTAGTCACTTCAATGAATTTTCTAAGTGAAATGGTAATTTTGGACATTACTAATTTTAATAATTACAATATAACTCAAAAAATTGTAAAATTGGTTTTGGGAGTTCTCCGTGATCAGAGGATTCTTTTAAAAATAAAATTGGGATTTTCACAAAATTTTCTTTTTTAATCTTATTTTAATATTTAAATAATTAAATAATAATAAAAATCAAAAAATTTTAAAAATCACCAAATTATTACTATTGGCCTCCTAATCACTTAGGAACCATCCCCATAATTTTCCTAAGTTTCAAAATTAAAATATAAATTTGTTAATGCTTAAATCGATTTTTAAAAAAGTATAAATGGATTTTCTTAATTTTCCACTAAAATAAATGTATTAATTAAAATAAAAATAAAAAAAATATAAAGTTTGTTTCTCTAGGTTCCTTGACCTCAGACTGACTTAAGGAAACTATAAAATTGAATTTTTAACCTTTAAAATATTTTATAATTAATTAAAACTCAAGAATTTAAAATAATTCTAATAATTAAATTAAAACAAAAGAAAATCAAGAAATTTGGTCCAAGTGGTCCTCTGGTCTAGCTTTATCTCCATAAAAATTTCAAAGTAATATGTTTTATTTTGGACAAGTTATTCAATTTTCATTTGAAACCCATATTTTTGCATAAAAATAAATATATAAATTAAATTAAATTTTGAAAAATCACATTTTCTCTTATGATATTTTAATTCACCCATAAGTGGGGTCACATAAAAATTTTAAAGTCATAGGAGCTAAATTTAATGAATTATGAAGTGATAAAGTTCTTTAGGGGTAAAATTATAATTTTAGAAAATTTAGCCTTAATTAATATTTAGGCTTAATCAAAATGGGAAAAGGGCAATAAATGATCTTAATTATTATGTTGGATGATTGAAACATTAAGGGACAAATGGTCGAAACCCATTGCAATCTTGTCACATCAAAATTAAATATTTAAATTTCCTTAATTATTATAATTTGGATGCAAATCAAATTACAAGAACCTTAAAGTTAGGGGTTGATCTTGGAAGTTAACATCCACTAATTTAGTTCCCCTTCATTTGGTGTTTAAATGATAAATTAATATTTTGATAAGGATCATAATCATGAAAGTCATAAAATTCCCTTTTCTAAAGACATAAAAATACCTACTAAATCTTAAGGTCTTAGTAATGAGCTAGGCTTAATAAAAAAGAATTAACAAACTAGAGTTAGAAAAGAAAAGATGTTTAATCTTACAACTACCTTTTGAAATATTACAAGCACATCGAAATTCGATAAATTCTTCCATCAGTTGAATTTTTCCTTTAAGGGTCCACTCACATAATTCCTAAGTAAAGCACCAAGTGATAATTACCCCTCCTTTTGGGATGACTAAACCATTGGCTCACTGAGCATAAGGGTATTTCAGAGATAAATCATTTAATAACTATAATAAGTCTAAAAGGACCTTAAGGAAGTTCAAAAGTATTGTGAAACATCCGGGTTTCTCCTGGAGTTATTCATTAGTCTTCCGGACACCTTATAAGACCATTGCGCCTATTATATTTATCAAATGAAGAAATTTCATAAATGAATAGGAGTTCATCAGGTTATGCCTAGGACTTCGTAAGCCTGCGACGAACTTATCCATAAGGTTTTACTTCCCTGCAAAATATAAATGTTTATTGCAAGATTACTAAAGTTTTAGGTGGAAATGATGAGAAAACCTAAAAGGTATGCTCTTATTTTAATGCAATTTACTTACCTGCACTTTACTGTACTCTCATTTTTCTTGCAAATTTGCATACTAAACAACTATGTCACCCTGCATGAAAATTGAAAGCTTTAGGATAGCCACAAAACGGAGTCAAAAATTAAAAATTAAGAAATCAGAACAAGATAAAATCCACTGCCACAATATTCAAAATATAAATCAACTCAAAATTTAATCACAAACAAAACATAAAAAACCACAATTGCAACTAAATTAAAACGTCTCGTTGGATGATTGGTAATTCCTTCGAGGAGGTAACTTACGTGTTGCTAACAGGGTTTTCCCATTGTCTAAATGAAAGTATGGAACTCATTAAGTTGAGTTTAGTAAATTCATTTGGACTAAGTGAATCCGATGAAAATAGCGATGCCGGGATGATGGAACCGTGGGCTCTTAACCGATGTTGCTAATCAACTTTAAGTTCCCATAATAAAATATTAAGACACCTCAATCTTAAATATTTCCAAAACATGACTCTTCTCTCCTCTCTTCAATTGTCACTTCTTTAAACTAAACCTGCTATGATAAGAAGCTTGGAGCATGCATAGTGGGCAGCACGACCATCTTCAACAACAAAACTTGTCTACTTCAACAAAACAATTCCTTAGTTTAACACAACAAGTCATAGGACTTCGAGGTAGCTTGCCTAGTGCAACATAAATCCTCACCTTTTCTTTAGGCCTCTACACAACCCTGCTCTACAATATAAGCCCTAATTTGTTTTAAGATTCTGAGGTTATCGTCTGGTACGACATAAATCCTCCCATCTTCCATGTTATTTGTATAATCAGATATTATGCAAATATAATTCCTATAATTAATTGACAGGATTGAAATTTAGATAAATTCATTTCCAAAATTTAAAGCCAAACCATAGGATTGTTTGGGAAGACATCAAGATTGTATTGAATCATTGTTCTTCCTCTAGCCCTTCTCTCTTCTGGATTTTGACAAAATAAAATGTTCCAAGACTTGAGCCATTCACCTATTGAATTTCCGACTATCACATTTTCTTTGAAAACCTTACCTTTGAAAGTCGTAAATATAAATATTTCATGATCTATATCATGCGTTTTTTTAGGTAGCTTCAGCTATCTAAGATGTAATTAACTATAGGGGCTTGCCCTTATAGGAATCATAGATACCCCAGATTAATATAAACCCTATCTAATTCCTTCATATTAGGTAGGGGAAATATTTGGTCAAAACTGGTTCGCTGATCAAACGGATGTCATAAATCATTTATTTTATTTGATCAAGCTTCACCACAAGCCATGTACTTATTATACGGGATAAATACATGTCTCGCTGTGAAATGCTTAATTATTTAAACCATCATTTACATGAGATCGGTTTGATTTCATATTTTCAAAATTGAAATATTATTTTCCAATATATATATATATAATTAAATCAAAATTCTATTTTATAAAACTATATGCTAAAACCCTTTTCGAAAGTATCAACCTCACCAAAATTTAATGATCAACAGGGTTAAACTTAAATTTATTTTAAGAGTTACTTAAACCTAATATAAGTAAGGTTTAAGTTGATTAATTAGGTTTAATGTGGTTTAAACCTAACTAGAGTTTAATACTTACTTAAACCTAATGTAATTAAGGTTTAAGTAGATTAATTAAGTTTAATATGGCTTAAACCTAATTATGGTTTAACAGTTACCTAAACCTATGTAAATAAGGTTTGAGTTGATTAATTACGTTTAATGTGGGTTAAACATAATTAGAGTTTAATAGTTACTTAAAGCTAATTTAAGCAAGGTTTAACTTGATTAATTAGGTTTAATATGGGTTAAACCTAATTATAATTTTTAAGAGTCACTTGAACCTAATGTATGTAAGTTTTAAGTTAATTAATTAGGTTTAATGTGGGTTAAACCTAATTAGGGTTTAACAGTTACTTAAAAATAATTTAAGTAAGGTTTAAGTTGATTAATTAGGTTTAATATGGGTTAAACCTAATTAGATTTTAGGAGTTACTTCAACCTAATATAAGTAAGGTTGAGGTTGATTAATTTGGTTTAATGTGGGTTAAACCTAATTAGGGTTTAATACTTATGTAAACCTAATTTAAGTAAGGTTTAAATTGATTAATTAAGTTTAATATGGATTAAACATAATTATATTTTAAAAGTTACTTAAACCTAATATAAGTAATGTTTAGTTGATTAATTAGGTTTAAGGTGGGTTAAACCTATTTATGGTTTAATAGTTAATTAAACCTAATGTAATGAAGGTTTAAGTTGATTAATTATGTTTTATATGGGTTAAACCTAATTATTTTTTAAGAGTTACTTAAGCCTAATATAAGTAAGGTTTAAGTTCATTAATTAGGTTTAACATAGGTTAAACAAAATAAGGGTTTAATAGTTACTTAAACCTAATGTAAGTAAGATTTAGGTTGATTAAGTAGGTTTAATGTGCGTTAAACGTAATAAGGGTTTAATAGTTACTTAAACCTATTGTAAGTATGGTTTAAATTGATTAATTAGGTTTAATGCAGGTTAAACCTAACAAGATTTTAGTAGTTACTTAAACCTAATGTAATTATGATTTAAGTTGATTAATTAGGTTCAATGTGGGTTAAACCTAATTAGGGTTTAATAGTTACTTAAACCAAATGTAAGTAAGGTTTAAGTTTATTAATTAGGTTTAATGTAGGTTAAACCTAATTAGAGTTTAATTTGTATTAAACCTAATGTTGTTAAGGTTTAATGATGTTTAATTAAGTCTAATGATGTCTTAGACCTAATTAGAAAATTCATTTATATTAAACCTAATTTAGCTAAAGTTTAATAAGGTTTATTAAGCCTAGTGATTTCTTAAGCTTAATTAAGGTTTGATTTTGTACTAAACTTGATTTACGGAAGGTTTAATGAGTTATTTAAGGTTTTGATTAGGTCTAATTTGATGTCTTAGACCTAATTAAGGATTGTCTTGAGTTTATTTTGGGTTAGACTCAATTTTGACTTAATCTGTTGTGAAATGGCTAAGTTGGGTGATGAGAGGATTTTATTAGGGTTTAGAAATATCAATATTTAATTAAAAGATTTTAACCCTAATTATAAAATGCCATCTAAAATTGTTTAATGGTTTAAGAATTATTATTTTAAGGTTGTTGTCTGTCAACTTAAATTTCCAAAAAGATTTTCTAATTCTATTTTCCTTAATTTTCATTTTTTATAATTATTATAAAAAATAATTACAAAATGTCTTTAAAATTAAGAAATTATGTCTTAAAGGATTTTTCTAGCCTAGGAAGAATAAAGGGATATTCCTAAGGGCCTAAACATAATTTTCCCAAATTTTAATATTTTTCCATTTTATATTTAAATTTTAATAATTAACATACTCCAGAGCATATTTAATTATTTAAAAATTGAATATTGAGAATAAAATTTTGATTTTGTCTCGTAACTTTTCTCCTCTTGATTTGAGTTCAGGGGTATAATTCTCATAATTTTAGGATTTTTTATGTCAAAACGTGGTAGATCCTATGCGGGGATCCGAGAAGCAAAGATGGCGGGTTTTAATCACAATCGTCCATTTCCAAAACATGGAAACAAATGGGATCCATTCATCCCGTTCATTCCCTTCGATCTAGCAGACCGTCAAATTTCTAGGAGCAATATATCACCCATTTCATGATCAAATTGGATGAAAATTGTTCCTAAAGCTTCATCTAGGGATAGAGAAGCTATTTATATGGTTATGATGAGATTTTGAATGGGTTTATTACACAAACTGTGAAACCTTAATGCTATTAGGGCTAAGTGATTCATACCTTGGCCTCAGTCGATTTTAACTCGATTTGAATGACTCTGAAACTTCGTCTGGTCCTCAGAAAGCTTTTCGCCAAGTTAATTTGGATTGAAATAAGGTCTATAAATGATTTTGTTCTCATGGTGTGTCGGTTTGAGGGGAGATGATTGAATAGTGGGTTAGAGGCAATGGAGATGGTCAATTTTGATTAGGCTTACACTTGTTTAGTCTTTAGATGGATTTAGGTCAGTCAATTTGAAGTTTTGGAAGGTTTGATTTCACACTCCTTTTGTTTTGGATCCTCTCGGGTTGGTCAAATTGAGGGATTTGGGTGAGCTCTATTCCTTGATTCCATGAGGAATCAATTGCTCAGGGTGTAAAGAAGAATTTTACTGTTGGGAGTTTTGGGAATTAAGTAGAATTTGGCTATCTTATCTTTTGGTCCCCCTCCTTTAAGCTTCTCAGGTTTGCCCTATTTATAGCAATGGCCATGGCTGAGCTTAGTTTAGCTTTGGTTCATCTAGGGGAGTTGTCAACTTCCCCATAATGCTTGGAGATAAGATTTTGGTTGTTAGGATAATGCATTGGGGTTTTTCAAGCTTAGGCATCATTAGGATTATCCATGGTGAAGGTTAGATTCAAGCTCTGGCTTGTTTTCATTCGATGATTTGGGTGGTGTGCAGATTGGTTAGAAGGCCATAGATCAACCTTCTCCTTATGTATTTTACTAATTATTCAATGTATTAAAGGAAGAGGTGACACCTTTGCTTCATTCCTCGGCCATGTCATAGGTTGGTCATAATGTGTTTTAACCATGGTGAATAGCATGGTTTAATTAATACTAGCTTATCATTGGATGTTTTAGGAGGTGGAGGAAATAATACGTGTTTTGGCTAGCCAACTCATCTCAAGAGGATGATGAGTCAAGCTTTGGAATGGAGGGGAGATGCCACTTCATTTTTTTCATCATGATGTCTTCATAATTACTTTTATCCATAGTTAAGGTGACATGTAACGAGTCATCCAATGGTTTATCTCATTTTTAACGGGTCTTATGGGTTCTGTGTAACCATTGTGAGGTCACCCATGATGTCATTAATTGGTTTGAAAATTAAAAACCATTTTATATGTCATAAATGCTGTCATATGACAAAAATGGCTTTTTAATTGTATTTTCATTTTTAATTAATTATGTAATTAAGTAAAAATATTGCTTATATTATTAGCCAATAAATTAATCAAAATAAATTTAGAATTAATTATTTCATTAAGTTTATCATTTTTTGTTCAAAATTGGGCACTTTTACCAAATTAAATAAATATTGATTAGAGTTGATCATGGTTGACCTAGGTTGACCAAGATTGACTCAGGTTGACTCATTTTGGTCTGAAGATGACCAATATGACTTTTCTAATCTTGTCATGGTTTAGCTTAGTCATCAAATCCAAGGATTTTGAATTTTTTTGTGGGTTTAGTCATGATGAACATTTTTTAGAGTTTGTGTTAAGCAAATAGTCAATGTATTGACTTTTGTGTTTTGCTTTGGTCTCTTTGACCAATGTCAAGTTGATTAGGTCAATGTATAACTTAGGGTTGGCCTATTTGACCACTTTGGTCTGTTTAGGTCAAAGTTTGACCTATGTGATGGTCATTAGCTCAAAACTTGACCAATTTGATTAAAGTTAATTTTCTGGGTCAAGGGTTGACCTATTGGGTCAATAAGGTCATTGTGTGAGGGATTGACCAACTTGATCAAAGTTAACTTTTTGGGTCAAGGGTTGATTTGTTGGGTCAATAGGGTTTAGTAACTCTTATTGAGATTTAGGGAGTCAATATTGGTAAACTTCCTATCTCAACAAGGTTTAGAAATGATCTTCACAAAAGTGAGGTCAACACTAAGTAATATATGGTTTTAAGGGTTAATTTAATATAAATTAAAGAATTCAAAATTATTAACCTTAAGAGTTCAAAATGTTATTTTAAATTGTCCAAAGGCTAAGTCTTCTCAATTTAGGGTTTATGTCTATCTCCCTAAATTACTTAAACAATTTCCAATTTAATTTCCCATATTTTTCAATTTTTATAACTATTATTAAAAATAATTACAAAGCATCATAAAAATTAATAAACCCTATCCTAGAGAACTTTCTTAGCATTAGAAAAATCAGAGGATGTGTCTAAGGACTTAAAGGTTATTCCCTAAAAATTGTTCTCCTCACTATCATGAGTCCAAGGGTATTTTTGTCAATTTTTTTTTTAGATTTCAAGATATGAATTTTTGATTAGTTTAAAGTTAATCGGATTTAATTAAATCCTTAACTAAACAGAAAAAGGTTGAGGACGACGCATGTCCTCGTATGCATGAAAACGCATCTGATCCACTGTGGAGTTCATCGCAGTGGATCTACTTTAGTTAAATCACAGCCATCCAGTTCCAAAACACTGAAATGGATGGCATCTGTTAATCTCCTTCGATCTGGTTCTTTCTATGAACCGTCCACAATCAAAGCACAATATCATGCTAGATTCTTCATAGTTTCGAGTGAGATTTGTTCCCTGAGCTTCATCTGAAGATGAAGAATCCATCTATACGGTGATGATGGTGTTGAGAAAATGGTTCGTTACATAAAGTGTCAAACCTGAGCTTGGTTTGAGTCTAAAGATCCATACCTTGGCCTCAGTTTATGGAATTTCAATTGGATCGGTTCCATAGCTTCATCTTGACCTCAGAAAGCTTAATCCCAACTCAATTTGGAGTTAAATTGAGCCTAGGTGTGAGCTTGTTCTCATGGTCTTTCGGCTTGAGAAGAAGATGTTGAACAGTGGGTTAGAGCCTAAGGGGAAGACCAATTTTGATCGAGCTTATCTTGATAGGGCTCTATGAAGCTTCTGGAGAGATCAATTTAAATTTTTGGAGAACTTCATCCCAAGATTTGTCCTGGTATAGTGTAGGGAAATTAGGGCAAACCATTGGGCTTCATGGGTCAATTCTATGTAGGATCAATTGCTTAGGTCCAAAGGGTAAACTTTGGTGTTCAAAGGAAGAGGGATGGGCCAGTGTATGAGTGTCTCCTATTTTGGTCTCCTCTTTTGGGTGCTCTCTGGTTTAGCCTATTTTATAGCGATGGATGGCCTTCATTGAGCTCAATTTTGCTTAGGTTTATTTAGAGAGGTTGTTAATTTTACCATTAATGCTTCAGAATAGGATTTTGGCTGAAGGATAAAGTAAATTCGGTATCCTAAGATCTAACTATATGAGGTTTACCTATGGTGTAAGTTCAGCTCATGTCTTGGCTTTCTCTCATTTGATAATCCATGAGGTGGATACAGTATGACTCATCATGTTAATTCACCTCCCCCTTGTAGGCTTAGAAGTTCACATAATGCCTTTGAGGTGATCATGACACATAAACCCTCTTATTCACCCTTTTCATGGTTTGCTCATGTTTGTGTTTAATCATGGTACTGGGGTTGGTTTAAGTGGTGTTTCCTTCCTTTTGGGTGGTCCATTAAACATATGAAATGGCATTTGGATTGACCGACCACATCATTTCATGCAAGTGGATGATTCATTCCATGAGTAGGGAGGAATGTGAATATATTTTCCATTACATAAAATTTATGTATTTTGGTTATGATGGCTCTTATCCATGGGTTTACCTTGGTTAATTCTATTGATTGGGTGAAAGTGGAGTTGCTTGATTATTCATCCAATGTTTCTCCAAGAATTAATGAGGGACTGAAACCTCATTATTCCTTTCTTGATGATTCCATGATGAGGTTTTAACCATGGTTAAAATGAGATGTTATGAGTTACTCTATTTTTTAACCTATATGTAATGGGTCACATGGGTCATGTGTAGGGCTGGGAATTTGGCTCGTTGTTCGCGAACAGCTCGTGTACGGCTCGTTAAGTAGCTCGTGTTCGGCTCGTTCGTTAAGCCTAACGAGCCGAACACGAAAAAATTTTTAAGCTCGAAATGTTAACGAGCCGAACACGAACAACCGTTTGTTCGCTCGTGTTCTGTTCGAATTGGCTCGAAATAATAAAATAATCATATAATTATTTATTATATAATTTATTATATATATTATTTATATATTAATATATTATATATATTTATATTTAAGTTTAAATCATAACTGCTTATGTGGTAGCGTGGTTATGCTTCTTATTTCCAATCATTTGGTCCAGGTTCGAATCCGGTGCTAGACATATATTTTTCCAATTAATTTTAACGAGCCAATTTCGAGCCGAACACGAGCCGAACACGAACAAGAATATTTAATTCGAGCCGAACACAAACAAACCTTTCACGAGCCATTTCGAACACGAGTCGATTTCGAGCCGAGCTAATTTCGAACGAGCCGAACACGAGCCGAGCACGAGCGCTCAAGCTCGGCTCGTTTACAGCCCTAGTCATGTGAGACCCATATGATGTCATTATCAAGTTTTAGAATTTAAAAATGACTTATCATGTCATATATGATGTCACATATTTATGTTCATTTCATGGTTGTTTGATTATAATTCCATTTTTAAGTAATTAAGTAATTAATAAAAAATTTTGGGAATTATATTATTGACCAATAAATTGATCAAAGTAATTTTTGGAGATATTTATTCAATCTGTTTCATCAATTTTAGTTCAAAATGTGGTATTTTGACAAAATTTGGTTAATGTTGACTAGGGTTGACCCAGGTCGACCAATCCTAGTCCAAGGATGACCAATGTGATGTTTCCAATTTTTTCATGGTTGGGTTAGCCATAGGATCCATGGGTTTTGTCATTATGGGTTTGATTTGGTCATGTTTACCAATTTTAGGGTTTAGGTTGATCTAATGGTCAATATGGTGACTTTTGGGTTCTACATTGGTCATCTTGACTAATGTTATCTTGATTAGGTCAATGTCTGACCATAATTCCGATATAGTGGTCATAGTGTCATGGGTTGACCAGTTTTGACCACATTTGACCTACTTAGGTCAAATGTTGGTCAATGTAGTCAATTTAGTGGTCATGAGGTTATGGTTTGACCATTTTGACCATTTTGGTGAAGGATTGACCAATGAGATCAATGTGATGGTCAAACGGGAAATGAATAGACCTGTGTGACCAAAGTTGACTATTTGAGTCAAAGGTTGACCAGTTTGGTTAATGTGATGGTCATTGGGTCAAGGATTGACCATTTTGATCTAGTTTGACCATTTGGGTCAAAGGTTGACCAATGAGGTCATTGTGATGGTCAAAGGGGTCATGAATTGACCATTTTGACCTAGTTTGACTATTTGGGTCAAAGGTCGACCAGTTCGGTCAATGTTATGGTCATTTGTTCATTGATCAGTTTGATCTAATTTAACCATTTGGGTTAAAAGTTGACCAGTTTAGTCAATACAGTGGTCATTGGGTCAAGGATTGATTGGTTTGATCAAATTTGATAATTTGGGTTAAAGGTTGACAAGTTTGGTCAATGTGGTGGTCATTTGATCAAGGATTAACCATTTTGACCAAATTTGAAAATTGGGTCAAAGTTTGACTAATTTGGTCAATGTGGTGGTCATTTGGTCGAGGATTCACCAGTTTAACCTAGTTTGACCATTTGGGTCAAAGGTTGACCAGTTTGGTCAATGTTGAACAGATCAGATTTTGTCATTACAGATTTGATCATTTTAGCATGTCATTAAAATTTTGGTTTAAAAGACTTTATAACAGCTTTACCCTAGAAATTAGGTTTTAATGGCCATTGGTAAAGTTTAGGGAGTCAATGTTGATAGTTTTTTTTGTCAAAAAGATTTATACATGATCCTCACAAAAGTGAGGTCAAAATGGGCCCCCAATATGTGTGGAATACTGTAACAGTATGCCTTACATATTGGCGTTGACCGAAATGGTGTAGATAACCCAACATAATTCTCAGTTTAAGAAATCTTATTTTCAACTTTTGTAAAGAAGATGGATGCCTTATTCCATTAAACGGGATTTTTGCAACATTTCTCAAAGTGAGTAAATGTCGGTATGTCTGTTTTTCAAGATGGACTGCTATACGACTTATGTCCTTTTTTAGAGAAAAAGAGCTAAAGGAATGTCTTGTTTTTATGTTAGGAAGGGTCTTATATCCAATAGCAAAAGAATGAACAGGTGTCATGCCATCTCTCAGAAATGTCAAATGTTAATATGTCAATTTTGAAAAGGAATGCTATGCGACTTATATTTCTTTTTTAAAGAAAGAGCTAAGGGAATGCCATGTTTTCGTGTCAGGAAGGGACTTATATCCAATAGCTGGAGAGAGAGTGGATGTCATACCATCTCTCAAAAATGTCAAATGTCAATATGTCAATTTTGAGAAGGAATGCTATGCAACTTATATCTTTTCTCAAAGAAATAGCTAAAGTAACACCTTATTTCTTTTCAAATATTTTCACAAACTTTGTCTTTTCTGTCTTTTTCGCTACACACATCTGCTTAGCCTCCTCTTGAAGATTGACAACTTTACTTAGTAGTTTCTCAAATGTCTTTATTGTGAATCCTTTAAACAAGAATGTTACAGGACCATGGATATTGTTAAGTAGGATTTCGGTGGCATTTTGTTCTTGGAGTTATGGTTCACATTTCATGCTGAGATTTCTCCAACACAAAATGTAATCCACCAGACTTTCTCGATGTTTTTGCTTTTTTATCACCAAATCACCGACTGTTGTATGATGTTCTTCTCCAGTGAACCATTGAACAAAAAGGCTTTCAAGCTCTACAAAAGTTTTAATGGACCCGTTAGGAAGTTCCGCATACCAGTTAAAGGCAACTCCTGTGAGACTGTTAACAATTTGACAGAATAAATAAGCGTCACTTCCTCCTGCATTGTAACGACTTGCTCTAAAGTGTGTAAGAAGTTGGTGAACATTACCAGTCCCGTCAAACATTTTGAAAAGAGGAGGAACAAAACCTTTGCAGTATTAGACAAAATCAAATTCCTCTGGATAAGGTCTATCCTTTGGAATTAATGATCCAACCTTTACCTGAGCCATTGTTTCTTTTGTCTTTTGCTCCACCAATTGTGTGATTTCTTTTTCAGGAATTCCACTTTGAGAGGAATCCTTTCTCTTTTGAGTACTCTCTTCAACTTATATTGGCTCTCTTTTGTCCTCTATAATGTGTATTGCCTCTGGCCTAATAATTTCAACGGCAGATAATGGATTCGTTGGTGGATTTTGTAAAGTTACGACTAATTCTTCCATATTTTGTTTGAGACGATTGATTTGTTCATATAACTGTCAAATAATAGCTCGTAATTCTTTTGTTGTATCTTCTTTACTTAATTCTCCTACCAAAGAGGTAGATCGTGTTTCTACCATGTTTATTTCAGCGACCTCATCATTCGAACTATTTGAAGAATCTTTCTTTTTCATTTCGAGAATTGTTTAATATCATTTTTAAAATTTTTCAATCTTTCTTTGAATGACTTTGTAGGACATTCTTCACAAGTTCTCTCCTGAGAACTGTCTATAGGGGTACTCACAATATCTGAAATTCCTCCTAAGGATTCTTGTCTCCATACTTTATTTTAAAGTGTAGGATGAGATATCCTTAGAAGTATATCATCGTTTTATGTATAAGAACGATCTCCTCTTTACAGCATTTGGTCCAGAGTCATCATTTTAGTAGATGTATCTTCTACTTCTGATATTAATTTATTATGTTTGGTCCTGTCATTTGTGGTAGTTACATCATTCACACTTGGTCCCAGGTGGAATTTTTCTGCTACCCGAGTACACTGACTGTCTAATGGGAATTGTTGATCTACTCCTTGATAGGTAGGATCTTCAATTGCAAGAATTCTTCTTTCATTATTGTAGAGACTGCACATCTCATATTGTCTAACTGTCGAGAAATTGAACATCTTTATTTCCGTGCTAATCTTTTAAATACAGAATATATGGTGTGAATTGACGAAGAACTTTTAGGATGGAAATTATTATCCTCATATTCAACAAGTATTGGAAAATATAGGTTTTTTTTATGAATGGGTTCCCAAAAATACTTTGTTAAAATTCAGTTGTCTCAAAATCATTATTCTCGTTCCACCTCTTCTTTCTTTTAAGAGAACAATTTTTATTTTTACGTTGGGAACGAGTTTTTGGAACATTCTTGAAACAAGATCCAACTTCATATATGTATGGAGGTGGAATGTCATTTTCTTCATCAATATAAATTTTCTTTCCTTTTCTATCAACTTGTTTTTCAATTCCAAAAAAGTGTATTGTTCTACAAAAATGTATTTAGGTAATTCTTCTATAAAGTTAAGAAAATCTTCCTAAGCTTCAAGATTGAATTCCTCGAAGGATTGTATATGATTTTGATATGGATTATTTAGTGAAAATTCAGTTTCAACAAATAATCCAAAGTCATTCTGATAAAAGTAAACTTCTTCATCAATTAGTGTATTAAGATCTTGAAAATAAGAAAAGACTGAATCTGGAGATTCCTTCGTAACTTTTCTAAAAATTCAAGGAGATTTAAATGTCATGGACTCATTTATAAACTGAGAATTTATTTTTTCTTATTTTATTGTTATGAAATGTCAAAACTAACTCTTCAAAGAGTTAGATTTTGAAAGATGTGATACTATCTTTCAAAGGACGAAACAACATTAAAAATAAGTGACTTAACAAAAGATGAGAAGAAAGATTCTCCGCAGTGGAGTCGCCAAATAAAATCTCATGGTTGTATCAGGAGTTGCAAGTGATTTTTTTGAATGTCGATGTCATTGATTGGAGTCACCAATCTGTTTATCTATCATATTGCTGTAATCTTCAAGAGATCTTATTTCTTCAGATCATATAAAGAATCATTGGATACTAAGCAACTTGAAAAAAATAAGATGTGATAAAATAGAAAATAGTGGAATCAGAAATGTCGATGATAATTCTTATAAGGAGAGATATAAGGAAAATTCCATATGAAATTTTGATAACCAAATATTTCTAGAAATGACACTTATTCTGACTTCTTAAATGTCCTATAGAAGCAAGCTTCTATAGTTAATTACATTTTAGACAATCAAGATTGTCCAAGAAAACTTTTGATTAATGTTAACTGCTTATTTTCTAAGAAATATTGAAATTTAATCCTATGGGTAATATGTTCCTAAGTGTCTATTTTTTCTGCTTTTTTTTTCTTATAATTTGTTATTTTTTTGGTGGCTATCCTAAAAGTTTAGGTTTTATTTTGTTGTTTGCCTTGATTATGTTATTTTAGTTTTTTTTTTTTTAATGTCACTTATTTCTATTTTGTTGTTTGTTCCGTTTTTAGAATGTCGCATTGCAAAACAGAGTTAGCACATCCTAATAACATGTAAAGTAAATCTAAACAGAAGTTATCTTCAACTTGTAATGAAAACAATGTTAGATTTATTCTTGCAAAAGAAAATAATTTTTGTGTGTCAATTTTGATTTGTAATTTGAAACTAAAGAACGAAGTCAAGTTTATTTAGATCTAATGTCTGTAAGATCTGATTGGACATGAGAATTTTAAACACAGTACTGTTTGAGTTTAATGATTTAGATTTGATATCTTTTGAACTTAAAGGTTTTTAATTATGTCTAATGTAAATTAGACATTTTAGATTCAGTTTTTTGTTATGTTGACATTTTTAAATCTAATGTAGATTAGATTTAAAAATTTAGATTCAATTTCTTTTGAATCTAAAGGTTTTAGGTTATGTCTAATGTAAATGAGACTTAGGATTTTAGATTCAACGTCGTTTAAATCTAATATGAGTTAGGTTAAGAGTTTAGATTCATTATCTTCTAAATTTTAAAGATTTAAGTCTATTATCGAGTAAAAGCTAACATAAGTTATAATTTTATATTTGATGTCTTTTAAGCCTAATATAAATTAGACTTAAATTTTAGTCTGAGATTCAAAATATCTTTGAGTTAATCTTGAAATTTTTATTAAATTTAAAGTTCTACTTGAGGTTGTATTAAGTTAAGTTTAGAGGTTTGGTTGACTTGACTTAGATTGGTTGGGTTAAGTTCAATATAACTTAAACTTTAAAGTTACGCTTAATTTAGAAGTTTTAACTTAAGTTCGATATGGATGAAAACTTAAACTTGGGTTCAAGTTAGGTTGATCCTAAGTTAAAAGTTTTGACTTAAGTTCAATATGAGTTTAACATAAATTTGGGTTAACTTGGGTTTAAGTTTGGTTGAACTAAAGTTTGAAGTTTTGACTTAAAGTTCAATTTGGGTTGAACTTAAGTTCGGGTTAACTTGTGTTCAAGTTAGGTTGAACCTAAGTTAGAATTTTTTACTTAAGTTCCATATGGGTTGAACTTAAGTTGGAGTTAACTTGGGTTCAAGTTAGGTTGAACCTAAGTTAAAAGTTTTGAATTATGTTCAATATGGGTTGAACTTAAGTTTGGGTTAACTTGGATTCAAGTTAGGTTGAATCTAAGCTAGAATTTTTTACTTAAGTTCAATATGGGTTGAACTTGAGTTTGGGTTAACTTGGGTTCAAGTTAGGTTGAACAAAAGTTAGAAGTATTAGCTTAAGTTCAATATGGGTTGAACTTAAGTTTGGGTTAACTTGGGTTCAAGTTAGGTTGAACCTAAGTTAGAAGTTTTGACTTAAGTTCAATATGGGTTGAACTTAAGTTTTGGTTAACTTGGGTTCAAGTTAGGTTGAACCTAAGTTAGAAGTTTTGACTTAAGTTCAATATGGATTGAACATAAGTTTGGGTTAACTTGGGTTCAAATTAGGATAAACCGAAGTTAGAAGTTTTATTTTAGATCCAATGAGGATTGAATCCTAAGTTAAGATTTTTGAATTGAGATGGATTTAAATAGGATTTAGGGTTACTTAAGTCTAATATAAGTAAGACTTAAAAATTAATTAGGTCTAATTATAATTAGAATTAGTATTTAAGTTTGTTTAAGCCTAATTTATGTAAGACTAAAATGTTAATTAAGTCTAATTAGGGTTAGACTTAAATAGGATTTATGGTTGTTTAAGCTTAATGTATGTAAGGCTTAAAGGTTAATTAAGTTTAATTAGGGTTAGACATAATTACTATTTAAGGCTGTTTAAGCTTAATATAAGTAGGGCCTAAGAGTTAATTAAGTCTAATTAGGGTTAGACTTAATTGAGATTTAAGGTTGTGTATGCTTAATGTAAGTAAGGCTTAAAGGTTAATTAAGTCTAATTAGGATTAGACTTAATTGAGATTTAAGGTTGTTTAAGCCTAATATAAGTAAGGCATAAAGGTTTATTATGTCTAACTAGGGTTAGAATAAATTAGGATTTAGGGTTGTTTAAGCCTAATGTATATAAGGCTAAAAGATTAATTAAGTCTAATTAGGGTTAGACTTAATTAGTATTTAAGGTTGTTTTAGCCTAATGTAATTAAGGCTTAAAAGTTATTTAAGTCTAATTAATGTTAGACTTAATTAGGATTTAAGGTATTAAATTTGCAGGAATTTTTAATATCTTAAATATGTATGTATTAAAAACATGAATGAAAATGACTAGTTTCAAAATTTAAAAAAAAAATTTATAAAAGAAATTCGAAAGACTTTTAAAGTAGTGGAGGACGTAAAAGTAAATTCACACTTAAAAAATAAATTCATAACTAAGACATATAAATTCACACTTAAACATAAATTAATAACTAAGACATATATATGGTATTTAATTGAAAAGGTAAGTATCAAATTTTAATTAGTGGATTTTAATAGCATTTTAAAACCTTCCTAAATAGTTTCTAGAAAAAGTTCTAAACTAATAAACAAAACATACTATCAAATCACAAACACATTTACTACCACAAAAATTCATATCACATATCACAAACACAACATCCATAACTAAAATAAAGACAAACTCAGGTGTCTCAGCACTATTACAACAAAATAAGAGACATAGAGCAGTCCTCTTTAACATCCAAAAATGATAATAAACCACACAAAAACAATAAGAATAGAAATAGTCCACACATATCACATCACAAAATATAACTCAAAATAAATATCTATCCTAATCATCTTCTTCCTCATCATCATCCCCTTCGTTCCAGGTACTGGTAGACTCATATTGGCTATATTGTGGATGAGTAGGTAAAATCACCTCTAATCAATCTATCCATATAACTGTGATAATTCCCCTCATACTCACTATGTTTTTGAAGATATTCCCCCATATGGTCTATTTTTCCCTCTAAATCATGCACTCGAACCGTAGTATTGTTAACATTATCTCTTATCTTATTCAAATGTTTAGTTTTCAAATTAGAAAATTGGCTTGAAGATGCCTAGGATGGGGAAGCATGAGATGTAGATGCAGCAGAATCAGATGCAATGAAACCCCTAGAAAATCCTCCCCTCCATCCAAAAATTGAATGCTCAGTGTAGGTCTTCAAATTTGAACTGGTAATAAGCTTAAGAGGCTGAAGAACATCTTCCTAATTCTCAGATCTAACACCACCCTGCTCACACTATGAATGTATATGGGAAGCAATTCCCATGCCTGTAGTGGTGGCAGATTTGGTAGTACTCCAGATAAAATCATAAATAATCTTTCCAATGTCTTTCGACTTCCTCTGCTGAATACAATATTTCAAAGTGGCTCTTTCTCTAGTCATTTCGCTAAGATGATTTGTAGGAAGCAGCTTGGATTATATGAAATAATGCCATGCTTTAGAGTTGGCATTCAAATTTGATGCAGGGAAGTTAACTTTTCTCTCATTAGTTATTTTCCATAACCCCCACCCAACTAGAGATAATTTCATCCTATTCTTCCTCAGTAGGATTGTAATTTGAATAAAAACAAAGCATACTAGGTAGTAGTAGTTAAAATACATTAATTACCATAGGAGTAAACAGTATCAGTTGTCTTCATACCCAAACAAAGTTCTCATCTGACTCTAAGAGATTTGCACAGAACTCACGAACCACAGAAGTAACAGCTACAGTAGTAAAACAACAGAATTTATCCCAGAGGCGATTCACAATCACTTCTTCAATTTCTCTGCCCAGTTTATCGAATCCTCACTCCTGGATCAATTTGCATGACTGTAGCACTTGCACGTAACGATATTGAGCTTTAGAATTGATGAACTTATCAGAATCAAACGTGGTTCTTGCTTTGCTCCACTTTGGTGCCTTTTCTAAAATTTGAATAAAAATTTCTATGAATTCCACATTCAACTTAAAATCACTAAACTCAACTCCTAAAGGCTTAAACTACTAAATCCAAGTAATTTCTCAAAATTTTTCTCATATTTTCACCATGAATAGTGATTTTTAGATTTCTCCAAAAGTATACTCAAAATAAATGGTGAAAATAAAAAATTTTTACTTTGGAGAAGTGCTCTTACCTCAAGAAAATCAAATCTAACAATTTTCACTTGAAACGGCTCAAGATTTGCAAATGTTGTGTTGCTCTAGCCTCCGAAATCGTGAAATGCCGAAGGAAGGAGATGAAGGTGACGAAAATTTTGCAATTTTTGGATTTTTAAAACCTAAAAACCAATTTTCGTAAATCAGTGCCTAAGCGCGAAAGTATGACGCTTAGCCGTGGAGCTCTGGCGCTTAAGCGCGGGGTCTCAGCGCATATCTTCCAAATCGTTATTTTTGATATTTTTGTTAAATTCACATTTTTGTCTCCTTTAATAAACCTTAAATTGATTTAATAACTATCTCATCACCTTAAAATATTCTTATATCCAGAATTAAACATCTTTTAGATTAAAAAGGATTCAACACAAGTCTTACACAAACACAAACTTTACTTGATTAAACTCATACAAATTACAAGTATAAACCACAAGTCTTTAATCTAAGATACTTGGATAAGATTTCATTTTTCCTACTCACAATAAAACACTCAAACAAAACACTAAACACTAACATAAAAAATAAAACAAATAACACAGTTAAATACATAAACATCAAACACTTAACACAATTAATTAAACACGAAACATAAATAACTAACACTTAACACACTATAGAACTCAATTCTAGTCTACATTAGGTGGAACATATCAAATACCTCCAAAACTTTCGTTTGAACCATTTGATATATTGATTTGACAGAACGAACAATGATGCAGACATCTGATAAAATCTTCTTCAGTCCACTTGTTTTTTAGATACATCGCCTTGTCCGCTTCTTCAACATAACTTATATGACTAAATTGAATTTTTAATTGTCATCTAATATGTGCTAAATGTACAATAGTTTCATTTACCTTTACTTCAATTAAATCAACATTAGACTCGATCTTTACGATCTTCTCTACTATTCCTTCAATACTAACGGCCAGAAATCCGTTATATAACTCTTGCGCACTCTCACTAACAAACTTAATCTTGTTGGCATCCTACTTCTTCTTCATTTAACTCTCCCAAGAAGACATTTCTCCAATTTAAACTCTTTTGTAAGGCTCTTAGGATAGAAATTTGGAATGAGATGAATTTCCATTAATTTGGTCCCTCTTTATAGAATCCTCCCACGTTCACAAACCCCTGAATAACATGGCATGAAACTTCCACATGGCAATGTCTTCTAGAAACTCATTTTTCACATTCTTCATAACTCAAACTCCTAAGCTCCAACTTCTGGCGCTTAGCCGCCAGTGCTAATTTTAGCACAGGTCTGTTAAACATTTGAAATCACATTTTAACTCATTAAAATTATCAATTAAGGTCTCATTAATCTCCACTAACATAATATAAGCAAAATATTACCATATAACTCTTACATCAAACCAAATAAAATACACAAAACAAACTTAAAGCAAAGCACACTGATTATTATGGGTTGCCTCCCACAAGCGCTTGGTTTAACTTCGTCAGCCCGACTTGCCCAATACTTAATTCAGGTTACCCATCATTAAATTCTCATCAGGTTTATGTTGATCTACTGAGAAATAAGGTTTCAGTCTATGACCATTTACTTTAAATATTTTCTCAGTTTTAGGATCTTTAATGTCCACAGCTCCATAAGGATAAACTTTTATCACAATAAATGTACCCATCCACCTGGACCTAAGATTTCCAGCAAAGTATCTCAATCTAGCATTATATAGAAAAACTTGTTATCCTAGTTTAATACTTTTATTTAGAATCTTACGATCATGTCGCATCTTCATCTTTTCATTATATATCTTAGCACTTTTATATGATTCATTCATTATCTCTTTAAGCTCATTTGGTTGCAATAATCTTTTCTCACCAGGATCCTTCAAATTATAATTGAACTTTTTAATAGCCCAATATGCTTTATACTCAAATTCAAGTGGTAAATAACAAGCTTTTTGAAAAATTAGTCTATTTAGGGGCATTCTTATAGGAGTCCTGTAAGCAGTCTTATAAGCCCACAAAGCAAAATCCAGTTTGAATTAACATACTTTTTCAAAATTCTTTTAATTTCACGATTGGCTAATTTAACCAAATCACTTGTTTGAGGATGATAAGCAATAGCAGGTTTATGGATGATATGATATTTCTTTACTAATTTCTCCATAATTGTATTTTTAAAATGACTTCCCTCGTTAGTTATGATTACTCTAATCATTCCAAATCTACAATTTATATTCTTTCTTAAAAATTTTGCAACACTTCGAGCATCACATTGAGGTAAAACAATAGCTTCTATCCATTTAGATACATAGTCTACTACTATTAATATGTATAAATTTCAAAAGATGGTATAAATGGTCCCATGAAATCTAATCCCCAAACATTAAATATTTCAACTTCCAACATGTAATTGAGGGGCATCTCATTTGTTCTAGAAATATTGCCAACACGCTAACCTCGATCACAATTTTTAATATATGCATTAACATCCTTAAAAATTGTAGGCCAACAAAATCCAAATTGTAGAATTTTATAGCGGTTTTATCAACACCAAAATGTTCCATAAAATCAGCATTATGATATTTTTGAATAATTTCATAAGTTTCTTCTAAAGGCAAACATCTTCTAATTATAAGATCCTTTATTCTTTATATAAAAACGGGTCATTCAAAAAATAAGTCTTAGCTTCAGATAAAAATTTCTTCCTCTATTGGTATGTCAATCCAAAGGGTAATATGTCACTAACATAAAGTTCACAATGTCCACAAACTATGGAACACACCCCTCATTAATAGTGAATATTTTTTCATCTGAAAAATGTTCATTAATTTCATCAAAAAAGAGAGATTTTTCATTATCAAGCCTGGATACATGATCAGCAATTTTATTATCAGCACCTAGTCGGCATATTTTTAGGTTATGTGTTTTATTTTGAAAAGGGGGGTCGCCTACAGAAATTGTCGGCGAAATTTTTTTAATTTAATTTACATATATATATATATGATTTGGAAAGTAGTGTTTTGATTTTAAAAATAATTTTAAAAATTTTAAGATATGAAATCAAACGAATCTCACATCTCGAATAGTTTATATAAACGAGCACCACACCACAAGCCGCGTGTCTATTCCGAAGAATAGGCACACTGTTTGATGGTGGGGCTCGATTAAATAAACTAAAAGGGTTTGTGACATCCGTTTGGTCCGCGAAACCATTTTATTTGCCGACAAGTTCCCCGCTTAATATGAAAACATTAAACGGGGTTTATATTACTCAGGTTCTTAAAATTCCCTATAAGGGCAAGCTCCTATAGTTAATTACATCTTAAGTGATGGGAATCACCTAAGAAAACTCTCAATAATAATCAGTAGTTCTGCTCTCAAGAATTTCAAGGTTTAAGTTTTGAAGGGATTGAATTTTGGAATTTCAATAGGGAATGGATCAAATTTGGAACATTTTATTTTGGGAATTCAAAGAAAGAGAGGTAGGAGAAATCACATATTCGAAGCGAACTTCGGTAATTTCCCGACTATCCTATTGTTTGGCTTGAATTTAGGAATGCCCTAATGTTTATTTAATGTTTTGATCTTGCCAATTTTAATTAATTAGGACCTATATTCGTATGATGCGATCACACAAATAGCCTTGAAGATGTGAGGGTTTATGTCGTATCGGACGACTACCTCGGAATCCTAAGACCAGGTTAGGGCTTAATTTGCAATGCAAATGCCTAACGAAGAGTTGAGGATTTATGTTGCACTAGAGCAAACTACCTCGAAGTCCTATGGCTTGATTATTTAATTCTAAGAAAGTTTTGCTGAAGTAGACTCGAGTTTTTGCGATGACGATGGCCGTCTTTGCCCACCATGCTCCGAGTCCTTGTTGTTGCAGAGGTTTAATTTTAGAAGTCATAAATCAGGAGATGAGAGAAGTGTTCTGGTTTAGAGAAGTTTCCAAGTGTTTTTATGTTTTAATTAAAACAAATCTTAAAGTTGATTATAACAACACCGGTTAAGATCCCACGGTTCCATCCTTCCGGCATCGTTATTTTTATCGGATTCACTTAGTCCAGATGAATTTGCTAAACTCAACTAAATGAGTTCCACACTTTCATTTAGACCGTGGGAAATCCCGTTAGCAACACGTAGGTTACATCATCCGAGGTATTCCAGATCATCCAACAAGACATTTTTATTTAGTTGTAGTTGTAGTTTTGTTGTTTTGTTTGTGATTAAATTTTGAGTTGTTTTATATTTTGAAATGTTGTGACGGTGAATTTTATCTTGTAATGACTTTTAATTTAGTTTTGGTTTTGGTTTTAGGGGCTATCCTAAAGGTGTAGTTTTTCATGCAACAGTTGTTTATCATGCAAGAAAAGTAAGTGCGATGCGATTAAGCAAATTGCAATAAGTAAATTGCAATAAAACAAAAGCGTACCTGGAGGGTCTTCCCGTCATCCCAAGCTGCATTTAAACACAATTTAGAATATTTAAGCATTTAAAGCAAGTTCCAGAGTAAAGCTAAGGGAAGGGATATGGTTTTCTACCAAGGTCCTAATCCTATAGCTAGTCATCTCCTATGATGTCTAGGTTCTTGTGTTTTGGTTTGAGGACGATTTTCTTCATCAAAGAACAATTAAGTTCAATTGTTCTTATAAACATCCTATCATATTGAGGAAGTGCTTAAGATGAATCTTAAACATCTTTTCAATACCTCTAGGATATTTTAAGTCCAAGAGAATTTAATTATACAAAATGAATTAATCGTCCAGGAGTTCAAGTTTTGTTATCTTGCTCAGTGAACTAGGACATTTGAATATCCTATGAGTGAAGTAACACTTCACTCAATACTCCGTTTAGGAGTTATGACAACAAGAGCTTTTGAGGGCAAATTAATGTTCAAGTGATTTATGATTTAATTTAATTTCAATTAATGGGTTTAAGTTTGGAATAGTGTTCAAGTTGTTTTAGATTTATTTTTGAATTCTTTATGTCTTAAGTGATGTTATTTTTACTTCAATTTAATTTATTTTAATTTTAATTTGATTTAATTTGGTTTAGTTTTAATTTTAATTTTATTTTATTTTATTTTATTTTATTTAATTTTAATTTAATTTTAACTTGATTTTATTCTTTATGTAATTTAACATGCTTTAATTTAATTTAATTTAATTTAATTTAATGTGATTTAATTTAATTTAATTTAATTTTAATTTAATTTAATTTAATTTAATTTAAACTTTAATTTAATTAAATTTTAATTTAATTTTATTTTAGATTTTAATTTAATTTAAATTTTAATTTAATTTTACTTTTAATTTTAATTTAATATTTTATTTTTTATGTTTTAAAGGTGATTTAATTTTAATTGTTAAAGTATTAATTTAATTGAAATTTTAAAAGGATTTAATTTAAATAATTTAACTTTAATTTAATTTAATGATTAAGTCTTTTAGCATTTTAAATCTTAAATTTGGATTATCATTCTAATTAGGAATTAAATATTATTGAGGTGATTAATTTAGGGATTCTTAAATTAAAGAACAAATCTCTTCCTAATGATATCCCTATTTTAATAATTCCAATTTTTCATTATTCTTCCAAATTTAATTAATTATTTAATTAAGGTTTATTTTAATTATTTTTAAATTATTTGGTAGGTTGCTACCCTTTAATTATTTAAATTTCAATCATCCAAATCAGATTAGGATCAAATATTTTACTCTTTCATTTTAATTAAACCTAAAATTTTAATTATAGGTTAAAATTTTAATTACCATTTTGCCCTTTAAACTTACTAATTTCATAACTCACTAAATTGAGCTTAAATGAATTTGAAATTTTTATGTGACTTCACTCATATGTGAATCAAGACATTGGAGGAGAAAATGTGATTTTTTATTTTTGATGGAAAATAGGGATTTTCAAGGGAAATTTAATAATATGACCAAGGGAAAGTTTCTGCCCTTAAAAAAATTATGAGACATTCCTAATGACCAGAGGACCACTTGGACCAATTTTGGTGATTTTTTGAATTATATTCTTTTTATTATAATTAATTTGAGTTCTGGAGTATTAATTAAGTTAAAAATAAAATAAAGGTTGAAAAATGAATTTTATATTTTTTAAAAATCTCTCTGATATCAAGGAAATCAGAGAACTAATTCTTATAATTTTCTGATTTTTTTTTATTTATTAGAATTATTTTAGTGAAAATGCTGGAAAATACATTTTTTTATATTTTAAAATTACCTTAGGGTTTTAAAATTTAATATCTCATCATAGAGACTTAAGAAAAATATGGGGTTTGTTCCTAAATGATTAAAATTCAAAATGTGACATTTTGGTGAATTTTATTTTTTTTGTGATTTTTATTATTTTTAATTATTAAAAATATTAAAATAATGTAAAAAATCAACTTTTTTGGAAAATTGAAATTTTATTTTTCTTAAATTCTCCTGATATCAGAGAGGCTCCAAAACCAATTTGGTGAATTTTTGAAAAGTATTTTAAAAGTTATGAATTTTTTTTAAGTTTAATTTGGCTAAATGGCTTAATCAACTCATTTGATAGGGCTAACCTAGTCCAATTGACTTCAAACTTTTATGGTGGGTTCCTCTGATCCTAAAGGTTAGTGGAGAATTGATTGCAAGTCAATTTGATGTATGATTAGCTCTAATTAATTAAAACTCCATTTTGGGTGTTTAAGCCAATTAGGGTTATTACAAGTGAGTTAACTCAAAAACCATTTTCCCTAGGGTCCTCTGGTCATAAGAAGCATCACCAAATTTTCCTAGAATTTATTTCACAACATGTTAATTATTGGAATTAAAATACTCAGAATAGTGACCTAGAATTGAAAAATCAATAACTCTTCATAGGGGTGGCCTCTGACTTTGGAAAATTCAAGGAATGTTCCCAAATTCGGAGGCTTCAAAAGCCCTATGGTCTCATGCCATGGTGAATTGTATACATGCATGGAGAATTGAAATAGTGCGAGAGTAAATAAATAATTAAAAATAAAATACTTGATGAAATTAAATGATTTCTTTTCCACATTATTCTCCTCTGTTCACTAAGAAAGAGGGTATTTTTATTTTATTTTTAGGATTTTCCTACACAAAGTTATGAATTTTCCACGTTCTAGTAATTAAATAAATAAGAAAAATCCTATTTTTCTACTTAAGTGATGCGGCGCCAGCTCAACCTTGGCAGCTCCGAACGCACACGCGTCGTCTTCTGATTCGGCGCCGCCATCCGACTCAGCGCTCCAGGGCCCCGCGGTTCACGTACCATCGCGCTGTCCGACTCAATCCAGACCATCCGCTCGATACACACTTGATCCGACGGCTCCGGTCATCGTCTACGACTGGTGTGCACCCGTGACCGTCAACCTTCTAACCCTAATTTCTCATTGGATTCTCAACGGATTTTCGTGTTCTTATGCTCTATGGATTCGTCTTGGAGAGACGAACACATCCATACGGTAAACATGCATTGAAAATGATTCAAACTAAATGGAGAATCTCTGTAAGCTCGGGAAGAAGAATGAGTCCACACCTTTGCTCAGAGAAGTGAAGCTTCAATCTGAGGGTTGTGTCACCTTCGATTGGGTCCAAGAAAGCTCCAGATGAAGTCCCTTGGCCTGGTGAATTGTCCCGGTATGATTTCAACCACAGCCGATTACAAAGCTTGGAGTTTGGAACGGATGGGTGGCTTCGGAGAAGGGGCTTTGCTTGGTAAACTTCTTCTCTTGGTACGGTGAAGGTGTAGGACCAATCAATTTAGGGATTGGCTCACTTGTGGAGAAGTGTCCTAGTTTTGGGCTTGGATTTCAACTGCGAAATTGAGCTCGCAGAGAGGAAATGGCAGGGGGATTTCAGTGGGGATCAAGTTCTCATGTGTGGGGAGTAGTACGGAACAATTTTGGCGAGTTTCCTTAAGGCTTGTTTCAGCACCCCCCATGGCCGAGAGAGGTGAGGTTTAAATAGGAGAGGGTGGAGGGCCTCCCCGGGGGGTTTAAGGCTTGGGATCAGCTGCTTAGGTCAAGGGAAGAACAGCCATGGTGGCCATTGGGCATGGGGCGGCTCGGCGAGTGGGAATTCCAAACTTTGGCTCCTCCTAAGGTCTCGGCCATGGTGTTTTCCGGCAATCCGGGCGGGCTGGCCGGCGGGCATGGGTCACCCTCGGGTCCGGGTGGGTCGGGGCTGGGGTTTAGTGTGGGCGATCGGGCTTTGCCGTGTGTCAAAAGCTTGGATTAAAATGGCATGTGGGAAGGCCAATTTTGGCTTGATTTGGTCAAGTCCACCTTTGGGCTTAGTTCACCCTTCGAGGAGGCTTTGGGTGTTTTAGGGAGTCGAAAGGAATCAGTTGGTTTGGCATGGAGAAGTCCTTATCCAAATATATTTGGATTAAATTTGGAGTTAAGGGGAATCATGGTTAAGGCTAATGACTTTAGGAGATTAAGGAAAGAGTCTCCTTCTTTTGCCCAAAATGGCATGGTGACATGTAAAGAGGCTCTCATGGCTTCCATGTGGCTCATGCATGGCTTCATGGCTCATCTTTGGCTTGGGAAAAGTTAGGTCAACTTCATGAAAAAGGGTTTTGTGAATTTTGGCATTTTGATGGGAATTGGCTTATGGCTTGATTTGGATTTATTTCATCATGGATTTAGAACTTAGGAGATGGTTTTATCAAATGGATGATGATAGAGGATTGTCATGTGGGCTTTGGGCCTTTTGAAATTATTTTTGATGGGCTTTTAGGAAGGCTAAGGGGATGGGCCTTTAGGTTTAAGAATAAATTCATGGATGGAAATTTTGTAGAAGTTTGGGCCAAATAATTGTTGGGTTTGGTTTAGGGATATGTCATGAGTGATTTGGAATGAGTTCTAAGTGATTTGGGTTTGAATGGGGTTGGATTTGGGCCTCTTTGGTAAATGGGCCAATGTAGGTCAAATTGGGCTAACTTGGGCCAATGTTGTGCTAGGGTTGAAATTGATGTAAAAATTAATGTTGGGAAATGTTTATGGGAGTGTTTCAAAGAGGTTTTGACTTTGGTTGGGTTTTGATTTTGGGGTTTGGGCTTATTTGGGTTAGGTTTGGGTTTAGGTCAAAATTGGGTCTTTTAGCTTTGGGTTGAATTTGAGTGGGGTTTGGGTCTAAATTTTTGGCAAATCATGTTAGTGTTTTGTTTTTGGGGATGTTAGGGAAGGTTTAGAAAAGATTTGGGGTTAATTGGAGTTGAATTGGGTGAGTTTGAGCTAAGTTTGGGTCATGGGTCCAAATTGGGCTTTAAGGTTAAAAGTGAAATTGGATTCAAATGTCAATCAAATTGGGCTTGGATTTGGTCTAGCTTGATGTTGGGGATGTTGAATTGAAGTTTAGAATTGAATTGGACCAGAATTTGGGTCAATTGGGTAGGTTTGGTTTGACATTGGGTTCACTTTGGGTTAAAATGGGTCAAATTGGGGATTTTGACAAAAGTGGGGTAAATTGACAAAATTGACCCATGGTGTAGTTGGAAAAAATGAAATTGGGAATATTTGGGATTTTCTTGAATTTTTTGGGAATTTTATGAATTTTTTGGATTTTTGGTTCAAGAGGGGCATTTTGGGTATTTGGAGGGTATTCGGGGTATTTTTGGAATTTTTGGTATATTTGGCTATGGATTGTCAATTTGAGTGATGTGTGAATGATTAGGATTGGTTTTGAGGAATTTTGGGTGATTCGGAGATTTTGAAAAATGTGGGTAATTTCAAGGGTTTTGGGTAGGCTAGGCGGGTGTAGGGTCCCCGGGGTCAAAAATTAAAATTTTGGAAAATTGAAGATTGGGTAAATGTAAGTGGAAAGAAATCATTTTGGTTGAGCCATAAAGCCATATCAAGCCCACATGAGCCATGAAGGGACTCATTTGAGGCATTCACTATGTTGTTCGAAACCCTCTTACCGAGGGCTTAGGGGTTAAGGACCATCCATATGAATCACCTTCATGAGTCGGGAGGTCAAGTTGGGTATGGGTGTGGTTTTAGGAGGTGTGTGAAAGTGTAGTGTATAAGTGTAGTGTGTGTGTAAGTCAGCCCTCACCGGACCGGGACACCGGGGCGGTCCTAAGGCCAAAGAGTCCTATAGGAACTCATCCTTTAAACTTCCACATTTGATTTCAACTCTCTAGGTGATTAGGGGTCTACAATCAAGTTTGTGGAGTTTCCAGGGAGTTAAGAAGTGGTTTGAATTTCTAAGTGGTGGGTCCCAATTCTAATCCTCTAAGATAGTCAAAGGAAAAGCCTAAGGCTAGATCCTAAGTACTAAAGAGAGAAGAGAAGACCTCATCGAAAATGAGGTCGACAAATGGACCCCAATAGGTTTGGTGTGCTATCCAAGCACACTTGCGCGTATTGGCGTTGACCGAAAAGATCAACAAAACCAACACGGATGTCCAAGTGACAAACTTGGGACGAAGTAGAAGAGTTTCACGTGGGAGTGTCAAGTATATCTCTGAGACTGGAGATTCCTGAACTCTCGCTGGGGAAAGGAAAAGGTGGTGAATCCCAAATCGCATGATCTAGGGGAATTCAATTTAGATTTCATTTTGTTTCAGTTTAAGTTTTGATGTGCGGGCTCAGATTTTAGTTTGAGTTTCAATTTAGATTGAAGTTTTGTTAAAATTAATTTGAAGGGATTTGAACTTGAAATGAGAAATTGGAATTTTGTGGTTTTAGATGTAACATCTTCAACCTCAAAAGAAAATTGAATTGATTGGATTGAATCATTACAATGAGGAGAGATCTCAGAGCAATGCAGTATTGGATGTAAAATCCTTAACCTCAAGAGTTTGATTTTGATGTATTTCATTGCGATAGGGAAAGAATCCTAAAGCAATGCAGTCTCGGATGTAAAATCCTCAACCCCAAGAATTTGATTTTGGTGTATTTCATTGCGATAGGGAAAGAACCTAAAGCAATGCAGTCTCGGATGTAAACTCCACAACCCCAAGAATTTGATTTTGATGTATTTCATTGCGATAGGGAAAGAACCTCAAGCAATGCAGTCTCGGATGTAAAATCCTCAACCCCAAGAATTTGATTTTGATGTATATCATTGCGATAGGGAAAGAACCTAAAGCAATGCGGTCTCGGATGTAAAATCCTCAACCCCAAGAATTTGATTTTGATGTATTTCATTGCGATAGGGAAAGAACCTAAAGCAATGCGGTTTCGAATGTAAAATCCTCGACCCCAAGAATTTGATTTTGATGTATTTCATTGCGATAGGGAAAGAACCTAAAGCAATGCAGTCTTGGATGTAAAATTCTCAACCCCAAGAATTTGATTTTGATTTATTTCATTGTGATAGGGAAAGAACCTAAAGCAATGCAGTCTCGGATGTAAAATCCTCAACCCCAAGAATTTGATTTTGATGTATTTCATTGTGATAGGGAAAGAACCTAAAGCAATGCAGTCTCGGATGTAAAATCCTCAACCGCAAGAATTTGATTTTGAATGGTAATTGATTTTGCAAAGATTTTTAATGATGATTTGAAAAGTGTGGAATTTTGGTGTTTCGAGAATTTCGTGAGAGTTGTAAAAGATTTTTGTGGGAAGGAACAAATTAGGAGGGAATATGTAGATGTTACTTATCCCATTCAAAAGAGTTGATCAAAAGTTGTTGGTTTGGATTGGATACAATTCCTCGCCATCAGATCCGAATCGAAAACCTCATGGCTCCGTGTCAGTGGAATCGACCGCTTCCATCCCAGACAAGGGAGAGAGTAGAACGGATTGGAGTTGAGATTTGGAATGTTGAGTTTGAATCTGATTGAGATTTGATTTGAGATTTGGAAAGTTGAATTTGAATTTGATTGAGATTTGATTTAAATCTTGTGTTCATTTTGTTTGTCCTTTAACGATTCAGATTTATTTTATCGTTCATTTAATGTTCATGTGAATTTGGCGTTCATCATTTTTTTATTTAGATTTTTAAGGAAAGTTTTCTTTTATTCTTTTGTTTCTTTTCTGCTCTTTGTTCGAAGTTCATTTAACTTTAATGGCGTTTCCCAGTCAACTTGCACAAAAGAGGTGAAGGCCAAAAATGTGACATGGTCACTTTCATTCCAATCATGTTGAAGATACATCATACAACTCGATCTGGAATACATCTCATACAATCCATGTAGACTCAAAACGAACTATGTATGATCCTTGTTGATCCATCCAAAAAGGCATCTGTCAGAAATCCATGTCTGAATGGTGAAGTACATGGTCAATAACATCACCTTCCAAGCCATTCTTGGCAAGGATGTCAAATGGATGTGTGTTGGAGGTGTGATATTTTCCATGTAACTCACAGCTCGTAAGGCCGGAGGCTCTCTAACTCTGGGTCTGGCTGGAAGTGGTAAGGTGCTTTCCTGTCATCCATCTTTCTGAAAGTAACTGAGATCTGCTTCATCGGTACTCCCGGTATGCAATGTTTAGCGACATCTGCTCCGTTGCCCTTTAGTATCATGACGGAACCTACCGGTAATGGTATCTTTACTGGCCCTCATAACTCACCTGGGCCTGTTATCCGAAGGTCAGATCCAAACATGATATTACACTCGTTCGGAAAAGAACCGTGCGAAAAGATCCGACAAAGTCGTGGTGATCTATGTGCGGGGGTATGCGATCACCCTTTTTGTAAATGTTAATGATGCAACCGTTAGGTATGCAATCTGCTGGCGGTACCCTCCATGTTATCATTCTCTTTACCATCCTTCGATGACTAATGGCATTGGATCCACTCGGCCATGACGGAGTATCCCGGTGGGTTTCCCTTCCGTCTTCTCGCGAAGTTGTAGCGGGATCCTCATTGTATTGTAATTCTCCCTTTCCACGGCATCCATCTCACGGGGATCCGAGTAAGTGTTTTCTCTTAGGCGGCTCGCTCGACCCATCCTTTTCAAATCCCGGATGCGGTCCACGATTTTTTGTTGTTCGTATTCCGAGAACACGTTTGTATGTAGCTCGAGGCCTTCTAGTATATTGATCCTCCCGCCTCTCAATTCTCTCGAAGTATTCAAAAGTTTGCTTCTCGACATTCTGCATTCTTTCTAGCTCGTATTCTGGAATAATCTGTAAATGAAGAGGCCTGGTGACATACTGTGGGATATATGGCTCAATCCCTTCACGTTCCCCTGCATACCTCGGCTCCTTAGGGATGGTCTCAGTCGGGACATCCTTCGGGGTTGCTTCTGCAACAAGGTTATGCATTGTCGGTGGCTTTATCCGGTGGCGTAGTAGCCTTCCTTCTTCGATCTTGAGATTTCCCCGGTCTCTTCTGTTATCCTCGGAGCTATCCTCCTTTCTTCAGGTTCCTGGCGAACCGGTATCCTTGAAGTATATGCACTGGTAGTAGCGACTGCCTCGTCGCGCTGGTCCGCTGCTAGTTTAGTTAACATCTTGCGGATACGGCGATTTTTATTTCTTCGCTGAGTTGCTGTGAGAGTAGTCCTTCATACTTCCTGAATTACTGTGGGCGCGGCGCTGACAAGCCTGCCCTCTGTTGTAGCGACTACAGACTTGATTCTCTTGTCTTCCTCAGTGTTTGTTTTCCTTTTCTTGTTGCTGGGTTGGTGGCTTGGGCCACCCACTTTCATTACTGTCTGACTGGGCAGTTCCTCTCGGTCAACTGGGACCCAGTCACCTTCCTCGTACTGCAGGCCTGCTGGTGCGAAGTCTGAGTCAATCTCTATTATCACTCCATCTTTCACCCTCTTTTCGTTGAGTGCAAGGCTTACGCCATTTCTAAAGTTCGAGACCAACCGCCGTTCGACATTTCCCTGCGAAAAGACAAGGAAAAGGATCAGGGGCTGTACTAAGAACAAGAACATTAAGAAAATGTTCATTAGAGACAGAGTTTTCTTTTTTTTCTTTTTTTTTATTATTCCCTTTATATTTTTAAATTCAACAGGAATGAAGTGGGAAAAAATTGGAAAAAAGATTTTGATTTGGAAGAGAGGACAAGGAAAACTTTATTATCACGGTTTTATTTATTTTAACACATTTTTTATTATTTTTGGGTTCGGACCCAGTCATAAGTAATTACTTCACCCGTGCTTCTAGGGATGAAAAATCCATTCCTTCGAAACATCAGGTAGCGTAATACTTTTTCAAGTATCGTCCGTTGATCGGAAGCATATGTCGTTCTCCTCAGCAATTCACTAGCCGGTAGGAGCCTCCCGAGTAGACTCGCCTCAACCACAAACGGCCCTTCCCAAGTGGGTTTAAATTTTCCTCCTATCTTGCGGTGTGCAAGGATAGGTCTCTTGAGAATGAGAACTAAGTCACCAACTTCGAAGGTTCTCGGGCGGACCAGCCTGTCATGGGCTTGAACCATCTTAGCTTGGTATAGTTCTAAATTCTGCTCGCTGTCGCAAGTCTTTTCCTTCCGGGCTTTCCAATTCCTCTAGTCGTAATTTGGCATTCTCTTCTGTTGTGATTTTGTTTGCAACCGCAATTCCGAGTGAAGGAAGCTGGACCTCTAAGGGTAACAACGCCTCGGACCCATACACCAGAGCGTAAGGTGTAGCTTGAGTAGGAGTTCTGAAGGTTGTTCGGTAGGCCCATAAGGCTTCTAATAACTTCTCGTGCCAATTTCTCTTATTATCGTCCAAAGTTTTCTTTAAAATTTGAACGAGAGTTTTATTAAAAGCCTCAGCCAGGCCGTTTGCTCTTCGATAGTAAATTGTTGAATACCGCTGATCGATTTCGTGTCTCCTGACAAAATTGTTGATTTGCGTGCTTCTGAATGCTGACCCATTATCTGAGATGATCCTGCGCTGCACTCCGAAACGGTAGACAACCTGGTTCTTGAAAAACTGTAGCACGTGCTGTGCTTTCACTTCTAAGAGTGGAACTGCCTCTGTCCACTTGGAAAAGTAATATGTAGCCGCAAGAATGAAGCGATGTCCTTTTGAAGATGGTGGTTCTATTGGACCCACTATATTTGTGCCCCAACATTCAAATGGCCATGACGCAATTATCGGATGTAGCACATTTGGAGGTTGGTGTAGAACCACTCCGTGCACTTGGCATTGGTGACAGCTTTTGGCAACTTTCATACAGTCGGTCATCATTGAGGGCCAGTAGTACCCTAATCTTTTGATCTTCATTTTCATTTTCGGAACCAAGCGATGAGCGCCACGGAGTCCGAGTGTACCTCTTTGACAATTTCATGAGCCTCGGACCCGCTCGAGCATCTTAGCCACATCCGATCAAAAGACCTCTTGTATAATGTATTGTTTATTAATGCGTAAGACAAAGTTCTTTTCTTGATTTAATGGGCTAATGACTTATCGTCACAGTAATTTCCTGTTTGCGGGTAGTCTATTAGCGGTTGACGTCAATCTTCTGTGTTTTCTGTTACTGCTGCAATTGTTTCTTCTGATTTTTCTGTTGATTTGTGTATCGTATTCATGTCGAACTGTGATAGGACCTGTCGTCCTTGAACTGACACTTCAACTGACTCATCTTGTAAGCAGGCAAATTCTTTTACAAGGAGAGCTAGAGCATCCGCGAGAGCATTTTCTTTTCTGGGGATCTTGTAGATCGCCACAGAGTCCTGAGTGTACCTCTTTGACAATTTCATGAGCCTCGGACCCGCTCAGGCATCTTAGCCACATCTGATCAAAAGACCTCTTGTATAATGTATTGTTTATTAATGCGTAAGACAAAGTTCTTTTCTTGATTTAATGGGCTAATGACTTATCGTCCGGTAATTTCCTCGTTTGCGGGTAGTCGATTAGCGGTTGACGTCAATCTTACGTGTTTTTACATCACTGTCTGCAATTGTTTCTTCTGATTTTTCTGTTGATTTGTGTATCGTATTCATGTCGAACTGTGATAGGACCTGTCGTCCTTGAACTGACACTTCAACTGACTCATCTTGTAAGCAGGCAAATTCTTTTACAAGGCGAGCTAGCGCATCCGCGAGAGCATTTTCTTTTCTGGGGATCTTGTAGATCGTTACATTCGAAATTTGTTCCAACGGTTTCATGGCATATCGAAAGCACGCTCGAGTCTTGGCTTTAAAATTCAGCATCGTCCGGCGATCTGTTGAATGATTAACTGCGAATCTCTCGTAGATGTTGATGTTTGTTATCCCCATTTGAATAGTTAATTCCAGTCCGTTACGAGAGCTTCGTATTACGCTCGTTGTTTGTACACGGCTCGTTAAGTGGTAGGAGTATCTTAACATCCCCCGCTCCGGTGTTATAAAGATTAGTCCGATTCTGCCTTACCGGGCACTATCACTTGCGATTATTCGTCTTTGTGTGCTTGAAGATGCTCCGTCGAAATATAATTCCCAACGTCGATCATCGGGGTCTTCTAGGCTCATTATTTGTTCATCCGGCAAGTCGTCGTTGAGAGGAGATTCTGCCGGCAAAGGGTGTCGTCGCGAGGAAGTCCTGCAGGACTTGTCCCTTTACGGCACGAAGAGGCACGAAAGTTATATCGAATTGCGATAATATCATTGACCACCGCAAGTCCGCCGTAAATCGTTGGACGGGTCATCAAGTATTGCAATGGATTAAATTTTGAGATCAGGTTGACCTTATGAGAAAGCATGTAGTGCCTGAGCTTTTGAGCGACGAAGATCAGGGCCAAACAGTGCTTTTCAATTGTGGGATACTTTACTTCCGTCGGAAGTAAACGACGGCTTAGGTAGTAAAGAGCATTTTCTTTACCCTCATCATTGGCCTGGGCTAACAGGGCTTCGAGAGGTCGTCTAAAGCCGCGATATAAAGTATCAGCGGTCTACCTGAGACTGGGGCTACTAAGACAGGAGGTGTCATTAAATATTTTTTAATGTCCTCGAAGGCCCTCTGGCATTTCTCTTCCCAAATAAATTTCGCTTCCTTTTTAACTAATGCCGAGAAAGGCTAACACCTACCTGACAAGTTCGAGATAAAGCGTCGAAGATATGCCAACTTCCCTTGAAAAGATCGTAGTTGTTTTAAAGTTCTAGGAGGTGGCATTTCTAAGATAGCTTTAATCTTTTCCGGGTCGATTTCAATTCTACGATGTCGGACAACGAATCCTAAGAATTTCCCAGAGGTGACGCCGAAGACACATTTTAAGGGATTCATCTTAAGGTTAAATTGTCTTAATCGTTCGAAAACAATTATCAAGTCATACAGGTGGTTTTCCTTTACTTTGCTTTTGATGACAACATCAGCCACGTAGCATTCGACTTGATTGTGGATGAGATCATCAAAAATTCTTGTCATCGCTCTCCGGTAGGTTGCTCTCGCGTTCTTCGATCCGAATGGCATCACCATGTAAGCAATATACTCCGATCGGCGTTCGAATGTCGTAAGTTTTTCATCTTCTCGGAGCCATTTTTATCCGGTTGTATCCCGAAGATCCATCCATGAATGAGAATATTTCATGTGTCGAAGCAATGTCGATCATTAATTCTGGGATCGGTAGAGGGAATTCATCATTTGTACATGCCTTGTTTAAATCTCTGAAATCCACACAAATTCTGATCTGACCATTCTTCTTCCTGATTGGTACCACATTGGCTAGCCAAGTCGGGTATTGTTCTTCACGGACAAATTTAGCGTCTATTAGCTTTTTAACTTCAGCTATGACTTGTTGTTCGATTTCTGGACGCATTCTTCCGGAACCTCGTCCGACCGGAACGGCAGTAGGATCCACTCCTAGCTTATGGACCGCAACCTCCGGAGCTAATCCCGGCATCTCATCGTAGCTCCAAGAAAAACAGTCTTTAAATTCCATTAATAACTTGATTATTTCTTCGGAGTCTTCTTTATCGAGTAAGGAGCTAACAAAGGTAGGTCTAGGCTCTTCGTTAGTACCTAAGTTAACTTCCGTTAACTCATCTATCAGTAGATTCGATCTCTTCTTCGAACTCCGGTGGAGCGTTTCCAATTTGTAAATCTTCAAGTTCTTCCGTAGCTTCCATGCAGTCTTCATTAGACTTGCAAGTGACAACCAAGCAAAATTCGAGTATCGTCAACTGATCCTACTGTGCCGAATCCGAGACCATGCCTTGAATTGGGTGGACGACCGGAGTTATTCCATAAATTTTCAAAATGTTGTGATTGACCTTTTCTCCATTGTCGAGGTAAGAAATCACACTGAATTAAATTTTGAACACAGGGAGAGTACCACTCAAAAGGCAATTCCATTAATTCTGATGAAGTAGCATCTTCAAATTGTACATTATTTTCAGTTTTGGAGGAAGGAGCACCACGGTAGAATTTGATGGGCTTTGCACCGCCGTTACGCACCTCTTTGACCACCATACCCTCGATCTTATTAGAATGGATCGGGGTCAGGGTCAGAGTATGTACATAGGCTTAATCTTCTCGTACATCGATTTATATTCCTCGTTCTTTTCATCTTCGAGAGAGATCCTGAATTGCAGCTTCTTCTGACTTATTGTCGCTGCTTCTTGCTTAATTTCTTTTTCTTCTTCAGAACTGTCTTCCCAATTAATATTGATGGATGGTTTCCTCTGTCCAAATGTCCTAACTTCTCTGCCACGACCTCGTCCCCGGCCTCGACCTCGGATGCGAGTTGTGGAGAAACCTTCACCATCTCGCTGTAAGGGAGTGGTGAGTGACTATTGGACTAGAACTTCGAGTTCTTCGTTGTCCCGAATTTCCTTTGCTTCATTTGTTATGGTATCTCTGGAGAAGATTGTTTTCTTTGGGGGTGCGTAATAAGCTGCATCTTCATGGATTCCAATTTCATGTACGGAGAATGGTCTTAAGTCACCTTTGATGCACTATTCCCCTCCATCGTTGTATTTGATGCACTGATGTAAAGATGATGGTACCATCCGGTTTTCATGTATCCATGGTCGGTCCAGTAGAGCGTTGAATGACGTTTCTGAATAAATTATGTGAAATTTCGAGGTTGTCTTTGCTAAGTCACCGGTCTTCATTAGCAGTGTTATTGATCCGAGGGCTCTTCCTCCTTTCTGGTTGAATCCTCTTAATAACATTTTGTCCGCTTCGAGCTCGCGAGCATCAATTTCTAAGTATGCTAGCGTTCGAAGATTCATTATATTGATTGATGCTCCTGGATCCACCAATACTCCGGAGAGTGTAAACTTCCCAATTGTAACCGAAATGTACAATCGGTCGTTTGTGGTCTGCTGTCCCAAGTAGTAGGTCATTGTCCGTGAAGGTAACACCTCGCTATTCCTTTAATGAGCAAACCTTGTCTAAGAAATCTCCGGTCATTTAAGCTAAGCAAATTTCTGGATCAATTAAGGCCTTGATCAGAACTTCTCTCATCTCCTTTGATAAAATGAGAGTGTCGTAGATGCTCGGTTTGGCCGGTAGTTTCCTAAGATGGGCTAGCACGTTGTAGTCCACTTTATTTTCATGTGTCTCGATTTCTTCCGAATGGGTATTTCTTCTGCCGGGGTTGGTTCTTCCTGAACAACCACCTGCTTTCCTTTGTCCTTTGGACCCATTCTCGGAGGTAGAACTCTTCCACTTCTCAAGTTGACTTCTGTGATTTCTTCTGAATCTAGTATCGAGTTTGCTGGTGTCTCCTTCTGAATCGGAATGACAGTTCTTCCGGATTAGCTTCGGAGTCCGAAGGCTCTAACTCTATTGTGATCGGAGCTCCTCGAAACTCACAAATAGATTCGTTGCTTGTTGAACTCTCGTAACCTCCTTGGTGGATGTCTTCTTTGTCATTGTGATCGTCGAGATTGTGTATGATTTGAGAATTGTTATTTGTATCGGTATCAACTTCCGGATTAGGTTGGTTGTCTCTAGTTATGTAATCGTTAGAAACAATCAAAACGTAGCCAACGCCATAACCCTTATCATTATAAGATCCCACCGGAGTGAGCAAGTAATCATACAGAGTCAGAGGTTCGAGGGATTTCTCTCCCGAATCGGAAACAACTATCCTAGGATAAGCAGTCCCTAGTTTAGCCTCAGGAGCCTCGGTCTTTTCTTCTTCGTCAATTTTCTTCTTTTCTTCAATCGTCTCTTGTTGAGGTGGTTCTTCTATCGCAAGTGATAGTGCCGACATGACAGGTTTTGAACTCTGAATTGAGGCTCGCACCGAAGTGGTTTGGATGCGATCTAAAATCTTCTTCGAAGACTTTGTCCAAGCGGTAGTCCATCCATCATCAGTCGCATAGGGATCTATCGGAACAATGAAATCCTTTGAGATAACATTGACGGAACCTCCTTTCTGGGGTTCCTTCATGTATTCCTTAGGGATCGTTATGTTCCCTTTTCGAAGATTGTTGTTGAGCCAACTTTTGAAGGTAATACAATCTTCTATCTTGTGCCCGAGCATTCGATGGTAAGGGCAAAAGTTGGGATCACCTTTCTTGTCGACTTCTTCTGGTCTCTTAGGCTCTGGCAGTTGGAAATCTGGAGTCTTCATCAGACTGCGGAACATTTTCGGCACCGCCTCATTCTTGAACGGATACTCCCTGCTCAGAAGCTCCCTTAACGTACGTTGTGGACGAGGCGGTTGTTCATACTGTTGAGATGACTGATAGCTGGGTCGGGGTTGCTGGTAATTCTATTGGGGTTGCTGCGGCCGTTCTGACGGTATTTGTATCGGCTGCTTGCCTTTATCGACTGCTGCGACGATCCCAGACTTCTTTTCAAAAGTTTTCACGGGCTTCTGTTTGTCTATTTTGTCAGTGAAACTTAATTGCTTCGCCTCCTCTTGTAAGCTTCCGGCCTTGCTTAACAACTTCTCGAAAGTCTTAATAGTAAATCCCTTGAGGAGAAGTGCTATCGGGCCATGAATGCTCTTAAGTAAAATGCCAACTGCATGTTGTTCTTGTAGCTGTGGCTCACACTTCATACTTAGATTCCTCCATCGAAGTATGTAGTCTACCAAAGTTTCGTTCGGCTTCTGCTTCTCTACCACTAAATCACCTATAGTGATGTGGTGCTGAGCTCCGGCAAATCTCTTGATGAAGAGGTTCTCTAATTCTGAAAATGTCTTCACCGAACCGTTTGGTAATTCTACATACCAATCAAAGGCGATCCCTGACAGGCTGCTGACAAATTGTCGGAAGAGTAAAGCATCACTTCCGCCGGCATTGCAACAACTGGCACGGAAATGTGCAACATGCTGCCGAGGGTTTCCGGTTCCATCAAAGGTCTTAAACAGAGGTGGTACAAAGCCTTTCGGATATTGGACAGCGTCAAATTCTTTGGGGTAAGGTCTACCCGTCTGAATGGATGTCCCGCTCTTTGATTGTGCCAAGGATTCTCGTACCTGCTGTTCCACCATGCTCTTGATATCCTTTTCCGGAATCATGTTCTGGGTAGAATCTTTCTTTGGCTGATCGTCTCCGTTAATGGATGTAATCTCTTTTCCTCCGTCTGTAATATGAATAACTTCTGGAGGCGTTTCTCTTGGGGGTTGAGCTTGACTCTGGAGAGTGGCTAGGGCTGCAGCCATCTCTTCTATTTTTTTTGCCAATTAAGAGATTGTATCGTCTTTTTCTCGAATTTGTGCTCTTAATGCTTCCGGTTCATCTCTTTCCACACCTGCCGGAGCACCTTGCGAAGCTGACGATGCTCGTGTTTCAACCATGTTAATTTCTGCATATTCATCATCCATGAACTCTAACGAGTCGACTTCATCTTCGAATTTTTTTCCTCTTTCTCTTGCTAATTGCTGAAATCAGTTCTTAGCTTTTCCATAGCGTCTTCTAATGGTCTTTTTCGTGCGGTTTCGCAGTTATCATGCGATGGCTGTCGGGTTTCCTTTTTGGGAGTCCCCTTCATTGCAGTGGCGCTCTCTTCGGACTCGAGTCTCCTGACGAGACTTTCCTTTACGGTCATTTTTCGGTCTTAATTGGCCGGTAGTAGGACGCCATACCATCCTTCTAGCGACGAAGGCCTGGGACCGGATGGTCCGTCGGTCGAATGCTTGGAAGGTGGTATCCTCACCGATGCAGCAAACATGAGACAACAATAGGCGGACTAGCCTTCATCTTCTTAATTGACTTCTCTGCAGTGATAGCAGGTTCTACTCGCGGCCTAAGATGGGATTTGGCCGGCACCCGCCCTATTCTTCTCAAAATCTCTGATACAGGACATTTCTCTTTCTTTGCTAACTTCTCTATCGCGGTCTGTAGTCGGGCGAATGGTGTAATCCTAGCCTTTTTCTTTCGTGCGTCGCTATAGTATGCGGGTCGAGGTAATGTAGAAGCAATCCTGCGGACATTTTCCTCGTCAACTGCGGCGGAAAGGGGATGGAATCTACTCCCTTCCAAAAGCGGTGTATACTCAGGCAATGGTATGTACTCAGGTAGTGGTGTGTACTCAGGGATTTCTTCTACGAAAGCGACTTCAGCAGCTCTGGCCTTCCTGGCAATCTTCTTACCTCTGTTTCTTCTCTGAGTCCGTGTTAGGGGTGGAACCCTTGAGCTGCACCCAATTTCAAAAATAGAAGGTCTTGCACGAAAATCTGTACCCTCCACGGTAACATGCTCATTACAAATTTGAACTTCCTTCCCCTTTAGTTTGGCGGAAGCCGGGGTAGGTGCAGAGATGACTAGACCAGTGGGGGTAGAGATAACGGTCCTCCTATGGACGAGTGGTGTTCCTCTCGGTGGAACCCTTTGCGGGGAGGGAACTCTTGAGTTGACTTAAGGTTGAACTCGATCAAAGGTCTTTCGGTTTCGGATACTTTGTACGTCGGTGCGAAAAGGGTAACGTCGGTGATCTTGACATTTACGTTCTCGAATCCTTGTCCAAACCGGATGATCCCATTTTCGGGCAGCTCATCCTTGTAAACAGCGAAGTCCAGTCCATTGGTGAAGGAGAAAATCAGTTTTGAGACTTCCATTTCTGCAAGGTAGATTCTGATTGTCAGTCCCAAGTTATGCTTCTTCTCATCAGGACGAAAAGAAAGGAATCGAAAAGAGTCCGAACACATTTTTGTTCATGTATTTATAAAATGGAGTTATTTGTTAAAAGAGTCATTCATTAGAGGGTTTGTTTATTAGCAACAGAATGTTGAAAGGTGTAGAGAGGGTAAGGAATCCGATTCAGAATTGGAAAGGGAAAGAAAGTCTTATGCGAGACTTCTCAACTCGAAGGACCGCTCCTAAACTAACACCTATTCGGGGTCCACCCCACCTCAGAAAAGAGGCAAAAGGATCTTAGAACCTCTCTGTTTAGGGGTGTCTAAACAGTGGCTCCTAAATCCGAGAGAATGTTAGGCTATACTCGTTCGAGGTAGAAATGAACATAGTAATCCAACGGAAAGAAGGGTAGTTTGATCCACTAGGGACATGGATATACTACCGATTTTTGAAAGCAGAACTATCTGATTAAAAATGGAGAGAGGAATATTCCCCAGCGGAGTCACCAAAAGATGTCGGCATATTTTTAGGTTATGTGTTTTATTTTGAAAAGGGGGTCGCCTACGGAAATTGTCGGTGAATTTTTTGTAAATTAATTTACTATATATATATATATATATATATATATATATATATATATATATATATATATATATATATGATTTGGAAAGTAGTGTTTTGATTTTAAAAATAATTTTAAAAATTTTAAGATATGAAATCAAGCTAATCTCACATCTCGAATAGTTTATATAAACGAGCACCACACCACAAGCCGCGTGTCTATTCCGAAGAATAGGCAGCATCTGTTTGATGGTGGGGCTCGATTAAATAAACTAAAAGGGTTTGTGACATCCGTTTGGTACGCGAAACCATTTTATTTGCCGACAAGTTCCCCTGTTTAATATGAAAACATTAAACGGGGTTTATATTACTCGGGTTCTTAAAATTCCCTATAAGGGCAAGCCCTATAGTTAATTACATCTTAAGTGACGGGAATCACCTAAGAAATCTCTCGATAATAATCGGTAGTTCTGCTATCAAGAATTTTAAGGTTTAAGTTTTCAAGGGATTGAATTTTGGAATTTCAATAGGGAATGGATCAAATTTGGAACATTTTATTTTGGGAATTCAAAGGAAGAGAGCTAGGAGAAATCACAGATTCGAAGCGAACTTCGGTAATTTCCCGACTATCCTATTGTTTGGCTTGAATTTAGGAATGCCCTAATGTTTATTTAATGTTTTGGTCTTACCAATTTTAATTAATTAGGACTTATATTTGTATGATGCGATCACACAAATAGCCTTGAAGATGTGAGGGTTTATGTCGTATCAGACGACTACGTCGGAATCCTAAGACCGGTTAGGGCTTAATATGCAATGCAAATGCCTAACGAAGAGTTGAGGATTTATATTGCACTAGGAAAACTACCTTTAAGTCCTATGGCTTGATTATTTAATTCTAAGAAAGTTTTGCTTGAAGTAGACTCGAGGTTTCTGCGATGACGATGGCCGTGCTGCCCACCAAGCTCCGAGCTCCTTGTTGTTGCAGAGGTTTAGTTTTAGAAGTCATAAATCAGGAGATGAGAGAAGTGTTCTGGTTTAGAGAAGGTCTTAGTTTCCAAGTGTTTTTATAATTTAATTAAAACAAATCTTAAAGTTGATTATAACAACACCGGTTAAGATCCCACGGTTCCATCCTTCTGGCATCGTTATTTTTATCGGATTTACTTAGTCCAGATGAATTTGCTAAACTCTACTAAATGAGTTCCACACTTTCATTTAGACAGTGGGAAATCCTGTTAGCAACACGTAGGTTACATCATCCGAGGTATTCCCGATCATCCAACAAGACGTTTTTATTTAGTTGTAGTTGTAGTTTTGTTATTTTGTTTGTGATTAAATTTTGAGTTGTTTTATATTTTGAAATGTTATGACGGTGAATTTTATCTTGTAATGACTTTTAATTTAGTTTTGGTTTTGGTTTTAGGGGCTCTCCTAAAGGTGTGGGTTTTCATGCAACAGTTGTTTATCATGCAAGAAAAGTAAGTGCGATGCAATTAAGTAAATTGCAATAAGTAAATTGCAATAAAACAAAAGCGTACCTGGAGGGTCTTCCCGTCATCCCAAGCTGCACTTAAACACAATTTAGAATATTTAAGCATTTAAAGCAAGTTCCTAGGTAAAATTAAGGGAAGGGATATGGTTTTCTACCAAGGTCCTAATCCTATAGCTAGTCATCTCCTATGACGTCTAGGTTCTTGTGTTTTAGTTTGAGGACGATTTTCTTCATCAAAGAACAATTAAGTTCGATTGTTCTTATAAACATCCTATCACATTGAGGAAGTGCTTAAGACGAATCTTAAACATCTTTTCGATACCTCTAGGATTATTTTAAGTCAAGAGAATTTAATTATACAAAATGAATTAATAGTCCGGGAGTTCGAGTTTTGTTATCTTGCTCGAGTGAACTAGGACATTTGAATATCCTATGAGTGAAGTAACACTTCACTCAATACTCCGTTTAGGAGTTATGACAACAAGAGCTTTTGAGGGCAAATTAATGTTCAAGTGATTTATTATTTAATTTAATTTCAATTAATGGGTTTAAGTTTGGAATAGAGTTCAAGTTGTTTTAGATTTATTTTTGAATTCTTTATGTCTCAAGTGATGTTATTTTTAATTCAATTTAATTTAATTTAATTTTAATTTGATTTAATTTGGTTTAGTTTTAATTTTAATTTAATTTTATTTAATTTAATTTAATTTTAATTTTATTTTAACTTGATTTTATTCTTTATGTAATTTAACATGATTTAATTTAATTTAATTTAATTTAATTTAATGTGATTTAATTTAATTTAATTTAATTTAATTTAATTTAAATTTTAATTTAATTTAATTTATTTTAATTTAAACTTTAATTTAATTAAATTTTAATTTAATTTTATTTTACTTTTAATTTTAATTTAATATTTTATTTTTATGTTTTAAAGATGATTTAATTTTAATTGTTAAAGTATTAATTTAATTGAAATTTTAAAAGGATTTAATTTAAATAATTTAACTTTAATTTAATTTAATGATTAAGTCTTTTAGCATTTTAAATCTTAAATTTGGATTATCATTCTAATTAGGAATTAAATATTATTGAGGTGATTAATTTAGGGATTCTTAAATTAAAGAACAAATCTCTTCCTAATGATATCCCTATTTTAATAATTATAATTTTTCATTATTCTTCCAAATTAAATTAATTATTTAATTAATGTTTATTTTAATTATTTTTAAATTATTTGGTAGGTTTCTACCCTTTAATTATTTAAATTTCAATCATCCAAATCAGATTATGATCAAATATTACTGTTTAATTTTAATTAAACCTAAAATTTTAATTATAGGTTAAAATTTTAATTACCATTTTGCCCTTTAAACTTACTAATTTCATAACTCACTAAATTGAGCTTAAATGAATTTGAAATTTTTATGTGACTTCACTCATATGTCAATCAAGACATTAGTGGAGAAAATGTGATTTTTCTGTATTTAACTTATTTATGTAATTATTTTTGATGGAAAATAGGGATTTTCAAGGGAAATTTAATAATATGACCAAGAGAAAGTTTCTATCCTTAAGAAACTTATGAGACATTCCTAATGACCAGAGGACCACTTGGACCAATTTTGGTGTTTTTTTGAATTATATTCTTTTTATTATAATTATTTTGAGTTCTGGAGTATTAATTAATTTAAAAATAAAATAAAGGTTGAAAAATGAATTTTATATTTTTGAAAAATCTCTCTGATATCAAGAAAATCAGAGAACCAATTCTTACAATTTTCTGATTTTTCTTTGATTTATTAGAATTATTTTAGTGAAAATGCTAGAAAATACATTTTTTTATATTTTAAAATTACCTTAGGGTTTAAAAATTTAATATCTCATCATAGAGACTTAAGAAAAATATGGGGTTTGTTCCTAAATGATTAAAATTCAAAATGTGACATTTTGGTGAATTTTATTATTTTTGTGATTTTTATTATTTTTTAATTATTAAAAATATTAAAATAATGTAAAAAATCAACTTTTTTGGAAAATTGTAATTTTATTTTTCTTAAATTCCCCTGATATCAGAGAGGCTCCCAAACCAATTTGGTGAATTTTTTAAAAGTATTTTGAAGGTTATGAATTTTTTTTAAGTTTAATTTGGCTAAATGGCTTAATCAACCCATTTGATAGGGCTAACCAAGTCCAATTGACTTCAAACTTTTATGGTGGGTTCCCCTGATCCCAAAGGTCAGTGGAGAATTGATTGCAAGTCAATTTGATGTATGATTAGCTCTAATTAATTAAAGCTCCATTTTGGGTGTTTAAGCCAATTAGGGTTATTACAAGTGAGTTAACTCAAAAACCATTTTCCCTAGGGTCCTCTGGTCATAAGAAGCATCACCAAATTTTCCTAGAATTTATTTCACAACATTTTAATTATTGGAATTAAAATACTCAGAATAGTGACCTAGAATTGAAAAATCAATAACACTTCATAGGGGTGGCCTCTGACTTTAGAAAATTCAAGGAATGTTCACAAATTCAGAGGCTCCAAAAGCCCTATGGTCTCATACCATGGTGAGTTATATACATGCATGGTGAATTGAAATAGTGCAGAGAGTAAATAAATAATTAAAAATAAAATACTTGATGAAATTAAATGATTTCTTTTCCAAATTATTCTCCTCTGTTCACTGAGCAAGAGGGTATTTTTATTTTATTTTTAGGATTTTACTACACAAAGTTATGAATTTTCCACGTTCTGGTAATTAAATAAATAAGAAAAATCCTATTTTTCTACTTAAGTGACGCGGCGCCGGCTCGACCTCGGCGGCTCCGAACGCACACGCGTCGTCTTCGATTCGGCGGCGCCATCCGACTCGGCGCTCCGGGGCCCGCGGTTCACGTACCATCGCGTCGTCCGGTTCAATCCAGACCGTCCGCTCGATACACACTCGATCCGACGGCTCCCAGTCATCGTCTACGACTGGTGTGCACCCGTGACCGTCAACCTTCTAACCATAATTTCTCACTAGATTCTCAACAGATTTTCGTGTTCTTATGCTCTATAGATTCGTCTTGGAGAGACGAACACATCCTTACGGTAAACATGCATTGAAATTGATTCAAATTAAATGGAGAATCTCTGTAAGCTCGGGAAGAAGAATGAGTCCATACCTTTGCTCAGAGAAGTGAAGCTTCGATCGGAGGGTTGTGTCACCTTCGATTGGGTCCGAAACAAGCTTCGGATGAAGTCCCTTGGCTCTGCGAATTGTCCGAGGTATGATTTCGACCACGGCCGATTACAAAGCTTGGAGTACGGAACGGATGGGTGGCTCGGAGAAGGGGCTTTTCTTGGTAAACTTCTTCTCTTGGTCCGAGTGAAGGAGTTGGACAAATCAATTTGGGGATTGGCTCACTTGTGGAGAAGTGTCCTAGTTTTGGGCTTGGATTTCGACTACGAAATTGAGCTCGCAGAGAGGAAATGGCAGGGGATTTCGGTGGGGATCAACTTCTCTATGTGTGGGGAGTAGTACGGAACAATTTTGGCGAGTTTCCTTAAGGTTTGTTTCGGCACCTCCCAATGGCCGAGAGAGGTGAGGTTTAAATAGGAGAGGGTGGAGGGCCTCCTGTGGGGGTTTAAGGCTTGGGATCGAGTCGCTTAGGTCAAGGGAAGAACAGCCATGGTGGTCATTGGGCATGGGGCAGCTCATCAGGTGGGAATTCCAAACTCTAGCTCCTCCCAAGGTCTCGACCAAGGTGTTTTCCGGCGATTCAGGCTGCTGGCCGGCAGGCATGGGTCACCCTCAGGTCCAGGTGGGTCAGGGCTGGGGTTTAGTCTGGGCAATTGGGCTTTGCCATGTGTCAAAAGCTTGGATTAAAATGGCATGGGGGATGGCCGATTTTGGCTTGATTTGGTCGAGTTCACCTTTTGGGCTTTGTTCACCCTTCGAGGAGGCTTTCGGTGTTGTGGGGAGTCGAAAGGAATCAGTTGGTTTGGCATGGAGAAGTCCTTATCCAAATATATTTGGATTAAATTTGGGTTAAGGGGAATCATGGTTAAGGCTAATGACTTTAGGAGATTAAGGAAAGAGTCTCCTTCTTTTGCCCAAAATGGCATAGTGACATGTAAAGAGGCTCTCATGGCTTCAATGTGGCTCATGCATGGCTTCATAACTCATCTTTGGCTTGGGAAAAGTTAGGTCAACTTCATGAAAAAGGGTTTTGTGAATTTTGGCATTTTAATGGGAATTGGCATATGGCTTGATTTGGATTTATTTCATCATGGATTTAGAACTTAGGAGATGGTTTTATCAAATGGATGATGATAGAGGATTGTCATGTGGGCTTTGGGCCTTTTGAAATTATTTTTGATGGGCTATTAGGAAGGCTAAGGGGATGGGCCTTTAGGTTTAAGAATAAATTCATGGATGGGAATTTTGTAGAAGTTTGGGCCAAATAATTGTTGGGTTTGGTTTAGGGATATGTCATGAGTGATTTGAAATGAGTTTGGAGTGATTTGGGTTTGAATGGGGTTGGATTTGGGCCTCTTTGGTAAATGGGCCGATGTAGAGTCAAATTGGGCTAACTTGGGCCAATGTTGTGCTAGGGTTGAAATTGATGTAAAATTAATGTTGGGAAATGTTTATGGGAGTGTTTCAAAGAGGTTTTGACTTTGGTTGGGTTTTGATTTTGGGGTTTGGGCTTATTTGGGTTAGGTTTGGGTTTAGGTCAAAATTGGATCTTTTAGCTTTGGGTTCATTTGAGTGGGGTTTGGGTCTAAATTTTGGGCAAATCATGTTAGTGTTTTGTTTGTGGGGATGTTAGGTAAGGTTTAGAAAAGATTTGGGGTTAATTGGAGTTGAATTGGGTGAGTTTGAGCTAAGTTTGGGTCATGGGTCCAAATTGGGCTTTAAGGTCAAAAGTGAAATTGGATTCAAATGTCAATCAAATTGGGCTTGAATTTGGTCTATATTGGTGTTGGGGATGTTGAATTGAAGTTTAGAATTGAATTGGACCAGAATTTGGGTCAATTGGGTAGGTTTGGTTTGACATTGGGTTCACTTTGGGTTAAAATGGGTCAAATTGGGGATTTTGACAAAAGTGGGGTAAATTGACAAAATTGGCGCATGGTGTAGTTGTACAAAATGAAATTGGGAATATGTGGAATTTTTTGGGAATTTATGATTTTTTTGGATTTTTGGGTCAAGAGGGGCATTTTGGGTATTTGGAGGGTATTGGGGGTATTTTTGGAATTTTTGGTATATTTGGCTATGGATTGTCAATTTGAGTGATGTGGGAATGTTTGGGATTGGTTTTGAGGAATTTTGGGTGATTCGGAGATTTTGAAAATTTTGGGTAATTTCAAGGGTTTTGGGTAGGCTAGGCGGGTGTAGGGTCCCCGGGGTCAAAAATTAAAACTTTGGAAAATTGAAGATTGAGTAAATGTAAGTGGAATGAAATCATTTTGGTTGAGCCATAAAGCCATATCATGCCCACATGAGCCATGAAGGGACTCATTTGAGGCATTCACTATGTTGTTCCAAACCCTCTTAGCCAAGGGCTTAGGGGTTAAGGACCATCCATGTGAATCACCTTCATGAGTCGGGAGGTCAAGTTGGTTATGGGTGTGGTTTTAGGAGGTGTGTGAAAGTGTAGTGTATAAGTGTAGTGTGTGTGTAAGTCGGCCCTCACCGGACCGGGCCACCTGGGCGGTCCTAAGGCAAAGAGTCACATAGGAACTCATCCTTTAAACTTCCACATTTGATTTCAACCCTCTAGGTGATTAGGGGTCTATAATCAAGTTTGTGGAGTTTGCAGGGAGTTAAGAAGTGGTTTGAATTTCTAAGTGCTGGGTCCAAATTCTAATCCTCTAAGATAGTCAAAGGAAAAGCCTAAGGCTAGATCCTAAGTACTAATGAGAGAAGAGAAGACCTCATCAAAAATGAGGTCAACACACCTTTCCTATTTACTATCTCAAAATTAAATTCTTATAAATGAAGAATCCATCTTATCAGTCTTACTTTTGCATCCTGTTATTTTATTAAATATTCAATAGCAGAATGGTTAGTATACACTTTACATTTTGTCCAAATTAAATGTGATCTAAATTTATCAAAGGCAAATACTATAGCTGGTAACTCTTTTTCATTTGTTGTATAATTGATTTGAGTTTCATTCAGAGCTCTATTAGCATAGTAGATTACTATGAAAATTTTATCATATTTTTTTTCCTAAAACAGCTCCAATAGCATAATCACATGCATCACACATTAATTCAAAAGGTTTTTCCCAATCTGGTGAAATAATAACTGGTGTAGTGATTACTTTTTATTTCAATAATTCAAAAGCATTTATGCAATCTTCATTAAAATTAAAATTGGCATCTTTTTCCAATAACGGGCATAAAGGCTTAGCAATTTTTGAAAAGTCTTTAATATAATACCTGTAGAATCCAACATGTCCCAAAAAACTCTTAATCTCCCTTATATTTGTTGGGCAAGGTAGATTGGTGATAACTTGAATTCTTGCAAGGTCTGCTTCCATACCTTTTCTGAAAATTGATGTTCCAAAATAATTTCTTCTGCTATCATAAATTGGCATTTTTCACAATTAAGGACTAGATTTGTTTCTTCACAACGTTTAAGAACTTTTGATAATTGTTCTAAATATGATTCATTCAAAACACTGAATAATATTCTATAAATACTTCAATTCCTTTTTAAATTAAATCACAGAAAATTGCCATCATACATCTTTGAAATGTAGCAGGGGCATTACATAAACCAAAGGGCTTTCTTCTAAAAGAAAATGTACCATAAGGACTGGTAATGTCGCTTTCTCTTGATCCTCTGGAGCAATTTATATTTGATGATAACTAGTATATCCATCCAGGAAACAAAAGTATTTTTGCCCATCTAGTCTATCTAACATTTGATCAAGAAAGGGAAGTAGAAAATGATGTTTCCTTGTGGCAAGATTTAATTTTCAATAATGAATGCATACTTTCCTGCCTATAACTTGTCGTGTTGGTATTAATTCATTCTTCTAATTAACGGTTACAGTTACTCCTCCTTTCTTAGGAACACAGTGAATAGGACTAACTCATGTACTGTCTGAAATAGGGTAGATATTTCCAGCATCAAACCACTTTAAAATTTCTTTCTTAACAACTTCTTTCATAATAGGATTTAATCTCTTTTAGGGATCAGCCCTGGGTTTCCAGTTTTCTTCCATAAGTATTCTGTGTATAAAAATTGAAGGACTGATTCCTTTAATATTAGCTATGGTCCATCCAAAGACTTTCTTATATTTCTTTAAAATTTCAAGCAAACTCACTTCTTCTTCTGTATTTAATTTCGAGGAAATTATAACAAGCAAAGTTGATGAATTACCTAAAAATGCATATTTTAAATGTTCAGGAAATAACTTCAATTCAAGTTTAGTAGTTTTTTCATTTCATGGACAAAAAGATTCATCTTTCTTTGACATGTCCAAAACTTTAAAATATTCTTGAACATAATTTAATTCTTCCTCAATAAGGTCATCCAAATATTGTGTTCCCTCTTCTTTTTTATGTTCGAATAGTTTTCTTTCAAATGTATCTTCATATATTGTTTTAAAATGGCATTCACTCAAATATCTTATAACATCCATTCTGAAACATTCATCATCTTTACCTCTGGGAGGATATTTCATTGATTTTGAAATATTAAATGTAACAGTTTGATCATTGACACACATGATTAATTCCTTTTTTTGTACATCTATCATTGCTCTTCTTGTAGCTAGGAAAGGTCTCCCCAAAATAATTGGTATCTCTTTATCTTCCTCCAGATCAAGCACAATGAAATCAACATGAATGATAAATTGATCCGCTTTTACTAAAACATTTTCTATAACTCCTTTAGGATATGTGATCAAATGATCTACTAACTGCAGAGTTATAGTAGTAGGGGATATTTGTCCTAATCCCAGTATTTTAAATAAAGATAAAGGAATAAGGTTAATGCTTGCACCTAATTCACATAAACCTTTCCCATAAAATGTTTCTCCAATTGCACATGGAATTGTGAAGCTATAAGGATCTTTATGCTTTTTAGGAAGCTTCTTCTGGATTATTGCACTAATTTATTCACTAGATGCAATAGTTTTGTTATCATCAGACTTCCTTTTTCTCTTTAGAATATCCATCATAAACCTCACATAGCTTAGAATTTGTTCTAAGGCTTCAGCAAATGGAGTATTAATTGTAAGTTTCTTAAAAATCTCTAAGAACTTCAAAAATTGCTTATCCAACTTTTGTTATCGAAGTCTCTGAGGAAATGATGGTGGTGGCTTTTTTAAATCAATCATAGGTAGAGAAATAGGTCTTTACAACCCCATCTGAACGTCATTTTTTGGTTCATCAACCTCTTCTTTCTTTACTTCAATCACTTTTTGCACTCTACTCTCCAAGTCTCATCCACTTATCAATTGAACAACTTTTACTTGCTCTTTATTTTTGTCTTTTAGATTTATCTCAGTATTACTAGGAAGCGTTCCTTGGGATCTATTATTTAATTAATTAGCTATTTATCCCGATTGATTCTTAATAATTCTAATTATAACTCCTTGACTTTGCAATTGATTTCTCATTTGTAACACCACTTCATGTATAGACAAATTCTTCTCCTTAAATCGTGAAGAATTATTATAACCTAGAGGATAAGTAGGTCTATAATTATGATTCCCTTAGTTATTCCAATTCCTCAATGGGTTTACTTGATTGTTCCACCGTTGTTGAGTACTACCACCCTGATTATTGGTATTCCAGTTAAAGTTTAGATGGTTCTTCCAACGTGGATTATAAAATTTTGAATAAGGGTTATTAGGCTTATTTATGACATTCAAAGTTTCTAAAGGTGTTTGAGAATCTACCATTTGGCCTAATAAATTTTCATTAATTGTTGAAATTAGTTGAGAAAAAATCATTCCAAATTAGTCATCATCCTTGATATTGCAGCTTCTTGATTTGTTAGCATTACAACAGCATCGATCATGAATATAGGCTACCTTTTCAGGATTTACCCTCTCACAAGGCCATTAAAAATTATTTGTAGTCATTTCTTCAATTAATGCATAACCATCATTAAAATTTTTAGACATAAATGAACAACCAGTAGTAGCATCGATAATAGATCTAAAAGATCCAACTAATCCATTATAACAAGTTTGAATTATTACCCAATCCGATATTGAATGATGTGGACACTTTCTTAGGAGATCTTTAAAACGTTCCCATGCTTCATAAATAGATTCTCCTTCAAATGCGACAAAAAGATGTAATGTCATTTCTAATCTTAGCATTATTTGATGGTGGAAAATATTTAGCAAGAAATTTTGAACTAAATCACGCCAAGTTTTGATAGATTGAGGTGATAAGGAATTTAACCATATCTTCGCTTGATCTCTTAATGAAAGAGGAAAAGGTCTAAGTGTAATAACATCATCCAAAACACCATCTTTTTTAAATGTAGCACATAATTCTAGAAAATTGGCAAGATACAAATTTGGATCTTCAGTTGATGCTCCTCCAAACTGATTATTAGATATCATTTGGATAATAACAGATTTAATTTCAAATGAATTAGCCACTACAGCAGGATTTTGAATACTTCATGAAATTTATCTATTACAGGGTTAGCATAATCTCTTAAAGGTCTAAATTCTTAATGAATTTCGACATTTTGATTATTTTGATTTGTCATGTCTTGAATATTTTAATCTTTTTCAAAATGTTTAATTTTTTAAAATTTTCTTATAGTTCTTTCTAATTCATAATCATAAAGCACAAGTCCTTCAGAACTTGAACTACGCATACACTATTATAAAACGCAGTAAGATAAAATTACACAACAAAAACAACAATTTTCTAAAATAATTCTAACAAGATTAAATAAGACTTTAAAAAGTAAAAATTAATTTTTCTTAAAATTTTATTATTTATTAATTTTTTCCCCAAGCAACGAGTCTAAAAAACTTGATCCACCAATAATTATGCTTACGATATATATATATATATATATATATATATAATAAATATATATATATATATATATATATATATATATATATATATATATATATATATATATATATATATATATATATATTTAAAAGGAAAGAGCAATAGCTCCTTACATGTTTCCCAAAAACAAAGAGATTACGGAACTAGGGGAATTAGTTCCTAGGTACACAAAAGAAACCAATCCCCAAAATGCGACGAGAAAGACGATACTTAGCAACGAGGCTAAGGATCCTAGATACAGATAGGACCATAGCTGACTAAAGCATCACTAAAACCAATACAGAAAAAGGTAGCAGCAGATCCAAAACATCACAATTCAAATCTGGGCAATAGACTCTAGTATAAGGTGGGGGAGCCTCAAAATGTCCCCAGAATGAGGAAATTGAGTTCTGATTGAGGGGATAAAGAAACCAAAACCTGCTGAGATTCAGCACCAGTACAGGCCAGCCAATGTGCCGCTTTATTCCCCTCTCTGAAGATGGAAGAAAAGGTTGTCGGGGGTTTTAAATTATTAATCTGCTTTTTCCAGTAGTTATGAAGCCAATTTATCAAATTGTCTTGATTGAGGCTGTTTAGGAGCATAGTGGAATCAACTTCAATCCAAATATTATTCCAGTTGGCAATTTTGGCTAATTGCAGTGCCCACAGTATGCGCAATTAACTCAACTTCTAGAGCATCATATGCTACCACTGGGGCATAGAAGTACAGTAGACATTTTCCAAATTAATTTCTAAAGATGACCCCAACTCCAGACCTGTCATTTGAGAAGCTTCCATCTGTGTTAATCTTAATGGTAAGACTTGTGGGTGGATCCCATCTAACAGTTTTGACAAAGGTGCCAGCAGTAGTTGGAAGATCAATGTGAAGGTTATTAGGAAAATTCTTATATGTGATGATCTTGTACAGGTAAGCTTTGCGGTTACTCACAACTTTGGCAACGGTAGCGGTGATCCCATCATACTTAGCATTATTCCTAGCCATCCATAAGAACCGGATGACAATGAGATGGACAGTAAGGATTCTATGGCTCTTCCAGTCTTCCCTGCATTTATGGAAATCTTCCCAGTGACAATTTGTATGCTCCAAATTGATATTTAATTTCAGCCAGACAACCTGGGAGAAAGAACAGCTGAAGAAAAGGTGTGGGATAGATTTTTCGTGATTGTTACACAGTATACATTTTGAAGGTCCCCTAAGTCCTTTCAATTTGAGAATGTCATCAGTGGGGATTATGCTGTGAAAAGTTCTCCAACACAGAAAAGACATAGAAGGGGACAGGAACTTGCCCCATATAGTATTCCCCCAGGGTACGGAGGCCGATTGTATAGTTTCACGTAGATGGCTTTTGTGATACTATGGAGATGATGGATGTGCCAATTTATTTTGTCGGGATTACTTACGTCAAATTTAATAGTAGAGATGCGGTAGGCAGAGTGATCCTGGAGTATAGCTTTAAGATGTGGTAGAGACCAGTTTTGACCATCCCAGTAATCAGCAACTTAGTTGTATGATCAACAAGGCTCCCCCTAGGAATTAACCAATCCTTGGGGCACCAATTATCCAACCAGAAGATAATTTCACCATTCCCCAGTTCCCATATAAACAAATCCTCAGCAGTGTTTCTTACTTTGGGCAATTTTACCCAAATTTTAGAGTCTCCAAGTTTCACGACCACTCGAGAAGGATGCGAAGACTACTGATGACTTACCCTTCATAAATTTGGCCCACAGGGAAGTTTGTGCTCTGAAGTGGATCCAAAGTTTACACAGATTAACTTGTTGGATATGAGGAATGTCTTTGAATCCAAGACCACTCACCAAAGTTGGTTTAGTAACTTTTTGCCATGAAGCCCAATGCATTTGTTTTCTCTGACCTGACCAAAGGAATCTATTGAATGTCCATTCCATCTGCAATTGTGTGCTTTTTTTCATTGTTATCATCTGGAGAAGGTATGAGGGGAAGGTGGTGAGAATGCTCTCTAGTAGTGTGATTCTACCTCCATTAGATAGGAAGGAATTAGTCCAGCAGCTCAGTTGAGAATTAATCTTGGTGAGAATATCATCAAATTGAATTTTTTTAGGTCTTCCCAGAATGAGGTAGGCCCGAAGGTATTTAATGGGAGGAGTGCAACAGGTGAAGCCAGTATGTTCCAAGATCTAGTGCTTAATATGTATAGGTGTCTGCTTAGAGAATATCAGCTGACATTTATCAGAATTAAAAACCATACCTGATTGGTTCTAAAATGAGTTCAGGCAGTGTTTCAGCTTTTTCACAGCAGATTTGTGAGCACTTGAGAATAGCATGATGTCATCTGCATAAATAAGATGAGTGATGGAAATGTTAGATCTGTGATGGTACCTGGCATAACTTTTACTTATGATGGCTTTAACAATCATTCTGGAGAAGTAATCCATTGCTAAAAATGAATATAGTTGGTGACAGTGGGTCTCCTTGCTTCAGACCTCTAGTTGCTTTGAAGTTTCCTCTGGCTTGACCATTAATCAGGATATAATGTTCATTAGAGTTCAACCACCTATTGATAAGGTTACAAAATTGGAGATTAAACCCTCTAGCAGTTAGGAATTCAGTAATGAAATCCCAACTAAGAGTGTCATAAGCCTTTTGGATGTCCAACTTATAAATCAGGTTGCCCCAATATGAACTTTATCCAGATCCAACATTAGCTCATGACCAAGAAGGACATTATCAATTATGGATCTTCCTTTGACAAAAGTAGATTGGTTTAGGCAAATCAGTCTATCAAGGTGTGGTTGTAATCTCCCCACAATAATTTTACTGATAGTCTTGCTTATCACAGAAGTGAGACAAATGGTTATGTAGTGATCAAATTTTTGTAAGGTTGTATTTTTGGGCACCAGCACAAAATTGGAAGCACCAAAATAGTTGGGAAGAGGTTGACCTTGGAAAAAACTTTGAATAGAAGCAACAACATCTCCACCAACCAGGTTCCAAGAATTTTTATAAAAGTCTGCAGTGTAGCCATCAGGCCCAGCAGTTTTGGAACTATCTACTGAGTTTAATGCAGTCCAGATTTCCTGGCCAAAAGGGATATCAATAAGCTTTACTTCACTGGTATACTGAAAATTATCCTGAAAAAGGACCCATCTATTGGCATTCTATTCATTGGGAAGTGGTTGAGGAGCTTTTCAAAGTGTTTAATAGCATCTTGGCCAATCTCAGTTTTATCTTGAAGTATTCTGCCCTCATCAGAGTAAATGGTGTGTATGTTATTGCATTTCCTACTATACTTGATGTAGGAATGGCAAAATTGAGTGTTCCTATCACAATTGATGAAGTGATTTAATGCAGCTTTCTGTTTTAAATACTGTTCCAATTTTTCAGTAGCAATAAGCATATTGGTTTGTGCATAGAATAATTGTTCCTCAGTGACAGTTCCAACTTGAACTTTAACTTCCAGCTTAGTAACCTCCTTTTCAGCCTCTTGTACAGCATAAGAGAAATCACCAATTGAATTCCAACTCCATTTTCTGAGTGCTTTACTGAGTTTGATCTGCAACATGCTTAATTTAATTAGGGGAGTAGGATGATCAGTATTGCACCAAATTTTCTGAACAAGATTGTGAAACTCATCATAAGATGACCAGACATTGAGGTATCTGAAAGGAGGGGGAGTATTAGAATAGTTGGGGGAGGTAATGGAAATAAGGAGGGGCCTGTGGTCAGAGCCTGGAAGACTGAGATGAGTCACATAGGTGAGAAGCGAATTAGTGATCCAGTGAGTGTTAACCAAAATTCTGTCCACCCTTTCCCAAATTTTTCCTCTCTTCCAGGTATAATCAGGACCCCTAAAGCCAATATCAAATAGATTAGCTGCTTGAATATTGTCCTTGAAAGTGGTCATATCAGAGATCTTAGGTGTCCTTCCCCCTAATTTTTCATCTGCATAGCCAATGCTATTAAAATCTCCTCCCACCAGCCAGGGTGAGTTTAGCTGAACACTAATGCTTGCAGCTGAGTCCAAAGAATCTGTTTATCCTCCTTACTGCAACATGCATATACAAAAGTTATAACACCACTTCTACCATTGATTTGAAAGGAGGAATGGATGAATAGTTTATTGTCTATAAGGATAGACCAAGAGATCTCTCTTCTACAAAAAATCTAGATCTTATTGTTTGCAGTTAGCATAATGTGTGAATCCATGCAATTTGCTTATTACTTTCTGTGGGTATTTATGCATCATGGGTTCCAAAATAGTATTACACCAAGGTTTATGTTTCTTGTTAAGATTTAAAAGTCTTTTTAAAGATAAGGGGTTAGCAATACCCCTAATGTTCCAGCATAAAAAATTGATAATTTATTTGGAGGGGGAAGAAAAGAAGGTTGAGATCTTGATCTAGACCTACCCCTAGTTTTTGAAGTGCCAGCCAACTCCCCCTAAGATAGTGGAGTCCCTATTATCTGCACTTCTGAAACAGCATTTTTTTCCTTTTTCCTGGAAGTTTAGGTGTGCCATTTAGCTTCTAAATCATGTTGCATCTCCCTGACTTCAAGTGTTGTTGGGGCATGTGAATCAATTAACTGTTCAGATGATTGAGATGGAGTTAATATTCTGACCTCTCCTAATTCCCTTCTACACCAAGGTGTAGGGTCCTCACTATAACCTGAGGGGAACCCAATTCAAGATGGAGACAGAGAGCCCCCAATTTCATTTCTTGGGGAACCAAGTCCAGAATGAGACAAAACTCCCCCAACAGCAATTGAGGAGCTATGCTTCCTGGGAGAGACTGATTTCACTGCAGTTCTATATTCCAGAATTGGTATGGGGACCATGGCCTGTTGCACCATAGCTGAGTATGTTTCATCAACAGCTTGCATGGGTTGGTTATCTTTACTCTTAGTTGTAGTTCTTCTACTGGGAGGGTGAATTCTGTAGCATCTCTCAATGGTGTGGCCAAACATTTTACAATGGGAGCAGTAGTATGGTTTTTACTGCATTATGACCTCTTTCCACTGTCCATCCTTTGCTGAGCCAATCCAGATCATCTTCACCTAAGGTAGAGAGATATCCCTCTCAATTTGGATCCTGGCCATTTCAAGTTTAGCCTTGTTTATGGTTGCAGGCATCCGACTCGAGGGGGTTCCAATGGATCGCCGAATTTGAAAAAGAGTATTTTGGTTAAAATATCTGTAGGGGAGATTTGGGAATTTAAACCAAATTGGCACTATGGGGGGATCTTTGCTAGGATCAAAATCAGGTGTCCATTTTATTATTTTCATCTCAACTCCAGCAATGTTAAATGATTGTTTAGCAATAGCATAGCATAGTCCTTTTCAGAAGTGAAATGAATGAGCAAATGCCTCCCATCTAAAAGCCCAATCTTCCAGCTACCTTTAAAATTCAGAGATTCAAAAAACTTTCTCACAAGATCCATCTTTGGGTGGCCTAACATAAATTTACCAATTAAGGTTAATTTGACTTCAACATCCAGTTCTTCCAACTCCTGATCTGTGAATATTACAGCCGGGTGGCCATCTTTCTCCTCAATAGGTCTGATGAAAGGGCAGGTAATCCTGCTAGCTGCTGCATCATGAAGTCTTTGTGGGAAAATTAGTTTGGCTGGGTATGAAATGGAAGGGGCATTACCTACCACTCCAGCATAAGTGGTCTTAGCCCACTCAATGTTGGTTTCTAATTCAATAGGACTGGCCATAAGAAATGCCAACCAGGGAGAGGACCAAAAGAGCAGTAAAGGTAAACCAGAGAGAGCTAGAAAAACTCAAACAAGGAGCAAGAATCAGCAGCCCAAAACTCCAGTCCAAAAGGTACCACACCGAAGAAAAACCAATGGAAGAGTAACTTTTCAAAATAAGGGAGCCCGGGAAAAAACAAAACCACCAGAGATAAAGCAAACAGCTAGAAAAAAGCCAAAACTACTTCAGTAACCTATCTACACCACCCTTCCCTTACCTGAGCCACCACCCAGCAGACTGCGGCCAGCAGACTCATGCTAGAAACCCTAGCAGAGTAGATTTAGCCGCCAGAACCAACTCCATATATATATATATATATATATATATATATATATATATATATATATATATATATATATATATATATATATATATATATATATATATATATCAAACACCTATTTTTTAAATGCAGATTTTCTCAGCTTGTTTGGAGGTTACTCTTTCAGCACTGTCAACTCAACACACAAAGCCTTTCTTGGGTCTGCCTCCACTCTTGTTGGTCAGCTTGGAACAAGCAAGGGATTGGTGCAGTCCCTCTTATTTGTGCCTGGTTCCTTTGGATGGCAAGGAACAAGGCCACTTTTGATGACATACTACCCAGTGAACAAAAAGTTGCACAAAATTGTCTCTCCTACATCCAAAAACTCATCAGATATAACAATTTCTCTAATATCTGTGGGCTAGAGACCACACATGAGACACCTTCCCATAGAATCACACTGGTCAAATGGCAACCCCCCTATCCCCCTTTCCTCAAACTAAATTATAATGGCTGCTGCAATGAGGAAGGTGTTTGGATTTGGTGGCATCTTCGGGAATCACGGGGGTGATTGCATGCTTTTCTTCCATGCACCTGTTGATGCTGCGATACTTTGGAAGCCGATCTCATTGCCATCTTTTGGGGGCTCTCCATGGCCATTAGGCTCATGCTTGGTATAATATTATTGTGGAAGGTGATAATGAGGAAATCATTACAATGCTTGAACCCCTGCCCCTCCAACCCTCCCTGGCACCATGGTCACTGGAGGAGTAGAATCCTTGCCATAGTCTCCAAACTCAATGTTCAATTCACCTTCATTCACAAGGAAGGTAATCAACCTGTCTGGTTGGCTAGCCAAAGTTGGAGCTTCTTCCCATAATGTGAGGGCCTCAACCATCATTCCTATACGAGTAAAGACCCATATCAACGGTGAAAATCTTTACGCCCTTACATCGAGACTACTACTCGATTCCCCGATTTTGGTGCTGGGATTATTTGATGTCCCCATCGGCCCCATTATCGTTGTTGGTCTCATGTCCGATCTTCCGGACTTATGCATGGATCTTTATCTCATCCATCAAGTCGTTTTGGACTTACGGAGTTACTTGCAGCCTTCTCTCTCTGCACTTTGTGTCTTGCTCAGGAAGAGTGGACTATGTTATGTTTCTCTGCTTGCTATTTATTTAGGCCTGCTCTATTTGTTTATGTCCTAGTTTTATTTTGGGTGGAGTATGTTTTAGAGGGGGTCCTACCATTATTGGTAAGGTTTTTTGTAATTATAGTTTTTAGTAACATGTAGGGAGCCCTTTGTGGCTTCTTTCCCAAAAAAAAAAAAAAAATATATATATATATATATATATATATATATATATATATATATATATATATATTAATACTCCTTTAAATGATTTTATAATGTGGATACTACGTAAGTATACTTATCGTTTATGAAGTAATATATAGCTTTCTGATTATGTCCCCAAGATCGAACCCACAGGGAAAGTGATAAATAAAGGAAATATCTTCTGATTTAGAAAATGAAAATTAAATTTTTACTTTTAGAAAAGATTTTACTCAAACTACAGATAATTTTTTAGGAAATATAATTTGGTTCTTTTTGTGATTTTATAATTTGAAATGAAAATAAGCAACTATAACTAAACTTTTGTAATATGAAAACTTATGTAAATGAAATATCTTTTTCCTTTTTATGAATTAGTAACAAGTTATGGAAATTATATATTGTGGAAGTATCTAAAATGTGCTCTAACAAATATGAGCAATTATATTCTTTACACTTACTAGAGATGCTATAAAGAACATAGGTTAATTCATTATTTTAAAAATCATGAAGACGAGTTAGGCATGAAAGATACTAGCTCTCAATCTAGAGTTTCCTCGATTCCCTCCACCTGGGGGCTAACATCTTGTATCAAAACATAAAATAATAAATCAAATTGGGGGCTTTAGCCTGTCACTTTAAAGTCCTCTAATTCTACACCCATCAAAGTATTACTCCCTATTTATTTGCTCTCAACCATATGGATTACATTCTCACCCAAACAATCTCATATGATTCTTTCCAATTGTTGACTGAGACAACACCGCACTAGATCTTACATGTTCTCACAACAAATTTTAACATACTAATTGGCCAAATCAACAAGTAAATAAAGTGCAATGTTTTGAATCATCACAACTTCTTCCAACATTTAAATCCTATAATTTACACTACTTACTTCCATAACTTAATCACTTCATTACTTCAGGAAAAAGATAAAAAAAATTACTCAAAATTCATGGAGAAAATGCAATCACAACATGGTTTAAAAGTAGAAATCGTAGTGAAAACAGAAGAAGTCTTAATTAAAAACCAAATGTAATACAAAGATAAAGATTTATCCAAAAATCCTATCCACAAAACTCTTGAAGTTCATTTGAAAACTTTGCTTTCCCTTACAATACTCTTTAGAGGTTGGCACCCAACTCCGTGGTCACCAAATCTCAATTCTACTCCTAATACAAACTTTATAAAATTAAGTAAAGATGGTGAAGTGGAGAGGTGTGTTCTAAGATAACTTCCTAACATAAAACTCAATCTTAAACACTAACCACACCTTCCAATAACAACCATATTTTTGATCTTCAAGTCCTCTTTTTATACTTTACCAAAAGCTGTCTTCGTATCTCTTCAAATTGTGTCCAGATTCAACGTATCTACTAAGAGATACATCCATTCAAGAATATTTTGAATTGAATTTAGTGCCAATAGAAAGTTACCCACATTCTCACCAAGAGGTGCTTCGAAAAGCTCTTCAAAATGGCTCCTAAATTAAAATAACTCCTTTTTAACTGTCGTGCGTAAGAGTGAGGTGCTGGTGCTTAGCTGTGACCCTACTGGAGCGTAAGCTCCAAATCTGGACACATAGCCACGAGGCCTTGGCACATAAGCGCTGGTTATGGCACTTAGCCTCCACACATCACTTTTTTTAATTTAATTCATTTCTGCTCCAAGTTAGACCCTTTTTCACTCTTTTCATCAAAATCATCCTTTTAATCATACCTGTAAGTAAAACACAATAAATACCTTCCATTAAAGTACAATATCATCAAAAATAGGTATAAAAATGTGTATAAAAATACTATATATTTTAATTGTATCACCAAGCTCAGGTGGACCTGCTAAAATGGTGTGGAGAAGTACCCAACCAAGAGATTATGGTTAATCATGGGTTCAAGTGAAGCATTAGAAGGGTTAATTTTTTTTTAAGAGGGCTTAAAAGGAGCTTCTCCTTTAGCCATTTTAAGCATGGTGACATGGCAATGGCTTATATGGCTTGCATAGGGCTTGGAGGTTGCTTCATGGCTTATCTAGGCCTTGGAGGTTGCTTCATGGCTTGCCTTTGGCTTGGCTATGTTGCGTGAAATGAGAATTTTCAATTTTAGGTGAATTTTGATGAGTTTTGTCGTAAAGATTATTTTAGAACTAATTTTATCATGGTTAACATGGAATAATATTTAATTTGATTAAATGGATGATGAAAATGAAGCTTGTCATGTAGGTTTTTGGATTTTTTAAAAAGAATTAAAAGTCTGGGCTTGGGTTCATGGGCATTAAAACTATTTGGGGAAGGCTTTTAAAGTGGGCTTTTAAATTTAGTCAAGCTTGGCTAAATGAAGAAATGTCATGAAAGAGAGTTTATGTTAGGCTTAAATGTGATGAAATTGAGTTTGGGTTTGATGAAATTGAGTTTAGAATGGATTTGGTGGGAGTTAGGGCAAATGGGGAATATTAGGATTTTTAGTAAATTTTGAGAAATCATGGGTGATATTGGGTAATATGAATAATTTTAAGTTGTTTAGAATGATTCTTGGTGAAAATTTAGGAATTTGGGAAATTTTAGATATTTTTGCGTGTTGAGGGTATTTTGGTAATTTTGGTGAAATTTTGGGTAGAAGGCCAAAGTTGGATATTTTGTTAGAGTTGGAAATTATTGGGTAGGGTGATCATGCAAGCCCTGAAACCTCCATAAAGCCATATGAACCATAAGAGAACTCATTTTGAATCCTCAACATGTTGCTTCTAAACATCTTAACAAGCTTCTATGGGCATGGGACCACCGACATGAGTTCCAAAAGTAGTTAATAGGTATGTCAAGTGTAAGTGATTTTAGGGTTTTTGAATCTATGAGTTTGGTGTGCTTAAGTCTGTGTGTGTGTGTGTATGATTATAACCAAGCCAATTAGGGTTGCCCTAAGGACATCCTGATCCTATAGGAACTAACACTTGAGTCTTCACATGTTGGTCTTAGCCAAAGGCTAAGAGTTTGGGACCACCGATGTGGGACTTCACAAGAGGAGTCAAGAAGTGTCTAGAATTTTTATTTGGGTGGGTTCCATCACTAGTCCTCTAGTAATGTCATTAAGAAAGTGCTATGGCTAGATCCTAGGCTTCTAAGGAAGAAAGACTAGACCTCATCAAAGTTGAGGTCAAACATATGCTAAACTTCCAAACGGGTCTATAAAGAGCTTTGCATAATTGAAAAATCTCTTCATTCAATGATTTGCTCAGTCCAACATCATATCATTGTCGGTGACTTGGTGGTGGAGAAACAAAAGCCATGAGAGACCTATGGAATACATTGACCAATTATGGAATAGATTCGTCATTATTGAAATTCTACTTCAAAGCCTCCAATTTCCTATTACCCTTATGCTCAAGGGATTTATAATAAAGCCGTTCAGAACTATAATCCACTGAAAATTTGATAGCATTTTAATATCCATTTCATACCTATTTTTGATGATATTGCACTTTAAAGGAATGTATTTTTCATAATTTCATGCATGTACAATGATTTTAGGCCTTTAGAGTAAAACAAAGCGAAAATGAGCAAATTTGGAGCAAAAAGGGACAAAACTGCATTGTATTGAACTAGCACCAAATGACGCTGTCACCAGCTTCAGAACGCGCCATTTTAGAGAGAGTTGCGGCTGTTTTGGTGGAATAATGCGCCGAACAGCGCCCTATCCTGCACCGGACCACGTCCTATCCCGATTTTAAACAAGATTTAATGTATTTGGTCGGATGTTGAAGGGTAGCTTTAGAAAACTCTTGGGAATTCAGTTTTTGCCTAATTTAAACACATTTAGAGCCAATTTTAGAGAAGGGGAGTGTTGACCTCATTTTTGGTGAGGTCTCTTTCTTCTTCTTTGTGCTTAGGATCTAGCATTGGATTTCTCCTTGACTATCCTAGAGGACTAGAACTGGAACCAACCCCTTAGCAATTCAACTACTTCTTAACTCCTCTTGGGTCCCCACATGGATGGTTGCAAACCTCTAAATGATCTTGGAAGGTGAAAAGCACCATATGGGCAACCAATTGTGAGTTCCTATAGGATTGTTTGGACTTAGGGCGACCTTGGGTGACTTGGGCTTCTCTTGCACACCCACCCACCCCTAAGCCACTTAACCTAAACCTTGAACCCTTGTCTTCTACCATTTATGAAATTCACATGCTTGAACCTAAGCCACTAGTATTTGATTAAGAGGGCTAGGGTCAATATGTGAAGGATCATAAAGTTGTTACCATTTGGCTAGACTTGGTCCCAATGTGGTTGGACTTGGCTAAGTCCATGGTTCATGCTTCTAATCCCTAATTTCATCCCAAATCAATTCTATTCAATTTTGACCCCACTAAAATGATCCCATTCCTCCCTATTTAAAACCCCATTCATTTTGCCAAAATTTTTGGTTTTGACAATGGGTCCCCTAAACTTACCCAAAATTACCTAAATTGCTCCCACAACCACCAAATCAACAAAAAATTCCCAAAAAATACCCATAAGTCTCAAAAATCCTAAAAATCATTTTAAAACAATTCCCACCTCTTGAATCCACCCAAACATCCCTATACCCTACAAATAACCTTCAAATACCCTAAATACCCTTTTTGCCCAAAAATCCAAAAATTCCAAAAAAATTCCCAGAAAATCCAAGAAAATCCCAAATATTCCTAATTTCATTTTGTTCAACTACACCATAAGCCAGTTTTCCTAATTTAACCTAATTTTATCAAAATCCCCAATTTGACCTATTTTTAACCCAAATAGACCAAATGTCAAACCAAATTAATCCAATTGACCTCAATTTTGCCCAAATCAAATTCTAAACTTTAATTCAACATCCAAAATAACAATTTAAACCAAATCCAATATCAATTTGATTCACATTTGAATTCAATTTCAACTTGAAACCTAAAACCTCAATTTTGGCCTATGACCCAAACTTACCCCAAAACAACCCAATTCAGCTTAATTTTCTCCAATTTTAATTCCAAACTCTTCCTAATACATTCCTACACGAAGCACAACATCAATTGACCCTCAATTGAAACTCAATACCCTACTTAAAATCTCTTTGAAATCAAAATCCCCAAATTTGCCCTAAATGTTGTCACCTACCCCTAATTCTCCAAATTGAATCCCCTAAACCAAAAATTTCCACCTAATTTCTATCCTAAACCTTTCCTAACAATCATTTGTAGCATTTTGAACCATCAATTGGCCTTGAATCAAACTCTAGCCAAACCTAAATCCAACCTAACCCATGTTGACCAAAGTTAACCAAAACTCCAAAATCCATCAAATTGAAATTCCAAATGAACTCAAAACCACTTCATGTCTTCATGGAAAATCTTTATTACAATCATTTACACAATGTTGATCAATCAATTTGATCCAATTCCAACCCAAACTCAAGCTAACCCAACTCAAACCCAAGTGAACCAAATTGAACACATGAACCAAATTGAAATTAACCAAACCAAAATTGATCAAACCAACCCCTTAGCTGCCAACCCTAGACCTCCTAGGGTGGGTTTGACCTGACCCAACCCAAGCCCCATGAGCCATGGACCAATGGTCCATCACTTTGGACTAATGGACCAAGCCGCATGGCTAAAGCCATGTCACATCTTTAATCTCCCTTTAAGCAAGCTCCCTACCAAAATTAATTGAGCTAAACTCCTCCTCCACTCCTCCTCAACTCCTGCTTCACTGACCTGACCGTGCTCGACCACCCCGGCCATTTGGACAGCCATGCCCGAGCCTTCTTGTCCTTGAAAACTCAAAATTGAACCTGGCAGTGGCCAATACTTTCACCAGCCACCTTGCCTGCACTGCCCAATCCTTTCACCAGCCACCTTGCCTGCACTGCCCTCACCCGAAGTAGCCTAAACCACTCAGCCGTGGCTATAAAACTACCTCCTCTCAGCCAAATTTCAGGTGTTGAAATTCCCCTCATAGAACTCTCACAAATTACTCCTAGAGCTCCTCGCAGCCAAGAGAAGTTCATCCCCACTGTCCTACTGCCCTGAAATCCTCTGGCTGAGCCCAATTTCTCAGTTAAAAGTCAGGCCAGAAATAGGACAACTCTAGAACCCCCACCATACTTCAATTAACTTCTCCCACACATTCACCAGAGGTAGAGAGGAAGTTCCCCAGTGAAATCCCCCTCAATAGGCCAACCATTTGCTCCAAACGTGAAAACACCAAATCGGGTTTGGAGGAAATTACACCTAGGCAGCTCACCAGGACCAGAGACTTCATCCGGAGGCTCCTCTTGCTCCAACGAATGTATCGAGCACCTCTGATTGAGGCTTCACCTCTTAGAGCTAAGGTATTGACCTCTCCTCCCTTCCGAGATTCTAACAATTCTCCATTTTGTTCTGTGTAATTTCGATGCATGTTAACCATATAGATAGGATTGTCTAGGCTAGATGCGTCGATCGAGACCAACAGTGCATGATTTGGTTGAGTCTCGAGCGACATCTTAGGTCTAGAAGGTGGACGACTCTCGGGTTAGGTCTGTTGGGGACGATGACCAGTGACCGTCTGATCGCGCGTGTATCAGATGGACGGCAGAAATGAAGTCGGATGGAACCATGGAACGGAAAGTGTGTGCCAAGTCAAATGGCGACACCGAATAGGAACGCACCCCGTGGACATTCGGATCTGCCTTGGTTGAGGTGGCGCCACATGGATAAGTAGCAAATTAGGGCTTTTTCCTATTTTATTAAATACCATAACCTTTAAAAATCCATATCTTTGCATAGAAAACTCCTAAAAATAAATTAAAAATACCCACTTGTACAGTGAACAGAGAAGTTTAATGTGGAAAAAGAATTAAGTCATTTTGTTAAGTATTTAATTTTAAATAAATTTAATGTTGTTCTGAGTATTTTAATTAACCATTCATGCATACAATTCACCATGACATGATACCACAGGGCTTTTGTAGCCTCTGTTCTTGGGGATATTACCTGAATTTTCCAAGGCCAGAGGCAACCTCTATGGCAAGTTATCTATTTTCTAAATTTTTGTGTCTGTTTTGGTATTTTAATTCCAATAATTAGCATGCTGATTAATAAAATCTAGGAAAATTAGGGGAAGTATCTCTAAACAAGAGGATCCTAGGAAAAATAAGGATTGGCTAAATTCATTCAAACAGAACCTAATTTGCCCAAAACCCTAAAACTAAAATTAAACTGATTTGAAACAACCACTCATCAAAATAACACAAAATCAATTCTCCATTGATCTTTAGGGTCAGAGGAGTCTTACATAAAAAATTGAAATCAATTAAAGATAATTTAACCCACTAAATGAATTATTTAAGTCATATGACCATTTTTAAACTTTAAAAATTTATAAAACTTAAAATATATTTCAAAAATTCACCAAATTAATTTTGAGGCCTCTCTGGTATCAGAGAAGTCTAAGAAAATTAAGATTGATTTTTTTCTAAAAAGTTCATTTTTAACCTATTTTTAATACTTAATAATTAAAAAATTTAAAAAATCACAAAAATATTAAAAATCATAAAAATGTCATATTTTATTCCCTAATCACTTAGGAACCAACCAAATATTTTTCCTATGTCCCTAGGAAAAGATATTGAATTTTAAAAGCTTAATGTAATTTTTAATATTAAAAATGGATTTTCCAAACCTTCCCACTAAAATAAACCTAAAATTCCAAGAAAAATCAGAAAAATATAAAATTTATTTTTTTAAGTTCCTTGAGGTCAGAGAGATTTAAAAAAAATATAAAACTTATTTTTCAACTTTAATTTTATTTTATAATTAACTAATAAACTAAAATTCAAAATAATTATAATAAATAAAATAAAATTCAAAAAATCACCAAAATTAGTCCAAGTGGTCCTCTAGTCAGCAGGAACATCTCATATCTTTTCTAAGAACAGAAACTTTACCTTGGTCATGTTGTTGAATTTTCATTGAAAACCCTTATTTTCCACAAAAATAATTATATAAATTAAATTAAAAGTAGAAAAATCACATTTTCTATTCTAATGTCTTAATTGACATGTGAGTTAAGTGACATAAAAATTTCAAGCTCATTTGATCTCAATTTAGTGAGTTTTGAAGTGAATAAGCTTTAGATGGCATAAAGGTAATTAAGGATTTTATCCCTAATTAATTATTTAGGCCTAATCAAAGGGAGGGATGGACATTTGATCCTAATTTTTCTCTTGGATGATTGAAATGTAAGGAATTAAGAAGTAGAAACTCATTTTACCATCTACAACATCAAAAATGAAACTTTAATTAATTAAATCATTTAAGTTTTGAAAGAATAATTAAAATATGGATTATTAATGTTTCGGATACGACTTAAGAAGATATCAATTCTTTAAATTAAAATTCCTAAATGGATTAATTCAATAATATTCAACACTTAATTACTTCTAAAAATGATTGTTGAAATTAATAATTAAAAGGAAATAACCCTTAATTAAATTAAAAGTTTAAAACATTAAAAGATTTTATAATTAAATTAAAGTAAACTTAAAACATTAAAACTAAATTGAAATCCCTTAAAATTCAATCTAAAACAAATTTTAATTGTTAAAACTTAATCTCAAAACAATTTACAATTAAGATGTAAAAATCAAATCAATCTAAAATATTCAAAACAAACTTGAATCATCAAAATTTAATGGAATTAAATTAAACACCTCTTTCAACTAAAGTAATTTTAAAACATTTAAAAATCAAGCTGAAACCTTATAATTAAATTGGATTGTTTTAAATCATCAACCCAACTTTAATGGTTAAATTCTTCAATAAAATAATTTACCCCTGAAGGCTCTCACACTTATAACCCTTAAGTGGAGTATCAAGTGAAATGTCACTTTACTCATAGGATAATCAAACGTTCAAGTTCACTAGGAAAGAAACAAAATTCAACAAAATTCTTAGATGATTAATTCACCTGTACAATGAAATTCATTTGGACTCAAAATAATCCCAGAAGCATTGAAAAGATGTCCAGGACTCATCCTAAGCACTTTCTCAATATGATGGAATGTTTTAGAAGAACAATTGAACTTAATTGTTCTTTGGTGAAGAAAATCATCCACAGAACACACCTCTAGGATTTGACTAGTGATAGGAATAGAATCTGGTAGACAACTAGAACCTCCCCCTAGATTTGCCTAGCTGTTTTCCTTTGAATATTTAAAATTCCTTAACATGTGTTTTAAGTGCAGCCGGGAATGACGACAAGACCCGTCAGGTACGCTTTTATTTTTTTGTGATTTACTTACCTGCGCTGCACTTTGCTTCTCTTTCTTGTGAACTTGCATGTTAAATAAGAATGTCACCCTGCATGAAAACTGAAACATTTAGCCCAAAACTAAATTAAAAGTCACAAAAAGATAAAATTCACCACCACAACATTCAAAATATAAGACAACTCAAAATTTGACCACAAAAAGAACAACAAAACTACAATTACAACTAAATTAAAACGTCTCATTGGATGATCGGGAATACCTCGGATGATGCAAGCCACGTGTTTCTAACGAGATTTTCCACGGTCTAAATGGAAGTGTGGAACTCATTCAGTTGTGTTTAGCAAATTCATTTGGACTAAGTGAATCCGATGAAAATAATGGTGCCAGGATGATGGAACCGTGGGATCTTAACCGATGTTGTTATATTCAACTTTAAGATTCCCCTAATAAAATGTTAAGACATCTCAGCCTTAAGACCTTTCTAAACCAGAACACTTCTCCTATCTCTTGATTGCCACATTCTAAAACTAAACCTCTGCGACGACGAGGAGCTTGGAGCATAGTGGGCAGTATGACCATCTTCGTCAGCAAAACTTGTGTCTACTTCAGCCAAACCTTTCCTAGAATTAAATAACCAAGACATAGAATTTTGAGGTAGTTTGCCTAGTGAAACATAAATCCGCAACCTTTTCGTTAGGCATTTGCATAATCATATTATGTAAACTAAGCCCTAATCGGTCTAAGGAATCCGAGGTAGTCGTTTGGTACGACAGAAACCCTCACATCTTTGAGGCTATTTTTGTGATTATTTCATACAAATATAAGTCCTAATTAATTCAAATTAGCAAGATTGAAACATTAAATAAACTCTCAAATCGAAGCCAAACAATAGGATAGTTGGGAATTCACCGAAGTTCACTTTAGGTTTGTGACATCCCCTACTTCTCTTCCGATGAATTATTAAAATAAACTGTTCAAAATTTGATCTATTCCCTATTGAAATTTCCAAAATCAAATCTTTGAAAACCTTAAACCTTGAAATTCTTGAAGGTGAAACCACTAATCCTTATCGAGAGTTTTCCATTTTGTGTAAAAAATTAGGTTTTGTGTTTTCTCTTCTAAGGAATGTGAGAGGAAAGGGAAAGTGAGAGATTTCTTCTTCCTTACTTATCTAATGAGAGAATTGTGTGTTGTTGTGAAGAAAGAAGAGGAGTCAAAGGAATTCCTTAAGATTTGCTTGGGAGGAGAGTTTGAGATAAGTTAACTTTACTTTACTCTGTTTGTATGGCGTTATTTTTATATATATAATCTAAGTTTTGTCATCTTTTCCTCATGAGTTTTGAGTAGAATTCTTTGTCTTTCTCCTTTTCAAGTGATGTGTTGATGTTGTGATATGGAAATGATGTGTCAATTTTTTTTGGAGACTTTGTGATAACCTTTTCACTTTGAACTTCATTTACTTTTTAATCTGGCCAATTAAATTGTTAAAACTTGATGGGAAACATATTTTCCGAAAGGATTATGAGTTCCACAAAAAAAGGGATGGTCACATTCAATGTACATGAATGAGAGTTCATGGGGATTGAGTGCAAATAAATAAGGAAATATACTTTGATGGATGTAGATTAGAGATTTCTGAGTGATAGGCTGAAATCTTCAATTTGGTCCTAATGTTTGGAAACTGAAGCAAGAGTTAGCCTTCAGGTGAAGGGAAGTGGGAGCTCTGGAGTGAGAGCCAGTATCTGAGCCGATATAAATATATGCGTACTAAAATCTTCTTCCCCGGCAACGGTGCCAAAAACTTGACCTGATGTCCTCTGAAGATCAACGTACTAATTATTGCTTTCAAAAATATATGTTAAAAATAATAATAGCGGCTAGTGTATATAAATATAATTTTATCAAAAATATTTTACACACTAGGGGTTCTACGCAAGTATACGTATCGTATCAAGTAATATAGGGCTTTGAAACAAAGACACCAGTATCATTCCCACAAGGAGAGAGTTATAGATCTTTAAATATTTTTATTTTAAAGTATTTCTTTTATAATCAAAAATATAATATCTTTAATTTACTAGATGCAATAATAAAGCATAAATAATATAATTGATGTAAATAGCAATAAGAAAGCAACTTTCTCCCTTTCAATTAATCCAAGATTTTCTAAGATAATGATAATATTCATGGAGAATATAAATTTATGGTATTGTGCCAAATAGAAGCATTCATATTCTTTACCCTTTGATCCAGGTGCAAAGAACATTAGCTAGCCTATAGATCAGGTCCGGATGTATTGTTAGTAGAATGGGTTAATCTAGGCTCACACTACTAGATGTCCAAGTGTGGCTATGGTCGGCCCTACTAGTGACCCTTTCCTTTTCTATAAACCTAATCATAAGATTTTAGTCTGTCACTATAGAAACTTATCAATTTTACGCCCAATATATAACATCTTCCTATTTATTTGCACTTCACCTTGAATAACCCGCACAAGGCCTTCGACTACCCAAGAATTCATGTGATATCTACTTGTTAAGAATTCAACTCCATCTATGTCTCAAAACTCTTCAACAGGTTTTAACAATTTAAATGGCCAATTTAAATAGTAAATTAAGAACCGGTATTAATATCATCACAATGTTTTGAAAATATATGATTTTTAATTCTCCGACAAATTTTGTATTATCTTATTTAACTTTTCATAATTGAAAGGAGAAAGTAAAGTAACTACTCATAACACATTGAAATTAAATATCAAAACATAATTAATAAACTTTGAATCAAAATAAAAATGCTTATCTTAGATGTTTCTCCTCATCGAACTTCGATTCCTACTGACTCCACAGCGTAATGAACTACAGATGCACCAACTCTTTCAAACTCTAAATACAAACTCTAAAATAAACTCACTAATTTATGAAGGAAAGTAAAAAGGTGGCCCTAATATGATCTCTCTAATTCTCTCTCTAGGTTGGACTCTATATAGGGGGTAGATGGAGCGTTTTTCTCTGAAGGAACACCCTCCTATTTATAGGCTTCAAGGGTTGCCTCAAGGCACCTCTTCAAAATGTGTACACATTTAATGAATATTCTAGAAGGTGTGTCTGGCGCCTAGGCGCCGGACACCTCGTCTAGTTCTTCGCACCTCTTCACTTTGGATCGTACCTCTTCGCGATTAAAACCATTTTGAAGCGTCCAAATACATTGTATCACATGTCATACAAACCAGGAACAATGCCGCGTCTTCAGAAGGTCCAATAATCGCTCACACCATCAAAATAAAAGCCCAAAAGTCGTCAAAAACTTAACAATTTTCTGTATCGAGCTGGCGCTTAGGCGCCAGGCCAGTAATTTCGACAATTTTGCATTTTGGCTCTATTTTTGCTCCGTTTTGCTTTTTTTTGTTCCTTTTTCATATTTTTCTCCTTCATGAACATTTTTGTATCACCTACATCCAAAACCACAAAAATACCTTTCATTAAAGCATAATATCCTTAAAATTTAATAAAAATCAAGGCATAAAAATAGGTATTTTTTTCTTGGATCAAAATCCCCCAAACTTAAACCTTACTTGTCCTCAAGTAACCCTTTTTACTATATAAAATGTATAACACTTGGAATAAAAAGGTAAATATTTAAGACTTCTTATGATTTTTGATTTTATAAAGGCATTAGTAAATCATTAACCAAATTTCACTAAGTTTAATTTTAAGAATTTAAAGAATATTCTAACTACCAAATCATAAGACTTCAAAAATTTTTCATTCACTTTGAAAATAATTGTAGTTTATTATATTAAGATCACATAAATTATTCACAAGAAAAAGATCTTCATGAAATTCTTTTCTAATAAAAATACATGCATAAAAATTAAGTAATATATGTAATCAGTTTTCTTTTTATAAGTTAATTCAAGTGAAGCCAATTTTTTATTAGGCATTTCCTCAAGCTTCTCCTCTCTTTTTCTTTTTTTTCTATCCCTTTTTTTACGAGAGGATTACTGTATCTGGATAGTCTGTTAATGGTTTTGAACTTCACTATCCTTAACTTATATTTTCAAACTTATACATTTTCACTTAATTGTTATAACATAAATAGATTTCAAAAAGAATTTCAATTTATTCTTTTTCGAGTTATAATTTTTTATTTCTTAATACTTCTAAAATTCAATTATCTCTACTATGAATGGAAAAATTTCTTAATCTTATTCTTCTTTAAGTTGAATAATTCTATTCTTAAAATCAATCAAAGTTATTAAAATTTTTGATAAGTCCACTAAATTATTTATAATTTCAAAAATTTAAGTGATCTTAAATAAATTCTTCATTCCTCATGTTATGTTAAAAATTTTTATTTTAAGAAAATAATAGTTCTTAAAGGACAAATAAAATTTAAATTTGAATGTATTTTCCCTTTCCCCTAAACTTAAGTTTTGGTCTATCATGAAAATTTTTTTTTAAGTATGAGAGAAAGAAAAACATAATTTTAAAAAGGAATTTTTATAAGTATGAAAAAAAAACATTCTAGAAAGAAAAATTTACTTCTACACATGCTTTTATGAATAATACTGAAATAATGAAGCAGGTATAAAACTAAGCAGGCTCATTAGTAATTAAATTAAATGACTATACTACTTATAATAACAAAAATAGAACAACAATACTAACTACTAAACAGTAGGTTGAAACAGAAATGAACATAAATTTATCCAAATTTTAATCTTAAACACAATACATTAAAAATACTCTAACAACAGTCTCAACACCCAACAGTCCACACAAAGCACATAAACAAATCTAAACAAGCAAACAACAAACAACAATCAATACTAGCAAACAAACTAATCTAAAAACAGACTCATCACAACTCAGAGGTAAATCAGGCCACTAATCACTGTCTGTAGCCTCATCATTGCCATCATCACCAAAAGAAAACTCAACATCCTTAGGATCAACATATGGTGAGAAACTAGGAAAGGTAGGAAACTGAACATCATGCTCTCCCTTCAGGAATCTAATGAGAGCTTCATCATACTCAACATCGTAACTACTCTTCCTCTGGGTATACTCAGATAAATGATCAATTTTCTTATCAATAGAATCAACTCTGCAGTGAGTTTGAAATAACTCATCTGCTCGCTCTATAAACTGATCATGCATCGATTCCCAAAAACTAAATGGTGGCTCAGCAGTAGAAGTAGAAGGTCTGGAAGTGGAAGGTCTACCTGAAGTGTGTGCAGAAGTAGAAGGAGCGGTTGATCTCTTCCCTCAAAGAAGATCATATATACTAACACTCTCCTGCCTAATTGGCTTGGTAAACTTCACTCAGGTGGTAGTTAGTAGACTCCATTGCTAACACATAAAGAATAGATCAAAGATGGGAATCCCAGTCCCACAAAAGTACTAGATCTAGCAGTAGACTCCACAGAATCATAAATAATATTGCCGACATCTATCGACTTCCTCTCCCGAATGCAATAGTTCGGGATAGCTCTTTCTCTCGGTAACTTCACTCGGGTGGTTGGAAGGTAAAAGTCTAGCAGAAATAAAATAATGCCAAGCCTTTGAAACACCATTTAGCTTAGAAGATTTGAAGTTTACCTGCTTTTCATTCCAGATCTTCCAGGCTCCAGTGTCGTCAGTCAAATAAGCAATAATCATCTCAAGATCTCCCTCATATGAAGATAATCTAGAATAGTGGCACTCGATGGTAGGTGGTAGTCCATAAAACACATTGATCCTATTCGGAGTAAATCCTACTCCTTTACCTCTGACGAAGACTTCGTAGTCTTCCGCATCTAATAAGTTAGCATAAAATTCACGAACGACTGGAATAACAGCAACATCAGTGAAATAACAGAATCGTTGCCTGCTGTGTGCAACGATTGTGTTCTCAATCATTTCACCCGGATTGTAAAAGCTTTGTTCCGAGATAAAATTTCTTGACGTCACAAATTCGTTATATCGAAAATGCGATGCCCAGTCGAGAACTTGCTACTGTCAAAATTTTCTCGTCCCTTCCCTCACTTAGATTTCGGTGCCATCTAAACGTGAAAGAAAACAAGAACACATTTAGGAATCAAATATTTAAACTCTTTTTAAGATTAAGAAACTTAAAATAAGTTTAAAAATCTAAATAGAATACCTAAAAATAAAAAATTTTCTCAAAGTTTCGGTTCTTAGCAAAACATAGGAAAAACTATGGTGAAAATCGAAAATAAATGGATTAGAGTGTAGATCAGAGCTCGAGACGAAGAAATCAAGTGATTTTGCGCCCAAATACTTGATGTTTTGACCTCAAAATGGATCTAAGAGGTGTATTTTTGCGAAAATGGGGAAGGAGATGAAGCTTAGGCGTAATTCATGGCTAACGGGATTTATATGGTGTTTTTCGGGTAAGCAGGCCGAACCGGCGCTTAGGCGCCGAATTCTGGCGCCTAGGTGCCAGACTTGCCTTTCACAAAAATCACTATAAAAATTTTATTTTCCACCAAAATTCATAAATTTAACTTCCAATTACTCATATTAGAATAGGGCTTCAGTTTCTAACATCCAAAACATTTTCCAAAAATTTTTAAAAATTAAATATTAAATCTACCAATCAAAAACAAGGTTTAAATCAAACTCCACTAATTTCCATTTATAATCTTCAATATTGGCTCAATACACTTCAGATAAGTATAATATAATGATTCAAGTCCTAACACACAATCAAACAACACAATTTGAAAACAAATACAATACATATTGAACATGAAAGCAAATACACAAACAAACACAATCGATTCACTAATTCGATACAACGACTCACTAGATAAATCACGATCTCACCAAATCACTATCTAATTTCCATTATCTTCACAATGAAGATTGCTTGACCTACTGGGGACGAATACTAACTCTCTTGGAAAATTCGTAGCATTTTTATCGTCGAACCAATTGTTCTTCTCATACATCTCCACTTGAGCATCTTGATAAGCCGCTAGATGATCAAATTGGAGTTTCGCTTGCCATTCCAGATGTTCAATCTGATGATACATCTCATGAAGGCGATCTCCAATACTCTTGAAATCCGCTTTAAATTTATCAAGACGACTAGAAATTTTCTCCAAACTTACAGCGATGAAACCATTGAAGTGGGGTTGAGGATCTTTTGGACCTTTGTCTCTAGCCTCTTCTCCAAGATGTCTCCTCTCCATTTCTTCAAAAATCCTCTCTAATTTCTCAAGAATGGAGTGTATGGGTCGACATAATGATTGCATAGGGATTGGGGATGAAGATGGGTTAATTTAAAGGTGAAAATTGTGTGAAAAACTGAAAATTTTCGGTTCTTACACGACCCAGTAACCGTGGCGCTTAGGCGCCAAATCTGGCGCCTAGGCGCCGTACCCATCGACACACAGCTTATTCTGGTGCTTAGGCGTCGAATTCTGGCGCCTAGGCGCTGAAACCATGTTCGACTCTGTTTCGCCTAACATCAAATTTCAAAGTTTCGTTCTCCAAAAATAGGTAAATTATAATGATAAGATCAGAACAATCTCAATAACACAATTATACATAATTTTATTGAAGGTTAACTTGATCTCCTTTTTACTCACATATGAAATGGAGTGATCCAAAGTCCAAACTTTATGTACTTCAAGATAATTTTTAATTTTCTGAAGTTATATAAAATTAGTCAAGACCGAGGCATAACCATACATTAAAAATGTAAAAACACACTAAAAATAAAATCGTGGGTTGCCTCCCATTAAGCGCTTGGTTTAACGTGGTCAGCCCGACCTAAGTAATTCTTTAATCAGGTTGACTTAATTCATAAGCCTCTTTATAAAGCTTTTTAATGTAAGGCTTTAATCTTAATCCATTAACTTTAAAAAATTTTTCCGTTTTGGGGTCTTTAATATCCACAGCTCCATATTGGTATACTTTTTCAATTATATATGGTCCTATATATTTTGATCTCAATTTTCCAGAAAAAAGTCTTAAACGAGTATTAAATAGTAATACTTCTTGTCCAGGCTCAAATATTTTTCCTGAAATTTTTTTATCATGTAATACCTTTATTTTCTCTTTATAAATTTTTGTATTATCATATGATTCATTTCGTATTTCATCCATCTCATTTAATTGCAATAATCATTTTTCTCCTGCAGTATTCAAATCGAATTAAACTCCTTTATCGCTCAATAAGCTTTATGTTCAAGTTCAATAGGTAAGTGACGGTGTTTCCAAAAATAACCGTAAGGTGACATTCGATTGGTGTCTTATAAGTCGTTCTATAAGCCCATAATGCAGAATCAAGTCTATCAACTCAATCAGTTCTTTTAGGATTAAAAGTCTTCTCTAAAATTCTTTTAATTTCTCTGTTTGATACATCAGCCATTCCACTTGTTTGTAGGTGATATGCAGTTACAATTTTATGTTTGATTCCAAATTTTTGCAGTAATGATTGAATTCTTATATTTTTAAAATGACTTCCACCATCTGTGATAATTACCTTAGGCATTCAAAATCTTGAAAAAATCATCTTCTTTAAAAATTTAGATACACTTTTGGAGTCATAGTTAGGGAAAGCTACAACTTCAATCCACTTTGAAACATAATCAACTGCTAATAAAATATAAATTTTTCCAGATGATGGTACAAATGGTCCCATAAAGTCTAAACCCCATATATCAAAAATTTTAACTTCCAATATATAGTTTAAAGGCATTTCATCTTTCTTGGATATATTTCTCATTCTTTCGACATCGATCACATGTTTTAACATAATGTCTCACATCTCCGAATAAAGTAGACCAATAAAATCCCGAATTTAAAATTTTAAATGCAAGCTTTATCTACTCCAAAGTGTCCTCCAAAATCGAATCATGACATTTTTGAATAATAGCATAAGTTTCTTCATAAGGTACGCATCTTCGAATTATAGAATCTCTTCCTAATTTAAATAAATGAGGATCTTCCCAAATAAAATATTTAGCATCATTTTTTAAATTTCTTAATAAATTTTTCTTATAATCTATAAGGTAGAATATTGCTAACTAAATAGTTAACTATATCCGCAAACCAAGGTGTTTGGTATCCTTGAATAACATATAAATGTTCATCAGGAAATTTCTCATTTATGTTTTCTTCAGTAATAACATCATTCTTAATTCTAGATAAATGATCAGCAATTTGGTTGTCTGTTCCTTTTCTATCCACTATTTGAAAATCAAATTTCTGTAGAAGTAAAACCCATCTTATTAGTTTAGGTTTAGCATCCTTTTTTTACATTAGATATTTAATAGCGGAATGATCAGTATGAACTATGCATTTAGTACCAAGAAGATAAGCTCTAAATTTATCAAAGGCATATACTATAGCTAGAAGCTCTTTCTCAACAGTACTGTAATTTCTTCGAGTAACGAAGAAGAGTTTTACTAGTATAATATATAACTTTGTAAATTTTCTCATATTTTTGTCCCAATACTGCTCCAATTGCAAAATCACTTGCATCGCACATTAATTCAAAAGATTTATTCCAATTAGGTGCAACAATGATAGGTGTAGTAATTAATTTTTCATTTAAAATATTAAAAGCATTAACACAGTCTTTGTTAAATTCAAATTTAACATCTTTTTCAAATAAATGACAAAGAGGTTTAGCAATTTTAGAAAAATCATTTATATATCTTCTATAAAATCCAAGCATGACCTATAAAACTTCTCACATCGATAATGAGTAGTAGGTGGTTGTAATTCAGTGAATAATTTTCACTTTTGCTCGATCTACTTCCATCCCTTTTTGTGAAATATTGTGACCAAGTACGATGTCTTCGTGACCATGAATTGACATTTTTCCCGCTTAAGAACTAAATTTGCTTCTTCATATCTTTTCGAATTTTGGAAATATTTTCCAAACAAGATTCAAAAGAAGTTCCAAAAGCCGAAAATCGTCCATGAATATTTCAATTCCTTTGTCAATCAAATCACAAAATATTGACATCATGCATCTTTGAAAAGTTGCAGTGCATTACATAAACTAAAAGGCATTCTTCTAAAGGCAAATTTTCCATAAGGACTTGTAAATGTTGTTTTCTCTTGGTCCTTAGGAGCGACGGTGTAATCGATGATAACCGGAATATCCATCCGTAAAACGAAATATGAGTGTCCAAGCTAATTTATCAAACATTTGATCCAAGAAAGGTAAAGGAAAAAGATATGTTCTAGTGGCGTCATTTAATTTCCTATAATCAATGCAAATTCATCATCCAGTAACTTGTCTTGTAGGAATTAGTTCATTTTTATCATTAACAATGACAGTTACTCCTCCTTTCTTTGGAACACAATGAATAGGACTTACCCTTTGGCTATCCGAAATAGGACAAATAATACCAGCATCTAAACATTTAACAATTTCTTTTTTAACAACCTCTTTCATGATAGGATTTAATCTTCTTTGCGGTTCAATAGTAGGTTTAAAATTTTCTTCCATTAAAATTCTATGCATACAAATGGACGGGCTTATTCCTCTTATGTCAGCAATTTTCCAACCAAATGCTTTCTTATAATTCTTTAACACCCCTAAAAATTTTTCTTCTTGATCTTTACTTAGCTCAGAAGAAATAATAACAGGTAATGTAAATGAATTTCCCAGAAATGCATACTTTAAATGTGAAGGTAACATTTTTAATTCTAGTTCAGGGGCTTTTTTAATTGAGGGTAAAAGTATATCATTTTGAGTTATGTCAATAGTTTCCCAATTATCTTTAATATAATGAGTTTCTTCTTCTTTTAGTTCTTCATCTTCATCGGTTAATAATTCAAATTATTCTTCAGAAATTACTTTACATTTTTCTTGATAATGTTTCTTAATTAAATAATCAAATATATCTATTCGATAACATTTTTCTTTGTCAGGTTACTTCATTTATTTATGGACATTAAATTTAATCTTTTGATCATTAACTCTCATGGTTAATTGTCTTTTTTGCACATTAATCATAGCTTGTCCGGTCGCTAAAAAATGTCTCCCTAAAATAATAGGTATTTCTTTATCTTCTTCTATATTAAGTACAATGAAATCTACAGGGAAGATAAATTTATCTACTTTAACAAGAACATCCTCTATAACTCCTTTAGTGGTAAGTGATAGATCTATCACTAACCGAAGGGTTACAGATGGTTGGAGTAATCTCTCCTAAATTCAGCCTTCGAAAAATAGAAAATAGCATGAGATTAATACTTGCTCCTAAATCGCATAAAGCTTTTCCGCAAAAAGTTTTCTCCAATAGCACAAGGTATAGTAAAACTTCCAGGGTCTTTAAGTTTTTAAGTTAATTTCTTTTGAATTATTGCACTACATTCTTCACTTAATGCAACTGTTTCAAAAGCTTCAAATCTTTATTTCTTACTTAAAATATCCTTCATAAATTTTGCATAAGTTGGCATCTATTCCAAAGCTTCAGCAAAAGGTATGTTTATAGTAAGTTTCTTAAAAATTTCAAAGAAATTAGAAAATTGATGATCAAGCTTCTGTTGTTTAAGTCTTTGAGGAAAAGGTGGTGGTGGTTTTTCAACTTCCATATTAATAGAAATATCAGTTTGATCTTTATTAGGAGAAGAAGTTTCTTTAGATTTTTCAATCTCTTCAACCTCAATCTCATTTTCAATTTCATTATGCATTCTTTCTTTTAATTCCTTTCCACTTCTAAGTTGTACAGCTTTAACATGTCCATGTTCTTTTCCAGCTTCTTTTGATTGATTTCAACATTACTAGGAAGTGTTCCTGAGGGTCTATAATTAATTAAATTAGTGATTTGTCTCATTTGATTCTCAATATAACGAATAGCAGTGTTTTGATTTTGTAATTGATTACTTAGTTGTAAAATTAATTCTTCTATAGATAACTTTTTCTATTGATTGTTAAATTCAGGTGGTTTATAATTTGAATTAACTTGATTATTCTAATTTCCAGTGGGATGAGACTGATTATTACCCCATTGTTGTGAATTATTCCAGTTAAAATTAGGATGTTTTTTCCATCCAGGATTATAATAATTTGAATAAGGATTATTTTTACTAGCAATAGCTTGTAAAGTTTCAATAGTTTGAAAATCTTCAATATTAGCAGAGTTATTATGTGATATATTAATAGCAAAATTATCTAATTTCTTAGACATTGCTGCTACTTGTGAAGCTAAAATAGAAAAGGTTTCATTATCATGAATACTTGCCATTCTTTTAGGATTAATCCTTTCAGAAGGCCATTAAAACTTATTGTTAGCCATTTCTTCAATTAAAGTGTAAGCTTCTTCAAATGATTTAGACATTAAAGAACCTCCAGCAGCAGCATCAATAATTGATTCTAAAGATCCAATTAATCCATTGTAAAATTTTTGAATAATTAACCAATCAGGTAAAGCATGATGAGGACATTTTCTTAATAGTTCTTTAAATCTTTCCCAAGTTTCATAAATTGTCTCCCCGTCAAATTGACTAAATGAAGTAATATCATTTATTAATTTAGCAGCTTTTAGAAGGAGGAAAATATTTAGCAAGAAATTTTTTTGCCATTTCAACTCATGTTTTAATAGAACCTCGTTGCTAATGAGTTCACCATATCTTTGCTTTATCTCTTAAAGAAAAAGGAAAGAGTCTAAGCCTAATAGCATCATCAGAAACATTATTATATTTAAAGGTAGTAGAAAGTTCTAAAAAACTAGCAAGGTGTAAATTTGGATCCTCATTTGGTGTTCCACTAAATTGATTGTTTTGAACCATTTGAATAATAGACGGTTTAAGCACAAAAGAATTAGCATTTACAATGGGTGTTTGAATACTACTATGAAGTTCATCAACTGTAGGGTTAGCATAATCCCTTAATGGTTTATAAACATTTTGATCATTAATTTCAATTAGATTTTGTAAATTGTTATGTAAATTAGTCATTTCTTGAAATTTTTGAATTTGTTTTCCTTTTTTAATTCTTCTAACAGTTCTTTCTAATTTAGAATCTAAAGGTAATAATCCTTCAGATCCAGAACTAGGCATAAAACGTCAATTAGCAAGAATTAAAATAAATATTATTATTATTTTTATGTTTTTTTTGTTTTTTTTTTGTTTTTTTTATAATAAAGAAAAATGAATAAAATAAAAATACTTAAAATCTAAAAGTTTGCCTCTGCTCTCCCTAGCAACGGTGCCAAAAACTTAACCCGATATAAATATATGCGTACTAAAATCTTCTTCCCCGGCAACGGTGCCAAAAAATTGACCCGAAGTCCTCTGAAGATCAATGTACTAATTAATGCTTTAAAAAATATATGTAAAAAATATATGTAAAAAATAATAATAGCGGCTAGTGTATATAAATATAATTTTATGGAAAATACTTTACACACTAGGGGTTCTACGCAAGAACGTATCGCATCAAGTAATATAGGGCTTTGAAACAAAGACCCCAATATCGTTCCCACGAGGAGAGAGTTATAGATCTTTAAATATTTTTATTTTAAAGTATTTCTTTTATAATCAAAAATAAAATATCTTTAATTTACTAGATGCAATAATAAAGCAGAAATAAAATAATTGATGTAAATAGCAATAAGAAAGCAACTTTCTCCCTTTCAATTAATCCAAGATTTTTTAAGATAATGATAATATTCGTGGAGAATATAAATTTATGGTATTTTGCTAAATAGAAGCATTCATATTCTTTACCCTTTCGATCCAAGTGCAAAGAACATCAGGCTAGCTTATAGATCGAGTCCGGATGTATTGTTAGTAGAATGGGTTAATCTTGGCTCACACTACTAGATGTCCAAGGGTGGTTATGGTCGGCCCTACTAGTGACCCTTTCCTTTTCTATAAACAAAATCATAAGATTTTAATCTGTCACTCTAAAAACTTATCAATTTTATGCCCAATATATAACATCTTCCTATTTATTTGCACTTCACCTTGAATATCCCGCACAAGGCCTTCGACTACCGAAGTATTCATGTGATATCTACAAGTTAAGAATTCATCTCCTTCTAGGTCTCAAAACTCTTCAACAGATTTTAACAACTTATATGGCCAATTTAAATAGTAAATTAAGAACTGGTACTAATATCATCACAATGTTTTGAAAATATATGATTTTTAATTCTCCGACAAATTTTGTATTATCTTATTTATCTTTTGATAATTGAAAGGAGAAAGTAAAGTAAATACTCACAATACATTGAAATTAAATAACAAAACATAATAAATAAACTTTGAATCAAAATAAAAATACTTATCTTAGATGTTTCTCCTACTGCACTTCTGATTCCTACTGACTCCATAGCGTAATGAACTACAGATGCACCAACTCTTTCAAACTCTAAATACAAACTCTAAAATAAACTCACTAATTTATGAAGGGAAGTAAAAAGGTGGCCTTAATATGATCTCTCTAATTCTCTCTCTAGGTTGGACTCTAGATAGGGGGTAGATGGGGCGTTTTTCTCTGAAGGAATACCCTCCTATTTATAGGCTTCAAGGGTTGCCTCAAGGCACCTCTTCAAAATGTGTCCACATTCAATGAATCTTCTAGAAGGTGTGTCTGGCTCCTAGGCGTCGGAATCTGGTGCCTAGGCCCCGGAATCTGGCGCCTAGGCGCCGGACACCTCGTCCAGTTCTTCGCACCTCTTCACTTTGGATCGCTCCTCTTCACGATTAAAACCTTTTTTAAGCGTCCAAATACATTGTATCACTTGTCCTATAAACCAGGAACAACTGTCAATCTTCTAGAAGGTCCAATAACAGCTCACATCGTCAAAATAACCGCCCAAAAGTTGTCAAAAACTTAACAGTTTTCTGTATCGAGCTGGCGCATAGGCGCCGGACTCTGGCGCCTAGGCGCCAGGCCAGTAATTTCTACAATTTTGTATTTTGGCTATACTTTTTCTCCTTTTTGCTCCTTTTTCATATTTTTCTCCTTCTTGAACATTTTTGTATCACCTACATCCAAATACACAAAAATACCTTTCATTAAAGCATAATATCCTTAAAATTTAATAAAAATCAAGGCATAAAAATATGTATTTTTTCTTGGATCAGTGTCCTCTCAGCCTAACCACGGATTTGATGACTAAACTTAGAATTAGCTAATGTTCTTTATACGCTGAAATATGGGTGAAGAATAGGAAAGCTCCTATTTGGCACAATACATTTGCATCACTGATCTATGTCACAATAATCATCACATTATGATTGGAAAGGAAGAAGACTCTTTGTTGCAACTAATCCTTATTATAAATTTAGTCTTGTGTTAGTTTAATTTGCTATAGTTTAGAACATATTTTGGTAGAAATAGTAACAACAACTGTTTGTCTTGAATTAAACTTACTTGCAATTGTGCTTTGATTCGATAAGTGATTGTATGCTACGCTATAAATTTGAAGCCTCCCTGTGGGATTGATATTCCAAGACTCCAATAGAGCCATTTATTACTTGCGCAATATGTATACTTGTGTTTAATTGTGTGACTCGTTATAAAACTAAATCAATATATATATATATATATATATATATATATATATATATATATATATATATATATATATCTGAGTTCATAAATTTTGGAAAATTAAAAAAGTCGCACCAATTTTTTGGCGTCTTTGTCGGGAGGTACTCGTAAGAAAAAAAGGGTAGCTGTTAAAATTTAATTTGTAGTATTTGAAATCTTATATTTGAATTGCAAGTCATAATTGTGTGTATCTGTTTATTATAAGTGTGCTTATTATGTTTGTATGTGTAGTATCAAATCTATAGGTTTAGTGCCTTACGATTTTGAATTAGAGTGTACTATTAGAAAAATTCGAAAACAATGAAAACAATTTGCAAATCCTCATAAGATGGTGAACAAATTAAACAATCAAAACAAAAATATACCAAGAAATTTTAGAGATTATGCTAATCCAACAGCAGATAAAATTCACTTAACTATCCAAAATCCTGATGTTGCTGCTAATTCATTTGAGCTTAAAGCTGCTATTATCCCAATGGTACAGAATAATCAATTTGGATGAACACCTAATGAAGATCCTAACTTACATCTTACTTGTTTTCTAGAACTGTGTGCTATTTTTAAATATGATGGAGTGTCAAACGATGCTGCTAGGCTTAGTTTTTTTCCTTTTTCACTAAGGGATAAAGCTAAGGCGTGGTTAAATTCGTTAGCACCTGGATCTATCAGAACTTGGGGAGAGCTTTCACAAAAGTTTCTGTCAAAACATTTTCCTCCTTCTAAAACTGCTAAGTTGAGGAATGATATCACATCTTTTAGTTAGTTTGATGGAGAATCCATATATGAAGCTTGAGAAAGATTTAAAGATCTTTTGAGGAAGTGTCCACACCATGCTTTACCAGATTGGTTAATAATTCAAACCTTTTTTAATGGATTAGTGGGATCTTTGAGATTGATTATCGATGTTGTTGTTGGTGGATCATTAATGTCTACACCTTTTGATGAAGCATATTCACTAATTGAAGAGATGGCTACTAATAACTCTCAATATCCCTCTGAGTGGGTAAATCCTAAGAGAGTAGCTAGTATTCATGATTCTAATGTGATAACTATGATAGTCTCTCAAACTGTTGTACTTTCCAGGAAAATAGATCAATATGGAATGAATTTTTCTCCAACACCCCCAGTGTTAAAAGAAAATTCATCAGGATAGATGATAGACTCTCAAATGTCTTATGAAACATTGAATGCCATAAATAACAAAGTCAAGAATCCTTATTCGAATTATTATAATCCTAGTTGGAGGAATCACCTGAACATCAACTGGAATAACACCAATGTTGTTGTTAACCAGTAATAAGGAAACAATCCTATGAATCCAATTGGAAATCTGAAAAATCTAGGAAATACCAATTATAGACCTTCTTATCCTCCTGGTTTTAATAGTAATCAGCAATTTAAGGAAAAGTTGTCTACTAAAGAAATCATTCTAAATATGGGTAATGAAATTTAAGCTCAAAATATTGCAACGAAGAACATTAAGAATGTTGACCTCACTTTTGGTTGAGGTTTAGTTTCTCCTTAGATAGACTAGGGTCTACCCATAGGACACTCTTGGTGACTTTCTTAGAGGACTGGCAACAGAACCCTACCACATAGAAATTCCACAAGCTTCTTTGCTTCACTTAGAGTTCCATATGCTTGATGCCTAACCCCTAAGTATTTAGGAGGAGGAGGCTAAGCATGAGGCAACTCAAGGGGAGTTCCCTATAGGATGTCAGGCCTTAGAATTTATCTTGGAGAGCTGGGGCTAGAACACAGACACTTACACGTCACATTCACAAACTTTACATTCATAACCCTAAATCAGTTATACCTTACCTTGATTCCCTAATTCCTTTGGACACTCGTATGTGTGGTCCCACCAAACCATCAGCCTATGGCTAAGGTGGTTGGAACAAACATATAGAGGACCAAAGAGGGCCCTTGATCCGTAACCCAAACAACATAACATCCCAAATTGAATTTTGAAAGCTACCAAACTCTCCTACTTTTGACCCCTAGCCCTTAAACCCCGCAAAATGACCAAAATGCCCGCAAACTCTAAAACTCTACAAAAATCCCAAAATTACCTAAATTCCCCCAAAATCATTCCAAAATACCTCTAACCACTCAAGTTGAAAAAAATTACCCACATTTACCAAAATTTCCAAAATTACACCAAATTGGCTAAAATTACCAGATTGCCCTTAGAAAGGGGCCCAAAACCCAAAACATCACAGAATCACCTGAGCTCTCCAAAAATCATTCTAGAGTGTTCCTCTCATCAAAAGATGAAGTTTGAATGTAAACATGACATACTTTCGAGCGACCGATGGATGCCTCGCAACTGAAGAAGCCGATACTTGAAAAAGTGCTCTAGGATTCGTAAAACTCTTCGCATTGGTTAGAAATGCCCCCAGACACTGTCGTTCAACTCCAAATTTCATTTAGAACCACTTTGAACCTTTAAATCATACTTTTGACCAAATTCCCAAAAAATCTTCAAAATTACCAAAATACCCCCGCTAGCCAAAAATTCCAAAAATTACAAAAAAATCCCAAAATCTCCAAAATATTACCAATTTCATTTTCTCCAACTACACCATAGCCCAATTTTTTCAATTTAAATCAATTTTTTTAAAAGCCCCAAATTTAATATTTTTGACCCGTCACGATGACGAGGTTGCCCAAACGACTTCAGATTCCCAAATGGATTGCGCTGTTGCGTTCAGAACATCGAAATTACTTAGGTGGCATATATAATTTGATATAGTTCAACGCACGAGCGAACGACGTCAAAATCAGCGCGTTTGGGTTAAATTAATTAAATATTATTTTTTTTTGTGTTTTCATCCCTAACCCAAGTCTAAACCCACGCCAAAACACTAGCCAGCCTCCCAAATTTGCAAATCTCAGCCCTAGCTGAGCTCCCTCATGCAAGAGTTCCATGGTGTGGCTCCTCCTCCCTCCTTGCTTTTTCTCCAAGGCATGGCTCTTCTTCGCTTGCTCCAATCCCATCCATGGCATCAAGCCATTACCTCCTCCATGAACTTGTCACCTTTTTGCTGCCATATCTCTCATCGCCATCATTTCAATGATAGCCCAAAGGTGGTATACCTCTTGAACTAAAGTTTTTTACCAAAAGTTAACTTGGGACTCTTCTTCTTCATCTCCTTCTTCTTCTTTAGGCTATAAAATGACCTCATTCTTGTGCTGTTGGTTGTTGGCCGGTGCTGCCCTTTAGCTAATTGATCCAAAGCCTAGGTAAGAATCTTCCCTATCCATTGCTAAGGCTTGGAAAATTGTTATGCTTATATGTCTCTTTTCCTTTGGTTGCTTTGCTTTAGCCTTGAAGGTATGGAAGTTTAGTTCATGAGGCTTACTTGTTGATGTCTTTGTTGATATTTACTTTAGCCACTAATCTGAAGTTTTTCTCCATGTGGTTTGATTTCTTGTTGCCCTTGGCTTAAGAATTACGTAGCAATACATATACTTCGTGGCTAGGCTTTAAATTTTTCTTCTCTTATATGGCAAAGTATGGAAGTTCAAAGTTGGGCCTTAAAGTCCTTCTCATATGACAAAAGGTTGGCTTTAGGTTTGAGCATTGAAGTTATTTTTATATGATAGAACTTCAATTTTTTGCTTATGTTGGAAGCCAACTTTACATGGTAAAGGCTAGAAATCTTTACATATGTTAGAGGTCTTTATTTAGATGCTAAAGTTTTTTGAAATTTCCTCATGATGGGAGTCACTTTTACATGCCTAAATCTTAGGCTTCATGCTTGATTTTGAGAGCACTTTCATATGTAGAAATTTAGGCTTTACGTTTGTCTTAAAATCCACCTTACATGCCACCAAAACTTGGATCCGGGCCTATGTTCAAGGTCACTTTTTCATGCATAATACCTAATTTTGTGCCTATGTTTTAAGCTACTTTTTATGGCTAAAGTTTGGAACTTATGTTTAGTTCTTAAGGCTATCCATACCTAGGAAGGTTTTTAGGCTTATGCTTAAGTTTTCAAAGTGCTTTACATGATGAAAATGCTTGAGATTTACTAGGTATAGCTTTTTCTACTTGAAAACTTGGTGATATCTTATACATGTTGGGAAGAGCTTAAGGCTTGAAACACCTTATTTAGAAGAGATCACATGTTTATCTTTTTTTATTTAGGACAACTTGGCTTTAGCACTTTGTATTTTGGAAGCCTGAAAACACTTGTTCATTTCAAGCAATTTTCGGATTCCAAGGTAACACCACATTTGACACCGAAAATATGAATGCATATGTGCCTCTTTTCACTTATTTCACTATGGCTTTGCATATATAAAATCTAGGCTTTGTTTTCTTATACATATATCTTCCTGCCACAGGCACTAAATGTTAATTTTTGTTGGCAAGAACTTACAACATTTTACACTTGGTACTTGTTTCTTATGGTGCCTTTATGTTGAAAGTTTTGCATTTGGAAAGCTACATGTGACTTGAGAGTCACTTGCTCTATTGTGCCTTATGTGAGCTTGTTACTTCTCTACTACATTTATTACATGGAATTGTGGGGATTCAATGTTACCTTGCACTTATTGGTACACTTTGTAAATCACTTGATTAAATATTTGCAATTTTCGGATTCAAACATGTATACCTGTGAAACACTCACAAATGAGCCCTTACATGCTCATTTTTCACTTATTCCAACATGTATTCACACATACATCACTTAAGCTCCAATTTCACATACTTTTCATCTCATTTCATACATTAATATTGTTTGGAATTGGCTAGCTTGTATGGAAACGTTTTGGAAAAGTTGCATGCAAATTTCGGATTGGAAAATGGTCATATTTGAAACACCTCTAAACAAAACCATATGTGCTCATTTTTTACATATTTCATTAAGCTTTCACATGTATAACATCAAGGCTATAATTTCCCACATGTTTCACCCTCATTTCATGCATAAAATGGTGTTTTACTTGCAAGAACTCAAGGCTCTTTTGTCCTTTCATCCTTTATTCATGGAATTCATTTTGACAAATCACATTCAACAAAATTTTAAAGTGCCTACATGTCACATACATAAAACTTCACATTCACATTAAATTCCACCAATGTCAAAACACCTACATGGCACAAACATGAAACCTTACATTCACACATTATATTCACTCAAATTTCAAAACACTTGCATGCTACATACATCAAACTTCATATTCCGCCTTCACTCCTCTTCATTCATGAAACACACATGTGTCATTCATGGGAATGGTTATTGACACCAAATGATTGTAGGAAGATTGTGGCATTGTTACACACATGCTTGTAACACTTCAAGGTGATGTTTATTTCATATAAGAAAGAATACCATTGTTCTTATGCATGCCTAGTACAAAAATCTGCACTTGTGAAAATTGTTTAGACAAATTTTTATCATGTTCAGGCTCATCTAAGTTAAAAATCTGCACTTATACATAATTTTAGGATTGCCTTACATCATCCCTACACTATTCTTATGTAAACATTTGCACTTATACATGAACTTGGAGTTACTTTACATCATGTTTTTCATTGCCTAAACTCAAAATCTGCACTTGTGAATTGATTTAGAGATGTTTTAAATCAACCCAATGGTTACCTAAATCAAAAATCTGCACTTGTGTGATGGTTAGGAGTTATTTTGGAGCATCACCATGCTGCTCCTAATCAAAAATCTGCATTGTCTCACTTATGTTGAATTGGTTTTGCACTTCTCCTTGCTATCCCTACATGAAAAATTACATTGGTGGCCTCTTTGCAAGTTGGTTTTAAACATCTATTTGCTGCCCCTACATGGAAAATTACATTGTTTAGCATGTTATAAATTGATTTAAAGCTTCTCCTTGCTGTCCTTATTTTAAATATACATTGGTAAGCTTCATTTGAGATGCTTCTTAGTGATAAAAAGAGGGGATAAGAGGTGACATACTTATCATTTCAAAGAGAGAGCTTGGATTTCTGATTCATGCTTAGATTTACATTAAACTTACATGTTTATGTTGGATACATTTTCATTTTCATACTCGCTCTCCTTCTTATTTAATATGCTTGGTATGATCCTTCAGGTTCATGATTGCCTCATTATCATGTTGTTGTAAACGTAGGAGATGATGGAAACATTTGATATTGTCCTATATATGCTTGTGTACTCCTTTGGTTGTGCAAATCGCAAGTGTAGAAAAATGTTTTTTTGCGACATTATGCTGCCCGATTTTTCTTGCTAACCCATTTCTTTGATTGGGTTCAGTTTTTTTTTCACTCTTTTATGGGCATTCTTGGCTCACTTTTGTGGCTTTATCGTTTTAACTTTATAGTTTTGTTTTTGTGCCTCCACGGCCGATTCCCCCACACCAAATTAGAGGAGTTTCTTGTTTTTCTCAGCTCACATACTACATGATAACCTTTTGCACCATCTTGGAGAGGCCTGACTCCTTTACCATATACACTCTATGGCCCCTTGCACCATGATGGAGGGGCTTAGCCTACCTGTTTCACATGTCTCACCTTTACCTCTTTGCACCATGTTGGGAGAGGTTTATCTGCTTTGAAACGTGTTTTGGTTTTTCTTCGATTTTGAGAAACAAACCACCTCTTTTACGACATTGTGTTAGGTGGATTGTTTTCTCCCCTTTTCTTCTCCTTAATCCCCCTGTCCTTTATTTCTTCTTATTCTTGGCCTAAGTCACGTGCTTATGCAAGATACATAAGTGCGCATGTATAGCCTTCCGCTATATGTGGAGCCATCAAACAAGGCTGTAAGTAAGATCGATGGGGGAGGACGATGATGACATTGCATCAGAGAACGATACGAGAGAATTCCTAGAATAATGCCTCCTAACTCGGAGACCATGGAGAGGGTAGAGAAAGGAATTCACGACACTATTCACCTACCCTCGTGGTATCTACCATCGTCACACTTACGTTGCTAGTAGTCCTAACTCAATTAGGGTAGTCAACCTATGGATCACACTGTTTTACAAAATATAAAAATACATTTTAAAACATAATAATACCCCACTACAAAATAGCCTTTCACGCATACATTTTTATTTGCATGAAATCCAAATTTAAATGAATGAAAAATTTACAAATGTCCACGGTTGACTGTCTGGATCGAGTTAGAACTGTCCTCTGTAGGAAGACGGTCTGGTAGTTAGCACTTAAGGTTGGGATATATAGCGCAGCTCTAAGTCCTCCACGCCATCATGCTTACAATCCTCCCAGACTTATAATTCGTTCTTCGTGGATTTCTACGAGTTTTTCTACAAGTTTTCTATGAGAGTTTCTTGAGCTTTCTACAGACTTTGTTTCGGATATCTTTCATTAAACTTTCAACGAATTGTTCATTTTTTTGACTTTTTTTGCATACTTTTACATTTTCATAAACACCTCAGCACACACTTGCTCCACTAGTTTGCTACTACTGTTTTACTTTGCTACATGTTCCGCCACTACTGTTTGTTTCCCTAATATACTTTCACTTTTTGTGCTTTACTGTACGTTTACTTTATGCAAATCATGATATATGCTTGTGAAAACTGAAATCACCTCACAACATTCAAAATATAAAACAACTCAAAATTTAATCACGAACAAAATAAAACTTGCAATTGTATCAAAACTTAAGACGTCTCATTGGATGACTGGGAATCCCTCGAATAAAGTAACCTACGTGTTGCTGACGAGATTTCCCATAGTCTGGATGAAAGTATGGAACTCATTAAGTTAGGTTTAGTAAATTCGTCTGGACTAAGCTGTCGGCATATTTTTAGGTTTTTGTTGTACTTTTAAAAAAAAGGGGTCGCCTAACAGAAATTGTCGGCGAAATTTAGATTTTAAATTTAATTTAAATATATATGTAATTTAGAAAGTAGTATTTGATTTTGAAAATAATTTTAAATTTGAAAATTTTAAGATATGAAATCAAACTGATATCACATCCCAAATAGTTTATATAAACGAGCACCGCATCACAAACTGTGTATATATCCGAAAAATAGGCACAATACTTGACGATAGGGCTCGATTAAATAAACTAGAAGATTTGTGACATCTGTTTGGTCTGCGAACCAATTTTATAAGCCAACAAATTCCCCTGTTTTAATATAAAAGAATTAAACAAGGTTTATATTACCTGGGTTCTTAAAGTTCCTTATACGGGCAAGCCCCTATAGTTAATTACATCTGAAATGACAGGAATCATTTAAGAAAACTCTCGATGATGATCAGTGGTTTTGCTCTCAAGAATTTCAAAGTTTAAGGTTTTCAAAGGATTGGATTTTGGAAATTTCAATAGGGATTAGCTCAAATTCAGAACAGTTTATTTTGGGAATCCAATAGAAGAGAAGTAGGAGAAGCTAAGGATCCAAGAAAAATCTTGGCAACTTCTCAAACTATCCTATTGTATGGCTTCAATTTGAGAGTTTATTTAATGTTTCAATCCTACCAATTTTAATTAATTAGGATTTATATTTGCATGACACAATCATGCAAATAGCCTCAAAGATGTGAGGGTTTATGTCGTACCAAGCAACTACCTCGGAGTCCTAAGACCTGTTAGGGCTTAATTTACATAATATTATTATGTAAATGCCTGACGAAAAGTTGAGGATTTATGTTACACTAGTCAAACTACCTCAAAGTCCTATGGCTTGGTTATTTAATTCTAAGAATGGTTTTGCTGAAGTAGAGCCGAGTTTTGCTGATGACGATGGTCGTGCTGCCCACCATGCTCCGAGCTCCTTGTTGTTGTAGAGGTTTAATTCTAGAAGTCATAATTCAGGAGATGAGAGAAGTGTTCTGGTTTAGAAAAAGTCTTATGTTCAAGTGTTTTTAATATTTTAATTAAAAAAATCTTAAAGTTGTTTAAACAGAACAGATTAAGATCTCACGGTTCCGTCATCCCGGCACTGTTATTTTCATCGAATTCACTTAGTCCAGATGAATTTGATAAACTCAACTAAATGAGTTCCACACTTTCATTTAGACTGTGGGAAATCCTGTTAGCAACACTTGGGTTACATCATCATGGATATTCCTGATCATTCAACGAGACATTTTAATTTAGTTGCAATTGTCGTTTTGTTGTTCTATTTGTGATTAAATTTTGAGTTGTTTTATATTTTGGAATGTTGTGGCGGTGAATTTTATCTTGAAATGACTTTTAATTTAATTTTGGTTTCAGTTCAAGGACTATCCTAATGATTTTGGTTTTCATGCAACAGTTTTGTTTAACATGCAAGAAAAAGTAAAGTACAATGCATGTAAGTAAATTGCGATAAAGTAAATTGCAATAAAATAAAAGCGTACCTGGAGGGTCTTCCAGTAATCCCAAGCTGCACTTAAAACACATGTTAAGGCATTTAAATATTTCAACAAGTACCTAGTTAAAGCTAAGAGAAGGGTTTTGGTTGTCTACCAAATTCCTAATCCTATTGCTAGTAATTTTCATATGACGTCTAGGTTGTTGGTTTGATTTAAGGATGATTTTCTTCATCAAAGAACAAATAAATTCAATCGTTCTTCTAAAACATCCCGTCATATTGAGAAAGTGCTTAGGACGAGTCCTATACATCTTTTCAACACTTCTGGGATTATTTTGAGTCCAAGTAAATTTTATCATATTGATGAATCAATCATCCAAGGATTTTCATTTTTGTTTTGCTTCTTGTTCGAGTGAACTAGGATGTTTGAATATCTTATGTGTGAAGTGACATTTCACTTAATGCTCTATTCAAGAGTTATAATAATTAAAGCCTTTAAGGGCAAGTTGGGTTGTAGAGAATTTTAATCATTCTTAATTTAAAGTTTGAGTTAATGATTTAAAGTGATTTAATTTAATTATGAGGTTTTAGTTAATAATTTTAAGTTTAGAATAGTGTTCAAATTATTTTAGATTTAATTTAAATCTCTACACTTTCAATTATCTTAGTATTTCAGATTGATGTTTATGTTTTAAATTTACTTAGATAGAAAGAGGTGTTAGGATCATTGATATGTTTTGATTTAACTCTTAATGATTTGATTTAGGTTTGTTGTTAAGTGATTTTAATTTAATTTGATTTAATTTGATTTAATTCAATTTAATTTAGTTTTATTTATCTTAATTTAATTTTAATTTTATTTTAATTTAATTTAATTTTTATTTAATTTAATTTCAATATTTTAAATTTAATTTAATTTAATTTTTAAGGTGTTAATTTAATTTAATTTAAACTTTAACTTGACTTAATTTAATTTAATTTAATTTAATTTCAAGATTTTAATATTGATTATAATTATTAGTTTAATTTTTAGTTAAGAACTAAATATTGTTAAAGTGACTTATTTAGGGATTTTTAAATTAAAGAATAAATATCCTCTTAATAATATCCCTATTTTATTAATCCAAATTTAAATGTATTATTTCCAAAATTCAAATTATTTGATTAATTAGAGTTTCACTTTGATATTTATTTAAAATGTTTAATGGTTTTCTACCCCTTTTAATTTCCCTAAGTTTCAATCATCCAAGAGAAAATTAAAATCAAATATTTTACCCACCATTTTAATTAAACCTAAAGTTTTAATTAAGGGTTAAAATTCTTAATTACCTTTATGCCCTTTTAAGCTTATTGTTTTCATAACTCACTAAATTGAGCTCAAATGAATTTGAAATTTTTATTTCACCTCATTCACATGTCAATTAAGTCATTAGAGGAGAAAATGTGATTTTTCTGAATTTAATTTAATTATATTATTATTTTTAGTAGAAAATAGGGGTTTTCAAGGAAAATTCAACAACATGACGAAGGAAAGGTTTCTGTCCTTAAGAAAATTATGGGATATTCCTAATGACCGGAGAACAACTTGGACCAATTTTGGTGATTTTTTGAATTATATTTTATTTATTATAATTATTTTTAGTTTTAGAGTATTAATTAATTTTAAAATAAAATAATGGTTAAAAAATAGATTTTATATTTTTCTTAAATTTCTCTGACCTCAAGGAGTCTAGAGAAATTAATTTTCTTATTTTTCTTTGATTTATTAGAATTATTTTAGTAAAGAAAGTTGAAAATTCATTTTTAATATTAAAAATTACATTAAGCCTTTAAAATTCAATATCTTACCCTAGGGACTTAAGAAAAATATTTGGTTTGTTCCTAAATGATTAGGAGTCAAAATATGACATTTTTATGATTTTTAATATTTTTGTGATTTTTATTATTTTTTAATTATTAAAATATTAAAATATTGTGAAAAATCAACTATTTTAGAAAATTCTAATTTTAATTTTCCTGAACTCCCCTAATATCAGAAAAGCTCCAAATCCATTTTTGTGAATTTTTGAAAAGTATTTTTGGAGTTATGAATTTTTAAAGTTCTATTTTGCTTATGAGGCTTAATCAATCCATTTGGTGGGATTAATCAAGTCCAATTGATTTCAAAATTTTATGTAAGGTTCCTATGGCCCTAAAGAGCAATGGAGAATTGTTTTCAAGTCAATTTGATGTGTGGTTAACCCAAATTAATTCAAATTCAATTTTAGGGGTTTAGGACAATTAAGGTTATTATGAATGAATTAACTCAAAATACATTTTTCATAGGGTCCCCTTGTCCTAAGAAATGCCACCAAATTTTTCTAGAATTTATTTTACAACATGTTAAATATTAGAATTAAAATACCTAAAATAGTGACATGAACTTGAAAAATCAATAGCTCTTCACAGAGATGGCCTCTGACCTTGAAAAATTTAGAGAATATTCCCAAGATCAGAGGCTTCAAAAGCCCTATGATCTCATGCCATGGTGAATTGTCTATGCAAATGGAATCAAAACATTGGAAACAGTAAATAAATTATTAAAAATAAAATACTCATCCAATTAACTTGATTTCTTTTCCACGTTATTCTCCTCTGTTCACTGAGCAAGAGGGTATTTTTATTTTATTTTTGTGATTTTTTTATGCAAAGATATCAATTTTGGAAGTTCTGGTATTTAAATAATTCAAAAATACCCTAATTTCCTACTTATCCGACTCGGCGCCGCGTCATCCTACGACGGATCGAAAGCCCACGCGTCGCACTGTGATTCGGCACTGTCATCTGACTCAGGGCTCTAGGGGTCTGCGGTTCACGTAACATTTCGCTGTCCGGCTTGAGCTCGACCGTCCGCTCGATACACGCGTGATCCAACGGCTCCTGGTCATCGTCTACGAATGGTGTGCACCCGTGACCGTCCACACTCAAACCCTAATATCTCTCTCGATTATTAATGGATTTTTGAGTTCCATACGTTTGCTCAGAGATGAAATTAACTCAAACAAAATGGGGAACTGCTGGAAGCTCGGGTGGAAGAATGAGTTCATACGTTTGCTCAGAGAAGAGAAGCTTCGATCTGAGGGTTGTCTCACCTTCGATTAAGTCCAAGCAAGCTCCAAATAAAGTCTCTGGCTCTGGGCAATTGTCTAAGTATGAATGTGTCCACAGCCGATCACAAAGCTTAGAGGCTGGAAGTAATGGCTAGCCTGGTGAGGGGGCTTTTGCTGGGGAACTTCTCCACTTGGTCTGGTGAAGGTGTAGGGTCAATCAATTTGAAGATTGGCTCACTATGGTGAAGTGTCATGTTTTTAGGTGGATTTTCAACTCAGAAATTGAGCTCTGTTATTGGGGTTTAGGGCAAAGGAACACTGGGGATCAACTGCTCTGGGTTAGGCGAAGGTCCTGGAGAAATTTTAGCAGAGTTTCCTTAAGGTATGGTTCATCACCTTCTTTGGTCGAGAGGTGGTCGTGTTTAAATAGGCATGGCTGGAGGGCTTCCCAGGGATAATTGGAGGATGGGATCAGCTGCTTAGGGGAGAAGAATAAGAGCTCTGGTGTCCACTAGGGTTGGGACAGCTCAGCAAGGGAGTATTTGAAAATTTGGCTCACATGGAGCTCTCGTCCATGGTGTTTTCCGGCGACCCAGGTGGCTGGCGGTCACCATCTTGACCACTAAGGTCAGGGCTGGGGTTTGGTGAGTTCAATTGGCTTTGGACATGTGTAAAGGATTTGATTTAAATAGAATGGGGGAGAATTCATTTTGGCTTAATTTGGTCCAATGCATGGATTAAGCTAGGTGCACCTCCCCAAGGCCGGTTTGGGTCGAAGAGAAAGTCATTTGGATCAGCTTGATTAGTGGGGTCAAGTCACAATCCAAGTACAATTAGGCTTAAGCATGAGTTAGGGAAGACATGAGAATGGTTAATGACTCTTAAGGAGTGCTTAAAGGCCTTCCTCCTTTTTCCACTTATGGGGTGTTGATAATCCTAAGATTCTCATGGCTCTCATGTGGCTTGTGCATGGCTCCAAGGCTTGCTCATGGCTTTGGAATGGCTTGGCTCACTTGCATGAGAAAGGGATTTTGGGATTTTTGAACTTTAGGGGTATTTTGGCATGAGGCTTGATTTAGATTTATTTAATGATGGAATTGGAACTTAGGGAATGATTTTGATTAAATGGATGACAAATGAAAATGTCATATGGGCTTTAGAGTCAATTTTGGGCTTTTGAAATTGTCTTGGGATGGGCTTTTAAAGTGGTTTAAGGAAGTGGGCTTTTGGATTTAAAATAAATTTGGGATGAAAATTTTGTAAAGGATTGTGCCAAATAAATGTGAAAATTGGTTTAGGCATGTGTCATGAGTGGTTTGGAACAAGTTTAAAGTGATTTTGAATTGAATTGGGTTGAATTTGGGTTTTTTTGGTAAAGGGGCCAAAGTGGGTTGGGCTAACTTGGGCTAAGGTTGGGCAAATGTTGGATTGATGTAAAATTAATGTTGGAAAATGTTTATGGGAGTGTTACAAAGAGCTTTCAATTTTGGTTGGGCTCTAATTTTGGGATTTGGGCCCATTTGGACTAGGTTTGGTCTTAGGTCAATTTAAGGGATTTTGGTTTTGGGTTGGGTTTGGGTGGAGTTTAGGTTCAAATTTTGGGCAAATAAAGTTAGTGTTTTGTTTGTGGGAATGTTAGGAAGGTTTTAGAAAAGATTTGGGGCCAATTGGGGTTGAATTGGACTAGGTTTGGGCTAGGTTTAGGTCATGGTCCAAAATTGGGCCCTAAGCCCCAAATTGGAATTGAGCCCAAATGTCAATCAAATTGGACTTGGATTTGGTCTAAATTGATATTGGGGATATTGAATTGAAGTTTAGAATTGAGTTGGACAAAAATTGAGGTCAATTGGGGTGGTTTGGTTTGACATTGGGTTCACTTGGGTTTAAAATGTGTCAAATTGGGGGTTTTAGTAAAAGTGGGGTAAATTGGCAAAATTGGCCCATGGTGTAATTGAACAAAATGAAATTGAAAATATTTGGGATTTTCTGGAATTTTCTAGGAATTTTTAGAATTTTTGGATTTTTGGGGTAAAAGGGTATTTTGGTAATTTTGGGGATTTTAGGGGTATTTTTGAAAATTTTGGTATTTTTGGCCAAAGATGGTCAACTTAAGTGGTGGGAAGTGTTTGGGATTGATTTTGAGGAATTTTGGGTAACTTAGATAATTTTGCAAGTTTTGGGTCATTTCTAGGGTATTTGGTAGGTTTGGTGGGTTTGGGGCCCCGGGGATCAAAAATTGAAATTTTGGAAAAATGAAGATTGATCAAGTGTGAGTGAAATGGAATCACTTTGGTTAAGCCATGAAGCCATATCAAGCCCATATGAGCCATGAGAGGACTCATTTGGGGCATTCACTATGTTGTTCTTAACCCTCTTAGCTAGGAGCTTAGGGGTTAAGGACCATCCATATGAATTACCTACATGAGTCAGGAAGTCAAGTTGGGTGAGAGTGTGGTTTTAGGACTTGGAATGTGTGTGAGAGTTTATTGTACGTGCAAGTCAACCCTCACTGGACTGAGCTTACTGGGGTATTCCTAAGGCCAAAAAATTCTATAGGGAACTCATCCTTTAAACCTCCACATTTGATTTCAACCCTCTAGGTGATTAGGAGTCTATAATCAAGCTTGTGGGGTTTGCAGGGAGTCAAGAAGTAGTTTAAATTTCTAAGTGGTGGGTTCCATTTCTAGTCCTATAAGATTAGTCAAAGGAAAAGCCTAAGGCTAGATCCTAAGTACTAAAGAGAGAAGCAAAAGACCTCACCAAAATTGAGGTCAACAAACCTAAACTTTAATTTAGGTATCCCCAGCGCAGTTGCCGGAAGCTGTCGGCATATTTTTAGGTTTGTGTTGTATTTTGAAAAGGGGGGTCGCCTATAGAAATTATCGGCGAATTTTAGATTTTTTTAAGTTTAACTTAAATATATATATATATATATATATATATATATATATATATTACTTAAAATGTAGAATTAGATTTTGAAAGTAATTTTAAATTTGAAAATTTTAAGATATAAAATCAAACTGATCTCACATCCCAAATAGTTTATATAAATGAGCGCCACATCACAAGCTGTGTATCTATCCTGAAGAATAGACACACTACTTGATGATGGAGCTCGATTAAATAAACTAGAAGGTTTGTGACATCCTTTTGGTCTGCGAACCAGTTTTACAAGCCGACAAGTTCCCCTGCTTAATATAAAAGGATTAAGCAGGGTTTTTATTACCTGGGTTCTTAAAGTTCCCTATAAGGGCAAGCCCCTATAGTTAATTACATCTTAAATGACGAGAATCATTTAAGAAAACTCTCGATAATGATCAGTGGTTTTGCTCTCAAGAATTTCAAAGTTTAAGGTTTTCAAAGGATTGGATTTTGGAAATTTCAATAAGGATTAGCTCAAATATGGAACAGATTATTTCAAGAATCCAAAGGAAGAGAAGTAGGATAAGCTGAGGATCTAAGAAGAATCTTGGCAACTTCCCAAACTATCTTATTGTTTGGCTTCAATTTGAAAGAATTATTCAATGTTTCCATCCTGCCTGTTTTAATTAATTAGGACTTATATTTGAATGACACAATCATGCAAATAGCCTCGAAGATGTGAGGGTTTATGTCGTACCAAACGACTACCTCAGAGTCCTAAGACCGGTTAGGGCTTAATTTATATAATATTATTATGTAAATGCCTAACGAAAAGTTGAGGATTTATGTTGCACTAGGCAAACTACCTCGAAGTCCTATGGCTTGGTTATTTAATTCTAAGAATGGTTTTGCTGAAGTAGAGTCAAGTTTTGCTGATGACAATTGCCGTGCTGCCCACCATGCTCCGAGCTCCTTGTTGTTGCAGAGGTTTAATTATAGAAGTCATAAATCAGGAGATGAAAGAAGTGTTCTGGTTTAGAAAAAGTCTTATGCTCAAGTGTTTTTTAATATTTTAATTAAAACAAATCTTAAAGTTGTTTAAACAGAACTGATTAAGATCCCACGGTTCCGTCATCCCGGCACTGTTATTTTCATCAAATTCACTCAGTTCAGATGAATTTGATAAACTCAACTGTATGAGTTCCAAACTTTCATTTAGACCGTGGGAAATCTCGTTAGCAACACGTGTGTTGACCTCATTTTTGGTGAGGTCTTTTCTCTCCTTAGTGCTTAGGATCTAGCCATAGGACTTCTCCTTGACTATCCTAGAGGACTAGAAATGGAACCCACCACTTAGAAATTCAGACACCTCTTAACTCTTCTTAGACCCCACAGATGACCATAAACCTCCAAACCCCTTTGGAAGATTGAAAGTCAAGTGTGGAGATGTAAGGATGAGTTCCTATAGGATGGTCAAGCCTTAGAACAACCCTGGTTGGCCTGGTCCTGGTGATAGTTAGCCGGCACACACCACACTCTCACACACATCCCAAACCCTAAAACCACTCTTACCCAACTTGGCTTCCTGACTCATGTAGGAAGTTCATATGGATGGACCTCAACCCCTAAGCCCCTGGCCAAGAGGGTTAGGAACAACATATTGAGTGCCTAAAATGAGTCCTCTCATGGCTTTATGGATCAACAAAAATGATTCCATTCTACTCACATTCAATCAATCTTCATTTTTTCAAAATTTCAAATTTTGACCCCCGGGGCCCTACACCCGCTAAACCTACCAAATGCCTTTGAAACTACCCAAAATTTGCAAAATCACCTAAATTATGCAAAATTCCTCAAAATCAATCCTAAACATTTCCCCCCACTCAAATTGATCATACATAGCCAAATATATCAAAATTTCCAAAAATACCCCCCAATACCCTCCAAATACCCAAAATGTCCTTCTTAGACAAAAATTTCATAAATTCAGAAAATTCCCAAAAAATTCCAAAAAAACCCAAATATTCTCAATTTCATTTTGTTCAACTACTCCATAAGCCAATGTTGTCAATTTAACCAACTTTTACTAAAACCCCCAATTTGATCCATTTTTAACCAAAGTGAGCCCAATGTCAAACCAAACTACCCCAATTGACCTTAATTTTGGTCCAATTAAATTCTAAACTTCAATTCCATATCCCTAATATCAATCTAGACCAAATCCAAGCCCAAATTGATTAACATTTGGATCCAATTTCACTTTGAAGCCTAAATCCCCTAAATTGGTCTAAACCCAAACCTAACCCAAATAGGCCCAAATCCCAAAATCAAAGCCCAACAAAGTTGAAAACTCTTTATAACACTCCCCTAAACATTTCTCAACATTAATTGTACATCAAATCCAACCTTAAACCAACATTAACTCAAGATAGCCAAAGTTAGCCCAATTTGACCCATTTTGGGCCCCATTACCAATAAGGCCCAAATTAAACCTATTTCAATTCCAAATGACACCCAACCTTATCCAAATCACTCATGCCACACTCCTAAACTAAACCCAACATTTTTTTAGCCCAATCTTTCACAAAATCTCCATCCACCAATTTGTTTTCAAACTTAAAAGCCCACTTCCATAAAGCCTTTAAAAGCTCACTTTCCATCAAATTCAAAAGCCCAAAATCCATCCCCAAGCCCACATGAAACCTTTTCTTCATCATTACTTTGATAATCTTATTTGACCAAAGTCTTAAACCATCATGAAATCAACCCATTTGTAGCATCATGACAAATCCCATCAAAGAAATCCAAAGTTTTCAAAATTCCAAATAACCCTTTTCCATGCAAGTGAGCCAACATTTCCCCAAGCCATGAGCAAGCTAAATGAAGCCATGGAGCCATGCATAAGCCATATGCAAGCCATGGGGAGCCCTTTCCACCTCACCATGCCACTTATGGCAAGAAGAGGGGAGCCTTTCCTAAGCCTTCACTAAACCTTTTTTAACCCCATCCATGACACACTTTAACCAAAATTGGCTACCTCACCTTGGATGGGGACTTCACCACACATGTGAGGCTAACCCAAATGATTTCACATCAGTCCAAATCAAGCCTTGGTGAGTGAACCAAGCCAAAACCATGAATTGACCCAAATTGGACCAAAAATGCTCCTTATACCCATGCCATTTAAATCCTTGACTTTACACATGGCAATCCCAAATTGATTGCACCAAAATCAAACTCTGACCTCCCCTCTACCTAAACACATATTTTGAACCCACTAATCAACCCCCATGGCCACCCAAAGCTCCACCATAAGCTTCCTTATTTAAACCCCACCTCCATGACCAAGAGGAGGAGATGCAAAGATTACCTTGGGGAAACTCTGCCAAATTGTTCCCAAAGCTTCTCCAAGCACTACTAAGCTCAATCCAACCATTTCCAATTGAGGCCTCACCTCTTGGACAAAGGTATCAAATTTACCGAGCATGTTTTAATTTTCTGTAATTATTCACATGCTTTAAGTATATCATCACCATATAGATGTGTGCTACTCGATTAGACGATCATTTTAAAAAAAAATTCATTCAATTTCGTTGAGAATCGAGGGAGATATCAAGGTTTGAAGTTGGACGGTTTTGAGTGAATAGAACAAGGAAAGAGGAGCAGCAGCCGTCCGATCAGGCATGTATCCAACGGACGACGCTGATGGAGTTGGACGGCAGCTTCATCCGTGAACAGGCAACCACGCCAGCCAGTAGCAGCGCGACACGTGTCATTTGAGCGGGAAATGAATTTTTCTTGATTTATTTTTGAATCTAAACTTCACAATCTCGTAACTTTTCATATAAAACTCAAAAAAATAAAATAAAAATACCCTCTTGCTCACAGAAATGAGGAGAATAATGTGGAAGTGATTTCATATTTATTTGATACATATTTTATTTTTAATTAATTAAATAGTATTTTCAATCATACAATTCTCCATGCATGTATACAAATCACCATGGCATGAGACCATAGGGCTTTTGAAGCCTCTGATCTTGGGAACATTCCCTGAATTTTTCAAGATCATAGGCCATCTCTATGAAGAGTTATGAATTTCCAAGTTTATGTCACTGTTTGTGATATTTTAATTCCATAAATTAGCATATTACATAGAAAATTCTAGGAAAATTTGGAGATGTTTCTTAGGATCAGAGGACCCTAGGATAGTTATGGTTTGAGTTAATTCATTAAAAATAATCCTAATTAGCCTAATTACTCAAAACTAAATTTTAATTAATTAGGGTTGACCACACATGGCAATCACTTGAAAACAATTCTCCACTGATGTTTAGGATCAGAGGAACCTCAAATAAAAATTTGAAATAAATTGGAAATGTTTAACCCCACTAAAAGGACTAATTAAGCCACATAATCAAAATTAAACTTCAAAAATTCATAACTCTAAAAATACATCTCAAAAATTCACCAAATTAGTTTTGGGACTTCTCTGATATCAGGGAAGTCTAAAAAAATTAAAATTAGAATTTTCTGAAAATTTTAATTTTTAAGCTTATTTTAATATTTTTAATATTTAAAAAATAATAAAAATCACAAAAAAATTAAAATTCATAAAAATGTCACATTTTAACTCCTAATCACTTAGAAACAAACCAAATATTTTTCCTAAGTCTCTAGGATAAGATATTGAATTTTAAAAGCCTAAAACAATTTTTGAATAAAAAAATGAATTTCCAAACATATTCACTAAAATAATTCTAATAAATCAAAGAAAAATCAGAAAATTATAAAATTTGTTTCTCTGGACTCCTTGAGGTCAGAGAAATTAAAAAAAAATATAAAATCCTTTTTTTAACTTTTATTTTATTTTATAACTAATTAATACTCTAAAACTCAAAATAATGATAATAAATAAAATATAACTCAAAAAATCACCAAAATTGGTCCAAGTGGTCCTCTTATTGTTAGGAACATCCCATAATTTTCTTAAGGATAGAAACTTTACCTTGGTCATGTTGTTGAATTTTCATTGAAAACCTTTATTTTCTACTAAAAATAATTATATAAATAAATTAAATTCAGAAAAATCACATTTTCTCCTCTAATGTCTTAATTGACATGTGAGTGAGGTGACATAAAAATTTCAAATTCATTTGATCTCAATTTAGTGAGTTATGAAATAAATAAGCTTAAAAGGGCATAAAGGTAATTAAAAATTTTAACCCTTAATTAAAATTTTAGGTTTAATCAAAATGGGGGGTAAAATATTTCATTTTAATTTTCTCTTGGATGATTGAAACTTAGGGAAAGTAAGGGGTGGGAACCCATTAAACACTTTGAAAATATCAAAAATGAAACTTTAATTAATTATATAATTTAAATTTTGGAAAGAATATATTTAAATTTGGATCATTAATATAGGGATATTATTAAGAGGACATTTATTCTTTAATTTAAAAATCCCTAAATGAGTCACTTTAACAATATTTAATTCTTAATTAAAAAATTAAAATAATAATATAAATTAATAATTAAAACTAAAATTAAAACAAATTAAATTAAAATCAAACTAAAATTAAAGTTAAACTAAAACTAACAATTAAAATTAAAATTAAAATCAAAATTTAAATTAAATTAAATCCAATTAAATTAAAATTAAATTCAATAAAAATTAAATTAAATTAAATCAAAAATTAAATTAAATTAAATTAAATTAAATAAAAATTAAATTAAATTAAAATTAAATTGAATTAAAATTAAAATTAAAATTAAATTAAATTAAATTTAAAATTAAATTAAAATTAAAGAAAATTAAACAAAATTAAATTAAATTAAAATCAAATTGAATTAAAATCATTTAACAACAAACCTAAATGAAATCATTAAGAATTAAATCTAAAATAATTTGAACACTATTCCAAACTTAAGATTATCAATTAAAACCTCATAATTAAACTAAATTAAAAATGGTTAAAATTCTCGATAAACCAACTTGGCCTTAAAGGCTTTAATTATTATAACTCTTAAATAGAGTATTAAGTGAGATGTTACTTCATTCATGAGGTAATCAAATACCCAAGTTCACTGAGCAAGAGACAAAGTTTAACTAAACTCCTGGATGATGAATTCATATGTGCAACTAAATTTACTTGGACTCAAAATAATCACAGAAGCATTGAAAAGATGTTTAGGACTCGTCCTAAGCACTTCCTCAATATGACGGGATGTTTTAGAAGAACAATTGAATTTAATTATTCTTTGATGACGAAAATCATCCTTAAACCAAACCAAGAACCTAGACATCATAGGAGATGACTAGTTATAGGATTAGGAATTTGGTAGATAACCAAAACCCTTCCCTTAGCTTTACCTAAGTATCTGTTGAAATATTTAAATGCCTTAATATGTGTTTTAAGTGCAGCTTAGGATGACGGGAAGACCCTCCAGGTACGCTTTTATTTTATTGCAATTTACTTTATTGCAATTTACTTACATGCACTGTACTTTACTTTTCTTGCATGTTAAACAAGAATGTTGCATGAAAACCAAAACGTTTAGGGTAGTCCCTGAACTGAAACCAAAACTAAATTAAAAGTCATTGCAAGATAAAATTCACCGCCACAACATTCCAAAATATAAAATAACTCAAAATTTAATCACAAACACAACAACAAAACTACAATCACAACTAATTTAAAACGTCTCATTGAATGATCGGGAATACCTCGGATGATGTAATCCACATGTTGCTAATGGGATTTCCTAAGGTCTAAATGAACGTGTGGAACTCATTCATTTTAGTTTAGCAAATTCATCTGGACTAAGTGAATTCGATGAAAATAACGGTGCCGGGATGATGAAACCGTGGGATCTTAATTGGTTCTGTTTAATCAACTTTAAGATTTGTTTAATTAAAAAATTAAAAACACTTGGATTTTAAGATTCTCTCTAAACCAAAACACTTCTCTCATCTCTTGATTTATGACTTCTAAAACTAAACCTCTGCAACAACAAGGAGCTCGGAGCACGGTGGGCAGCACGACCATCTTCATCAGCAAAACAACTCTACATCAGCTAAACATTCCTAGAATTAAACAACCAAACCGTAGGATTTCGAGGTAGTTTGCTTAGTGCAACATAAATCCTCAACCCTTTTATTAGGCATTTGCAAAATCATGTTATATAAATTAAGCCCTAACCGGTATTAGAACTCCGAGGTAGTCGTTTGGTACGACATAAACCCTCACATCTTTGAGGCTATTTGTATAATCATATCATACAAATATAAGTCCTAATTAATTAAAACAGGCAAGATGGAATATTAAATAAACTCTCAAATTGAAGCCAAACCATAGGATAGTTTGGGAAGTTGCCAAAATTCTTTTTGGATCCTCAACTTCTCCTACTTCTCTTCCTTCAGACTCCTAAAATAAATTGTTCCAAATCTGATCCATTCCCTATTGAAATTTCAAAAACTCAATCCTCTGAAAACCTTAAACTTTGAAATTATTGAGAGCAAAACCACTGATCATTATCGAGAGTTTTCTTAAATGATTACCGTCATTTAAGATGTAATTAACTATAGTGGCTTGCCCTTATAGGGAAATTTAAGAACCCAGGTAATATAAACCCTGCTTAATTCATTTATATTAAGCAGGGGAACTTGTCGGCTTATAAGATTGGTTCGCAGACCAAACGGATGTCACAGATTTTCTAGTTTATTTAATTGAGCCCCATTATCAAGTAGTGTATCTATTCTTCGGGATATATACACGGTTTGTGAGGCGGTGCTCGTTTTTATAAACTATTTGGGATGTGAGATCAGTTTGATTTCATATCTTAAAATTTTAAAATTTAAAATTATTTTAAAAATCAAATACTACTTTCTAAATTATATATATATATTTAAATTAAATTTTAAATTTAAAATTCGCCGACAATTTCTGTAGGCGACCCCTTTTAAAAAATACAACACTCAACCTAAAAATAGGACATACAACGTGGGTTACATCATCCGAGGTATTCCCGATCATTCAACGAGACGTTTTAATTTAGTTGCAATTGTAGTTTTGTTGTTCTGTTTGTGATTAAATTTTGAGTTGTTTTATATTTTTGAATGTTGTGGCGGTGAATTTTATCTTGTGGTGACTTTTAATTTAGTTTTGGTTTCGGTTCAGGGACTATCCTAAAGGTTTTGGTTTTCATGCAACAGTTTTGTTTAACATGCAAGAAAAAGTAAAGTACAGTGCATGTAAGTAAATTGCAATAAAGTAAATTGCAATAAAATAAAAGCATACCTGGAGGGTCTTCCCGTCATCCCAAGCTGCACTTAAAACACACGTTAAGGCATTTAAATATTTCAACAAGTACCTAGGTAAAGCTAAGAGAAGGGTTTTGGTTGTCTACCAAATTCCTAATCCTATTGCTAGTCATCTCCTATGACGTCTAGGTTGTTGTGTTTTGTTTAAGGATGATTTTCTTCATCAAAGAACAATTAAATTCAATTTTTCTTCAAAAACATCCCGTCATATTGAGGAAGTGCTTAGGACAAGTCCTAAACATCTTTTCAATACTTCTGGGATTATTTTGAGCCCAAGTAAATTTTATTGTACGGATGAATTGATCTTCCAAGGATATTTTATTTTGTTTTGTTTCTTGCTCAGTGAACTAGGATGTTTGAATATCTCATGTGTGACGTGACATTTCGTTTAATACTCTATTTAAGAGTTATAATAACTAAAGCCTTTAAGGGCAAGTTGGGTTGTCGAGAATTTTAATCATTCTCAATTTAAAGTTTGAGTTAATGATTTAAAGTGATTTAATTATGAGGTTTAAGTTTGGAATAGTGTTCAAATTATTTTAGATTTAATTTAAATCTTTACATTTTCAGTTATCTTAGTATTTCAGATTGATGTTTATGTTTTAAATTTACTTAGATAGAAAGAGATTTTAGGATCATTGATATGTTTTGATTTAGCTCTTAATGATTTCATTCAGGTTTGTTGTTAAGTGATTTAATTTAATTTAATTTAATTTGATTTAATTCAATTTAATTTAGTTTTATTTAATTTAATTTAATTTTAATTAATTTTAATTTAATTTAATTTTAGTTTCAATATTTTAAATTAAATTTAATTTAATTTTTAAGGTGTTAATTTAATTTAACTTAAACTTTGACTTGACTTAATTTAATTTAATTTAATTTAATTCCAAGATTTTAAATTTGATTTTAACTATTAGTTTAATTTTTAGTTAAGAACTAAATATTGTTAAAGTGACTTATTTAGGGATTTTTAAATTAAAGAACAAATATCCTATTAATAATATCCCCATTTTATTAATCCAAATTTAAATGTATTCTTTTCAAAATTCAAATTATTTAATTAATTAGAGTTTCACTTTGATATTTTTTTAAAGGATTTAATGGGTTTCTACCCTTTTAATTTCCATAAGTTTCAATCATCCAAGAGAAAATTAAAATCAAATATTTTACTCTCCATTTTGATTAAACCCAAAGTTTTAATTAAGGGTTAAAATTCTTAATTACCTTTATGCCCTTTTAAGCTTATTTTTTTCATAACTCACTAAATTGAGCTCAAATGAATTTGAAATTTTTATGTCACCTCACTCACATGTCAATTAAGACATTAGAGGAGAAAATGTAATTTTTCTGAATTTAATTTATTTATATAATTATTTTTAGTAGAAAGTAGGGTTTTCAAGGAAAATTCAACAACATGACCAAGGAAAGGTTTCTGTCCTTAAAAAAATTATGGGATGTTCCTAATGATTAGAGGACCACTTGGACCAAATTTGGTGATTTTTTCAATTATTTTTTATTTATTATAATTACTTTGAATTTTAGAGTATTAATTAATTTTAAAATAAAATAAAGGTTAAATAAAAGATTTTATATTTTTTCTAAATTTCTATAACCTCAAGGAGTCCAAAGAAACAAATTTTAAAATTTTCTAATTTTTCTTTGATTTATTGGAATTATTTTAGTGAAGAAGGTTGAAAATTCTTTTTTTAATATTAAAAATTACATTAAGCCTTTAAAATTCAATATCTTACCCTAGGGACTTAAGAAAAATTATTTGTTTGTTCCTAAATGATTAGGAGTCAAAATGTGACATTTTTATGATTTTTAATATTTTTGTGATTTTTATTATTTTTTAATTATTAAAATATTAAAATATTGTGAAAAATGAACTTTTTTAGAAAATTCCAATTTTAATTTTCCTGAACTTCTCTGATATCAGAGAAGCTCCAAAAATATTTTTGTGAATTTTTGAAAAGTTTTTTTGGTGTTATAAATTTTTAAAGTTCCATTTTGCTTATGAGGTTTAATCAATCCATTTGGTGGGTTTAATCAAGTCCAATTGATTTCAAAATTTTATTTAAGGTTCCCCTGGCCCTAGAGAGTAATGGAGAATTATTTTCAAGTCAATTTGATGTGTGGTTAACCCTAATTAATTCAAATTCAATTTTAGGGGTTTAGGCCAATTAAGGTTATTATGAATGAATTAACTCAAAATACATTTTTATAGGGTCCACTGGTCCTAAGAAACACCACCAAATTTTCCTAGAATTTATTTTACTACATGCTAATTATTAGAATTAAAATACCTAAAACAGTGACATGAACTTGAAAAATCAATAACTCTTCACAGAGATGGCCTCTGACCTTGAAAAATTTGGGAAATGTTCCTAAGATCAGAGGCTTCAAAAGCCCTATGGTCTCATGCCATGGTGAATTGTCTATGCAAATGGATAATCAAAATGTTGGAAACAGTAAATAAATTATTAAAAATAAAATACTAATCCAATTAAATTGATTTCTTTTCCACATTATTCTCCTCTGTTCACTGAGCAAGAGGGTATTTTTATTTTATTTTTGTGATTTTTCTATGTAATGATATGAATTTTTGAAGTTCTGGTATTTAAATAATTCAAAAATACCCTAATTTCCTACTTATCCGACTCGGCGCCGCGTCATGCTACGGCTGATCGAAAGCCCACGCGTCGCTCTGTGATTCGGCGCCGCATCTGACTCAGCGCTCCAGGGGCCCGCGGTTCACGTAACATTCCGCTGTCCTCCTTAATCTCGACCGTCTGCTCGATACACGCGCGATCCAACGGCTCCTGGTCATCATCTACGACTGGTGTGCACCCGTAACCGTCCACACTCAAACCCTAATATCTCTCTCAATTCTCAATGGATTTTCGAGTTCTTATGCTCTATGGATTCGTCTTGAAGAGACGAAAAATCCATATTTATAAGCTATGAAATTAACTCAAACAAAATGGGCAATTGATGGAAGCTCGGGAGGAAGAATGAGTTCATACCTTTGCTCAGAGAAGTGAAGCTTTGATCTGAGGGTTGTGTCACTTTCGATTGAGTCCAAGAAAACTCAAGATGAAGTCTCTGGCTCTGGGGAATTGATAAAGTATGAAAGTGTCCACAGCCGATCACAAAGCTTCGAGGCTGGAAGCAATGGCTGGCCTGGTAAGGGGGCTTTTGCTGGGGAACTTCTCCTCTTCATCTGGTGAAGGTGTAGGGTCAATCAATTTGAAGATTGGCTTACTGTGGTGAAGTGTCCTATTTTTTGGTGGATTTTCAACTCAGAAATTGAGCTCTATTAATGGGGATTAGGGCAAAGGAACACTGGGGTTCAACTGCTCTGGGTTAGGGGAAGGTCCTGGAGCAATTTTGGCAGAGTTTCCTCAAGGTTTTGTTCATCACCTTATTTGGCTGAGAGGTGGTGGGGTTTAAATAAACATGGCTGGAGGGCTTCCCGGGGCAATCGGAGGCCGGGATCGACTGCTCGGGGAGGAGAAGAAGAGCTCGGTGTCCACTAGGGTCGGGACGACTCAGCAAGGGAGAATTTGAAATTTTGGCTCACATGGAGCTCTCAGCCATGGTGTTTTCCGGCGACCCAGGTGGCTGGCCGGCCAGGCATTGGTCACCATCTTGACCAGTGAGGTCAGGGCTGGGGTTTGGTGAGTTCAATTGGCTTTGGACATGTGTGAAGTATTTGATTTAAATGGAATGGTGGAGAATTCATTTTGGCTTAATTTGGTCCAATGCATGGATTAAGCTAGGTGCACCTCCCCAAGGCTGGTTTGGGCTGAAGAGAAAGTCATTTGGATCAGCTTGATTAGTGGGGTCAAGTCACAATCCAAGTATAATTAGGCTTAAGCATGAGTTAGGGGAGACATGGGAATGGTTATTGACTCTTAAGGAGTGCTTAAAGGCCTTCCTCCATTTTCCACTTATGGGGTGTTGACAATCCTAAGATTCTCATGGCTCTCATGTGGCTTGTGCGTGGCTCCAAGGCTTGCTCATGGCTTAGGATGGCTTGGCTCACTTGCATGAGAAAGGGATTTTGGGATTTTTGAAATTTAGGGGTATTTTGGCATGAGGCTTGATTTAGATTTATTTGATGATGGAATTGGAACTTAGGGAATTATTTTGATTAAATGGATGACAAATGAAAATGTCATATGGGCTTTAGAGTCAATTTTAGGCTTTTGAAATTGTCTTGGGATGGGCTTTTTAAAGTGGTTTAAGGAAGTGGGCTTTTGTATTTAAAATAAATTTAGGATGAAAATTTTGTAAAGGATTGTTCCAAATAAATGTTGAAATTGGTTTAGGCATGTGTCATGAGTGGTTTGGAACAAGTTTAAAGTGAATTTGAATTGAATTGGGTTGAATTTGGGTTTTTTTGGTAACCGGGCCAAAGTGGGTCAAATTGGGCTAACTTGGGCAAAGGTTGGGCTAATGTTGTATTTGATGTAAAATTAATGTTGGAAAATATTTATGGGAGTGTTACAAAAAGCTTTCAATTTTGGTTGGGCTCTAATTTTGGGATTTGGGCCCATTTGGACTAGGTTTGGGCTTAGGTCAATTTAAGGGGTTTTGGTTTTGGGTTAGGTTTGGGTGAAGTTTAGGTTCAAATTTTGGGAAAATCAAGTTAGTATTTTGTTTTTGGGAATGTTAGGAAGGTTTTAGAAAAGATTTGGGGCCAATTGGGGTTGAATTGGACAAGGTTTGGGCTAGGTTTAGGTCATGGTCCAAAATTGGGCCCTAAGCCCCAAATTGGAATTGAGCCCAAATGTCAATCAAATTGGACTTGGATTTGGTCTAAATTGATATTGGGGATATTAAATTGAAGTTTAGAATTGAGTTGGACCAAAATTGAGGTCAATTGGGGTGGTTTGGTTTGACATTGGGTTCACTTGGGTTTAAAATGGGTCAAATTTGGGGTTTTGGTAAAAGTGGGGTAAATTGGCAAAATTGGCCCATGGTGTAATTGAACAAAATTAAATTGGGAATATTTGGGATTTTTTGGAATTTACTGGGAATTTTTAGAATTTTTGGATTTTTGGGGTAAAAGGGTATTTTGGTAATTTTGGGGGGTTTTAAGGGTATTTTTGGAAATTTTGGTGTTTTTTGCCAAAGATGGTCAACTTGAGTGGTGGGAAGTGTTTGGGATTGATTTTGAGGAATTTTGGGTAACTTAGGTAATTTTGCAAGTTTTGGGTCATTTCAAGGGTATTTGGTAGGTTTGGTGGGTCCGGGGCCCCGGGGGTCAAATATTGAAATTTTGGAAAAATGAAGATTGATCAAGTGTGAGTGAAATGGAATCACTTTGGTTAAGCCTTGAAGTCATATTAAGCCCATATGAGCCATGAGAGGACTCATTTTGAGGCATTCACTATGTTGTTCCTAACCCTCTTAGCCAGAGGCTTAAGTGTTAAGGACCATCCATATGAATTACCTATATGAGTGAGGAAGTCAAATTGGGTGAGTGTGTGGTTTTAGGACTTGGAATGTGTGTGAGAGTGTATTGTATGTGCAAGTAAACTCTCACCGACCAGGCCATCCAGGGTATTCTTAAGGCCAAAAAGCCATATAGGGAACTCATCCTTTAAACCTCCACATTTGATTTCAACCCTCTAGGTGATTAGAGGTCTACAATAAAGCTTGTGGGGTTTGTAGGGAGTTAAGAAGTAGTTTGAATTTCTAAGTGGTAGGTCCTATTTCTAGTCATCTAAGATTAGTTAAAGGAAAAGCTTAAGGCTAGATCCTTTGTACTAAAGAGAGGAGCAAAAGACCTCATAAAAAATGAGGTCAATAAATGGACCCCCAATAGGTGTAGTGTGCTAAACAAGCACACCGCGCGTATTGGCGTTGACCGAATAGATCAACAAAACCAGCACAGATGTCCAAGTGACAAACTTAGGACGAAGTAGAAGAATTTCCGCTGGGGAGTATCAGGTACATTTCTAAGACTGGAGATTCTTGTACTCTCGCTGGGGAAAATAGAAGGAGGTGAATTCCAAATCACAAGATCTGGGGAATTCGATTTAGATTTCATTTTACCTTTAAATTTCAAGTTTCAATGTGTGAGTTTCAATTTCGATTTGTTTCGAGTTTCAATTTCGATTGAAGTTTAATTTAAAATTGTTTTAAGGAAATTTTTGAATTTAAAATTTGGATTTGAAATGAGAATTGAAACCTGGGTTTCAACCCCGGGATTGCGAAGAGAATTGGAATTTAGGTACCAGCCTCGGAGTGAGAATCGAGTTTAAGTATCGATTGAAAAGGATGAGAATCAGAATTTAGGTACTGATCTCGAGAGGGTGAGATTTGAAATTTAAGTATCAAACCTGAAAGAGAATCGAAATTTAGGTATCGATCTCGGAAAGAGAGTCGGAATTCAGGTACCGACCTCGAAAAGGATGAGAATCAGAATTTTGGTACTGATCTCGGAATGAGAACTAGAATTTAGGTACTAGTCTCGAAATGAGAACTGGAATTTAGTTACCAGTCTGGGAAGAGAGTCGAAATTTAGGTATCGACCTCAAAAAGGATGAGAATCAGAATTTAGGTACTGATCTCGGAATGAGAACTAGAATTTAGGTACCAGTCTTGAAAGTGAGAATTGAAATTTTGGTATCAATCTCGGAAGAGAGTCGAAATTTAGGTATTGACCTCGAAAAGGATGAGAATCAGAATTTAGGTACTGATCTCAAAAGTGAGAATTGAAATTTAGGTATCAATCTCGGAAGAGAGTCGAAATTTTGGTATCGACCTCGAAAAGGATGAGAATCAGAATTTAGGTACTGATCTCGAAAGTGAGAATTGAAATTTAGGTATCAATTCGAAAGAGAATCAAAATTTAGGTATCGACTCAAATAGGATGAGAATCAGAATTTAGGTACTGATCTCGAAAGTGAGAATTGAAATTTAGGTATCAATCTCGGAAGAGAGTCAAAATTTAGGTATCGACCTCGAAAAAGGATGAGAATCATAATTTAGGTACTGATCTCGAGAGTGAGAATTGAAATTTAGGTATCAATTTGGAAGAGAATCGAAATTTAGGTATCGACCTCGAAAAGGATGAGAATAAAAATTTAGGTACTGATCTCGAAAGTGAGAATTGAAATTTAGGTATCAATCTCAGAAGAGAGTCGAAATTTAGGTATCGACCTCGGAAAAGGATGAGATTCAGTATTTAGGTACTGATGTCGAAAGTGAGAATTGAAATTTAGGTATCAATTGGAAAGAGAATCGAAATTTAGGTATTGATCTCGAATGAGAGTTGGAATTTAGGTACCGACCTCGAAATGAGAACTGAAATTTAGGTACTAGTCTCGGAAGTTTAGAATTGAAATTTAGGTATCAATTCGAAAGAGAATCAAAATTTAGGTATCGATCTCGAATGAGAGTCAGAATTTAGGTACCAACCTCGAAATGAGAACTGGAATTTAAGTACCAGTCTCGGAAGTTTAGGTTTTTAGTACGTTTACTTTCACTTTTTGTGCTTTACTGTACATTTATTTTATGCAAATCATGATATATGCTTGTGAAAACTGAAATCACCTAACAACATTCAAAATATAAAACAACTCAAAATTTAATCACAAACAAAATAAAACTTGCAATTGTATCAAAACTTAAGACATCTCATTGGATGACTGGGAATCCCTCGAACAAAGTAACCTACGTCTTGCTGACGAGATTTCCCATGGTCTGGACGAAAGTATGGAACTCATTAAGTTGGGTTTAGTAAATTCGTATGGACTAAGCGAATCAAATGAGAATGGTGATGCCAGAACGAGGGAACCGTGGATCCTAATCGGTGTCGCCATAATTAACTTAAAAATTTGTTTTAATTAAAACACTAAGCCACTTTAATTTTAAACCTTCTAGAACATGACACTTCTCTCACACCCCTAAATGCCACTTCTTAAACTTAACCAGCTACGACGAGGAGTGTGGAGCATGCATCGTGGGCAGCACAGCCATCTTCAACAGAAGAAGATGTCTACTTCAGCTAAACCATTCCTTAGAGTTAAAATAACAAGCCATAGGACATCGAGGTAGCTCGTCTAGTGCGACATAAATCCTCACCTCATCTTTTAGGCATTTGCACCGCCATGTTGTGCAATCTAAGGCCTAACTTGCCTTAGGTTTTTTAGTTTGTCATCCGATATGACATAAACCCTCCTATCTTCCAAGTTATTTATATGATAGGTATCAAGTGCATGTAAGCCCTACTTAATAAAACTGGCAGGAGTAAACACAAAATAATTTCTCTAAACTGAAGCCAAATAATAGGATAGTTTGGGATGTCACCGAGGCTCACCTCCAGATCTGTGGCACCCCCTACTCCTCTCTCCTTTGATTCCCGAAATAAATGTTCCACTTTGCACCACTCTTCTAATGGATTTACTGTTACATCACATACTTAGAGAACCCTACCCTTTGAAATTCATGGAAATGGATACCCCTGAACTAAATCAAGAGTTCTTCTAAGTGACTTCGGTCATTTAGGAGGTAATTAACTATAGAAGCTTGCGCCTATAGGAAACTTTAAAGAACCCAGGTAACATAAACCCTAGTTAATCATTTTGTATTAAATAGGGGAACTTGTCGGTCAACATAAAAGGTTCGCTGACCAGAACAAATGTCACAAATTTATTAGTTTATTTAATCGAGTTACACTATCAAGTAATGTGTTTATTTTTCGGGATAGATGCTTAGCTTGTGGTGTATTGTTCGTTCATTTAAACTAATGAAAATGTGAGATTGGTTCGATTTCAAATTTTCAAAATTAAATGATATTTTCTAAATTATATATATAAATATATATTAAATTAAATCTTTCTTTAAAGCGGGCGACGGGATACCCATTTCGGCAGATCGACAATTTTCAAAAAATAATTATTATTTACATATATATATATATATATATATATATATATATATATATATATATATTTTTTTTTTCAAAAATAACTTGCCAATGGCAAGTGCTTCATTAGAATACTATAAAGTGGTACATACTAAGGTCTAACATATGGTAGACCCAAATTGTCACTATGAAGCAAAAATGCTAGAGGTGGGGGGAGGGGATAATACATTAATAACAATTTCTTCATTAATACACCCTTGATTAGCAAGCCGGCTTGCAGGAGCATTTGCTTCTCTAGGAACATACTGGAATTCCACCTTCATGAGATTGTGAAATTCAGTGAATCTTCTAAGCCATCTTTTGATATGCCAAGGTGCAGACTTTCCATTATAAAGAAGCTGAATACTAAGAGAAGAGTCGGTCTCCAGCATCAACTGCTTGATTTTGCATTGGAGAGCAATCTTTAAGGCCCAATATATAGCAATAACCTCAGCTTCAAGTGCATCCAAGGCCTGGGTGGGAGACCGAAAGGATAAAAGACATTTCCCCATATGATTTTCGAATAACCCTCCAAACCCGGCTTTCTTCCCGTGGTAGCTACCATCGGTATTTACCTTCGACTGGGGGAGGGAGGAGGAGACCATTTAACCAGTAAAGGGGTGTATTTAGGAACATCGACGGATGGGCAATTTATGCAAATAGGCTTGAACCTGTGGAACCTTTGTTGTTTCTGAAGATAAGCAATACAATTGGAGGCTGTCACCACATAAGAAGGAGGTCTTTCCTCAAATTTAGCTTGGTTCCTACACATCCAGATGAACCAAGCCACCAGGCAAGGTATGACCATGAGACCTGCTTGCTTCCAATCCAATAAACTAGGGGTCCAGTGTAACCAGCTCAGCTGCAAGGTGTCAATCCTCAGATTGCTCAGTAGCTGCTTCCAGACCTGTTGGGAGAAGTGGCAGGAGAAAAAAAGATGTTCAATAGATTCCTCCCTGCAGTGACACAGAGGACAGATTGAAGGTCCCCTCAGTCCCTTCATCTTTAAAATATCATCAGTTGGGAGTAAGTTATGTCTAGTTCTCCAACGTAAAAAGGATATGGAAGGGGTTAAAAATTTGTCCCGAATTCCCGCCTCCACTCGGGACTCTTCCCACCTGAAATTTTGGTGATATATATAAGCAGCAAGTTTCTGAGAATGTTTATTTTTAGTGATCAGCTTATCCTTCTGATTGGGGTTGATAGTAGAGTGTTGAATCAACTGCATCTGTTCCTGACTCAGTAGTTGATTGAGAACCTGACAATTCCAGTGATCATCCTGCCAATAATCTTTCACTTGACTGTTTAAAGGGATGCATTGATTATTGGGAGATAGTTTATCACCTCCCCGACTCCATTGGTCCAGCCGTAAATTAATAGATCCCTCTCCCAGCTCCCAAATAAAGAGCAATTCAGCCTTCTCTCTGATCTGCAGAAGTTTAACCCATAATCTGGAGTCTCCCAATTTGGGTTGAATGGTAGTAGGATGAGCATGCCTGCAGTACTTACCATGAATGAATTTTGCCCAGAGAGTGTCCTGGGCCCTGAACTTAATCCAAATTTTGCATAGATTAATGAAACTCATATGTTCAAAACTTTTGAATCCCAGCCCACCAGCTGTAAGAGGTTTGCACAAGCTCTCCCAACTTTTCCAAAGTGTATTTGTTTATGTTGTCCAACCCATAGAAATTTATTAAACAAGTCTTCCCAGTTGCATATATATATATATATATATATATATATATATATATATATATATATATATATATATATATAAAACGACCGATCGACTTTCGGTGACTCTGTTGGGGAATAGTTTCTCTCTCCATTATGATCAACATCCCATAATTTTCTTAAGGACAGAAACTTTACCTTGGTCATGTTGTTGAATTTTCATTGAAAACCTTTATTTTCTACTAAAAATCATTATATAAATAAATTAAATTCAGAAAAATCACATTTTCTCCTCTAATGTCTTAATTGACATGTGAGTGAGGTGACATAAAAATTTCAAATTCATTTGAGCTCAATTTAGTGAGTTATGAAATAAATAAGCTTAAAAGAGCATAAAGGTAATTAAAAATTTTAACCCTTAATTAAAACTTTAGGTTTAATCAAAATGGGGGGTAAAATATTTGATTTTAATTTTCTCTTAAATGATTGAAACTTAGGGAAAGTAAGGGGTGGGAACCCATTAAATACTTTGAAAATATCAAAAATGAAACTTTAATTAATTAAATAATTTAAATTTTGGAAATAATATATTTAAATTTGGATCATTATTATAGGGATATTATTAAGAGGACATTTATTCTTTATTTTAAAAATCCCTAAATGAGTCACTTTAACAATATTTAATTCTTAATTAAAAATTTAAAATAATAATCTAAATTAATAATTAAAACTAAAATTAAAACAAATTAAATTAAAATCAAACTAAAATTAAAGTTAAACTAAAACTAAGAATTAAAATCAAAATTTAAATTAAATTAAATCCAATTAAATTAAAATTAAATTCAATTAAAATTATATTATAATAAAATAAAATTAAATTAAATTAAATTGAATTAAATTAAAATTAAATTAAATTAAAATTAAATTGAATTAAAAATTAAAATTAAAATTAAATTAAATTAAAATTAAAATTAAATTAAATTAAATTTAAAATTAAATTAAAATTGAATAAAATTAAACAAAATTAAATTAAATTAAAATCAAATTGAATTAAAATCATTTAACAACAAACCTAAATGAAATCATTAAGAATTAAATCTAAAATAATTTGAACACTATTCCAAACTTAAGATTATCAATTAAAACCTCATAATTAAACTAAATTAAAAATGATTAAAATTCTCGATAAACCAACTTGCCCTAAAAGGCTTTAATTATTAGAACTCTTAAATAGAGTATTAAGTGAGATGTTACTTCATTCATCAGGTAAACAAATACCTAAGTTCACTGAGCAAGAGACAAAGTTTAACAAAACTCCTGAATGATTAATTCATATGTGCAACTAATTTTACCTGGACTCAAAATAATCCCAGAAGCATTAAAAAGATGTTTAGGACTCGTCCTAAGCACTTCCTCAATATGACGGGATGTTTTAGAAGAACAATTGAATTTAATTGTTCTTTGATGAAGAAAATCATCCTTAAACCAAACCAAGAACCTAGACGTCATAGGAGATGACTAGTTATAGGATTAGGAATTTGGTAGATAACCAAAACCCATCCCTTAGCTTTACCTAGGTATCTGTTAAAATATTTAAATGCCTTAACATGTGTTTTAAGTGTAGCTTAGGATGACGAGAAGACCCTTCAGGTACGCTTTTATTTTATTGCAATTTACTTTATTGCAATTTACTTACATGGACTGTACTTTACTTTTCTTGCATGTTAAACAAAAATATTGCATGAAAACCAAAACGTTTAGGGTAGTCCCTGAACTGAAACCAAAACTAAATTAAAAATCATTGCAAGATAAAATTCACCGCCACAACATTCCAAAATATAAAATAACTCAAAATTTAATCACAAACAGAACAACAAAACTACAATCACAACTAATTTAAAACGTCTCATTGAATGATCGGGAATACCTCAGATGATGTAACCCACATGTTGCTAACGGGATTTCCCAAGGTCTAAATGAAAGTGTGGAACTCATTCATTTTAGTTTAGCAAATTCATCTGGACTAAGTGAATTCGATGAAAATAACGGTGCGGGGATGACGAAACCGTGGGATCTTAATCAGTTCTGTTTAATCAACTTTAAGATTTTTTTAATTAAAATATTAAAAACACTTGGATTTTAAGATTCTCTCTAAACCAAAACACTTCTCTCATCTCTTGATTTATGACGTCTAAAACTAAACCTCTGCAATAACAAGGACCTTGGAGCACGGCGGGCAGCACGACCATTTTCATTAGCAAAACAACTCTACATCAGCTAAACATTCCTAGAATTAAACAACCAAACCGTAGGATTTCGAGCTAGTTTGCCTAGTGCAACATAAATCCTCAACCCTTTTGTTAGGCATTTGCATAATTATGTTATGTAAATTAAGCCCTAACCGGTATTAGGACTTCGAGTTAGTCGTTTGGTACGACATAAACCCTCACATCTTTGAGGCTATTTATATAATCATATCATACAAATATAACTCCTAATTAATTAAAACAAGCAAGATGGAATATTAAATAAACTCTCAAATTAAAGCCTAACCATAGGATAGTTTGGGAAGTTGCCAAGATTCTTCTTGGATCCTCAACTTCTTCTACTTCTCTTCCTTTGGACTCCTAAAATAAATTGTTCCAAATCTGATCCATTCCCTATTGAAATTTCCAAAACTCAATCCTTTGAAAACCTTAAACTTTGAAATTCTTGAGAGCAAAACCACTCGATCATTATCGAGAGTTTTCTTAAATGATTTCGTCATTTAAGATGTAATTAACTATAAGGGCTTGCCCTTATAGGGAACTTTAAGAACCCAGGTAATATAAACCCTGCTTAATTCATTTATATTAAGCAGGGGAACTTGTAGGCTTATAAGATTGGTTTGCAGACCAAACGGATGTCACAGATCTTCTAGTTTATTTAATTGAGCCCCATTATCAAGCAGTGTATCTATTCTTCGGGATATATACACGGTTTGTGATGCGGTGCTCGTTTTTATAAACTATTTGGGATGTGAGATCGGTTTGATTTCATATCTTAAAATTTTAAAATTTAAAATTATTTTCAAAATCAAATACTACTTTCTAAATTATATATATATATTTAAATTAAATTTAAAATTTAAAATTCACCGACATTTTCTGTGGGCGACCCCTTTTCAAAAATACAACACTCAACCTAAAAATAAGACGTACAACGTGGGTTACATCATCCAAGGTATTCCCGATCATTCAACGAGACATTTTAATTTAGTTGCAATTGTAGTTTTGTTGTTCTGTTTGTGATTAAATTTTGAGTTGTTTTATATTTTGAATGTTGTGGCGGTGAATTTTATCTTGTGATGACTTTTAATTTAGTTTTGGTTTCAGTTCAGGGACTATCCTAAAGGTTTTGTTTTCATGCAATAGTTTTGTTTAACATGCAAGAAAAAGTAAAGTACCGTGCATGTAAGTAAATTGCAATAAAGTAAATTGCAATAAAATAAATGCATACCTGGAGGGTCTTCCCGTCATCCCAAGCTGCACTTAAAACACACGTTAAGGCATTTAAATATTTCAACAAGTAACTAGGTAAAGCTAAGAGAAGGGTTTTGGTTGTCTACCAAATTCCTAATCCTATTGCTAGTCATCTCCTATGACGTCTGGGTTGTTGTGTTTTGTTTAAGGATGATTTTCTTCATCAAAGAACAATTAAATTCAATTTTTCTTCAAAAACATCCCATCATATTGAGGAAGTGCTTAGGACAAGTCCTAAACATCTTTTCAATACTTCTGGGATTATTTTGAGCCCAAGTAAATTTTATTGTACGGATGAATTGATCATCCAAGGATATTTTATTTTGTTTTGTTTCTTGCTCAGTGAACTAGGATGTTTGAATATCTCATGTGTGAAGTGACATTTCACTTAATACTCTATTTAAGAGTTATAATAACTAAAGCATTTAAGGGCAAGTTGGGTTGTTGAGAATTTTAATCATTCTCAATTCAAAGTTTGAGTTAATGATTTAAAGTAATTTAATTATGAGGTTTAAGTTTGGAATAGTGTTTAAACTATTTTAGATTTAATTTAAATCTTTACATTTTCAATTATCTTAGTATTTCAGATTGATGTTTATGTTTTAAATTTACTTAGATAGAAAGAGGTTTTAGGATCATTGATATGTTTTGATTTAGCTCTTAATGATTTCATTCAGGTTTGTTGTTAAGTGATTTAATTTAATTTAATTTAATTTGATTTAATTCAATTTTATTTATTTTTATTTAATTTAATTTAATTTTAATTAATTATAATTTAATTTAATTTTAATTTATTTTTAGTTTCAATATTTTAAATTTAATCTAATTTAATTTTTAAGGTGTTAATTTAATTTAATTTAAACTTTGACTTGACTTAATTTAATTTAATTTAATTTAATTCCAAGATTTTAAATTTGATTTTAAATATTAGTTTATTTTTAAGTTAAGAACTAAATATTGTTAAAGTGACTTATTTAGAGATTTTTAAATTAAAGAACAAATATCCTCTTAATAATATCCCTATTTTATCAATCCAAATTTAAATGTATTCTTTTCAAAATTCAAATTATTTAATTAATTAGAGTTTCACTTTGATATTTTTTTAAAGTGTTTAATGGGTTTCTACCCTTTTAATTTCCCTAAGTTTCAATCATCCAAGAGAAAATTAAAATCAAATATTTTACCCTCCATTTTGATTAAACCTAAAGTTTTAATTAAGGGTTAAAATTCTTAATTACCTTTATGCCCTTTTAAGCTTATTTATTTCATAACTCACTAAATTGAGCTCAAATGAATTTGAAATTTTTATGTCACCTCACTCACATGTCATTTAAGACATTAGAGGAGAAAATATGATTTTTCTGAATTTAATTTATTTATATAATTATTTTTAGTAGAAAATAGGGGTTTTCAAGGAAAATTCAACAACATGACGAAGGAAAGGTTTCTATCCTTAAGAAAATTATGGGATGTTCGTAATGACTAGAGGACCACTTGGACAAATTTTGGTGATTTTTTTCAATTTTGTTTTATTTATTATAATTATTTTGAATTTTAGAGTATTAATTAATTTTAAAATAAAATAAAGGTTAAATAATAGAATTTTTATTTTTTTTAAATTTCTCTAACCTCAAGGAGTCCAAAGAAACAAATTTTATAATTTTTTTATTTTTTTTGATTTATTAGAATTATTTTAGTGAAGAAGGTTGAAAAATCATTTTTTAATATTAAAAATTACATTAAGCCTTTAAAATTCAATATCTTACCCTAGGGACTTAAGAAAAATTTTTGGGTTGTTCCTAAATGATTAGGAGTCAAAATGTGACATTTTTATGATTTTTAATATTTTTATGATTTTTTTTATTTTTTAATTATTAAAATATTGAAATATTGTGAAAAATCAACTTTTTTAGAAAATTCCAAATTTAATTTTCCTGAACTTCTCTGATATCAGAGAAGCTCCAAAAACATTTTTGTGAATTTTTGAAAAGGTTTTTTGGTTTTATGAATTTTTAAAGTTCCATTTTGCTTATGAGGTTTAATCAATCCATTTGGTGGGGTTAATCAAGTCCAATTGATTTCAAAATTTTATGTAAGGTTCCCCTGGCCCTACAGAGTAATGGAGAATTGTTTTCAAGTAGTTTGATGTGTGGTTAACCCTAATTAATTCAAATTCAATTTTAGGGGTTTAGGCCAATTAAGGTTATTATGAATGAATTAACTCAAAATACATTTTTTATAGGGTCCACTGGTCCTAAGAAACACCACCAAATTTTCCTTGAATTTATTTTACAACATGCTAATTATTAGAATTAAAATACCTAAAATAGTGACATGAACTTGAAAAATAAATAACTCTTCACAGAGATGTTCTCTGACCTTGAAAAATTTAGGGAATGTTCCTAAAATCAGAAGCTTCAAAAGCCCTATGGTCTCATGCCATGGTGAATTGTCTATGCAAATGGAGAATCAAAACATTGAAATAGTAAATAAATTATTAAAAATAAAATACTAATCCAATTAACTTGATTTCTTTTCCACATTATTCTCCTCTAATCACTGAGCAAGAGGGTATTTTTATTTTATTTTTGTGATTTTTCTATGTAATGATATGAATTTTTGAAGTTCTGATATTTAAATAATTCAAAAATACCCTAATTTCCTACTTATCCGATTCGGCGTCGCGTCATCCTACGGCGGATCGAAAGCCCACGCGTCGCTCTGTGATTCGGCGCCGCTATCTGACTCAGCGCTCCAGGGGCCCGCGGTTCACGTAACATTCCGCTGTCCGCCTTGATCTCGACTGTCTGCTCGATACACGCGCGATCCAACGGCTTCTGGTCATCGTCTACGACTGGTGTGCGCCCGTGACTGTCCACACTCAAACCCTAATATCTCTCTCAATTCTCAATGGATTTTTGAGTTTTTATGCTCTATGGATTCGTCTTGAAGAGACGAACACATCCATATGGTTTATAAGCTATGAAATTAACTCAAAAAAATGGGGAATTGCTGGAAGCTCGGGAGGAAGAATGAGTTCATACCTTTGCTCAGAGAAGTGAAGCTTCGATCTAAGGGTTGTGTCACTTTCGATTGAGTCCAAGCAAACTCCAGATGAAGTCTCTGGCTCTGGGGAATTGCTAAAGTATGAAAGTGTCCACAACCAATCACAAAGCTTAAAGGATGGAAGCAATGGCTGGCCTGGTGAGGAGGCTTTTGCTGGGGAACTTCTCCTCTTGGTCTGGTGAAGGTGTAGGGTCAATCAATTTGAAGATTTGCTCACTGTGGTGAAGTGTCCTATTTTTGAGGTGAATTTTTAACTCAGAAATTGAGCTCTGTTAATGGGGATTAGGGCAAAGGAACACTGGGGTTAAACTACTCTGGGTTAGGGGAAGGTCCTGGAGTAATTTTGGCAGAGTTTCCTCAAGGTTTTGTTCATCACCTTATTTGGCTGAGAGGTGGTGGTGTTTAGATAGACATGGCTCGAGGGCTTCCCAGGGGCAATTGGAGGCTGGGATCAGCTGCTCAGGGGAGGAGAAGAAGAGCTCTGGTGTCCACTAGGGTTGGGACAGCTCAGCAAGGGAGAATTTGAAATTTTGGCTCAGATGGAGCTCTCGGCCATGGTGTTTTCAGGCGACCCAGGTGGCTGGCCGGCCAGGCATTGGTCACCATCTTGACCAGTGAGGTCAGGGCTGGGGTTTGGTGAGTTCAATTGGCATTCGACATGTGTAAAGGATTTGATTTAAATGGAATGGTGGAGAATTCATTTTGGCTTAATTTGTTCCAATGCATGGATTAAACTAGGGGCACCTCCCCAAGGCTGGTTTGGGCAGAAGAGAAAGTCATTTGGATCAGCTTGATTAGTGGGGTCAAGTCACAATCCAAGTACAATTAGGCTTAAGCATGAGTTAGGGGAGACATGGGAATGGTTATTGACTCTTAAGGAGTGCTTAAAGGCCTTCCTCCTTTTTCCACTTATGGGGTGTTGACAATCCCAAGATTCTCATGGATCTCATGTGCCTTGTGCGTGGCTCCAAGGCTTGCTCATGGCTTAGGAATGGCTTGGCTCACTTGCATGAGAAAGGGATTTTGGGATTTTTGAAATTTAGGGGTATTTTGGCATGAGGCTTGATTTAGATTTATTTGATGATGGAATTGGAACTTAGGGAATTATTTTGATTAAATGGATGACAAATGAAAATGTCATATGGGCTTTAGAGTCAATTTTAGGCTTTTGAAATTGTCATGGGATGGGCTTTTAAAGTGGTTTAAGGAAGTGGGCTTTTGGATTTAAAATAAATTTGGGATAAAAATTTTGTAAAGGATTGTTCCAAATAAATGTGGCAATTGGTTTAGGCATGTGTCATGAGTGGTTTGGAACAAGTTTAAAGTGAATTTGAATTGAATTGGGTTGAATTTGGGTTTTTTTGGTAACGGGGCCAAAGTGGGTCAAATTGGGCTAACTTGGGCTAAGGTTGGGCTAATGTTGGATTTAATGTAAAATTAATGTTGGAAAATATTTATGGGACTGTTACAAAGAGCTTTCAATTTTGGTTGGGCTCTAATTTTGGGATTTGGGCCCATTTGGACTAGGTTTAGGCATAGGTCAATTTAAGGGATTTTTGTTTTGGGTTAGGTTTGGGTGGAGTTTAGGTTCAAATTTTAGGAAAATCAAGTTAGTTTTTTGTTTTTGGGAATTTTAGGATGGTTTTAGAAAAGATTTGGGGCCAATTGGGGTTGAATTGGACTAGGTTTGGGCTAGGTTTAGGTCATGGTCCAAAATTGAACCCTAAGCCCCAAATTGGAATTGAGCCCAAATGTCAGTCAAATTGGACTTGGATTTAGTCTAAATTGATATTGGGGATATTGAATTGAAGTTTAGAATTAATTTGGACCAAAATTGAGGTCAATTGGGGTGGTTTGGTTTGACATTGGGTTCACTTGGGTTTAAAATGGGTCAAATTGGGGGTTTTGGTAAAAGTGGGGTAAATTGGCAAACTTGGCCCATAGTGTAATTGAACAAAATGAAATTGGGAATATTTGGGATTTTCTGGAATTTTCTGGGAATTTTTAGAATTTTTAGATTTTTGGGGTAAAAGGGTATTTTGGTAATTTTGGGGGGTTTTAGGGGTATTTTTGGAAATTTTGGTGTTTTTTGCCAAAGATGGTCAACTTGAGTGGTGGGAAGTGTTTGGGATTGATTTTGAGGAATTTTGGGTAACTTAGGTAATTTTGCAAGTTTTGGGTCATTTCAAGGGTATTTGGTAGGTTTGGTGGGTCCGGGGCCCCGGGGTCAAAAATTGAAATTTTGGAAAAATGAAGATTGATCAAGTGTGAGTTAAATGTAATCACTTTGGTTAAGCCATGAAGTCATATTAAGCCCATATGAGCCATGAGATAACTCATTTGAGGCATTCACTATGTTGTTCGCCAGAGGCTTAGGGGTTAAGGACCATCAATATGAATTACCTACATGAGTCAGGAAGTCAAATTGGGTGAGTGTGTGGTTTTAGGACTTGGAATGTGTGTGAGAATGTGTTGTATGTGCAAGTAAACTCTCACCAGACCAGGCCATCTAGGGTATTCTTAAGGCCAAAAGTCATATAGGGAACTCATCCTTTAAACCTCCACATTTGATTTCAACCCTTTAGGTGATTAGAGGTCTACAATCAAACTTGTGGGGTTTGTAGGGAGTTAATAAGTAGTTTGAATTTCTAAGTGGAAGGTCCCATTTCTAGTCCTCTAAGATTAGTCAAAAGAAAAGCTTAAGGCTATATCCTATGTACTAAAGAGAGGAGCAAAAGACCTCATCAAAAATGAGGTCAACAAATGGACCCCCAATAGGTGTGGTGTGCTAAACAAGCACTCCCCGCATATTGGCGTTGACAGAAGAGATCAACAAAACCAACACAGATATCCAAGTGATGAACTTAGGACGAAGTAGAATAATTTCTACTGGGGAGTATCAGGTACATTTCTAAGACTAGAGATTCCTGTACTCTCGCTGGGGAAAAGAGAAGGAGGTGAATTCCAAATCACAAGATCTGGGGAATTTGAATTAGATTTCATTTTACCTTTAAATTTCAAGTTTCAATGTGTGAGTTTTAATTTCGATTTGTTGCGAGTTTCAATTTCGATTGAAGTTTAATTTAAATTCGATTTAAGGAAATTTTTGAATTTAAAATTTGGATTTGAAATGAGAATTGAAACCTGGGTTTCAACCCCGGGACTGCTAAGAGAATTGGAATTTAGGTACCAGCCTCGGAGTGAGAATCAGAGTTTATGTATCGACGAAAAAAGGATGAGAATCAGAATTTAGGTACTGATCTCGAGAGGGTGAGATTTGAAATTTAAGTGTCAAACCTGAAAGAGAATCGAAATTTAGGTATCGATCTCGGAAAGAGAGTCGGAATTCAGGTACCGACCTCGGAAAGGATGAGAATCAGAATTTAGGTACTGATCTCGGAATGAGAACTAGAATTTAGGTACTAGTCTCGAAATGAGAATTGGAATTTAGGTACCAGTCTGGGAAGAGAGTCAAAATTTAGGTATCGACCTCAAAAAGGATGAGAATCAGAATTTAGGTACTGATCTCGGAATGAGAACTAGAATTTAGGTACCAGTCTTGAAAGTGAGAATTGAAATTTTGGTTTCAATCTCGGAAGAGAGTCGAAATTTAGGTATTGACCTCGAAAAGGATGAGAATCAGAATTTAGGTACTGATCTCGAAAGTGAGAAGTGAAATTTAGGTATCAATCTCGGAAGAGAGTCGAAATTTAGGTATCGACCTCGAAAAGGATGAGAATCAGAATTTAGGTACTGATCTCGAAAGTGAGAATTGAAATTTAGGCATCAATTCGAAAGAGAATCAAAATTTTGGTATCTACCTCGAATAGGATGAGAATCAGAATTTAGGTACTGATCTCGAAAGTGAGAATTGAAATTTAGGTATCAATCACAGAAGAGAGTCAAAATTTAGGTATCGACCTCGAAAAAGGATGAGAATCTTAATTTAGGTACTGATCTCAAAAGTGAGAATTGAAATTTAGGTATCAATTCGAAAGAGAATCAAAATTTAGGTATCGACCTCGAAAAGGATGAGAATCAGAATTTAGGTACTGATCTCGAAAGTGAGAATTGAAATTTAGGTATCAATCTCGGAAGAGAGTCGAAATTTAGGTATCGACCTCGAAAAAGGATGAGAATCAGAATTTAGGTACTGATCTCGAAAGTGAGAATTGAAATTTAGGTATTAATTCGAAGGAGAATCGAAATTTAGGTATCGATCTCGAATGAGAGTCAGAATTTAGGTACCGGCCTCGAAATGAGAACTGGAATTTAGGTACCAGTCTCGGAAGTTTAGAATTGAAATTTAGGTATCAATTCAAAAGAGAATCGAAATTTAGGTATCGATCTCGAATGAGAGTCGGAATTTAGGTACCGACCTCGAAATGAGAACTGGAATTTAGGTACCAGTCTCGGAAGTTTAGAATTGAAATTTTGGTATCAATTTGAAAGAGAATCGAAATTTAGGTATCGATCTCGAATGAGAGTCGGAATTTACGTACCGACCTCGAAATGAGAACTGGAATTTAGGCACTAGTCTCGGATGTTTAGGTTTTTAGTACGTTTACTTTCACTTTTGTGTTTTACTGTACATTTACTTTATGCAAATCATTATATATGCTTGTGAAAACTGGAATCACCTCACAACATTCAAAATATAAAACAACTCAAAATTTAATCACAAACAAAATAAAACTTGCAATTGTATCAAAACTTAAGACGTCTCAATGGATGACTGGGAATCCCTCGAACAAAGTAACCTACGTGTTGCTGACGAGATTTCCCATGGTCTGGACGAAAGTATGGAACTCATTAAGTTGGGTTTAGTAGATTCGTATGGACTAAGCGAATCAAATGAGAATGGTGATGCCAGAATGAGGGAACCGTGGGATCCTAATCGGTGTCACCATAATTAACTTAAAAAATTGTTTTAATTAAAACACTAAGCCACTTCAATTTTCAACCTTCTAGAACATGACACTTCTCTCACACCCCTAATTGCCAATTCTTAAACTTAACCAGCTACAACGAGGAGTGTGGAGCATGCATCGTGGGCAGCACAGCCATCTTCAACAGAAGAACATGTCTACTTCAGCTAAACCTTTCCTTAGAGTTAAAACAACAAGCCATAGGACTTCGTGGTAGCTCGTCTAGTGCGACATAAATCCTCACCTCATCTTTTAGGCATTTGCACAGCCATGTTGTGCAATCTAAGGCCTAACTTGCCTTAGGTTTCTGAGGTTGTCATCCGATATGACATAAACCCTCATATCATTCAGGCTATTTATATGATAGTTATCAAGTGCATGTAAGCCCTACTTAATAAAACTGGTAGGAGTAAACACAAAATAATTTTTCTAAACTAAAGCCAAATAATATGATAGTTTGGGATGTCACCGAGGCTCACCTCCAGATCTGTGGTACCCCCTACTCCTCTCCCCTTTGATTCCCAAAATAAATGTTCCACTTTGCACCACTCTTCTAATGGATTTACTGTTACATCACATACTTAGAGAACCCTACCCTTTGAAATTCATGGAAATGGATACCTGACACGCCTAAAATATATATGCTTTTTGCTATATCATTTTACTTATTTTTTGATGATATTACAATTTAAAGGAAGGTATTTTGTATGTTTTTTGGTTTTAGGTACAAGAAATGGCGATTGGAGCAAAAGGAAACAAAAACGGTGCAATTTGGAGCAAAAATGAGCAAGAAATGAAATTCTGTCCTGACACCTTTCGATAAGTCTTTTGATGCTTAATCTCTTTTACACTTCTTGCATATTTTTGAATGAGATTATACTTTTAAGAAAGGTTGTTTTTATGCTTATTTTGTAGGGCTATCTGTTACGAACGCAACGCAACTGAAATGGGGCGAAACAGAGTTGAAACGGAGCCAAACGGAGCGAAACTGTGGAGCCGCGCAGCAGCTTGCTCGCCGACGGCGAGGTCAATCTCGCCGATGGCGAGATTTACCCGAGAGCACCGAAATAAGCCCGAAAAGCTCGCCGACAGCGAGCTCAAACCCGCTGACGGCGGCCGGAAGCTTCTGGACCGACTTTTGGGCGGTTATGGCCGAAATTCAACGTATCTGGACGCTTTTTCGAAGGAGTGCTTATGGAAACTCTTCAAACTTCATCCGTACTCTTTAAAATGGCGAATATGGGTTAGATTAGAAAGGAATTTTTAGAGAGAAAAAATAGAAAAAATGGGAGAAAAACTTAGAGGAATGTTTAGGATTCTTAGATTAAGAGTAGAAATGTAGATTTCAAACCTTTTGGAGAGATTGGAGAGGAGATTTTGAGAGAATTTGTAAGGGACATCACTAGCATTGCATGGATCACTGGGAGACTTTAAGGGAAAGATCTTCGTCTTTCTTTCAAGGGGAAAAAGTTAAGTATTGTTCTTCATTATCTTATAATTTTATAAACATTTATTTAGTGGATTTGCTTTTGTTAAATGAAGTTTCCTTTATGTTTTCTTCGTGCTTTGTGACGCATCTCTCTTACTCTTTATTTTTCTTTGAAAATAGTGGCATAAGAAGATTATGCCATTATTTTCAATTTACTTTTCTTTTCTAATGAGTAGAATTCATGCTTTGGATTTTGTGATGCATGTTAGAAGTTAATTTAGATATAAATGTGATGGTTTTTACTTGCTCTTCATTTACAACGCAACTAAAATCCTTAATTCGGTCCTATCGTTTGGGTGCTGAAGTGTAGATGTTAGCCCTCAGGCGAGGGGAACGTGGGAGCTCCAAAGTGGCAGCCGGTATCCTCCCAGTCTAGCCGCAGATTCAGTAACCAAGCATAGGATTAGTCAATGTTCTTTATGCCTGGACCAAAGGGTAAAGAATAAGATTACTCCTATTTGGCACATATAATATTAAATGCATCTCATTCCTATTCATTATCTATTTCATTACATAAGAATAGTAGTTTTTAATATCTCAAAATTCTCCAAACCAACTCATCCAAAAAGGGTTATCTTTAGAATTATTATTCGCATTTAGTTATAGTTACTATTACATTTAACACTTGCATTTAGAAGTAGTTGCTAGATAAAACACAATTTTAATCGACATTTCAAACTAAGGACTATTAGTAGTAGACTAGAATTTAACTAAAGACTTCTTACTTCACTTCCTCGTGGGATCGATATTGGGGTTTTTAAAGAAAACTATATTACTTGAAACGATACGTATACTTGCGTAGTACCCCTAGTGTGTAAAATATTTTCTAATTTTTATATCATTTAAGATTTTGCACACTAGCCGCTATTTATAAATTGGGTCAAGTTTTTTTTCGCCATCTTTTGGAAGTTAATTTACTGCGTAATTGCGGGTCGGGTCAAGTTTTTGGCGCCGTTGCCGGGGAAGCTTCGGTAAGAACTTTAGGAGAATTTTAGTTGAAGCAATTAGGCTTAGATTTGGAAAACTGTAGTGTAGTAAAAACTATTTTTTTGTGAAAAATTTTTTTGTTGTATGAAACATTGTTGTGAAAAAATTATTTGTGTGAAAAATATGGTGTTCGTAAAAATATTTTGTTGTGTTGAATATATTTCGTTATTTATTTGTTTAATTGTTAATATAATATTTGTTGTGTTACGTATGCGAAACAAAGGATCTGTAGGACTTGTGCCTTATGATCCCGAGTTTGAAGAAAATAAAAAAATAAAAATTCAGAAAGGACTCAAAAAACTAGAAGTGGAAATGGAAAACTTTCAAGATAATAAATTAGAAAATCATCATAAATTATCGAGGGATTGCATAAATCCTACGACGGATGAAATTCACTTAAGTATACAATATCCCGTCGTAGAAGCTGACTCATTTGAAATAAATTCTGAGATTATCCAACTGGTGCAGAACAATCAGTTTAGAGGAACTCGTTTGGAGGAACCCTATTTACACTTATCAAATTTTCTAGAACTTTGTGTTACATTTCGTTATAATGGTATGTCAGACGATGCTGTTAGACTAAGGATTTTTCCTTTCTCACTAAGGGATAAGGCTAAAATGTGGTTATACTCGTTAGCACCTGGTTCTATTAAAAATTGGAAGGAGTTAACTCAAAAATTCCTAGCTAAGTATTTTCCACCTTCAAGGACTACTCAAATTAGAAACAATATTATCTCATTTTGTCAGTATGAAGAGGAATCAATATACGAAGCTTGGGAAAGATTTAAGGAACTCCTAAGAAAGTGTCCACACCATGCTCTGCCTGATTGGTTAATCATTCAAACTTTTTATAATGGGTTAGTAGGATCCCTTAGGTCTATTATCGATGCTCGCTTTCGTGGTTCATTAATGTCAAAATCATTTGGTGAAGCGTATGCATTAATTGAAGAAATGGCTACTAATGAATTTCAATGGCCCTCTACAAGGGTAAATCATAAAAATGTAGCTAGTGTTCATGATACAGATACAATTTAAATTCTTGCATCTCAGATTGCTGCAATATCAAGGAAGTTGGACCAATTTGGAATGAACCAACCTCAATTTACTCCTGTAAGTGAGGAAAGTTCATTAGGGCCTATAATTGATTCTAAATTATCATATGAGACTTTAAATACCATAAACAACCCATATTATAACTTTTACAACCCGTGTTGGGAGAACCATCCTAAATTTAACTTGAATCATACTACTGATGGTGGAAACCAAAAATGGGAAAATAATCATGTGAATCCTAATGGAAGTTGGAATAATTAGGGGAACGCAAACTATAGACTTTCATATCCACCGGACTCTAACAATGATCAACAATTTGAGGATAAGAAGATGTTTATGGAAGAAGTGGTATTGCAAATGGGAAACCAGTTACAAAGTCAAAATACTACGATTAAATACATAGAGAATCAACTGGGACAAATTGCTAATTCACTTAGCAATAGACACCAAGGAACACTTCCTAGCAACAATGAGATCAACCCTAAAGAGAACACTAATGAACAAATAGAAGCTGTCCAATTAAAAAGTGGAAAAGAAATAGAGGAAGTGGTTAGAAAAGAGAAAGATGTTGTGAGAGAAACAAATGAAACTAAAGGACCTGAAGAACATGTTTCTAAGGATCTGGAAAAATTAATATCTCCAACTAAAATCAATTTGGAAAAACCACCACCTCCATTTCCTCAAAGACTTAGACAAGCATGAGTTGGATAAAAAATTTTCAAAGTTCATGAAAGTACTTAAGAAGTTAACGATAAATATTCCTTTTATCGAAGCTTTGGAACAGATGCCAAGTTATGCAAAGTTTATGAAGGATATATTAAACAAGAAAAGGAAATTTAGGGATTACGAGACAATTGCACTAAGTAAGGAGTGCAGCGCTTTACTTCAGAAAAATTTTCCTCAGAAACATAAATATCCTTATAGCTTTACAATTCCTTGTGCAATTGGAGAAAAATTATGTGGAAAAGCTTTATGTGATTTAGGAGTGAGCATTAATGTGATGCCTCTATCTATATTTAAAAGGTTAGGTTTAATCGATATTTCTCCCACTACTGTAACCCTTCTGTTAGCTGATCGATCTATCATTTATCCAAAAGGAGTTATAGAAGATGTGCTTGTTAAAGTGGATAAATTTATCTTTCCTTTGGACTTTATTGTATTAGATATGGAGGAAGATAAAGAAATTCCAATTATTTTAGGGAGACCTTTCCTTGTTATTGGACAAGCTATGATAGATGTGTAAAAAGGAGAGTTGACTATGAATATTAATGACCAGGAAGTAACTTTTGATGTATTAAAGGCTATGAAATATCCAGTTGAGAGAAAAGATGATGATTGTTTTGGATGGATGAAATTGATTATTTAAGTAAAGACCATTTCCAAGAAATTTTTGAGGGTAAGTTAGCAGATGACATTGAAGTAGATTTTCATGATGATTCGAAAAGGTTATTTAAAGAAGACTGTATGTATGTTCAGGAGAGGTGTGAAATGATGGACTCTACAAAAAATAGTAAAATTTTAATTCCATTTGTTGAAAAATCTCATGAACTTAAGATGGATGAACCCCATACAAATTTAAAGCCTATCTACTTAGGGAATTCATCTATACAACCAGTCTTTATATCTTTAGATGCGACTCAATCAAAAGAAAAACCTGAATTAAATGATGAACAAGGTAAAATTATTGAACTAGGACTTGGAAGAGAATTTGGGGATAAATTTCAAAAGAACTTAGAGTTGAGAAAAGAGGATAAGGATATTGGAAGACCATTAGAAGAAATTCCTAAGGAATTAGAAAAACCTATTTTCTCAACTAAGATAGATCCTCAATCATTTTATAACTATAAAGGGGAAGAATTGGAAAATAACTTGAGTCATAAGAGTGACATAGAAGAATTTGATCTTGAATCTGAATTATTTAAAGAGAATCTGATCCAAAATTTGGGAGATATTGAAGTATCTTATAAAGATCCATTTCTTATAAATTTCAAAGATGATATTAATATGCAATTTCAGAAAATTAATAGAAGAATATTGGATCTAGAAAGAAATATGACGAACATAGATATGAATTCATCTGAAAATGAAGAGCCGAATGAAAAATTAAAATTTGAGGATTTTATAGGAATCCTCGGATCTGGAAAGGATTGGGCGATTGATCGAGGATTACTTAAATGGAATTTTGATCCAGGAGGAATCATTTGTCGGGCTAATGACGTTAAACCAAGCGCTTTATGGGAGGCAACCCATAGTTATCAGTGTGCTTTGATTTAGTATGCTTCGAGAGTCATGATTGTTGGTGATCTATTGTATTTGCTTTATAGTGATCGATAAGTTTGATTGTTGTTGGTAGATGTTTGGATTGTTAGTAGTTTGATTTGATCTTTGTGTGTCATGAGAGAGTTGATTCCTTAACTTCTTATTATGGTTAAACTTTTATGTTCTCTTGTAGTAGTTGGATCGACGAGTCCACCGTGACTTGGGTCTCACCTAGACTTAAGTTTTACAAGAGAAATCATGAATTTCAAACATTGATAATTCCATCTTAATTTGTTACTTCCTTTCTGCAACTTTATTTTCATTAGATAGGAGTCATGAACCTATTCGATGAATACTATGTGGATGATCTCACACTATCTTTATAACTCGTTAGAGGTGCTTAATTATAAGGATTAGGTGATGCCTAAGATTGGTGTCCGGAAACCAATTTATCGGGTGTAATCTTATCTTTGGGATTATAATCTAAAAAATCATTTTAAAGTGCCTAATTTACTAGTGTAGTGATTCCGTTAAAAATTGGAAGTAAATTAGTGAGATGCGATGAGTTAAATGATGAATTAACCTCATTTATCATATGTGTGTTTATGTTTGTGTTACAACTTTATTTAGGTCTTGAAGAACATTTTTATAATCCCTTGTCGATACATGCTATGCTAGTTAGACTTTAGTTTAGTTAATTTCATTTTGACATGATTAGTTTAGATTTACTTTCTACTGCATATTGTTCTGCCCTAATGAATACTTGCAAATGATTTTAATAGACATTTGTGGTAGATAGAATTTCTAAATTATTTTCTTCCTGCTTATATTTTTTGTACTAAATGCTATATATGTTAAAAATTAAGTTTGGGGGTAGGAAGAAAAATAAAATTTTGATATGAAAATACTTCCTTTTAGTGCAATTTTATTACAAGTATATTTTAGGCTAGATTTACTTTCTCCTGCAATCATTTTATCCCGATTATGCATGAATATGAATTTGATAGAATGTTGTAGTAGTAAGTATATTCAATCTTTACTTTTTCTTCCTGCTATATTTTATGAAATTAATTACAAAATATTTTACAATTTAAGTTTGGGGGGAAGAAAAATATTAACTCTTATTTGTTCTCAATTGTCATATTTTCAAAAAAAAAAAATTATTAACATAACTTCTGGCAATTGTACCTCGCTTGAGATAACTAAAACTTTTTATTTTGATTGAATATTATGGAAGGATTGGATGATATTTTTTTAGTAATAAAAGTTAATTTTATAAGGGTAAGATATTTAGTATGAAAGAATTTGATTATAGTTAACTAGTTAAAATAAAGAAAACTGTATTTTTGAAATGTTAAGAGACTTAAAGTATTGTGTGTTAAGAGGAGATTATGACTTTATGATGAATAATAAAGCTAATACCTAATTATAAAGTAAGAATGTGTTTTAAGTTTGAACTTTAGAAAGAGGAGAGTGAAGTTCAAAATCATTACAGGCTCTCCAGATATAGTAATCCTCCTTAAAAAAATATAGAAAAAGAAAAGAGAGTGAAAAAAAAAGAGGATTGAAAATGATCCCGAAAGAAAAGAAAAAAAAAAGAAAAAAGAAGAGAAATATTTATGAGGAGAAGCTTGAGGAGATGCCTAATCAAAAATTGGCTTCACTTGAGTCTCCCTAAAGGGAGAACTTGATTTCATTTCTGAATTTATATTTAAAGTATTGGCCTACATTCTGATGAAGTTTACATGAACTTCTTTTTCACATAATCTTTCAAGGCACTCTTAATGTAACAAATTATGGTTTATCTTGAAATAAATAGAAGACTAGAACTCTTTGACTTGATTGCTAAATATTCTTATACCTGTAGCATTAACCTGAGTTACTGAATTTCTTTCTAAAAATCTAACCAATATATTCCTTTGAATGAAAAATTTTAGTGTCTTACATGTGGAAAGTACGTTGTCTTGAGTTATATTTTTATGTAGTAAAAGTGTTACTTGAGGACAAGTAACAGTTAAGTTTGGGGGATTTTGACACGCCTATAATATATATGCTTTTTGCTATATCATTTTACTTATTTTTTGATGATATTACACTTTAAAGGAAGGTATTTTGTATGTTTTTTGGTTTTAGGCACAAGAAATGGTGATTGGAGCAAAATGAAACAAAAACGGTGCAATTTGGACCAAAAATGAGCAAGAAATGAAATTCTGTCCTGACACCTTTCGATAAGTCTTTTGATGCTTAATCTCTTTTACACTTCTTGCATATTTTTGAATGAGATTATACTTTAAAGAAAGGTTATTTTTATGCTTATTTTGTAGGGCTATCTGTTACGAACGCAACGCAACTGAAATGGGGCGAAACGGAGTTGAAACGGAGCCAAACGGAGCAAAACCGTGGAGCCGCGCAGAAGCCTGCTCGCCGACGGTGAGGTCGATCTCGCCGACGACGAGATTTACCCGAGAGCACCGAAATAAGCCCGAAAAGCTCGCCGACAGCGAGCTCGAACCCGCTGACGGCGGCCGGAAGCTTCTGGACCGACTTTTGGGTGGTTATGGCCGAAATTCAACGTATCTGGACGCTTTTTCGAAGGGGTGCTTATGGAAACTCTTCAAACTTCATCCGTACTCTTTAAAATGGTGAATATGGGTTAGATTAGAAAGGAATTTTAAGAGAGAAACAATAGAAAAAATGGGAGAAAAACTTAGAGGAATGTTTAGGATTCTTAGATTAAGAGTAGAAATGTAGATTTCTACCCTTTTGGAGTGATTGGAGAGGAGATTTTGAGAGAATTTGTAAGGGATTTCACTAGCATTGCATGGATCACTGGGAGACTTTATGGGAATGATCTTCGTCTTTCTTACAAGGGGAAAAAGCTAAGTATTGTTCTTCATTATGTTATAATTTTGTAAACATTTATTTAGTGGATTTGCTTTTGTTAAATGAAGTTTCCTTTATGTTTTCTTCGTGTTTTGTGACGCATCTCTCTTACTCTTTCTTTTTCTTTGAAAATAGTGGCATAAGAAGATTATGCCATTATTTTCAATTTACTTTTCTTTTCTAATGAGTAGAATTCATGCTTAGGATTTTGTGATGCATGTTAGAAGTTAATTTAGATATAAATCTGATGGTTTTTACTTGCACTTCATTTACATTGCAATAAGGGCCCATTGTAGTGTTAAAATTCGTTGTAATTGCATCGACCCGAAAGGGCGGTGTAATTCTCAACAAAGTGGAACCACATTCAAATTCCATGGATGGTGAAGTTCATAGAAGTTGAATGCAAATAAATAGGGAAATAATATTAATCGGGCGCAGAATTGGAGATTTAGAGTGACAGGCTAAAATCCTTAATTCGGTCCTATCATTCGGGTGTCGAAGTGTAGATGTTAGCCCTCGGGCGAGGGAACGTGGGAGCTCCGAAGTGGCAGCTGGTATCCTCCCAAGCTCTAGCCGTGCATTCAAGTAACCAAGCATAGGATTAGTCAATGTTCTTTATGCCTGGACCAAAGGGTAAAGAATAAGATTGCTCCTATTTGGCACATATAATATTAAATGCATCTCATTCCTATTCATTATCTATTTCATTACATAAGAATAGTAGTTTTTAATATCTCAAAATTCTCCAAACCAACTCATCCAAAAGAGTTATCTTTAGAATTATTATTTGCATTTAGTTATAGTTACTATTACATTTAACACTTGCATTTAGAAGTAGTTGCTAGATAAAACACAATTTTAATCGACATTTCAAACTAAGGACTATTAGTAGTAGACTAGAATTTGACTAAAGACCTCTTACTTCACTTCCTCGTGGGATCGATATTGGGGTTTTTAAAGAAAACTCTATATTACTTCGAAACGATACGTATACTTGCGTAGTACCCCTAGTGTGTAAAATATTTTCTAATTTTTATATCATTTAAGATTTTACACACTAGCCGCTATTTATAAATTGGGTCAAGTTTTTTTTGGCCATCTTTTGGAAGTTAATTTACTGCGTAATTGCGGGTCGGGTCAATACCCTTGATCTAAATCAAGAGTTCTTCTAAGTGACTTCGATCATTTGGGAGGTAATTAATTATAGAAACTTGCGCCTATAGGAAACTTTAAAGAACCCAGGTAATATAAGCCCTAGTTAATCCTTTTGTATTAAATAGGGGAACTTGTCGGTCAACATAAAAGGTTCGCTGACGAGAACAAATGTCATAAATTTATTAGTTTATTTAATCGAGTTAAACTATCAAGTAATGTGTTTATTCCTCGGGATAGATGCATAGCTTGTGGTGTATTGTTCGTTAATTTAAACTAATGAAAATGTGAGATTGGTTCGATATCAAATTTTCAAAATAAAATGATATTTTCTAAATTATATATATATATATATATATATATATATATATTAAATTAAATCTTTCTTTAAAGCGGGCGACGGGATACCCATTTCGGCGACCGACGATTTCCAAAAAATAATAATTATATACATACATACATATATATATATATATATATATATATATATATATATATATATATATATATATATATATATATATATAACGACCGATGACTTTCCGGTGACTCTGTTGGGAATAGTTTCTCTCTGCATTATGATCAGGAATTTTCTGTTTTCAAACATCGGTAATGTGTCAACATCCCTCATGGTCCATATTATCATTCTTCCGTTGGCATGCTTGGCTCATTTCTTTCTTGGGCAAGTACGGTTAACTCTTTTAGGATCCGGGACAGTCTGTTTAATCATCCTTAAACAGAATGAGTTTAGGAATCTTTAGTGTTTTCTTTTTGTGTGGGGTTGGACCCCCAATGGGTGTGTTAATGCGTAGGGTGTGTTTTGAAATTAGCCCCGAACTAGGTCCTAAATTTCACTCATTTCTTGTCTCTCGGGTTTGATTTGCTGTTGGCAAGTTAAACCGATTCTTGAATCTCATATGTGTTGTTTAAATTCTGAAATTAATCGAAATCTATCAAATTACATACAAAACATGCTTTAAAGTCTAGTAACCAAGATGAAATAAAACAATGAAAATAAGAGAAAAAAATACATTTAAAAGAAAATCGCTCAGTTTATAGTGCAAGCGCAATAACTTGAGTACTTCGGTTGAAACTGCGAGGCATGGGACGTTACTGACTCCTGGAAATTCTTCAAATAACAAGAACAATGTCTTCGCCAAAGTGAATCTTTCTTTCACCACCAGAGTGGAGTTTTTTTTTAACAGGGACGAATTGCCTGACCTGGCAGTTATTAAGATTGGACAAGGTTTCGACAATGTTGAAGTCAAATTTGGGGATGTGACCGTCGCAATGACGAAGCCTAAAATGAGCAAGTCCATTAAGCTGTTGTAGAGTCCAACCTGAAGTCTGTTGAGGAACTCCCAATGCCAAAGAAGAAATGGATTGAAAAGAACTCTGATGACATTATAAACGTTGAAACTACTCTTAGGATCGCTTCTCCTCTTACTGTCAAATTCATTGTCACTGCACCAGTCGTTCCGCCGACTAAAGAAAAAAATATCCTATACAGGGAAGAGTCAGTCGACACCTGTATCCTGCCATTTTCTGAATTCAATATTGGGTCCAATTCAAAACCCGAGAAACTGACGAAGGCCCGGGAAAGCAGGTGCAGCTAGAGAGTTCTGAAAGTCGAGCAACCGCGACAGCCTCGACTACCACAGTACAGTCAGCCGTGCCAGCAACCATTTTAGCAGAGATCATACTGGTCAGATAGGAGAAAGACAATAGCAGAATGTCTCAACAGGAACTAATCCTTTAGGGATGACGCCGTAACAAAGATGTTACGTAGCTTAATAAAGAAGCTAGAATTTAGTTTATTGGAGCTGAAGAAGCCGAAGGAAGTGGACAAGAAAGACCATCCCAACTACTGTCCCTACCACAGATTACTTAGACATACGATAGATGGATGCTTCGTTTTCAAGGATTGGCTCGAGGAGAATTTTAAAAGTAGAAATGTAATGATCTCGAAGGAATTTTTAAAAGAACCTGAAAGAGGTTCTATAAAGATGATTTATGGCTATTCAATTGACTACTACACGACGACACTAGTGTCTACGGAAATAAGTGATGTTTCTGGAAAAATTTTAGTTGACCTCAAAGTTCTCAAAGAAAATTTAATTGTGTTTGTCCTGGAAAAGCTCTGAGCTGAGATTGCACAACTGTCTGAAGATCAGAAAGGAAATATTGAAGATGAAGGTTACAACCTAGCAGATTACATGGAAGGTAATTTTGTAGAAATCAACGTTGTTGAGACTAGGGCCACGTCATCTATGCTTGAGGCTCCTCTACCTAAGGAGAACACTGCAAAAGAGTACCAAAGGGCCATCCAACAAAGAGATGAGCAGACCAGTCACCTTGAGAAGAAGATCTACGATATGACAGCCGCCGTGACTACAATGCAAAGATAGTCACAACTACCTCGGATGGCTCCTCCAGAACCAAGCCAACCAAAAGCCGTTCATCTTGCGGATGAAAAAAGAGAGTTCACCTCTGACAAACAGCTGAAGAAGGGTTCAGTTCAGGGTTCAGAGCTGGAAAACTACATTAAACAGAGGGTCGAACAACAGATGAGAGAAGCCCTGGAGCGATCAAAAGGAGGGACATCAATTCTGAAAGGTAGGCCCTTCCCAGAAGAGTTTGATGTCATCCAATACCTCAAGTGTTTTGTATCACCTTTGTTCAAAACTTTCGACGGGACTGGAAACCCCCAATAGCATGTTGCACACTTTCGAGCAAGTTGGTACAATGCGGAGGAGTGTAGTGATGCGCTACTATTTCGACAGTTCGTGAGCAGTCTTTCAAGAATCGATTTCGATTGGTACACAAAATTACCAAACGATTCAGTAAATAATTTCACAGAAATGGAAAACCTTTTTGTCAAGCAATTTGTCTGAATTCAACACCACGTCACTATAGGCATTCTTGTAGAAGAGAAGCAGAGGTCGGACGAAACATTTGTAGAGTGCATTCTGCGTTGGAAAAATCATAGCATGAAATGCGAACCACAGCATCAGGAGCAACACACAATTGTGATTCTTCTAAAAAGCATCCACGGTCCAGTAGGTTTCTTACTCAAGGGACTTACGAGTAAGAGTTTGGAGAAGCTACTTAACAAAGTCGGAAATCTTCAACAAAGGACTAAACAACTTTAATGCCCTAATAACTGGGTTCTTCACTTTAAAGAATTTGGACTGGGTCCTAAGTAAATTTTGAAATAAAATAGTGTGGTTGAAATACGAGTAATTGACACGGGATATCACGAGCCTTTTAATTTTCTGTCAAGTGACAGGGTCCTGACTTTTGAATGCATTATAATATCACAGAATTCGTCTTAAGAAATATTTTAGAAATTATTAGTCAGGGTAGGTTGGACATTCAAAATATTTAAAAGAGATATGCTCCACCAGATATAGAAATTCTTAAAAAAAATCAATGGGATCAAAGAAAAGAAATTGTTGTGTGGAAGTCCTCTGAGAAGAAGCTTGAGGTTAGCATGAAATCAAAAATTGGTGTTAAAATTTAGACATTCAAAATCATTAAATTATGCTCTACCAGATATAGTAATTCTCAGCAAAACAAGGGGAAAAGATAAAAAAAGGAAAAATATTGTGTGAAAGCTTGATCCAAAAATCAAAAAAAAAATGAGTCTCCCTGAGAAGAAGCTTGAAGTGGACATAAAATTAAAAATTGGTGTCTGAATTCTCTTTTAATTGATAAGACTTGAAAGAGTATCTTAAGAAAGTTCTTTTGATATTAAATTCATGGAAAAGTTAAGTGACATTTTGACGTTTGATCGTTCATTAATTGGCTCAGAAATATCTTTGGACAGTGAAAAATATTTTATCACATGAACATAAATTTTAAAATCTGCTTAGGCTCAACAAGAGGGAAATTAAAGCAAGAGCTATGTTATTAGCAATTAAAGGAAATTCAAACATGAAGTCATATCCTTCAGTGCCCCGCAAATACAACTCCACCGTCAATTTGACGAACAACAGAACGGCTTCTTAAAGATAACTTGAACAACCTTTACAGAATTAGAGATAAAGCAAACAACGACTGCTACAACAATGTTACGAAGTTGCGGCCTTTTTAGCTGTGGTGTGCCTTCAGTCAGTAGATATCTCAAGAAGTACTGTACACCATGATGTTTCAAAGACAAAGACTTGTCCAACAAAGCATCGATGCTGCGCTTGGTTGCAACTGGGTCCAAAACCTAAATAAAATGTAGTAAAACAAAAGAAAACCCATAAAATGAGAAAATAAACAAGACGAAATAAATCGCCAGGATAAAATCAAGAATCATAAAAGTAAATAAAAGACAAAAGAAAAGAATCAAGAAAAACAGAAGATTCAAAATCCAAACTTCCCACAAATTCCATAAATTCCCATAAAATTCCATAGATTCCATGAATTCCACATTAATTTCCCCAAATCTCTCAAATTTCAAATTCTAGAGGTTGACAATTTTACATCCAATTTTGCGTTTCTTTAGGGTTTCCTCCTACCGTAATCTTTCAAATTCCAAATTCTAGTGGTTAAGAAAATTATATCTGATACCGCGTTGTTTTAGGAGCCCCGCTTATCGCGATCTTTCATGTATCAAATTCTAGAGGTTGAGGATTTTACATCAGATACCACGTTGCTTTAGGATTTTCTCTTATTACAATCTCTCAAATTTCAAATTCGAGAGGTTGAGGATTTTATATCTAATACCGTGTTGCTTTAGAAGCCCCTCCTATTGAGATCTTTTAAGTATCAATATCTAGAGGTTGAGGATTTTATATCTGATACTGCGTTGTTTTAGGATCTCCTCCTATTGCAATCTCTCAAATTTCAAATTCCAGAGGTCGAGGATTTTATATCCGATACTGTGTTGCTTTAGGAGCCCCTCCTATTGCGATCTTTCAACTATCAAATTCTAGAGGTTGAGGATTTTATATTCGATACCGCGTTGCTTTAGGATCTCCTCCTATTGCAAAATCTTAAATTTCAAATTCCAAAGGTTGAGTACTTTATATCTGATACAGCATTACTTTAGGAGCCCATCCTATCGTGATCTTTTAAGTATCAAATTCTAGAGGTTGTGGATTTTATATCAGATACCGCGATGCTTTAAGATCTCCTCCTATTGCAATCTTTGAAATTTCAAATTCTAGAGGTTGAGGATTTTACATCCAATACCGTGTTGCTTTAGGATCTCCTCCTGTTCTAATCTCATAAATTTCAAATTCCAGAGGTTGAGGATTTTATATACGATACCGCGTTGCTTTAGGAGCCCCTTCTAACACGATCTTTCAATTATTAAATTCTAGAGGTTGAGAATTTTATATCCAATACTATGTTGTTTTAGGATCTCCTCCTATTACAATCTCTCAAACTTCAAATTCCAGAGGTTGAAGATTTTATATCTGATACCGCGTTGCTTTAGGAGCCCCTCCTATCGCGAACTTTCAAGTATCAAATTCTAGAGATTGCGTATTTTTTATCTGATACCGCGTTGCTCTAGGATCTCCTCCTATTGCAATCTCCCAAATTTCAAATTCCAAAGGTTTAGAATTTTATGTCCGATACCACGTTGCTTTAGGAGCCCCTCCTATCATGATCTTTCAAGTATCAAATTCTAGAGGTTGAGGATTTTGCATCAGATACCGCATTGCTTTAGGATCTCCTCCTATTGCAGTCTCTCAAATTTCAAATTCCAGAGGTTAAGGATTTTATATCTGATACTGTGTTGCTTTAGGAGCCCCTCTTGTCGCGATCTTTTGAGTATCAAATTCTAGAGGTTCGGGATTTTACATCTGGAACCACGTTGCTTTAAGATCTCCTCCTATTACAGTCTCTCCAATTTCAAATTCCAGAGGTTAAGGATTTTATATCTGATACTGCGTTGCTTTAGGAGCCCCTCCTATCACAATCTTTCAAGTATCAAATTCTTGAGGTTAAGGATTTCATATCTGATACCGCGTTGCTTTAGGATCTCCTCTTATTACAGTCTCTCAAATTTCAAGTTCTATAGGTTGATGATTTTACATTCGATTTTGCGTTGCTTTAGGATTCTCTCCTACTGCAATATTTTAAATTTTAGATTCTAGAGGATGAAGATTCATACGTCCAATTTCGCATTGCTCTGCAATAGTTCAAGTCCAAATTCCAAATCATATCAAATCAAAATCTCAAACAAAATCCAAAAATTCAAGAATCAAAGCCCAAAAATCAAATTCAAAATCTGATCGAAATCTTACTAAAATTTAATAAAATCAAAATCAAATTTAGATCTCTAACTCAATTCTCGAATTGAAATCAAATCCGATGATTCACAGCGGAAGTTCGAGAATCTTTACTTTTGAAGGTCCACCTAATACTCCCTAGCGGAAATGAATTTCGCTCTTTTTTGTGTTCTGTCTCGAGTCGTCACTCAGACAAGTGTGTTGGTTTTGTTGATCTCTTTGGTCAACGCCAATACGTGTGGTGTGCTCGTTCCGACAAACCACACCTATTGGGGGTCCATTTGTTGACCTCACTTTTGGTTGAGTTTTAGTCTCTCTTTGGATAGACTAGGGTCTAGCCATAGGACTCTCTTGGTGACTTTCTTAGAGGACTAGCAATAGAACCCTACCACATAGAAATTCCACATGCTTCTTTGCTTCATTTGGAGTTCCATATGCTTGAGGCCTAACCCCTAAGTATTTAGGAGGAGGAGGCTAAGCATGAGGCAACTCAAGGGGAGTTCCCTACAGGATGTCAGTCCTTAGGATTAATTCCTAGAGAGCTGGGGCTAGCACACACACAGATATGCATAACATTAACACACTTTACATTCACAACCCTAAATTAGTTATACCTTAAATTGATTCCATGATTACTTTGTACACTCGTGTGTGTGGTCCCACTAAGCCTTCAACCTATGGCTAAGGTGGTTGGAACCAAAATATAGAGGACCAAAGAGGGTCACACTTGGTCCGTAACCCAAACAACTTAACATCCCAAATTGAATTTTAAAAGCTACCAAACTCTCCTACTTTTAACCCCTTGCCCTTAAACCCCGCCAAATGACCAAAATGCCCTCAAACCCTAAAACTCCACAAAAATCCCAAAATTAACCAAAATTACCTAAATTCCTCAAAAATCATTCCAAAGTACCTCTCACCACTCAAATTGACCAAAATTACCCATATTTACCAAAGTTTCCAAAATTGTCCCAAATTGGCCAGAATTACCAGATTGCCCCTAGATTGGGGCCCAAAATCCAAAAACTTCACAGAATCACCCAAGCTCTCCAAAAATCATTCCAGATTTTTCCTCTTGTCAAAAGATGAAGTTTGAATGTAAACATGTCATACTTTCGAGCAACCGGTGGATGCCTCACAGCCGAAGAAGCCGATACTTTGAAAAGCGCTCCGGGTTTTGTAAAACTCTCCACATTGGTCAGCAATACGCCCGGACACTGCCGTTCAACTCCAAATTCCATTTAGAACCACTTTTAACCTTTAAATCAGACTTTTGACCAAATTTCAAAAAAATCCTCGAAATTACCAAAATACCCCAGCATAGTAAAAAATTCCAAAAATTCTAAAAAATTCCCAAAATCTCCAAAAATTTAAAAATTTTATTTTCTCCAACTACACTATAGCTCAATTTTGCCAATTTGAACCGATTTCGTCAAAAGCCCTAACTTTAATAATTTTGAACTGTTACGACGATGAGGTTGCCCAAATGACCTCGGATTCCCAAACGGACTGTGTCGTTGCGTCCGAAACATTAAAATTACTTAGGAGGCATATATAATTTTATATAGTTCGACGTACAATCGAAAGACTTCAAAATCGGCGCATTTGGGTTAAATTAATCAAATATTAATTTTTGTTGTCATCCCTAACCCACGCCTAAACCCATGCCTAATCCCACGCTAAAACCCTAGAAAGCCTCCCAAATTCTCAAATCTCAGTCCTAGCCGAGTCCCCTTGTGCAAGAGTTCCATGGTGTGGCTCCTCCTCCCTCCTTGCTTCTTCACCAAGGCATGGCTCTTCTTCCCTTGCTCCCATCCCATCCATGGCATCAAGACATCACCTCCTCCATGCACTTGTCACCTCCTTGCTGCCATATCTCTCATCACCATCATTTCAATGTCAGGCCAAAGGTGGTATACCTCTTGAACCAAAGTTTCTTTACCAAAAGGTAACTTGGGGCTCTTCTTCTTCATCTCCTTCTTCTTTTTTAGGATTTAAAATTGCCACTTTTTTGTGCTTTTTTTGTTGCCTGAATTTTGCAAATAGGGGGGAGGTGCTGCCCTTTTGCTAATTGATCCAAAGCCTAGATAGGAATCTTCCATATCCATTGCTAAGGCTTGGAAAATTGTTATGCTTATATGTCTCTTTCCCTTTGCTTGGTTTGCTTTTGCCGTCAAGGCGTGGAAGTTTAGTTCATGAGGCTTACTTGTTGATATCTTTGTTGATATTTACTTTAGCCACTAATGTGAAGTTTTGCTCCATGTGGTTTGATTTTTTGTTGCCTCTGGCTTAAGAATTACGTAGCAATACATATACTTCGTGGCTAGGCTTTAAATTTTTTTCTCTTATATGGAAAAGTTTAGAAGTTCGTAGTTGGGCTTCAAAGTCCTTCTCATATAAAAAATGGTTGTCCTTAGGTTTAAGCATTGAAGTTATTTTTATATGATAAAACATCAAATTTTTTCTTATGTTCGAAGCCCTCTTTACATGCTAAAGGCTAGAAATTTTTACATTTGTTAGAGGCCTTTATTTACATGCTAAATTTTTTGGAAATTTTCTCATGATGGGAGTCACTTTTACATGCCAAAAGCATGGGATTCATGCTTGATTTTGAGAGCTCATTCTTATGTATAAATTTAGGCTTTATGTTTGTCTTAAAAGCCACCTTACATGCCACCAAAACTTGGATTTGGGCCTATGTTCAAGGTCACTTTTTCATGCTTAATACCTATGTTTGTGCCTATGTTTTGAGCTACTTTTTTTGGCTAAAGTTTGGAACTTATGTTTAGGTCTTAAAGCTCTCCTTACATAGCAAATTTTATAGATTTATGCTTAGGTTTTCAAAGTACTTTACATGATGAAAATGCTTGAGAGTTCTTAGGTATAGCTTTTTCTACATGAAAGCTTGGTGATATCTTATACATGTTGGGAAGTGCTTAAGGCTTGAAACACCTTATTTAGAAGAGATCACATGCTTCTCTTTTGTTATATGGGACATCTTGGATTTAGGACTTTGTATTTTGGAAGCATGAAAACACTTGTTCATTTCATGCAATTTTCGGATTCCAAGGTCACACCACACCTCTAAACAAAGCCATATGTGCTCATTTTTCACATATTTCATTAAGCTTTCACATGTATAACATCAAGGCTATAATTTCCCACATGCTTCACCCTCATTTCATGCATAAAATGGTGTTTTACTTGCAGGAACTCAAGGTTCTTTTGTCCTTTCATCCTTTATTCACGGAATTCAGTTTGACAAATCACATCCAACAAAATTTTGAAGTGCCTACATGTCACATACATAAAACTTCACATTCACATTACATTCCACCAATGTCAAAACACCTACATGGCACAAACATGAAACTTTACATTCACACATTATATTCACTCAAATTACAAAACACTTGCATGCTACATAGATCAAACTTCATATTCTGCCTTCACTCCTCTTCATTCATTAAACACACACGTGTCATTCATGGGAATGGTTATTGACACCAAGTAATTGTAGGAAGATTGTGGCATTGTTACACACATGCTTGTAACACTTCATGGTGATGTTTATTTCATATAAGAATGAATACCATTGTTCTTATGCATGCCTGGTACAAAAATCTACACTTGCAAAAATTGTTTAGACAAATTTTTATCATGTTCAGGCTCATCTAAATTAAAAAACTGCACTTATACATAATTTAATGATTGCCTTACGTCATCCCTACACTTTTCTTATGTAAAAATTTGCACTTATACATGAACTTGGAGTTGCTTTACATCATCTTTTTCATTGCCTAGACTCAAAATCTGCACTTATGCAAGTATTTTGAATGAGTTTGTGACATTTTTGTCATTGCCTAAACTCAAAATCTGCACTTGTGAATTGATTTAGAGATGTTTTAAATCAACCCAATGGTTACCTAAATAAAAAATCTGCACTTGTGTGATGGTTAGGAGTTATTTTGGAGCATCACCATGCTGCTCCTAATCAAAAATCTGCATTGTCTCACTTATGTTGAATTGGTTTTGCACTTCTCCTTGCTATCCCTACATGAAAAATTACATTGGTGGCCTCTTTGCAAGTTAGTTTTAAACATCTCTTTGCTGCCCCTACATGGAAAATTACATTGTTTAGCATGTTATAAATTGATTTAAAGCTTCTCCTTGCTGTCCTTATTTTAAATATACATTGGTAAGCTTCATTTGAGATGCTTCTTAGTGTTAAAAAGAGGGGAGAAGAGGTGACATACTTATCATTTCAAAGAGAGAGCTTGGATGTGTGATTCATGCTTAGATTTACATTAAACTTACATGCTTATGTTAGATATGTTTTCATTTTCATACTCGCCCTCCTACTTAATTAATATGCTTAGTGTGATGCTTCAGGTTCATGATTGCCTCATTATCATGTTGTTGTAAACGTAGGAGATGATGGAAACATTGGATATTGTCCTATATATGCTTGTGTACTCCTTGGTTGTGCAAATCGCAAGTGTAGAAAAATGTTTTTTTGCGTCGTTATGCTGCCCAATTTTTCTTGCTAACCCCTTCTTTTGATTGGGTTCAGTTTTTTTTCACTCTTTTATGGGCATTCTTGGCTCACTTTTGTGGCTTTTTGGTTTTGACTTTATTGTTTTGTTTTTGTGCCTCCACGGCCGATTCTCCCTTGCACCAAATTGGAGGAGTTTGTTGTTTTTCTCAGCTCACATACTACATGATAACCTCTTGCACCATCTTGGAGAGGTCTGACAGCTTTACCATATACACTCTATGGCCCCTTGCACCATGATGGAGGGGCTTAGCCTACATGTTTCACATGTCTCACCTTTACCTCTTTGCACCATGTTGGGAGAGGTTTATCTGCTTTGAAATGCATTTTGGTTTTTCTTTGATTTTGAGAAACAACCTACCTCTTTTACGACATTGTGTTAGGTGGATTGATTTCTCCCCTTTTCTTCTCCTTGATCCCCCTGTCCTTTATTTCTTCTTATTCTTGGCCTAAGTCACGTGCTTATGCAAGATACATAAGTGCGCATGTATAGCCTTCCGCTATATGTGGAGCCATCAAACAAGGCTGTAAGTAAGATGGATGGGGGAGGACGATGATGACATTGCATCAGAGAAGGATACGAGAGAATTCCTAGAATAATGCCTCCTAACTCAGAGACCATGGAGAGGGTAGAGAAAGGAATTCACGACACTATTCACCTACCCTCAGGGTATCTACCATCGTCACACTTACGTTGCTAGTAGTCCTAACTCAATTAGGGTAGTCAACCTATGGATCACACTGTTTTACAAAATATAAAAATACATTTTAAAACATAAAAATACCCCACTACAAAATAGCCTTTCACCCATACATTTTTACTTGCATGAAATCGAAATTAAAATGAATGAAAAATTTACAAAAGTCCATGGTTGACTGTCTGGATCGAGTTAGAAATGTCCTCTGTAGGAAGACGGTCTGGTAGTTAGCACTTAAGGTTGGGATATATAGCGCAGCTCTGAGTCCTCCGCGCCATCGTGCTTATGATCCTCCTAGACTTATAATCCGTTCTTCGTGGATTTCTGCGACTTTTTCTACAAGTTTTCTATGAGATTTTCTTGAGCTTTCTACAGACTTTGTTTCGGATATCTTTCATTAAACTTTCAACGAATTGTTCATTTTTTCGACTTTTTTTGCATACTTTTACATTTTCATAAACACCTCAGCACACACTTGCACCACTTGTTTGCTACTACTGTTTTACTTTGCTACATGTACCGCCACTACTGTTTGTTTCCCTAATATACTTTTACTTTTTGTGCTTTACTGTATGTTTACTTTATGCAAATCATGATATATGCTTGTGAAAACTGAAATCACCTCACAACATTCAAAATATAAAACAACTCAAAATTTAATCACAAACAAAATAAAACTTGCAACTGTATCAAAACTTAAGACGTCTCATTATATGACTGGGAATCCCTCGAACAAAGTAACCTACGTGTTGCTGACGAGATTTCCCATGGTCTGGATGAAAGTATGGAACTCATTAAGTTGGGTTTAGTAAATTCATCTGGACTAAGCTGTCGGCATATTTTTAGGTTTGTGTTGTACTTTTAGAAAAAAAGGGGTCGCCTAACAGAAATTGTCGGCGAAATTTAGATTTTAAATTTAATTTAAATATATATGTAATTTAGAAAGTAGTATTTGATTTTGAAAATAATTTTAAATTTGAAAATTTTAAGATATGAAATCAAACTGATCTCACATCGCAAATAGTTTATACAAACGAGCACAGCATCACAAACTGTGTATCTATCCAAAAAACAGACACACTGCTTGACGATAGGGCTCTATTAAATAAACTAGAAGATTTGTGACATCCGTTTGGTCTGCGAACCAATTTTATAAGCGACAAATTCCCCTATTTAATATAAAGAATTAAACAGAGTTTATATTACCTGGGTTCTTAAAGTTCCCTATAAGGGCAAGCCCCTATAGTTAATTACATCTTAACTGACGGAAATCATTTAAGAAAACTCTCGATGATAATCAGTGGTTTTGCTCTCAAGAATTTCAAAGTTTAAGGTTTTTAAAGGATTGGATTTTGGAAATTTCAATAGAGATTAGCTCAAATTCGAAACAGTTTATTTTGAGAATCCAATAGAAGAGAAGTAGGAGAAGCTGAGGATCCAAGAAAAATCTTGGCAACTTCCCAAACTATCCTATTATTTGGCTTCAATTTGAGAGTTTATTTAATGTTTCAATCCTACCAATTTTAATTAATTAGGACTTATATTTGCATGACACAATCATGCAAATAGCCTCGAAGATGTGAGGGTTTATGTCGTACCAAACGACTACCTTGGAGTCTGATCACTGAAAAATTTATTAAGAAATTCATACCTATTTTTGATGAAATTGCACTTTAAAGAAGGGTATTTTCTTTATTTTATTGCAGGAATGGAGAATTTAGGTGATAAAAGCAAAAATCATAAAAAGGAGAGGATTTGGAGCAAAAAGGAAGAAAATAATGCAATTTAAGCTGAGACGCCGACGGCGAGATCGAGCCCGCCGACGGCGAGGTTACGAGGAGACATTTCTGAAAGATTTATAACTGTCTCGCCGACAGCCGAGCCCGAGCCTCGCCGACGCCGAGATAGCGCGGTTTGAAGATCTTCTAGAAGCCTCGCCGACAGCCGAGGTAGTTCGTCGCCGACGGCGAGCTAGTTCAAATGGCACGGATACATTGAACCTGGACACTTTTTGAAGAGATGCTTACACACCTCTTGGACCTTTGCTTACCTCTATATATAGAGGCCGAAAATCAGTCTTTTGTGTGCAATCTTTTAATCCTTTGTCTAGTTTTGTGTGCAATCTTTTAGTCTTTTGTCTAGTTTTGTGTGCAGTTGTGTGTCTTTAGTGAGTCTTTAGTGAGTTTAGTGAGTAATTAGTGAGTCGTGCTTGTATCTGGAAGGAAGAGTCAAAGGAACTACGAGGAGTCCGCTTAGGGATAAATCAAGATAAGTATTTGTATTTATTGTTTTTAACTTTAAATGAAATCCATGCTTAGTTCGGTTCCTATGCATTCCGAGTAGTTTATTTAGTCTTTCTCCGTGTTTAAGAAATTAAGTGACTTCATGAAATTAAAATAGAGATACTTTTATATATCAATAAATTGTGATAATTTTTACTTAAAACTTAATTTACTTTTCAAACTGGCCATTTGATTTGTTAAAATGTGTTGATTTACAACTATAGTAAAAATTACATCTGATATTCGGGGAATTCAAAAGCCTTGGAAGGAATGTGCAAATAAATAGGGAAATAATATCACTGGGCGTAGAATTGAGCATTTTAGTGTGACAGACTAAAATTTTCAATTCGGTCCTATTGCTTTGAGAGCTGAAGTGTAGATGTTAGCCCTCGGGCGAGGGAACGTGGGAGCTGCGAAGTGGCAGTCGGTATCCTCTCAGCTTAGCCGCGGATTCGGCAATCAAACATAGGATAAGTCAATATTCTTTACACTGGACCAAAGGGTAAAGAATAGGAATGCTCCTATTTGTCACAATACCTTAAAATTATCTATTTAAATTCATCAATCACTTAAATTTCTAAACAAGGGGAAAGATACTTTTTCTAAATAGTTAAGACTTATTTAGTTTAATTTCTTGCACTTTTAATACGTATTAATTCTCTACTTAGTTAAGTTACTCGATTAGAATACTTAGTTTACTTTATTGCGCTTAAATTTAGAATTTCAATTTTTCGTATACTAGTTTTATTATTATTATTATTTTAAAATTAGTTGTTATTTAATTTTCTCTTTCCCTGTGGGATCGATAACCAGGACTCCACTAGAGCGTTGTATTACTTGATACGATACGTATACTTGCGTAGCATCCACAACATAAATAATTACAATTCTATACATATAATATAGCGGGGTCAAGTTTTTGGCGTCGTTGCAATTAAATTAAAAATATCATAATATAAAATTGTGGGTCAAGTTTTTGGCGCCGTTGCCGGGAAAGTAAGAAAAATTTACTAGAGTAACGGACTATTTTAAAATAATCATAATAAATAAAATAATATCTATTCAAAAATTGTATGCACAAATTTGGAAACGAAAATTTAATACCTTACGATTTGAATTAGAGCGTACAATTAAAAGAATTAGAAAACAAAAGAAACAAATTATAAATTTAACACAAATGGCAAATATTCCTGAAATTCAAAATATGAACCAACAAAGACCATTAAGAGATTATGCCAACCCTACATCGGATGAAATTCATTTAACTATTCAAATCCCCGATGTAGCTGCTAATTCATTCGAACTTAAACCCGCAATTATCCAAATGGTACAAAACAATCAATTTAGTGGTTCACCTATCGAAGATCCTAACTTACATCTTGCTAGTTTTCTAGAACTTTGTGCTACTTTTAACTATCAAGGAGTATCTCGACGATGCTATAAGACTTAGACTTTTTCCTTTTTCATTAAGGGATAAGGCTAAAATGTGGTTGAATTCGTTAAGCACTCTGGATCTATTAAAACTTGGGGAGAATTATCACAAAAATTTCTATCCAAATATTTTCCACCATCTAAAACTCGCTAAGTTTAGAAATGATATAACTTCTTTTTGTCATTTAGATGGAGAATCAATATATGAAGCTTCGGGAGAGATTTAAAGAACTTCTTAGGAAATGCCCACATCATGCGCTACCGTATTGGCTGATTATTCAAACCTTTTATAATGGATTAGTAGGATCTTTAAGATCAATCATCGATGCTGTCGCTGGAGGTTCATTAATGTCTAAACCATTTAATGAAGCTTATGCACTAATCAAAGAAATGGCAACAAATAATTTTCAATGGCCTGCTGATAGAACAAATCCAAAAAAGATATCCAACATTCATGAAAATGATGCAATATCTATGTTAGCTTCTCAAATTGCTGCTATATCTAAGAAATTAGATAATTTTGGAATGAACTACTCTCCTACTTTAGAAGAAAACTCATCTGGACAAATCATAGAATTTCAATCTAATTATGAAACTTTAAATGCTATTAATAGTAGAACTAATAACCCTTATTCAAACTATTATAATCCTGGTTGGAAAACTCATCCAAATTTTAATTGGAATAACACATCTAATCAACAATGGATGAACCAACCTAATCAAGCAAATCCAAACTATAAACCTAATTACCCACTCGGATTTAATAACAATAACCCTCAATTCAAAGATAAGAAATTATCTATGGATGAATTAATTTTGAATATGGGTCATCAACTACAAAATCAAGGAAATCAACTACAAATTCAAGGAAATCAATTACAAATTCAAGGAACATCTATTAAAAATATCGAAACTCAACTTGGACATATTGCTATCTGCGCTAAATAATAGAATACCTGGAACTTTTCCTAGTAATGTGGAAATAAATCCTAAAGCTCAAGGAAAAGAACAAATTAAAGCAATACAACTAAGGAGTGGAAAAGAATTAGAACCTCAAATTCAAAAAGAACATGAAAGCCAAAATGAGGAAGTGGAAATTGAAAAGGAAACAATTCAACAAGATTTAAACTTAGAACATCCTTTAATACCTATGAAAATTTCTGTTGAAAAACCTCCACCACCATTTCCTCAACGACTAGCTCAACATAAAAAAGATAAACAATTTGCTAAATTCCTCGAAATATTAAAGAAATTAACAATTAATATACCTTTTGTCGAAGCTTTAGATCGGATGCCAAATTATGTAAAATTTATGAAAGATATTCTAAATAAGAAAAGAAAATTCACCGATAATGAAACAGTCGCACTTAGTGAAGAGTGTAGTGCTATTATTCAGAAGAAGCTTCCTGAAAAATTGAAAGATCCTGGTAGTTTCACTATACCCTGCGCTATAGGAGAAATTTTTTATGGAAAAGCTTTGTGTGACTTAGGAGCAAGCATCAATCTAATGCCTCTATCAATTTTTAAGAGATTAGGATTAGGAAAAATTACACCTACTTCAGTAACCCTTCAATTAGCCGATCGTTCGGTTACCTATCCTAAGGGAGTTATTGAAGATGTGTTAGTAAAAGTGGATAAATTTATCTTCCCGGTAGATTTTATTGTTTTAGATATGGAGGAAGATAAAGAAATTCCTATCATTTTAGGAAGACCATTTTTAGCTACTGGAAAAGCTATGATTGATGTTCAGAAAGGAGAATTAACTATGAGAGTAAATGACCAAAAAGTTACATTTAATATCGCAAAATCAATGAAATATCCTGCGCTAGAAAAAGATGATGAATGTTTTCGAATGGAAATACTTGAACATTTACAACGCGAACATTTTAAGGTATATTACGAAGATAAATTAGAAAAAGAAAACACCGAATTAATTGAAGATAATAATGAAGAACTAGATTATATTCGAGGAAAGATTTGAATTTTTGGATAATACCGAAAACACCGACAAGAATATAGTTCCATCAATTATTAAACCTCCCGAACTTCGAGCTAAAAATATTACCCGATCATTTGAAATATGCTTATTTAGGTAATTCTTCAACTTTACCAGCTATTATTTCATCCGCATTAAACGAATCTCAAGAACAAAAACTTTTAGAAACTTTAAAAAAATATAAGAAAACTTTTAGTTGGACTTTAGCGGATATTAAAGGAATTAGTCCTTCAATCCGTATGCATAGAATTATTTTAGATGATGAACATAAACCTAAAGCGGATCCCCAAAGGAGATTAAACCCGATAATGAAAGAAGTAGTTAAGAAAGAAATTTTAAAATGGTTAGATAATGGTATTATATATCCTATTTCCGACGAGTGCTTCGGTAAGCCCAATTCACCGTGTTCCTAAGAAGGGAGGAGTGACCGTCACCGCCAATGAAAATAACGATCTTATTCCTATAAGACAAGTTACTCGGTTGGCGTATATGTATTGATTATAGGAAATTAAATACCGCCACCAAGAAAGATCACTTCCCTTTACCATTTTTAGACCAGATGTTAGATAGATTAGCTGGACATAAGTATTTTTGTTTTTTAGATGGATACACTGGTTATCATCAAATACAAATTGCTCCTGAGGATCAAGAGAAAACTACATTTACTAGTCCTTATGGAACTTTCGCTTTTCAAATAATGCCTTTTGGATTATGTAATGCACCAACAACATTCCGTAGATGTATGATGTCTATATTTAGTAAGTTAATTGACAATGGAATAGAAGTATTTATGGATGATTTCTCCGTATTTGGAACATCATTTGACACATGCTTAACTCATCTTGAAAAAGTATTAGAAGTATGTGAGAAAACAAATTTAGTTCTAAATTGGGAGAAATGTCAATTTATGGTTGCGGGCGGCATTGTATTAGGGCATAAAATTTCGAAAAAGGCATGGAAGTGGACCCTGCAAAAATTCAAGTTATAGCTAAATTACCACCTCCAACTACGATAAAAGGGGTAATAAGTTTTCTTGGACATGCTTGGATTCTACGTACGCTATATAAAAGATTTTTCAAAAATTACTAAACCTCTATGCCAACTTCTCGAAAAGGACAAGAAATTTGAATTTACAATCGAATGCCCGAATGCTTTTGAACTCTTAAAAGAAAAATTAATTACAAGCACCTATAATAGTTTCACCTAACTCGGGAGAAACCATTCGAGCTTATGTGTGATGCTAGTGATTATGCTCGTAGGAGCAGTTCTTGGGCAAAGATATGAAAAGATTTTTAAAGTTATATACTATGCTAGTAAAACTCTAAATAATGCTCGAAATAAATTATACAATTACGTAAAGAGAATTATTAGCGATAGTATATGGTTTTAATAAATTTAGACCTTATCCGATTGGAACAAAATGTATAGTGCATACCGATCATTCTCGCTATCAAATATTTAATGCAAAAGAAAGATTTCAAACCAAGATTAATTAGATGGATGCTATTAATGCAAGAATTCGATTTTGAGATCGTTAAAAAGAAAGGAACTGATAATCAAATTGCGGATCATTTATTAAGATTAGAAAATCATGAATTATCTGATATTGAAAATGAAATTATAGACAGTTTTCCTGATGAAACAACTATATAATATCAATGAATGGAAAATACCATGGTATGCTGATAGAGTAAACTATATAGTTAGTAATATTTTACCACCTATGCTAACTTTACAACAACAGAAAAAATTCGTCCATGATACGAAAACCTATTTTTGGGATGAACCATATTTATATAAGCAATGTAAGGATTTAATTATTAGAAGATGTGTACCTTATGAAGAAACTGAACCAATTATTCAAAAATGTCATGATTCTGATTTTGGAGGACATTTCGGGATCGATAAAACCGCTTATAAGATTCTACAATCTGGATTTTACCGGCCTACTCTATTTATAGATGTATACGGATATATTAAAACTTGCGATAAATGTCAAAGAGTAGGAAATATATCTAGAAGAAACGAAATGCCTCTAAACTTTATATTAGAAGTTGAAATTTTTGATGTTTGGGGATTAGATTTTATGGGACATTTTATTCCTTCGTTTGGAAACTCATATATATTAGTAGTTGTTGATTATGTTTCCAAATGGATTGAGGCACAAGCTTTACCTAGGTGTGATGCTAAGAGTGTTTCAAAATTTCTGATGAAAAATATTTTTACTAGATTTGGAATGCCGAGAGTGATTATCACCGACGGAGGAACTCATTTTAGAAATAAATACATTCACAAACTAGTAGAAAAATACAATATTACTCATAAGATATCCATCGCTTATCATTCACAGACTAGTGGATTAGTCGAAGTATCTAATCGTGAGATTAAACGTATTTTAGAAAAATATGTAAACCCAAATAAGTTAGATTGGTCTATTAGATTAGACAATCGCATTATGGGCTTATATGATCGCTTATAAAACTCCGATTGGAATGACTCCTTACGAGGCTTATATATGGAAAAACATGTCACTTACCAGTTGAATTAGAACATAAAGCATATCGGGCGATTAAAGAATTTAATTATAATATGAATGAAGCTGGTGAGAAGAGATTGCTGCAATTAAATGAATTGGAAGAATTAAGAAATGAATCATATGATAATGATCGTATTTATAAAGAAAAGATGAAATTATGGCATGATCGGAAGATTAATCAGAGAAATTTTGAACCAGGATAGGAAGTTTTGTTGTATAATACTAGATTGAAATTATTTCCTCGGAAAATTGAAGTCTCGATGGTTAGGACCTTTCACCATAACTCAAATATTTTCATACGGAACTATAGAAATCGAAGATCCAAAAACTCGGACATAAATTTAAAGTTAATGGACATAGATTAAAACCATATTTCGAAGGTATAAGACCTAACTATAAAGAGGTTTTAATGCTTAGTCGACCTGATTAATAATTGAAATTAGGTCGGGCTGACGACGTTAAACCAAGCACTTTATGGGAGGCAACCCATATTCGTCATCTATTTTTATTGTATCTTAATAGTTAGTTTATATTATTGAAACTTTACTACTCAATTATTATTAAGAATCATCACATATTCGAACCATTATGATGAGAAAAGAAATTATTCAATTTAGAGTTAAATTGGACATTATTTTGGAATCTCACCGACAGCGAGGTCGATACTCGCCGACAGCGAGGTTCGCGCCTAAATTAGATTCAGTTTATTTATAGAGCTCGCTGACAGCGAGAAACGTCCCGCCGACAGCGAGAACCTGAAAGACAGTTTTTATAACTGAGTCGCCGACGGCGAGAAGCGTCCTGAAAGACAGTTTTTATAACTGAGTCGCCGACGGCGAGAAGCGTCCTCGCCGTCGGCGAGGAAGTTATAAAGATGAATTATTTAAACTTTGAATGCCGATTTGGACGGTTTCAACACCAATTCCTTTGTGAAAACCCATTCTTAAACCATTCTAAGTCTGCCTTCTTCACTAGAATTCATTCCATTCACCATAATGGCCTCCAAATTCTTAGATTCCTCTAAATCTGGAGTGTTTAACCGGAGGAAATTTGTGAGTGCGGAAGCGCAGCGGATCTTCAACAAGGTTTTGATAAAGAAAAGAGTTATCAAGGAACCGGGATTTGTCAATCGAGGATTAGAGAATTCCACTACGAAGATAGAAGAAACGATCGCGCAGCATGCATCGGGAGGTATTTTGTTACACTACGTCCGTTGTTGTTATTCCAGTTGTGAAAGAGTTCTACTCTAACTTACATGCGATCAACAATGGGAATGTCTACGTCCGAGGATGATGGGTGACGT